>CM060398.1:120282458-122731257 GCA_030545235.1 Helianthus tuberosus | reverse complement strand
AGCGCCTTTACTCCACAAGTATGTGGGACCCATATCCTTCCGGATCGAGTCTTCAACCCATGATTCCCATCCGTCAAATCTTTCAATTGACCAATTATTCTTTCTTTCTTCCAATTCTCTTCTTTTACTGCTTCTAACTGCGCCTCTCGAATACGTTCAAGTATACCCGAGGTCACCACGAGTTGCATCGACCTCACTCGTATTGGGACATAGTCCGCTTTTCTGCTTAGAGCGTCCGCTACCACGTTTGCTTTTCCGGGGTGATAATGTATCTCACAGTCGTAGTCCTTCACCGTTTCCAGCCATCGCCTTTGTCGCATATTTAACTCCTTCTGATCAAAGAAGTATTTCAAGCTCTTGTGATCGGTGAATATGGTGCACTTGACCCCATACAAGTAATGCCTCCATATTTTAATGCAAACACTACCGCTGCCAATTCGAGATCGTGCGTGGGGTATTTCTTCTCGTGTATCTTCAATTGTCTCGAGGCATAGGCTATTACCTTGCCCCGTTGCATCAACACGCAACCGAGCCCCGATAATGAAGCATCCGAGTAGACCACCATGTCTTCGACTCCGTCCGGCAATGTCAGTACCGGAGCTTGAGTTAGCTTTTCTTTTAGCGTTTGAAACGCTTTTTCTTGATCGATTCCACAAATAAACTTTGCTTTCTTTTGGGTTAGTTTCGTTAGCGGCGACGCAATCTTGGAGAAATCTTGAATGAATCTCCTATAGTACCCTGCAAGCCCCAAAAAGCTTCTAATTTCTGAAGGGTTCTTCGGGGGTTTCCATTTTGACACAGCCTCTATCTTTGACGGATCCACCAATACTCCGTCGGCATTTATGACATGGCCTAAAAATTGAACCTCTCGTAACCAAAAGGCACATTTAGAGAATTTTGCATATAACTTCTCTCGCCTAAGTGTCTCTAACACTTCTTGTAAGTGGTGTGCGTGTTCAGCTTCACTTCTCGAGTACACCAAGATATCATCGATAAACACGATGACCGACTTATCCAACATTGGCTTGCAAACCCGGTTCATGAGGTCCATGAAAACAGCGGGTGCATTTGTTAGCCCAAATGACATCACGAGGAATTCGTAATGTCCGTATCTCGTGCGGAAAGCCGTCTTCGGCACATCTTCTTCTTTGACCTTTAGTTGATGATACCCCGATCTAAGGTCAATTTTGGAAAACCAATTCGCACCTTGTAGTTGGTCGAATAAATCATCTATCCTCGGGAGCGGGTATCGGTTCTTTACCGTGAGTTTGTTTAACTCCTGGTAATCAATACACATACGCATGATCCCGTCTTTCTTTCTCACGAACAATACCGGTGCGCCCCAAGGAGACACACTCAGCCTTATGAATCCCTTGTCAAGCAGGTCTTGGATTTGGGACATCAACTCTTGTAGTTCCGACGGTGCAAGTCGGTACGGGGCTTTTGCTATGGGTTTCGCGCCCGGAATCAATTCGATCCCGAACTCTACTTCCCGTTCAGGCGGTATCCCCGGTAAATCTTCCAGAAAAACATCTTCATAATCTCGTACTACCGGTACATCTCCAATCCTTCGTGATTCTTTTTCTGGCTCATTAGCGTATATCATAAATGCCTTGCATCCTCGCTTCATGAGCTTGTGAGCTTTCAACATCGAACATACTATGGGGTTGCCTCCTTTTTCGCCATAAATGGTGACGTGTTTTCCGCTCGGAGATGTTAGTTTTATCTCTTTGCGAAAACACACGACCTTTGCATGGTATTGAGATAGCCAATCCATCCCCACGACTACTTGGAATTCTCCCATCGACATCGGGATTAGATTTATCGAATATTCTTCATCATCGATGCTCAGTTTACAATTTTCACATACATCACAAACAATAAAGCTTTTGTTATTACCTATCTCTACTTCTAAAGGCACAGGTAATTTGGTTAGAACAAATGAAGGATGTCGAATAAACCCATATGAAACAAAGGATTTATTCGCACCCGTATCAAATAACACGTGTGCGGGAATTGAATTTACAGCAAATATACCTGAGACCACGTCAGGTTCAATCTTCGCTTCTGCGGCGGTTAATTGAAAAGATCTTGCCTTTGCTTTTGGGGCTTCACCTTTCGGTTCCTGCCCATCTTTCTTTCCAACCAGTTCCGGGCATTCCGAATTTTTGTGACCCGTTCGATAACAATTGTAACAAACCGTCACTTTCTCCGGGCACGACATAGCCATATGTCCCGTTTTCTTGCATATGGGACAAGGCTTATCCTTGTAACGACATTCGCCTTTATGATTTTTCCCACAAATTTTGCAACCTGATGTACTACCTTTAGCATCTGATTTCTTTGCTGATTCATTTGTTCTTGCTTTCTTGGCAGGGCTTGGATTCACATCTTGTGCCCTTCGTTCACCCCGTTCTATACTCTTCTTCAATTCAATCTCCCTTTCCCGAGCAGCATTGACAATCTCGGTAAGGGTCTCGTACTTTGAAGGGGTTATGAACTCTCTATACTCCGCGCTTAGCATGTTATGATAATAATAGACCTTTTGCTCTTCATTCGTTATCAAATCATCACAGAACTTCATCTTGTCCATAAACATCCCCGTGATCTTGTCTATGGATTCACCTTTGTGTCTGAGTTGCATGAACTCTTCCTTGATTTTATTTATGACCGCCTTGGGACTATGGTGTTTAAGAAACGACGTCTTAAACTCCTCCCATGTCATGGCCTTAGCTACTTCACTTCCAATCTCCTTCTTTTTGTTATCCCACCAGTCTTTCGCTTGGCCTCTTAATTGACCCGTACCATAAGCTACGTAGTCATTTTCATCACAATGAGTTCTCTCGAATACTCCTTCGATATCACTTAGCCATCGTTGGCACACGATTGGATCAACCTCCCCATTATATATTGGTGGTTTACATGCCATGAATTCCTTGTATGAACAAGGCTTTCGTCCACCATGCTTTTCCTTTGTTGAATTGGAATCATCTTCCAATTTCTTGATTCTCCCTTCCACTATTGATAAAACCGTGTTTTGAATTTTATCAATAAAGCCCGACAAACTGTTTTCGATCGCCTTTCCAACCTCTTCGGCAATCACTTCTCTCATTTGTTTGGTGACTCTTGGCACCGCATTATCATTACCTCCATCAGCCATCTCGATTTCTGAAATGTTTACATAGATTGTTAAACATTCCATTTATAACACATGCTTTACTTGTTTTGATTTAATCAAGTTCATAACTCGATTTAATCATTCTTGTTTCAATTCAATCAAGTTCGTAACTTGATTTAGTCATTCTTGTTTCAATTCAATCAAGTTCGTAACTTGATTTAATAATTCTTGTTTCATGCATTTCTTGTTTTTGAGTGAGCTTATACACACTCTTTTCATTTTCATGCATATTTATTCATTTCTCATTCTATACGTAATACATAATTTATTAACAGAATAAGTTAACACTTACCGGACGATCGATCAAGCTTGAACCGAACACTTATTGACAACCTTGAGCTCTGATACCAACTTGTAACACCCTAAAATTTACCCTTGATTTCTAACAAAAAAATAGTTTAAATACATGACTTTCATTTACGAAGTTCATAAGTAACAAAGACCTTAGTCAACTAGTGACTAAGTTAAAACGTTTCAAAAATTATTTAAACATGTTTACAACCCATGAACAAAGCTTATATAAGATTAAGAACATAGCGGAAGCTTCAAAAGTCGTGTTCGGTTCTTCGACGATGCTTGATCACCATCCGTAAGGTCCATCTAATCACCTAGGGTCAAAACCATTAACAATATTAGTTTTGACATTTGACACATAAGACTTAATCATAAGATCCAACATCAAATAATAAATTAAGGAAATTAGAAAATTTCAGGTTTCACCGTAAATTACGGTGATACCGTAATTTACGGTGAGCTCTGGAAGTTTTTGTCCACCGTAAACCAGGAGGGAATCACCGTAAAACAAATGACCTTTACCGTAAATTACGGTATAACCGTAATTTACGGTAGCTCCTGGAAATCTATGTTTTTGTTTGGTTTGTTCATCTTACTCAAACAGATTTCACGGATTTCACTTTTCTAAGAATCCATTACATAAAAATTCTCATATTTCCAACATATTATACCTAAACCAATATCAAAGAGCAATTCATCATACTCCAAATCATTAACCATGCTTTACACGTTCATTCGACCCGTTGGCTCGTCTAGAGAATCCTTCCATGTGACAACTACCAACGAGTCCCAACCGAGTTTGACCATTAATTTAATATAGCGACATCTCTACTTAATTCAACCACTCTTGTTCTAAAATTTGAATATATATTATACAATCATCAAAATCTACTAAATGTAACGGGTCAAGTTACATACCTTAGCGCACGCCCTTCAACCGTGAGTCACCACCGGCTTGTCCACTCGACGTTCCGGTATCTTGTCCTATAGAGTTCAATTCAAGACATGTTTAGAACTCTCTTCATATCATAATTCGCATAATACACCGAACATCATAATTATGCGTTTAAACTCGAAATTTCAGTTTTTAAGCCTTCATAGAGGCATTTCAACAAACACTTTATAAGCAGATTTTTACATGATTAAACATCACATCTTTAGTTTATCATTTAACCCTATTTTCATATAAATCAACCAATTTACATGAATATTAGCTTCTAATTGCTGAAATCACTTCCAGATTGCTAAATTATACTAGATTAACAATCTACTTTCTAGTGTTCATCTAAATACACATGACCCACTAATCACCTAGTATGGTGATTATGGATTCACCCAAAATTTCTTATGATTTCAACTTATTTTGATCTAGGGTTTGTCCCTAAACACTATAGTTGTTCCTTAATCATCATAACACATACATGAAAGCTTAATTTCAGATTTTTCCCAATTCATGAGAATTTCAATTTCAGAGTTTTCCTTGAATTTTACATACCTTGGAATCCTCTTGTGATGAGGATCAATAATCTGTGCTCGGATTTTGATTTGGGGCAAGATTAAACCTTCAATTTGAGAGTTCTAGTGATTTTAGGTTTTGTGATAATGGGGTGTCGCCCCTGCTCTTCTGTTGTGCGACCAGGACTCTCAAAAGTGGGGTTTTTATTTAATTTTTATTAATAACAATATTATAGTTTCAATTTTTAACAACTAAGGCCCCTCTACTATATTCAACATATAGTTTGTTAACCTTTAACCATGTAATGAACCATTTCGAAGGAAATAACTAACTAGGTACAAATTCCTAATTAGTAAATTCTCGTTAAATTTATATTTTATAAATTTAATATTAGGTTTTATATTTTCGGGGTGTTACAAGTCCACCCCCCTTAAAAAGGGTTTCGTCCCCGAAACCGTTATACGTACCAAATAATGTAGGGTGGAGACGTCGCATATCCTCTTCGGACTCCCACGTAGTGTCCGAACCTTTCCTATGCTCCCATTTGACTTTGACTTGATCAATTTGTCTATTTCGTAAGTGTTTGACTTTTCGATCTAAAATCTCCAACGGTCTCACAGCGTAATTCAGACTATTATCCACTTCGATATCATCGTAATGGATATAGGTCGTTTCGTCTGCTAGGCACTTTCTTAATTGCGACACGTGGAACGTGCCATGGATTCCACTTAGCTCCTCCGGTAATTCAAGGCGGTAAGCTACCTTGCCAACTTTCCCGATAATTTTAAATGGTCCAATAAACCTTGGGCTTAGCTTCCCCCTTTTTCTGAATCTAATAACACCTTTCCATGGGGAGACTTTTAGCATGACCTTGTCGCCAACTTGGAATTCAATCGGCCTTTTCCTTTTATCAACATACGCCTTTTGCCTGTCTTGAGCCGCTTTCAAGTGTGCCCGAACTTTATCGATCTTTTCATTCGTGGCTCGTACTATATCTTGGTGGGCGAGTTCACGTGGACCCACTTCACCCCAACATACCGGGGTTCGACACTTCCTACCGTAAAGCATTTCGTATGGTGCCATTTTAATACTAGATTGGTAACTGTTGTTATACGAAAACTCGACTAACGGTAGGTGAACATCCCAACTGCCTCCAAAGTCGATTATACACGCCCGTAGCATGTCTCCCAATATTTGTATCGTTCTTTCACTTTGTCCATCCGTTTGAGGATGGTACGCAGTGCTAATGAACAATTTGGTCCCCATTTGTTCTTGGAAATCACGCCAGAAATTCGAAGTAAACCGGGTATCCCTATCAGACACGATGGACACCGGCACTCCATGACGTGCTATGATTTCATTGGTATAGACTTCTGACATCTTTTCTGACGTATAAGTCTCACGAATCGGAATGAAGTGAGCACTTTTCGTCAATCTATCCACCACTACCCATATGGCATCAAAACCACGATTCGTCTTAGGCAGCTTGGTTAACAGGTCCATTGTAATATGTTCCCATTTCCAAACCGGAATTTCTAACGGTTGGAGTTTGCCGTATGGTTTCTGGTGCTCCGCCTTGACTTGTAAACATGTCAAGCATTTTTCCACATATTTCGCCATGTCCCTCTTCATTCCGGGCCACCAATAATTTTGTTTCAAATCATTGTACATCTTGGTTGCACCCGGATGAATCGAATAACGGGATTTATGAGCTTCGTTAAGTAGAAGCGCCTTTACTCCACAAGTATGTGGGACCCATATCCTTCCGGATCGAGTCTTCAACCCATGATTCCCATCCGTCAAATCTTTCAATTGACCAATTATTCTTTCTTTCTTCCAATTCTCTTCTTTTACTGCTTCTAACTGCGCCTCTCGAATACGTTCAAGTATACCCGAGGTCACCACGAGTTGCATCGACCTCACTCGTATTGGGACATAGTCCGCTTTTCTGCTTAGAGCGTCCGCTACCACGTTTGCTTTTCCGGGGTGATAATGTATCTCACAGTCGTAGTCCTTCACCGTTTCCAGCCATCGCCTTTGTCGCATATTTAACTCCTTCTGATCAAAGAAGTATTTCAAGCTCTTGTGATCGGTGAATATGGTGCACTTTACCCCATACAAGTAATGCCTCCATATTTTTAATGCAAACACTACCGCTGCCAATTCGAGATCGTGCGTGGGGTATTTCTTCTCGTGTATCTTCAATTGTCTCGAGGCATAGGCTATTACCTTGCCCCGTTGCATCAACACGCAACCGAGCCCCGATAATGAAGCATCCGAGTAGACCACCATGTCTTCGACTCCGTCCGGCAATGTCAGTACCGGAGCTTGAGTTAGCTTTTCTTTTAGCGTTTGAAACGCTTTTTCTTGATCGATTCCACAAATAAACTTTGCTTTCTTTTGGGTTAGTTTCGTTAGCGGCGACGCAATCTTGGAGAAATCTTGAATGAATCTCCTATAGTACCCTGCAAGCCCCAAAAAGCTTCTAATTTCTGAAGGGTTCTTCGGGGGTTTCCATTTTGACACAGCCTCTATCTTTGACGGATCCACCAATACTCCGTCGGCATTTATGACATGGCCTAAAAATTGAACCTCTCGTAACCAAAAGGCACATTTAGAGAATTTTGCATATAACTTCTCTCGCCTAAGTGTCTCTAACACTTCTTGTAAGTGGTGTGCGTGTTCAGCTTCACTTCTCGAGTACACCAAGATATCATCGATAAACACGATGACCGACTTATCCAACATTGGCTTGCAAACCCGGTTCATGAGGTCCATGAAAACAGCGGGTGCATTTGTTAGCCCAAATGACATCACGAGGAATTCGTAATGTCCGTATCTCGTGCGGAAAGCCGTCTTCGGCACATCTTCTTCTTTGACCTTTAGTTGATGATACCCCGATCTAAGGTCAATTTTGGAAAACCAATTCGCACCTTGTAGTTGGTCGAATAAATCATCTATCCTCGGGAGCGGGTATCGGTTCTTTACCGTGAGTTTGTTTAACTCCTGGTAATCAATACACATACGCATGCTCCCGTCTTTCTTTCTCACGAACAATACCGGTGCGCCCCAAGGAGACACACTCAGCCTTATGAATCCCTTGTCAAGCAGGTCTTGGATTTGGGACATCAACTCTTGTAGTTCCGACGGTGCAAGTCGGTACGGGGCTTTTGCTATGGGTTTCGCGCCCGGAATCAATTCGATCCCGAACTCTACTTCCCGTTCAGGCGGTATCCCCGGTAAATCTTCCAGAAAAACATCTTCATAATCTCGTACTACCGGTACATCTCCAATCCTTCGTGATTCTTTTTCTGGCTCATTAGCGTATATCATAAATGCCTTGCATCCTCGCTTCATGAGCTTGTGAGCTTTCAACATCGAACATACTATGGGGTTGCCTCCTTTTTCGCCATAAATGGTGACGTGTTTTCCGCTCGGAGATGTTAGTTTTATCTCTTTGCGAAAACACACGACCTTTGCATGGTATTGAGATAGCCAATCCATCCCCACGACTACTTGGAATTCTCCCATCGACATCGGGATTAGATTTATCGAATATTCTTCATCATCGATGCTCAGTTTACAATTTTCACATACATCACAAACAATAAAGCTTTTGTTATTACCTATCTCTACTTCTAAAGGCACAGGTAATTTGGTTAGAACAAATGAAGGATGTCGAATAAACCCATATGAAACAAAGGATTTATTCGCACCCGTATCAAATAACACGTGTGCGGGAATTGAATTTACAGCAAATATACCTGAGACCACGTCAGGTTCAATCTTCGCTTCTGCGGCGGTTAATTGAAAAGATCTTGCCTTTGCTTTTGGGGCTTCACCTTTCGGTTCCTGCCCATCTTTCTTTCCAACCAGTTCCGGGCATTCCGAATTTTTGTGACCCGTTCGATAACAATTGTAACAAACCGTCACTTTCTCCGGGCACGACATAGCCATATGTCCCGTTTTCTTGCATATGGGACAAGGCTTATCCTTGTAACGACATTCGCCTTTATGATTTTTCCCACAAATTTTGCAACCTGATGTACTACCTTTAGCATCTGATTTCTTTGCTGATTCATTTGTTCTTGCTTTCTTGGCAGGGCTTGGATTCACATCTTGTGCCCTTCGTTCACCCCGTTCTATACTCTTCTTCAATTCAATCTCCCTTTCCCGAGCAGCATTGACAATCTCGGTAAAGGTCTCGTACTTTGAAGGGGTTATGAACTCTCTATACTCCGCGCTTAGCATGTTATGATAATAATAGACCTTTTGCTCTTCATTCGTTATCAAATCATCACAGAACTTCATCTTGTCCATAAACATCCCCGTGATCTTGTCTATGGATTCACCTTTGTGTCTGAGTTGCATGAACTCTTCCTTGATTTTATTTATGACCGCCTTGGGACTATGGTGTTTAAGAAACGACGTCTTAAACTCCTCCCATGTCATGGCCTTAGCTACTTCACTTCCAATCTCCTTCTTTTTGTTATCCCACCAGTCTTTCGCTTGGCCTCTTAATTGACCCGTACCATAAGCTACGTAGTCATTTTCATCACAATGAGTTCTCTCGAATACTCCTTCGATATCACTTAGCCATCGTTGGCACACGATTGGATCAACCTCCCCATTATATATTGGTGGTTTACATGCCATGAATTCCTTGTATGAACAAGGCTTTCGTCCACCATGCTTTTCCTTTGTTGAATTGGAATCATCTTCCAATTTCTTGATTCTCCCTTCCACTATTGATAAAACCGTGTTTTGAATTTTATCAATAAAGCCCGACAAACTGTTTTCGATCGCCTTTCCAACCTCTTCGGCAATCACTTCTCTCATTTGTTTGGTGACTCTTGGCACCGCATTATCATTACCTCCATCAGCCATCTCGATTTCTGAAATGTTTACATAGATTGTTAAACATTCCATTTATAACACATGCTTTACTTGTTTTGATTTAATCAAGTTCATAACTCGATTTAATCATTCTTGTTTCAATTCAATCAAGTTCGTAACTTGATTTAGTCATTCTTGTTTCAATTCAATCAAGTTCGTAACTTGATTTAATAATTCTTGTTTCATGCATTTCTTGTTTTTGAGTGAGCTTATACACACTCTTTTCATTTTCATGCATATTTATTCATTTCTCATTCTATACGTAATACATAATTTATTAACAGAATAAGTTAACACTTACCGGACGATCGATCAAGCTTGAACCGAACACTTATTGACAACCTTGAGCTCTGATACCAACTTGTAACACCCTAAAATTTACCCTTGATTTCTAACAAAAAAATAGTTTAAATACATGACTTTCATTTACGAAGTTCATAAGTAACAAAGACCTTAGTCAACTAGTGACTAAGTTAAAACGTTTCAAAAATTATTTAAACATGTTTACAACCCATGAACAAAGCTTATATAAGATTAAGAACATAGCGGAAGCTTCAAAAGTCGTGTTCGGTTCTTCGACGATGCTTGATCACCATCCGTAAGGTCCATCTAATCACCTAGGGTCAAAACCATTAACAATATTAGTTTTGACATTTGACACATAAGACTTAATCATAAGATCCAACATCAAATAATAAATTAAGGAAATTAGAAAATTTCAGGTTTCACCGTAAATTACGGTGATACCGTAATTTACGGTGAGCTCTGGAAGTTTTTGTCCACCGTAAACCAGGAGGGAATCACCGTAAAACAAATGACCTTTACCGTAAATTACGGTATAACCGTAATTTACGGTAGCTCCTGGAAATCTATGTTTTTGTTTGGTTTGTTCATCTTACTCAAACAGATTTCACGGATTTCACTTTTCTAAGAATCCATTACATAAAAATTCTCATATTTCCAACATATTATACCTAAACCAATATCAAAGAGCAATTCATCATACTCCAAATCATTAACCATGCTTTACACGTTCATTCGACCCGTTGGCTCGTCTAGAGAATCCTTCCATGTGACAACTACCAACGAGTCCCAACCGAGTTTGACCATTAATTTAATATAGCGACATCTCTACTTAATTCAACCACTCTTGTTCTAAAATTTGAATATATATTATACAATCATCAAAATCTACTAAATGTAACGGGTCAAGTTACATACCTTAGCGCACGCCCTTCAACCGTGAGTCACCACCGGCTTGTCCACTCGACGTTCCGGTATCTTGTCCTATAGAGTTCAATTCAAGACATGTTTAGAACTCTCTTCATATCATAATTCGCATAATACACCGAACATCATAATTATGCGTTTAAACTCGAAATTTCAGTTTTTAAGCCTTCATAGAGGCATTTCAACAAACACTTTATAAGCAGATTTTTACATGATTAAACATCACATCTTTAGTTTATCATTTAACCCTATTTTCATATAAATCAACCAATTTACATGAATATTAGCTTCTAATTGCTGAAATCACTTCCAGATTGCTAAATTATACTAGATTAACAATCTACTTTCTAGTGTTCATCTAAATACACATGACCCACTAATCACCTAGTATGGTGATTATGGATTCACCCAAAATTTCTTATGATTTCAACTTATTTTGATCTAGGGTTTGTCCCTAAACACTATAGTTGTTCCTTAATCATCATAACACATACATGAAAGCTTAATTTCAGATTTTTCCCAATTCATGAGAATTTCAATTTCAGAGTTTTCCTTGAATTTTACATACCTTGGAATCCTCTTGTGATGAGGATCAATAATCTGTGCTCGGATTTTGATTTGGGGCAAGATTAAACCTTCAATTTGAGAGTTCTAGTGATTTTAGGTTTTGTGATAATGGGGTGTCGCCCCTGCTCTTCTGTTGTGCGACCAGGACTCTCAAAAGTGGGGTTTTTATTTAATTTTTATTAATAACAATATTATAGTTTCAATTTTTAACAACTAAGGCCCCTCTACTATATTCAACATATAGTTTGTTAACCTTTAACCATGTAATGAACCATTTCGAAGGAAATAACTAACTAGGTACAAATTCCTAATTAGTAAATTCTCGTTAAATTTATATTTTATAAATTTAATATTAGGTTTTATATTTTCGGGGTGTTACAAGTCCACCCCCCTTAAAAAGGGTTTCGTCCCCGAAACCGTTATACGTACCAAATAATGTAGGGTGGAGACGTCGCATATCCTCTTCGGACTCCCACGTAGTGTCCGAACCTTTCCTATGCTCCCATTTGACTTTGACTTGATCAATTTGTCTATTTCGTAAGTGTTTGACTTTTCGATCTAAAATCTCCAACGGTCTCACAGCGTAATTCAGACTATTATCCACTTCGATATCATCGTAATGGATATAGGTCGTTTCGTCTGCTAGGCACTTTCTTAATTGCGACACGTGGAACGTGCCATGGATTCCACTTAGCTCCTCCGGTAATTCAAGGCGGTAAGCTACCTTGCCAACTTTCCCGATAATTTTAAATGGTCCAATAAACCTTGGGCTTAGCTTCCCCCTTTTTCTGAATCTAATAACACCTTTCCATGGGGAGACTTTTAGCATGACCTTGTCGCCAACTTGGAATTCAATCGGCCTTTTCCTTTTATCAACATACGCCTTTTGCCTGTCTTGAGCCGCTTTCAAGTGTGCCCGAACTTTATCGATCTTTTCATTCGTGGCTCGTACTATATCTTGGTGGGCGAGTTCACGTGGACCCACTTCACCCCAACATACCGGGGTTCGACACTTCCTACCGTAAAGCATTTCGTATGGTGCCATTTTAATACTAGATTGGTAACTGTTGTTATACGAAAACTCGACTAACGGTAGGTGAACATCCCAACTGCCTCCAAAGTCGATTATACACGCCCGTAGCATGTCTCCCAATATTTGTATCGTTCTTTCACTTTGTCCATCCGTTTGAGGATGGTACGCAGTGCTAATGAACAATTTGGTCCCCATTTGTTCTTGGAAATCACGCCAGAAATTCGAAGTAAACCGGGTATCCCTATCAGACACGATGGACACCGGCACTCCATGACGTGCTATGATTTCATTGGTATAGACTTCTGACATCTTTTCTGACGTATAAGTCTCACGAATCGGAATGAAGTGAGCATTTTTCGTCAATCTATCCACCACTACCCATATGGCATCAAAACCACGATTCGTCTTAGGCAGCTTGGTTAACAGGTCCATTGTAATATGTTCCCATTTCCAAACCGGAATTTCTAACGGTTGGAGTTTTCCGTATGGTTTCTGGTGCTCCGCCTTGACTTGTAAACATGTCAAGCATTTTTCCACATATTTCGCCACGTCCCTCTTCATTCCGGGCCACCAATAATTTTGTTTCAAATCATTGTACATCTTGGTTGCACCCGGATGAATCGAATAACGGGATTTATGAGCTTCGTTAAGTAGAAGCGCCTTTACTCCACAAGTATGTGGGACCCATATCCTTCCGGATCGAGTCTTCAACCCATGATTCCCATCCGTCAAATCTTTCAATTGACCAATTATTCTTTCTTTCTTCCAATTCTCTTCTTTTACTGCTTCTAACTGCGCCTCTCGAATACGTTCAAGTATACCCGAGGTCACCACGAGTTGCATCGACCTCACTCGTATTGGGACATAGTCCGCTTTTCTGCTTAGAGCGTCCGCTACCACGTTTGCTTTTCCGGGGTGATAATGTATCTCACAGTCGTAGTCCTTCACCGTTTCCAGCCATCGCCTTTGTCGCATATTTAACTCCTTCTGATCAAAGAAGTATTTCAAGCTCTTGTGATCGGTGAATATGGTGCACTTTACCCCATACAAGTAATGCCTCCATATTTTTAATGCAAACACTACCGCTGCCAATTCGAGATCGTGCGTGGGGTATTTCTTCTCGTGTATCTTCAATTGTCTCGAGGCATAGGCTATTACCTTGCCCCGTTGCATCAACACGCAACCGAGACCCGATAATGAAGCATCCGAGTAGACCACCATGTCTTCGACTCCGTCCGGCAATGTCAGTACCGGAGCTTGAGTTAGCTTTTCTTTTAGCGTTTGAAACGCTTTTTCTTGATCGATTCCACAAATAAACTTTGCTTTCTTTTGGGTTAGTTTCGTTAGCGGCGACGCAATCTTGGAGAAATCTTGAATGAATCTCCTATAGTACCCTGCAAGCCCCAAAAAGCTTCTAATTTCTGAAGGGTTCTTCGGGGGTTTCCATTTTGACACAGCCTCTATCTTTGACGGATCCACCAATACTCCGTCGGCATTTATGACATGGCCTAAAAATTGAACCTCTCGTAACCAAAAGGCACATTTAGAGAATTTTGCATATAACTTCTCTCGCCTAAGTGTCTCTAACACTTCTTGTAAGTGGTGTGCGTGTTCAGCTTCACTTCTCGAGTACACTAAGATATCATCGATAAACACGATGACCGACTTATCCAACATTGGCTTGCAAACCCGGTTCATGAGGTCCATGAAAACAGCGGGTGCATTTGTTAGCCCAAATGACATCACGAGGAATTCGTAATGTCCGTATCTCGTGCGGAAAGCCGTCTTCGGCACATCTTCTTCTTTGACCTTTAGTTGATGATACCCCGATCTAAGGTCAATTTTGGAAAACCAATTCGCACCTTGTAGTTGGTCGAATAAATCATCTATCCTCGGGAGCGGGTATCGGTTCTTTACCGTGAGTTTGTTTAACTCCTGGTAATCAATACACATACGCATGCTCCCGTCTTTCTTTCTCACGAACAATACCGGTGCGCCCCAAGGAGACACACTCAGCCTTATGAATCCCTTGTCAAGCAGGTCTTGGATTTGGGACATCAACTCTTGTAGTTCCGACGGTGCAAGTCGGTACGGGGCTTTTGCTATGGGTTTCGCGCCCGGAATCAATTCGATCCCGAACTCTACTTCCCGTTCAGGCGGTATCCCCGGTAAATCTTCCAGAAAAACATCTTCATAATCTCGTACTACCGGTACATCTCCAATCCTTCGTGATTCTTTTTCTGGCTCATTAGCGTATATCATAAATGCCTTGCATCCTCGCTTCATGAGCTTGTGAGCTTTCAACATCGAACATACTATAGGGTTGCCTCCTTTTTCGCCATAAATGGTGACGTGTTTTCCGCTCGGAGATGTTAGTTTTATCTCTTTGCGAAAACACACGACCTTTGCATGGTATTGAGATAGCCAATCCATCCCCACGACTACTTGGAATTCTCCCATCGACATCGGGATTAGATTTATCGAATATTCTTCATCATCGATGCTCAGTTTACAATTTTCACATACATCACAAACAATAAAGCTTTTGTTATTACCTATCTCTACTTCTAAAGGCACAGGTAATTTGGTTAGAACAAATGAAGGATGTCGAATAAACCCATATGAAACAAAGGATTTATTCGCACCCGTATCAAATAACACGTGTGCGGGAATTGAATTTACAGCAAATATACCTGAGACCACGTCAGGTTCAATCTTCGCTTCTGCGGCGGTTAATTGAAAAGATCTTGCCTTTGCTTTTGGGGCTTCACCTTTCGGTTCCTGCCCATCTTTCTTTCCAACCAGTTCCGGGCATTCCGAATTTTTGTGACCCGTTCGATAACAATTGTAACAAACCGTCACTTTCTCCGGGCACGACATAGCCATATGTCCCGTTTTCTTGCATATGGGACAAGGCTTATCCTTGTAACGACATTCGCCTTTATGATTTTTCCCACAAATTTTGCAACCTGATGTACTACCTTTAGCATCTGATTTCTTTGCTGATTCATTTGTTCTTGCTTTCTTGGCAGGGCTTGGATTCACATCTTGTGCCCTTCGTTCACCCCGTTCTATACTCTTCTTCAATTCAATCTCCCTTTCCCGAGCAGCATTGACAATCTCGGTAAGGGTCTCGTACTTTGAAGGGGTTATGAACTCTCTATACTCCGCGCTTAGCATGTTATGATAATAATAGACCTTTTGCTCTTCATTCGTTATCAAATCATCACAGAACTTCATCTTGTCCATAAACATCCCCGTGATCTTGTCTATGGATTCACCTTTGTGTCTGAGTTGCATGAACTCTTCCTTGATTTTATTTATGACCGCCTTGGGACTATGGTGTTTAAGAAACGACGTCTTAAACTCCTCCCATGTCATGGCCTTAGCTACTTCACTTCCAATCTCCTTCTTTTTGTTATCCCACCAGTCTTTCGCTTGGCCTCTTAATTGACCCGTACCATAAGCTACGTAGTCATTTTCATCACAATGAGTTCTCTCGAATACTCCTTCGATATCACTTAGCCATCGTTGGCACACGATTGGATCAACCTCCCCATTATATATTGGTGGTTTACATGCCATGAATTCCTTGTATGAACAAGGCTTTCGTCCACCATGCTTTTCCTTTGTTGAATTGGAATCATCTTCCAATTTCTTGATTCTCCCTTCCACTATTGATAAAACCGTGTTTTGAATTTTATCAATAAAGCCCGACAAACTGTTTTCGATCGCCTTTCCAACCTCTTCGGCAATCACTTCTCTCATTTGTTTGGTGACTCTTGGCACCGCATTATCATTACCTCCATCAGCCATCTCGATTTCTGAAATGTTTACATAGATTGTTAAACATTCCATTTATAACACATGCTTTACTTGTTTTGATTTAATCAAGTTCATAACTCGATTTAATCATTCTTGTTTCAATTCAATCAAGTTCGTAACTTGATTTAGTCATTCTTGTTTCAATTCAATCAAGTTCGTAACTTGATTTAATAATTCTTGTTTCATGCATTTCTTGTTTTTGAGTGAGCTTATACACACTCTTTTCATTTTCATGCATATTTATTCATTTCTCATTCTATACGTAATACATAATTTATTAACAGAATAAGTTAACACTTACCGGACGATCGATCAAGCTTGAACCGAACACTTATTGACAACCTTGAGCTCTGATACCAACTTGTAACACCCTAAAATTTACCCTTGATTTCTAACAAAAAAATAGTTTAAATACATGACTTTCATTTACGAAGTTCATAAGTAACAAAGACCTTAGTCAACTAGTGACTAAGTTAAAACGTTTCAAAAATTATTTAAACATGTTTACAACCCATGAACAAAGCTTATATAAGATTAAGAACATAGCGGAAGCTTCAAAAGTCGTGTTCGGTTCTTCGACGATGCTTGATCACCATCCGTAAGGTCCATCTAATCACCTAGGGTCAAAACCATTAACAATATTAGTTTTGACATTTGACACATAAGACTTAATCATAAGATCCAACATCAAATAATAAATTAAGGAAATTAGAAAATTTCAGGTTTCACCGTAAATTACGGTGATACCGTAATTTACGGTGAGCTCTGGAAGTTTTTGTCCACCGTAAACCAGGAGGGAATCACCGTAAAACAAATGACCTTTACCGTAAATTACGGTATAACCGTAATTTACGGTAGCTCCTGGAAATCTATGTTTTTGTTTGGTTTGTTCATCTTACTCAAACAGATTTCACGGATTTCACTTTTCTAAGAATCCATTACATAAAAATTCTCATATTTCCAACATATTATACCTAAACCAATATCAAAGAGCAATTCATCATACTCCAAATCATTAACCATGCTTTACACGTTCATTCGACCCGTTGGCTCGTCTAGAGAATCCTTCCATGTGACAACTACCAACGAGTCCCAACCGAGTTTGACCATTAATTTAATATAGCGACATCTCTACTTAATTCAACCACTCTTGTTCTAAAATTTGAATATATATTATACAATCATCAAAATCTACTAAATGTAACGGGTCAAGTTACATACCTTAGCGCACGCCCTTCAACCGTGAGTCACCACCGGCTTGTCCACTTGACGTTCCGGTATCTTGTCCTATAGAGTTCAATTCAAGACATGTTTAGAACTCTCTTCATATCATAATTCGCATAATACACCGAACATCATAATTATGCGTTTAAACTCGAAATTTCAGTTTTTAAGCCTTCATAGAGGCATTTCAACAAACACTTTATAAGCAGATTTTTACATGATTAAACATCACATCTTTAGTTTATCATTTAACCCTATTTTCATATAAATCAACCAATTTACATGAATATTAGCTTCTAATTGCTGAAATCACTTCCAGATTGCTAAATTATACTAGATTAACAATCTACTTTCTAGTGTTCATCTAAATACACATGACCCACTAATCACCTAGTATGGTGATTATGGATTCACCCAAAATTTCTTATGATTTCAACTTATTTTGATCTAGGGTTTGTCCCTAAACACTATAGTTGTTCCTTAATCATCATAACACATACATGAAAGCTTAATTTCAGATTTTTCCCAATTCATGAGAATTTCAATTTCAGAGTTTTCCTTGAATTTTACATACCTTGGAATCCTCTTGTGATGAGGATCAATAATCTGTGCTCGGATTTTGATTTGGGGCAAGATTAAACCTTCAATTTGAGAGTTCTAGTGATTTTAGGTTTTGTGATAATGGGGTGTCGCCCCTGCTCTTCTGTTGTGCGACCAGGACTCTCAAAAGTGGGGTTTTTATTTAATTTTTATTAATAACAATATTATAGTTTCAATTTTTAACAACTAAGGCCCCTCTACTATATTCAACATATAGTTTGTTAACCTTTAACCATGTAATGAACCATTTCGAAGGAAATAACTAACTAGGTACAAATTCCTAATTAGTAAATTCTCGTTAAATTTATATTTTATAAATTTAATATTAGGTTTTATATTTTCGGGGTGTTACAAGTCCACCCCCCTTAAAAAGGGTTTCGTCCCCGAAACCGTTATACGTACCAAATAATGTAGGGTGGAGACGTCGCATATCCTCTTCGGACTCCCACGTAGTGTCCGAACCTTTCCTATGCTCCCATTTGACTTTGACTTGATCAATTTGTCTATTTCGTAAGTGTTTGACTTTTCGATCTAAAATCTCCAACGGTCTCACAGCGTAATTCAGACTATTATCCACTTCGATATCATCGTAATGGATATAGGTCGTTTCGTCTGCTAGGCACTTTCTTAATTGCGACACGTGGAACGTGCCATGGATTCCACTTAGCTCCTCCGGTAATTCAAGGCGGTAAGCTACCTTGCCAACTTTCCCGATAATTTTAAATGGTCCAATAAACCTTGGGCTTAGCTTCCCCCTTTTTCTGAATCTAATAACACCTTTCCATGGGGAGACTTTTAGCATGACCTTGTCGCCAACTTGGAATTCAATCGGCCTTTTCCTTTTATCAACATACGCCTTTTGCCTGTCTTGAGCCGCTTTCAAGTGTGCCCGAACTTTATCGATCTTTTCATTCATGGCTCGTACTATATCTTGGTGGGCGAGTTCACGTGGACCCACTTCACCCCAACATACCGGGGTTCGACACTTCCTACCGTAAAGCATTTCGTATGGTGCCATTTTAATACTAGATTGGTAACTGTTGTTATACGAAAACTCGACTAACGGTAGGTGAACATCCCAACTGCCTCCAAAGTCGATTATACACGCCCGTAGCATGTCTCCCAATATTTGTATCGTTCTTTCACTTTGTCCATCCGTTTGAGGATGGTACGCAGTGCTAATGAACAATTTGGTCCCCATTTGTTCTTGGAAATCACGCCAGAAATTCGAAGTAAACCGGGTATCCCTATCAGACACGATGGACACCGGCACTCCATGACGTGCTATGATTTCATTGGTATAGACTTCTGACATCTTTTCTGACGTATAAGTCTCACGAATCGGAATGAAGTGAGCACTTTTCGTCAATCTATCCACCACTACCCATATGGCATCAAAACCACGATTCGTCTTAGGCAGCTTGGTTAACAGGTCCATTGTAATATGTTCCCATTTCCAAACCGGAATTTCTAACGGTTGGAGTTTGCCGTATGGTTTCTGGTGCTCCGCCTTGACTTGTAAACATGTCAAGCATTTTTCCACATATTTCGCCACGTCCCTCTTCATTCCGGGCCACCAATAATTTTGTTTCAAATCATTGTACATCTTGGTTGCACCCGGATGAATCGAATAACGGGATTTATGAGCTTCGTTAAGTAGAAGCGCCTTTACTCCACAAGTATGTGGGACCCATATCCTTCCGGATCGAGTCTTCAACCCATGATTCCCATCCGTCAAATCTTTCAATTGACCAATTATTCTTTCTTTCTTCCAATTCTCTTCTTTTACTGTTTCTAACTGCGCCTCTCGAATACGTTCAAGTATACCCGAGGTCACCACGAGTTGCATCGACCTCACTCGTATTGGGACATAGTCCGCTTTTCTGCTTAGAGCGTCCACTACCACGTTTGCTTTTCCGGGGTGATAATGTATCTCACAGTCGTAGTCCTTCACCGTTTCCAGCCATCGCCTTTGTCGCATATTTAACTCCTTCTGATCAAAGAAGTATTTCAAGCTCTTGTGATCGGTGAATATGGTGCACTTTACCCCATACAAGTAATGCCTCCATATTTTTAATGCAAACACTACCGCTGCCAATTCGAGATCGTGCGTGGGGTATTTCTTCTCGTGTATCTTCAATTGTCTCGAGGCATAGGCTATTACCTTGCCCCGTTGCATCAACACGCAACCGAGCCCCGATAATGAAGCATCCGAGTAGACCACCATGTCTTCGACTCCGTCCGGCAATGTCAGTACCGGAGCTTAAGTTAGCTTTTCTTTTAGCGTTTGAAACGCTTTTTCTTGATCGATTCCCCAAATAAACTTTGCTTTCTTTTGGGTTAGTTTCGTTAGCGGCGACGCAATCTTGGAGAAATCTTGAATGAATCTCCTATAGTACCCTGCAAGCCCCAAAAAGCTTCTAATTTCTGAAGGGTTCTTCGGGGGTTTCCATTTTGACACAGCCTCTATCTTTGACGGATCCACCAATACTCCGTCGGCATTTATGACATGGCCTAAAAATTGAACCTCTCGTAACCAAAAGGCACATTTAGAGAATTTTGCATATAACTTCTCTCGCCTAAGTGTCTCTAACACTTCTTGTAAGTGGTGTGCGTGTTCAGCTTCACTTCTCGAGTACACCAAGATATCATCGATAAACACGATGACCGACTTATCCAACATTGGCTTGCAAACCCGGTTCATGAGGTCCATGAAAACAGCGGGTGCATTTGTTAGCCCAAATGACATCACGAGGAATTCGTAATGTCCGTATCTCGTGCGGAAAGCCGTCTTCGGCACATCTTCTTCTTTGACCTTTAGTTGATGATACCCCGATCTAAGGTCAATTTTGGAAAACCAATTCGCACCTTGTAGTTGGTCGAATAAATCATCTATCCTCGGGAGCGGGTATCGGTTCTTTACCGTGAGTTTGTTTAACTCCTGTGCGAAGCTGCTTTTCCGTTGGAGATCAACGTCTGTTGGTGTGCGAAGCTGAGATGCCCGTGCAGAAGGCATGGTTTGCCGAGATGGAGTCGATCAAATTAGGATACTTTCATAAACCACTTAGATAACCCGAGAGGGAGTCTAGACCAACCAGTGTCCATAACAGCCTTTAGAGCTCAATGGGTGTCTTCCTGAGAAGGGTCGGTGGTCCTGCTCGGTGTCTCGACAGGTTTAGCATTTAAAGATCTCGTTTCGATAGTAAAACACATCCCAATAAATCATCACTAGTATAATCCAGGATTCCAGTCTAGGTAGTCTTTCACCGTCATCTGAGTAAACCCAAGTCATAATTCGTTTCTAGTAAACTTAGTTAATTAATTTTATTAATTCGCAATTTTAGGATATTTTGAAACCCCCTCCAAATATAAAAACAGTTAGTGTCATGTCAGTTTCAGTCTAGATAGTCTAGTTAACGTAGTTAAATAGAGTATTGTGGGTTCGATTTTCGGACTTACTTAGCTTTACTAGAGTCGATCGGTTCGTTTGCCATTTAATAGTTTAATCGAGTTTAGAAAGTCTAGAGTATTACTTAGTGTCTAAATTAGGTTAATTTATGTCGTTTTTATTAAACTACTTTTAGCACATCAACCACCAGCAACCACCTCCATCTAAAAAATATAACATTTTACTTTTTTTTAAATATAACATTTTTCAAAATTTATAAAAAATTCAAATTTTATTAAACTTTTAAAAATTTAAAAAGTTTTAAAAAACTTAGTAGATTTATAAGTTTAAAATTTAAAAAGTTTTCAAAATTTAAAATTTATAAAGTTTTCAAATTTTCAAAATTTAAAAAGTTTTCAAAAACTTAAAAACTTTTCAAAAACTTAAAAGGTTTTCCAAACTTATAAAGTTTAAACTTTTCTTAATTTTTTTATTTTATTTTGGGCCTATACGCATCGTATAGGCGACGTATAGGCCCAAAACGCACTGTATAACATCAAACGGAGGAAGAAAACAAATGAATTTTTTAACCGGTACACATTGTATAGGCCCATACGCATCGTATTGGTTCAAAAATCTTCAAAAAAGGAAATTTTTGAGATGATACGATGCGTATAGGGCCGATATGCATCGTATCGTCTCAAAATACAGTAACAAAACAGGGTATAAGCCCAAACATCAAAAATTCAAAAACAACCCAAATTCAACCCTAATACACAAGATATACGCTATGTATACGATCTAAAATACTTTAAAAAAAAGAGGGTTCGATTATAACATACGTGTATATGAAGTAGATCCGTATAGAGAGCGTATTCAAAGCGTATGTCCATATTCCAAGCCTATACGACGTAGATCCGTATAGAGGGCGTATGTGTGTTTTTGGGTTCGTATTGTGATGTTAACCCCTGTGAATTAGGGGGTTATACTACGTTGATCCCTAATACGCATCGTATAGGCCTATATGATGCGTATTAGAGTTCTATACGATACCGTTTTGACCTATATGATGCATATAGGCCAAAAACTAAAAAAATTATATTTAGAGATTTGCCGTTTCGATACATATAGGTGTCGTATTTTGCCATTATGTGTCATTTTATAAAGTATAAGCTCTGTACGTGTCATTCTGGTGACGTTTGGTTACGTGTAGTGTCGTATTCTACGTTTACGTGTAATTCAGTTTTGAACCCACATGTACTCTAACGTGTCGTGTTATATGTAAACGTGTTCTACCGTGTCATTAATTTTCATATTTTGCTGTTAAATGACGTATTATGACGTATACTGTCATTGTTTATTGTATTAGGGCATTTATTGTCCGTATTAGGGTGTGTCGGTTACGTTCGGTATTGTGATGTTAGTGTCTGTAAGTGTAGTATTAGGGTGTAGATTGTATGTAAATGTAGTGTTATCGCGTATTTTGTCGTGTTATCTCGTATTATGTCTCTACTTGGCGTATTTTTTCGTATTTTGGCGTATATTGTACGTACGGGTCGTATCGGTGATGTATTTTGGCGTGTATTGTACGTACGGGTTGTGTCGGTGACATATTCCGTCGTATATTATCTTTTACTTAACGTATTGTGTCCGTTAAACAAAATTAAAACACACGGAATACATTATTCAAACAAAATATTCTTTAAAATTACAAATTAATCAATATAATGCACTATCTTGTCTAAATATGGCTTCGTTATCGTTTCATACCACAGTATGAGTTCCGTGTAGTCTTGTGTCCATAGTGCTGCTTCTTCGCCTCGTTGTTTTACCCAGGGATAGTTCGGTGACGGCATTGGATAGTCCCCTTCAAGTTTTACATGGATGAAATGACTTTTGTTAACATATACCAGTGTAACCACCTGATGGGGGACACGTCTACGCTCTAGATGATAGAAGGGGAATAAAGTCGAACAACCTCTCATGTCTAATCTGTGAACAATCACACGAAACTGATGTGTGTAAAATGAAACATATAAATTACATCAAATGTGGCATAAAACTAACCCTTTTTTTAGTACTAATGTTGGAAAAAGTGTGCTTTTGTCTTCCTTTTGTATTTTCAGGGTTAAATGAGCTTAAATGAACAAAAGAAGCAAAAATGCGGCTAAATCTAACAATAATACAAGAAAAGGAATAAATGTGGCATGCCCGACCCCTCGACAGCATCTTCCCAAGCAAAAACAAGAGATCAGAAGGCTGAACACGCTCCGTGCTCATTGAACACGGGGGCGTGCCCAAGTGTCTGCAAAAAAGACAAAGTTGTAGAAGCTTCTATTTCCCAACACGGGGGGCGTGCCCAGCGGACACAGGGCCGTGGTCAACGCCAAGATTCGCAGAATCCAAGCAAATCTTGATAGTACAGATACGCTTCTGCACACAGGGCTGTGCCCAGCAAACACAGGGGCGTGGTCAACTAATGCAGACAAACTGCATTTAATGAAGAAAGAGAAGATGGATGGACATGGGGCCGTGCCCAATGGACACGGGGCGGTGTCCGGGCTTCTGTGCAGGCTATAAATAGAGGTGCTTGGTTCACTTCAAAGACATCACTTGGCAAACCACCTCTCTCACACTTCACCCACCCACCACCACCATCACAACCCACATCCACCACCATCATCCATCATCCATCATAGAGTGTGTGTAGTAGTCTCGGGATCCAAGATTGATAGTAAGAGTTCTTGACAATCAAAGGCCATGTTTGCCTAAGTCTCTTACATCACTTTGTGAAGACAAGCATTTAGTGTAATACTTTTTATTTTTAATCTTTTCGCACTTTTTATTTGGTTATGTATTAATGACATTAATAACTAGTTTCTTATGTTGAAGGTGAAACTTCCTTATCATTTGTCCGTGGTGTCTTGGCATTATTTTACTGTCTATATAAAATAAAAGATTTACACCATTCATATCTCCACAGTCTATATGGAGATATGTTGGCTACCTGGTCGGGGATTAAGGGAATGGTTTGGTAAGCGTCTTGCCTTGTTCAGTGTATAGATCCTGCAAGGACCTGGGTCAAGCTTAGTAGAACCTCCTTCAATACCCACTGGTATTGGATGGCGGGGGTTTGAATTTCTTGATCCCCTCATATGTAAACTACTATTAAAACATTAACCCGGCTACTTAGGATTGTATCCCTGCTGACTCAAACTACTTAGCCGAGGGTAACGTCACCTTCAAAAGAGGGGCCTACCACATTTCGCATTAATAACTTAATTAATTATCTTTCAATAATCCAACCCTTTAGGATTGTATCCTTGCTGGCTCAAACTACTGGGTTGAGGGTAACGTCACCTTCAAAAGAGGGGCCTACTACCATAACTAATATAATCTCTTAAAAAGTGCAAAAGTGCGGAAATAATCAAAGGTTACACTTAAGGCGAGTCGGATCCAAGTTATTCATCTTGTCTATCTGTTTTATTTTTATTTTTATTTTCAGCATTTGGTTAGTTTTATTTTATTGTTTAAAAAAAACCTTTTTTCTAAATTTTTTATTTGATTAGACGTTGAGGATAAACCGGTACTAAAAGCTCTTGTGTCCTTGGACGACCTCCGTATCTTACCAATGCTATACTACGCTCACGATGGGTGCACTTGCCCATATGTGTGTTTAGTGTTAGTAAACTATCGTGTTTTATAAATTTAAAACTTGACTAAAGTGTTAAAAATGGCTTAAAATATACATTAAAAACTATATAACATGACACGCATCATGTCTAATCTGTGAACAATCACACCAAACCTATGGGCAAGAAGGAGTCCTACCTAAGGCATCTCCATCCAATGCTCCATGGGTGCTCTCCCAGCTCCGGTAAAATTTATTCTCTTTAGTTGCGCGTCGTAGTCTCCCGCTAAATCACTGTCAAAAATGTACTTCCACATATCTTTGTTCGCACCTATCAACTCCTTAACTAGTTGGCTCCGAATAAATCCAAAGTAGTCTTGTTCCAACCCTAAACCCACAGCCATAGCCTAAAACCCACAGTGTCCATCCGGTTTGACATCTTTTATTCTTGAATTGTGGGGGTGGAACACTTCTGGAATTTGATTTTTGAATCTAAGAACATATTCAAGAGTTCCATCATCAGTGATTAACAGAAACCCATGGTCCTCGCAAGGCTCTTTTTTTCCGTGAAGCCGCTGAACGACTGCGTAGCATTAACGACCTTTGAGACTTTTGAGACATTGCAGAAGTAGATGGTATTAGAGAATCTTGAGACTGTACATAAGAGCTGTGTCGAGGAGGGTCACATCTACTTTGTTCGGAAGGCCCAACTGAGCTATGTCTAGCAACTTTTTCTCTTCTTTGTTGTTAGACCTTGGACGTTGGACGCCCGCGAGTGTTTTCTTGTACGACAGACAATTTTTTGTCGCTCATAAATGGGTTTAGCACATTTTATGTTTCACATATTCGAATTCTTTTTCTACATCAACCTCTTCATCATCAATTTTTGATGGATTCAGGTCAAGTTTTCTCCAGAAAATGTCTATATCATCGAGCTCAATAATGCGTTCTACAAAAAAAAAAAAAATTACACAAGCATATTAAATTAATATAATAAAACATTCTTTATAAGTTTATAAGTACTTGTATTTTGCAATCTCTCCAGACAACAGGTACATAACAACCTGCAACTCGTGTACAACTGGCAGCCACATGTTGATCCAAATGACCGCAACATGCATAGTCTCCGTGTTAGCTCGTTTTCTAGTAGGTTAAGAGCATGGATGGAAACTTTACAAAGTAGGTTGCGAAACAAAGGAATCTCAAGTTGGTGGTTCATTCGCTTAGTGTGACTTTTTTTCCAAACATTTCTTTATTTGTGTATATTGTTTTAGTAGTGTCCACCTTTTTCACCAGGGTTTCCAGACTGCATTTTGGTGTAGTAAGCTGTTTTTTAGGGTTAATGGATTTAAACACCCCCAACTATTGCCATTTGGCCGCTGGCACTCTCAACTTTGACTTTGGCTCCCATCACTCCCAACTTAACACGTTGTTTGTCATGGCACCCCGTCGTTAAATAAACACTAACTTGGTTAGGAAAATTAGCCTACATGTCATATTAATCTGACGTGGCATGTATGACGTGTAATGCAAACCTGATTCATCATCTTTAAAACACCTAATACCCCCAAACAGAACACCATATGAAATCGTATATGATTTAAGCAAAGAGAAAGTGGCTCAGATCTGTAACATGAAGATCAGACAAGAGGGACGATCACCGCCATGGCTGCAACACCGGTTCCACCGTAAGAGCAAATAAAAAGCCCTTGTTGCTCTCACATACCATCCGAGTTGCCCCGCCAAGATACGGGTCGATGTTGACCCCACGACTGATTACGATGCTCGGATATGAATCCGTACACAAATCATTATCATCATCGCCTTCTCATTTTCATCTTTCACCATCGAAATAATTGTATACACACATATATGATATATCTATACTATATTGTATATCGAACACTCTACCAACTTTGCTACACACCTTTATGGTTTGGATCCTAATTGAATCAACAACGATTTCACACTGCAAGTGGGGGATTTGAATCATGGGCTCAACATCATCAGATCAGCACATAACAACATGTCATCTTCAACAGCGATTTCACACTGCAAGTCCTCTGTTTCCTAACCGCAACTGATCGAGTGAGAAAATGCTTATCAACGGCGGATTTCACCGGCGATTTTGTGATGAAAACAGGTTTGTGGCAGTGTGTGAGAGAGAAAGTGTGGAGGTGAAACGACGGATTTCACCGGCGACGGCACCACTGTTCCCATCCTCAACATCATACCACCCCTACGACGGCACCACTGTTCCCCTCCTCAACATCACCTGATCATCATCATAACCCCGTTTTCCCCCAAAATCAAAACCCATCGTCGTTTGTTTTCGTTATCATCTCGAACAGGCTTCTAGATCCAGATTAAGCGATGTTTGGTGGTGTGGGGTAGCTGGTCGCAGTGGGTGGTGGCCAATGGATCTTGAACAGTGGATTATGGTGGTAGGGTGGATGGCAGCGTAGGGTTATGGTGGGGTGGAAGGCAGGACAGTGGTGTGGGTGGATGGTGATGGTGTTAAGTGAGAGAGAGAGGGGGGTGAATATAAACTGATTAAAAAACGCCACATCATCTAAAATTAGCCATGTGGGACAACAAAACTAACCAAGTTAGTATTTGGTTAACAACGGGGTGACATAGCAACCCAAGTGTTAAGTTGGGAGTGGTGGGAGCCAAAGTCAAAGTTGAGAGTGCCAGCGGCCAAATGGCAATAGTTGGGGGTGTTTAAATCCATTAACCCTTTTTTTTAATGCAGCATGTGCACCTTCAGCTCTATTTGTCGTAATTTGGTAAAAATGTTAGTTTTGATTGCTCCATGCAGATACAAATTTATAGCGGGATGTGTTTAACCAGTTATCCCACATGTAATAAAAAACATCTGATAATATAAACATATTCAAATTATATATCTATTTAAGTGAATGTATTATCTTAAAAGAAAACTTACGTTTACGTTGTTGATTGAGAATGTGTCTATGAAGGTTGGTGAGGTTCTAATCGTATAACTCCTCGTTAGCAGAATCACACACTGTTTTCCACTGACGAGTAAAGTCCTCAAATCTGGTTGAGTAAATGAATTCTCATAGTGATTTACGATATTTTGTAAGATGTGGAACCTGCAGAGATATCCGTGTGCGGCAGAGAATATGTTTTTACATGCGTTTATCAATGCTTGGTCTCTGTCCGTAAAAATTACACGCGGCTCCATACACTCGTGCAACGTAGACCTTATCCTCTCTAGGACCCAGACGTACGTTACCTCCTGCTCGTTTGAAAGAAATGCATGTGCAACACAAAAGGTTTAGTTTGTCGACGTCATACCCACAACTTGCAAAAAAAAAATGGAAGACTGTACATGTTAGTTTTGTAGGTCACGTCGATCATAAGCACATGCGGGAATGCCCGCCACATTTCAAAGGACTTGTCGTGACAGAAAAATATATTCTCAACGAAATTGGTGGAAGGTTCCGCCTGTATGTAATAGGTTATCTTTTTCTCTTAGAGGATTTGTTCCAGTCTCTGCATGGGAGTCTTTTTTTCCGAACTTTGAGGCCCTAATCTTTTGGCGAGCATTGTGAGTTAATCTTGGTAATTGTATTGTGTATATTGTGATTAACAAAGATGATTACAGGAGGTATAAATAGAAAACATAATTACATAGCACACCCTCTAATAATAACTAATTGTCTATTTATCTAATATTCCCCCACAAGCTAAGGCCGAGGTTCGACCTGTAGCTTGGACCTTAAAAATAGAAATCGTTGTGAGGGTAACGCCTTGGTAAAGACATCAGCAATCTGATCCTGTGTAGATATAAATTGAACCACCAGCTGTTGTTGAGCAACCTTTTCGCGTACAAAGTGAAAGTCAATTTCAACATGCTTTGTTCTGGCATGAAACACTGGATTAGCAGATAAGTAGGTAGCTCCCAAGTTGTCACACCACAATGTAGGAGCAGTGGTGATAGGAACACACAATTCACGAAGAAGTTTCTCTAGCCAAGTCAGTTCAGCAACAGTGTCGGCCAATGCCTTGTATTCAGATTCTGTGGATGACCGAGAGACAGTCTTCTGTTTACGAGCAGCCCAAGAAACAAGATTGTTACCTAGATAAATGGCAAATCCCCCGGTGGAGCGACGGTCATCCGGGCAGCCAGCCCAATCAGAATCAGAATATGCTGTAAGAGATGCATCGGTATAAGCATGAAGTAACGAGACAGATTTATGATGCAGTAAAAGACCAAAATCAGGTGTGCCCCGAAGATATCGCAGTATCCGTTTAACAGCTGACCAATGATTAACCGTGGGAGAATGCATAAACTGGCAGACTTTGTTGACTGCAAATGTCAGATCTGGGCGAGATAACGTAACATACTGAAGAGCCCCAACAATTTGTCGATACTGAACCGGGTTATCATATGGGGCGCTGTCACCAAGTGTTAGATTGGCAGAAGTGGTCATGGGTGAAGGAACCGGTTTGGCTTGAGAAAGCCCAGCCCGGCTTAGTAATTCCAAAATATATTTCTTTTGAGACAATAAGATATCTTTGCCATGTTGCACAATCTCAATCCCCAGAAAGTAGGACAACTTCCCTAAGTCTTGAACCGCAAAAGTGGTGCTAAGGCGATGAACAATGTTATCAACGGCAGCAGGATTATTGCCAGTGAGGATAATATCATCCACATAAACCAACATATATAATAGAGTGTTCCCTGCTGAATAAATAAACAAGGAGGGATCTGTTTTGGATCCTCTAAATCCAAGGGCAATTAGAGCAGATGACAGCCGATGAAACCACGCCCGTGGAGCCCGTTTAAGCCCATAAAGAGACTTATGAAGAAGACACACATGATCTGGTCTTTGAGGATCAATAAAACCAGGTGGCTGTTGGAGATAAACAGTTTCTTTGAGATCACCATGCAAAAAGGCATTTTGTATATCCAATTGTCGAAGAGACCACCCTCTCGTGACAGCAATAGATAAGACAACACGAATGGTAGTAGCCTTGACAACTGGGCTAAATGTATCATGATAATCCACACCCGGTTGTTGGCGAAAACCTTTAGCTACAAGACGCGCTTTGTAACGCGTGACAGCTCCAGTTTGATCCTGTTTTAATTTGTATACCCATTTGCAATCCACAACATTCATATTTTGACTACGTGGAACTAAAGACCAAGTGCCGTTTCGAACAAGCGCCGAGTATTCTTCAGCCATGGCTTTCCGCCAGTGAGGATCTTTGTTGGCAATAGCAAAGGACACGGGTTCAGTACCCGGGGAGATGGTTGTAGTGTAAGAGGAAGGATTGTACCGAAAAGGTTGTTTCGGATTGGTTCGCAAATTAGGTGGGCGGGTTCGAGGTGGCGGTGGAGGAGGAGGAATAGGTATGGATGATGAAACAGATGGAGGAGTGGAAGTAGTGTTTGTAGGTGAGGATGCCGAAGGGGGTGGTGGAGTTGAGTTGGATATGGGGGCTGATGTATGGGTTGGTGATGTAGGGGCTGGTGATGTGGAGTGGGCTGGTGTGGTGGATGTTTGGACTTGGGCTGGTGGGTGTGAGTGGGCCGATGTGGTAGGTGTTTGGTCTGGTGATATAGGTGGAGTGGGATAAGAGGAATAATAAGGAGATTGTGGTGTTGGTTGGGCAGAAGATGGGGATGGTTGAAAAGGAAAGGCATGTTCATTAAAGCAAACATGACGAGCAATATAAAGCCGGTTAGAGTGGAGATCAAAGCACCGGTATCCGTAATGTGAGGTGCTATATCCGAGAAAAACACACGGAATGGATCGAAAATCCATTTTGTGAGAATTGTAGGCTCGAAGATGTGGGTAGCACTGGCACCCAAAAACCCGAAGAAAGAGTAATCGGGTTTGCGATGGAAAAGATGTTCAAATGGAGACATATGTGAGTTGTAGCGAGAAGGCATCCGGTTAATTAAGTAAACTGCCGTGCCAAAAGCAAAGTGCCAGAATTTTTGTGGAACATGAGACTGGGCGAGTAAAGTAAGCCCAGTTTCAACGACGTGGCGATGACGACGCTCAACGACGCCATTCTGTTCACTTGTATGTGGACAAGAAAGTCTGTGGATAATGCCATGTTCTAAAAAGAAAGGGGATAATTTTCGAAACTCACCTCCCCAGTCGGTTTGGACCGATTTAAGTTTTGTTTTAAACTGTCGTTCAGCCATGGTTATGAAGTGTTGGAAAGTGATAAACACATCAGATTTAAGTTTTAAGGGAAAAAACCACATGAATTTAGAATAATGATCAACACATAATAAAAAATAATGGTGACCGTCATACGAAGAAACTGGTGCAGGGCCCCAAACATCACAAATAACCAAATCTAAGACATGTGAACTTTTATAATCAGATAAAGGTAATGAAAGTTTGGAAGATTTTCCCACAAAACAAGAATCACAAGCAAAACCAGAATTTTTGTCTGAAACAGGTAAAAAAATACTTAGAAAGCATAGAATTTAAAGTTTGATGATGTGGATGACCAAGCCTTTGATGCCAAGTCTTGTACGAAGCACGCGCAGTGGAGAAAGCAACTTTGGGAACATCCTGAATCCGAGGAAGACAGAATGAGTAAAGACCATCATTGCTGGGACCCGTGAGGAGGGTAGTGCGTGTAAACTTGTCCTTCACAGAAAAGAAAGTAGAGTGAAATTCAAAGAAAACGTTATTATCATGACAAAATTGTTGAACGGAAAGGAGGTTTTGTTTAATTGTTGGAACATGAAGGATATTGTTTAGGGAAAAAGTTCGGTTTGGAGAATAATAGCGAGAAGAACCAATATGAAGGATTGGGAGAGCCTTACCATCACCAATAAAAAGATTGCCTCCACCATTATATGGCTCAGAATACTCAAAGCTTGAAAGATCAGGTGTCACATGGTGAGTAGAACCGGTATCCGGACGCCAAGAGGTGGAAGCTTGTGAGCGGGCATCAGCATAATTGGCAGACGGTGAACGACCACGCATGGTAGACGGGTCTCGGTTGGGGCACTGAGAGGGGATGTGGCCAATTCCACATCGAATACATGTACCAAAAAGTGTTCTGGGTAGATGCCCATGAAAACTGGTTGCGGTTGTTGCTGTTCTGATTACGGTTATTGTAGTTTGTATTGTTGTTGTAAGAACCTCGCCCCCGTCTGTTGTTTTGACCACGGCCCCTAGTATTTCCAGAACGGTTGGTGTAATAAGCTTGAGGTTGAGGTAAAGCTGGTTGCAAGGACTGGGGCTGAATGCTCAGTTGGTTAACAAGTTGTTGTAAGGCTTGGATGGTGGGAGAGTGAGAGGGACCGAGAGGAGATGTAGCGGGTACGGGGTTGTTGGTTGCGGCTGTGAATGCCTGGGCAGGAGGGACAGTGGGTAAAGATTTTTTGATCATAAAGTCATGGTCAGAAATCAGGGCATGTAATTCGTTAAAAGCAGTAGGAAATTGTCGAGTGAGAATGTTACTCTTATGTGCATGGTACTCGTCTCGTAATCCAGCAACAACCAACATAACCAGATCCTTTTCTTTTACCGGTTCACCAATATTGGCTAAAGCGTCTGCGTACTCTTGTGCTCGTTCAAGGTAGGCTGATGATGCTTCATCACTTTTCATCTCGATTTTTAGCAGTTGTTGTTTGAGAGTAAATTCTCGGGAGATAGTGTTGGGTGAATAGGCTCGTTCAAGAGCCAACCAGAGTTCACGTGATGTGCTAGTGTGTTGAACATGACTGAAGGCAGATTCGGAGATAGTTGAAAGGATGAGCATACGAATATGAGCATCGTTTGATAGCCATGTGGTGTGATTAGGGTTTGGCTGTGGTTCTGGTGGTGGCGATCAGCAGCAGGTGGTCGATCAGCAGCAGCAGGGGAGGGTGGTTGAATAGTGGCTGGTGGACATGGGATTGTGCCATCCACATAGCCATAGAGATTGTTTGTAACCAAAAAGGGTTGAAGTATAGCCTTCCAATATCCATAATTTGTAGGAGAGAGTTTGAATGAGAATTTGTGAGAGTTGTGGGTTGTTTTGGCAGCATCAGAGAATGGCTGTAAAAGGGCCATGTTGATCAGCGGATAGGTGGTGGTGGTCGGCTGGGTTGGGTTGGGTTGGGTTGGGTTGTGGGTGACGGCAGATTAGGGTTACAGGCTAGGGTTGTGGGTGACGGCAGATTAGGGTTACAGAGACAAGGCTCTGATACCAAGTTAATCTTGGTAATTGTATTGTGTATATTGTGATTAACAAAGATGATTACAGGAGGTATAAATAGAAAACATAATTACATAGCACACCCTCTAATAATAACTAATTGTCTATTTATCTAATATTGTGTATGTCCTTCGGAACACATTTGTTTTCACTGTTCTGTTCGGTTACGACTTTCCAGATTGTATGGGGCTATATGTCTTGATCTGTCAGCTCTTGCACCAGTCTAAACTCATTAGGAGTAAGTCTCCTGGTATACGCGTAACCCTCTAGATGTTCACAGGGCCGTGGTTATGCTTCTCAGTAAAATTTTTGTGCAAATAATCTATCTGCCAAGCTCGACGACTTTGGTCGAGGCGACCTATCACCATAAAAGGGCATCCGCATTTTTTGCTGCCGGTTTTCCTAACCGTGACCTTACTCTCATGCTCGCCACTACAACAACATTGGCTAAACGTATCAGTGATCCTTGGACCGTCTAGTAACAATAATGTATCCGTTGGCTAAACTCCTTCTTTTTACCCAACCTTCCAACTCATTGCGGGATATAAAATCCTAATTGAAAAATATATATAACATTTATAATAATTTTTTAACAAAAAAAAAATATAACATTTATAATACATTTTAAAAAATATATAATGTTTATAGTAATATTTTTAACATAATATATATCATTCGTACCTGATTAGTTTTGTACGAAACTTCAGGATAAGTAGGTTACTCGTCACCCAATGACTCTTGCGCGTAAGAAGGCTCACCAACGTCTTGTCGTACGCACGAGGCACCACTAACGAAAAAATTATTGCTATAGTCTTCTTGTCCGTACTAGGCACCGTAACTGGCTTCATAATTTGGACACGCGTAACCATGATCACTGTAACATCCCTAATTTTATCATAAGAATTATAGGTTTAGTTAAATTTATTAACCACTAGTAACTAGTAACTAGTTATTTTTATTCAACCCAAATAGTTTTAAACACTATTTTATATAGTTGGTTGAAATATTATATTAATTAATTGGCTTGTATATGGGTAACCCTTCTAATAAAATAAAAGTATATATTATTAGACGGGTAGATTACGGGTAAGTTAACTGTAAGAAATATGAAGTACCTGGACAGGCCAGGAATCGTTTAATAATTAAATTATAAAAATATATTGTATTTTGAACCTACTCTATTTTTTTAAAACTTAGACCCAAATGTAGACAAAAATATTCTAGTTTTAAAAATATATTCGTTATTTTATAAAACGTTATACTTTATAAGTTATACGCGCCAAATAACTGAAGCAGTTAAATTAATTATAATATATAAATTAATATAATAATAATAGTAATCTACGTAAGAAATAAAAAAAAATAATAATAAAATAATAACAATAACTTACGAATAGAAAGAATAAAATAATAAAATAAACAATAAATAAAACTTACATATAATAATAATATATTTCAAAATTACATTCTCAAATTAAAATAAGAAAGAAGTAGGAGGTGTCCTAAAATTCAAACTAATATTTAAAGGACATATGTATGCATGAATATTGATACGTGTCTTCCTAATCAATATTATACGTGTCTTCCTAATCAATATTTGCTTGTTGACAAAGTTTCCAACTTCCCTTATAAATAGACCAGGAGGTATTTTCAAAATATCACTTTTGTATCTCTTTGGTCTCGATCTTTACACTCTCTCTACATGTATATTCTTTTTATTTTATTATGATTCACTTATAATAATAATAATAATAATAATAAAGCCATGTTCCGTTTTAAGTGTTTTAACTCCCGATCACCGCTACCCTTTCCGATTGATATGAGCCTCATAACTTATGTCAGGGCTCTGCCCGACTAAGTTGTTGGGATTCGGTCTCGGGACATCGGGACAAGGTTGAATTAGGGGTATTATACTTAACACGAGTGCCTTATATATTTTTTTTCTAGCTCAAAAGTTATACCCAAAATTTATACCAGGAATCTTTCTAGTTGAACCCTAAAGTTACAAAGTGAGTCCATTTTCTTTTCTCACTATTTTATTCCCTTTTTCTTTATAATATAATTATATTCAAAAATGTCCCAAACCATAACAACTCTCACCAAAACTATTATATTTTTATTATTATTATTATTATTATTATTATTATTATTATTATTATTATTATTATTATTATTTATATTTTGGCTAAAAAGAAACCTTAATTGAGACACCCAAGTAATCCTACACAATTCCTAAAAATTTCATAACAATCAGAATCAGGATCAGGGCCCCTAAAACTCGGGGGGGGGGGGGGGGGATATTCCCTACTTGACGATTATCCTAAATAACTCGTTGTCTAAATTTAAATTCGAGAAACTGTCGACTCAGCAGGCCTACTCCCACACGTGGCGACCCTATGGAGAAAAGGTGTCCCTTACGGACCGTAAGGAATATTTGTTACGGTCCGTAAGCTAATCAAAATTCTTGTATAAATAGCAGGCATTGGCAATCGCATTCTGTTGTTCATTCGACGATAAAATTTGACTCTGGCACGAAGTTATCGTCCAAATACTCACAATTAACACACACAAATCACTAATTAGTATAGCGGGGTGCTGCAGAACAGGGTATTAACTCGATCGCTGCTACGATTCAATGTCCGATCGATTAAACTATCCAATGGATGTTTAAGTGCCGCTCAAATTGAGTTTATACTTTGTTATTCATCGTGATTTCGACTTGAATGTTTGAGTGCTGTTCGAACTCGGACTATACTCTGTCATTCGTTGTGAATCCGCTGAATTGTTAAGTATTGCACTTTGTCATTCGTTGTGAGGGTTTTAATCTCGTGAGTTATCGTAAATGTTGTATTAGTTACTTACCTAGTTCGTGTGCACTAGGTTACAAGGCTAAATCAATAGGCTAAGTTCTGCCTGTATAAATCTGCAATCTATCAAGGCTTATCTGTAGATTAAATTCTGCCAGTATGAATCTGCATGCTTATATGTGAGTCATTCTCTTTTTATCAAATTGCTTTATAAATTCTTAAAATATTTTCAAAGTTATACTTACAGTGATTAAGTTTATGTAATCACCAAATTACAGCCGGTATGTGGGGTATTGTGCACAGTATTACAGTTTTATCACTTTAGGTGGGTGAACCTAAATTTAGTGATATTCGTCATTCATTGGGGCAGCCAATGGTGATATGACCACAGTCACCGTAAAGATTCGAGTGACAAATACTGTGGGTAGTTGGTTTGATATCAGAAACATTGTAATCTCTCTTAATACTGTGAATTATAACAAACGAGTCGTTTTAGTAAAACTGAATGATTCACTCAGTATTTCCCGCTGACAAAACCTTTTTAAAACGCATTTCAGGTAATTACAGTAGATTGGAGTAAGAGATGGATACGGCACTGAAAGGCATCAAGAAGTGGCTTATTTTATTAATTTAATCAAATTAAGAAATATTGTTTTATATAATCAAATTTATCTATTAAAGCTACCATTGTAAAACATGGGTTTATCCCATCTATTTAATAAATAAAATCCGGTGTTTTCTAAACTCTGATATTTTTCCTAACTCACGGTCCTGATGAAATTTCCGCTGCAACGTTTTCAAAATAATCACCGGTACCACTGGGCTGTTCGCGACTCCCGATTCCGTCCAGGGTGGGTCGGGGGTCGTGACAATCACCGTTAGGCACAATAACCTGAAAAAAAAAACAAACGGTTAAAAGATAATGGCACATCTAAAGCCTTCTTAATAATAAGTAAATATATGTTTACCTCGTTCAGATTTAGCAACAACGGTTTGCGGGGCACGACAGACTAAAAAGAAACCAACTGGTAAAGGGTAATGGTAAATTTACCGCCAAATACAAAAAAGTAAATAAATACTTACCTCGTTGAGGTCTTGAAACAACGATTCCTTGTGATGGGGATGAAAGCCGGACACAACCTCCTCCGCGTGATCATCATTTCCTCTCCCATCGTAAGAATCAGGGACAACAGGCCCCTCCAAAAACAAACAGCGTGTTGTGTTTTTCATAAACAAAACAAACAAAACAAGTTAAAAATGTTATACCTCACTACTTCCCGGAATAAACGTACTCGTGTTTGTGCCGGACGACTCGCCGAAAATATAATTAAGGTTGAACCAAGACATGGTGGAATCGAATATAAAGAAAAAACAAAGTGAAGGGAATGAATTTTATCAATCGTCTTCATCTTCCTCGATTATAAAGGCCAATCCGAATGCAAAATCACATACCAACACGGGTCGTATTGGCCTATACGACCCGTATAGGGCTGACGTAATATTCACTTCCATCACTTTCTGTCACTGTTGAGTGACAGAAAGTTAAACTCGTACTTGATACGGATCGTATAGGCCTATACGATCTGTATAGGGTTTGCATGTGAAGCATATCAGTCAGAGTTGAAAGACAACCTTGTTACAATACATATCGTATAGCCCTATACGATGCGTATTGGAAAAGCACGTGAAGACAATGTCAACCCTTTCCTGGCCTTGGTTATTGAGTTAGCCTAATACGGGTCGTATAGGTGGTTTCTATTTAATTTCTCAAAGTGACCCAATAATACGACCCTATAATTATAACAAGTGTACCCCAAGGATTTTTTTATTATATGTATAGATTTGAAATATCGTTTACCCTCTATAATTTTTAATATATATTTTTTTTTGTAAAATGGTCGTGAGTGGACCAGAGAGAAAACATAATGATAAAATTATAAAAAGTATTATTTAATTAAATTGAGAGATCATATAGTTGTTTTTAGTGTGATTAAATATAATAATTGTTTTTAGTGTGATTAAGAGTTGAATTGATAGAATGGATCTGAATGCTCATTTTTTTTGAACAACCAATAAATCAATCCCGAGTATTTTCGGGGCACGCACTGGACAAACAGAGTACTCCTAGAGTAACCCGAGTCGTCCACTACCACTTCCGGGGAAAACCCGGTAACCCACCCTTCCGTAGGCACGACAGTGAAATTACCAGTAAAACCCGTTTGGTTCAGGATCGAACCTAGGTTTTCCTGGGTCTCCTATCATTGCCCACCAGTGTCTCACTCTTTTTTTTTTTGCATCAAATGAGAATCGAACTTGAGTATTCAAAGAAGAACTCAAGTCCTCCTACCACTTGAGCTGGAGGTTATTGGCGATCTGAATGCTCATATTCAGGGTCGCCCCTGAGAATTCATGTACCATGTTCAAGCTTGAAAAAACGTGCCCTTAAGCCTTAACAAAATTGGGTGTTGAGCTCACTAAAGGTCTAAACCTAATGCTAATGCACTAATAACTAATCTAAACCATAAAAATAGTTTTGTAAGTGGACCTATGTCGGTGTTTGTATGTGTATACCCTATTAATTTATTTATTTTTACATACACATATCAGAGTTTTAAAAAAAATAAAATATCATTCGAAATATCGGGCCCTGTTCGGTGGTACTCTCCGCTCACCTTCAGGGCCGGCCATGCTCATATTCATATATATGTATATATATATATATATTAATTCAACACATTCCAATGAACAGTGCTCGGTCAACTTTCTTTGACTATTTTCCCTTTTTCACATTATTTACGAGAATACATCATATGCATTAGACTAAAGGGTATGGTTTGGCCCATCCTCACGGGGATGAGCCTCTACGTAGGCGCCACGTAGGCGGCTCGTGGGGGATGGGCCTCCATGAAATTTGAGGGGGATGGAGGATGGGGCCCCACCTCATTATTTTATAATTTCCTAAGTTTTAATTTAATAAGTTAATAAAAACTTTATAAAAATTAAAAAATACAACATAAATAATTTCATTTCATAACATAAAAAAAAAATACATTTCCTAAAAAAAAAAAAGGGTAAATTACTTTTTGAGTCCCTGTGTTTTATAGGTTTTAACTAGTTGAGTCCAAAAGCAAAAAGTTTAACGACCTGAGTCCCTATAAGCATTTTTCTTAACCATTTGAGTCCAAATTTATAACACCATCCATATTTTCTGTTAGTTTTCTATTAAAAGACTAAAATACCCATGTATCTTCTTCTTTACCATTATAAAACCCTAAAAGTTCTGCATCTCTCCCAAACTTACAGCCCACACAAACCCAGTCTTTGTTTCCTCTCTAGTACACACCGGAGATCGGAGCTCCGGCTTCTTTACCAACACCACCAACGTCACCGCCATAGCCACAACCACCTCCGTCTCCAACCACCACCTCAACCACAAACCTCCAGACCACCATCAACACCGCCACTGTAACCTCGAACACTGGTGATGATGATCTTGGTAAAGCAACCCTAGAAGAACCGTTCGCAATCCTAGCTCTGTCTGTTGCTTCATCTCATCTTCCACCTCTTAATTTCTCTGACACACACTCAAACAAACAAAAAGTTCCCATTAATCCACCAAACCAATTCCCCTAGGGTCCCTCAAATTCAGCCCAATTTTAAACCTAAATTCGCACCAAAATCAGGCATCATTTGCAACGTTCCACAACCTTACAACAAGTAACAACGCTAATAATATTCCGTTATGCCTTCAATCGCCGTTTATTGTAGATACAAAAAGCAGTTTTGAATTTTCTATGGAAACTCGTAGCTGGAAGAGGGCTGTGGTGTAGGGGTTCGTCGTTTCAGCGGAGTGGGAGGTTAAAGAAGATGCTTTCGGGTTTACGGGATGATGGGAAATAAGGGAAGCAGGTTGAGGCGTTGACGCAGGTGATTCGCTTAGTGCTTGTTGGAATTGAATGTGATATTGGTTAGTACAAACAATTATGTTACATTATTCTGATTTGATTGTGAAATGTTTAGGAATATATGTGAAATGAGATGTTAATTAGGGTGTTTGGATGTGATTAAATAGATTATTGAGCTTTTGTGATTTGATTGTTAGGGACATGACAGTGGTGGTGGGTGTTTGGAGGTGGCGGTGGTGGGGATGGTGGTGGCAGTGGTGGGGATGGTGGTTGTGCGGGTGTTTAGAGAGAGAGAGAGGAGTGTGTAAAGATGAGTGAGAAAGTTTATGCATTAGACACTTGTTCCTTGTACTCTTGTGCATATAAGAGTTGTACTTTGTGTGTAAATGACCAAATTACCCTTATAGTTAACAGACTTGATGGATGGAGTTAGAAATTTGGACTCAAATGGTTAAAGAAAATGCTTATAGGGACTCAGGTCGTTAAACTTTTTGCTTTTGGACTCAACTAGTTAAAACCCATAAAACACAGGGACTCAAAAAGTAATTTACCCAAAAAAAAATTACATTTCCTAAAAAAAAAATTACATTTCCTAAAAAAAAATTACCAAAAAAAAAAATTACATTTCCTAAAAATGAAAAAAAAAACCTACGACGTCCACTTTTTCTTCACCTCTTCCTTCATCCTTCGATACACCTCTCGTTCCTCCTCCGGAACCGAGTCGAGATCCAACCTCATTATCCTAAAATCCTCCGCTCGAGCATAGTCGGCCGACACGTTTTTCTTGTGACTATATTTTTCGGCCGCAAATTCTTGGAACGAACGAAATTCGGAAATAAAGTCGTCCATTTTCGAAGACGCCTTCGAGCCGCCACCTCCACCCGAGCCGCCCCCTCCACTCGAGCCGGCCCCTTTGCGCTTTGCGGCCGCCTCTTTTTTTGCTTTGTCCCTTCCGGTGGGACGTTCCGGTTCGTGATATTCCGGTTCGTCATATTCCGGTTCGTCGTTTATGTCGATTTGACAACGAGCGGTGGAGCCTCCCGCGCTATAACTTCCGGACTCGGAAGTTTTAGTCCGGAATCGGCGCCCATTTAGGGTCTTTCTTTAAAACGTTCCATGCTCGGAGGTGCGGGAAAGGCGGATTTTTTGTTTCCCATCTAGCAATCGCAAGGTTAAGAACGTCCTCGTCGCTACTCCCACTAGGACGATGGATGTAAAGTGGGTTATAAACCCCGATAAAATCATTCACGCACTTGTTCATTTTCCGCCACTTGCCCGATACGGATTCGAGATCACGGTAGGGGCCTTCCCCCATAAGGTTATTAAATCTTTCCGTACATTTTTTCCAAAAACCACTACCCGTTTGATTGTTCCCTAAAATTAAAAAAAAAATGGATTAGTAAAACTAAGAAATAATTCTTTTAAAATTTATATAAAAAAATTAACTTTGGTTCATACCGACAATCGGACAATCTGAGACCTTAAGAAACGCAATAGCTAGCGCCTCCTCCTCTACTTTTGTCCACGTTCTCGCCTTTGCTCTCGAACCGCTTTTTTTTTCGGTGTCGGGTTCGGTTTCAACCGCCTTCCCCTTCCCCCTGTTTTTTTTGCGCTTGAGTTCTTTAGGTGGCGATTCGGGGACGACTTCATCATCATCGTCAAGGTGAACCGAGGGTTGTGGTTGGGAAGTTGGCGGTTGCGATTGGAATTGATCAAGTTGAAGCGAGCCGCGTTGCATGAATTGTTGGAATGCTTGGTATTGTTGCATTTGTTGAAGTTGGGACATTTGATTGAAGGCGTTAGGTGATTGTTGGAAACCCGAGAACGCAAATGGTGGAGACCCCCACGAAGAATCCATAGTCGGAGTGTAAGCGGGACTAGAAAAAAAGTTTGGATTGTTCGGGTTGGGATTGTTCGGGTTGGGGTCGTTTGGGTTGAATGGATTCATGATGGTAAAAAAAAAATGAGAGTGTTTTTTAAAAAAAATGGATGATAGAAGGAGAAGATTAGGAGAAATGGATGTGAAGTCAGCTACCATGACTCCTTGAACAGTAACAGTTCAAGAGGTGCTGCTTTAAGTTTCGATACACAATTAATTATTCGTTTATGAACGAATTGAGGAAACTAAGTTTGTATCGAATACATTCATGATATGCTTAAGGATCCTATAACTGAAGGGCTATAACCCATAAGTCTTATTAAGAGAGCTCAGAGACGGGTATTAATTGATGGCCATGCGCAACCGCATATCGTACTATGAATGACTAAGGTGCTGTTTGTTTTTTCTGCACGAAAACATCTTCTGCTGCAGGCCATATCTGCAGACATCTGCAGGAGAAGAGGTGGACCAAATGTCTGCAGCTGCAAGGAGAAGAGGGTTTTTTTTTTTTTTTTTTTATATAAAACCTCTTCTACACACACAAAACTCTCTCTACTCTCTCTCTAAAATCTGAACCACCGCCATAATCACCACCGCCACCACTTCACCACCGCCACCACTTCACCACCGCCATCATCACCACCACCGTCACCACCTCCGCCTTCAGAGTTCGATTTGGGGGTTTGTTCTCGGTCTCCTGCTGCTCCCGTCACCACCACCGCCATCTTCAACCTCTTCTGCTCCCGTCACCACCACCGCCATCTTCTACACACACAAAACCTTCAGATTTGTTCGATTTGGGGGTTTGTTCGATTTAGGGTTTTGGTTCGATTTGGGGTCGATTTGGGGTTCGATTTGGGGGGTTTTGATGATGATGATTTGGGGGTTTTGATGATGATGATGGTGGCGGAGCAGGGGGTTTCGGGGGGGTTTGTTTCCATCGATGATGATGGTGTCGGCGGAGGTGGGGTTTTGGGTGATGTCGATTTGGGGCAGTGGTGGTGGTGGCGGAGCAGTGGTGGTGGTGGCGGAGCAGTGGTGGTGGTGGCGGAGCAGTGGTGGTGGTGATGATGATGATGGTGTCGGCGGAGCAGTGGTGGTGGTGGCGGAGCAGGGGCGGAGCAGGGGTGGAGGTGGAGGTGGTGCCAAGAAGAGGTAAACCTCTGCTTGGAGAAGCTTACCTCTCATCACTTCCCCAAGAAGAGGTTGGGGAGAGGTAAAAAGCACTTCTCGAAAAAAAAAACAAACACTCTTCTGAGGCTAAACCTCTTCCCACGTCTGCACGGTGCAGACAGAAGAGGCCAGGAAGCTCTTTTTGGAAAAAACAAACACCACCTAAGTATTAGTTAATTTTCCTCATCAGTTTGATTTTGTACGTCTCTAAGAATATGTCAAGCTAGCATAATGGCATATAGACAAATATAGTTACAAATCAAACAAAGGGCTTATGTGTATTTTGATCATGACGATTAGGTTTTAAATTAAGGCTATAGTATGATTAATGGGGGTCCTGAGTCGCATAATGATTCAACGGCTGTATTTTTCTGCTATAGTACTTGTTTAAGGCTAAAATGAGTGTTAACTCCTGATCAGGCTTATCTAATACTCATAGTAAATGATTACTCGGCTAAGTGGGAGAATGTAAGATTAAATATATTATGTTTAATATTTAATCTAGTAGCCATTATAATCATTTACATAATATAGATCAAAATATATTATAACCTATTAAATAATTAGTTGGTAATTGTTGATGGACCATATTACCCTTATTAACTAATTTAGGTTTCCTCCTGGGTGCTTATATAAGGAGAATTATGTGGAGGTTATAGGGTTACACAGTTACACATTAGACACAACCCTAATAACACATAACATCAATCGACCTCCATCTCCATAATCGAATCCCCTATTCGGTTTCTTAGCCACCATCATCAGTCAGCACTCTAAGGAGGAACCAGACCAAGATGACAATCATGTCAAAACACTGTTGCTGAGTCTTCATCTGGATTCTCTGCTGGTTTATGCTGATGCAATCAAAGGTATGTTTTCTTGTTTTCCTTCATGTATAAACAGAACTGATTCAACATGTGGTATCAGAGCATATGTTGATCAGTCAGTTCTGTTTTCGTATCCATAATTCTGGGATTGAAACTTGGAAAACGAAATTTTTGAAATATTATGAATCAACAGCCGTTTTCGAGTAGGTATATGTTCGAAATCCCTGTTTTCGGAAAAGATTAATCATATGCTTACTCGAAATTAAATGGGTTATGTTTTTTATGACCGAAATATGTTTTAGAAAAACCTTAAAATTCAGGTTTCGGGTTCCAGAATTCATGTTTTAATTTTTAGGGTTCATCACATGTTCTTAGGAAATTCGAAAATTCTGTTATGATTTGGAATATGATTTGGATTATGAAGTGTTTTTTCTGTTTTTGATCTATTTTGTCCTCAATAGATTTTCGAAAAAAACTGTTATTAGATAAACATATCATAATTTTCGAAATATGTTGATAAAATTAGATCATCATAAAACAGGAAACAATATCTCATAATCCCTTAGATTTCGAATTTCAGTTATGTTATCACAAGAAACAGCTATCAACAGTGGACTCGAGACCATCAGGTTTCGACTCGAGACCAAGATCTCGACTCGAGACCACAAGGTCTCGACTCGAAATCATAAGGACTCTCAAAAGTTTTCAACTCGAGACAAAGGTCTCGACTCGAGACCATAACGTGTCAACTCGAGACCACTGAGGATTCGACTAAGGCCATTAAACCATTACAACTCGAGACAGAGGTCTCGACTCGAGACCATTAGATCTCGACTCGAGACCATAACGTGACAAGGCGAGACCATAACGTATCAACTTGAGGCAGAGGTCTCGACTCGAGATCATTAGATCTCGACTCGAGACCATAACGTGTCAACTCGAGACAAAGGTCTCGACTCGAGACAACAAGGCTGTGACTCGAAACCTCATTATTTTTTTAAGGCTGTGACAACAAGTTCGATCCGCGCTAACGGGTGGTTTGCTATTAAATAATTGGTTTTGTAATTACTTAGCTAATTAATAAGGATCAAATAATGTTTTACAAAACCAAAATAGCTTAACTTGAATGAGCTTCTGATATATCATTTCTGGCCAAAGCTGACTTGATACATCTACTTATCATTCAAGTATTACGAAAGCTATGTTGTGTATGCATCATAAGCATGAATGTCTTAATTTCTGGCCAAAGCTGATTTAATTCATTCATAGATGGCATACTCAACAAGTGCATAACTAAAGTGATTGTTTCAATTCTGGCCAAAGCTGATTTGTTACAACCACTTTGCACATATACTTAAATGATTACACTTCTGGCCAAAGCTGTTTTGTCTTCATTTAAGTAGAATTTTTAGCTAAGTCTATTATTTTGATGTTAGTAATAGACATATCACAATCTCTTCACATAATGATCCTTAGATTAATGATCCTTAATTAAGTTTTTATGATCATTTCATCTGCCTTATTCTTAGTACCCATATTTTTTTACTCACTATAATGTTTCTTCTATAAGTCTATATCTCATCCACTCTAATTCCTAAATATAATATGTTTTGCTTAAAGTTTCTATAAGAATTAGCTCTTAAATTAAATCCTTGATTATCTCTTAAGACACGATAATCCTATTGCTCTCTTCTGATAAAGCACTACAGAAGAAAAGCAGAGCATGATGATTAGGATAAATCGAACATGATGTCTCTTATGATAATCAAGAATAAGTGCTGTCACCAAAAGGTTATTCCAGATTAAGTCTTTACTAATACTAATCTATTATTGTGGAATAATCACTAGAACTCCTAAGATGCATGTCTTCATTTAAATTATAAGTTATAAAGCTAAGTGGTATATGTGAATACATAATCATGTACAATACCATGACCCATAAAGTTAAGGGCTTACGCATGGAAATAAGTACATTTTTCCAGTACATTACATACTAAGATTTTCACTTGTACAATTTGATGCATTATAAATCAACTATAACACTCAAAAGTACCAAAGTATAATGAGTGTGTTGATAAGCAACATATGTACAAAGAAATAAATGTTTGAAACTGGAAAATAAGATGTTATTCACCTTACAACCACTAATAGTTTAAAAGAGGATTGTTCTAAGGTCCATAGACAAATTACAAGTGCTAATCCCAACTCTAAGGTTCTTCAAGGGAAAATCTCACTGCATAATTATGTCATTAGACTAGGCATAAGCAACGAGACTATCTATTATTCCAAAGAATAGTTGGATAAGTTAATTAGGTAGTCACTTACTAATGATATTTAAGTCTGATAATTTTAATATTCCAATTAATACATGATTAGTTGACTCTAGTTCCATACGTTTCCTTACCAGAACTCGACAAATAACTAACATGAGAGTTAGTGAAAAAAAAAATAATTGTTAAGGCTATGAGAACCATAATAAGCAGTCTTCTAACAAAGTTTTTTCGATACCTTACGTATTCTGAAGATTAATCAGAATATAGTATCATTATTTAGGCTATGTCATGAAGGTTGTGAGGTTTGCATAGTCAACATAAAGTCACACTTACCTTAAACTCTCATCTTATTTGTTCTAAATATCTGGATTGAAACATTACTAAGATGGAACTAGATGATACCTTACTCTTTCACAACCTTTTGTCATCATGTAAATGAGAATTTGACAAAAGGAAAATGAGACTTATAAACTTGATCCATTATAACCAAAATTCATGAGAAATCATGACATGGTTAATGAGGATGATTTTTTCATCTAATCTCATTCTAAGTGATTTTAAATCATGACGTTAAAGCCCTAAAATATGACTTGGCTTAAGGAAAAAGTATGGGTCCATCATAAGTCATTCATTGACATTCGTGGAACTTGTTCCAAATGGAATATTCAGACATAATTCATTTATCATTTAAAAGGCTATCAACTTGTATCTAACTTTTGTCGCATATGGCCCACGGTCTTAGAAGAAATCTATTTACATATACATATACTCAATAAGATTTCTATTAGACATGTCCCTAAAGTTTCTTATGATATCTGGACATTAAAGAAATCAAATAAAGTCTAACGTATATGTGATAGGTTCCCACGTCATGTAGCTCATTGAAACGTCTCTTGTAGCTTTTCTAGAGATATTAAAGATCAGTGGGAGCATTAAGTGTCTTCATAATAACTTGCAATAGTTGCAAGAGGTGGGGGAGTGAAAATTTTACATTACCTAAAATTGCACCTCTTGTACAAGACACCGCTCCATCACGACACTGTTCTATCAAAACTTATCTCCTTAAATCCAATGCTACTCTTACAAAAGTTTCATTGTTACTTAATTGTGGGCACACTTAGATTTCTTTCCTGAACTAACATCATCCTCAACAAGAGAAACTACAACGACTGACGTCATTAACTTGTTTCTCTATTAGAATTTGTTGGTCGTTACATATTGACTCTAAGCATGCTGAGTTCCTAAAGATTTCTAAGGTTAGTGGGAGCAGTCAAAGTCCTTATCATGTTTTGCAAGGAATACAAGAGGCGGGGGGAAGAGTGTCATTAAATTAGAATGAAAATGATTTGCAAAGATTTCTAAGATTTCACTCCGAATTTAACTCCGATTACACCTCTTGTACACCATACTGCACCAACTTCTACAAACTTAGAATGAAAATGATAGCAACCTAACCAAGAGCTAATCCATAAAACTGAAACTTCTAATGAACCCAATAATCAACTCAGGAGGTTATCTAGGTTTAAAAGCCTACTAACTTTGATGATTACATAACCTCCCTAACTGAAGTTGAAATGGTTTTTGGAAATGTTTACTGATCCTGTCTCTTCAAATTAAGCCATTAGTGTCAAATCAATATTCTTAATGGAATAAGGCAGTTTTCTAGTAAAACTGATTTTATGTGTTCGTATAACGTTTGAGATTTGATTGAATTACCTAAGAGTGTTCATAACTAAATCAAATCCTAATATAAACGTTAAGACACTAAGAAGCATGTTTGATTGTCAAAGGTTATACTCAGGAAGAGATAAATTATGAAAGAGTTTTTCTTACAAAAGATTTCTTTAAGGATCATCGATGTTCTAGTAGCTTATAATAGTTTAAAGCTACATTAGATGAACATTATAAACAATTTTCCATAACAAATGGCTGACACATTTACATGTTCATAAAACAACCTAAAGTTTCAAACTGAAGGTTAAAGAACACTTTATTTGTAAGCCAATAATATCCATGTATGGGTTAATGCAAACATCATAATGTGATGAAAAGCTAACGTAATTATTTTCATCAAGAATCAAGTGGATTAATGTACCTACCTCAAGATGAGTGGGATCAACTAAGATAAACCTGTCTATATAGATGATATTCTGTTGACAAGTATATGTTACATAAGTCAAAGCATTGTTAACACAAACTTTGATATAACAGATCTCAGAGATATCTCTTACGTGATTGATATCATAACATACTGAGATAGACCCAATGGGATATTAGTTCCGTTCCATTAGTTTAACATTAAATGGGTCCTTACATATGTAACAAACAATACTGCTCTCCTTTAGAGGATAATAGGATAAGTGAGATTATTTATTTACGCTCCATTAATTGGAAGCCTTATGTAAGTTTAAGTCTATACTCGTTTAGATATTACTCACATTGCAACATACTAGATTTGTCTAGATTAATGTGAAGCATCTAATGGAGTATTACAATATCTTTAAAAGAGACGAGAGGCTACAATTTTAAGAAGAAGTGAGAATTAAAACCGGTTTATTACTTTAACTTTGAGATATTCAAAGATGACAAAATGTAATTTCGGGTATATCTTTATGTCAGCAGATAAAACCTATTTCATGGAGGAGTCATAATGCACTGATATTAACAACCTAAGTTATAACGACATAATATAGTCACTAAATGTTGTTGGAAATTTATCAGTGGACTCATAAGTATATTAACTCCATATAATTAATGTTTTGAAGACTTAGTGTGATAAAGTCAGCTACCATGACTCCTTGAACAGTAACAGTTCAAGAGGTGCTGCTTTAAGTTTCGATACACAATTAATTATTCGTTTATGAACGAATTGAGGAAACTAAGTTTGTATCGAATACATTCATGATATGCTTAAGGATCCTATAACTGAAGGGCTATAACCCATAAGTCTTATTAAGAGAGCTCATAGACGGGTATTAATTGATGGCCATGCGCAACCGCATATCGTACTATGAATGACTAAGGTGCTGTTTGTTTTTTCTGCACGAAAACATCTTCTGCTGCAGGCCATATCTGCAGACATCTGCAGGAGAAGAGGTGGACCAAATGTCTGCAGCTGCAAGGAGAAGAGGGTTTTTTTTTTTTTTTTTTTTATATAAAACCTCTTCTACACACACAAAACTCTCTCTACTCTCTCTCTAAAATCTGAACCACCGCCATAATCACCACCGCCACCACTTCACCACCGCCACCACTTCACCACCGCCATCATCACCACCACCGTCACCACCTCCGCCTTCAGAGTTCGATTTGGGGGTTTGTTCTCGGTCTCCTGCTGCTCCCGTCACCACCACCGCCATCTTCAACCTCTTCTGCTCCCGTCACCACCACCGCCATCTTCTACACACACAAAACCTTCAGATTTGTTCGATTTGGGGGTTTGTTCGATTTAGGGTTTTGGTTCGATTTGGGGTCGATTTGGGGTTCGATTTGGGGGGTTTTGATGATGATGATTTGGGGGTTTTGATGATGATGATGGTGGCGGAGCAGGGGGTTTCGGGGGGGTTTGTTTCCATCGATGATGATGGTGTCGGCGGAGGTGGGGTTTTGGGTGATGTCGATTTGGGGCAGTGGTGGTGGTGGCGGAGCAGTGGTGGTGGTGGCGGAGCAGTGGTGGTGGTGGCGGAGCAGTGGTGGTGGTGATGATGATGATGGTGTCGGCGGAGCAGTGGTGGTGGTGGCGGAGCAGGGGCGGAGCAGGGGTGGAGGTGGAGGTGGTGCCAAGAAGAGGTAAACCTCTGCTTGGAGAAGCTTACCTCTCATCACTTCCCCAAGAAGAGGTTGGGGAGAGGTAAAAAGCACTTCTCGAAAAAAAAAAACAAACACTCTTCTGAGGCTAAACCTCTTCCCACGTCTGCACGGTGCAGACAGAAGAGGCCAGGAAGCTCTTTTTGGAAAAAACAAACACCACCTAAGTATTAGTTAATTTTCCTCATCAGTTTGATTTTGTACGTCTCTAAGAATATGTCAAGCTAGCATAATGGCATATAGACAAATATAGTTACAAATCAAACAAAGGGCTTATGTGTATTTTGATCATGACGATTAGGTTTTAAATTAAGGCTATAGTATGATTAATGGGGGTCCTGAGTCGCATAATGATTCAACGGCTGTATTTTTCTGCTATAGTACTTGTTTAAGGCTAAAATGAGTGTTAACTCCTGATCAGGCTTATCTAATACTCATAGTAAATGATTACTCGGCTAAGTGGGAGAATGTAAGATTAAATATATTATGTTTAATATTTAATCTAGTAGCCATTATAATCATTTACATAATATAGATCAAAATATATTATAACCTATTAAATAATTAGTTGGTAATTGTTGATGGACCATATTACCCTTATTAACTAATTTAGGTTTCCTCCTGGGTGCTTATATAAGGAGAATTATGTGGAGGTTATAGGGTTACACAGTTACACATTAGACACAACCCTAATAACACATAACATCAATCGACCTCCATCTCCATAATCGAATCCCCTATTCGGTTTCTTAGCCACCATCATCAGTCAGCACTCTAAGGAGGAACCAGACCAAGATGACAATCATGTCAAAACACTGTTGCTGAGTCTTCATCTGGATTCTCTGCTGGTTTATGCTGATGCAATCAAAGGTATGTTTTCTTGTTTTCCTTCATGTATAAACAGAACTGATTCAACATGTGGTATCAGAGCATATGTTGATCAGTCAGTTCTGTTTTCGTATCCATAATTCTGGGATTGAAACTTGGAAAACGAAATTTTTGAAATATTATGAATCAACAGCCGTTTTCGAGTAGGTATATGTTCGAAATCCCTGTTTTCGGAAAAGATTAATCATATGCTTACTCGAAATTAAATGGGTTATGTTTTTTATGACCGAAATATGTTTTAGAAAAACCTTAAAATTCAGGTTTCGGGTTCCAGAATTCATGTTTTAATTTTTAGGGTTCATCACATGTTCTTAGGAAATTCGAAAATTCTGTTATGATTTGGAATATGATTTGGATTATGAAGTGTTTTTTCTGTTTTTGATCTATTTTGTCCTCAATAGATTTTCGAAAAAAACTGTTATTAGATAAACATATCATAATTTTCGAAATATGTTGATAAAATTAGATCATCATAAAACAGGAAACAATATCTCATAATCCCTTAGATTTCGAATTTCAGTTATGTTATCACAAGAAACAGCTATCAACAGTGGACTCGAGACCATCAGGTTTCGACTCGAGACCAAGATCTCGACTCGAGACCACAAGGTCTCGACTCGAAATCATAAGGACTCTCAAAAGTTTTCAACTCGAGACAAAGGTCTCGACTCGAGACCATAACGTGTCAACTCGAGACCACTGAGGATTCGACTAAGGCCATTAAACCATTACAACTCGAGACAGAGGTCTCGACTCGAGACCATTAGATCTCGACTCGAGACCATAACGTGACAAGGCGAGACCATAACGTATCAACTTGAGGCAGAGGTCTCGACTCGAGATCATTAGATCTCGACTCGAGACCATAACGTGTCAACTCGAGACAAAGGTCTCGACTCGAGACAACAAGGCTGTGACTCGAAACCTCATTATTTTTTTAAGGCTGTGACAACAAGTTCGATCCGCGCTAACGGGTGGTTTGCTATTAAATAATTGGTTTTGTAATTACTTAGCTAATTAATAAGGATCAAATAATGTTTTACAAAACCAAAATAGCTTAACTTGAATGAGCTTCTGATATATCATTTCTGGCCAAAGCTGACTTGATACATCTACTTATCATTCAAGTATTACGAAAGCTATGTTGTGTATGCATCATAAGCATGAATGTCTTAATTTCTGGCCAAAGCTGATTTAATTCATTCATAGATGGCATACTCAACAAGTGCATAACTAAAGTGATTGTTTCAATTCTGGCCAAAGCTGATTTGTTACAACCACTTTGCACATATACTTAAATGATTACACTTCTGGCCAAAGCTGTTTTGTCTTCATTTAAGTAGAATTTTTAGCTAAGTCTATTATTTTGATGTTAGTAATAGACATATCACAATCTCTTCACATAATGATCCTTAGATTAATGATCCTTAATTAAGTTTTTATGATCATTTCATCTGCCTTATTCTTAGTACCCATATTTTTTTACTCACTATAATGTTTCTTCTATAAGTCTATATCTCATCCACTCTAATTCCTAAATATAATATGTTTTGCTTAAAGTTTCTATAAGAATTAGCTCTTAAATTAAATCCTTGATTATCTCTTAAGACACGATAATCCTATTGCTCTCTTCTGATAAAGCACTACAGAAGAAAAGCAGAGCATGATGATTAGGATAAATCGAACATGATGTCTCTTATGATAATCAAGAATAAGTGCTGTCACCAAAAGGTTATTCCAGATTAAGTCTTTACTAATACTAATCTATTATTGTGGAATAATCACTAGAACTCCTAAGATGCATGTCTTCATTTAAATTATAAGTTATAAAGCTAAGTGGTATATGTGAATACATAATCATGTACAATACCATGACCCATAAAGTTAAGGGCTTACGCATGGAAATAAGTACATTTTTCCAGTACATTACATACTAAGATTTTCACTTGTACAATTTGATGCATTATAAATCAACTATAACACTCAAAAGTACCAAAGTATAATGAGTGTGTTGATAAGCAACATATGTACAAAGAAATAAATGTTTGAAACTGGAAAATAAGATGTTATTCACCTTACAACCACTAATAGTTTAAAAGAGGATTGTTCTAAGGTCCATAGACAAATTACAAGTGCTAATCCCAACTCTAAGGTTCTTCAAGGGAAAATCTCACTGCATAATTATGTCATTAGACTAGGCATAAGCAACGAGACTATCTATTATTCCAAAGAATAGTTGGATAAGTTAATTAGGTAGTCACTTACTAATGATATTTAAGTCTGATAATTTTAATATTCCAATTAATACATGATTAGTTGACTCTAGTTCCATACGTTTCCTTACCAGAACTCGACAAATAACTAACATGAGAGTTAGTGAAAAAAAAAATAATTGTTAAGGCTATGAGAACCATAATAAGCAGTCTTCTAACAAAGTTTTTTCGATACCTTACGTATTCTGAAGATTAATCAGAATATAGTATCATTATTTAGGCTATGTCATGAAGGTTGTGAGGTTTGCATAGTCAACATAAAGTCACACTTACCTTAAACTCTCATCTTATTTGTTCTAAATATCTGGATTGAAACATTACTAAGATGGAACTAGATGATACCTTACTCTTTCACAACCTTTTGTCATCATGTAAATGAGAATTTGACAAAAGGAAAATGAGACTTATAAACTTGATCCATTATAACCAAAATTCATGAGAAATCATGACATGGTTAATGAGGATGATTTTTTCATCTAATCTCATTCTAAGTGATTTTAAATCATGACGTTAAAGCCCTAAAATATGACTTGGCTTAAGGAAAAAGTATGGGTCCATCATAAGTCATTCATTGACATTCGTGGAACTTGTTCCAAATGGAATATTCAGACATAATTCATTTATCATTTAAAAGGCTATCAACTTGTATCTAACTTTTGTCGCATATGGCCCACGGTCTTAGAAGAAATCTATTTACATATACATATACTCAATAAGATTTCTATTAGACATGTCCCTAAAGTTTCTTATGATATCTGGACATTAAAGAAATCAAATAAAGTCTAACGTATATGTGATAGGTTCCCACGTCATGTAGCTCATTGAAACGTCTCTTGTAGCTTTTCTAGAGATATTAAAGATCAGTGGGAGCATTAAGTGTCTTCATAATAACTTGCAATAGTTGCAAGAGGTGGGGGAGTGAAAATTTTACATTACCTAAAATTGCACCTCTTGTACAAGACACCGCTCCATCACGACACTGTTCTATCAAAACTTATCTCCTTAAATCCAATGCTACTCTTACAAAAGTTTCATTGTTACTTAATTGTGGGCACACTTAGATTTCTTTCCTGAACTAACATCATCCTCAACAAGAGAAACTACAACGACTGACGTCATTAACTTGTTTCTCTATTAGAATTTGTTGGTCGTTACATATTGACTCTAAGCATGCTGAGTTCCTAAAGATTTCTAAGGTTAGTGGGAGCAGTCAAAGTCCTTATCATGTTTTGCAAGGAATACAAGAGGCGGGGGGAAGAGTGTCATTAAATTAGAATGAAAATGATTTGCAAAGATTTCTAAGATTTCACTCCGAATTTAACTCCGATTACACCTCTTGTACACCATACTGCACCAACTTCTACAAACTTAGAATGAAAATGATAGCAACCTAACCAAGAGCTAATCCATAAAACTGAAACTTCTAATGAACCCAATAATCAACTCAGGAGGTTATCTAGGTTTAAAAGCCTACTAACTTTGATGATTACATAACCTCCCTAACTGAAGTTGAAATGGTTTTTGGAAATGTTTACTGATCCTGTCTCTTCAAATTAAGCCATTAGTGTCAAATCAATATTCTTAATGGAATAAGGCAGTTTTCTAGTAAAACTGATTTTATGTGTTCGTATAACGTTTGAGATTTGATTGAATTACCTAAGAGTGTTCATAACTAAATCAAATCCTAATATAAACGTTAAGACACTAAGAAGCATGTTTGATTGTCAAAGGTTATACTCAGGAAGAGATAAATTATGAAAGAGTTTTTCTTACAAAAGATTTCTTTAAGGATCATCGATGTTCTAGTAGCTTATAATAGTTTAAAGCTACATTAGATGAACATTATAAACAATTTTCCATAACAAATGGCTGACACATTTACATGTTCATAAAACAACCTAAAGTTTCAAACTGAAGGTTAAAGAACACTTTATTTGTAAGCCAATAATATCCATGTATGGGTTAATGCAAACATCATAATGTGATGAAAAGCTAACGTAATTATTTTCATCAAGAATCAAGTGGATTAATGTACCTACCTCAAGATGAGTGGGATCAACTAAGATAAACCTGTCTATATAGATGATATTCTGTTGACAAGTATATGTTACATAAGTCAAAGCATTGTTAACACAAACTTTGATATAACAGATCTCAGAGATATCTCTTACGTGATTGATATCATAACATACTGAGATAGACCCAATGGGATATTAGTTCCGTTCCATTAGTTTAACATTAAATGGGTCCTTACATATGTAACAAACAATACTGCTCTCCTTTAGAGGATAATAGGATAAGTGAGATTATTTATTTACTCTCCATTAATTGGAAGCCTTATGTAAGTTTAAGTCTATACTCGTTTAGATATTACTCACATTGCAACATACTAGATTTGTCTAGATTAATGTGAAGCATCTAATGGAGTATTACAATATCTTTAAAAGAGACGAGAGGCTACAATTTTAAGAAGAAGTGAGAATTAAAACCGGTTTATTACTTTAACTTTGAGATATTCAAAGATGACAAAATGTAATTTCGGGTATATCTTTATGTCAGCAGATAAAACCTATTTCATGGAGGAGTCATAATGCACTGATATTAACAACCTAAGTTATAACGACATAATATAGTCACTAAATGTTGTTGGAAATTTATCAGTGGACTCATAAGTATATTAACTCCATATAATTAATGTTTTGAAGACTTAGTGTGATAAAGTCAGCTACCATGACTCCTTGAACAGTAACAGTTCAAGAGGTGCTGCTTTAAGTTTCGATACACAATTAATTATTCGTTTATGAACGAATTGAGGAAACTAAGTTTGTATCGAATACATTCATGATATGCTTAAGGATCCTATAACTGAAGGGCTATAACCCATAAGTCTTATTAAGAGAGCTCAGAGACGGGTATTAATTGATGGCCATGCGCAACCGCATATCGTACTATGAATGACTAAGGTGCTGTTTGTTTTTTCTGCACGAAAACATCTTCTGCTGCAGGCCACATCTGCAGACATCTGCAGGAGAAGAGGTGGACCAAATGTCTGCAGCTGCAAGGAGAAGAGGGTTTTTTTTTTTATATAAAACCTCTTCTACACACACAAAACTCTCTCTACTCTCTCTCTAAAATCTGAACCACCGCCATAATCACCACCGCCACCACTTCACCACCGCCACCACTTCACCACCGCCATCATCACCACCACCGTCACCACCTCCGCCTTCAGAGTTCGATTTGGGGGTTTGTTCTCGGTCTCCTGCTGCTCCCGTCACCACCACCGCCATCTTCAACCTCTTCTGCTCCCGTCACCACCACCGCCATCTTCTACACACACAAAACCTTCAGATTTGTTCGATTTGGGGGTTTGTTCGATTTAGGGTTTTGGTTCGATTTGGGGTCGATTTGGGGTTCGATTTGGGGGGTTTTGATGATGATGATTTGGGGGTTTTGATGATGATGATGGTGGCGGAGCAGGGGGTTTCGGGGGGGTTTGTTTCCATCGATGATGATGGTGTCGGCGGAGGTGGGGTTTTGGGTGATGTCGATTTGGGGCAGTGGTGGTGGTGGCGGAGCAGTGGTGGTGGTGGCGGAGCAGTGGTGGTGGTGATGATGATGATGGTGTCGGCGGAGCAGTGGTGGTGGTGGCGGAGCAGGGGCGGAGCAGGGGTGGAGGTGGAGGTGGTGCCAAGAAGAGGTAAACCTCTGCTTGGAGAAGCTTACCTCTCATCACTTCCCCAAGAAGAGGTTGGGGAGAGGTAAAAAGCACTTCTCGAAAAAAAAAAAACAAACACTCTTCTGAGGCTAAACCTCTTCCCACGTCTGCACGGTGCAGACAGAAGAGGCCAGGAAGCTCTTTTTGGAAAAAACAAACACCACCTAAGTATTAGTTAATTTTCCTCATCAGTTTGATTTTGTACGTCTCTAAGAATATGTCAAGCTAGCATAATGGCATATAGACAAATATAGTTACAAATCAAACAAAGGGCTTATGTGTATTTTGATCATGACGATTAGGTTTTAAATTAAGGCTATAGTATGATTAATGGGGGTCCTGAGTCGCATAATGATTCAACGGCTGTATTTTTCTGCTATAGTACTTGTTTAAGGCTAAAATGAGTGTTAACTCCTGATCAGGCTTATCTAATACTCATAGTAAATGATTACTCGGCTAAGTGGGAGAATGTAAGATTAAATATATTATGTTTAATATTTAATCTAGTAGCCATTATAATCATTTACATAATATAGATCAAAATATATTATAACCTATTAAATAATTAGTTGGTAATTGTTGATGGACCATATTACCCTTATTAACTAATTTAGGTTTCCTCCTGGGTGCTTATATAAGGAGAATTATGTGGAGGTTATAGGGTTACACAGTTACACATTAGACACAACCCTAATAACACATAACATCAATCGACCTCCATCTCCATAATCGAATCCCCTATTCGGTTTCTTAGCCACCATCATCAGTCAGCACTCTAAGGAGGAACCAGACCAAGATGACAATCATGTCAAAACACTGTTGCTGAGTCTTCATCTGGATTCTCTGCTGGTTTATGCTGATGCAATCAAAGGTATGTTTTCTTGTTTTCCTTCATGTATAAACAGAACTGATTCAACATACCGTCCCAAATCGAACTTCTAGCAACCGAATGCCCGCCGCGAAGCGCGGGGCATCACACTAGTTTATAAAAAACCTGTAAAAAATAAAACTACCTTCGTAATTTTCCCTCCCGTTTCCGACTTTTTTCATATCAACCCTTGTAAAATAAAAAAAAAACAACATTTGGCCCCACAAACTTCAACATAAACAAAACCTTTATTATAGTTCTTCACACAAACACTCTTCAGTTCAGAGTTTGATTCCACAAAGCAAGACCAACAATGGCAGAAACAATCCCATTCAAAAACCTCCACAGCAGAGAGTATCAGGGCCACAAGAAGAAGGTTCACTCTCACTCTCCCCCAATTTATCACCAAACCCTAATCACTCTACCATTCTCATAAACCCTAATTTAACAGGTACATTCAGTAGCTTGGAATTGCACTGGAACAAAGCTTGCTTCGGGCTCCGTTGATCAAACAGCACGCGTCTGGCATATTGAGCCCCATGGTCATGTAAGTCTTATTCTTTGTTTGTTTGTTTGTGGTAGCATGTTGCACACCAGGTGTTTGATAAAATGACGCAACCAATTAAGTGCCCTATTTAAACGCCTAATTAGTAGCAGCGGGCCAGTGGATGATGTGATTGATTTAAAATTTAGATTATTAGTGTTATATGTGTGACGGAGAGCGGAAGCACAAAAGATAATACCATAGAAGTTCTCAAAGGAATTTGGTATAAAATGAATGAATAATGGTTTGTCGAATTTTCGAAATTACAAACTGTCTAATAATTATTGGAGTTAAGGCTATAGATAAACACGTAAGTTAACGCAATCAAAGATTTATACGTTTTAGACGAGAAGGAAAGAAATGAAATTAGCGAAAAATTAGGGGAAGTTTTTGCCTTTTTGGTGATGCAATCAAAGCCCTAATCGATGGAATTTGAGTCCGACAGCTGGTGAACATGATCCGGCTCGTCGAGGCCTTTTTGTTCGCTGGTTATGGGCCTCGTAATTCCACTTCTAGCCCAAGTTATGCTCGTGTGAAGTTTGGGTCTTTTCTGCTCGTTTTCGCTCAGTTAAACTGGTCCAAGTAAGAGCGTGCCAACTCTTGGATCAACCCCTTATCAATGTGTCTATAGGATCACACTCAATTGAAATCCGTAGTTAATATAAGTTGTACATTGTAGCTTATTGTAATTCATCTGGATACTGTGCATTGCAGAGCAAGGTTAAAGATCTTGAGCTAAAGGGGCATACTGATAGTGTGGATCAATTGTGTTGGGACCCTAAACATGCTGATTTGGTTGCCACTGCATCAGGTGACAAAACTGTTCGACTATGGGATGTTCGCAGTAAGTAACACTTCGTTTCCCGTTACCAAATCTTTAACTGAAACTAAACGTTTACATATGAAAACCGAAGGATTTTCGCAAGTAATCCTTATGCATAAGCGTTAATGTTACAGGTGGTAAATGTTCACAGCAAGCAGAACTTAGTGGCGAGAATATTAATATCACTTATAAACCAGATGGGACCCATGTAGCTGTTGGGAACAGGGTGCAGTTTTCTTTCTATTTCCGAGATTTTATAATTACCTAAACTTGGTTTTAAATTGCGTGATGCGCTCCGATGCGTTTGGTCCAAAAATCTGATGCGTGATGCGATGCGCTCTTTATAAAAATATACCAGAAATTGTGTATATGTAACAACTTATAAAATACATACTTAAACTAAACAATTGACATAATTAGAAGATAAGAGTTGTTCTTTTTGGTTCAAATCAAGCATACTAAAATGTTTCCAGAAACACAAAAAGTGTTTAGGAACCATAATAGTCCAAATCAAGCATACTAAGATATTAATTATTGAAAAAACCCAACCCATTTCATAAAATTTGAAAAAAAAACATAACAAACAATGTTGCGTGCATCGGAGCGTATTATGCGAAATCGGCGCAATATCCTCGCATCATGTAAACGCAACGCATCGGCTGTGGCGATGCACTCTCATCAGTGCGTCGGGTGCCTCACGCATTATGCGCTTTTTTAAAAACCAAGTACCTAAATTTAGTATGTTTAGTCCCTGCTATTTTTTTTTAATTTTATAGGACGATGAAATTACCATACTGGATGTTAGAAAGTTCAAGGTCATTCATAAGCGCAAATTCAATTATGAGGTGAAGATTGCATTCAAACAATTCGCTCTAATGCTCTTATATGATCTTATTTAGCGATGACAATTCTGTAATATTTGTCTTTTGCACTCTTGCCCACTTTGTAAATTGGTTGAATGGAATGATGAAATAGTTAACAACCACACTTGATTATTTTTTATGTGGTGCAAATTGTCAAGAACTCCAATAATCCAATGCTATTTATTTTTTGTAATTTTGTTTTAGCACACGCGTTAGTGATATGTTTTGATAGCTTCAACGGTTTGTTTGTCAGGTAAATGAGATTGCATGGAACATGACCGGAGATATGTTCTTCTTGACTACGGGAAACGGTGAGAATACATGGTTTTTGAGTAATCATACTTTTTAAGCTTTATTTAGAAAAGAGTAAAATGCCATTTTCGTCCCTGAGGTTTGGTTAGTTTTGCGACTTTTGTCCAAAGGTTTGTTTTTTCGCATCTGGATCCAAAAGGTTTGAAATCTTGCCATTTTCATCCGGATTTATCTGTTAAGTCAGGGATATTTTCGTCTTTTGTGTTAACTTGAAGGGTAATTTGGTCTTTTTCACTTTATATACAAGTATTTAGCATAATGTATAAGCGATTCCTTAATTGAAAAAGACCGAATTGCTTTTTAAGTTAACAAAAAAGACGAAATTACCCATGACTTAACAAGAAAAAATGGATGGAGTTAATGAGTCGGATGAAAATGGCAAGATTTCAAACTTTTTGGATCCAGAGATGCGGAAAAACAAACCTTTGGACGAAAGGCGCAAAATTGACCAAACCTCAGGGACGAAAATGGCATTTTAGTCTAAAAAATATAATAATAAACCATAAATTATAGTAGGAAAAAAGTACTACTTTTGTATTCAATATATAGATGACCTTAATGGATGACGTATCGCGTATGCATACATAATTCATCATGTCATTATTAATTTATTTATTGATGTATTTCTTCAGGTACCGTTGAAGTACTTGCGTATCCGTCTCTTAAAGCAGTTGACACCTTGACAGCTCATACTGCTGGTTGTTATTGCATTGCAATTGACCCCTTAGGAAGGTAAGTTCAAATCAGTAATCACCTCACTGTTTTCATCAAACTTTATATGTGGTTTTCAGCATTAAAATTGCAACATATTTTGAAGTAAATTGCAATTTAAGTCCTTTAAGTTTGAGCGTAAATGCAGGCGCTGTCCTTTAACTAACGAAATTACACTGGATGTTCTTTATGTTATTGTTTCTCATCAGGCGGTGTCCTTTTGCCCTAACTTGGTTAATTTTTTTTGTTATCTCTTAACATGTGCCACTCACAAGTAATTTTGTTAGTTGAAGGACATCTCCTGAAATTTGATTTAAACTTAAAGATTGTTAAATGCGCTTTACTCTAGATAATAAGTGAAAATGACCATTATGCCCTCATGTGAGTGACATGTGGTAAGAGTTAACAGAAAAAATTAACTGGGTTAGGGCAAAAGGACCCCGCCTGATGAGAAACAGTAACATAAAGGACATTCAGTGTAATTTCGTTAGTTAAAGGACAACGCCTGCAATTTGGCTCAAACTTAAAGGACGTAAGTTGCAATTTAGTCACATATTTTGTTTAAACCTTAAATGCTAATGTCATAGAATAGCAACGTACTTTGATTGGTTGTCTGTTTTGGTAATTATACTCAATAACGTCCGGACCTGTCACCTGTTTATCATACAATTTTGAAATGAGCTAATATAGTAATGTGATTGCTTGATGACCCTTTTCTTGCTTATGTGGCACTTCCTCTGATGTAAATTTCCTTATTCCATCTTTTTTGTGTCGTGACAGATATTTTGCTGTTGGAAGTGCTGATTCTTTAGTCAGCCTTTGGGATATTTCAGAAATGTTGTGTGTGCGAACATTCACAAAACTCGAGTGAGTCATTTCATACAATAAGAGTGAAATAATTCGTATATGATGTTAGATATGTATATATAATGTAATGTAATATTATATATTTTTTTCAGATGGCCAGTTAGGACCATAAGCTTTAATCACACGGGCGAATATATTGCTTCTGCTAGTGAAGACTTGTTCATCGACATAGTACGTGTTTCTTGTGTTTAAAGTTCATCAACAATTATTTCGTTTGTTGATACTCGATGATAATTATAACAGCATACTAGTAATGGTAATAAAAAAACTTGTAATAATAACAACATTTATATAAGAGTAAAATGCCATTTTCGTCCCTGAGATTTGGCCGGTTTTGCGACTTTTGTCCAAAGGTTTGCTTTTTCACATCTGGATCCAAAAGGTTTGAAATCTTGCCATTTTCATTAGGCTCGTTATCTCCATCCATTTTTCTCCGTTAAGTCAGGGGTATTTTCGTCTTTTTTGTTAACATAACGGGCAATTCGGTCTTTTTCACTTTATGTAAAAAGACCAAATATCCCTGAAAAAGACTGAATTGCCCTTTAAGTTAACAAAAAACACGGAAATACCCTTAACTTAATGGAGAAAAATGGATGGAGTTAACAAGCAGATGAATATGGCAAGATTTCAAACCTTTTAGATGAAAGTCACAAAACTGCCCAAACCTCAGGGACGAAAATGACATATTACTCGTTATATAATTATGTAAAATAATGGCACCTTTGGAATCACAGTCAAATGTACAAACGGGGCGGTCAGTTCACCAAATCCCGTGTCGGGCAGCCATGAACAGCGTGGAATGGAATCCAAAGTTCAATTTGCTTGCATATGCTGGTGATGACAAAAATAAGTATCAGGCTGATGAAGGTAAATAATAATTTTTGATCCATTTACTTATAAAAGGGTCGATTTGGATTATATTTTATTTCTAATAGGTCAAATTTTAGACAAAAAAGGCTTAAAAAATAACGGGAGTTAATATAACTTTTGCGTTCATGTTTGACACACTTTATATAAAAAATAAAGGAATAATGGATTTTAATAATTCTAACTATTAGCCGTTGGCCGGTAACGGCCCCAACTTAAAAAATAAATAGTGGTGGTCCCACCTTTTCATATATTGTAAACCAATGGACCTTTACTAAACCGAAAAGGACAAGGGAACAAAAAGAAAATAAGGTTCTGTTAGTAAAGGTCCATTAGTATACAATATGTGAAAAGGTGGGACCACCAGTGGTTATTTTTGAAGTTGGGACCATTGCCGGCCAACGGCTAATAGTTTAGATTATTAAAATCCATTATTCCAAAAATAAAATGAACATTTTATACAGAAAGTATCTCGGAATCCCACCCTTACAGAATTTTTTGTTTGACCCGTTATTCAACCCGCCTGACTCTTTTTGCAGGTGTTTTCCGGATATTTGGCTTTGACAGTGCATAATTTCAGTATTACAACATATGCCGCTACTCGAGGTGTACTTTATCTGTTATTGATGTTACAACGGCTTTTAGTGTCATCTTTTTTCTCAAATTTGTAAACTAATGCTTTTGTTTATTATTTATAATGTTAATTTCTATTTTCATCCTCACACCTGTTTCTTTGCTCTTTCTTTGTGTGCGAGCGCAGAGATAAGAGCCTTTCAGTGATCAACTTTAACCCTTGTTGATATTGGTCTATTGGACGTATATGTATCCATGACAAAAACAAGTGAAGTTTCATCTATTATTATTTGAAAACGTTTGGGCTCGGGTTGACCTGCGTAACCTTCTAATCCTTTCTTTCTATATTTAAATTAGATTTTAAAAACTATTATAAAAGTAATAGAACGCCTTAACGAATTTACATCTTGCCAACGCGTTTATAACATGTTTAACCTGTTTATAGCTCCTTTACAACCCGCTAACCCTATTGACTCGTTCAAATAAATGGGCTACATAGGTCATTTCAGGTTAAGTGTTTCCGGGTTATTGTTAATGTATTTGAAACGAATAAATATATGTCATGTGTTCGGGTTCATCAATTCCACTGATCAACCTGATTATCTGTTTCCCTCTGCATCTGTCTGTAAACTTTCTGGTACTTGTAACGTATCATTAAACAAGGAAAACATCATACAGAAAGACATACTGATACAAAAAATGGGATCCGCCATTTTTTATGGGTACCTGCAAGTGTGGCTTCGCGTTTCTTTTCTGGTTATTCGACCCCTAAATAGATGTTCATCTCGTTTTCAGATCTTTAGAAGAAGGTGATCGTTGCATTATGAGTTTTCCATTAATCGGTGGTCTTGAAGGTCCACGGAGATTTAAACCATATGATGTTGAGCGTTTATCAGTTTCGACAGTGGACCCGTAGAGCAGTCGGTTTGATTACCAGTTCAGTTTTTAAAATCATTGAGAAAAAAAAAAAAACAATTATGTATGATGAACATTTTAGCATGATTGCACTTGACGAGGGTTGCAAGAGTCTTGCACTGGTTGCTTTAGAAGCTTTAAGTGACTCATCAGATCCTAGCACTAGTGAAACTAGGGATGAGCAAATGGTACCGGATACCAGTACCGAACCGGTACAGGACTGAAGTTACCGAACCGGGTACATTTTGGGTACCGTACCGGGTATATTCGGTACCGGTACCCACTTTTGGGGATTTTCGGTACCGGTACTTTCGGTACCGAACGGGTACCATGCTCATCCCTAAGTGAAATTACAGGTTTGTGCATTATTCCACATTCTGGATAAACAACTGCTGAACCTTGTCAGTCTGGTGATATATCCCCAGAAATTCTATGAGAACTTTGAAAAGTGCATTCAAGCATTTGGGGATATTAAAGCTGTGAATATCATGCTTTTTGAGAAATCTAAAAACTCTGAGAAACTTCTGACACAAATCATTAGTTCTCACAAACAAGTGTTGAAAGAAAAAGACCAAATTATTTCGAATCTAAAACATGAAGCCTCAAATCATTCTACATAGTTCAAATCACTTCTTTCAAATTATCAAACATGTCAAAATTAACTGGAATCTACCCAAGTGAATTGTCAAAAAAATGGGTAGAATCATGTAAAAGATTCGAGATTTTGTTAAAGGGGTAGGCTAAATGTACCCCTCTCTTATTACTTTTCATACCTCCTTTCCATTAAATCACATTAAAACTTGTAATATTTACCCCCTCTATAAATCATCATTTAAAAAAACAATCTTTTTTTTACAAAACAAATTCAAAAGTGTAAATAAAGATTACAGACTTTTTTTTTTCAAAAAAATTTGTTTGTTTTTTAATTTTAATTTAAAAAACATATTTTTTTTTAAGTTTTCAGATATTGTTTATAAAGACACTTTCTCAAATAGTATTTTGATTATGATTTTTTATTGAACATCTTTACAAATAGATAATAATATTTTTTCTTATAAAAAAATTAAAAAGTTTTGAACTCTCTTTTTAAAAAAAGTCTATATTATGTTTTTCCCTTGTCTAGTTTGTATTATAAAGGTCTTACTTTTATAATTTTTAATACTTTAAATGTGTTTAAAAAGTAATTAACAAATTTTATTTATTAAAAAAGTAACAAAGTTTTTTTTTTTTTTTTTTTAAATTAGTGTTTAAAGCCCTAGCATATATTAATCATTCAAACCATCTATGTAAGTGAACAAATAAACAATAGGTAATAAAATTATTTTCTCAAACTATTAATTAACACTTTTGAATTTGTTTGGTAACAAAAAGAATATTTTTAAAAAATGATGACATGTATAGGGGGTAAATATGATAAGTTTAAATGTGATTTTATAGGAAGGGGGTATGAAAAGTAACAAGAGGGGGTACATTTAGCAGCCCCCTTGTTAAATCGACAAATTAAAAGCAATGCCAAATTTGGTCTAGGGGATTCGAGATTTTGTTAAATCAACAAATTAAAAGCAATGTCAAATTTGGTCTAGGGTATAATCATACATAAGGACCAAGTGATTACACTCCAAAAACTCAAGACAATGATATTGAGTCCAATTCCTCAATTGGAAAGGAGACTATAAACACAAGTCATGGTCTTTCTCACAAATTCTTTGATCAACACAACACTAAGTCGTCTAATGAAACATGTGTTGACAAGAATTTCAAACCAATGACCTTTGTGACCTCTAAAGGGAAAATGACACCAATTGCCAACCCTCAGGCAGTTTCATCCAAAACTGCCGGAGCCTTCCAAAACTTCAACGTCAAATCAAAGTCTAACTCAAAAAGGGGGTAAGAACACAAAAGGAACATTGTTCTGCATAGTGTGTGAGAAAACAAATCACAACACTAAGTATTGTTACATGGTCTTAGCCTATGAGAAAAACAAGATACAGAATCTGAAAAACTTTCATGAAAAGCCAGTATTCTATCCATGTAGTGATTCCATTTATTGTGAGTCTACATGATCATTTGAGGTCTTTAAAACTATTGAAACTCCTGTTACATTGACCTTGAACCACAAAAAATTCAATAGACCAGTACAGGTAAATGATGCACCCCTTGCAAATGTCTGGCCAAAACAGAAGAATTCACATTCTACCCCTAATCTGTACAAGCAATGGAGGTCTGATCAAAGTGCTGAATTAAAAGGGCTCTGACAGAAAACCAAAAAGAACTAATTAGGATGGTACAAAAGTTGTCATTGAGTTAGAGTAGTGGTCAAAGTGACAAATCAAGTTGTGAAGGAACCAAGTCTGCAAGACACAAGGCATGGGTTTCAAAGTTCTATCAATAAAAATCTTTTTCATATCAATAAAAAAGTGTTGTCTTTCTCCATCTTTGTACAAATGGCCCAAAACTGTTGGTTCGCTCCAGTAGTTTGCCAAAATCCAGCAGATTTAGTAAAAATTCAACAATTTAACTATGACCATTACCTAGATTCTATATATATACCCACACAATAATACAGGTCAAGACCACCACTCTCACGGGCACTTTTAGTTCAATTGAAAATCTCATCTTTCAATTTCTATCATGTGTGAGTATAACCCTCATTTCATTGATCATGTCCAACCTAGCTTTTCGCCCATCTCACAAATTTTTTCCATATTTAACCAAAGAAAAGGGTCACCCTCAATATCACAAATATATCGATCTGATTAAGAAGTCTCCCTTCCATCATGCACTCATGATGAATCCATCCATCTATGAAACCCCCTTGAGTGAGTTCAAGTTTACAACCAACAAGAAAGAAGAAGTCTATTGTGGGTATAGTTGGAAGAAAATATGTTGTTGTGACTCCTGAAATCCTATCCTATCCATCAAGCTCCAATTGAATGATACTACTCGAGTTGAAAATTTTGCTAAACCAGTAATGGATGTGGAGTTCGATGAAGAAGGATACTTTGGATCAACAAAGTATGCCACATATGATAAGAAGGACTGCCCTGCTGGTCTCAAGTTCTTATTTCACACTTTAATGCAGTGCCTTTCAGGTAAATCAGGTACATGGAACGAAGTTCCACAGTCTACAAAATACATTGCCTATTCTATTTTGTTGACTTGTCCAAAATTCAGACTTTCAAAACAAATTTTTAAAGACTTATGTTCTAATGTTAATTCAACAAAATTTTTTTTGATGTAACCCAGACTCATTATAGTATTCTTACAACAAGAATTGTCTGATGAAGTCCATTAAAGGGTGAAGTTCTTCCCATTAAATCTCTGTCTGTTCAAACTTTTACAAGAATGGGAAAACCTAAAAACAAAGTCGATTTTAAAAAAAGAGACTGAGCCAGTTCAGAATAAAAATTATGTACAACAAGTAGTTAGTGCATCACACTCTACTGAGCCCACTGCTCTTGCTGAACAAAGGGAACAACCCACCTCTGAGGAACCCACAACAAAAACTACCAACACGAGACTGAATTCTATCGCAAGAGTTACTCAGGAAGATGAGGTCCCTGAGAACCTTGTTGAACCACAAAATCAACAGTTTGAAACTGATGTTACTTCTTCACATCAGGTTTCAGAACCTTAAACCAGCCAAACTCCTCAAAGGTTCTCTCCAAAGAGCCCTGTTGTCAACCAAGAAAATTATTCACCTATCAGCAGTTTTAGCGAATCACTCATGGAGGAAGGAATACCTTTGTACCATGAGATGGGCATATCTCAACCACAAGATATTGAGTGCAGCCACAAACACATGCTCAAGTACATAAGGATCCTACGTCTAACCCACATGAGGAAGAGGTACATCCTACTCAGGTTGATCCTGTTGCAGAGGTGGCTTCTGCTATTCTTGTTGAACCCACTGGTTCAGATGAAGACAATAGAAACATACTTAGACCACCCTGCAGGCAACAACAAATGATTTTCTTCATGCCTCTAAGATGTTAGAAGAAGAAAGTGTTGGAGGTCCCCAGTACCAAGAAAAAGGGGCATGAGAAGGTGTCATTGTGCCTGAAAAGACACAAACAGCTACTGATGCAAGCCTCATAGGTGGGGGAGCAACGGAATCCATTATTGGATGATGCCCAAAAACAACACTTTGAGGAATTAACGAAACAGTTGAGTGCTGCGGTCTCTAAACTCAAGGAGTTTATCCCCAAAAAGCCCCAAGCTAAAGTCCAACTTAAACCATAACACGCAAAAACTGGCCTCCTCACAAAAGGAGCTTCAATCCATAAACACTTTGCTCACATCACAAAAACCACCAGCCACAGAAAGCCTAACCCTCAAGAAAATTCTTGGACTTATGTTCCAATCATATCTTGCAAGTTTTGACACAAAGATCTTTGGCTCAACTTCTCCTAGACCTTAGTTGAGTCATCAGCTTAAAAGGCAAGATGCTGATAGTGTTGATGCCAAAAGGGGGTAGAAAGTGGAAAAGCCCAATATGATTAATGATGGTGCTACTGAAGCTAAGAAAAGGGTAACTGAAGTAAAGGCCATTGCTATGGATGAGAAACATAAAGGCTCTATGTTGGTGATTATAACAACCCTCAAAAACGCCCTAAAACGCTCCATAAGTAAAAACCCAAGCCCGTATATCTTTCCTTTTTATAAAAATCCAAGAAAACAAGAAAATTTAGTTTGTCGCGGGGCGCGACAGAGTTAAGGAAAGTCTTCGCGGGGCGCGACAGCCCTGGAATCTCCGGATAAGTATGTGGGACACGTGTTGTTACACGTGTCAAGACTACTCGATGACTCAGCCGACCTAGACTCCCTCGCGGGCAGCGAAGGAGAAGCAGATGTGCTTCGCGGGCCGCGACTCGCCCCAATATCAGCCTATATATTGAGGTTTTTAGCATCATTTCAAATCGTTCAATTCTTTTCTTTCTCTTGCTCTCTTGTTCTGTCATTCTAATGTCAGGACTTCTAAACCCCGAAACTCTGCTCGTTATTAGGGTAATAACTCTAATCACTGGTACGATACTATATCCAATTGATTGAAACTGATCCAACGGATGTTTAAGTGCTGCCTGTATACGGCTATACTTTGTCATTTGTTGTGAGTTTTGATCTCGTGATTATCGTTAAAGTTGAATTGGGTTAATACGCTAATACGAGTTCCATTGTATCTAGAATTAGAACTCATAATCAGGAAGTTGTTAAACTAAGAATACTTAGCAATTAAGTCAACTTAGTAGTTAAGTAAACTTAATGGTTATGTAAAACTTAGCAGTTAAGAAAACTTAGCGGTTAAAGAAAACTTAATAGCTAAGGAAGCTTAACAGTTAAGCAAGCTAAGTAAGCTTATTAAGTTAATTAATTAATCAACTAAGTAAATTACTTAATTAAACAGTTAAGGAAAAGTAATTAGTTAAACAACTAAGTAAGATTAATTAATTAGTTAAGTAAGATTAATTAATCAGTTAAGCAAGATTAATTAAGCTAAGTAAGATTAATTAATCAGTTAAGCAAGATTAATTAAGCTAAGTAAGATTAATTAATCAGTTAAGCAAGATTAATTAAGCTAAGTAAGATTAATTAACTAAAGTTAATTAAACACCTAAATAGATGTACATGAAAATAGATATACATGAAAGGAAGGTGCAAGGAAGGTATAAGAAGATATACATGTGGGTAGGAAGCTTCCTAGAAAATGTATAGGTAACTTCCTAGAAAAGTATATAGGAAACTTCCTGGAAATTTCATATTTCCTACCTATAAATAGGAAGCTTAGGATTCATTTTTCTTTGCTCATTTCTTCTATTCTTCTCTCTATACGTTGGTGTTCTAACCAAAAATCACCGATACGATATTCTGTCCGATCGATTCGGAAACCAACTAACGAATGCCAAAGTGCTGTCTAAATAAGACTATACTTTGTGAATTTCGTTAAGGTTCTGATCTCGTGACCATCGTTAGGTTTGATTGGGTTTAACACTAATACGTATTCCACTCTGTTAAACTAAATGTTTAACTACCAGAAACTCTGCACTATACACTTACAATCAAAATAGATGCTTAGTTATCAGAAGACTTAGAATCAGAAGGCCAGTTAAATCAAGACTATATGCTAACAAGGTGAGTCATTCTCTTTTTACCAAATTGCTTCCAAAACCCTATTTATTTTCACAGTTATAATTACAGGGATTAAGTCTTTGTAGTCTTCAATTACAGCCGGTATGTGGTGTTTTGTATACATTACTTGATAACCGTCACCATTGGACAACGGGTTAGCCAATGGGTGATATGACCATAGTCACAGAAACGAGTCGAGTGACAAATACCGTTGGGTAATTGGTTGATATAAACATTGTAATCGCCCTTAATACTGTAATTTATAACAATGTGTCGTTTTGTATCAAATGAATGACTCGCCAGTATTTCCCCGCTGATAAAATCTTTTTAAACATGTTTCAGGTGATTACGGTAGATTGGAATAAGAGTTGTGACATGACACCGAACGGCTTAAAGAAGTGGCTTATTTTATCAAATGAATTAAATGTTATTTTTATATATTCGGGTTTATCGCATATTAAAGCTACCTTTGTAAAACATGGGTTTACGACTTTATTCCCATCTGTTTAATAAATAAAATCCGGTGTTTCTAAACTCTGGTATTTTCCTAACTCACGGTCCTGATGAAAAATTTCCGCTGAAATATTTTCAAAATAACCACCGGTGCCACTTGACTGCTCGCGGCTCCCGTCCAGGGTGTGGTCGGGGGTCGTGACAGAAGGTGGTATCAGAGCCACTGGTTTAAGCAATTAGGTGTTGTAATAATATCTAAGCTTAAACGAAAGAGTTAGGAAATTGTTATTAACTGATAGCACCCAGGATAATATTTAGACTTGAACTTAAGAAAGATACTTTAGTATTAGCTTCGAGATAAGTTAATTACTTGCATAAATAAAGTGTGATGGGTATTGGTATGCCGTGAGGATGATGACTAGAACGTTGCAAGTATGGTAAATAAGCGATAACACTTGGCCACTGTTATTTCTTATTTATTGGTACTATTGGGTTCTGGAATATGATCCGTCATGTGAATACTAAATTCCATGCTCTCTGATGAAAGTCCTAATAAAGGATGCATTTTCAAAATCATGAATTGAGAAAATTCTATTTATGGGAAATACAATGATAATTACCTCTTCGGCGAGAACCGGGTAAGATGGGGTTACCTCTCCGGCGAGAACAGGGTAAGATGGGGTATAGGATATGTCAAACAAGTGACAGAACTCCCTAAATAGTATCATGACCTGATGTCTGACTTATTTTTGAAAACATGAATCTGTTAAATACATTGATCTTATGAATGACATGTATATTACAGTATGTGAAAAAATATGATTATATAGATATGTATATCTATAAGGAAATCTAAAAACCATAAGGATTGGCAATTTAGAATAAATCACGAACATATGTGTCAATGATAAATTTTAGATGTTCTTATCATGAATCTCTCGTATACATCTATAATTCCGATATCAAAAACTATTTCATTTGATCATTGTCACACCCCGATATTTCCACATATTACCGGTGGGCCCGGCGGGGAGTATCGTGACGTAGTTGATATCATTATTGTCAATACACACAATATAATAACACAGCGGGAAGCTTGGTGAATAAACTATTACAAACCATAATGTCTGAGTGTCCGAGTGAAAGAATATACAGACTGGAATGTAATAAGATCCACAGGCAGGTCATAAATAATTACAAAGAAACAAAATAACAGACTTCAGGTATCTATGGATTTGCAAGATCCTCTTATGACACCTAATAGCTCCAGCCTATTACGAGAGGTACCTGTCAATCAGTCTTTAAGAAAATACGTCAGTTTACACTGGTAAATACAATTAACTAACTCTTTTGAAAACATTTATAAAATTGATTTAAGTGCACATGGCACAAATCATTTATAACTTGGGACAATTATTAAAGATAATCTTGTATACAGATTTACATGTTTGTCTTACAATTGGGGCCGGTTGGAAGCCGGTCATGATTAACCGACTCACCACTTAAAGAACCCACAAAAGAGTTATCCTCAACATGTGGGTTTATATTTTAGCATTTGCATCTGTCAGGTGTATGCCTACACCCCGTGCATAGGTCGTGGCCATTTTCAAATGAAATGAGCCGAGGATATCCAGGACACGGTCGAATTAATCCCCAAATGTTTATGTTATCAAAAAAGACAGATTAAAACGGGTTATGTAAATTTATTAATCACAGTCCGATTAAATGATTTCATACCCGACCAAGTGGTATTATCATAATACCATATCCCAAGCCCGTATAAGGGAAAATAAGTTAAAAGTATTTACCTGAGCTAATATGAAAGATAACTCAGCAGTATAATCCTAAAGCTTCTTGATGGTACCTTCTACTGGATGCTACTAATCTGTATTAGAAGGTTTAATAACCTATTAGGATGCTAACGGGTCTTTAGTTAAGTCAAGGACTTAGACCGGCTAGCTAGAAAGAAGCTTTACGGTTCTAAACGCTAGATTAACCGGAGACTGGAATAGAATATGGTTTAGACCCGACAAGCTTGGATACTTGTATAATATGGGTAAACTAAACATATTATGGAATTTGAAGATTTAATGATAAGGTTTAATCCGTTTCGGCTATTTTATGTAAACTAGTCACATAAACCGATCCGAACGCATAAGTGTGTAACGGGTAACCAAATGAATTATATACAAGTCTTAATTGTTAGTATGCTTAAAATATGTTAATACATCAGTAGGATGTTAACATATATGCCCAAAAAGTAATTTAAACCAATTTAAGTCTCGTAAAGGTATTTTGGTAATTTTAATACCTATAAAAGAGATTTTATAATAAACTGAAGTTCTGGTCCTTTGAAATCAGTAAAAATATTTAATTTAGTAAGTTATATAAGTAGGGTATTGCCTATATGTGAAATTTGTCATTTATAACAAATTTATGCACCGAAGGGGCATTTTGGTAATTTCACACAAGTTTTTAAAGGTAAATTTTGGTAATCTGGGTTTAAAACTTTTGCTTACTGTTAAAGTATAGAAATTTACTAAAACATCACTAGGTATCAAGTCTTATATGTTAAAAATAGTTTTGACTTTCAGCGTTGACCAGTAATGGTCAATGCGAAGTTCGTTTGAACTTCGCAACGTGATTGTAATCACGATGGTCATAGTCCCTTGGGACTATGCCTACTGATTACCACGTTGTCTAGGGTCGTAGGGTAAGCGATCTAATAAATCGCTTATACCTCGAACCCGACCCAGTTTGGTCGATCATTAGGATCCGACCAAATACATTAGGTGACCATAGTAGGTAGGGAATAACCTTCCGAGGTTATACCCTATGGTCACATCGTTTAAGTAGTTGTATGATAGGTAGTTTATATGCCTTAGGTAAATTACCAGAATACCCTTTTCATGTATAATTGGTAATTTAGCATATGTAACCTAAACTTTTGTCACATAACTGATTATGCAACATGTTTAGGCATATAACACTTGTCATAGGACTAGTTAGGCGGTCCGAACGCGTTTCATGCGAACGACGCGTTAAAGTAGCATAAGCTACCTAAACGGGTCGTAATGGGTCGAAGGCACTTAGATTAAGGTTTCATTAGTATGTAGGCTTTGTTAAACCATATGACACGAGTCTCTATACTCGTTTGGTTTACGAACCCTCATTCTATCAGATCTTCCGTTTTAGGTCCGGTTAATTAACGTAGTTACCTATTTAGGTGCCGTTTGATTCCGTGATCTCTAGCATTGCTTGGTGGTTATCATAGGACTTCTGAGCAATCTCAAGTGAGTACATAGACCCCTCTTTTACTGTTTTCCAAACTGTTTTGGGGTGGAACACATGTGCCTACTTGTTACTTTCATGCTTTCCTGTTTTAACATCATATACTGCTATGTTCGTTAGTACATTATAGTACATGATTTCAATACACTTTATGCTATGTATGTCCATTATGTGCATACTTAGTACATTGTTTTTCATTGCTTTTCTGTTGCATATGCTTATCCAGCATATGAACACATTATACTACATATTGAACCGTTGTAAACATTTGACTATGTGAACCGTTTGTATCTGTGATCCGTTGATATCTGTGAACCGTTTGTATCTGTGAACCGTTTGTATCTGTGAACCGTTTGTATCTGTGAACCGTTTGTATCTGTGAACCGTTTGTATCTGTGAACCGTATTTGACCATACATAAACATTTCTACTATTGTTAAACATTACTTTGGTGGTTTGGTTTGATTAAATGATTAAGTAACGATACGTGTGTAATATGATACAAGCATGGTGGATACGCCGCTGGTACTTCCTATATATAAGTGTTTGTATGGTATTACATATTGTAGCGTTATTTGGATCATTTCAGTTTGATACATATAACATTTTATACAAATAACATACTTTTCACAAGACATTGTTTTACAAACAACTTATCTTATACAAATCCATTTTACTATGGTTATTCATTTAACCATACATTATTCATTTATTTCTACATATCATCTGATCTTATCGATTTTCAAATGATTTACAAAACAAAGCAAATAACAAGGTTCATGACTAAACATTTTCTCAAACATAAGTCATGAAGCCTATTTTCACAAAACCTATGTATCTCACCGGCATTTTTATGCTGACGTACCATATTTTCACATGTGTTTTTCAGGAGCTGTTGCATAAGATGATCAAGATACACTTAGGCGGACATGGGCCTTAGTGACAATAAAAGATGCAGACTAGTTAATTATGTTGTATTTCCATGTTTGTTTAGACATTGTAACACTTATATTGAATAAAACGAAACTTTAATTTCCAAGGTTGTGAAACATTAATTCTGTTACAACACTCCCCGACGTTTCCGCCACGTTTTGTATGTTCCACGTGGTCGGGGTGTGACAGAAAAGATGGTATCAGAGCTTATGGTTATAGGGAATTAGGTTATTAGTAATGCTTTGACCTAGTCTATAACCTTTCTAGGACCCTAACGCAAGTTTACTTGCGTTTAGTCATAAAACATACCGTCACCTATCCTTAGGCGACTACCACAACAAGAACATAAATTTCAAAACCGCTTCGAAAACTAATCATCTGTTCTAGGATGATTGATTACTAGGTTTTGAACCCTCTATTGTAAGGTTTTGAACTCTCTATTATAAGGTTTTGAACCCTTTGAGTTTTCAAAATCTCGTCAAGGTTTTGGGTTTTAAATAATGTGAACACGTGCAAACTGGAAGGGTGAATGCCTGTATTCTGGGTTTTCTGTCTAGGCAAGCACTTCGTATACATCTCATCAGACGCGAGACCAGTTGTGCTTACCTGGGAATTCTTGGGATGAGTGTTCACTTATAGGCGAGCATGTCTTCATGATACATTATTTTTTTGACTCATCTACTTTGATTAGTCACTGTGTGTCGTTTGTTGCTTTGTAGTAACAAACAAATGACCACTATCCTTGCTTTCAGCAGATTTGTTCATCTCATTCTTTTCGTCTATTTCTCTCACTCGTTTCCTTTCATGTTTCCTCTTTTAGAATGCCTCCTCGACGCGAAAACCAGATAGCGACTGCCGAGCTGGCAGAAATCATTGCGCAGCAAATGGCTGCTCAATTCCCAAACCTCTTTGCTCTATGGAATCAAGCCAACAACAACAACAATGGTCCATGCAATTTCAAGAGTTTTAACTCGGCAAAACCACTCAAGTTTAGTGGTTCTGAGGGAGCGACCGGGCTTCTTCAATGGTTCGAGAGCATTGAGAATACTTTCCGCCATGTGCAGTGTCCTGACAATCGCAAGGTCGAGTTTGCTTCGAGTGTGTTCCAGAAGAGAGCCCTTACGTGGTGGAACGGGGTTATGAGGGATCGTGGTGCAGAGGTTGCTCTAGCACAGACATGGGCCGAACTTAGGGCTCTCATGATGAAGGAGTTTTGTCCTCGTCACGAGATCAGGGCTTTGGAAAGGGAATTTGATGATCTTAAGCAAGATAGCGGTGAGCATCGAGCCTACACGGACCGTTATGAGGAGTTAAGTCTGTTATGCCCAAACATGGTCACGCCTTTGGATAAGGCAATTGAAAAGTACATTGATGGCCTTCCCGACTCAATACAAGACATTTTGACTGGTAGCAACCCTACTACTGTTAGGCAGGCCATTGAGCTATCTGCAACCTTGACTGAATCGCAGATCAGGAAACGTAAGCTTTTCCGTAAGGGTGACAAGAAACTGGTCGAGGAATCGAAACCAATCGAGGAATCAAAGACCATGGATGAACAGACTGGATCCTCTAAGAAGTCAAAGAAGCGAAAGGCTTCTCAGAACTTCGCCGTGGTCGCTCACAATGATCAAGCCGTTCTCAACCAACCAGCTCAACCCCCTGCTAGGAAACCCTACAACGGAACTGCACCCTTGTGCAACCAATGTGGCCTACATCATCATGCTGGTGTAAAGTGCCGCATATGCCAAGTTTGCGGACTTATAGGTCATGCAGCGAGGGTTTGCCCAACAGCAGCAGCACCAAATCAGATTAACAACAATCCTGCTCAAGCTCGATTTCCACCGGGATCTTGCTACAACTGTGGCGAGATGGGCCATTTTCGTAGGAATTGCCCAAGGCTTGCTAATGCAAATCCAGCGCAGGGATGAGCATATGATCTACCAGAAGACAACATCGTTTAGAAATAATTACGTCTTATGTATTATCTTCTTTTGTTGTCAAGATCCAAGAAACAGTTGTTATCGTTGTTTATAAATAAATCTTTTATTTACATTGCAATGTATTTATGTGATTGTATGTATAAACAACATATCCCCTACAATACCGACAATCAAGGAACCGCATTCCTTGAAGAACAGACTACTCCCAAATTTCTTCCATTGTATGATCTCTTGCGTTTTTCACGAAAATCCTAAGTACCCGTTTCTTCCAAGAGAAACGAAGTACGAGGTGCCAAGTTAATAGCAATCAATAACAAGATAATAACAATTAAACAATTATGTGGTTATGTGCTTATGTGTTATCTTTTATGTGTCATGTGATTCAAATTATATTATCCAAATCCTCGTAGAATCTTACATATCCTTGTGCAAGAGATTCATAGTAGGATACCCAAAAGGTACTACCTAAAATCCTTAATAGACTTCTACGCTGTAGTTAAAGTCCCTTGGATTATAAAGTACTGCTTCATAATTAGATCCCTTGAGTGGTCTAGTTAAACTGGATGATACAAGCTGAAAGGACTCCTTGGTGGCCTAATTAAGAAGATCCTCTGTAGATCTAATTAAAAAGGACCCTATGGTAGTCTAGTCACCGTCATCACTAGTTCGACATCCTTCCCCACAACATTATAAAACAAACTGTGCGGACTGTGCAAGGAATTACGTAATTATGGATGCATACATAATTATGAAATTTAGTGCACGGAAATCACAGCAAGTTCTATCATGTATCTAGAGTTAACCCTATTCATTTCCAATTCTGATGAAGCATCCGTTGAGGAAAAATGAACTAGCTATTCATTTTTCACTTCTGAAGAATATCCGTTGAGGAAATGAATATCCGTTGTTTATCTTTTCATTTCCATTCTAAAGAATAACCGTTGAGAAAAATGAATTATCCATTCATTTTCATTCTGAAGAATATCCGTTGAGGAAATGAATATCCGTTGTTTATCTTTTCATTTCCATTCTAAAGAATAACCGTTGAGAAAAATGAATTATCCATTCATTTTCATTCTGAAGAATATCCGTTGAGGAAATGAATATCCGTTGTTTATCTTTTCATTTCCATTCTAAAGAATAACCGTTGAGAAAAAAATGAATTATCCATTCATTTTCATTCTGAAGAATATCCGTTGAGGAAATGAATACCCGTTGTTTATCTTTTCATTTCCATTCTGAAGAATAACCGTTGAGGAAAATGAATTATCCATTCATTTTCGTTCTGAAGAATATCCGTTGAGGAAATGAATATCCGTTGTGTAGTCCTTCATTTCCAACTCTGAGGAAATAACCGTTGAAAATGACTCCGTTAGTTCATTTTCGTTTCTGAAGATTTATCCGTTGGGGAAATGAATATCCGTTTGTCTGTCCTTCATTTCCGTACCTGAGGAAACAACCGTTGAAAATGACTCCGTTATTTCATTTTCGTTTCTGAAGATTATCCGTTGAGGAAATGAATATCCGTTGATTTTTCTTTCATTTCAAATTCTGAAGAACAAACCGTAGAGAAAATGACCCCGTTTGTTCATTTTCGTTCTGAAGAATATCCGTTGAGGGAAATGAATATCCGTGGATTATTCCTTCATTCCCATTTCTGACGAAGAATCCGTTGAGAAAGAATGAATCATCCATTCATTCTCACTTCTGAAAAATATCCGTTGAGGAAAATAATCAGATTATGCTTTACATATCTTTGATGACTATTTGACACAAAGTCATAGACAGACTCCTACGAATAAATTTCGGGACGAAATTTCCTAAAGTAGGGGAGACTGTAACACCTGTGTCTCCACGGCCATCAAACAAATACCAAGCCAATGAAATATTGTATTTCATAATTTGGACTTGTATAAATATGTGTATCTTTTTCACATATCAACTCTTGTTCGATTTCAAGCTCTAAATCGCTTTCTGGAAGGTTATACACGCTCTGATGCGTAAATATAACCATTTTAATCCAACGAACACTCTGGAATAGTGACATATACTTAACATACCTTAAATAACCTTTACATAACTTAGAAATAAGTTTTGAAGGCTTTGGTATTGCAAAAATCAAGTTAAATCGTCTACAGGGACTAAAATTGACAAACTGCGAAAGTATGTCAATTTGAACTGTAACAGACCTTCCGGAACATGACCATAAGTTAAACATACCATAAATATCCTTTACATAGCTTAGAAATAGGCTTTGAGGGGTTCGGTGTGCTAAAATAAACTTTTGTGTCATTCAGGGACTAAAAGTGTCAAAAAGTGCACAAGTTTGCATTTTCGCGCATAACTTACGTTCTGAGTACATCCGGACATCCAAAAATTTATGTAAGCATGACTACATTATATTTTAGTGTTCGCCTTAAGAAAAATCCATTCGTCGCGTCATTTGGATCGTTTTTCGCGCTTATGCGCATTCCGTCGTAATTAAGCGAACATCGCGTTCGTACGACCAAACGAACCATCACCCGGCATATTTTTGAACATGTTTCATGTCCACAATGTTTAGGCAACATTTTAGGGCCTTAAAGTTGGCTTTACGGGCCTTAGAAGTGTCGGAAATGGCCTTAAACACGTGCAGGGACTGAAACTGTCATTTTTCAAACATATGTGCAGATCAGAAGGGCCATGCGGCCCGCATTGTCTTTGGCTGATCCTGAAGCGGGCCGCTTCCCACTATCAGACCAGATTAAGTGTATTTAACAGCTGTTTGCAGCTGTTTTGCACTCCCTAACCCCTTGCCAAGTGTTGATTCCTTATGGTGGTGAGCATTTTGAGGCACCATAACATCCCGACAAGTGTACGGCCTTGATCGTTTCCCCTTTTCCAAGAAACGATCTTAACGGTTCTCCGAATACTATAAATACCCCACCCCCCATTACTACAAATGCACTAGAATTCTGATTTTAGAAACTCTAAGTTGAAACCATTGTTTCATACCTGAGATTCTTGAATCGGGATTAGCATTCGGGGACCCTGGGTAAGTATTCTTTCGTTCTTTTCCTTATTTTACTGCTTTTCGAGTCAGAAAGTCAAACTTTGTTTGACTTTCAGCGTTGACCAGTAATGGTCAATGCGAAGTTCGTTTGAACTTCGCAACGTGATTGTAATCACGATGGTCATAGTCCCTTGGGACTATGCCTACTGATTACCACGTTGTCTAGGGTCGTAGGGTAAGCGATCTAATAAATCGCTTATACCTCGAACCCGACCCAGTTTGGTCGATCATTAGGATCCGACCAAATACATTAGGTGACCATAGTAGGTAGGGAATAACCTTCCGAGGTTATACCCTATGGTCACATCGTTTAAGTAGTTGTATGATAGGTAGTTTATATGCCTTAGGTAAATTACCAGAATACCCTTTTCATGTATAATTGGTAATTTAGCATATGTAACCTAAACTTTTGTCACATAACTGATTATGCAACATGTTTAGGCATATAACACTTGTCATAGGACTAGTTAGGCGGTCCGAACGCGTTTCATGCGAACGGCGCGTTAAAGTAGCATAAGCTACCTAAACGGGTCGTAATGGGTCGAAGGCACTTAGATTAAGGTTTCATTAGTATGTAGGCTTTGTTAAACCATATGACACGAGTCTCTATACTCGTTTGGTTTACGAACCCTCATTCTATCAGATCTTCCGTTTTAGGTCCGGTTAATTAACGTAGTTACCTATTTAGGTGCCGTTTGATTCCGTGATCTCTAGCATTGCTTGGTGGTTATCATAGGACTTCTGAGCAATCTCAAGTGAGTACATAGACCCCTCTTTTACTGTTTTCCAAACTGTTTTGGGGTGGAACACATGTGCCTACTTGTTACTTTCATGCTTTCCTGTTTTAACATCATATACTGCTATGTTCGTTAGTACATTATAGTACATGATTTCAATACACTTTATGCTATGTATGTCCATTATGTGCATACTTAGTACATTGTTTTTCATTGCTTTTCTGTTGCATATGCTTATCCAGCATATGAACACATTATACTACATATTGAACCGTTGTAAACATTTGACTATGTGAACCGTTTGTATCTGTGATCCGTTGATATCTGTGAACCGTTTGTATCTGTGAACCGTTTGTATCTGTGAACCGTTTGTATCTGTGAACCGTTTGTATCTGTGAACCGTTTGTATCTGTGAACCGTATTTGACCATACATAAACATTTCTACTATTGTTAAACATTACTTTGGTGGTTTGGTTTGATTAAATGATTAAGTAACGATACGTGTGTAATATGATACAAGCATGGTGGATACGCCGCTGGTACTTCCTATATATAAGTGTTTGTATGGTATTACATATTGTAGCGTTATTTGGATCATTTCAGTTTGATACATATAACATTTTATACAAATAACATACTTTTCACAAGACATTGTTTTACAAACAACTTATCTTATACAAATCCATTTTACTATGGTTATTCATTTAACCATACATTATTCATTTATTTCTACATATCATCTGATCTTATCGATTTTCAAATGATTTACAAAACAAAGCAAATAACAAGGTTCATGACTAAACATTTTCTCAAACATAAGTCATGAAGCCTATTTTCACAAAACCTATGTATCTCACCGGCATTTTTATGCTGACGTACCATATTTTCACATGTGTTTTTCAGGAGCTGTTGCATAAGATGATCAAGATACACTTAGGCGGACATGGGCCTTAGTGACAATAAAAGATGCAGACTAGTTAATTATGTTGTATTTCCATGTTTGTTTAGACATTGTAACACTTATATTGAATAAAACGAAACTTTAATTTCCAAGGTTGTGAAACATTAATTCTGTTACAACACTCCCCGACGTTTCCGCCACGTTTTGTATGTTCCACGTGGTCGGGGTGTGACATGGGGCGAAATCAGATCTTTGTGATTTCGGGCGGAATCACTTACATATACATATTGGAGCGGAATCAGCTTATAAACACCCTAAATCTTTCTATTTTCTCATACGATAAGCCCTGATCTATACAATCTAGTCTAAGACTCGATACAAGACGATGTTGACAGATGCATGCATCAACAGACTCCCCCTCAGACGTTGACGAGTCTTACGTGTTGAATCTGACTGTGTCTAGTCTTCGCATCTTCTGTCTTGATCAGTCTCTGGGCTTCACATTCTCTAATAACATCAACAGACTCCCCCTAACAATGTGCTGGCATTCCTTCAGTTCATCAACATCATCTGCTTCAGGATCGTAATCTGACTTTTCCAGAAGGTTGTTCCATGATTGTAACCTGGCTCATGTTCTGCTCAGAATTGTCATCTAGCTCAAACTTAAACCTGCACAATCTCTACCTCAAAGTAAATTTTCTAAATTTAACATTTTAATATATGCACTAACACTGACTCTCTCTAAAAAATAAACCAATAATCTTGATGAACTACTTTAAAAATAAACATTAAGAATTAAACAATTCACTTAGATTGCCGATGTCACACCCCCAAAATCCACACGCGGAGTATCACCGCTTGGAGGCGTGACTGACCAGGATCAAGCCACCAATCATGTTGAACAACATATAAGTAAACATAATCCATCCAAACAATATGAAAGGTGTTAAAAAAACCCAAAGCATAGTTAAATGTTTAGCGGAAGCATAATTTGTAAAACCCAGAGAAAGTATTAAATATAAAGTAAAGTAATGTTTAAAGCATGGCACACACTGCCATGTCCCACAACGACCGTTCCTCCCTGTGCAAGCTCCATGGGTACCTAATGACCTGCAAGGCATGTAGCAACGAATCAACAACAAAGTTGAGCGAGTTCACAGTTGGTTGTTTGGTTATAGTATTCATTTCGTAAATCGTATGTTCGTTTTGTAAACCATGCATCGTATTAATCCTTATCGCTGCCAATCCAGGCATGTGTGCGATGATTAGTGGGGGCTTCCCATGTGTTACAAGACCACGCGTATCGACTGCTACGAAAATGTAAGAGGTGCCCTAAGTCAATGTCTATCAGCATTGACCCTTTGCCGATAGTCCATTAGTACACGCCCGTCCGATTGGCACGGTGTGAGGTTTGTTAAACCTAATAGCGCTATTAACTAATGACCCGCTCGCCCTAGGCCTCGGCGATTAAGTCGATAATTGAGGGACTTCCTTTGATAGAGTTGATGGTCTTAAGATCGTGTACGTAGGCTTTACGTACGTGCCCTTCAATCCGAGGACAGTAGTAAGTATAACTGTACGTAGGTTTTACGTACGTGCCCTTCAACCCGAGGACAGTAATAAGTAGTTTTAATAGTAATGGTTGTACGAGTAGTTATCCAATCCCATTCCCAACCCCTGGGAATCCCATGCCTTGGCTAGTGTGAACTCACCTTGGTTTGATCGGTATGTTAAACTATGTGCTCGCAAGTAATCATTCATGTCCTATAGTATGCACGTATACTCAATCAGTTCATGTTCGTAAAGTTTCACGTACAATCAATACCACAGAGTGTTTGGCCGTTAACATCATGCATCATACAACAGTCAATCAAGTTCACATAATTCACGCTTCACATAGTAGATTTCCCAGTCTACACTAACAAGATTATTCACTAACAGTCATGGCAAACTTAAAAATGTTAACAGCGTTAATCAGAATTAACAGAGTTAACCTACGTAGCAAGGTTAACATACTTAACGGGGTTACATCACTTAACTGAGTAAATAGAGTTAACAAAGTTAATTGATTAACAGAATTAATCAACTTAACTTAACAGAGTTAATAACTGGTAATGTTGTACATTTGACAGAATTAACAAAGTTAACAACTTAACAGTGTTACATACTGAATAGAATTAATAAACTAACAGAGTTAACCAAGTAACCGATTTATCATACTAGTCACAGATCATTAGCCGAAAATCCTATTTAGCGAAAACACTTATTGGCGAAATCACTAGGGGGACGAAATCCCAAAGTGATTTCGTCAGACTTGGGTTTTGACGAAAACACTAGGTGTTTTCGTCTGCATCTTGATTCCGTCGTGTACTGATTTCGTGGGTGGTGGTTTTCACCGGTTACATCATCCTCATCATCAACAGTCATGTTCAACAACAACCCTAAACAACTCTAACAGTTTTGACGGTTTCTACCAACAATCGTTCAACCCAAATAATTAATATCATCACATGATTTTCTCAATTATTAGTGCAATAAAAGTTATCATCCGAGTAGCATATAATTGAGAAATGTCATTCAACTCAACCTTTAGACATACATATATAGATATATAACCCAATCGATCATGAGCAGTGATACAACCACCAGATCCAACACGAACGATTTACAACATCATCATTCAAATCAGATTAGATCAATCATGGACAGTGGATTAACAACAGGCTTCTATTGTTCTCTATTATTCAAACATATGATATATATTGTGGTTGGTATATATATATATATATTAAGGATTATATCATGCTAGCATAATCAACATAAAATCACTATTATAATCGGTAGTTCATATATCATGGCCGACCACTGTGCTACAATCCTAATACTATTGGACCACAACTAACAGTGACATCACATGTAATTTGGATTGTTGGACTATTGTGCCTATTACATTTAGTGGGTCAGCCACTTCATCGATTATGACAATCATCAACAAGAAAAGTCATACTAACATCACATATACCCATGCTACTGTTACTTGAATTCATGCATAGCAAAAACAAACAATCAAGAATTAATATGAGTATGGGTCACTAACCGAATCATAAGTCAAAGAAGTCTCGAAAAGAGGGGGTGTTCTCCTGCCGTCGCAGATTGGGTGAGAAAGACTAGGGTTTGTTGTTGAAATTTTTGAGATTAATCACATGATTACGTACAAAGGCCTATATAAGGGTAACACCAAATCAAGTGGGCCGATCCACAGTTTTATTTCGAGGCTACACCCCTTTGGGCCGAGCTAGTTAAGAACCACACAAAGAACATTCCAAGCATATATCATCATGTACCAAAAATAATGCACACCAAATATAACATATTAATCACAACACCATTTAACGTATTACAAACGTGTACAGTTGTGAAACAACAAGTCGTGTAAACAAACAATTAACGTGCAATTAATGCGAAGGTGGAAATCTTGGAAACTCGAGTTGTCACATTATCCCCAAGTTGAAAGAAATTTCGTCCCGAAATTTGGTACGTACTCACTGAGGAAGCTAGTTAAGTTGCATGGTTTTCCTGGTTTTCCTGGGGTGTCACAGCCGATATACTGATCCACTTAAATTCTCACACAAATTTCAACTGATTCAGGATATGAGTTAGATGTTTTAAAGACTTAAACTCATTCATGTGTCCCACCTCTTGAATATACTCCCATATCCAGATCCCAATATACAGTCTTACATGTGAGTATACCACAGATGATATCTGTAAGGGATTAAATTATAGTACGAAACCGTGAGAGCTCAGGTCAGAACTTCCGTTCAGCAGAGAGATGACGGTTCAACTTTTGGTGTGTCCCATTTAGAGGATCTTTTGAATTACAACAGCAATGACAATCAATTTTATTGTTTCACCAATTTGTTGAGGGCGGCGCTATTTTTCAAGCAAGCAGAAAGTATTCTCCGGGGACTAGGCCATTGCTTCCGCAAAATCAGAAGTCCCGGTATAATACCCCAGATATCATTGAGCATAAAGACCTAGTATCTCAGAAAGAGGGACCTTTCAAATGAGATTTCAGGGGTTACCTATATATCCAAGTAGTGTTCCCCATGAAATAAGCAAGTTTATTTTTAAGTTTATATCCCGAAAAAGCTTACTAAATGTGTAAAAACCTATCGCCATATTATCAGTGAGACTGTTTAACACTATTTAAACATAACATTTCTTTAGCATACTGTGACTGTGTACTGATGTACTATCATTTCCTCTTCTTTGACACCAAAACTCATTTTTGAATTTTATCATGTTTTTGCCTTTTTCAAATTTTCTAATGTTTTTGGATTTTCTGAAATTAATTTTCTACTCCCCCTAAAATGCAAACACATTTCAGGAAATTTGAAAATAAACTGTACAAAAACTTGACAACCGATATCAAATCGCTTCAATTCGCCATCCACTTGGTATAAACAATCCGAACTCCCCCTTACACAAAACTATTTTCTCATTATGATTTCAAAACACTTAAGTTTTTTTAACCAAAATGATTTTTCCGGAAAATAAGTTTTGTTAATTTTATCACTTATAAGTTCGGGGTTTGGTTCATCACATTGTCATCAAATACCACTTGTAAGTATGGTCCAATCAAGTTCAACCTAATGACCTTGATTAACCATTTGTAGGAAAAACAAGTACAACTTAATGTCCTTGATTTACCACTTGTAGGTGTAAACCTTCATCAACCAACTTTGTAGGAATATCACATCTACACAAATTCATTTTACCAACAAAGATGCCGATTCCTACTTCACACTTACCAACCTGGAAGCTCCGGCAATTCACAATTATCCTGTAAAAATTCAACTATTGATAAGATTCATTCACAATCATCAATTATCAAGAAAGATGCCGATTCCTGATCCACGATTACAAACTTGGGATCTCCGGCAAGTCAGATGTTCAAGGGAAAAGAATTTCCACCCAAGTCTTTTCAGACTTGAGTGTTTTCAATTCTTGCTCAGTAGGGTTGTAAGTTGCCTTTTTAGTTGCATAAAAATCTTTAACCCCTTTCACTTTCCCATCAATCATTTTTCTAAAAATTTTCTTAACATTTCCATTGAATGTTTTCTCAACATCAAATTCCTTCTGATCAGCAAAGAATTGATTTGAGATTTCAATCTTACCAACTTTTTGTTTAATTTTCTCAAACTTCAGAGATGGAAAATCAACATCATCATCTGAAAACACAGATTTTTCTGTTTTAATCTCAACTTGTGGCTCCCCTGGCTTTGTGGAACCAGATTCATCACCGACTTTCTCTTCAGACTTCTTAACAACCCACACTTGGTTGTTCTTTGCTTTCTTTTTGTAAAAATTCTTTTTCGACATTCACCAACCTCATAAGTTGAATTTTCAAACATTTTGAATTTTTCGGTTGGTGGTTCAACATCAACAACTATTTCCTTCATTTTTTCAAAAACTCCCTGTTTAGTCTTAGCATTTTTCGGACAGTTCCATGTAATGTGACCAACTTCATTACATTTAAAACATGTTCGAGTCTCTTTTGGATAAAACACTCCAGTTCCATTCCTCTTCTTCTCAGTAAGAAATCCCTGGTTTGATTATTTCCAGAACGGTTTCTTCTGTTCATCCTCAACACTTCCACCTGAAACAAATTTTGTTTTTGTTTTAGAATTTTTCTCATTTCTATAATTTCCTGGTGGAATAAAGCCTAAACCTTTCTTTTTGTAGCTACCCTTATGGTTTGGTTTCTTTTGAAAACCTGAACCAGAATTGTAACCCTTTTTCTTGTTTAATCGTTGTTGTACTCTTGAAGTGTATTTTTTAGGTTTTTCAGTAAGATTTAAATCTTTTATTTCAGAAATCTTAATTTCTGTCATTTTGAAAACCTTTTTGATCATTTCAAATCTAACACTTCTTATTGGAAACTCTTTGTCAGAATATAATTTGTCAGAATCATTTAAAGTATATGCTACTTCAAATGTTTCATCATCCAAATTCGATTTTGATAACAAAAACTCTTTACTGTAAGCCCTTTTAACCGACGATTTTGAACTGTTGACTGACGAACTTGACCCTCCAGACTCAGACTTTGACTCAGACTCCTCATCAGTATCCAACACCTGATCGACCACCTTTTTTATTAACTCAGACTCATGATCCGTGTCAGACGATGTGAAAATAACGTCAATATTTTCTGGTAATTCATCAGTTGTGTCGGTTTTTAACTTTATATTGACTGCTTTTTCGACTTGCTCCTCATTTGGTTTTCTGGGAGAATACCCTTCCCAGATTGGAGGCGGACACTTGTTATAACTAGCAGTCGGTTTCTTACCAGTATCCTTCTTCCTTGTCTTTTCATCTTGAAAAACTTCCATACCTGCAACAGTCGGATAAATTCTATCAATAAGATAATCAGAACTAGAATAACTCTGTAATAATCGTCTGATTCTCTCATTCTCAATCTTCTCCTTCTCTAACTCTTGCTTCCACTTTGCACTTTCTTCGATGTAAAAGTTAATAGCTTTCTGCTTCGTCATCAATGTTGCATTCATCATCGTCAAAGCATTTTCTCTTTCAGAGTTTGTCTTTTGAAGACCAGTTACTGTTCTGTTCAATACATCATATGATTCTTTCACGTAGTTAAGATTGAACAGTAATTGTTCCTTAATCTTCTCAAACTCTGCCATCTTCTCATCTTTTGCTGCACATTCTTTGCAAGTCTCCAAACACTTCAAACAAGGCTTGATGACTTCAACAATCTTTTCAACTTCAATAATTTTTCCTACTTCAATCACTTTCTCATCTTCATGTATCTTTTCTGGTTCAGCAATTTCCTCAGCAACACTTTTTACTTCTTCATTCTGAACAACTTCCTTTGTTTGATCACCACTTTCAGACTTTTGTTTCATTTGTTCTTTTGCAGCTTGTTTCTCTTTCAGCTTCTCCAAGCGATCTACAAAATAAAAATGAAAAATTTCAGGAGATAGATGAGATTTAGCAACATTAATATGTCGTTCTTCTTCATCATCACTACTGCCGTCATCAGTTGGTGATTTATCAAACTCAATTGACTTTTCAGTATTATCATCCGAAGAACTAGAATCAACTGGTGTTTGATCAAAAACAACTTCCTTTTCTGAAGTTTCATCACTTTGTGAACTTTCATCTGAGCTCTGTAAGCTTTCTTCAGATGCAACAGACTCTTTCTCCACATTCTTCACAGTCTCACCAATAGACTTCATCCATGTGGTAAACATATCTGGTTCTTTCAAAATTTTAGCAATGAATGCTTTGAAATCTCCTTTATCATTCACAAACATATCCCAGCTAAATCCTTCAGGCAATTTTTCATCATCTTGAAAATTCCAGTTAAAGTTCTCTTGATTACCCAGACATGCTCTTTTTGAATCCTCGATCACTTTTCTACCATGAGCCACCTGTGGTTCTTGCTGTTGTTGCTGACCAACTTGCTGATATATGGCTTTCCGGTAGTAGTCATCTTTTCCGAATGGATTCTTCACATCACTTGCTTCTCGGTTCTTGCATTCTCTCTTGAAATGACCTTTCTCCCTGCATCGAAAACAAGTAACTTTAGATTTATCAAAACCGAAAGTAGAGACATGTGCATCAAGAAAGTCATTTCTTCCGGTAATAAGTTTGAACTTTTCAGCTCTTCTAAGGACACTAGCTAGACACCATTTGATGTCCATTAGTTCCATTTCTTCGGCGTCTATCTGATCATAATCCTCCTTTGTGAGCATAGGATTCCCGATCTTTTCAGCCACTAAACCTTCATAAGATAGCAATACTGAACCAAGTAAAGCCATGTGATCTTTTGCAGTTTTTTCAGAAAAACTTTGTCTGTCTGGAAGATTCAAAGCAATGTTGCACTGTATCACATAACCACTTCCACTCTTTGTGCTTTGAGAACTGAAACTTGTAGTTGACTCTTTCGGATTAACACTCGGGTATGAAGAGAAACCACTGCTGCTTTTAGGACTTTGATCAACCTTTTCTGTAGAATTTCCAGCACTAAATGCAGTTTGTATTTTCGGGCTTCTTTCAACTTCTGGAACACTGCCTTTGTAATACATCTTTACATCCTGTTGACCACTTGGACTATTCATTCTCGCGATCTTTTGTTGTTCCAGATCCTGACTTTCAATCTTCTCAATGAACTGAGAGATCGTTAATCCATCATAAACCCCGGTGTTTTTCAAAATCATCAAGTAAGTTCCCCGTTCTTTCTGCGGTAACGCATCAGCTAACTTGTCTACCCACCCTTCACGATCTTTTGTTATGCTTAACATCGACATGGATCGAACTAAGTGGAAATACCGTTCAATCAACTTCTTTGTATCTTCACCCGCTAGACTGCTGAATAGATCAAACTCTTTCTTGAGCAATGCCTTCTTGCTCTTGATCATATTCTCGCTACCTTCAAACTTGACTTTAAGAGCATCCCATATTGATTTTGAAGTCTTGTCATGTTGAAGCAGTATAAAGATGTCTTCTTTGATTGCTTGCTGAAGCAGACTGATCATCATCTTTTCAGCTCTGTACATTTCTCGTTCTTTGTCATTGAATTCCGAGAGTTCTTTGATAACTTGCAGATCAGTACGTGGTAAGACATACTTTTTCAGAATACACTCCCATGATCTAAGATGGTTAGCTTGAACCCAGTTTTCGAATCTGTCTTTCCACCCGTAATATTCTTCTATGCTCATCAGTTTCGGGGGTTTTTGAGTAGTTCCGGTTTCGTTTTCCAAATTCATGTTCTGAGCAATAACAGCCGGAGTAGATGGAGTAGCAAAAGCGTTGTAGAAATCGTTATCCATTTTTCAATAGCACGTATTTCAAAACAATAGCTTTCGAGTGAAATAGCAAACAGTACACTCTTGAGCGAAATCACTATGAACACTGGAGCGGAAACAGAATGTTCACATTAGCGAAAACAGATGTTTGTTACTCTGGAGCGAAATCAGACCAATATCTGGAGCGGAATCACAGATTTGATAGTTTGGAGCGGAATCACAATCAATCTACAACTTGGAGCGAAATAAAAAACAAACTTAGGAGCGGAATCTGAACTTTGTATCCCAGGAGCGAAATCAACAGCAATTTAGGAGCGGAATCAAACGTTTGGCAGCAAGGAGCGAAACCAGAACAGATTTTCAGAGCGGAATTAGACTTTCACGAGCGAAATCAGGAATAGTCAGTTCGAGCGGAATCAACCCGGGGTCCATTTTGGTCCATTTTTAGTCTGATTTTAGGTGTGTAACTTTCTAGGGTTTGTCTATATCCAATTTTAAACAATCTGTGAAATTTTGAACTGATTTTGACCATTAAAACTTCCTGAAATGATGAAAGAAGGTGTAGAAGTAAGAAGTTTCGATGAAATCCAGCTAATCTCTGCAGAACTCCTCCTCCTGAGCTCTGATACCACTTGTAGGATTGTGCACGAACCCGAATGAGTCGTTCAGAGAAGTTTTGATCAGTTACAGGTGCGGAAAACAAGTAACTGACGTAGAAACAGCTAATTCTTCACTTTAACTACTGAATGTATTGATTAGACGTTGTTTACAATCAAATCTCACACCGACAGCACTTCAGTATGGTGTACAAGGACTCTACTACTGATTTCGCTCATGAACATCAATTTATAGGGTTCTGATTGACCTGATTCCGCTCGTAATTACCTCATGACACTTGGGGCGAAATCAGATCTTTGTGATTTCGGGCGGAATCACTTACATATACATATTGGAGCGGAATCAGCTTATAAACACCCTAAATCTTTCTATTTTCTCATACGATAAGCACTGATCTATACAATCTAGTCTAAGACTCGATACAAGACGATGTTGACAGATGCATGCATCAACAGAAAGTCAAAGCAAAAGTCAAGCTTTTGCGACTTTCGGTTATAAACTGACATTAGACTGATAAGTGTCGGGTTAGGACTGATAAGAAATGTTCTAATATTAATTACTAAGTTATTAGAATGTTAAAATATAATTTAGAACCTCTATTTTATTAGTTTAATCCATTTTTAAACTTTCGGTCCAGTTTAACTTTTTGTCAAACTACTTTAACCCGACAATTAACTAGTCAAACGAAATAATTAGGAGGTGCCCTTTTAAGGGTTAATCACCTACCTTAATATGGTTCCATAACCACTTTCGTTTTGATCAGTGGCTGGACCAATTGTGATTAAACCGAAAGTCAAAGCTTAATTACAATAAGTTTGACTTTTCGGTTATTAAGCTAATTAAAACGACTAAGCAGGTAATAAGACTCTTACTAATGGTCCTTGCTATCTTTTCTACACTTCTAAGTCTTCTCCTAATCCTTGCAAGCTCCAGAAATGAGTCCCTTTGAAGTTGTTGCAACTTATGTGCATAAGAACACTACACTAGTGCTCCTTATATACTAAATCCCAAGTGTTTGGATCAATTGCAGCTGTAATGGGACATCCTAGAATCACTCCAGGTGTCCTAGTAGATTTATAAACCGTTTAAGAGCCCCTAGGATTGATACAATTGAGAATAAGGCGGTGCAGCAGCTGAACCCGCACCTGTCCTGATGTTTCTGTGCTGGGCACTTTTAGGCGGCCCGCGTAAGATCAAGAAGGATCTTACGCGGCCCGCGTAGACCTGATTTTCAGGTTAAAACACTTTCTAACTTGGCAGCTTTAGTCCCTGGCCATTTAAAACCTTATTGTTGACATGTAAGGCCCTCGTAGTTAGTTTGTTGAGGCTTAAGGATGTATAAACAAACTTCGTTAGGCCCGGTTTCGTTAAATATCATTATAAATGCAAGTTTCAACAAGTTGACGCTTTTCACCCAAAGTCTTGAAAACTCACTTAACGATCTCGAAACCACGTGAAATTTATACCACTTATTCTTGAGAGTATATTTGAGTATTTCGAAGCCTCGGGTTCGTTAAAAGGTCACTCAGAGGTCAGAATTAACATGTTGACACGTTTCACCCTTGTAGTTTTATAATCTTCCGATTATTTTCACAAATGGCTTCTTATATCCAATCAATCACTCGTTTAAGAATATATTCATCACGTATGGTCATTCAGAGGCACAAGTTTAGCATGTTGACATTCTTAGTCCCTGTGGTTTCATATTTTCACTGTTTGTCCACTTTAGTCATTCAAACTCAATCTTTCACATATCTAGAGTTTAGGACACATGTCTATACATAGTTGGACACGTTTTTACGTGGTGTTACTTCCTCACCCCCTTAAAAGAAATCTCGACCCCGAGATTTACTGGAATAAGTGAGGGTACTTCTGTCGCATAGTGGACTCAACTTCCCACGTACATTCGGGACCTCTACGGGCATCCCACTTGAACTTTACTCTAGGCACGTGCTTTTTTCGGAGCTTTTTAACCTGAAGATCCTCGATCAATTTAGGTCTTTCAACAAACCTCAGGCTTTCATCAATTTGTACGTCTTTATGAGACATAACTAGCGATTCATCAACTAAGCATTTCTTTAGGTTACAGATGTGGAATACATTATGAATCCCGCTGAGCTCCTCGGGCAAGTTTAGCTTATAAGCTACACTACCGACACATTCGATAATCTCGAATGGTCCGATATATCTAGGGCTTAGCTTGCCCTTCTTGCCAAAACGCATGACACCCTTCCAGGGTGATACTTTTAGTAAGACTTTATCGCCAACCTCAAACTTTAGAGGTTTCCGCCTCTTGTCAGCATAACTTCTCTGCCTATCCCTGACAGTTTTCAGGCGATCTCGAATCTGGACAATCTTGTCCGTTGTTTCCAGGACTATATCAGGTCCTGATAACTGAGCATCTCCTATTTCTGCCCAACAGACAGGCGTTCTGCATTTCCTACCATATAATGCCTCAAAAGGCGCAGCTTGAATGCTTGTATGGTAGCTATTGTTATAGGAGAACTCGATCAAGGGTAAGTGGTCATCCCAACTACCACCTAAATCAATAACACATGCACGAAGCATGTCTTCCAAAGCCTGAATTGTACGCTTACTCTGTCCATCTATTTGAGGATGGTAAGCAGTACTAAAATTTAAACGAGTGCCCAAAGACTGTTGGAAACTTTTCCAAAAGTAATAGGTGTATCTAGTATCTCTATCAGATATAATAGATACCGGCACTCCGTGGAGATATACAATCTTATCCACGTAAAGCTGAGCTAGCTTGTCAGAGCTGTGAGTCTCTTTAATGGGTAAGAAGTGTGCTGACTTAGTCAGTCTATCAACGATAAACCATATGGTATCATTTCCATGTCTTGTTTTAGGTAACTTGGTTATAAAGTCCATAGTTACCATTTCCCATTTCCATGTGGGAAGTTCTGGCTGTTGAAGCAGACCTGATGGCTTTTGATGTTCAGCTTTAATCTGAGCACAGGTCAAGCACTTAGCTACATGGGTGGCAATAGATTTCTTCAATCCTATCCACCAATAATTAGCTTTCAATTCCTGATACATCTTGTCACCTCCATGGGTGAACTGAATATTTGGAGTTGTGAGCTTCCTGGAGGATTACATCTCGAAGTCCTCCATGAATGGGAACCCATATTCTTCCATTCAGTCTGAGAATTCCATCCTTGCCAGGTGTTAACTGTTCAGCAGTTACACCTAACTTTTCATCTAGAAGGCTAGCTTCCAAAACAACATCTTTCTGTGCAGCTAATAGCCTTTCACTCAGGTTATTCTTCAGTTCAATGCTCTTAGCATTAATCCTGATAGGTTTAACTCTCTCTTTTTGGCTTAAGGCATCGGCGACTACATTCGCCTTGCCGGGATGGTAGCGAATTTCACAATCGTAATCGTTTAAAGTTTCCATCCAGCGGCGCTGTCTCATATTGAGCTCTTTTTTATTAAATAAGTGTTGAAGACTTTTGTGATCCGAATAAATCACACACTTTGTTACATACAAGTAGTGTCTCCATAACTTTAGTGCGAATACAACTGCACCCAACTCTAAATCGTGGGTGGTGTAATTCTTTTCATGCACCTTTAGTTGTCGTGATGCATAGGCAATCACCTTGCCTTTCTGCATAAGTACACACCCCATACCGGTGTGTGATGCATCACAATAAATGACAAATTCTTCTATTCCTTCGGGTAATGTCAATACCGGAGCATTGCTCAATTTCTGCTTAAGAATCTCAAAGGATTCTTGTTGTTTTGGACCCCAATCAAATTTTACATTCTTACGGGTCAAAGAAGTCAATGGTGCGGCTATCCTTGAAAAGTTCTCAATGAATCTCCTATAGTAACCTGCCAAACCCAGAAAGCTACGAATTTCGGTTGGAGTCTTTGGTGCTTCCCAATTCATTACGGCTTCTACCTTAGCGGGATCTACTTGGATACCTCGCTCACTGACAACATGTCCAAGGAATTGGACTTCACGAAGCCAGAATTCACATTTTGAAAATTTAGCATACAGTTTCTCTTGTTGAAGTAATCCTAAGATGCATCGAAGGTGCTTCTCATGATCATCTTGATTACGAGAGTAGATAAGTATGTCATCTATGAAGACGATGACAAACTTATCTAAGTATGGTTTACAGAATCTATTCAGGAGGTCCATGAATGCTACTGTTGCATTAGTGAGCCCAAAAGGAATCACTAAAAACTCGTAATGTCCATATCTCGTTCTGAATGCCGTCTTAGGCACATCTTCAGTCCTAACTTTGAGTTAATGATACCCAGATCTCAAATCAATCTTCGAGAAGAAGCTCGCTCCTTGGAGCTGATCAAATAGGTCGTCGATCCTGGGTAAGGGATATCGATTCTTGATCGTTATTTTGTTTAGCTCACGGTAATCAATGCATAAGCGCATTGATCCATCCTTCTTTTTCACAAACAATATTGGAGCTCCCCAACGTGAAGAGCTAGGTTGTATAAAACCCTTTTCCAGTAAGTCATCTAATTGAGTCCTGAGCTCTTTCATTTCAGTAGGTACTAGACGATAAGGAGTTCATGCAATAGGTGCAGCTCCTGGTAGAATGTCTATCCTGAACTCTACTTGCCTCTCAGGAGGTAGTCCAGGTAACTCGTCAGGAAAGACATCAGGATACTCAGAGATGATTAGGATGTCTTCAATCTTGGGTTTCGGGTCATTCACTGACACTTGTGCCATATAGATGACACATCCACTCTTCAAACACTGTGATACCTTGAGAATAGACACATTGTTGGGCAACCCGTATTGTGTATCTCCTTGAATGGTGATGGATTCGCCAGAAGGGGTTTTGATAATAACTAGCTTTTTATCACAGGCAATTTGGGCTTGGTTATGCGACAACCAATCCATGCCCAAAACTATATCAAACCCAGCCAATTTCATTGGCAAGAGGGATAGCAGGATAGAATGATTCTTGATGGATATAAAGCATCCATCAAGAAGAGTTGAAGCTGTTTCTAAGGTACCATCGGCAAGTTCTACCTCATATTTTATGTCTAGAGTCTTAATAGGAAAATTCAGTGACTTACAAAACTTATGGTCTACAAAAGACTTATCAGCACCTGAATCAAATAAGACTCTAGCATAATTATTATTAATGAGGAAGGTACCTGTTATGACATTCCCGTCGTTCACCGCTTCCCTTGCATTCATCTGGAAAACTCTTGCGTTGGTTTTCTTCGCCTCTTCGGGCTTCTTAGCATTCTTGGGGCAATTTGTCTTGATGTGCCCCTTTTCATTGCAACCGTAACAGGTTGCATCCTTAATGTTCCGGCACTCTACAGATTTGTGCCCTTTCTTTTTGCAGATCCCACATGGTTTGGCTTGTGGGTCCAGGTTGCACTTTCTAAAGTTCCTTTTATTGCAGGTTTTGCATCTGGGCTTATCACTTGACTGCCCCTTCTTGAAATTAAAGTTTCCTTTACTCTTCTTGTTTGACTGAGGGGACTTGTCTTCCTCCCTCTTCCTCTTCCCATCATCAGTAGCTTTCTTTGCCCTACTCCTCACGACATCAAGAGTGAGGGACAAAGATAGATCCACAGCAGATCTATATGTGGCTGGCTTAGAAGCCTTAACATTCCCTTTCACTTCAGGGGCCAAACCACCGATGAAACGCGCAATGCGTTTGGGTTCAGGAGTGACTAAATATGGTACCAGCCTTGACATTGAATTAAAGTTGGTAACATAGGATCTACAGTCTAAATCCTTCATTACTAAGGTTAGGAAGTCAGATTCATTCCTCTCAACTTTGTGTTGAGGGCAGTATGTGTCTTTTACAAGATCTACAAACTTGTTCCACGAAAGGTTATACAGATGAACCTTTCTAGTGGACTGTACTAACGCTTTCCACCAAGTGAGGGCATCGCCCTTAAAAGGTTGAGACACAAACATGACTATGTCTTCCTTAGCACATCCAATGATGTCAATCACAGTCTCCATTTCGTCTAACCATTTCATACAGTCAATTGCACCTTTTTCTCCTGTAAAATCCCTCGGTTTACAGGAGACAAAGTACTTATAAGTGCAACTCTTTTTTGTGCTTAGGAGCCTGGTTTAGCACACTCTTTGAGGCTCAGATATTTGATTGGATGAATGCTGAGATTCATCCCTTCTTGATGCATGTGACTGCGATACGGGTTTTGAGTGAGTTTTGGACCGAACACTACTCGGTTCCTTGAATATCTTATCTACCGCTTGAGCAACTGCGGTGTCAATCATAGCTTGCAGTTCAGCATTTGTAAGATTTATTCTTGCCTCATTATTGTTTCCTTCCCGTGGATGACTGTTTACTTCATCAGATCCAGCCATGATTTGGGGTACTATATTAAACAATGATACTATTTTTAAATTATGCAATAAATCATCATATTGATGATTAGATGGTCATGGTATTATTAAACCATATAGACCATTTTAAGAAAATAATAATAATAAATGAGATATAACTCTATATATTTTATTAGACAGGGGAATATAAATCACAACTGTCAATGTCATGAAAGACATTTTAATTTAGCACAAAGCTTGTCTCGAAGGACATTTAGACAGCACAAGGGGCCATGTCACAGGGATGATAAAACTATAATCAATGATCTACTGGATCAGTGATCTTTTAAGGTTTGAACATAGTTCATCGCCTTATTGACAAGAAGTTTATAAAATAGAACTGTCATTGTCATTATTACACCCTTGCTTGTAAGCGTACATCTCCAATGGATGTTTTAGGTGTATACATCATATTGATGTTTATTAGCCATGATTCATATATATCATATAGGCTATGATAATGACTTGGGAAAATCCAAGTACATTTGGAAGCTTGTGTGGTTTTCCGTGCCGCACAATCAGGAATGTTAACATGTTTTCAGATGTTAACAGGGAGTTATTTTCTTAAAAAGGTTGTACCATTATAGCCATTAATATTTTTGGCTAGGTTATACCTCTATGAATTTCTTTGGCAGATTAATTAAATTTGAAATGATATAGCATGGTGATGTGATAGAATACATATTTGAAAATCGAAAATAACTTCATTAAATCATGAAACTAGTACAACGATGCCCTAAACGGGACTTGTAAGAAAAACACACTGCCCACGCAGGGGCTACAGAAATAGAAAGTAAGTCCACGCAGGGACTTGGTACTGAAAAATAAAATAATGTCCTCGCAGGGACTTGAATAAAAGACAATACAAAATAAAACAACAACTTCCTACTTCTTCTTGCCTTTAATAAGGTTCGCAAGGCCTTTGAGAAAACCATTATGCTTCTTCTTAGTTTCATTGGCTTCACGTTCAACCCGATCTAACCTCTGTAAAATCTCCTAAGTTTGTTCCTGTTGGTGAGGAGGAGGTTGCTGGTAAGGTGGGTATTGGTATCCCTGCACCGGATATCCAGTTGGATAAACTGGAGGGTAAGAAGAAGGATAAAGTGCATTGTACTGAGCAGCTGTAAGGTATGGATCATGGTTTCCATAATCCGATGGGCATCCAGATGGATTATACCCAGATGAACCTGGGTATGTCGGGATCGGGTTGTCAAACCCCACTGGTGGTAGCGGTGGTGCATGAGAAACTGGCGGAGGGTTGACTTCTGGCACCGCGTGCGAGGGTCCACCCATTTGGGGGTCCTCGGGAATAGGAGGGTAAGAACTTGAACCATGAGGGGATGCGAATCGTGGTCCCCCACGTACAGACATTCGAGCATTTCTCCTTCGCCTTGGCGGCTCGGGAGGCAGTTGAGGTGGTTCCTCAACTGGTATAGGTGGTTGGGTAACAGCTTGAAGGTAAGGCTCATTCAAAGGAGGTTGAGCCGGGGAGTTGTGATGTGAAGGGGTAAAGAACCAATCATACTGAGCCATCCTATCAGCATACGAATCAGGTCCTCGGTACGGCGATCCTTGATATGGAGAACCGCTCGAGATGCTAATAGGGTGGCCCGGTGTTCCGGTTTGCATTTCAGGGTCCGGGTCGTCGTCCATTTCCATCTCCTGAGAGAAATGGTCCTCGGGTCCTAGAGGATTGAAACCCAAAAAATCGTTGACGTAGTCATTGGGATTAAACTGAGCTGGAGAGTAGGTAGAATCCGAGTTATGAAGAGAATGGGGATGAAAGGAGTGGTGAGATTGGTTCGAGTGATGTGATCCCTGTGAATGATGGGAATGTTGGGGTTCATTAAGAATGGGTAACCCAAAGTATGGAGGGTCGGATGGCGAGGATCCTAGTGAGACAGAATGCCTCGCTGGCTCGAAGTTATGACTCCAATGGTCCCGTGAGTCGGAGCTAGAGAGAGTGTCGGATGGGGTACGTCGGTGGGAGGGTCCCGCGTGGCCTGATAGCCCTCCTCTCATTGGTCCTTTTCCTTTGCCTCTCACTTTTGGCGGCATTTTCCAATTGGTAACCTGTCAAAATAAGTAAATATAATATAAATAATAAAAGGAAAGTTAAGAATAAATCCTAGGTCATTAGCCTAGACTCGGAAGTCTAAGGAATGTGCTTATTGTGTCATTGAGATTAAACACAAAAGGTTAGTGTTTAATTCACTCAATGTTGGCTCTGATACCAACCTGTCACGCCCCGATATTTCCACATATTACCGGTGGGCCCGGCGGGGAGTATCGTGATGTAGTTGATATCATCATTGTCAATACACACAATATAATAGCACAGCAGAAGGCTTGGTGAATAAACTATTACAAACCATAATGTCTGAGTGTCTGAGTGAAAGAATATACAGACTGGAATGTAATAAGATCCACAGGCGGATCATAAATAATTACAAAGAAACAAAATAACAGACTTCAGGTATCTATGGATTTGCAAGATCCTCTTATGACACCTAATAGCTCCAGCCTATTACAAGAGTTACCTATCAATCAGTCTTTAAGAAAATACGTCAGTTTACACTGGTAAATACAATTAACTGACTCTTTTGAAAACATTTATAAAATTGATTTAAGTGCACATGGCACAAATCATTTATAACTTAGGACAATTATTAAAGATAATCTTGTATACAGATTTACATGTTTGTCTTACAATTGGGGCCGGTTGGAAGCCGGTCATGATTAACCGACTCACCACTTATAGAACCCACAAAAGAGTTATCCCCAACATGTGGGTTTATATTTCAGCATTTTCATCTGTCAGGTGTATGCCTACACCCCGTGCATAGGTCGTGGCCATTTTCAAATGAAATGAGCCGAGGATATCCAGGACACGGTTGAATTAATCCCCAAATGTTTATGTTATCAAACAAGACAGATTAAAACGGGTTATGTAAATTTATTAATCACAATCCGATTAAATGATTTCATACCCGACCAAGTGGTATTATTATAATACCATATCCCAAGCCCGTATAAGGGAAAATAAGTTAAAAGTATTTACCTGAGCTAATGTGAAAGATAACTCAGCAGTATAATCCTAAAGCTTCTTGATGGTACCTTCTACTGGATGCTACTAATCTGTATTAGAAGGTTTAATAACCTATTAGGATGCTAACGGGTCTTTAGTTAAGTCAAGGACTTAGACCGGCTAGCTAGAAAGAAGCTTTACGGTTCTAAACGCTAGATTAAGCGGAGACCGGAATAGAATATGGTTTAGACCCGACAAGCTTGGATACTTGTATAATATGGGTAAACTAAACATATTCTGGAATTTGAAGATTTAATGATAAGGTTTAATCCGTTTCGGCTATTTTATGTAAACTAGTCACATAAACCGATCCGAACGCATAAGTGCGTAACGGGTAACCAAATGAATTATATACAGGTCTTAATTGTTAGTATGCTTAAAATATGTTAATACATCAGTAGGATGTTAACATATATTCCCAAAAAGTAATTTAAACCAATTTAAGTCTCGTAAGGGTATTTTGGTAATTTTAATACCTATAAAAGATATTTTATAATAAACTGAAGTTCTGGTCCTTTGAAATCAGTAAAAATATTTAATTTAGTAAGTTATATCAGTAGGGTATTTCCTATATGTGAAATTTATCATTTATAACCAATTTATGCACCGAAGGGGCATTTTGGTAATTTCACACAAGCTTTTAAATGTAAATTTTGGTAATCTGGGTTTAAAAATTTTGCTTACTGTTAAAGTATAGAAATTTACTAAAACAACAGTAGGTATCAAGTCTTATATGTTAAAAATAGTTTTAACCCATACTATGCGCTTAAAACGCGTAAAAGTCGGTTTTAAGCGATTTTCGGGTTAAAATAGGAAATCTGAGTTTTTGATCAGTTTATAAGGTTCAAAATATTTTATTTATCATATAGAATCAGTAGCAAAAAGTTTGGTATCAAAATATTATGTAAAACTCATTTTATTCAAGAAAATGGTATAACCGATAATTACCGAATTAAAGCTAGAACCCTATGATATGATCAGTTTAAAAATAATTAAAAATCTTCAAAAATCCCAAAACATTATATTACATCAGTGGATAAAAAGTTTGGTGTCAAAATTTGGGTTTAGATAGGCTTTATGCTAATTACACCGTTTAATTAATAAAAAGCTTTCTAATTACGCTATTGAGCATAACTCCTAATCTAGACCTCAAACTGATGTCAAATTTTTAGGAAATTTTTATAAATCAGTAACAAAGGTTTTTGTCCTCTCACATTTCTAAAAATCTCATTTTTATGTCAAAAGGGCATTTATGGCATTTATAAACATATTAACGATCAAGAGCATATAATTCAAACCACTAAGAACCATGCACTATAACTCCAGAGGGTTATACTACTAGGTAATGTGGTCCTAATGGAAGCTTAAAACACGGGAGAATCAAGCTTGAACGGGTCAGAACTGAAAGTCAAAGCAAAAGTCAAGCTTTTACGACTTTCGGTTATAAACTGACCTTAGACTGATAATTATCGGGTTAGGACTGATAAGACATGTTCTAATATTAATTACTAAGTTATTAGAATGTTAAAATATAATTTAGAACCTCTGTTTTATTAGTTTAATTCATTTTTAAACTTTCGGTCCAGTTTGACTTTTTGTCAAACTACTTTGACCCGACAATTAACTAGTCAAACGAAATAATTAGGAGGTTCCCTTTTAAGGGTTAATCACCTACCTTAATATGGTTCCATAACCACTTTCGTTTTGAAAGTCAAAGCTTAATTACGATAAGTTTGACTTTTCGGTTATTAAGCTAATTAAAACGACTAAGCAGGTAATAAGACTCTTACTAATGGTCCTTGCTATCTTTTCTACACTTCTAAGTCTTCTCCTAATCCTTGCAAGCTCCAGAAATGAGTCCCTTTGAAGTTGTTGCAACTTATGTGCATAAGAACACTACACTAGTGCTCCTTATATACTAAATCCCAAGTGTTTGGATCAATTGCAGCTGTAATAGGACATCCTAGGATCACTCAAGGTGTCCTAGTGGATTTATAAAACCGTTTAAGAGCCACTAGGATCGATACAATTGAGAATAAGGAACTGCATCAGCTGAACCCGCACCTGTCCTGATGTTTCTGCGCTGGGCACTTTTAGGCGGCCCGCGTAAGATCAAGAAGGATCTTATGCGGCCCGCGTAGACCTGATTTTCAGGTTAAAACACTTTCTAACTTGGCAGCTTTAGTCCCTTGCCATTTAAAACCTTATTTAACCTTATTGTTGACATGTAAGGCCCTCGTAGTTAGTTTGTTGAGGCTCAAGGATGTATAAACAAACTTCGTTAGGCCCGGTTTCATTAAATATCATTATAAATGCAAGTTTCAACAAGTTGACGCTTTTCACCCAAAGTCTTGAAAACTCACTTAACGATCTCGAAACCATGTGAAATTTATACCACTTATTCTTGAGAGTATATTTAAATATTTCGACGCCTCGGGTTCGTTAAAAGGTCACTCAGAGGTCAGAATTAACATGTTGACACGTTTAACCCTTGTAGTTTTATAATCTTCCGATATTTTCACAAATGGCTTCTTATATCCAATCAATCACTCGTTTAAGAATATATTCATCACGTATGGTCATTCAGAGGCACAAGTTTGGCATGTTGAAATTCTTAGTCCCTATGGTTTCATATTTTCACTGTTTGTCCACTTTAGTCCTTCAAACTCAATCTTTCACATATCTAGAGTTTAGGAAACATGTCTATACATAGTTGGACACGTTTTTACGTGGTGTTACAATCATCTGTCTCGTAACTCATGCGACAAGATAAACGATGTAAACCCTTTATGTTGGGACGCCATCGAAAGTATAAGAATTCCCTTTGCGTTACCTTAGATTATTAACGCATTAGGAAACCTGTAGCTAAAGTTGTGCTAGGCACAAAACGTCTAAAAACTTACACTAATAAGAATAATTCTACTTTCTTTAAGAACTCTTGCAAAGATAAGAGTAACCACGACTAGGTGTACTTACAAAGACTCTCTTCACCTATAATCCTAGTAAGATTACCAGTAATAAAGAAGCTGTTACGAAATACATGGGCTGCAAAGAATTAAAGTTGTCCAAACCATTAGTATATGTGTTAAGGAGAATGAAGTAATGTATGCTTCAAAATTTAGACATTAAGATAGTGAGACCCGATCTTCAAAACACATGATCACGACGTATGCCATGAAATGGAGAGCACTGACAGAAAGGAAATTATGTCTGCTTCATAAAAAAGGAACAAATGGAAACGATGACTCCTGGGGGGATTGTTGAATTAGATTGAGATTTGCAAGCCAACCGGAGAAGTGACCACAAGGAGACAAGACATATCAGCCGACAAAGTTCTTCTCTGATGAAAGCTGCGAGTTATGCACGGAAGTAAGACATAGCGTATATGGTCTCGGAGTTCATTAACACTAGAGGCATGGAACTGAAAGAAATTCTGGTAATATCGGAATACTCTGACATTTTCCCAGAAGATCTTGGACTCTCACCCAATCATAAGGAGGAACTCAGAATTCATCTTAGACTAGGAACAACACCAATTGTTATATCACAAAGTTAAGACTAATGTAGTAGTTGATACCTTAAGTCATAAGTTTCATAAGAAGCCGAAATAAGTACGTGCTCTTAGATTAAATTGCGGATAAATAGGAATGAAGAAGAGGGTAGCAAGTTACAAGTATTTAGTTTATTAGCAAGTTAAAACTAAACAATAGAACCCTTTAGGTTTACCTCAACGATAGAGATATCAGTATGGAAATGAGATTGATAACAATGGATATTGTTACCAAATTACCCAAAACAAGAAACGACACAATCTGGGTGATTGTGGATCAACTAACCAAGTCTGCTCAATCCCTACCAATGAAGGAAACCCTTTAGTATAAGACCCTTAGTTAAGTTGTGTGGAGACGAAATAGTCTCTTTACATAGAACCCTGTTATCTATCAAGATAGTCATTTCACTTCTCATTTCTGGGAAAATTTTAACTTGAATTATTTTGAGCAGTGTAAAGGAACACTACAAAACATAGAAAGATATGCTAAGTACATGTGTCAGCCTACAAATATTAGTATTGCTCATTTAAAGCACTTTATGGATGATAGTACCATCCAGTACGGTGGACAGAAATAAAAGAAAAACAACTATCAGGCCATTAGACTGGAAAATCATTAGAATTAGAATAAGAATATACTAAAAGTCTATCAATGAAAAAGGAATAGTCCGATGCGGCAAGAAGAAAAGTCTAAAATTTGTTGAACCAATTGGAATCATTAAGCAAATTTGATCAGCAACTTATCAGCTAAAGTTACCAGAAGAAATGACAGTAATACATGATGTGTTTCATATATGCAACTTAAGGAACGCCTAGCTGATAAATCTTTACTTGTACCTCTTCAAGATATAGAGGTAAATAAAAAGTTAAGTCCATTAAAAGACCTTACAAGTCAAGGATAAGAATCTCAAAGCACAGAGGATGGTTCTCGTCAAAGTAAAGTGGAATTCAAAGCAAGAACCATAGTATACTTGGAAAGTAGGATTAGTATCAAAGTAAGAATGTCCCTCCAAATCTCCGTAAATCTCGAGGACGAGATTTAAAACAAGGTGGGGAGGATGTAACAACCCTCAAAAATGCCCTAAAACGCTCCATAAGTAAAAACCCAAGCCCGTATATCTTTCCTTTTTATAAAATCCAAGAAAACAAGAAAAATTAGTTTGTCGCGAGGCGCGACAGAGTTAAGGAAAGTCTTCGCGGGGCGCGACAGCCCTGGAATCTCCGGATAAGTATGTGGGACACGTGTCGTTACACGTGTCAAGACTACTCGATGACTCAGCCGACCTAGACTCCCTCGCGGGCCGCGAAGGAGAAGCAGATGTGCTTCGCGGGCCGTGACTCGCCCCAATATCAGCCTATATATTGAGGTTTTTAGCTTCATTTCAAATCGTTCAATTCTTTTCTTTCTCTTGCTCTTGCTCTCTTGTTCTGTCATTCTAATGTCAGGACTTCTAAACCCCGAAACTCTGCCCGTTATTAGGGTAATAACTCTAATCACTGGTACGATACTATATCCGATTGATTGAAACTGATCCAACGGATGTTTAAGTGCTGCCTGTATACGGCTATACTTTGTCATTCGTTGTGAGTTTTGATCTCGTGATTATCGTTAAAGTTGAATTGGGTTAATACGCTAATACGAGTTCTATTGTATCTAGAATTAGAACTCATAATCAGGAAGCTGTTAATCTAAGAATACTTAGCAATTAAGTCAACTTAGTAGTTAAGTAAACTTAATGGTTATGTAAAACTTAACAGTTAAGAAAACTTAGCGGTTAAAGAAAACTTAATAGCTAAGGAAACTTAACAGTTAAGCAAGCTAAGTAAGCTAATTAAGTTAATTAATTAATCGACTAAGTAAATTACTTAATTAAAAAGTTAAAGAAAAGTAATCAGTTAAACAACTAAGTAAGATTAATTAATTAGTTAAGTAAGATTAATTAATCAGTTAAGCAAGATTAATTAAGCTAAGTAAGATTAATTAATCAGTTAAGCAAGATTAATTAAGCTAAGTAAGATTAATTAATCAGTTAAGCAAGATTAATTAAGCTAAGTGCGATTAATTAATCAGTTAAGCAAGATTAATTAAGCTAAGTAAGATTAATTAACTAAAGTTAATTAAACACCTAAATAGATATACATGAAAATAGATATACATGAAAGGAAGGTGCAAGGAAGGTATAAGAAGATATACATGTGGGTAGGAAGCTTCCTAGAAAATGTATAGGTAACTTCCTAGAAAAGTATATAGGAAACCTCCTGGAATTTCATATTTCCTACCTATAAATAGGAAGCTTAGGATTCATTTTTCTTTGCTCATTTCTTCTATTCTTCTCTCTATACGTTGGTGTTCTAACCAAAAATCACCGATACGATATTCTGTCCGATCGATTCGGAAACCAACTAACGAATGCCAAAGTGCTGTCTAAATAAGACTATACTTTGTGAATTTCGTTAAGGTTCTGATCTCGTGACCATCGTTAGGTTTGATTGGGTTTAACACTAATACGTATTCCACTCTGTTAAACTAATTGTTTAACTACCAGAAACTCTGCACTATACACTTACAATCAAAATATATGCTTAGTTATCAGAAGACTTAGAATCGGAAGGCCTGTTAAATCAATACTATATGCTAACAAGGTGAGTCATTCTCTTTTTACCAAATTGCTTCCAAAACCCTATTTATTTTCACAGTTATAATTACAGGGATTAAGTCTTTGTAGTCTTCAATTACAGCCGGTATGTGGGGTTTTGTATACATTACTTGATAACCGTCACCATTGGACAACGGGTTAGCCAATGGGTGATATGACCATAGTCACAGAAACGAGTCGAGTGACAAATACCGTTGGGTAATTGGTTGATATAAACATTGTAATCGTCCTTAATACTGTAATTTATAACAATGTGTCGTTTTGTATCAAATGAATGACTCGCCAGTATTTCCCCGCTGATAAAATCTTTTTAAACATGTTTCAGGTGATTACGGTAGATTGGAATAAGAGTTGTGACATGACACCGAACGGCTTAAAGAAGTGGCTTATTTTATCAAATGAATTAAATGTTATTTTTATATATTCGGGTTTATCCCATATTAAAGCTACCTTTGTAAAACATGGGTTTATTTCCATCTGTTTAATAAATAAAATCCGGTGTTTCTAAACTCTGGTATTTTCCTAACTCACGGTCCTGATGAAATTTTTCCGCTGCAATATTTTCAAAATAACCACCGGTATCACTTGACTGCTCGCGGCTCCCGTCCAGGGTGTGGTCGGGGGTCGTGACAGTGATACCAAGCTAAAAGATAAAATTGAAGAGTTTAAAAGGGATCAAAGAGGATTAAGTGCTACTTTGGTGAAAGACCAAATTGATATCAAGCCAAATTGGGAGCAAACGCTGAGTCGAGGAGCTCCCCGACGTACTTTGGGCCATACAAACTTTGGAGAAGACTAGCCATCAGAAGACTCCTTACAACTTAGTCTATGGCTCAGAAGCAGTTATCCCAACCAAGGTAGGGGTCCACTCACTGCGAAGTGCTTGAAGAAATAAAGAAACAAACAACACGATACTCCTTAACTTAGACTTGCTAGAAAAGCCCGAGAAACGAATTTAGTCAGAGAAGCAAGGTACAAACACAAGCTTGAAGGTTATTACAATTAAAGAGTTTGAAAATAAGCCTTCAAGCCAGGCGACCTCATACTAACGAACACCGAGGCCAGCAAACAAGAAAATTTAGGGAAGCTAGGCCCAATATGAGAAGGGCCCTACATTATCAGTGAAGCTCACCAAGGAAGATTGTAACATCCCGAAAATACAAGTTCATAAATTTACAATTTAGTTGTAAGTAAAATAGTAAAATAAACTAACTAGAACTGACACTAACCAAGTTAGTTAGTCACTTATGAGTAGTTAGGGGTTCAAACAAACAAAAAGTGAAAGGGGAGGGACTAAATGTGCCTAAATGGAAACTAATTTATTGAAATAATTAAATTAAAAACATAAAACACATTTGTGTTTGTTGAAGTCGACCAGGGCGATCCCAGGCTCCCTCTAAACCCTAAACATTCACAAAACAACCAAATTGAAGGTCCAAATCTGATCAAAAATGAAAATCGAGCATAGATTATTGATCCCCATCACAAGAGGATTACAAGGTATGTAAAATTTGATGAAAACTCTCAACTTGAAATTCTCGTGAAATTGGGAAATCTGAAATTATGGTTGCATGTGTGTCTTATGATGATTTAGGAACAACTATAGTGTCTAGGGACAAACCCTAGACAAATACAAGTTGAAATCATGTGAAATTTTAGTAAAATCCATGAACACCATTGTAGGTGATTAGTGGGTTATGTAGAATTTGATAATCACTAGGAGATTGGGTGTTGTTCTAGTGTAATTTGACAATTGTGAGGTAACTTCAGAATTATAGAAGCTAACAATTGTGTAAAATGGTTGAATGATGTGAAATTAGGGCTAAGTGATAAGCTAGAGACTTGATATTTAATCATGTAAAAATATGCTCTTGAAGTGTTTGTGAAAATGCCTCTAAGAAGGCTTAAAACTAAAATCCAAGGTTTAAACGCATAATTATGATGTTTCGGTGTATTATGAGATATGTGGTTTAAAGAGAGTTCTAAATATGTCATTAATGAACTCTATAGGAAAGGACGCAGGAGCGTCAAGCGGACAAGCGGGTGGCGAATCACGTTTGAAAGGCCTACATTGAAGGTATGTAACTTGATCCGTTACATTTGATGAATTGTTGTTAAACTATGCGTTGTTGATAAAAATTGTGTTGGTTGTAGCAATCATGTATGTTACTTAAATCCGTAGGTTAAGAATTGGTTTGAAGTCGTTTGGTAGTCATCAAAATGGAGGATTTTCCGTAGATGGACCAAACGGGTTGAATAATGATACTTTGTAGTATTAATATTGTAAGTGGAAAGAAGTGGCGGAAATGGTCACACGAGCACGAAGCCATAGGTTTGGTAATGAAGTGCCAGTGATAATAAGCCCTGGAGTTTGGGTAATAAGCGCCTTAGGTTTACTAGTTAAATGGTAGTAAAATGGCTAAGTTAGAATGGGTCGAATAATTGCATATGGACTTATAGTCTTTCGGTCCGTAAACATATTTTTCGGTATGAAATTTGTAATAGGCATGTCGGTAATGAATTTACAGACGCATAGGAAAAAGAATCACCTAAAACGGACTTGCGAGTCAAAAGTTATGGCCATTTTAAGTTGGGACTTGAATAAACATGGAGCTGGGTTTGTTCAGCAGCAGCAAAAAGCAAGAGTCTGTTGAAATAGGGGCTAGGCGTCACGCGAGCCCCCTTGGCGTCGCGCGACGCCCTCATTCCAGAATTTTTTTTTTTTCTTTAATGTTGACCCATGGAACTTGTTTGTATACATTTTAACTTGATCAAAACTAACTTTTGTTGTGGTTTTGATCTTAGGTGATGATGGAAACTAACCGGAAGATGATCGAGCAAACTTTTGAAGAACCGAACACTACTTACAAGCTTCCGCAATGTTTTAAATCTTTAATAGTCTTTGTTTATGGGTTGTAAACAATTGTTAAACAACTTTTGAAATGTTTTAACTTAGTCGTTAGTTGACTAAGGTTTATACTACTTATGAACTTCTTTTATGAAAGTTATGTTAATTAAGGAACTTTTATTTGAAATGGTATAATCTATTATTAAAATCAAGTAAAATTAGACGGGTGTTACAAAGATCCTACAAGCTTGAGACCACCGATGACAAAAAGGTCTTAAGGTAATGGAATGGAAAACACTTGAAATGATTCATAGTCTAAAAAATTGATCCTCAATGTAACATGAAAACCTTGTAATTGCCTATGTCCGTTTAATGAAACACCCATATTACTTTTGTCAAAACAATATTGTTATCCTATCCTAAGGGTGAGCTCTCCTAACTAAGCTTCATGTGATTTGACGCTATATCTACCCATGAAAAAGTGATGAGCTCCTTGGCCATATTGCTCAGTTGGAAACAAAGTGCTATACCTTCCTGTATAAAGGATGAGTGCCTAAAACAATACTATTCCATGGATCAAAAATAACCAAAATAAGTTTAACTCCATGAAAGAGGGTGAACTCCTCACACCAACTTTGCTCCACAAGCACTAAGCTAGAAGCCACAAGCTTGCGAAACATATACCATGCAGAAAAAATCACAAGTCATGGACTAGAAAAGCGTTAGGATAAGGTAATTGCACCGGTTCTTTTCTAACATAACTGAGACAAGATGACTGCAACATTTAGTTTCAATTTGGAAGTTAAGACATTGCAAAAACACAAAGACAAAGTACAAAAACATAAGGAAGCTAACACCCTAGCAGGGGCAACTCCTATTTTATTAAAAGCATAAAGAGTTCATACGTAAACGCCTCTACGAGGCTACAATCATACCAAAAAGCCTGTGAAAGGCCATAACAACCACAAAAGAGTTTTAAAAATAAACCAAATGGATCAGACATCAAACATCAAGGGAGCCTAGATCTCCCATCTCTCCACATCGATAACTGATTTAAGTCCAGTAGTTTTATTCTTCCCTAATTCTTATCAAATTATCGGAATCGGTATAAATATTTTGAAAAATAGAGTTATTTTTGCTATCAAATTATCGGAATTAGTATTCGTTTATTGGGATTTCGACCCTTGTACTACAAACTATATACATATTTAACTCATTTGTTTTCTTGGTAATTTTATTTTTCTCTAAGAACTTGCCTTCTTATATATCTATAATACGATGTTTTTTCTTAATGTTAAGATATAAATTTTATTTTAAATGGAATTATATTCGAAGTAAAACTTTTTTATTAGGAACAAAACAAACTATGTAGCTTCTTTTTTATCATAATATCATATATGTAATAGCTTGGTATAAAAACACGCTCACCACCTTTTTTAATAGACACCCCTTCACGTAACGCGGGTGTCTCACCTAGTTTTTATACATTTCTTAATTTTCTTTTCTTTTTCTACTTATTATTTAAACAAAATAATAAACTTCATCGATAACTTTCATACTTATCATTCCTTAGTTACCAAACATGTACAAAAAGTCCAAAAAATAACTGAAACTAGACTAATTTACATTTTAAAATTTACAAAATTGTTTTGATACAAAGAGAATGGGCTAATACACCCTAAATATTTACTATCCAAACTTTTTACACAACAGAATGACAGATTCAAGAGAAACAACTATTTACTAGCCAAATCTTTTGGCAATGAGTCCTTCAATGGACCCAGACAAAGTAAAAACCGTTACAAACAAGCAAAATGCGGTATATATACGAAGAACGATCCATTTTCCGGACCAAGGTACAACCTTCTTCTGCACAAAGTACATCTCTACAGGGAAATATATGGTCAAGGGCCAAAATATCACAGATCCGGCAAACGCCACAACTTCATTGAAGTAAGGGAATAACATCCCAACTGCCATTGTCAAAACCACATATGTTGTTCTAAAACATAGCCGAAGCGGGTTTATTCTAAACTCGGGCAATAACGACACCTTCAAGCTTGTAACGTCTTTTGCAAACACGCTTTGTGGGAATTTTTCTGCATACCATCTTTCTACAATTGCAAATAGTGTCTGACTGTATATCTGATACCCTCCAACTAAATGGAGAACAATGCACGCGTTACCAAAGTCAACGAGCCAATACGGTTCATAAAACCCGAACCCGGTTAACAGATTCCCGGGAGTCAAATCTCCAAATGCTGCATAGCCGAAACCACCGCAGCATACGTAGAAGATTGTAGTTGTAAAGACTGCAATGGTGGAAGCCTTCTTCATGGTAACTTTTTGAGATGGTGGTGACTTCAAAGTGCTCTACATGTCATATGCATCACATAATTATTAATTACTTGGAGAAACTAACTTAGGCTAGAAATATAAAATATAAGATAGAGTAAAATGCCATTTTCATCCCTGAGGTTTGGCCATTTTTTACATTAAGTTAGGGGCATTTTCGTTATTTTAGCTATTTGTTTTCTTTATTTATATCAAAATGGCAAGATTATATGATGGAACGGAAATACCCTGACCTATCGTTAAAAAATGGATGGAGTTAACGAGTCAGATGAAAATGGTAAGATTTCAAACCATTTGGATCCAGATGCGAAAAAACAAACCTTTGGACGAAAGTCGCAAAAGTAGCCAAACCTCAGGGACGAAAATGGCATTTAACTCTATACGATATATTAGAACCATGGCGGTATTATATACCTGTATTTCAAGAAGGATTAATGAAAATGTATATGAAAATGCAATATCTCCAAGGGCTTGAGCAGCCAACCATACTTTTTGTGTGGGATTAGTAGTTGAGATTCCACTAATGCTACCTTCAACTTTCCCTTTTGCTGCAATTTCATATTCAACAAGTAACTTGATTTGAAACTACTTTTATTTATATAGTTTGTGGTCCAACATAAGGATGGGTGACAATCATCACATATTCTTCAAGAAAAGAGTTGATTTGGGTAAAAGAAATTGCGTGAGTTCATACGGGTCAACTCAGATTATACAAAGCGTCGAAACTCAAAATGGGCCAGCATCGTGACACTGCCACCGTCATTGCCACCGCCACAACCATCATCGTCATTGCTGCTGTCACCGTCATCGCCGCGACGCCACCTACACCGCCTCCACCCGTCGATACTTTCCACCACAAAATATATAGTGGGTGAACCCATTTTAATATCGTTTTTTTTTTCAAAAACGACTATTTTCTATTTTGTCAGAACCCATTTTTACACGAATCAAATTGATATTTTTTAAAGGGCTGTTTTGAACTGAACCTGTTTGACCCGTTACCCAGCCTGACCCGTCCCTACCCGCCTGTTTTCCTGGCTTAGTCCAACAGTAAGATCATACATCAATATGTTGAAGATAAGAGATATGTACCGATTACTTGGGCTAATCCAAGGCCCATTCCAATAAAAGAATAGGTGAAAGACATGATTGAAGCAATAATCGAGAGCCATTTTGTATGAAAAATGTTGGGTATTTGAGAAGCTGGTATTTGAACCATTCCAAACATAAGCATATAATATGTATCATTGAATTCACATGCTGCTTCATGTCCTTCTTCATGGTAACAATTTGATTGCCTAATTGCTCTGTCACCCACTCAAAACATCCAAAGATCATTAATGTTACAACCAAGATTTCACAAAATCAATGTAAAACAATAAATGCTAAATCCAAAATACTAATGTTATGGTCAACAACTTTGAGTCTGGTTGCAACATGTATCGATTAAGAGATAATCTCTAACTGTTCTTGTATCTTGCTTGTTAACAAAATTATACAGTTATAGCAAATTTTATGTGTTATATAGTATCCGATGTGTTATATAAATATGATACATTAACATTTTTTATTTATAGTTATCTAGATATTTTAAGATATTGTATAACATGTAGCTCGACTACTAGGGGTGTTCAAAAAGCTTGCGGCTCGCTTGGAAAAAGCTCAAAAAAAGCTCCGTTGTAAACAAGCTTGCTCAGCTTGGCTCGATTTGTAAACAAGCCGAGCTCGAGCTAGGCCTGGCTCGGCTCCTGAGCTCGCGAGCTAGCTCGAATTATTTTATATTAATAAAATAAAATAAAAAATACGTGCAAGGAGGTTGAAGTGTTAATATTTTAAGTTTAATTAATCAATATATAAAAATATGGTAAAATAAATAAAAATTATACATATAATATTTTTATATGTCATTCAGCCTTTAAAATATTAAAAAATTAATATCATACATATAGATATATGTGTAAATTTTAGTTATTTTTGTTTTTTCTTGTTATCAATATTTGTAAAAAAAAGGATTAAAAAAATTAATGAATCAGCTCAATTTGGCTCGAGCTGGCTCGGACATTTTACGAGCGGAGCTCGAGCTCGACTTTTCAGCTAGATTAAATAAACGAGCTGAGCCAAGCTGGCTACCTGGCTCAGCTCGATTATAGCCCTATCGACTACTCGAGTTCTTTTGTTCAAGTTGTTTGCTCCTATTTTCATCTTCATCCAAATTTTGAAAGTTAGTTAAAACAATATACCTCATGCTGATTGATGATGTAATTGTGTACACAACTCCTGTTTTGAATATACTGAAATACACCAAGCATCCACACACCAATCCATTCTTATATCCTGAAAACCAAATTGCACAAGAATAAATACGCAAAATGCAAGTGAATGCTTATAGGGCTGCAAACGAACCAAACGTTCAACTGGGAAGTTCATTTGTGGTCATTCGTTTATTAAACAAACGAACACAAACAAGAAATTTCATTTGTTTAGTTAAATGAACAAACATGAACAGATCCCGAGTTCGTTCATTTATGTTCGTGAACGTTCGGTAACGTGTTCGATTATGTTCGATTGTGTTCGATAGTTCATTAGTGTTTTTAGTTTTTATATATTATTTAAATACTTCAAAATTCCGACAAAAAATATTTAATAAGTATCAGTGTATTATATATTCTGTTCACGAATGCTTATTTGTGTTTGTTTGTCTCCATTTGTGTTCATGAACATTAGTTTGTGTCCATTTGTGTTCATCAACGTCCGTTTAATTCGTTGCTTAAAATTAACAAACAAACACAAACAAACACGTTCATTTCCTTAACAAACGAACATGAATATAAAATCTCGTTCGATAAGTGTTCATGAACATTTCGTGAACATATACGTTTTTTAACAAACGAACACGAACAAGGTCTTGTTTGTGTTTGTTTGCCCTAAATGCTTACGAATCTGAAGTTAAACTTAAACAACAAAACCGAACCTAAAATGGTGTGAACGGCCTGCAAGTATGACTGGTTCACAGTGGTGTTGCCAATGTTCGGGTTTGAATATATATGAACATCAGAGATGAAGTATGCAGAAACAAGAGTGAAAAATGCAAAGAGTAACAGAGATAACGGGCCACCGATCCATCCGAGCTGTGCCATGCTCCAAGCTAGTGATAAAACACCTGATCCTATCACTCCTGTTATAATATGTGCTAGGGCTGTCCATACAGTTCCTTCAATCAACAACACAAGTCGAAAACCGAACTGATTAAAACCCTAAATATCATACAATTCGAGTAATCGAAACTGAATTGTTAACATGAAATCTCTAACTACAAACCATACAAGTGATGCTATACAAACACCACCCCTAAAAGTGTACACCAGACCAGCTGTCACATCATACGGCCATATGACACGGCGAAAAAGGGAAAATTACCTAAATAGTCATGTTGACTAGATCATTTTTTTTCCAAAATAGACGTGGAATTTTAGCCTTCAGCAAAGTAGTCGGCCCTCATTTCCGCCAATTAGAAGCCGCCACATCAGACCCGCCGGCCGAGATGGCTAAGCCCTCGCTTTTGGAGCTTACCCCGATTTAGGGTGCTAACTAGGCTTAGCCCACGTATTTTGAGGTCGGCTAAATTTCATGTCTATATCGGAAAAAATTTCTGGTCAACATGAATATTTAGGTTTTTTTTTTCAAGTGAAAAATGGTCATATAACTTTGTCAGTAGTCAAATCAATCATTTATGTGTCAATCAATCAGGTCATATGGATGTATAATTTGCCCACATAATACCCATACGACCATTTTCTACTCTGTCATACATGGCCATACGACCATTTTCTTCTTTCCACACGTATGACCCATACGGCCTGTATGATATGTCAGTGATGACTGCGTCTCAATATTGTGTGGGCTAGGAGGATTTCCCGCGCTATCGCTGCGGGTTTTCGGTCGGTATCGGTTCGACTGATGCAGGCACTCGGTATAACATCAACAAGTGTTTTACATCGATCGAAAACCATGAAACGAGCACCAGTACCCATGGTTGCAAAAATCCCGACTAGCCTCCGATTAGTCGTTGATTAATCGCTAGTCCCAGAATCACCAAGTAATTTTTATCTAATCGGCCAATTAATCAGTAAGCGGTCAACAATGGTCAAATCCAGTCCTAATTGGCCAAAAATCGGTGGTAGTCTAGTGATTCCGGCCAGATTCTTGACAAAAACCTGTAAATATCCTATCTACTTGAAAATATGGGTCAAAGAAGGTGTTAAAACATATCTACTTAAAAAAAATTACATATCAAAATGTGCAAATATACATATAAAACTGAAAATTACATATAAAACCCAATCCGATTAATCCAGATTAATCACTAGTCGGTACCCGGCAGCCGCGCCTAGCGATTCTTACAACCTTGCCGGTACCTGTACCGATGTTCAAATGATATCGGTTTGGTTCATCACAGTATCGGTATTGGTTTTATGACTTTATCATCGCAGATGGAGTTGTATAAATGAAATGTTATTGAAAGAGAGAAGCTATTTATTCATGTTTGCATAACAAATAAGGTAAGTTTGCTTTTTGAGTTGTATAAAGTCAACACCAGAAATAACCTAATCAGATCAAATTTCAGATTGGTTATTGGGATGGTTTTAGTTTGAAAATTCAATGATATTGATAAGAATAAAGCTACAGAGTATTGAAACATCAGAGCAAACCAGTGTTTATATGATTATGAGATGAGTTCTGCAACAATGGTGTTTCTTGTTCTTCATCCCCTCCACCCATTTTTTGTCTGTTTAGATCAGATAATAATAACAATAATAATATCTGTGAGTGATGGGATGGGTGCCTTTTTCTCTTCTCCGGTTCCTCTTTCTCTAAGATTCCTCCACAACCTATGCACACACATGTATCATGTAGGGATGAGCAAAATGGACCCGGTACCGGTACCGGTACCGAACCGGTACCGGTACCGAATTTACCGAACCGGGTACCTTTTCGGTACCGATTCGGTACCCACTTTTGACATTTTCGGTACCGGTTCGGTACCGGTCCGGTACGGTACCGGTTCGGTACCGGTATTTTGCTCGTTTTTACCCTCAAATACCGGTACCGAACCGGATATATTCAGTACCGGTACCCACTTTTGAGGATTTTCGATACCGGTTCTTTTGGTACCGGTACCGGTTCGGTACCGAACCGGACCGAGCTCATCCCTAGTATCATGTATGGAATATACGAAAAAGTATATTCAATTTTAATATGTTTAATATTGAAAATAATTTAAATTTGGATGATTTTTTTTTCTCGTTTCTATCTGTCTATCTTACTGGTACTATCTGGTTCAAGTAAAAAAGTTGTTTTTTAAAAAATGTTTTGCTTAGCTTATTGATATAAAATGACTAAAAGCTAATAAGTCAATAAGTTTTTCAAAAAGTCATAACATTCTAACTTCTCAAAAACGACTTTTTCTTCTATACAAAAAGTCATTTTGAAAAGTCCTTTTAGGTTTGTCAAACGCAAAATCTTCTTATTACCTGATGAAACACTGGTTAACACCGGTGGTTAACTAGTTGGATCGTCTCTTACGTGGGTTCAATCTCCTTTTCTACTCGCTCGTGACTAGGTTCATGCAAAACAGCAAACCGTTAGCTCGTTAAGAGGGGAATATGAGGGTTTCACTCTTAACCGAGCTCCGGCGTGAGAATAAATACTGTTCTGAGGAATAAAGAGTGTGTGTTAGAGGTAAAATGCAAGGAGAACATAATGGATAACCTCAATGATGGAGGGTCCTATTTATAGCCGGAGGGAGAATGAAGGAGGGGCGACCATGCCAGCTGCTATTGGGCGTCAGCTGTCCGACCAAGGGGAATATCCTCTTGGTCTCCTCTGTTGTGGTTAGGATAGTGGTCCACGTGGCGCGCCAACATTTGTCCATGCTGGAGAAATCGTACTGCTGCTGTCGGTCTGCCCCCAGATTTGTCGCAGGTCTACATGGCGCCTGATTAGTGGTGACACGTGTCGTCCTTTCTGTCTGGAGGAGCATCTTCAGTGTCACATTGACGTTTTCCAAGAGCTTCTAGAAGCTTCTGGATTTGCTTGCTGATGTAAGCGCCATGTAGGACGAAGAAAGTGGTGTGGTCCCTGCCATGTGTACATGGAATTGGGACCATATCTCTTCAAGTCCCCCCAATCCAGTGTGCCTTCTAGTTGAGTTGATCATCTAGAAGGGATTCTGGACTTATAAGGGTAGTGGTTTTTGTTGTTTGCTTTTGTGAACCTTGCGGCATTGAGCCAAATGGGGTGCATGGCGCATGGCGCGTGATGGCGACCTTGCAAAGTTGAGCCAAGATGGCGCACGGCGCATGATGGTGAGCCTGCAAAGTTGAGCCAAATGGGTGCACGACGCATGATGGTGAGCTTGCAAAGTTGAGCCAAATGGGTGCACGGTGTAATGCCTCGCTTTTTGAAACTTACTTTAATTGGAAAGATTATTCATGTACCTATTTTTGAAAACTTACATCTGTATCGTATTCGCATATCGCCTCCGTTTTCGTAATTCGTAACTTCGATCGTAATGAAATTCTATGTTTATACTTATACGTGCTGCAATACTCGGGTTATACGTTACCAATCTCGAATGCATACGCACAACCGATACCCGACATACTGGTACTCATAACTTATACAAGCTTGTTAATTATTAAATACAGGTTAATTCAAAATAATAATAATAACATAATAATAATAATAATAATAATAATAATAATAATAATAATAATAAAAGTAATATAATAATAATGTAAACATCAACGTAAGTTGATGTATGATGTTGAATTGTTATTATTAAATAAAAAGAAATATAGGGAATATAAAAGTGTTGATGTATGATGTTGAATTGTTATTATTAAATAAAAAGAAATATAGGGAATATAAAAGTCTGCCTAAAGCAGTGGCCGTCACTGCCAAACTTAATTACTTGTTTGCTTTTAAGCATAACCTTTCCATCCCTTTATATTTGATTTGAGTAGAGATAAGTTATATGTTTATTAAACCTAAACCTAATATAATAAACCAATCTATGTTACTACAAACTCCATCCCTTTGTATTTGATTTGAGTAGAGATAAGTTATATGTTTATTAAACCTAAACTTAATATAATAAACCAATCTATGTTACTACAAACAGAAAAAAAAAATATAAGAAAACACATGGCTGTCAACAGCCCCCTTGCGCCCGCCCGCAGCCATGAGCTGTGTTTTAATTGTTTTTTTATTATTAGTTTAACCTTCAACTAATCTTATTAATTGCCAACCAACTTAAACCTTAATCCTTCCCTATAAATACAACTCTAATCCCAGCCACTTTTCAACTTTTGCAACACTCTAATCGCTCTAAAACTTTAAAAAAACGCAGCTGAAATCACAGGTTCGAGCATATTGTGCAGCCTTCACTAAAGTGAGCATAACTCACTCAATACTTGTCCGATTTAGTCCATTCTTTTTCTTATGTGCTTGGATCGACCTTAGCTTCGATTCCATGGGTTTTTCACAGTAAATAAGACCCTGGAACTACGGCAAAAAGGCTCCAAAGTTCACTGTTCATTTCTGATTTCATCTAATCTTTACCAAACTTGTTCAACTTGAGTCTAACTCATCTCAAACCTATGTCCTTATGCTTATAACCACTTCTATGGTTAGTTAGGCTTAAAAACAAGGTTGAGACATTCAAAATCAGAGGTTAAACCTCAAATACTTTCTGTTTTGTTTAGGGTTTTTAACCCACAAGTGATGTTCAAGCTACAAGCTTGATGAAGGTGTGATTATGGACTAACTTGGGTTGTCCAACATAGAATCCCCACATCACTTGATGATTTCTCATAGTGTAGTTGTTTCTTATTCTTGTATTAATATTAGTTCATGACCCTCCTTGTATGTTTTTACATCAAGTGTAGTGGTGAACCATAAGAGGTACCTAAATGGAAGATTGTTCTTCCTACCTCCTACATGACTTCCATGATACTAGAGGTGCCTAAATGAAGAATAATCTTTTACCTCATGCTTGACTAATGGACTAAATAATACATATAATACTTATACATATATATACTATTCGAACCCTTGATGGTGGACTTGTGTTCATTCGTCAAGATATTAGAATAACATCATCTAAGACATAAGACTTGTTACGATTCTAATGAGTATATTACTCATGAAAACATTAACCCTTGAGGTTTCATAGTGTCAAGAACAAGTACTTGGTGTTAAAGGATGATTACTTTCGAATACCTATATTCTTGTGTTTTAACTTCCTAAATCCCTACACGAACATATTCAACCTTCTAACCTCATCAACTTCATCACGTTGGATAATCGGAAAGCATATGCAAATTTGTGAGTATACTCGCAACCCCCTTTTTTATGTTTACCACTTTTTGGGGTGTAACATGTTAAATTATTAAATCACACTTAAACTTATTCTTTATGCAATGCACGAAAACAATCCTTATACATGAATATTATGTTGTTATACTTGATGCTTATACGTGGACCATACTTATGTGATATGTTTTAGTCATTAGCTTTCACGAGCCTCCATTTGACATGTATAGCGCTATAGGAGTAACGCACCGCCCCCCTTAAACTTGTGGTCATGTCGAATTAACTAAACTTTCTTGCGTAAACAGAGGATTGACTAGAAATATTGCATGCCATGTTAGGTTGATCTCGTATAAACCAAGTTGCCATGTGGATTCGCTTTAAATACTTATACTTATGCTTAAACTTGTATACTCGCATTTGCTTTTGCATTGAATGGTATTTTAAACATGTTACAGGTTGAGGATTGATGATGCTACGAAAATGGATTAGCAAAGATGCCTAGATACTCATTTAGACGTTTAGGTTTAAAGCGTTGTATAAATTTTGTTATGTTATGTTGAACAATGTTGTTATTTGAATTTCTTGTAATGTTTTGACAATTTATCTATGAAATGAAAATGGTTGAATTAAATATTGTCACAATTAGTGTTATGAAGTCTCTTGCAATCTCGTTTTCGTCTCACTCCGATGTTTCTGCCATCGGTTGGGGTGTGACAGATTGGTATCAGAGCCATAACTATAGGGAATTAGGTAGAATTGTCATGCCTTTTACCTAGTCTATAGTTCTAGAGCTTTATTCTTATGTTTTACTTGCACCACTTGCATGATACATTATTTACTCCTTATTTATTTGCTTTTGGCCTTTTAAACATATATGTCACTTTTGTGTTAATACTTGCTTGGTTTGTTAATACTTGTGGTATCATTCCATCCTTTATGTGCTACCCTTGAAATGTCTTTTACGTATTATTTCTTGAGATACTTATTATGCTTATACTTGTTATTATTACTTTGAACATACGTCTTTTACTCGTTTATACTAAAAGCAAAACCACTCGTAATACACAAACGAGATAACTTCACCAAAATAGGCGTGAAACCCACAATTTGGTGAACAACTCTCAATCCATCTACTTTTCCTTTTTACATTAAATTCACCATCAAGTTAGGAGTGAAATCCTCACCGTGATGGGGAAATTCAAATTTCAAATTCTAGTGGACCCTCGTCAAAGTGTTGAAATTAAATTTTGACCCGACGAGTACCAACCACACTTAGGATACGAAATCGCCAAGTTAGGGGTGAAACCCGCACCTTGTCGACTAGTTTCATTCCTTGAATTTTTTTTTTGCTCATAAATCCCGCCAAGTCTCGAAATTTCGATTGATTTGGGACATGTAGTAACCAGAAGGGTAAATACCGTTAACCGACTTGTCGGCGAGAGTATTCCACCTATTAGGCCAAAGCATGCTCCTCAAATTCGAAAGACTTTTCGACCACTTTGGTTAGTCAAAGTTCCGTTTTGGAACCATCCAAATTTTAATCAAACATGTGTTTCTATTATTTATCTTATACGATGCAATCTTTCAAATTCAATTTTACTTTCGATATTTTATTCTCACACACACAACATATTAAATCTTTTTTTTTCATACATTTATACATATGCATGATTTCATATAATTTAAATTCATATTCCTTGTAACGACAAATGGAGACATATCATCGAGATAGGAGTGATTTCCTTACCTTGACGATTAACTCCACCCCCTCTTTCCTTAAAACGACCTCACCAACGAGTTAGGGGTGATTCCCTTACCTAGGTGATCGTTACCAAAACTTTCCTTCAAAATATTTTATTATGTAAACCCGATCATGTTTTATACCTAAATCGTTTACCATTATTCAAAATACCTACTTATACCGATTTCAAAAAAAAATACATTGTTTTATCAAGCGTACTTCTTATCCTACAATCTATTTTCACTCAACTCATATACACGAAATTCTTAATCATGTCTTAAAACGTTTTATTACCCAAATTTCAAAACCCTACAAGACGCTACTTATCAATTTAATCGGTCCAATGAATCTCTTGCCTATGAACTTCATATTCAACTTAATCACTAAAACACACACTCACGTTATATCACCATACTAAAGACTTTCATTCCCAATCGGAATTCAAACCAACTTTCTCATATACTTATAAGACCTTATAGATATTATACGAACATTTTACCAAAAACGTTTTTCAACATCAACAAATCATTTGTTAAAATTAAAAAAAAAAAGAAAAAAAAATCACTAAGTCCTTTTGCTAAATTTCTTTTCTAAGTATCGACGTTTTCACAAGAATCTTCAAAATTCAAAATTTCTTGTTTTGATGCAAATGAAACAAACCCGTTATTTTCGAAAACCTTTTCTACACCGTATAATTCGTCATTCAAATTTCAAAACACGTGGGCTAGAAGACTTCATGGGGACCGACAATCTTCACATACGTAAACTCTTTTTAAAACAAAAGTAGCATTTCATTCATTACAAAATACGTTATGCTTAACCAATGAATACTTCTACATTTACAAACTATATTCTACCTTCCAAATCAACTCAATCTATTTTGATTCGATAAACTCAACACTTCGCTTAAACAACTATACATGTAAATCATCATACACGTTTTAATCGTTACCTCGCGACGAGTTCGCTCATATCATTCATCTTACATATTCAAAATTCTCGAGCATTTTATATGCCCGAATTCGTTATACTTCAACATACGCTATATACGTAATTTTATTCGTACCTACACTTATACTCATACGTTTATGCTTATACTTATACTCATACCACTCATACGTTTACGTTTATACTCATACTTACGTGCATATTCATACTTAAACTTATATCTATGCTCGTACTTTTATTCATACTCACACATTCGTACCCGTACGCGAGTGGAATCCGAGGGGTTCGCTTGCATGGGTCCCATACATACTTAAGCATGGACTTGCTTACATACTATATTCTTATACGTACATATCCTTATCCTTTTATGCATACCCTGATTCATACACAACTAGTACAAGCTATGCGGATCATGCGACGATCAAAATAATTGCGGGTGCACACGGGATTATAGTGATAGGCGTATGAGAACCATAGAGTGTACTACTGTGTATGGTAAGACACGGAACGTAACATGACACCGAATACGAAACAGACGTAATGTGGTCAAAACATGGTGGATATGTCACTGGTACTTCCTATATATAAGTGTTTTCACCATGTTACCAAACTTTCGTAAAACGTGCCATGAGAAATTCAGTGTTTTGCAAACCTTTTAGACCTAATACAAATTTTAGACAACTCACAAACGCATTATATCCGATTATCCATGACGAGACTTCATTCTTAACACATCACCTTCGTCTATCCAATATTTATGCCATTCTGATACTCGTATTCGTCTATTAGATCAATCGTCCACTTTTCATATATCCCATTATTCCCCATTACCCTTGCCTTATTCGAACCCCGTTTACAATATAGTCTATTTAAACGTTCGAATCCTAACATATCCCTTACTTTTAAGACTACCTGGCTATTCTACAAACTACCTCACTTTTTATTGAATACAAACCGTTTTATAAAAAAAAAAATCCTTTCTAATACAACACATTTTTAATACATCTCCAATTTAAGTTATTCAAACTTGTTTGAACTCGTTTTACCTATATGCGCTCCTATGCGTTTTCAATTATGCTTGGTACCTCAAATCGATTTAGACAGACAAACTCCTTTGCGAACCTATCTTGTCATTCTTCAAAATTTCATACATTTTTACACTTTGAAATTTCGAGTCTCAATTTTAAAATTTTCACCTTTTTGCCAAAACTCTTTCAAGTCTTACTCTTGAATAAATTTCGGAACGAAATTTCCTAAAGGAGAGAAGACTGTAACGCCTCGCTTTTTGAAACTTACTTTAATTGGAAAGATTATTCATGTACCTATTTTTGGAAACTTACATCCGTATCGTATTCGCATCTCGCCTCCGTTTTCGTAATTCGTAACTTCGATCGTAATGAAATTCTATTTTTATACTTATACGTGTTGCAACACTCGGGTTATACGTTACCAATCTCGAATGCATACGCGCAACCGATACCCGACATACTGGTACTCATAACTTATACAAGCTTGTTAATTATTAAATACAAGTTAATTCTAAATAATAATAATTCTAATAATAATAACATAATAATAATAATAATAAAAGTAATATAATAATAATAATATAAACATCAACGTAAGTTGATGTATGATGTTGAATTGTTATTATTAAATAAAAAGAAATATAGGGAACATAAAAGTCTGCCTAAAGCAGTGGCCGTCACTGCCAAACTTAATTACTTGTTTGCTTTTAAGCATAACCTTTCCATCCCTTTGTATTTGAATTGAGTAGAGATAAGTTATATGTTTATTAAACCTAAACTTAATATAATAAACCAATCTATGTTACTACAAACTCCATCCCTTTGTATTTGATTTGAGTAGAGATAAGTTATATGTTTATTAAACCTAAACTTAATATAATAAACCAATCTATGTTACTACAAACAGAAAAAAATAATATAAGAAAGCACATGGCTGTCAACAGCCCCCTTGCGCCCGCCCGCGGCCATGAGCTGTGTTTTAATTGTTTTTTTTTATTATTAGTTTAACCTTCAACTAATCTTATTAATTGCCAACCAACTTAAACCCTAATCCTTCCCTACAAATACCACTCTAATCCCAGCCACTTTTCCACTTTTGCAACACTCTAATCACTCTAAAACTCTAAAAAACGCAGCTGAAATCACAGGTTCGAGCATATTGTGCAGCCTTCCCTAAAGTGAGCATAACTCACTCAATACTTGTCCGATTTAGTCCATTTTTTCCTATGTGCTTGGATCGACCTTAACTTCGATTCCATGGGTTTTTCACAGTAAATAAGACCCTGGAACTACGGAAAAAAGGCTCCAAAGTTCACTGTTCATTTCTGATTTCATCTAATCTTTACTAAACTTGTTCAACTTGAGTCTAACTCATCTCAAACCTATGTCCTTATGCTTATAACCACTTCTATGGTTAGTTAGGCTTAAAAACAAGGTTGAGACATTCAAAATCAGAGGTTAAACCTCAAATACTTTCTGTTTTGTTTAGGGTTTTTAACCCACAAGTGATGTTCAAGCTACAAGCTTGATGAAGGTGTGATTATGGACTAACTTGGGTTGTCCAACATAGAATCCCCACATCACTTGATGATTTCTCAGAGTGTAGTTGTTTCTTATTCTTGTATTAATATTAGTTCATGACCCTCCTTGTATGTTTTTACATCAAGTGTAGTGGTGAACCATAAGAGGTACCTAAATGGAAGCTTGTTCTTCCTACCTCCTACATGACTTCCATGATACTAGAGGTGCCTAAATGAAGAATAATCTTCTACCTCATGCTTGACTAATGGACTAAATAATACATATAATACTTATACATATATATACTATTCGAACCCTTGATGGTGGACTTGTGTTCATTCGTCAAGATATTAGAATAACATCATCTAAGACATAAGACTTGTTACGATTCTAATAAGTATATTACTCATGAAAACATTAACCCTTGAGGTTTCATAGTGTCAAGAACAAGTACTTGGTGTTAAAGGATGATTACTTTCGAATACCTATATTCATGTGTTTTAACTTCCTAAATCCCTACACGATCATATTCAACCTTCTAACCTCATCAACTTCGTCACGTTGGATAATCGGAAAGCATATGCAAATTTGTGAGTATACTCGCAACCCCCTTTTTATGTTTACCACTTTTTGGGGTGTAACATGTTAAATTATTAAATCACACTTAAACTTATTCTTTATGCAATGCACGAAAACAATCCTTATACATGAATATTATGTTGTTATACTTGATGCTTATACGTGGACCATACTTATGTGATATGTTTTAGTCATTAGCTTTCACGAGCCTCCATTTGACATGTATAGCGCTATAGGAGTAACGCACCGCCCCCCTTAAACTTGTGGTCATGTCGAGTTAACTAAACTTTCTTGCGTCAACAGAGGATTGGCTAGAAATATTGCATGCCATGTTAGGTTGATCTCGTATAAACCAAGTTGCCATGTGGATTCGTTTTAAATACTTATACTTATGCTTAAACTTGTATACTCGCATTTGCTTTTGCATTGAATGGTATTTTAAACATGTTACAGGTTGAGGATTGATGATGCTACGAAAATGGATTAGCAAAGATGCCTAGATACTCATTTAGACGTTTAGGTTTAAAGCGTTGTATAAATTTCGCTATGTTATGTTGAACAATGTTGTTATTTGAATTTCTTGTAATGTTTTGACAATTTATCTATGAAATGAAAATGGTTGAATTAAATATTGTCACAATTAGTGTTATGAAGTCTCTTGCAATCTCGTTTTCGTCTCACTCCGATGTTTCCGCCATCGGTTGGGGTGTGACACACGGCGCACGGCCCATGATGGTGAGCCTGCAAAGTTGAGCCAAATGGGTGCACGACGCACGGCACGTGATGGTGAGTTTGCAAAGTTGAGCCAAATGGGTGCACGGCGCATGGCGCATGATGGCAACCTTGCTTTTTGTAAGGACCTGCAAAAATGTCCCAAAATGACCCGTAAGTTGAAACCCAGACCCCTAAAACCCTAATCCTTGTTGAAAGTCAAGAAAATCAAAATTTATGGGTCGCTCGAGGGCCACGTAAGACTTAAGCTAAGCTTACGGGGGCCACGACAGCTAGGTGATTCGGCCGGATAAGCTTTAGGCCACGTGTCAGCCACGTGGCGGACCTACGCGTGACACGCTCGCCCTAATCGTAGCCTAGGTGGCCCTCGCGGGCCACGTAAGATCTTTCTTGGGTTTACGCGGGCCGCGTAAAACCCAAATTTTTGCTATAAATGGGACGATGCCTGGCATTGCTTCTGTGTTCGAAAATTTAGTTCAAAACATCCATATTCTGCTTAAAAACGAGTATTAAGGTGTCATGACGCTGCTACGATTACAGGGTATTAACTCGATCACTGCTACGATACAATGTCCGATCGATTGAAACCGATCCGATGGATGTTTAAGTGCTGCCCGAATTCGGGCTATACTTTGTCATTCGTCTTGAGGGTTTTGATTTCATGAGTTTATCGTGAATGTTGTATTAAGTTACTGACCTAGTTTCGTGTGCATTAACTAGGTTACAAGGCTAAATCAGTAGGCAAAGTTCTGTCCAACTAAACTTGCAATGTGAGTCATTCTCTTTTTATCAAAAGTATTTTAGAATACCTCAAATTATTTCCAGTTATATTTTACAGGGGGTAAGTCTTTGTTATCTTAAATTACTGGCAGTAAGTAGGGTATTGTGCACATTACTATTATTCTCTCTCGTTTAGGTGGACGAACCTAAACATAGATAATCATCATTATTGGGGGAAAGGACCCAATAGTGGTATGACCATCGTCACCAGGGGGTGTCAGTGGACCAAATAATTATAAGATAGTGGCAATTGTAATGGCTCTTAGTCCTATAATATATAACAATGTGTCGTTTTGTGCAAAATGAATGACTCGCCAGTATTTCCCCGCTGATAAAATCTTTTAAAACATGTTTCAGGTGATTTACTATGAACCAAGGAAAAAGTGCCGCGTAGCACTACAGCTTGAAGAATGTGGCTCAGTAAATAAAATAAATAAACATGTTTTGTAAAATAGGGAATTTCCTCGTGAAATTCCTTTATTGTAAATTACGGGGTTTGCCCCAAATTGTGAAATAAAATAATTGGGCATTTTCAGTTTTCACGATCCTGTTAAAATTTCCGCTGCCAAATTAAACATCAATACCACGGGTTTCTGTCCCGCGGCTCCTGAACCGGGTAAAACCGGGACGGGGGCCGTGACACTTTTTGGCGGTTCCTTCTGATGGAAGCTTCTTTAGTGAGACAAGGGTGACTGACGTGTCGTCTGAGGTGGCAGTCTTTTCAGAGATGAACAGTTATCTTTTCAGAGCCGTCAGTCACTTTTTGCCGTCTGTCAGGTGCGTGGCGGCCATGCGCCCTGGAATCGAGGCGACGGTTTCTCGCTCCTCTGACGTGGCGTCTCCTCGTTGGTTAGTTTTCTGCCTTCCTGACGGTTTACTACCCATCGCATTAAATGCGATGGGTATAAATACTCGGCGGTTCCCCCTTTCTTTCACTTTCGAAATTCGAAATCCCTCTTTTTCCTCTCTTTGAATTTTTCTCTGAACTTTTCCTTCCCCTTATTTCTTCTTTCCTCTCTACATACTTCTCCTTTCACCATTGTTAATCATGTCTACCAGCGGTAATCCTTCGAGAAAAAGGAAATACAAGCCTCGGAATCCTCCTGGTCTGGATCGTGCAGAGATAAACTGGAAAGAAGATGAGTTTCAGAATCTTGTTCGGGATATGGGTTTCCGATCAGAATGGGTTGCTCAGTTTCCAACTCCCAACTCTACCGCTTTGGATGTTCCACCGGGGTGCATAGCGTTGTATGCTGCTTACTTCCGGGAGGGTAACTTCCGTCTTACCATGACGAAGTTCACCGGAGAAGTGCTGGCAAACTATGGGTTACATATTTCACAGATAAACGCTCTTGGGCTGCCTCGGATTACTCACTTCGAGTTGATATGTAGGGCCAATCGCATTGAACCGACTTTTGAAATGTTCGGTGTGTTCTATTTTGTGAGTTATAATGGCGGTTTTTACTCTTTCAATTCTCGACCTGGTGGAGTTAGCCCTTGCAGTACTAACCCACGAAAAAGTTTGCATGATTGGAAACAAAAGTTTTTCTACATCCGACGTGGGGTCATCCCCATTGACATGCATTACCGTGAAGAGGGTGAAGGGGTCCCTCGTGTGAATGTGTCTTTGAATTTTGCTGAGCAAGAATGGTTCAAGGTGTTGACCCGGAAGGTTACTTCTATTATTCAACTTGAAGAGAGGGCGTTGGTGGCTGTTGGGATGAGCATGTTGTGGGCACCCCAAAACCCTAGGGGTGTTCCTATTTATGGTTATCAAGGGAAAGGTACTATTGTTGCTAATTTTCTTGTATGTTCTTCTGTGTTTTTTTTTTCTTTTTTCTTATGTTGTTATGCTTTACAGCAGGATATAATTTAATGAATGTTCTTGATCCGAAGGCTGGCGGTGCCATGGTTGTGGCGACGTTCGCTGAGGGGAGGCCCTTGTGGTTGGATCAGAAACGGGACCGATTCTTGCACCCTACCAGTGAAAGCTTTGCCACTTATGCTAACACCATTTTAGGTGACGATGGTGGGGTTGATCTTGACGATGTACTTAGTCCTACTCGAGAGGAGATTATTGTCCTTTCGAGTGAGGGTTCTGATAGGTCACCTGAAGGTCTAATCCTTCGTTCCTCGCGTGCAGGTCCACCACAAGGGACTGGGAACGAGCCCGTGAATGAGCCTGCTGGTGAGGATGTTGATGTTCCGGTTGATGATGCTGATCAGTTGGAGACCCGGAAGAAGAAGAAGGTAGATAAACCTGAGAAAGAGACGGTTGAGGATCCAACGACTAAGGCATCTCGTAAGCATCCTTCTAATTCTTCCTTCCTGGATTATGTTGTCGTCTCTGACACGCTGTCTGGTTTAGACGCAGGGGATAAGTGTGCTGAACGCGATCCCGATGACAATGTTACCCTGACGGAGATAATGAAGAAGAAAGCTCTTGAAGACAAGAAGAAGAAACTTGATGAGCAGGCTGCTGCTGCGCTTGCGGCAAAGAAAGCTAAGCTTCAGAAGAGACTCCCCCTACACCTTCAGAATCGGAGATTGATTTGGGTGTTTTTACTGATAAACATGGTAATCTTCTGGAGAAGATATTCGCAGCTTCTGGTTCCCATGGTACAGGGTTTTTCGTTTGTATGTCTTGATTTTAGCCTTTCTTTCTTGCTTCTGACTGTCTCGCTTACCCTGGGGCAGGTGCTAAATCGGGTAAGGGTGTTCACAAGGTTGATGTCTCCAAGATTACACCCCCCACTTCTCCGCCTTCCAGAACTTTTGGTTTATCTCCCCCGCATCATGATCCAAGGGGCAAAAGGAAGGAGGATGAGGTGGAACAAGTGGAGATTGTTGCAGGGAATGTTGTTGGTGCTGGTGCCGGTGGTGACGAAGGTGGTGGTGGTGGTGTTGACACTGAGGTAGAATCAAGTGAGGCTACCCCTCGTCACACCATTTATACCAAGCGTCCACCAGGTTCTGGAGGGGGTGGTGCATCAGGGGTTCGCCGGAGTCCTGAGTATGAACAAGTTCAAGGTGGATCCTGGGACACCCACAATCCGGCATGTGCTGATCTCATCCACGCTCCTCGGTGGAACCTGACTCAAGGTTCTCGGATGACTGATCTGAATAACTGCCGAGAATTCTTTTCCCTGTCCCTCCCCTTGCTAAAAGATTGTTCCAAAAGAAACGCAATCGGATGGATCTCTTGGACGATCACATCCATGCTGGGGTCAACTTTTTTACTACCTCCCAGGAGATTGCGTGGGAATGGCAGTTAATGGGGGAGGACATGTTGGAATTTGAGGCTGCCAAGAAGGCGTTTGCTGAAGATTGAGAAAAATTCAATGCTGAGAAGAAGGGTCTGGCATGGAGGGTTGCTGATGCAGAGGAGAAGCTTGGCAAGGAAAAGCAGTTGAACGCTAACAAGCAGAAAGACTGGGAAGCTGCTTGTGAATGAACAAACAAAGAGATGCAAACCCAGCATGATACCATTATTAGGTTGTCAGGAGAGAAGAGTAAGAGAAGTGATGAAGCTGAGGAAGAACGTGTTGCTCATCAAAAGAGAGAACAAGAATATGTTGAACGTATAGCCAAATTGGAGAAATTTGCTGCTGAGAAAGTCGCAGAGAGCAAAGCTTCTGAAATTTTAGCTGAGGAGGCTGCTGCTGATCGCAAGTGGCTACTTGCGCGTGCAGTACCTCTAGTATGTCTCTCGCGTTTGCTTACTTTCTGTTGTCGTTGCTTCTCTCATGTTCCTGTTATTTTCTGCAGATTTCTGAACGTATTGCCAAATCTGATGAGCTTGCTAAATACATGTTCGAATTGGGTCAAGCTGCATACAACAGCGGACGGAAGGATGGCTATGGTGAAGGTAGAGCTGCGGCTGTGAATAATGAGAAGGATTATCACTTTGAATTATACAAACAAGATTGTACCGCTGCGTACACCGCCAAGCGTCAAGAATATGAATTTATTGAGTTCGGCGTCGTTAAAGCTGTTGAGAAGTTATCTCGGAAAGCTAATGATGTTGAAGTTTTGAAAAAAGCTTTTGGTGACCAGGAAACTGAAGGTGTTGGTCCTAGTCATCAAGATTGAAGGTTCTCCGGCTTGTATGTCGCGTATGGGCCAGGTGGCCTTGTAATCGACTGACAATTTCTCTTTGAACAATTAACTTTACGCTTTGTACACACTTCCTTTCGATCATTATGTTTGTTGGTATTTTGCACCACTTGTTATGTTTTGTGCTAACTATTGGTTTTTTGTTTTATTTGCTGTGAATTTGTTACCGTTACAATATGTGCATGTGTAATTACTTTGATTAGGTAACACGAATGAATGATGGCTGAGACAGGTTAGATTGTGTTGGTCATCCTAGCTTTACACTGTATTGTGTTATGCTTGGAAAAACTTTACAACGTTTGTTCTGACATTAAGCGCGTAGTTTGATTCGTGTATACGAAGTGATCGTTTTACAGGTTATTGTGTTGACCCAGCTGTGCTCAGCTTTGGGGGTCTTACAATGTTTGTTTTACCGTGTTTACGATGCTTTCGTGTATAAATGGGCACGAAGCGGTATTTGGCGTGATAGGCTTTGGTTGTGTTTTTGACCCGGCTGTGCACTTAGTTGTGACGAGCCTTGGAGGTCTACAACATTTCCTATGTCTGAGCCATTGGTGTTTTCGTGTATGCCCGAAGTAATATATGCAGTTGTAACAGAAATTCGCACAAGATAAGATAGCCAACACTTCTTGTATTAGAGTTAACTGTGTTGGGCCCACGACCATTCATTACAAGAGAAAATAAGACTTATAACCGTAGTTGCTGGGCATTCCAAGTCCTGGGGACTTCTTTGTTTTCGAGTGTGCGCAACTTGTACGCTCCTTTCCCGAGGACTTCATCTATGACATAAGGTCCCTCCCACTTAGGAGCTAGTTTTCCCGGTCTTTTGGCGTTGGACGCCTCGTTGTCTCTCAAGACATAGTCACCGGGGTTGAAAGTGTAAATTCTGACCTTACTATTATAGTATTTTTCCAGCTTGGTTTTATATGTTGCCTCGTTGATTGCTGCCATTTCTCTTCTTTCTTCTAGAAGGTCTAAATCCAACCTTCTTTCTTCCTCGTTGCTAATCATATTCATGGAGATCATCCTTGGAGACGGCAGGCCAATCTTTGCTGGTATCACAGCTTCTGACCCATAGACTAGACTGAACGGTGTTTCCCCGTTACTTGTCTTCGGCATAGTCCTATGGGCCACAGTATGCTGGGCAACTCATCAACCCACCCTCTTCGCTGCGTTCCCAGCCGCGCCTTGATACCGTCTACGATGCTCTTGTTCACTGCTTCGACCTAGCCATTTCCTTGCGGGTGTGTTCTATGTTTAGCTCCTTGAACCAATTTTGGAGGTCTTCAGCAGCGAAATTTGTTCCGTTATCGGTTATGATTCTCAGAGGCAGTCCGAACCGACAAATTATTTGTTCCCAGATGAACCTTCGCACCACAGTAGACGTGGTTGATGCTAGCGCCTTCGCTTCTACCCATTTTGTGAAGTAGTATACTACGACTATGATGAACTTCACTGCTCTTGGAGCTTCTGGAAAAGGACCAACCATGTCTATACCCCATTGCTGGAACGGCCAAGCCGTTGTTATGGGGACCAGCTCGTTTTTTGGGCGCATTGTTTTCGGGGCATGCCTCTAACAACCACTGCATTTTCTCAGGACTTTGACTGCATCCAGGTGCATCCCTGGCCAATAGTATCCCGCGTTCATTACTTTTGCTACCACCATTTTTGGACCGGCATGAATGCCACAGATACCCTCATGTACTTCGCGGATCAAGTAATTTGCGTCCTCTGGGTCTACACATCTTAGCAACGGTCCGAGGTATGATTTCCTATATAAAATGCCATCAACCATTTGGTAATGTTCGGACTTGTATTGTATTTTTCGCGCTTCGGCTTTGCTTTTGGGTAGTATTCCAAACTGGAGATACATGATAATCAGAGTCATCCAGGACGTTGCTCCCAGTTGGATGACGCTCACTTGCCTTAACGGTACTGATGGATTGCTTAGAACTTCAATGCGCACGTCCTTGGACAGGTGCTGGAAGCTGGTGGATGCGAGTTTGCTCAGTGCATCTGCTGGTTTATTCTCACTCCTGTTAATGTGGTGCACCTAGTAGGAATTGAAGTTCTGTAGCTATGATTTTGCTTGGTTTAGGTATAATGCCATCACATCTCCTTTGGCGTCATACTGGCCGTATATCTGCCCTGCTACTAGCATGGAGTCTACATGTGCCTCTATGTGTTTGACTCCCATCTTGATTGCTAACCTCAGACCAGCAAGAAAAGCTTCATATCCGACTTCATTATTTGTGCTCTTGAAGTCTAACCGGATGGCGTATGTGAACTCGTGTCTTTCTGGACTTACCAATCTAAGTCCTGAGCCTGTGCCATCCTCGTTAGACGTGCCTTCTGTATACAGTAGCCATGGTTCTTCCGAATGTTGCCTTTCAGCTCTTTCCATTGCCTTGCACTCTCTGTCTTTGTCATCTGGCACCTCTGTCAGGAAGTCTGCCAATACTTGACCCTTGATTGCTGGTCTTGGCCTAAAAACCACATTGTGGCCTCCCAGTTCTTTGGCCCATTTTTCCAATCTTCCGGACATCTCAGGTCTTGCGAGGATGTTGCCGATGCTGTAATTCGTTAAGACATGAATGACGTGGTTGGCGAAGTACCTGCGCAATCGTCTTGATGCGTGAATCAATGCGAGGACCAGTTTCTCCATTATGGCATACCTTGTTTCTGGGTCGTTCAGGGTACGAGACATGTAGTATACTGGCGTTTATATGCCTTGTCGATCCACGAGTAGAACTGCTCCTACTGCTTTTTCTGATGCTGAAAGGTACATGACCAGCGGTTCGCCCTTCATTGGTGCAGTCAGCGTTGGTAACCGTATGAGGCAGTTTTTCATTTCTCGGAATGCGTGCTCGGCTTCGGGCGTCCATTGGAACTGATTCTTCTTCACACAGTTGCGGAGTGTTTTGATAAATGGGAAAGATTTCGCTGCATGATTGGCGAGGAAACAGTTGAGGGCTGCTAACCGTCTGGACAACTTCTGCATTTCCTTTATCGTTGACGGTGAAGGCATCCGTTCTATCGCTTGAAATTTTTTCGGATTGACCTTGAACCCGTCCTTTGTGACGATGAAGCCTAAGAACTTTCCTTCTTCCATTCCGAAGGAACATTTCGCTGGGTTCAGTTTAATGTTCACTCCGCGCAACATGTCGAACGTTTTTTGGATGTTCACCAACATCATACTCTCTTCCTTGCTCTTGATGACCAGGTCATCCATGTATACCTCGATGTATTTGCCGATTGCATCGCTGAATGTTTCATTCTTTAATCTCTGATAAGTTGCTCTTGCATTCTTTAGTCCAAAGGGAATTTTTGTATAGCAATACAACCTTGTTGGCGTGCGGAATGCAGTCTTATCTTCGTCTTGGATGGCCATCTGCACCTGATGGTATCCTTTATAACAATTATGGAAGCATTTCCATCTGAACAACGCTAATGAATCGATTTTCTCATCAATTTCTGGTAAAGCATAGCAGTCACGCGGGCATGCTTTGTTTAAATCTTTATAATCCATGCACATTCGCCAACCACCATTTCCTTTAGGGACCATCACTGGGCTGGCTACCCAGGTTTGGTAACGAACTTCTCTGATGATACCAGCGTTTAGTAATTCGGTGATCTGTTCTTGCATGGCATCGTGCTTTATGTCTCCCAGATGACATTTCGTGTGTACCATAGGTTTAGCGTTCTCAGAAACTTTCAGTCTGTGTTCTGCTATGTGCCGTGGAACGCCAACCATATCGGCCGGTGTCCAAGCGAACACGTCCATATTCTTAAATAACAACCTTTTTAGCGCCGCGCGCGTGAGATCTGACATCGCTGGGCCCAAAGTGACAGTTTGTTCTGGATATTTGTTGTTCAGTATCCACCTTTCGGCTTCTGCGCGCGGTGCGGATTTGCTCGATTTTGCCGGTCTGATTTCATCAGTTGCGAGGACCTCTTTGCTTGCGTAAATTATTGCTATCCCTGTCTCTGTTGGGAAACCAACAGCTGAATGTGGCCCTGAACAGATCATACTAAAATCTCCTTGGGACTCTCTCCCCAAAAGGATATCATGTCTTGAGCTTGCTGGCAACACCATGAATGTAACTTCTTCTGTTCTTGAGTTCCTTCCATCCGAGAGCAGCACCGGGAACGATATATGGCCGAGAGGGAAAACGGCTTCGTTGCAGAAACCAGTTAGTGGGTAATCTACTGGTTCTAAGCGCGCTTTATCCTCCTGGTGGAATTGATTAAAGCATTGTTAAAAGATGATATCTGCAGTGCTCCCTGGATCAATGAAAATGTAGTCGGTCTGGTAATGACCGATCACGCCAGAAATGACTATAGGTCTTCTCTCTCTTGGGCCCCCTCGCACCACGGAAAAAAAAACTTGTTTTTCGCGTCAAGAATTGTCTTGGGCGCATTTGTTATAGTTCTTTGGTGATCTTCGTGGACCCCCTTGGATCATATGAGTTTCTAACTTTCGAAGCTTTTTGTTGTCTGGGCCTTCTTCCCTTCTTTGAATTTGGCGATTATCGCGCTTTCCTCCTTTTACCAGATGGGTGAGCTTTCCATCTTTCAAAGCTCTTTCTATCTCCTGCTTTAGGCTAAAGTAGTCATCAGTCAAGTGACCTGTATCTTTGTGGAACTCGCAAAAAAGATTTGGGTCTTGGCCCCTCTTGTTTCGCATCTGTAAACGAGGTTTGAACTGGGGGTTCTCGGTTGAAAGGACCTCGGAAGGGTTTTTTGTCAAGGGTGTCCACTGCTTTTCCCTGTTTTCTCTTTTAACCTCTTTGCGATGACTGATCTGATTGATCGTAGCACGCGCATCTTCTCTTATCGGGCTTCTTTCTTTGTAGCCAGATGTCTTCCATGACTGGCCTTTACCTTTCTTGTTGCGCCGATCATTTTGGCTGTAATTGTATTGACGGTTGTTGTCGCCGGTCAATTGTTTATCAGTGCGCGCAGTCGTCTTTGCTGCTTCGATGAAGGTGTCCCAATCTTTGGGGCCTCAATCTATTCCATTCAATCGTTTGATCAGGTCATCACACTTTACTGCCCTCATAAAGTGTGCACGCATCATCTTCTCGCCTACATCTCCGATTTCCAGACATTCCTTGTTATATCTGGTAATGAAATCTTCTATGCTTTCGTGATATTTCCTCCATATATTTAAGCAATCAGCTGGATCTGTAGTGTGCCTGCGCTGTTGGGAGAAGTGCGCGAGGAACTTGTCTTGAAAATCGATCCATGATTTAATTCTTCCTGCTCGCAGACTGTCAAACCAGACGCGCGCTGCGCCGACAAAGGTTTGTGCGAAAAGATGACACCAAGTTGGTAATGTCCAACCACCTGTTAACCCTGCGCCGTTGAAGACTTAGAGGTGGTCGTCAGGATCTGTTAAGCCATTGTATTTGCCCATATTGTGTGGCAGTTTCGTCTTATCGATATCGGCTGTTGCGATCTCTCTAATGAACTTAGACTTTTCAGCTATGCCTTCTGGGCGATAGCTCAACGAGTAGTCATGTTCTGCATTTGGATTGTACCCCGCACGCTTGTGGGGTTTATATGCCTCGTGTTCTGGCGGTAATCTGCTAAATACCGTGCTTTCTCTCTTGTACGTTGTGTCATCTTCTTCATTGTAGCTATCCCATTCGTCATTTATGTTGCGCGAGCCTAAACAACTGTGCACTGCTTTCCTCTGCTAGTGGGTGTGTTGCACATAATTGCTTTCGGTTTCACCGTATGTGTCACGTGTGTCGTTCACACTTTGCCTTCTGATGTTGGGAGTTTTATCAGGTTGTTGGTTCCGCGCATGCATTTGTTGAGGAATATGAGCGTTTAGTGCTCTTTGTGGTGGAGTAACAAAGGCAGACTGATTTGCTTGTGCTTGGAGCAAAGCTTGCTGTGCGCTTAACTGTGCATAGACGAGGTTCAGAGATGTTGTCTGCTTGGCGTACCAGGAGGCCAAAGTTTCTCCTTCAGGTAGCCCTAAGAGTGCCGAGAAGTTCAACTGCATTTGACCCGATGGTGCTGAAGGACTAGCCCCATGGTTTGGTGTTGAAACTTCCGGAGGTGCTTGGTTAACTACCCCGAGTGGAGGTTGAAAAGTAGCTCCGTTTGTTCTTTGATTGATACTCTGGAAGTGCTCCCAAAGATATCGGGTATCTCATTGTTTACTTGCCCTTCTCGGATAGTCTCGTTCCCTTGGAACCTTTGGACGTGAGCGGTGTCCGAAATTAGTTCAAAGGAAGAGATTTCTCCGTCCACGTGAGGTGAAGGGTGTGGTTCAGTCATTTAGAGAGTTTTTTTTGAAGAAAAAGGAGATGAAAATGGTTTACAAGAAATGCGGTGGGCGCCAATGATGAAACACTGGTTAACACCGGTGGTTAACTAGTTGGGTCGTCTCTTACGTGGGTTCAATCTCCTTCTCTACTCGCTCGTGATTGGGTTCCTGCAAAACAGCAAACTGTTAGCTCGTTAAGAGGGGAATATGGGGGTTTCCCTCTTAACCGGGCTCCGGCGTGAGAATAAGTACTGTTCTGAGGAATAAAGAGTGTGTGTTAGAGGTAAAATGCAAGGAGAACAGAATGGATAACCTGAATGATGGAGGGTCCTATTTATAGCCGGAGGTTGAAGGAGGGAGGAGCGACCTTGCCAACTGCTATTGGGCACCAGCTGTCCGACCAAGGGGAATATCCTCTTGGTCTCCTCTGCTGTGGTCAGGATAGTGGTCCACGTGGCGCGCCAACATTTGTCCATGCTGGAGAAATCGTACTGCTACTGTCGGTCTGCCCCCAGATTTGTCGCAGGTCTACATGGCGCCTGATTAGTGGTGACACGTGTCGTCCTTTCTGTCTGGAGGAGCATCTTCGGTGTCACCTTGACGTCTTCCAGGAGCTTCTAGAAGCTTCTGGATTTGCTTGCTGATGTAAGCGCCATGTAGGACGAAGAAAGTGGTGTGGTCCCTGCCATGTGTACATGGAATTGGGACCATACCTCTTCATTACCTTTTTGGAATAGCTAATAAGACAATAAGTTGGTTCAAAAAGCTTAGCCAAACATGCCCCTATAAAAGGAGAAAATGAGCTGATATAGGAAAACTGAGGTGGCAGCCATAGAGGCTGTCCAACAATGTTTTTCTTATTTCATTATTACAATATAAAACTTAATTTAAAATACATTTTAAATCAAATCTTTTCCTCACATTCAAATTTCAAAGCTCTGCCCAAATACAAAAGGGCAAAGCTCTGCCCACATACAAATTTCAAAGCTCTACTCATATTCAAAATTCTAGTTCCAGATTCAAAATTCAAATCAAATACATATATAACATACATTCTGGCTCCACATTCAAAATTCAATCCATCTATCTTTCAAATCCAGAGCGCCTCCACATCCAAATGACGTCGTTGAAGACAAGAAGATGAATATGCTTCACATGTACAACCTGAATCTCTGCTAATAAATCTGACTGTTATATGAGTAGTTATAATTATTGCATATGCTCCGCATAAATCCAATATCAATATCACTACTTTAACAAAACCAAAGCTACTTTAACAACCATAAACCACCACTCGATTGTATCGCTGTTGAACCTTCTCCTCCTCCTCCCAAATGATGAAAATTAGGGTTTCCTTCATCATCATCCTGTTGGATCAGTTCTGTTTAAACATATAGGAAAACATTAAAGCATACCTTTGATTGCATCAGCACAGGCTAGCAGAGAATCCAGATGGAGATGCAGCAATAAGGTTTGACATGATTGTCATCTTGGTCTGGTTCCTCCTTAGGGTGCAATCTAATGATGGGGATTTAGAAAACCGAAAGGGTATCAGCTGTAGGAGATGGAGGTCGAATTATGATGTTATGATCTTATGGGGTGTGTCTGATTGTGTAACTGAGTAACCCCTTAACCTCCACATAACTCTCCTTATATAAGCACCTAGGAGGAAAGCTAATTAGTTAATAAGGGTAATATGGTCCATCAACAATTACCAACTAATTATTTAATAGGTTATTATATATTTTGATCTTTATTATGTAAATGATTATAATGGCTATAGAATAAATATTAATACATAATATATTTAATCTTACATTCTCCCACTTAGCCGAGTAATCATTTACTATGAGTATTAGATAAGCCTGATCAGGAGTTAACACTCATTTTAGCCTTAAACAAGTACTATAGCAGAAAAATACAGCCGTTGAATCATTATGCGACTCAGGACCCCCATTAATCATACTATAGCCTTAATTTAAAACCTAATCGTCATGATCAAAATACGCATAAGCCCTTTGTTTGATTTGTAACTATATTTGTCTATATGCCATTATGCTAGCTTGACATATTCTTAGAGACATACAAAATCAAACTGATGAGGAAAAATTTACTAATACTTAGTCATTCATAGTACGATATGCAGTTGCGCATGGCCATTAATTAATACCCGTCTCTGAGCTCTCTTAATAAGACTTATGGGTAATAGCCCTTCGGTTATAGGATCCTTAAGCATATCATGAATGTATTCGATACAAAACTTAGTTTCCTCAATTCGTTCATAAACGAATAATTAATTGCGTATCGAAACTTAATGCATCACCTCTTGAACTGTTACTGTTCAAGGAGTCATGGTAGCTGACTTTATCACACTAAGTCTTCAAAACATTAATTATATGGAGTTAATAAACTTATGAGTCCACTGATAAATTTCCAACAACATTTAGTGACTATATTATGTCATTATAACTTAGGTTGTTAATATCAGTGCATTATGACTCCTCCATGAAATAGGTTTTGTCTGCTGACATAAAGATATACCCGAAATTACATTTTGTCATCTTTGAATATCTCAAAGTTAGAGTAATAAACCGGTTTTAATTCTCACTTCTTCTTCAAATTATAGCTTCTCGTTTCCTTTAAAGATATTGTAATACTCCATTAGATGCTTCACATTAATCTAGACATATCTAGTGTGCTGCAATGTGAGTAATATCTAAACGAGTATAGACTTAAACTTACATAAGGCTTCTAATTAATGAAGCGTAAAAAAACAATCTCATTTACCATATTATCCTCTGAAGGAGAGCAATATTGATTGTTACATATGTAAGGACCCATTTAATGTTAAACTTATGGAACGGAACTAATATCCCATTGGGTCTATCTCAGTATGTTATGATATCAATCACGTAAGAGATATCTCTGAGATTTATTATATCAAAGTTTGTGTTAACAATGCTTTGACTTATGTAACATATACTTGTCAAAAGAATGTCATCTATATAGACAAGTTTATTTTAGTTGCTCCCACTCATTTTGAGGTAGGTACATTAATCCACTTGATTCTTGATGAAAATAATTACGTTAGCTTTTCATCACATTATGATGTTTGCATTAACCCATACATGGATATTATTGGCTTACAAATAAAGTGTTCTTTAACCTTCAGTTTGAAACTTTAGGTTGTTATCTAATGAACATGTAAATGTGTCAGCCATTTGTTAGGGAAAATTATTTATAATGTTCATCTAATGTAGCTTTAAACTATTATAAGCTACTAGAACAGTGATGATCCTCAAAGAAATCTTCTTGTAAGATAGGTAAGAAAGACTCTTTGATAATTCATCTCTTTCTGAGTGTAACCTTTGTGAATCAATCAAGCTTCTTCGTGTCTTAACGCTTATATTAGGATTTGGTTTAGTTATGAACACTCTTAGGTAATTCAATCAAATCCCAAACGTTATACGAATACATAAAATCAGTTTTACTAGAAAACTATTTTATTCCATTTAGAAGATTAATTGACGCTAATGGCTTAATTTGAAGAGATAGGATCAGTAAACATTTCCAAAATCCATTTCAACTTCAGTTAGGGAGGTTATGTAATCATCAAAGTTAGTAGGCTTTTAAACCTAGATGACCTCCTGAGTTGATTATTGGGTTCATCAGAAGTTTCAGTTTTATGGATTAGCTCTTGGTTAGGTTGCTATCATTTTCCTTCTAAGTTTGAAAGAGTTGGTGCAGTATGGTGTACAAGAGGTGTAATCGGAGTTAAATTCGGAGTGAAATTTAATGACACTCTTCCCCCCCGCCTCTTGTATTCCTTACAAATCATGATAAGGACTTTGACTGCTCCCACTGGCCTTAGAAAACTTTAGGAACTCGGCATGCTTAGGGTCAATATTTAACGACCAACAGATTCTAATAGAGAAAACAAATTAATGACGTTAGTCGTTGTAGTTTCTCTTGTTGAGGATTATCTTAGTTTAGGTAAGAAATCTAAGTGTGCCCACAATTAGGCAACAATGAAACTGTTGTAAGAGTAGCATTAGATTTAAGGAGATAAGTTTTGATAGAACATTGTCGTGATGGAGCGGTGTCTTGTACAAGAGGTGTAAATTTAGGTAATGTAAAATTTTCACTCCCCCACCTCTTGCAAGTATTGCAAGTTATTATTAAGACACTTAATGCTCCCACTGATCTTTAATATCTCTAGAATGCTACAAGAGAAGTTTTAATGAGCTACGTGACGTGGGAACCTAGCACATATACGTTAGACTTTATTTGATTTCTTTAATGTCCAGATATCATAAGAAACTTTAGGGACATATTTAATAGAAATCTTATTAAGTACATACATGAATAGATTTCTTCTAAGACCGTGGGCCATATGCGACAAAATTTAGATACAGGTTGATAGTCTTTCAAATGATAAATGAATTATATCTGAATATTCCATTTGGAATAAGTTCCACGAATGTCAATGAATGACTTATGATGGACCCATACTTATTCCTTAAGCCAAGTAATATTTTAGGGCTATAACGTCATGATTTAAAATCACTTAGAATGAGATTAGTTGAATAATCATCCTCATTAACCATGTCATGATTTCTCATGAATTTCGGTTATAATGGATGAAATTTATAAGTCTCATTTTCCTTTTGTCAAATTCTCATTTGCATGATGACAAAAGTTGTGAAAGTGTAAGGTGTCATCTATTTCCATCTTAGTAATGTTTCTATCCAGATATTTAGAACAAATAAGATGAGAGTTTAAGGTAAGTGTGACTTTATGTTGACTATGCAAACCTAAAAACCTTCATAACATTGCTTAATTATGATACTATATTCTGATTAATTTTCAGAATATGTAAGGTATCGAAAAGCTTTGTTAAAAGACTGCTTATTATGGTTCTTATAGCCTTAACATTTAATTTTGTCACTAACTCTCATGTTAGTTATTTGTCGAGTTCTGGTAAGGAAACGTATGGAACTAGAGTCAACTAATCATGTGTTAATTGGAATATTAAAAAAATATCAGACTTAAATATCATTAGTAAGTGACTATCTAATTAACTTATCCAACTGTTCTTTAGAGTAATGGATAGTCTCGTTGCTTATGCCTAGTCTAATGGCATAATTATGCAGTGAGATTTTCACTTGAAGAACCTTAGAGTTGGGATTTTGTACTTGCATTTTGTCTATGGACCTTAGAACAATCATCTTTTAAAGTATTAGTGGTTCTAAGGTGAGTAACAACTTATTTTCCAGCTTCAAACATTTATTTCTTTGTACATATGTTGCTTATCAACACACTCGTTATACTTTGGTACTTTTGAGTGTTATAGTTGATTTATAATGCATCAAATTGTACAAGTGAAAATCTTAGTATGTAATGTACTGGAAAAATGTACTTATTTCCATGCGTAAGCCCTTAACTTTATGGGTCATGGTATTGTACATTATTATGTATTCACATATACCACTTAGCTTTATAATTTATAATTTAAATGAAGACATGCATCTTAGGAGTTCTAGTGATTATTCCACAATTATAGATTAGTCTTAGGAAAGACTTAATCTGGAATAACCTTTTAGTGACAGCACTTATTCTTGATTATCATAAGAGACATCATGTTCGATTTATCCTAATCATCATGCTCTACTTTTCTTCTGTAGTGCTTTATCCGAAGAGAGCAATAGGATTATCGTGCCTTAAGAGATAATCAAGGATTTAATTTAAGAGCTAATTCTTATAGAAACTTTAAGCAAAACATATTAGATTTAGGAATTAGAGTGGATGAGATATAGACTTATAGAAGAAAATTATAGTGAGTAAAAATTACGGGTACTAAGAATAAGGCAGACGAAATGATCATAAAATTAATTAAGGATCATTAATATAAGGATCATCGTGTGAAGAGGTTGTGATATGTCTATTACTAACATCAAAATAATAGACTATTTAAAATTCTACTTAAACGAAGACAAAACAGCTTTGGCCAGAAGTCTAATCATTTAAGCATGTGTGCAAAGTGGTTGTAACAAATCAGCTTTGGCCAGAAATTGAGACAATCACTTTAGTTATGCACTTGTTAAGTATGCCATCTATGAAGGAATTAAATCAGCTTTGGCCAGATATTAAGACATTCATGTTTATGATGCACACTTAACATAGCTTTCGTAATACTTGGATGATAAGTAGATGTATCAAGTCAGCTTTGGCCAGAAATGATACATCAGAAGCTCATTCAAGTAAAGCCATGTTGGTTTTGTAAAACATTATTTGATCCTTATTAATTAACTAAGTAATTACAAAAAAAACCAATTATTTAATAGCAAACCACCCGTTAGCGCGGTTTTGTAAAAAAAAAAAAAAATTTAGTTCACATTAAACAGCTTAAAATAATGAGGTTTCGAGTCAGGTCTCGACTGAGTTATGAGATCTCGAGTCGGAACCATGGTCTCGACTACTATATCTTATGAGATCTCGATTCATAATGAGGTCTCGAGTCACAACCTTATGGTCTCGAGTTATGACCTTATGGTCTCGAGTCGAGACCTTTGTCTCGAGTTATGATCTTATGGTCTCGAGTCGTAAAGGTTTAAGGACCTGATGATTTCGAGTCGAGACCTTATGGTCTCGAGTCGAGACTAATGGTCTCGAGTCGAGACTAATGGTCTCGAGTCGTAATCTGATGATCTCGAGCCCTCTGTTGATAGCTGTTTATTGTGATAACATAACTGAAAATTCGAAATCTAAGGGATTATGAGATATGATTTCCTGTTTTAAGATATGATCTAATTTTATCAAATATTTCGAAAATTTTATCTGTTGATCTAATAACAATTTTTTCGAAAATTTTTAATAGTTAAAACAGATCAAAACATGGAAAAACACTCATTAATCCTAAAAACATTCCAAAACATAATAGAATTTTTGAATTTTCCTAAGAACATGATGAACCCTAAAAAAAATAAAACTTCAAACATTCATCCGAAATCTCTGAAATATTATTACACATTTAAACATATTGATTTCGGAACAGTAAAACTTCATGAACATATTCATCCGAGACCCATGATTCATGATTCAGATCCGAGATGATATAATTCAGATCCGAGATGATATTTCGGATGATGATGACGAAAAAATTATGGTTTTTTTATAATTCTGTTTTCCAGATTTATTCCAGATTTCGGATACAAAAACAGAACCGACTAATCAACATATGCTCTGATACCACATGTTGGATCAGTTCTGTTTAAACATATAGGAAAACATTAAAGCATACCTTTGATTGCATCAGCACAGGCTAGCAGAGAATCCAGATGGAGACGCAGCAATAAGGTTTGACATGATTGTCATCTTGGTCTGGTTCCTCCTTAGGGTGCAATCTAATGATGGGGATTTAGAAAACCGAAAGGGTATCAGCTGTAGGAGATGGAGGTCGAATTATGATGTTATGATCTTATGGGGTGTGTCTGATTGTGTAACTGATTAACCCCTTAACCTCCACATAACTCTCCTTATATAAGCACACAGGAGGAAACCTAATTAGTTAATAAGGGTAATATGGTACATCAACAATTACCAACTAATTATTTAATAGGTTATTATATATTTTGATCTTTATTATGTAAATGATTATAATGGCTATAGAATAAATATTAATACATAATATATTTAATCTTACACGTCCTCCTTCTATCATCTTCATTCTTCCTTCAAGGTTCCATCTCATCTCTCATAATTTTTTGTAGTAACCTGTTGTTGTATGATTGTTGATTTTATTATAATTTTCGATCTATTTATGCATCTTTTTAAGTTTTGTAATCTGCAATTGATCTTAAATCCTTATTGGATTTTGAGTTGTGTGATTTTTCAAGTTGTCAAAGTAATTTACTTGAACTTGCTGATTTTCAGTATTAAATGGATTAATTCTTTTGTTTAGCTGGCTGTTGACTACATGTTCAAGTTTTAGAAATTATGTCTGTGGTAGGGCAATTGTTTAAAAATGTTGAAGAGGAATACGAGCGTCGGAACGGTGTTCGACGACAGCAGAAGGCTCAACTCGATTCATCGACGACTGCGTTGTTCTTCAAGGTATTACATCTTCCTTTCTCCACTCGATTCATCGATTTCGTATCCTTACAGATTTCTTTTTTCTTTATCTAAGTGATTTGCCCTAATTTGATCTAATTTGCGCATTTTGTTAGTGCTTACTGCATTTTGAGTATGTTATATCTAATTTAAAGATTAGATAGCAGATTAGGTTTTGAAGGGTTAGTCAGCCAAAGTATTTGTAGAATTTAAGTGGTGTTAGGATGTCTGCCAAGTGTTCGACACTATGCTTGAGTGTGATAAACAATATGTATGTAAACCAAGCAATATATTTTCGTTTTTCAGTACTACAACAATGTAAGTTACCAAGTACGTAACTGTTGATAATTGAAATCAATCAACAAGACTTCTAGAAGGTCGTAAATGAGTGATATCTTATTATTATATAAAAAGGGGACCGTTTGATTATTTGTGTCTATGTGCAATCTGCTCGGGAGTGAGATTAACTTACATCACTATTAGTTATATTATAAAGGACAGTTAACACACCAGGTTAGTGCCTTTTATAGATCTTGTAGAGTTGTATTGCACTTATTATCATTTTTAGCGTAGTTCTTCAACTATAACGTTCAAAGCAAAGCAAAGTAAACCAGCCGGTTCGGCCAGTTTGAGATTTATATTGATATTGTTCAATTTTTACTGTTTGATTTGTTAGTTTGATGGTTTAACAGGCGACCGACCAACTATTTGATTAAGCATCTTAAAGTTGAAGTTGGTAAAGCAAAATGTAGGATCGGAGTCAACGATATAGAAGGCGAAAGCAAGGAATTTTTGACAATACGAAGCCACTTTGTGATAAAGATTTTCATTTGTTCAAATATCGTTTTCAGCTCCTTCTGCATTTATAGAGACAACCAGAGACCGAATGTTCAAGCCCTCTTTGTCAACCATCATATCTAAAACTTCAAGGTTGGTTTAGCCACAAAAGAACATCAAACTAAATTTATATAACCATAAAAACACGTCAAATCTTGTTACAAGCATAATTAAAACGTCTCCCTACGGGTTTTCATTTTTTGAAATCTATCCAAAACATCATCTAAAACTACTTTCTTAAGCAAGTCTTCTCTATATAATATATACAACTATCACTTAAATTCTCATCACCAATCCGATTACGCAAGTCGGTCTTCATATTCTTCATTGCCGAAAAATATAAATTGATAACACTTTTTACCTAATGGGTGCGGACGGAAAATTCCAAGAGGTGCGGACGAAAAATTCCAAGGGGTGCTGACGGGATTTTCGACGGAACTTAGCGCTAATTTTTTTTTTTCTGAGGGTGTGCCCGCCCACCTTGGGCTGGGCTTGGGTCTGCCCTGCATCTTGCCTAAAAATGTTTAATTTAAAAGGATTAACATAAAAGTGAGTTTATACCATTTTTATACTCCATTTATAGTAAAAAACCCTTGTTTAAAATAAATTTAAAACACCTAGGACACGACCCATAGTACAAGTAACCTAAGCTTCGGCTTAGGGTCTCCAAAAGATAAGATCTCCACTTAAAAGAAAATTAATATGCAAACTATAAAATTTGTGCAAACTTATTGTTTTAGATTTGTTTGATTCCTTATACAAGCAAACCACTTTGTGTTATAGTTGTGTTAGATTTTTTGATTGGTTCCAAACACGGATAAGGGAGTATCGTTTCTAATAATCAAAAAAGGAAAACAAGCCCCAAAAATTCATTTCTCTTGGAGCCTCCAAAAAAGTTGAAACGGCCCTGAAAACACCCTTAGTGTTAGTTTGCATTTGAAAACCCTGACCATGTATGTGTTTGACAGATTTTACAGCATGCATGAAAAAACACTAATGTTCAAAAAGCCTCGAGGGGTTGTAAAATGCCCCATATAGTATGAAATCTTCAAACTTTGTTATAAGCATGTTTGATCCACATTTTATGTGTATTAATACAAGTGTTTATTTTGATCCAACAATATGATATACACATAAAGACCCTTCCAAACAATTAGATGATGTTTTTAGTTTTACGCTTCAAACTTGTGTAAATTGTGGCTTGATTCAAATTGTGTTTAGTCTGTTATCCATTATGTTTTAATATGTTGTCCATTGTGTTTTTGTATTGTTGTCTATTGTGTTTTAATCTGTTGTTTATTGTGTTTTTAGTCTGTTGTCCATTATGTCTTTTATCTGATGTCATTAATTGTGTATTTTATCGATTGTCATCAATTGTGTTTTTAGTCTACTTTTCATTGTGTTTTTAGTTTGTTACTCATTGTGTTTTACATTATATCCATTGTGTTTTAGTCTGTTGTCTATAGTGTCTTTTTATCTGTTGTCTTCGATTGTGTTTTTGGTCTACTTTTCATTATGTTTTAATTTGGGTTTTTTAATTTTTTTTTAAACTATAACAATAGGGTACTCATACTAAAGGTAAAACGATGCTCGATTTTATGGTATAATTTTAAAAAAATAACGTATAAAATTGTCATGGACGTTTAAAAATTGGGGGTGAGGGAATAGCATATGACTTACATGTGCATGTTTCTATGCATGTGATTTGCATCCACATATTTTTTTTATCTTCACTAAACAAAAATACTCTTCCGTCTTCCCACTTGATTCCTTATTAGACACTCTCACTTAATAGTGTTTCTTACCCTTTTTTATATCTCTTTGTTACATGGTTGCAAAAGTCGTTAGGCGCTCCCTAGTCGGTCGACCAGGGAGTTGAGAGTACTCGGCCTAGGCGGAGAGTACACGGGTAGTACTCAGACATGCCAAATTATAAAGAAATTAGTTTTCAGAAATTAAATATGTTTCAAATTACATAAATTTTCTAATATTATATTATATTATATTATATTATATAACAAAGAGCGTAGGATCTTGTCTACAGTAAATCCTGAAATTACAGTTATACCCTTGGTCTAACCTTGATATTACTACCCTTAGTCCAAAATTGCAGATTAAATTTTACCAATCTCTGAATCGTCCAAACATTTTTTTGATGTCACGGTTGTTTCACCGCCACCGGAGCTTCGCCTGAACTGACCTGACCAGAACTCTAGCCGCCGTCGCCGGAGACTGCGGCTAGGTCTCTGGATCACTGCCATCTTCTTCATCTGCGCCTCCTCTTATCACAATGTCTACATTTTTTTGAACAGTACACAGCAAATGGACACAATTTTCATGTTATTTACCATTGTGCCATGCATTCTTTTTCTCCAGTAGAGCAAAGGTCGTATGGAATAAATAATTATATATCAACTTTTAGTACATGAGTTACATAAAACTAATTGTCACATAATCAATTTTTTTTAAAGGTGAGCTTCTAATGGTGATCATTGTCACATCCGCACATTGCGGGCCCTCTCCAAGAACGTGGGCCCAGATAGCAGGGTCAGCGCTGGGTTAACCAGTCTTGGGTCGAAGACTTTCCCCCGGAAACCGTACTGCCTCCACACGATTTTTACTCGCTGGAGTAACAGCCGGATGAAAACCGGAGTGACGCTCAGGATCAAACCCTCCTCGGTGGGTTTTTCACCATCATAGCGCACATGTCACACCCATATGCCTTTGCCGGGAATCGAACGGAGTCTCACAAGGAAACAACCGATCCAACAACCAACTGAGCTAGAGGGTGGACGTCACATAATCACCTTTAAGTTGTATAATGCATGCATGTTGGCAGATCAATTTTTTATTGGGGTCATCATTTTCAGTGGCGGATCTAGAAAATTCTTATACGGGTAACGTTTCAAAATATAATAACAAAACTTGAAAGGGCTTAGGAACAGTACCTGTTTCTAGGTTTTCATAACCCACACGTGCCAGTTATTTATATAGTTATAAGTATTTGACTGAATGGTGTCAAATGGTTTTTGTTTTCCTTTATGCTTGGTGGATGTATTTTACTTTGTTGCTTGCTTTATTGTAATAAAATGATTTAATTGAATTGAGTGGCAAAAATATTGATATATTAAATCGTGTATAGTATGTTAATTTTCATAGCATTTAACTAATTTGTATTAATCAGTACCTTTTTTTCTAAACAAGTTAGCATTTTAATTATGGTTTTATTAATCAGCTTAATGATAAATTATAAAAAATATTAATATATTAAAATGCTTATACTAAGTTAAGTTAATTATCAATATTGTTAAGGTTTATTACCAAATATTGAAATTGATGGACTCGTGTTTGTTATTGTTTTAAAAGCTCAATACACGTACGTCTTTAAACTATTTAGACGTTCATTACTATTGACAAAGGAGTTGCATTCAGGATAGAGTATTTTTTTGATATCGTAGGCTATAGATGAGTGCCGGTATGTTCACAAACCGAACTGGTATTCGGTTTCAATGTTTTCGATCGATATGAAACACGTGACGATATCCATTTGAGTGTCGGTAACATAACGAACATAACCGATACCGACCGAGTTCCTGCCGCGTAGCGCGGGGAATCCCGCTAGTTTATAACGTGAAATTGATATTCATTCTTTAATATGATAGGAATAAAAATTGTGTTTTATTTTATTTTAAGTCAAAATCGGCCCAAGTTGACCTATTAGATCCGTTTTGGCCGATGTTGACTGCATTTGATCGATTCTGAGTAATTAGTCGGAGTTGAAGAAAGTCGCCTCGGCAGCCTACCTTGTAGCGACTACTCGGGAAGTACTCGGCCTTGGAGACCTTGTTTTACAACCATGCTTTGTTATATAACTCATCCCTAATTAAATCCAATAAATTATTGACGATGCTCTCCCGTCAATGTCACAAAGTAGTAACAAACTTGTGTTTGTCCTCTCATGTTTCGTGTTTGAAATACTTTAAATAATACTCTTATAGTTTCTTTTTCAGATCTTGTAACGTAGATAACTAGTTGATGCTCCGTCTGCGTTGTGGAACGATAATCGAATAATTCTCAATCAATTAAAAAAAGACCACTATAATTTTGCTAGAAAAAAAAAAAACAAAAACGATGATAAGATCGTAATTTTGGGCTCATGGCAAAACTGTAATTTTTCAGGACTAATGAGCCAGTGTTAGGCAGCTCATTGAGACGAAAAAAAAATATTAAATCGAGTAAACCAATTAAAACAAAAAACATTTATAGTTTTGCTAAAAAAACTAAAACGATGAGAAAAACGTAATTTTTAACTGAGTGCGAAATCATAATTTTAATTCAGGGATAAATCGTAAATTAAATGGACCAATGGGGGAGTGCCAAGAAGCTGCCGGCATGACTGTAATTTTAAGTGGGGGTAAAAACATAATTTTAAACTGATGGCAAAATCGTAATTTTAAAGGGAAAAACTAATGACAAAACTGTAAATTGAAACGGGGCAAAATCATAATTTTTAATCGGGAGCAAAATTGAAATATTTAGCTGTGAGCAAAAACGTAAATTTATTTTTAAGTGGGGGCAAAAACATAATTTTGAACTGATGGCAAAATCGTAATTTTAAAGCAGGAATAAAATCGTAAATTTGTTGGACCAATAGGGGAGTGTTCCCTCTACCGCCCATTTAGGCCAAGACGGCAAGTACTATTGCCCCTCATAGGTTTTGTAGATATTGAATTTATTATACAATATTGGTATTCTATTATTTAATTTATAATAATAACTGGTGAGAATCCTTAGCTATAACAACAGAAAATAAAAACCAAACAAATAAAATTGGGATATGGCTAAAAAAACATAAATGTAAAATGGGTTTTTGATGAAAAAACAAAAGATAAATGTAAACTGACATAAACACCTCTAACTCTACTAAGATGTGTTTAGACCAAGTTAGAGTATTGGATGAAAATGACAAAAAATAGAAATATCATAGACCCAGTAAAAGAAAAAACTATTTGAACTAAAGTGACATTTGGATCAAACCTTAAGGACTAAAATAATAATTTTATATAATTACCCATTACCCAATACTATAGTTTTCATTATATTTAGGAATAAAAGTGTTGTATCTTATCATGCTTTGGGTTTTTTTTTAAATGATTTTTTTTACTTTTAACCCAAAACTATTCGATTCTTTACTTTTAACTCAAAACTATTTGATTTTTTTTTACTTTTAACCCCAAAACTTTTCATCTTTACTTTTAACCCAAAACTATTTGATTTTTTTTTTTACTTTTAACCCAAAAACTTTTCATCTTTTGCAATTTAACCTCACAACTTATTTAGTTTCAACTTTAGTCCTATATACTTTTCATTTTTCGCAAAATTTTCGTTTTACGTTCCGTTCTAAATTTTACGAGTTAACACGACACAACACGTGTGTGTGGTAAAACGTTTTTACGTTGTCTATCTTTTCCCGTTTGACAGGTTCATCGTAACGCGCGAGTCATAGATCGACTTAGTTATTTATTTTATATGTTTTACGTTTCGGTTTCGTTTCTTCACATTAACACGCCGCAACTTCTATGTTGGTGGTCACTGACACAGTAGTGTGACATTGGTGCGCCGCAACATGGGGTGATTGATTAATACTAGTTTTTTTAATTTTTTAAACTTATTATATTATTATTATTATTATTTTATTAAAAAAAAAAAAACTTATTCCTAAATTTATGGTCACGTTTTTATTGTTGATGCCTATCTATCTGCAACCAGAATTTGGTAGCTTCAACCATCAAACAAACAATCCATTAACTGACAACAATGGCGAGAGGAGATTACGAAGATGAAGAAGAACAACCGCCATTGTTACAGACCTCAAACCACAACCTCACAGGTCTGCTCTGCTCCTCTACTTCATTTCTTCACTAAATTTCAACTAAAAAGTCAGTTAATGTTTGATCCGACTTGGTTAGGTTGTTTATTATTTATGAACTTCAGTTAACCAAACTGGAGATCATTTCGTAGTGAAAGTCAATGAAATGTTGAATCATATCGGTTTGACTTTGTTGTTGTAGTTTGAATTTGATGATGAAAGTGAGAGTGAGACCTAGGGTTTTGTATGTTGATTGAAGGAGATATGCAGGTGGAATGACAGGATCTGGTGTTCTGTGAGTTTTGTTAATGGAGATTTGTAGTTGAAACAGTGAATCAGATTTAACTTAATTTCACTTATATTTCATTCTGCTTTCTCGAATTTGACGATAACGGTTAAAACTGTTAGTTAATTTGCTTGAAGGAACAGTATAGACATTTATAGCTGGAATGATTGGATTAGTAGTTTTATTTATGACTAATATCAATGGAGATTCTAACTAGTTTCTGAATTAGAACTTGATTTTACTTATATTTTGATCAATTTCCTTGAATTTGATGATAACACTATTTATTAATTAGCTTTGTGTTGTTGATTGAAGGAACCGTATGGACAGCCGTAGCACATATTATAACTGCAGTGATAGGATCAGGGGTCTTATCACTAGCTTGGAGTATGGCACAGGTGGGATGGATTGCGGGCCCATTGTCGGTGCTCATCTTCGGCTTCTTCACCCTCGTTTCCGCATACTTTATCTGCGACATTCATCTTTATTTCAACCCTAAAACCGGCAACACCACTATGAACCAGTCCTACTTGCAGGCCGTTCACACCATTCTAGGTCCGTTTGTTTCATCCCATTATCTAAACTTCAGGATCATAAGCGTTTACTTGCATTTTACTTATACCCACTTCTGTACATTGGATTTTAGGGTATAAGCATGGCGTGGCATGTGGATGCTTGCTGTATTTCAGTATATTCAAAACGGGAGTTGTGTATACAATCACTTCCGCCACTAGCATGAGGTATGCTAACGTTTCCTGCGATTCTCTCTGTAAATTTCGTTAAGAAAATGATCTTTGTTCTGTTTGAATTATCCTTTGTTGCTACTTTGATTTAGTGAAATCTTGACTATAGGGTTGGGTTCAACGGGGAACACTAAAAAGTGGGGAGCCAGCTCTAAACCCTAAAGCTAAACCATAAGACTCAAACCTAAGCTGAACCGTAAAGTCTAAACTATAAACCCTAAAGTCTAAACTATAAACCCTAAAGGCTTAAACCTAAACCCTAAATCCTAATGATAAACCCTAAAACTAAACCCTAAAGTAAAACCCTAAAAGCCAAACTCTAAATCAAAAGGGCTATATTAAGGGTTCGACGAGCCGGTTCCAATGCCGCTGGAATGAGTCCAATTGGAGTTCGTTTGAGCCAGTTCCTCTTTTTTTAGTGTTCTGCTTTCAACCTCCCACCTTGACTATATATATAACATATTAATATTAGTCGGGTTTGAACGTTTTGGCTGGGTGACAGAGCAATCTTGCAATCAAATTGTTACCACAAACAAGGGCATGATGCTGCTTGTGAATTTGAGGATAGGCATTATATGCTTATGTTTGGATTAGTTCAAATACTAGCTTCTCAAATACCCAACATTTTTCATACGAAATGGCTCTCAATTATTGCCGCAATTATGTCATTCACATATTCTTTTATTGGAATGGGACTTGGATTAGCCCAAGTAATAGGTACATATCTCTATCTTCAACATATCGATACGCGATCTTGTTTATGGACCACAAATAATATAATCGTTTGTCGAAAATGAAATTGCAGCAAAAGGGAAAATTGAAGGTAGCATCTATGGAATCTCAACTACTAAACCGACACAGAAAGTATGGTTGGTTGCTCAAGCTATCGGAGATATTGCATTTGCTTTCAACTTCACCTTAATCCTTCTTGAAATACAGGTATAACATATAATCAGTTCCATACATCTTTTAGGGTAAATTACACTTTTCGTCCATTATGTTTATACCAAATTTCAGTGGATGTCATTACCTTTTAAAATGTCAGGAACCATCCTTTATGTTTTAAAAACCTTGAACGGTTTGTCCATTGATACTAACCCAGTTAAAACTTTCAGTTAAGCGATTTAGTCATTTCATCATTTATTTAAAAAGTATACTAAAGATAAAACAAAAAGAAAAAAAAAAGAGATACAAACACCCTTTATCTCTCGAAACACTATAAAAAAGACTAAACTACCCATATGTGACCAGACTTAACTAAAATTTTAACTGGGTTAGTGTCAAAGGACAGACCATGCAAAGTTTCTACAAGGTAAAGGATGATTCTTGACATATTTAAAGGTAAAGGACATCCACTGAAACTTAGTATAAACATAAAGGACGAAAAGTGTATTTTACCCAATCTTTTTTTTTTATCGCGAGTCAATTTCTCCAACAGTTATGCACTGTTTATGACATGTAGAGCACTTTGAAGTCACCTCCATCACAAAAAGTCACCATGAAGAGGGCTTCCGCAATTGCGATCGTTACAAGTACTATCTTCTACCTGTTCTGTGGTGGATTTGGGTATGCTGCATTTGGAGATTCGACTCCTGGAAATCTGTTGACCGGGTTCGGGTTTTACGAACCGTATTGGCTTGTTGACTTCGGTAACGCGTGCATTGTTCTCCACTTAGTTGGAGGGTACCAGGTATACTGTCAGACAATGTTTGTAATAGTGGAAAGATGGTATGCAGAAAAATTCCCAGACAGCGAGTTTGGGAAAGACACGCGAAGCATGAAGGTGTCGTTATTGCCTGAGTTCAAACTAAATCCACTTCGGTTATGTTTTAGAACAGCATATGTGGTTTTGACGATGGCAGTTGGGATGTTATTCCCTTACTTTAATGAGGTCCTCGCGTTCGCAGGCTCGATCATCTTTTGGCCGTTGACCATATATTTTCCGGTACAGATGCACTTTGTGCAGAAGAAGGTTGTACCTTGGTCCGGAAAATGGATTTTACTTGGTGTGTATACCATTTTTTGCCTGCTTGTAACCATTTTTACTTTGGTTGGTTCCATTGAAGGACTCATTGCCAAAAGATTTGGCTAGTATATAGTAAATAGTAAATTCTCTTTGAAGCTAATAAGGGGTGATAGCAAATTTTATTGGGTTTATTAGCCCATTCTCTTGTATCAAACAGTTGTATCAATATTAGAATGTTACAGAATAGTGTAACATTTAGAAAATAATGTCATTTGACCTGGGCTAGTTGTGACGTGTTATTCAATTATAAGTTGAATTCGAATACTTGTTTAAATTTACTCTTATAAACCACTTAGCTCGGTAACCTGTTTGTTGTAACAAAGTGATCGTGTTTGTAGTCTTTAGTTGCCGAGTTAAGGCAACTAAGATTTTGTCAGCTCGAGATGTTATGCTTGTATTGTCAAGACCGAGATCCTATACAGTTTCCTATTCGCACTGGGATCATATACACCATTTGATGCTTCCCAAGCGCGCCTTAGTCTCGCTATGGTTGAAATGTTGAATTTGATGGTTGAGCCATAAGGAAAAAGAATAGAAAACTTAAATATTTTGCCACACTTTTTAAGTACTAGCAGCACTCTTTTGGTATCACTACCTAATTAAGTTTTTTGCTTAAAAAGGTTAATTTGTTGTTTAATGCTTTTTTTTACACAGCAACTCTCTGGTTTTCTAGCATAAATAGACCATAACCTATGTCTTATAGAATTTGAATCTACTTTTCTTAGATAGAGATGAGACACCTTCCCATCACGCTATGTCTGTTGTTTATAAAAAGTTAAATTTGTGATACATTTTCGGGCTCAATGAACAGCTCTAAAATGGTAAGTTACTTATCCGAAACACACCAATAAGTTACTAAAATGGTAACTTTGGTCGGTCCGGTTTTATACAGTTGGTTATCATTAAATGGAAAACCAAAACGTTCGCTACAGTTTGAAAATTTTGATACTGACAAACAAAAAAGTCAAGACTGAAAACCGGCAAAATCAAACCAATGACCAGTTTGGGCGGTTTGAACACTCTTGATAACCTCACTATGCAGAATCCAGAATCAGACTCAATGGCAGGAGGAAACTATGATGATGAAGATGAAAAGCTGCCACCATCGTTGCAGAGCTCACATTATAATCTTACTGGTTTGCTCTTCTTCATTCCATATTTACCTGTTTGATCTGATTAGTTTTTTCCTGATGTTAACTCTACGAAGCTCAAAAAAAAAATTATCTAGCCCTAGAGATCAATCTGAACTTGTTTCAGTTCAATTGCATGCCTATTCTTTGAACTTGATGATAATAATATATATCCATTATGGGTTTGTACTCATTTAACTTAGTGTTATTGATTGTATGGACAGCCCGGGTGGATCGCTGGACCATTGTGTGTCGTAATCATCGTGTTGTTTGCGCTTGTGTCCGCATTCCTTATCAGTGATGTTTATGTTTATACAAACACTAGCAATGGCTGCACCACCAGTCCACCACTAACCACTCCGGTTTTATACTTTTATTCTTCATTTTCAATTCTTTCACTTATAAGCTTCTATAGTTCCACTTTTAGCTTGATAAAACCTCCATATGTAATTTTGATTTCAGGATATAAGAATGGATTGGTGTGTGGATGCTTTCAGTTTATTCAAAACAGGAGTTGTATACGTAATCACATCAGCAATCTGCATGAGGTATTCTAACCTTTTCCATCCATTCTGTTCTACCCGAACATTGTATTAGCCACTCTCGAAACTTTGACAGAGCAATTATGCAATCAAACTGTTACCACAAAGAAGGGCATGCATGATGCTGCTTGTGAATTCCAACATAAATATTACATGTTTATGTTCGGAATCATTCAAATAATAGCGTCTCAAATACCCAACATTTTTCATATGAAATATTGCTTCAATTATGTCCTTTACCTATTCTTTCATCGGAGTTGGACTTGGATTAGCCCAAGTAATAGGTATTAATCTCTATGTTCAAAATACTGATTGTTGTACCGCAAACTCGAGGTGTTCACAGTCCGGTTTGGCCAGTTATGACAAACATTTGTAGGCCAAACCATTGACTATTGTTTTGGGAACCAATTTGGTGGTTTGAACCAATTTTTTTAAATAATTTTCCCTTCAAAATCGTTAGTCTATATACAAAATTTTGAAATAATAAAGAGATCTGATATTAAAAAAAATAGAAATAGTAGTATAGTACATATACATAATTGCATATTCCAAAAAAAAAGTGAAAACAGCTTGTTCTGGTTCCAAACTGCTGGCCAAACCGTTAAACTATCAACCCGTGAAAACCAGAGCGAACCGAATCTTATAAATATCAAACCAGCAGACTTGCTTCGGTTTGGGTAGTTTGGTCAGTTCTAATGATTTATGAACGCCCCTATCACAAACCGTTTAGATATATTAGAGTAAATCGCATTTAGCGTCCTTTAAGTTTGATCCAAATTGCAGGCGTTGTCCTTTAACTAACGAAATTACACTGGATGTCATTTATGTTAGTGTTTCTCATCAGACGGTGTCCTATTGCCCTAACCCAATTAATTTTTTTCTGTTAACTTTTAACGCCATGCAATATACTCTTTAACACATGCCCTCATATGAGTGACACGTGTAAAGAGTTAACAGAAAAAATTAACTGAGTTAAGGCAAAAGGACCCCGCCTGATGAGAAACAGTAACATAAAAGACATTCAGTGTAATTTCGTTAGTTAAAGGACAGCGCCTGCAATTTGGCTCAAACTGGAAAGATGCAAAATGCAATTTACTCGATATATTATCAAATTAAGTTGCTTGTTGAATATGGAATTGCAGAACAAGGGGAGATTAAAGGTAGCATGAAGCCATGAATGGAATCTCAACTACTAATCCAACACAAAAAGTATGGTTGGTTGCTCAAGCTATTGGAGACATTGCATTTTCATGTACATTTTCGTTAATCCTTCTTGAAATACAGGTGCAAACTTAACATTTAATCTGCGCTAACACCTTATATTTAGTCCAATTTTTTTTTTTTTTAACGATTATGTGATTTTTGTGACATGTAGAGCACTTTAAAGTCACCTCCATCTCAAAATGTGACCATGAAGAAGACTTCCACTATTGCAGTCTTTATAATTGCCTCTTTTTTTTACCTATGTTGTGGTGCCTTCAGCTATGCTGCCTTTGGAGATTTGACTCCTGGGAATCTGTTGACCGGGTTCGGGTTTTATGAACCGTATTGGCTCGTTGACTTTGGTAATGCATGCGTTGTTCTCCACTTGGTTGTTTCCAGGTATCACATGACCTTAGCTTACTAATTAGTTGGTGGTTACCATGCATTGTTCTCCACTGTTTGGCATTGCGTTTTCATGTTACACGAGTCCTAAAATCGTGTCAGACACATAAAAACACGCATGTGTTTTTGTGGGTTAAAACGAACACTGTCCCTTTAACCCCAAAATTTTATTTTATTTTATTTCTTTTTGCGTATAAACCTTTAAAACTACATATATACATCCAAAAGTACAAATGTATATAAACATTTTTATGTTTAAAATTTTGTGCTCATTTATCTTTGAATCTTTTAAATCGTAGCATAAAATATCCAATCAGCTAAGTTATGACATTTATATATCCTTTTAAAAAAAAGTTATATAATAAACAGGTTAACGGGTCAACCTGAACACAACCCGTTCACGAGTTCAACCCAGACCCATTTATACCAAACGCAAACTTGCGAATTTAATGCCAAACACCCCCTAAATGGTAGATCCCATGATAGAAGCCCGTTACGTTACAACTAATTATCAGCTCATGATTATATAATTGGGTTTTGAATATGTGTTATCAGATATACAGTCAGACTTTGTTTGCACTTGTGGAAAGATGGTATACAGAAAAGTACCCAGACAGCATACTGACGAGGGACATTCCGAATTTGAAGGTGTCGTTATGGCCCGATTTTAGATTAAACCGTCTGAGGTTATGTTTTAGAACAAAAGATTTGGCTAATTCTTAATCATAATTCTACAATCTTTTTCTTAGTTTTTTAGAGTAAATTATACTTTTCGTCCTTTAGGTATATTGCAAATTGCATTTTGAGTCCTTAATCTTCATTAGTTACATGAATCGTTTTTAATCTTTGAACGATTCCTTGAAGGGTCTGTGATCGCAGTAGCATTGGCTCGATCTTGTAGCCAAGCATCATGAAGTGTAGTTGTTTGAACATCCTAACATGACGCGCGGCATTGGTTTAAGACCATTAAGTAATAATTTAACAACATGCTCTTCGATCATAGCGTTTGCAGCTTGAGCGGCTATTGAACGCATATCTTCAGCACACTTCCGGTGGAGCCAAATCCATTTTACGATTTGAGCGTTTGGTTAAACATAGATGCAGTGATGACCACGCCAACACCATCAACACTTGTCTACCGCGCTTTTGAGCCAAAACGTTAAGGATCAATGGTTCTTATAATATCGGGTGTCAATCGTACTGAGAACGTGTGATTAAGCATAAAGGAGTCGAAGAGAAAACTCATTCTTATTCAATCAACAACTACCACACCTATATATACTAGACTAGTTGAAGTAAAATGGTAAGACCACACGGTCTGGGTCTGAAAGGGGTGGTGTGGGGCTTCCGCAACGCCGGCACACCACCCCTTCCCATGACGTGGTGGCGATGTGGTGACAAGGCGGGGGAAATCTCATGGGCGTGAGGGTGGTGATGTGGTTGGTTGTGATTGGTTGTTTTTTATTATTTTTTTTTTTTCATTTTCTAAAATGCCATTTTGCAAGCCCCTTCCACCCGTGTTTTTTTTTCTACCACATCTCTCTGCTGACGTGGCTGTCACATGGCGCTTCATGCCCTCCCACAACGTATAGTCTAATGACATAATAGTGAGCAGTGTTGTAAAAATCGCGATTAATCTCTAGTCGGCCAGTAACCGAGTAATTTTTCGTTAATCGGTCCATTAATGCTAGTCGGCTCTAGTCGGACCTAGTCGGACAGCCAACAAACGGCGATTTCGGCAAAAAACCTGTATATTCCGGCCAAAACTCGTAAATTAGCCAGTTTCCAACAAAACCATGTGAATTCCAACAATTAATCTTGTATACTTAAAAAAATGAGTCGAGGAAGAGGTAAAACTTGTTTACTTAAAATATTTACCTATAAAAATGTGTATCTGTATACATAAAACTGAAAATTACATATAAAAAACACGATCTGATTAATCCCGAGTAGTCGCTAGTCCCTACCTCACCGACCGACTAGCGAGTTCTCCAACCTTGATAGTGAGTAAATTAAAAAAAAAATTAATAGTCATAAACATGGGAATAAAAAAATTCTGTTAGTAAAACTTGGTTTTGTTTTTGTAATTTTAAAAATGTGTGATTATAAAAAGCAAAAAGGAGGAAAATCAGGATCACAACTCTTAAATTTAGAAAAATAAAAACAAAATAATCGTCAATTAAATTTTTATCATTAAATTGGTAAAGTTTAAATAATGGAAATGTGTGAGGTTGATGAGAAACGAAATAAAGAACGTATTTAGAATATTGAAAAGGAAATTAGGTAAATTTGAAACGGATAAGAAACCGCGTGTAAGTTAAATGGGTATATGGTTTAGGCGGAAAAATAAAAATTAAGGTTGCCTAGAATTGTGTTATGTGTGTCGTAAGTTTTATTTTTATTTTTTAGGTATAGAGATAGAGATAAAGAAGAGATGAAGATAGAGATTATATAAAGATTTTTTTTATATATTCTTGTATTGTAGGAATAGAAGAAAATTAGAGTAAATTACTTTTTAAGTCTATGTGTTATAGTGGTTTTAACCACTTGAGTATAAAATAAAAAAAGTTTAACGCTTGTAACCATCTGAGTCCAATTGGCTTACTTAGACTTTCTTAATTAACTTTTGTGAAATAACCATAATAGCCTTACCCATTACCACCCTTGTATGTATGATTTTGACAGAGAGATATTTTAGAGAGGGAAAGCAGAAAAGAGAGAGGGGGGGGGGGGGCTAGATAAAGAGAGAATCAAAGTGAGAGAGAGAGGGAATCGGAATAGGTCCGCCATGTTGCAGTGACATGTTCTTCGGCCAGGTTGCAAATTTGAAGAAGGGTGCTACTAAATACACCCTCCCTAATTACTAAATGCACCCCCTCCTCTTACATACTTACGGGTGAAAAAGTAAGGAGGAGTGTATTTAGATCAACCATTTGAAGAAATCGGAGTTTGATAAAGTGGTTGATAAATCTGACATGTTGAAGATTAAAGTTTATTCGGGCCAGAAAAGTAAACCGGTTTGTGGGTTCGGGTCCAGGTCTGGTAAGCTTTTGGGTGTTGTGGCGGTGGGTTTGGATTTGGATTCAGGGGCGGTTGAGGGTGGTGGTAACCGGGGGTGTGTGGTAGTGAGAAATGGGTGGGTGTGGTGGTGGATGGTGGTGATGTGTGTGAGGTTTGTGTTTTAAACAGGCGATGATGGTGATGAGGTTGTGAGTTGGTGGTGGTGGTGAACTAGGGGTTGATGGTGATAATAGTATTTTGGTCATTTCATAATGAATTAACTGAGATGGTTAAAAGTTGAAAACCAGAAATACTCAATACATTAAACTTTTTGATTTTAGACGCTAGTAGTTAAAATCACTAAAAGACAACGATTTAAAAAGTAAAAATACTATTTAAATTAAACTGAATTTAAAATATAAATATAAAAGAGTGATTTTGAAATTAATACGTCATTTATTATAATTGAGATACCGAAATAATTTGTCACGTATCAACACATTCCTTGATTTATTTCAAGTGTCTCCAACTATTAGAATTGAATCATTGCCTCCTTCATTCATTAACCAATAATATATATATACACAGAGACCTATCTCCTATTTTCATTGAGAGATTTACATAATCACATAACATAAATACATTCCAAATATATCCATATTCTATTACACCCTATTTTCATTGAGAGATTTACATAATCACATAACATAAATACATTCCAAATATATCCATATTCTATTACACCCCCGCAGTCGAAGCTTGAGGTGGCCGAATGTTGAGACTGGACCGAAAATCATCGAACAAAATGCGAGGCAAGCCTTTAGTGAAAATGTCCGCAATCTGAAATCGCGATGGAACGTGTAGAACACGGACCTGTCCACGCTGAACGAGTTCACGAACAAAATGAATGTCTAACTCAATGTGTTTAGTACGTTGATGTTGAACCGGATTCCCGGAGAGATACACAGCACTTATATTGTCACAAAAAACAATGCTAGCCTTATGCATTGGTTTGTGAAGATCCAACATGAGATTGCGAAGCCATGACAATTCAGCAACAACATTGGCAACACCACGATATTCAGCTTCAGCACTAGAGCGCGAAACAACGGCTTGACGCTTGGAAGACCAGGACAATAAATTAGAGCCAAGATAAACACAGTTTCCGGATGTAGATCTACGTGTGTCAGGACACCCAGCCCAGTCCGCATCCGTATATGCACGAAGAGATAAATCACCAAGCGAACGTAAAGTTAGTCCAAAAGAAACAGTGCCCTTTAAGTAGCGGATGATACGTTTGAGAGCATTCCAGTGATCAAGACGAGGAGAGTGCATGTACATACACACCTGTTGAACTGCATAACTAATGTCGGGCCTAGTGAAAGTCAAATATTGAAGTGCACCTGCCAAACTACGATACTGAGTTGGATTGTCAAATTCGGGACTAGATGTGGCACTGAGTTTCGGGTTGCAGTCGACGGGTGTGGCAACCGGGTTACAAGACGTCATACCTGCCCGTTCAATAATATCATTAGTGTATTGTTGCTGAGAGAGAAACATAGAATTTCCCGTGCGAGTAACTTGAACTCCAAGAAAATGACTAAGCGGGCCGAGATCTTTCATTGCAAATTCATCACCTAATCGACGCATAAGATGATCCCGTAGATGATCCGTAGATGTGGTGAGAATGATGTCGTCGACGTAGATTAGTAAATAGGCCACGTCAGTACCACGATGATAAACAAACAGAGAATGATCACAACGACTCTGTCAAAAACCAATAGAGATAACAAAATCCGTAAATCGTTGGTACCATGCGCGTGGCGCCTGTTTCAATCCATAAAGAGACTTCTTGAGAAGACATACATGATCCGGAAAGTGTTTATGTCGAAAACCCATCGGCTGATACATATAAACCGTCTCATGTAAATTACCGTGTAGAAACGCATTTGTGACATCCAATTGATGTATCTTCCACGATTGAGACAAAGCAAGCGATAAAACAGTACGTATAGTAGCCGGTTTAACAACCGGACTAAAAGTATCACCACAATCCACTCCAATCTGTTGATTACTCCCATCACAAACTAAACGTGCTTTGTACCGTTCTAACGTACCATCCGACTTGTATTTATGACAAAACAACCACAAACTGCGTATCACATTCATGTGAGGTTGCCGAGGGACAAGTTCCCATGTCTTATTTTTAATAAGGGCATTAAACTCAAGGGTCATGGCGTTAAACCATTCCGGAACGGACAAGGCATCTTTGGGAGTTTTAGGTAACGAAACAACGGAAGAGGTGAATAAGTTTAGAAAATGCCGTGGTTTGGAGATACCATCCATGGCACGAGTACGCATAGTGCGAGTAGAAGTAGAGGAAAGTGGTGGAATTGATGGTTGAGAAGGAATCGATGTATGTGAAGATGTTTGAGCCGAAGGGGTATCGGCTTGGGGAGTAGAAGAAACAAGAGGAATTTGATCCTGATGAACAGGAGACGATGACTGGGGCGAGTTGGGCTGTGTTGACGAGTTGGGCTGGGGCGAGTTGGGTTGGGTTGTGGTGACGAGTTGGGCTGGGGCGAGTTGGGCTGAGGCGAGTTAGGCTGTGGTGATGAGGGGGGGGGGGAATTGACTGTGAGTTTAATGGGCCATTAAACAGAAACGAAGGGTGGGAGGAGTTAGTGTAGGTAGATGGGCCGAAAGATGGGCCATGAAGAGTGGGTTGGTAGGATGTTTGGTAAGAGGAAATATGTTGTGATATAGGGGGTGTGGTCGGCTGTGAAGTAACAGTGGGAGTTAAGGGAGCTTGTGAAGAAGAGTTAGGAAAAATGTGGAGAAAATCATAGGACCGAAAATCCGATGAGGAACGATCAAAATACGGAAAAGTGGATTCGTCAAAAATAACATGACGGCTAATGATAATCTTATGAGTGGCTAAGTCAAGACACTTATAGCCACGGTGGTTAGGAGGATACCCTATAAAAACACAATGTAGCGATCGATAATCCAATTTATGAATTGTTGTTGATGGTAGAAGAGGAAAGCATAAGCACCCAAAAATTCGGAGATGATCATATTTAGGATGAGTGAGATATAAGCGTTGAGTAGGGGAATTATAATTTAGAAGTTTGCTAGGTAAAATGTTGAGAAGATAGGTAGCAACCTCCAAGGCATGATGCCAATAGGTATTAGGAAGAGATGCCTGAGCAAGAATTGTGCGAATAAGGTTGTTAATAGTGCGTATTTTCCGTTCTGCTTTGCCGTTTTGAGAGGAAGTATGAGGACAAGAAAACCGAAATTGCATGCCATTTTGGTTACAAAATTGTTGGAACGAGGAGTTGGCATACTCCCGTCCATTATCACATTGAAATTGTTTGATTTTGAGATTAAATTGAGTTGTAATAAGTTTAGCAAAAGTAGAGAAAGTAGAGAAAACTTGAGATTTATTAGCAAGAGGGTAGGTCCAAAGAAAATTACTGTAATCATCAATAAACAGAATATAGTATCGATGACCTCCACTACTGAGAATAGGGGAGGTCCAAAGATCACTGTGAACAATATCAAATGGCATAAAAGTAGAATTATAAGAATCAATAAAAGGTAGTCTAACTTGTTTCCCAAAAACACATGACTGACAAAATTTAGGTTTCACAGTACTACAATGAATAAATTGAGATTGTTTTAAAGACTGAAGTAAATTTGATCCTGGGTGACCGAGACGTTGATGCCAAATGTCTTGAGAAACAGCTGCAAAAGAGGATGGTGTGGTGAACTTGGTAATATGTGTAGGATCAAGTGTGTAGAGATCCCCCGGACTATTGCATCGTAGGATAGGGGTCCGGGTCTTGAGGTCCTTCACAACAAAACCAAAAGGATCAAATTCAATGGAAACGTGATTGTCAGTTGTAAAGCGACGAACAGAAATCAAGTTTTTAATTAGAGAAGGGGCATAAAGGACTTGATTTAATTTAAAAGGTGGGAAAGGAGGTTTTAGAGTTTGATTGCCATGTCCAATAACCGGAATAGTTTTGCCATTACCCACAAGAATATTTTTATAAATGCCATCATTAAAAAAAGAAGAGAAATTGTTAGAAAGCGGAGTCATATTAGAAGTCGCACCTGTATCCATAGTGTAGACGGGCTGATCATATTCACTCGAAGCATAGCTCGCCGCATACGATTGAGCCGGACGCGGGCCTAGGATGCCGGCATTGTTGGGTGGCGTCCGCTGAGGAACTGAGGGGTATGGACATGGGGGAGCAGTAGTCCAAGGAGCCCAAGGGTATGAGGTATTTGGGCCGGCCCAAGGGTTGAACCCAAAAGTCCATGGCGGGTACCCATGCTGACCCGTGAACTGTGGAGCAGAATTACCACGACCCCTACCTGCTGAACCACCGCGTCCGCGTCCACGACCGCGGCCGCGACCTCTTCCACAGTTGTGTTGATCCCGAAAAGAATCTGAGCGAGCTTCATAGCGGCTGGAGCCTGACCGAGGGTCAGCGGTATCAGAATTTGGCGACGGACGAGTGTCAGAAGACGCAACAAGAGCGGTACCGGCGGCTTGGGCTGCATTGCGAACTTGATTTGTTTTGCGTGTCTCAGCCATACATAATCTTGATCGAGTTTCATAGAAGTCCGGTAAAGGACTAGTCTGTTGAATGATAGTAGCAGTGCTCTCATATGCTTCCGTAAGGCCCATGAGGAGTTGTAATACCAATTGTTCTTCAGTGATGGGAGAACCAACGTTAATGAGTTGATCATAAATTACCTTGAGGGCCTGGCAGTACGCCGTCATGGTTGAAAATTGTTCAAGACATGTGTTGGCAAACTTATTATTTAGATCAATGGTTCGCGTGGCCTTGTTATCTTGGAAAATATTTGCCAATGCCGTCCAAGTAGCATGTCCGTTGGTGTTGGGCTTCAGAATAGTGTGCAAAAGATCGGTGGAAATTGTCCCGTAAATCCATTGTAAGACAATGGAATCGAGACGTTCCCACGATGGAGAAGAAGAGGTCGTATCCTTGGCTTTGTCTTTATCGGCTGAGGATGATGTCTCACTGAGTTTCTTCGGATGCAAGTGATCATATACATCATACGAGATGCAATGAATTTTGAATAATTCGGACCAGGCTGTGTAATGACCGTTCTCGATGTCAAGGGTAATGGGAATAAGTGCTTTGATGTTTGTGACCGTAACAGCAGGATGAAGACATGATGACTGATGTGAAGGAGGCGACGAACAGAATGTTGCGCAGAGAAAAGAAGGGGGGGCGATAAGGAGAGGATCGAATTTAGGGTTTAAAGGTTTGATACCATATTAGAATTGAATCCTTGCCTCCTTCATTCATTAACCAATAATATATATACACAGAGACCTATCTCCTATTTTCATTGAGAGATTTACATAATCACATAACATAAATACATTCCAAATATATCCATATTCTATTACCAACAACAAATATCTAAATATCTTGTCATATCCAACTTGAAAATAATCAAAAACATTCTTTATCTCCAACAATTTAAACAAATAATAATAATAATATAACTTTCACCTTTCCCGTTTTATTATATAAACTTTTTGCAGTGCTTGTTGTTGTTGTTGTTGATAAACCAACCAACCAACCAACTGCAAGCAGAAGCTGCTGACATCAATGGCAGCAGGAAACTATGATGACGAAGAAGGTCATCCGCCATTGTTGCAGACCTCAAATCACAACCTCACAGGTCTGCTATAGCTATAGCTATAGATCGTATTCAAACTCAATTAACTTCGAAATCTCAACTTCAATTTCATTCCTGTTATTCGAATCTAATACTGACTTAGGGTTTATAATCATATATCTGTGTGTGTTGTTGATTGATTTGAAGGAACTGTGTGGACAGCCCTAGCACATTTTATAGCTGGAGTGATAGGTTCAGGTGTTTTATCACTGGCTTGGAGTGTGGCACAGCTCGGGTGGATCGCTGGACCGTTGTGTGTCGTAGTCATCGCGTTGTTCGCGCTCGTGTCTGCGTTTCTTATCAGTGATGTTTATGTTTATACAAATCCTAGCAATGGCTGCACCACCAGAAACCACTCATTTTTGCAGGCTGTTCACAACATTTTAGGTTAGCTTAAATTGATGCTAATTGTTCATTATTAGCAGTGTTTTTTTGTAATATGTTTTATCATTTCTCTTTTAAGTTTGTTTCTTAGAATTAATTGTCTATGCAGTTAATGCGGTAAAATATATCGGATATCGGTCAAGGACCGATATTTGACATATATATTGGTGGGATATCAATAATTTTAATATAATGCAGAATTTATATATATAGCAATTTAACACTAATAATTCAGTGATATATCAGTTATATCGGTCAAATATCGGTTATATCGGTCAATATCGCCGATAATATCAGTACCGATATTAGAGGACCGATTTAACCGATATATCGCCGATATTAGCTATGCAATGCAGTTATAGCGGTCCAAAATCAATATTGGCAATTTTAATACCATGTAGAATTTATATATATAAAACGTAAATCATATATAATATTAATAGTAATATCAAAAGTCAAAAATGCCAATATTTGAAACGTGATCTAATCGTAAGCAATGAAATCTTCCTCTGAGTCCACATCAACCAAGGCATCCAAAATAACGGTCAATATCGCCGATAACATCGAAACCAATATTTGACACCGATATTTTGTAGAGGGCCGATAACTGTTATCCCACCGATATTAATTGCATAGACTATTGTATCTCTGGTTTGAATATCATGATAGTTATTAATGTTTTATCATTATTATTCGTTTGTTGGCTTTATCATTATGCTTTGGTAAATTGAATTCTAATGATCCAGAATATGACGCATTGGCTGGTAATAATCCATACTGACAGAGTGACCATTGACCAATGGCACTCCTAACTTCCACTTTTGTTGCCAGCGGCAATCTCACTATAACGGAAAACTAACTTTTGGGTGCCCCTAATGAACAATTGACTGATTTGATTTCAATCAGGAATATTGTAAATTGTTTCGAAATGGCATAAATGAATGGAGCAAATGGGGTTACATCTTCGTTAGTGTGGGATCGCCATTGGCAACGAAAATGAGAGTTAGCAGTGTCATTGGTCACGTTGTAAGTATGAATTATTATCGTCCAGTGAGTCATAGTTTGGAACTTTGGATTATTAACATCCAATTTACCTTATTCTTTTCATTGTAATCTTTCTATATAAAGAGATATGATTTCCAGTATTCAACGCCCATTAATATTATTCACCAATATCGTTATGTTCTTCATTTTCATTTCTTTCACTAATAAGCTTCAATAGTTCCACTCTCAAGTTCATCAAATTAATATCTCTTGTGATTTTGATTTCAGGATATAAGAATGGGTTGGTGTGTGGATGCTTGGTTTTTTTCAGTTTATTCAAAACCGGAGTTGTATATGTTATCACATCAGCAATCTGTATGAGGTATTCTAACTTTTTCCATCAGTTCTATCTGAACATTGTGTTAGCTTGTAAATAAAATATTGGCCCTTTGAACTATTTTTCTGGATTACAGAGCAATTAAGCAATCAAATTGTTTCCACAAAGAAGGGCATGATGCTGCTTGCGAATTCGAGCATAAATATTATATGCTTATGTTTGGAATCATTCAAGTAATAGCTTCTCAAATACCCAACATTTTTCATACGAAATGGCTCTCGATTATTGCTGCAATTATGTCCTTCACCTATTCTTCAATCGGAATTGGACTTGGATTAGCCCAAGTAATAGGTATTAATCTCTATATTCAAAATATTGATCTTTAATTGGGAAACGATAAACCAAACTGACCGGATTGGTGGGCCAGCCGCCAGCGGAACGGCCAGTTTTAGAGATTTGAGTCATTTGACAGTTTAACTGTTCACATTTGGCAGTTTGAACCAGCTTTTTCCCTTCAAAATTGTTAGTTTGTTGTTTGTATCAAAAAATTTAAAATAATAAAGATGGTTCATGTATATAATGCATATACATAACTGCATACTCCAAAAGTAAAAAGAGCTAAAAGGGCTAGTTCAGTTTACATGGCCGTTTCCAACTTTCAAACCACCAGCAGAACCTTTAAACCGCCAACCCGCCAAAACTGTACTGTGAACCGAACCCTATAAATATCAAACCCGTCGACTTTCTTCGGTTTGGGCGATTTCAACTTTTATGAACAACCATGTGGCAAACAGTTTGAATATATTATTAAATCAAGTTGCTTGTTGAATACTGGATTGCAGAACAAGGGGAGATTAAAGGGAGCATCAACGGAATCTCAACTACTAATCCAACACAAAAAGTATGGTTGGTTGCTCAAGCTATTGGAGACATTGCATTTTCATTTTCATTCTCATTAATCCTTCTTGAAATACAGGTAAAAACTTAACATTTAATATTAATCCTCTCTTAACACCTTCCGTTTAATCGAAAATTAGTTAATTTAAATAGTTATCTGATGTTTGTGACAAGTAGAGCACTTTAAAGGCACCTCCATCTCAAAAGGTGACCATGAAGAAGACTTCCACTATTGCAGTATTCATAACTGCTTCCTTTTACCTGTGTTGTGGTGCTTCTGGTTATGCTGCATTTGGAGATTTGACTCCTGGGAATTTGTTGACCGGGTTCGGGTTTTATGAACCGTATTGGCTCGTTGACTTTGGTAATGCGTGCATTGTTCTCCACTTAGTTGGCGGTTACCAGGTATCACAGGACCTTACCATACTAGTCAGTTAATCGAAATGGATTTTATGCGGTTCGTACCCGAAATCATGTGAGACACATAAATCCGAACATGACACGAGTTTTCACGGGTTGATAGGAATACAACCCATTTAAACCGAAAATTTTATTTTATTTTATGTTTTTTGCATATTAATCCCTCTAAATTTACAACAAAAAATACAAATGTACATATAATAGTTATGCTTAGGGGTGCAAACGAGCTGAGCTACTCACGAGCTACTCGAGCCCGGGCCTAAAAACAAACTCGTTTAGTAAACGAGCTCGAGCCGGCTCACAAGCCTAAACAAGCCCACTGTTTATATAATTTTTTACTAATATATTAAATATATATATATATTTAAATAATTATAATTACTAGCTATAGAATTATGAAAAATAACTAAATTATATAAAAAAAATAATTATAATTAATATAAATTAATTAATAAACGAGCCGATCCCGAGCTTGAAAAACTACCTATGAGCCGAGCTCGAGCTTTAGAAACAAAGCTCAATCGAGCTGAACTCGAGTTTCTAGCTTTCATAAGTTAAACGAGCTCGAGCTTGGGCTCGACTCGCCTCGTTTGCACCTTATTATCAAAATATTTGTCATAAACTACTAAATCAGTTAAGTTATGAGATACCAATATTTCTTTTGAAACTGTGATAAAATAAACGGTTTAAACGGGTCCAACCTGAACACGACTCGTGCACAAGTTCAACCCGAAACTAACTGGAACCCATTAGACTAAACCCAAACCCAGGAGTTTTGTGTTAGATTTGTGTCGTGTGAGAATCACAACCCTGATTGTAAACACCCCCTAAATAGTAATGTCGGTTCTGATTAATGATAACGGTGTTTCGAATACACAGATATACAGTCAGACTTTGTTTGCACTTGTGGAAAGATGGTATACGGATAAGTACCCCGAAAGCATATTGACGAGGGACATTCCGAATATAAAGGTGTCATTTTGGCCCGAGTTTAGATTAACTCGTCTTAGGTTATGTTTTAGAACGACATATGTGGTCTTGACCGTAGCAGTCGCGGTGTTATTCCCTTACTTCAATGAGGTCCTCGCGTTCTCGGGCTCGATCATCTTTTGGCCCTTGACCATATATTTCCCTGTTGAGATGTACTTTGTGCATAAGAAGGTTGTACCTTGGTCCGGAAAATGGATTGTACTTCGTTTGTATAGTAGTTTTTGCTTGTTTGTGACAGTTTTTACTTTGGTTGGTTCCCTTCAAGGACTTATTGCCAAAAGATTTGGCTAATTCTTAATTTTTGAAAGGGTTAAACCAGTTAACTACAGGGGCCAAAATAGTAATGTATTTTTTTTTAATGTGAAGTAGATTCAATTTACGGATTGTAAATTATAAAAACGTTTAATTCATAATTATGGATTGTAACGTTTAAGTATAAGAAATTAACAAATGGTGGAGCCAAAAATTTTACTTTCAGCTATATAATAATAAGAGTTAACTGCCATTTTCGTCCCTGTGGTTTGGTCACTTTGGCCATTTCAGTCCATTTTTCAAAAATGCGCCATTTTAGTCCCCGACGTTCTGGAAAGGTGCCATTTCAGTCCAAAAATCATAACCCAGTTAAGTCAGTTTGTAAATAAGGACTGATTGTGTAAATTTGTAACATAAAGGACTGATTGTGTAAATTTGTAACACCACCACCACTAGCCCTGCCACCACCACCACTCCGCTGCCACCACCACCGCCACCACCACCGCCACCACCGCCACCACAGCCACTGCCACCACCACCACCACCGGAAAAACGCCATGGCTGCAAACATCACGTTTTGCTTCAAATAGAAGCCTCCGGATATTACCCCGCCAAGATACGGTCTGTTTCAAGCTTTGTTCGATCCACCCAGACGACGACAAATTCATCATCATCATCGCCTCTATTAATAGCTGTTTTCCCTCATAATGTAGCCTCTACCAGGAGCAAGACCAAAAGAATACCAATATGTTTCCATTGTATTGTGGGAAATAATATTTGAAGGAAGCAACAAGATCACAGGAATAAAAATGTACAGTAGACAGAAGGCATTACATATGGTGTTGAATATTTGGGGGGAAATCGGGGCTGCGGAGGTTTTGAGGCTCAGATATGTTATCATCGGAATTTACTGTCAAAATCCGCCATGGCTGCCATCACGGTTGCATGTATCATATACACACCGACCGAGTTGCCTAGCCAAGACACGAATCAGATCTGTAAATTCTGAGTTTGCTCAATGATTTCCATCATCTTACCATTTTAACTGGACAACAGTAACAGCAGCAACAACATTATCAACTTATTCATCATACTACAAATCCGACCATAGACAAATTTATGCACTACATATCGTTAATGGGTAAACTGGAAACATATTTATCAAAAGAAAAAGAATTAAGAGAGGCTCAGATGTGTTAATAATAATAATAAGGAGAAGAGAGGAACGAACCGCCATGGTTGTAAACAACGCGGCTGCTACAACGGTGAAAACACCAGTTTCTACCACCAAGCCTCCGGATATTACCCTGCCAACATACGGTAAGTCTCAACCTTCGTTCCATTCACTCAGACAACAACGAAAAATTCACCATCATCGCCTCTAATGAAGAAAGAGGGGTGTTTGGAATTTAGTATGTCGCAGCCGGTGCTACCACTACGAAGTACAACATCAGAAGCAGTACCAATATATAGAGAGAGAGTAGAGAGAGAGTGGTGGTTCCGGCGGTGGCGGTGGTGGCAGTGGCAGTGGCTGTGGTGGCGGTGGTGGCGGTGGTGGTGGCGGTGGTGGCGGTGGTGGTGGCGGTGGTGGTGGCAGCGGAGTGGTGGTGGTGGCAGGGCTAGTGGTGGTGGTGTTACAAATTTACACAATCAGTCCTTTATGTTACAAATTTACACAATCAGTCCTTATTTACAAACTGACTTAACTGGGTTATGATTTTTGGACTGAAATGGCACCTTTCCAGAACGTCGGGGACTAAAATGGCGCATTTTTGAAAAATGGACTGAAATGGCCAAAGTGACCAAACCACAGGGACGAAAATGGCAGTTAACTCTAATAATAATCAATCAATCATTAACTAACAAAAATTTTATATTCAATTTCATTATTTTTGGGCCTTTTTTTTCAAGCGCAAATGGTAAAACTGAAAAAAATGAAACCGAGCCGAACTGAAAACAAACACATCGTCAAAACCGAAAACAAACACATCGTCAAAACCAGAAAAACCGAAAACAAACGGACATAAAAACCCAAAAACCGACTTTTCAGCTTTTGTCTTGAGCCCAAAACCGAACTATGCACACTCCTATGTTAAAGTAGAATGATTTTAAAAACGATCCTTTACAAACAAAACCGATTGTTGGTATAAATAACATCGAACACTTAAAATTGTGCAACTCAAACACGACTCGGATAATCGATTTATTTAAAATAAGTCAAATAGGACGAGCATTTTTTTAATTATAATGAAAGAAAGACAACAAACCACAAAACTGGTACATATTCAGTATATCAATGAAACTCAAACTTCCTTACAAACCCAAAACTCAAAAGGATGCAATATCCTTAAACCAGATCATGTTTACCAGCTTTAAATATCCAAAAACACAAGACAAAAATAATAACAAAACATTAACTCAAAACCTCTCAGCTAATCTTGCGGTAACCGCTCTTAGTTTCGAATACACCTTCCCCGCAGGTGATCCCATAATAAGACTGCACAAAGAATCTCTTGCAACCTTAATATTCGAAAACGATCCCAGAATATGAATCTTCGTATCCGCGATAACAATCCGTGTCTTTGTCGAGTTCTCGATCGCGAACTTCGTTTTACCCCCTTTACCAGAAAGCCTTCCGATCGCACGAGACAGATGTTCCCCTTTTAGCGTTTTAACATCCTTAATCTCAAACGAATCGACATAGAGTTCATCCATTCTCAACAACGCAATGGCATCAATCACGTCAAAACCAAGCACAAACGCGTGAACAAAGTCGGCACATTTTTGAAGGTTGCTGACATCAGGAGTGTCCCGTCTTGTCATCATTTCAACGTTTCGTGTTTTCACGTTCATACGGATGTCGATTTTCATTTGATCGTATATTGGAGTGTATATATCCATCCATGCTTTTTTCAAAGGTGTGTACCTGTGTCTTGGGACCGGAATTTTACGAAATTGAATTTGGCCGTCGGACACTTCATGTGCGGTTAACGGTTTAAAGTTGGGTTTTGCTACGGTTTTGGTTTCAGTTGCGACGGTTTCTTCAACCTCCATGGAAGCAGCTCCTTTGTTGGATTGCATTGTGTATGTATCTGAAAAACAATTAACTTAAATCAAAAACAACATTTGTAGAATATGCAAAAAAAAATTCATACATATTCAAATCAGCCATTTATACGTGTATATATATATATATATATAGGGTAAGGTTCATGCGAGAACCACCTTTATTACGAGAACCAATGTGAAGACAACCTAAAATAGCTAAAAAAAACCTAACCCCCCCCCCCCCAAAAAAAAAAAAAACCTAATATCTTTTTTTGGGCTACTAATAGTAGCGCTTATTTTATAAAAAATGTAAAAAAAAAATTGTGTGTTTTTTAGCTATTTTTGGTTGTGTTCACATTGGTTCTCGCAATAAAGGGTGGTTCCTAACGGATCCTTCTCCTATATATATATATATATATAGGATAAGGGTCATGTGAGAAGTAGTAGGCTAAATGAGAAACTTGAGAAGCATTCTGGACCACACATTTTCCCTAAGCAAAAAAATGCAAAAAAAATTTTTTTTTTTTTTTTTTTTACATTTTTTTTTTTTTGGATTTATACACATGTGTATATTGTTAATCTTTTAACTATACATATATGTATATTGTCCATTATACATATATGTATATACATGTTTAAAATTGAAAAATAAGTGTTATTTAAGGTTTAGCATTAGTATTTAGGGTTTAGCATTAGGGTTTAGCTTTATGGTTTGGGGTTTAGCTATAGGGGTTAACATTAGGTTTAGCATTAGGGTTTAGCAATAGTATTTAGGGTTTAGCTTTTGGGTTTAGCATTAGGGTTTAGCTTTAACTTTTGGGTTTAGCTTTATCTTTAGGGTTTGTATTAGGGTTTAGCATTAAGGGTTTAGCTTTAGTGTTTAGTTTTAGCTTTTGGGTTTAGCATTAGGGTTTAGCTTTAGGGTTTAGAATTAGTGTTTAGCTTTAGGGTTTAGCATTAGGGTTTAGCTTTAGGGTTTAGAGTTTAGGGTTTAGCATTAAGGTTTAGCTTTAGTGTTTATGGTTTAAGATTAACAATATACACATTTTTTCAATTTTAAACATGTATATACATATATGTATGATTGACAATATACATATATGTATAGTTAAGAGATTAACAATATACACATGTGTATACATCCAAAACAAATTTTTTTTTTTTTTTAAATTTTTTTTTTTTTAATCCTTAAAGAAAAAGCTACGATTTTTCAAAAAAAAAAAAAAAAAAAAATTTGCATTTTTTTTGCATTTTTTTTGCATTTTTTGCTTAAGGAAAATGTGTGGTCCAGATTGCTTCTCAAGTTTCTCAAATAGGGTGGACTTCTCTTAGGATCCCTACCCTATATATATATATATATATATAGGGTTAGGATCATTTCAGAACTCTAAATAATTGCAAAACTTACAGAACTCCTAATAAACAATCATTTTATATATAAGTTTTTGTATTTAGGATCTTTTTATCATCTATTATCTGTATTTATTTGATTACATGCATGTTAAAAGTAGTTTACATGTGTTTAATTGCCAAATTATATATATATGTGTCATAACTAATTACATATATGTAAAAAAACCTAGTTTACATATGTGTAGTTATAAAATTACATATAAAAAATGTTAAAATGACTCTTAATATGTATGTAATCGTAAAAATACACATAATAAATGATAAAATTATCCTAAACATAAAAATGTATAAATAAAAAAATTATTTATTAGGAGTTCAGCGAGTTCTGTAAATATTTATGGTTCTGAATATATATATTGTATAAAACTATTCATTATCACTTTAGTATATGAATAACTAACGCATAACAGTCATCATTATCACCCAAAAAAAACTGACCCGACCCGAAACCCGTTCTGACCCAGACCCGACCCAACCCGGACAAGTTCTGACCCGGACCCGTTTCGACCCAGACCCATTTCGACCCTTTTTATAATTGACCGGTTTTGACCCGAACCCGTTTTGACCCATGACCCGCCCCGGCACGACTCAACCCGACCCGTTTGCAAGGTCTAAAAAAATCAATAAAATCATATGAAACCAAATTCGTTACGATGAAATTTGCAGTAACATTGGGGATCTTCGTATACCAGATAATCTGATTCAAACCCTAATAACAATTACTTCAATTCCATATCAAAATCTATAGTATACGCACAATCAATTGAAATCATACCAAACCAAATTCGTTCAAACCCTAAACCGTTCCGGTTTCCAACCGGTTCAGACTTTGTCGGTTTGCTGACCGATTTTGAGCAATTTTTACCGGTTCGTCTCGGATTTAACCAGTTTCAAAGGAAAGAATTATACACAGGTTAAAAACCTATAGAAACATATACACATATGAAACGAGATTACAGGAATAGAAGCACTTACGATACTTAACGGTGAAGGAGGTTGAAGACGGCAGCGGGCACGGCGGCGATATTGAAAGAGAGGCTGCAGGTTTGTGAAGTGTTGAGGGTTTTGATTTTATTTGAAAGGGAATTAGGGTTTATAGAAACATACCTTTATCTATTTTTGTTGAGCATGTTATTGCCCTATTAAATGTGAAACTACACTTTTTAGCCCTTATGTTATTGATAATTGTCATTTTGTTCCTAGTTTTTTTTTAAATTAAGGATGTAGAAAATTTGAAATTTTTCATGAATCTTAACCATCTTCAACTAGGATACTCGTGGATGCTCCTAGACTGATGTGGAAGAGAGACAGGCGTGAAAGGCGTGAGGAGAGTGAGAATGAGAAATTTATCTCTAATGGCATGCTCGGGCGGATAATGAGAGAGAAGGAGGGAGAAACCTGTGCAAATAGGCAGGGGAGAGAGACAGAACGTGGATGATAGAGGGTGGCGTGCGCGACCGTCCTTCTTTGTTGGACATGCCCTTAACACTTAATTCGAATTCGGTTTGGTTTATTGTTTCAACCGAATATTTTTTTATTCTTTTTAGTTTTATTTGTTATTGGGTTGAGCTAAATATGACTGGGTTGAAATTGTGGTCATATTAGCTAAATAACAAAATAAATGATCATTATTTGTTACTCAATATATTTGGCTTGGACTAGCGGTGTTCATGGTTTGGCTCTATAATCGCGAAATCACTCAAACCAGTAATCGATTTGTAATCAACTTTTTTTTTAGATCGGTTGGTTTCAAAATTTTCTAACCGTCGCGAACAGTTTGGTTTACGATTTACAAAGAAAACCAACCATATAAAACCGAACCAACCCGTAAAATTTAAGTATATTTAGTTTTTAGGATATATCTTATTACATATATTCAACTATAAAGGTGGTAGAGGATATTGTACATTAATCTAAAAGTGTGAGAAGAGTGAGAAATATTGTGGTGATGACATGTGTCCTCAATCTAAATTAATTCAAAAGGGTAAACAAGTAATTTTCTTATTGATTTAATTAATTGATAACCTTCCATAACCACCACCCTTAATTATAAGAATACGAATTAAGAAATAATCTACGAATTTGTGTCATCTCGTTCAGAACTGTATAGTGTTATATTTTTTATATAGTGTTATATAGTGTTATACGGTGTTATATACTGTTTTTTGGTGTTATATGATGAATGTATAGTGTTGTATGGTATTATATGGTGTTATATAGTGTTATTTAGAGTTATATAGTGTTGTATAGTGTTATAGTGTTATATATTTGTCTGATAGCATGTCTATGATAGATGTATAGTGTTATATTTTGTTATATAGTGTTACATAGTGTCATATGGTGTTACATAGTGTTATACGATGTTATATGGTGTTATATAGTGTTATATGATGGATGTATATTGTTATATATTTCTTGTAGCAGTTACATATTTCTGGATTTTTTAGAATGTCCGAATTTTAAAATAAGTTTAAAATTGAATCGCTAGAATTTAGGAGAGGTTACCTAATTTGACACATATACAAAGACACTATTACCCTTACAATTTTCAAATCAGTCCAAATAATAAAAACACAATTTATAATTTGATTCCTATTGATCTCAACCATTAGATCAAAGATCTAATGGTTTAAAACACTTCTCACACTTTTGAATTAATGTACACTATCCCTACTCTGTTTAATATAGTATTTAGTTCAATACTTTATTTGATTAGAATATATTGTATTATCTATACTTAATAAATAACTAACTGGATGCGTGTCATAATTCTATGAGTTCAAGACTCTTTTTCCTACTTCTCTTATTTCATATATCAGCATTCTATTTTTAACTTAATAAAGTTAACTAACAAAAGTCATTATGATATCTCAAAATATTGTTTTATAATTCCTAAATCCACATTACAAACTATTTAATATTTTGACTATTAAACCCATATAATATATAGGTTTCTTATAGTACTGTAGTAAATATAAATTTTAGTGGTTTTTAGAGTTATCACAATTGAAAGTTTGTTTCAACCTTGTATCTAGGGGTGTTAAGAGGTCGAGCTCGGTTCAAAATGAGGCGAGTTTAAACGAGTTTGGGCCTAAGACAAGCTTGTAATTAAACAAACCTGAGTTTTGCTTATTGAGCTTGAGTCGGCTCGCAAGCTTAAACGAACTAACGGTTTTGTTTTTTTTAAATAATAATTAATATTTTATAAACATCTGATAAGATAACTACATTCATTATATATGAAATAATAATTAACCAATAATAAGGAGGGAAGCCTAAGTCGAGCTTGAAATACTACTACTACCTATGACCGAACTTAACTTTCATAAGTTAAACGAGCTCAATCGGCTAGTTTGCACCTATAAGTTGCATCATGTATACCTAAATCGACTATATAACTTGAGAAGGGTGGTTTTAAAATTTTGAATGAGTAAACTATCATTTTCGTCTCTATGGTTTGTCGAAATTTGCCAGTTCCATAAAAAAAAAAATTCTTGCCATTTTCGTCTCTGACGTTTCTTAGACTACCCACTATGGTTGCAAACGGTTGCCACATATTACAAAAAGACAAAATTATATGCAATTTAAAAATGGAAAAATTAATTAAATGTTTTGACCGGATCGGTGGAACAACCAAATGTTGCAAACGGTTGTGCAATATTATAATGTATTTTTTTTCTTTTTCTATTATTTAAGTTGTTATCAATATAGAATATTGTAATAAAGAATAATTATAAATTATATTTATTTAATAAAATATTGGTGTAGGTTGGGTTGTGAATGTGAGTGAAAAGTTGGATTGGGTTGGGTTGTGTAGGTGAAAGAGAGAGAAATTTGTATTTTAATAAAAGATTGGGTTGGGTTGGGTTATGATAATGGATAGTCTTAAACATGCCAGATTTATCCAATTTGTTAAAAAAAAAGTGTTTCAAAAGAGGGGTTCCATTCCATCAAATTTTGTGTGTGGAGTTTTTATAATATAAAAAGTATAAAAAATGGTTGTGAGAGAAAATGTTACTGTTCATCTGTATATTTGGAGGGACACTGTTTACCCCTTATAATTTTTTAATATATTTTGAAAGTGGTTGTGAGTAGAGGAGAGAGAAAAGGTAATGATAAAAGTATAAAAAAATATTATTTAATTGATAAGAAGAGAGAAAATGTAGTGTTTTTAGTATAATTTAGGGTGAAAATATGGTGGAATGGATGTAAAATGCTCTAAAAACGTCATTCCACATTTTTAATTTTCTTTTTCATTTTCACCTCTTTTATATTACCCCCTTCCCCCCTTCTATCTGCAAAGCCCTAAATTCAAAATTCGTTCATCAACAGCCGATTGATCGACATAGTTTCATCACATTGATTCGTTGCAGCAACAGCCTCGTGAAGAAAAAATGACAGTCGTGGACATAGTGAAGAAACAATGGTGCTTTGCTCGTCATGTCATGTGGATCTGAAAGAATGGTTTTGCGTGCATATGTAATTAATGTAAATAAAGGTCTTGGGTTTTGTTCTCTAAAAATAAAGAACAACAGCACAGCCTTACTTCTTCAACAGGTAATGCATATGATCAAAGTGTAAATCCAAGGTTTTGGCTGCATATAGAGTTAAGATTTTGGCTGCATATATGGCAGGAGGAATGGTGAAGGGGGGGGGGGGGGGGTTGTAATGACACCCCATAAAGTATCCATCTGCATTCTTCTTCAGGTTTATGCTCCTTCTTCTGTCCCCTTTCCCTTTCACTCCATTTCTCACCATAATCGTCTTGGCTCCTTCTTCATTGCCCTTACTAAGGTAAACCCAACCCAACCCTTTTTTCCTTTTGCTTTCTTTTCTTTTCTTTTCATGTTTTATGAGTTTATGATTCAGTTCATCCACAACCCATCGTTGTTATGCTTTCCTTTTTTTCTGCACGTTTACATCTTCTGATATGATAAACTCTTCTTTCTCAATCTTTGTGTTTTCTCTATCAGCCATGTGATGATATTTTGGAGCCAACATTGGATGAATTCTTGAAGCTTTTAAAGGAATTTGGTGGTGGATTATTATATAATAATTGGTTAACTGATCATGTAACCGGAAGGTTATCTTCATTATCATCACCCGATGACCTCTTTACCTTTTTCAGCGACTTACGAGGTGACCAACTCTTTTGTGTAATTTTGAAGTAATTGTGCGTGTATAACCGTGTGATCTGTAGGCATCCTTGCGGGCTTGGAAACAAGCATTATCGATGATGATCAAATAAACTTGGATCCAAACAGTAATCTTGGAATGTATCTTCGTCGTTGCATGCTTGCTTTCAATACTTTGTCATTTGAGGTATCGTTTTTCTCACTTAATAAAGTAATAAACCTTTCTTAGTTCTTACGTACATTTTGTCGTTCTTTACATGTAGGGTATGTGCCATCTTTTGACAAATATAAAGACGTATTGTAAAGAAGTGTTTTCTCCTTACGAAACGTCACATTTGGATGACGCTAGCAATGATCCAGAGGCGCCGTTAGAATATGAAAACATGGATTTGGAGAATATTGTACTTCAAAATTTTACCCAAGAACTTGAATCAAGAAAAAGGTCAAACGAAAGGGTTCCTTTTCATAACCATTCATCAAAAGCACTCTTTAGTTTAGTTGAAGGTGAGTGTTTTTTTTAACATGTGTATTAAAACAGACTAATGACCTTAACGCAAGAAACACCATGTAAATGCAGATATCACGGTTTCGCCTGGTCAAAAGGTCAAACGCAATCGTAGAAGTCAAATGCAAACACAGCCACCAAGCGTTGAATCCTCTGACGTGATCCTTCAGCGTACAAATTGGCAGATACAAGGATACATGTCAGAGCAAGCAGACATGATTGAAAAGTAAGCTATTTCATATATTTTAAAGTTTCTGCTATTTATTATTTATTTAACTACAAATAATTTATAGTGTTTGATATATATGATATTTTTTATAGGCTTGGAAGCTCTTTTCCTATGAGTGCATTTGAATCGGTTTTAAAGCTTCTTCAGAAAGTGGCCCCGGAGTTGCATCGTGTATGTTACTTTGTAATCCGTAGTTTTTTTTCATTGAAGTTTAAATATGCTTTCTGTAAGACAATTTCCAAATTCTAACCACTTATTTATTTGAATGTTTATAGGTGCACTTTTTACGATATTTAAATAGCCTTTATCACGATGATTATCCGGCTGCTCTGGAGAATCTTAGTCGTTATTTTGATTATAGGTGTTGTTCTTTATCATTCACATCTTCATTTATGTTCGTTTTCCAACAACGTGATACTTTCAAGTTTCAACTAAAGGTGGCAAAATGGGCTGCATCGGTTTGCCTTCAAACATTTTGTTGTCTATTTTGTATTATTAATAATAATAATCAACATTTTTAATAAGATAACAAAAAAACATGTTATAGTTGTAACCATTGAATGTACAATTTGGGAATATTTTAACCTATCTCTCACATTTGCCTTTTAGCTAACTTTTTGGATTTGACCTGATAGGGATAGGCCATAATTAGGGCTGGCAAACGAATCAAATGTTCAGCGAACAGTTTATGACCCGTTCGACGAGAAGTTCGTTTGTGTTTTTTCGTTTAATAAATGAACGAACAAAAACAAGAAACTTCATCCCGTTTGGTTAAATGAACGAACACGAACATGGGCCACGTTTGTTCATTTATGTTCGTGAACGTTCGGTAACGTGTTCGTTTGTGTTTTAAGTTTGTATATTTTATTTAAAACTTCAAAACTCCGACAAATAAAATATTTAATAAGTATCAGTGTATTATATATATTATGATCATGAACGCTTGTGTGTGTACATTTGTTTCCATTTGTGTTCATGAACTTTAGTTTGTGTTCATGAATGTTCGTTTGTGTTCGTTGCCTAAAGTCTACAAACGAACACGAACACGTTCACGTTCATTTCCTTAACAATCACTTTTACTTTTTAACATTTCGTGATAAAAATTGGAAAATAAGCTTGAAAGGGACTCTTTTTAGTTCTCATTTTCTAGTCGTTTGAACTAAGTGAACACACGGTTATTAATATTGCAGCGCAGGGATGGAGGGATCTGATTTTGTTCCCCCGTTAAGCTGCATGAACAACGGAAGATACGAAATTGCTTTATTGACACTGGGAATGACACATTTTCATTTCGGTCACCCTAAACTAGCTCTAAAGGTATATGCCGATAATGCTTTCTGCCTTTGACTTCCCTTCACATTCTTTTAAAGGGTGTTTGGACTTTGGATATACATTTTAAAACTGATTATGTGATAATCAGTGTCTGATAATCAACTGTCATTAGACGTGCTGCAAGAGTTTGTGGTTGGATTTGTTTCGACTGTTTGGAGCTGTAATTTTTAGTAGTTGTTTGTGTCCTTGACAAATTCGGGTTATTTAAGGTTTTAACTGACTGTCTATAATGACCAAAACAGACATTTTGGTATTCTTTTAATGCATTCAAATCTAAAACATAATTCGACTGTTTGGAGCTGTAATTTTTAGTAGTTGTTTGTGTCCTTGACAAATTCGGGTTATTTAAGCTTTTAACTGACTGTCTATAATGACCAAAACAGACATTTTGGTATTCTTTTAATGCATTCAAATTTAAAACGTAACTTATTTTTTTTTTTATGATTGAATTTATCTTTTGTCATGAATTATCTGTTAGCTATTTTTTAGTAAAATTAGTATATGTAATTCCAGTAATTATATGTTTTTATAGTATTATTAACGATGAAAATGTTGGTTAAGATGGGGTACATAGGTAATCTTTATCTTTATATATCTTAATAAGTTTTTTTTGCAGCAGGTATGAAACTATTCATTTGAACCCTAAAAAAACACAATTTTATGACTTAAAGTTGCAATAATAATTACAATCAGATTGCTTATAAAATTTGGCGTAGTCTGATGTCCTTTTGCTTCTCGTTTCAGGTTTTGACTGAAGCGGTCCGCGTCTGTCAGCTGGTACACTTATTATGCTCAAATTATTTTATTTAGTAACTAATAGTTTCTCTAATGTTCTATTCTATTTGTTTCATGTATTTTAATTTACTTTTTTTTGTCTACAAATTGTAGCATAGTGATGATACTTGTCTTGCATACACATTAACCGCCATTTGTAACCTGTTATCTGAAGTTGGTATCTCAAACATAACTGGAATCATGGGAGCATCAGATTCACATGTTTCCACATCAATGTCTGTTCAACAACAGTTATTTGTGCTTCTTAGAAGAACTCTAAAAAGAGCAGATTCCTTAAAGTTAAAGCGTCTTGTGGCTTCCAATCAACTGGCACTGGCTAAATTTGACTTAAAGGTGCAACATTGGGGTTACTTGGGTAACAAGTCATACGGGTTCATGTCAAAATAGGTAGATATTTGGTGCGGGTGAAACAGTTATTTAGAGTGTCAATATGATTACCATAGTTTTGTTTTTCTTAGAAACAATATAATAAAATAATAAAGTACACGGATGGTCCCTGTGGTTTACCAAAATTTTGGATTTGGTCCCTAGCTTTCTAAAAGTACACGGATGGTCCCTGTGGTTTGCACTTTGTAACACATTTAGTCCCTAGCCAACAAATCTAAAGGTTTCAGCAAGTCCATGTTAAGGACTAAATGTGTTACAAAGTGCAAACCACTATGACCATCCATGGACTTTTGAAAAAAATGGGGACTAAATGTGTTACAATTTTACAAACCACATTGACCATTCGTGTACTTTTGGAATGCTAGGGACCAAATCCAAAATTCTGGTAAACCACAGGGACCATCCTTGTACTTTACTCAAAATAATATAAAGGAGGATTTTCCGATTTTGTATTGAACATTTACTTTGGGCATCTTTCGACATGTTTATTTATTAAGCTATTTTTTAAATTTCATAATTTCACCGGTTTGAGATAAAACACAACTGTTCCTAGTTAAAAGGGTCGAAATTGCTACCTCTACTCAACTTCTGTTTTTTTGGGCATGTTGGTGATTGTGTTTATTGCTAATGCAGCATGTTCAACGACCATTATTATCTTTCGGTCCTAAATCATCAATTCAGCTCAGAACTAGTCCGACAAATGTGTGCAAGGTACTATGATCATACATTGTTGAAACTAACTTTGCAAAATTTTGGAATAAACTAACGTTGACGCCTTGGTTTCGTTCATGTTGTAGAAACTTAGATTAAGTTCTCAGTTGATACACCAATTTGATAATGAAAGCTCAGCGGTGACAATTGACGGTGCTTTGAGTACTTCATGGTTAAAGAATCAAAGGAAGCCGACAACTACACTGGTTTTCCCCCCAGAAAGTGGGCCCGAGAGCAACCGTGATATGTTTTATTCATGGTTACAATCAAGTTCTGTTCCTGGATCTGTGTTGCAGCTTGTGGGGTCTTCTTATTTAGTTAGTGCGACATCTTGGGAGCTATATGGAAGGTACTCTTATTATTATCTTCTAAATGTGGCAGTTTTGACCCGTTTGCTTATTAATGGGTGGAATTAGGGTATGTTTTGTCTCTAATGGGTCATATGCGTAAATTAAAAAAAAAAAGATTAGCTTCAACGGAAATGGGTTGTAAAAATGTCTTCTAAAACATTTTATATTGGTGATATATCAGTTCCTACTTGCTACAATTGTTAGTGTTTTGCAAGTTGCAAAAGGTTAATTTGTTAATGGTAGGCGAGTATACCGAATTGTTAGTGTTAAATTGCTGTATAGATATTAAAATTACCAATATCGCCGCGATAACGGATATCTCAAATGTCGGTCGTTGAACGTCGCATTAACTTCATAGTTCTTGACATAATATAATTGTAACCAGATTTAGTTATAAGAATATATTTTCTTTTGGAAAAAATGTGATCCGGGTTAATCCAACCTACGGTATAAAGTGACCCGTTTTGGCTTGAATTCATTCGATCTGTTATTTGTTATTTGTGCGGTAACGTTTTGATGGTTTCTAATCGTTTTAAATTTATGTTCTCTAGTGCTTCTCTTGCTCAGTCAAATACTCTGCTTTTTGCCTACTGTTTTGCTGACTCTTCAAGGTAAAACATGTCATTTTTAACTGTTTTCATCATTTCGTTTTCATTATGTTGTGTTACTGTTATGCTCTTATATGGAGTTTTATTCTGAAACGGAATTTGTCTATGATTGGTACAGTTCAGCTGATCTGGCATTGGCGTATGGGAAACTCATCCAACATTTAGCTGTGTATAAAGGGTACAAAGGTCAGACTAAATTCTAATGTATTTTATCATATTAAGTCTAAAACTATTAGGGCACTCCATATATACTATTATACATGTAATAAAGTTATAAAAACATAAATTTTACGTAAAATAAGTGCCAAAAAGATCCTGATTATCTATTGCACCATTTAGCTGTCATGTTCCTTTCTCTTGAGTCTTGAATGCTTCTAATTCTTTTTGTTCTTTCGTGGCTTTTATTATTATTTTTATTTCTTATATACTATTGCTATATTCTGTCAACAGAAGCCTTTGCAGCCCTCAAGATAGCAGAAGCAAAGTTTTTGTCGATTTCAAAATCTGGAATCTTGCCAGTTAAGTTACAGCTGCTCCATGAGCGCGCTTTACACAGGTGTGTTAGATATTATTACATAAGTTACAATACTTCAACTATTATTATACTTATTATTATTATTATTTCAATTTTCTTTGTTTTGAAAAGCAGAAGTAACTGAGCGAAATTGCCACCTCTGCTCTCCATGAATCTTTCTCGTTCATCAAACTTTGTTATTTTCTCCTTTTATTATATAACTTCTTGTTATATTCTAATGATCTTGTAGGGGGCATTTAAAACTAGCTCAACAAATATGTGATGAACTCGGAGTTTTGGCTTCTTCTGTAACCGGTGTAGACATGGAGATCAAGACCGAAGCTAGTCTACGCCGTGCTCGCACTTTGCTTGCCGCTAACCAGTTTAGCAAGGTCATTAAATGTCTCCATTTCTTTATGTTGATAATTGTTTTCTCTCCATAAGCGGATGACTTTTCCCAACCAGACACAATATATTCTGATATCGGTCATACCACTATGCAAAATTATAGATACTTAGTGTTATAAATTATAATAGGGGAAATTGGCCTGTAATAATCCCACCTCAGAATATTCCCCCCACTAGTCCCACCTTTCACCTATTTTTCCTACAATGGTCCCCCGTTAAAAAAACTTAACGGAGTTAAGCTTTTTTCCAAATTACAAACATATTTTTTAGGGCTTTTGATCAGAACGATGATACGAGTCCATTGATGTAAAACTTACTTTGAAATGGTGCTCCAAGTGACTTGATTTTGGTTATTTGGAAATTTAAACCCCCGAATTGAAGCGCCGTTTTCATCGTTTGGAGCACCGTTTCGAGGCAAGTTTTACATCAATGGACTCGTATCGTCGTTCTGATCAAAAGCCCTAAAAAATCTGTTTGTAATTTGGAAAAAAAGCTTAACTCCGTTAAGTTTTTTTAACGGGGGACTATTGTAGGAAAAATAGGTGGGAGTGTGGGACTGGTGGGGGGAATATTCTGAGGTGGGATTATTAATGGCCAATAAGGTCTAAGTGGGATTATTACAGGCCAATTCCCCATTATAATAGTGATCTAATGAGTAAAGTACACGGATGGTCCCTGTGGTTAACCAAAATTTTGGATTTGGTCCCTAGCTTTTCAAAAGTACACAAATGGTCCCTATGATTTGCATTTTGTAACGCATTTAGTCCTCAGCTAACAAATCTAAAGATTTCAGCAGGTTCTAGATAGGGACTAAATGCGTTACAAAGTGAAACCACAGGGACCATCTGTGTACTTTTGAAAAGCTAGGGACCAAATCCAAAATTTTGGTCAACCACAGGGACCATCCGTGTACTCTACTAGTCTACTTGCATAAAGAACAAAGAGGTAACTATTTCAATTGAAGAAAATGCCAATGTGGCCATAGTTATCAATAGCGTCCATAGTGGACGCTGTCGCGAATAGCGTAGCGGCCATATGCCGCTACAAGGTACTATGCGACCAAATAGCGACGTTTGACGGCAGATTCTGGCGCCGGTGCTGCAACTCTGCCGGAAACGAGGAAGAGGGAAACCAGAGGCTCAAATTGATGGAAAGAAAGAAGCGGTACCTTGTTTTGATGGCGTTCATAGTGGTTTTCCCACAGCTTTTCTGTAATTTCATGGCGGCGGTGGATCTGGACGGCGGAGGTTACAAATGGGGTGATGAATTAGATATTTAGGTTTAAATTAGTTTGTGTAGTTTTACAATTTAACCCCTGTCTTTCTGTAGTTTACATTTATCCTCTAACTTGTAAATTTTTACATAAAAAGAGTGAAATTAGTTTGTGTATTTTAACATTTAACCCTCTCTATCTTCACCAGTTTACATTTGGTTCTTAAACTTACAAATCTATACATATAAAGTATAAAATTAACATTATAATATATGCATATAATTATAAATAGCTATATTTTTATTTTTAAAATTTTCTACTATCTTATCGCTAAACACGAAATAGCGAGCGCTATTTCGTCGCTATCGCTATATAGCATATAGATAGCCTGTCGCTATTGACCGCTATTTGCTATTGATAACTATGGATGTGTGATAGAAATCGCATACGTATTAGTATATTGTAATAGTGTAAGGGGTATTAGTGTAATTACTTTTCTATAAATAAGGCATTAGTCATTAGTGAAGGATAGGAAAAATTAGTAAGTGTTAGGCTCATGCTCATGGCATTGAGAAGGGCATAGCCCTGGCCACTTCGGTGGTTATTATTCTGTATTGTTTTCTTCTTCAATCAAACCATATAGTTACAGTTTTTGTTTTCATCATCTTCATTCAATTCAGTCTCTATCATTGGTCCGACCTGCCGGACCTACCTCTGCTCTCCACCAAATTCTAGTTTCTGCTTCTCAGATCTGTGACCTACTTCTCGATTTCTACTTTCAGATTTCACTTCAATTGCTCAGATCTGTTTCTTTTTTTCACCATGAAAACATGTACAAGTGCTAGAATCGATGCTCAGGACATTCAAATCAAACAATTACAGAGCGATGTTACCAAAATCAACTCCACGTTGAACTCGTTGGAAGAAGAACTTGCTGAGTCGGCTGAATTTCGTAAAATTATGCTCAACCGGATGCGACAACATGAGAAGAAAGGGGAAGAAGAGTCGTTGGGATCTAGTTTTCGATCTGGATCGGTATTAGCTCAATTGGAGGCGCTGGTTTCCAGATCTGAAGAACGCCTTTGTGGTTATGGACGTCAATTGATGTCGACTGGTCCTACAGATTCACGTTCTTCAGTTTTTGTTTCTAAATTGCCGAATTCCAGTACTCCAGTTGCTTCCGTCAGATCCAAATCTGACATAATTCCGGTCGATCGAGGCAATTCTGCAGATCCTTTGTTCAGATCTTCGTCATCTATTCCTAATTCGCCGTCACTGTTAGCTCAATCGAAGGCTATAATGTCTAGATCTGAAGAAAACTCACTTGGCCATGGCCTTTTGATGTTGCATAGAGTTAATGGACTCCTATTGGACAACCTACAAGGGATGTTGGGCTCAGATCCACTGGTGGGCCACAATGGGGAGCTGAAAACAGTTGTGGATTGGGATTATCCAGATCCGGGCCAAGGTGTGGAGCAAAAAATGGTTGCGGGCCTGATTTTTTCTGATTTGGACTTGTGTGAGAAGGGAAATGCTCCATTTGACAGGGGAAAGAGTTCATTGTCTCACCGTCCTCTCATTGGAACGCGATTGAAGTTTTCGGCTACATCGCATTTATGGGTCGTGCATGGGCAGCCTCGGCCACCGGAAGTCGTTGTCGGATTCCAGTCTTGAGGACAAGATTGTTTTGAAGGGGGGAGTATTGATAGAAATCGCATACGTATTAGTATATTGTAATAGTGTAAGGGGTATTAGTGTAATTACTTTTCTATAAATAAGGCATTAGTCATTAGTGAAGGATAAGGAAAAATTAGTAAGTGTTAGGCTCATGCTCATGGCATTGAGAAGGGCATAGCCCTGGCCACTTCGGTGGTTATTATTCTGTATTGTTTTCTTCTTCAATCAAACCATATAGTTACAGTTTTTGTTTTCATCATCTTCATTCAATTCAGTCTCTATCAATGTGGCAGAGGATGTATCGCAGGTTACCTGCTATCAAGGAAAATTAATTACTTTGTTTTGAAATTATTCAAAAAGTTTAAAGACTTTTTGTTGTTAATTTAGAAAATATTCTAAGATATAGTGGTACTTAAACAATAAAGAGCGTTTTGAACTGTGCAGGCAGCTTCTGTTGCACATTCTCTCTTCTGCAAGTGTTACAAATTTAACATGCATGTGGAGAATGCAACTGTTCTTCTTTTTCTTGCCGAAATCCACAAGGTGCCAACCGTCATATACAACCGTTTTTAGTTATACTTATGCAAAGATTATTATACATTTTAATTATGATATTGCAGAGATCTGGAAATGGTGTTTTGGGAATTCCATATGCATTAGCAAGCCTATCGTTTTGTGAATCATTTAATTTGGATCTTTTGAGAGCTGCAGCCACTCTGACACTAGCCGAGCTGTGGCTGTTGCTTGGACCGAGACACGCTAAAAGAGCGTTAAACCTTATTCATAGTGCTTTTCCTATAATCCTTGGTCAAGGTGGTCTTGAGCTTCAATCTCGGGCCCACATTGCAGAAGCTAAATGTTACTTGTCAGACTCGAGCATTTCAGGTGGTCCACTGTTTCTAGAACTATAGACTTATCTTGGTTTTGAAAAGCGCGCTTGATTCTTTTTCATAAATATCTGCACGTTTATTTTTTCAGTTTCGGAAGATCCCGATATAGTTCTTGATTCGTTAAGGCAAGCTTGTGAAGGACTTGAAGCTTTGGAGGTTAGTTAATTTCTGTTCTAGAAACATTTGACTAATGATAAAATGTCCAAAACGCCCCCCTTAATAAGGACCTACTTGTAGACCAAATTCAAAGTTACAAATTTGAAGCCATGTATTGAATAATGTTTTTTTTTTTTCAATTAGTATCATGAGATGGCAGCAGAAGCATATTACTTGATGGCCATTGTGCTTGATAAGTCTGGGCAGATGGAACAAAGAGAAGAAGCCGCAGCCCGTTTTAAGCAACACATTACCGCACTTGAAAATCCCATAAAGCCGGAAGATCCACTTGTCAATTTGTTGTAATGTAACATATTTGTAAGTAAATTTTGCTCCAATGATATCTTTAACATTAAGGTAGTTTAAAAAATCATATTTAATCTGAAATGTTATATGTAAAGAATTAGAGTTTATCGCAGTCTGCAGTAGTAGCTTTTGATATGCTGTATGTATGTATGTATGTATCAAAATGACTTTAGACATGTTATCTTTATGATTGTCAATGTGCAAAACATGTGATCTCGTTAAAGAAACGAGCAACTATTGCACCTTGTTTTCAGTATATAAGCAACCTAGATTGGTTGAAACAGGTTTAATGGGATCTGTGTTTGGGTTTAATATGAGTTTTCATAGTTTGACTGGAACTTATAATAAACATTCTATTGAGCATTTCTAATGCATTGAAGCATGAAAATCAACAAAACATTGAAGAGGAAAGATAAAATCATAGAAGTGTCACACCCCAACCGATGGTGGAATCATCAGGGCGCGACACTAGGTGAATCAGATTGCTCAAGAGAATCCATAACAACTATTAAGTGACAATATTTTTAATACGTTTAATATCCCAACTATAGTCCTATACTAGCTAAGGTGGAACACCAAGGAGTAATAGTCTTAGCACATATGTATCAAGCATCACGTGTAAATATGTATATTGGTCATTCGCGCTTGTTATGTATGAACGTATGTTACACCCCAAAAGGTAAGTTTAAAGCGAAAATGAGTCAAGTATGCTCACAGTGCGTGTTTAACAGCTAAACACGGTCTGGTTGGATTGAAGGGAGCGCCAGATCAGCCTGCGTACGGGAACAGAAGATTAAGTCTTCCAGGTGCTGACACAGTCGAAATTAGAGTGTCGGGTGGAGTTAGGTGTTCCACAGTCCATTCGGACGGATGGGCTCGGTCCATTCGGTCGGATGGACATTGTCCATTCTGACGAGTGGACTTAGTCCATTCGGACGGATGGGCATAGTCCATTCGGACGGATGGGCTACCTTGCTAGAGTGAAAACAATTTGACGTATGACTGATGTTTTAGCAAATAGAAAGAAAAAGATTCGAAGTGGTAGTAGAGTCTATCCGAACGGATGGACATGGTCCATTCAGACGGATGGGCTGTGATTGTTTGTGAACTGTTAAAATTGTTGAAGTTTTGATTAAAACTGTTTTAACTACTGAGGACGGGTACAATAACGGAATCAAGTCAACAGAGGATGTCGGGTCAAGTCCATTCGGACGGATGGGCATAGTCCATTCGGCCGAATGCGTTGTTCTTGACGGGAGTTCATGTCTGACCCGTTAATCGGACCGTCTCCTTGGTGGAAATCATTCCTACAGTCGGCTCTCGACAATGAGAGGTGTCGGGAGTCTCACGGGTTTACGATTCCACCAATATTGCGTAAAAATCAAAAGAGTGTTCATAAACCAGTTGTAAAATGTGACTTTCCTTTGAAAACTTGATTCAATCTCGATTGAGTGATGCTCCACAGCAGTTTGCCTAAGCAAAACGAGTGGAAACCATCTTCGAGATGTCTAAAACCAGTGATTCGAGAGAAGTTGGAGTGTGTGCGTGTGATTATGATGAAAGAAGATGGAGTAGAAGTGGAATGGAGATTGAAATCGAAGAGAATGCTTACAACAAGTCTTGATTCGCAGCCGGAATCTCTAAGAGCGGATGAGAGGACTAGAAGAGTTGAAATGAAGACACAAGGCCTCTATTTATAGTTGAGGGGTGATGTCTTGCGTTGTGTTCGGATGGCCATATCCGGATGGACTCCATCCGGACGGATGGGCTCCATCCGGGCGGCTGAGCTTTTTGGCGTTTTTATAATTTCCAACTTTAAGTGTTTTATCTTGATAAGTTGAGTTAGCGTTTGGGCGTTTAAGCGAGTTTTAACACATAGATAATTATAATATATATATATATAACTAGTAGTATAATATGTATTTATATATATAAGTAACTGTGTTTCGAGTTTGCGTTGCGTTTATGCGAGAGCGAGCGAGTAGTTTTAGCTACTCACTTGATGTAGTAGTGTAAGCGTAAGCGTTATAAGCGTAAGCGTTGTGATGTGCGATATAGCGTGTGTAATAAGCGATGTTGTGCGAAAAGATGCGATGTAGTGTAGTAAGCGATATAGTTTAGATTATGATCCGAATCTCTGGTGCTAGGCGTAATGAGAGTAACGAGCGCGAAAGTGCGGGTTGTTACAGTCTCCCCTGCTTTAGGGAATTTCGTCCCGAAATTTATTCAAAAGGAAGACTATGAGAATTGACACAATTAAGTAGCGATAAAAGCGTCAGGGTGAGCGGAGGATGAACGAGCGATCGATCAAGGATTGACGAGTGAGAGCGTTTCGGTGGTGTGGGAAAATCGATGAGAAAAGCGACTTGCTTGACTAGGGAATAGCAACTTACGAGTTGTCGATCCATAAGTGTTTTAAGTTCTCGAAAAGTTTTGTTAAGTCATTACAAAAAGGTTTTAAGGAAAACTTGATTTATGAAAATTTTATTATGACGTGGTGTTAAACTGAGTCGATGTTTAAACCAGCGTTGTAAGAAAAGTTTTGTTTGTCTAAAGGTTTTAATTTAAATTAATTCCAAAAGTTTGTTTGTAATAAAAATTTTGTTTGTACAAAAACAGTATCAAAAGTTTTATTAACGTCGAGCCCCACATGGCATCTTTCCACGGAAGTTTGTTAATATGGTTAAAACACTTATATATAGGAAGTACCAGCGGCGTATCCACCATGTTTTAACCATATTGCCTCCGTCCCGTGGAGCGATGTCATGTGTGTCGACATGGTATGGATAGGTTTTAGTATCCTCGGTCCAAGCGATAAATGGTTGGACCAAGTTCGAGAGGAAGATCAAGTAGACTGAGTGGTGAAGTTGTTTGCAACTAGGAGCGTGCGCGAATGGTTCAACTATTGAAATATCGAAGTAGTGCAAATGCTAGGTGCGATAAGCGTTAAAACATTGAGAGGGAAAGGCGATGAGAGTATCGGAGCGATGAGATTGATAGATGCGATAAACATTGAAGCGTTGAGGGGAATAGCGATGGCGAAGCAAGATAGATTTCAGCGAAGGTGCGATTGCGTTGCTGTAGACTTACGAAAAGTCTAGCGGTGGTGCGATTGAGATGCGATGAGATGTTACGCTTTGCGAAGGAGTTTAGCGTGTTGAAAAAAGTCTCAATAATATAAGAGGTCTAATAACCTTCAACTCCACATGGCATTTTCTTCACGAGAGTTTGTTAGTGTAACGCCCTGCTTCTTCGTACTTTCCATATTTAGAAGGTATTGCTTGTATTTATATTTTTGGAAGTCTTGTGTTCTTGTAATCGTTCTTTCTCTGTAATCGTTGTAAAATCCGAGACTTGGATCATAAATAAAACTCGTATTTCTTTAATTTCGTGTTAAATATACTTTATACATGCTCATACATTTAATTTCGTGAAACAATTGATGCTTATTCGTAATTCTTGGAAACTATGTGCTAAACTTGCAAATATGTGAAACTTATGCATAAAACGTGTTTTGATCGTAAACGATACTTAAACATGACATTCATACGCTTAATTATACTTGGTTTATGTTCTCCATACTTTATTTGTCCTTAAACTTTGCTTAAATGTCGAAAATAACCCTTAAAACACCCTAAAACCCTAAAATATAAACTCAAGGGACCAAAATGTCATTTCTGAAACTTGAATTGAAGACCTGGTGGTCTCTGGCGCCCCTCGACCTCCCCCTGGTTCTCTCTCACACCCCGCCAGAGGCCATAATCCGCAGCCAGCTCCTAGCAGCTTGCTGGTTGGCGAGTTTTAGTGGTTTTGTTGAGTTTCCAAGGTGTGTTTCTTGCATTTAAACACCACCTAACTCAACCACAACCCTTCTCCTATAAATACCAAGCTAATCCAAGCTCAAATCACTTTACAAACTCATCCAATTCACTCCCAAATCACTAAAAACGTAGGTGATTGCAGAAGTTCGGACAGAAGCATACCTCTTCACTAAAGTGAGCATAACTCACTCGTTTCTTGTCCGATTTACTCCATTCTTTTTCCTATGTGGTTGGATTGACCTTAGCTTCGATTCCATGGGTTTTTCACAGTAAATCAGTCCTGGAACGTCTCTAAAAAGGGCTCCAAGGTTCACTGTTTGTTTCTGATTTGATTAAACCTTTACTAAACTTGTTCAAACTTGAGTCTAACTCATCTCAAACCTATGTCCTTATGCTTACAACCACTTCTATGGTTAGTTAGGCTTAAAAACAAGGTTGAGACATTCAAAATCAGAGGATTAATCCTCACAAACTTTCTGTTTTGTTCAAGGGTTTAACCCACAAGTGATGTTCAAGTTCAAGACTTGATGTAAGTGTGATTTAGGATTAACTTGGGTTGTCCTACATAAAATCCACACATTGCTTGATGATTTCTTATAGATTAGTGTTTAGTATTCTTGTATTACTTGTAGTTCATGACACCTTGTATGTTCATAACATCAAGTGAAGTGGTGAACACTTAGAGGTGCCTAAATGGAAGACTTTTCTTCCTACCTCCTACCTCATGCTTGAAATATTGAACATAATAATATGTATATAATATATGTAATATACTTAACAAACTGAACCTTTGATGATGAACAAATGGACATTGTCAAGTAGTAAGTTTATCATCCGAACATCATATGTTAAGGATGGTTATTTTCATATGTCTAAGTTCTTATTGTTTAAATTCCTAAATCTTTAATCTACCGTTACTCTCTAATACTCATACGCCTTGTTTACTTCGTGTAGAAGGACTTGGTGTTCCAACCTCCTAATCAACAAACAACTCACTCGCGGATTCCCAAGTTCAAGACTTGCAAAACCGTGAGTACACTTGACCCATTTACTTTTAAAGACACTTTGGGTTGTAACATATTATTATACAAAATACAAAATCACACACTTTACCATTCTTTATACTCTCAATCCGTTATACATGCTACTTGTTTGCTTAGGTTCATGCTAGATTATACATGCCATATGTCATTAACTTTGCTAAGCCCTCAACTTAATATATATAGCGCTATAGGAGTAGCACACTACCCGCCGGGGTCTTGTTAAGTCTTTATTCTAAAACGGTCTCGTTACTTTTGTGGCGAGGGATGCTAAATACTAGTGGACACTTGGGTTTGGCGTATTGCTATGCATGCTAGTTACCTTGTTTACAAATTGCCATGTGGATTCGAGAAAATGCTTTTATACTTATGCTATACTTATTCAAACCTTGTGTACTCGCCTTTGCTTTTGCATTGAAATTATTTTAAACATGTTACAGGTTGAGGATGATGCTATGAAACGAAGTAGCGATGATGCCTAGATACACATTTAGACGTCTTAGGTTTAAATTGTTGCATCAATTTTGTTATGTTTATGTTATGAACAATGTTGTTATTTGAATTTCTTGTAATGTGTTGACAATTTTATTATGAAATGAAAATGGTTGATTTAAATATTGACACAAATAGTGTTATGAAGTCTCTTGCAATCTATTTCGTCTCATCCCGATGATTCCGCCATCGGTTGGGGTGTGACAGATTGGTATCAGAGCCATAACTATAGGGAATTAGGTAGAATTTCCATGTTCGACCTAATTTTTGACCATTCTTGATTCTTGCTTAAAATGTTATTCTTCCTACTTTGCATCTTCCTCTTCTTTTTGGTCTTAATATTTACATAATGTCTTTCCTAAGATATTTTACACAATACACTTGAGGACTTGAAGACACTCTTTATACAAAAGAGACGAGTTTACAAAAATAGGTGTGAAACCCACAATTTGGTGAACGACTCTCATTCCGCTTACTCTTATTTTGCATGAAATTTCGCCATTTAGCTAGGAGTGAAATCCACATCTTAATGGTAAATTTCCAATTCAAACTCTAGTGGACCCTCGTCAAAGTGTTGAAATTATATTTTGACCCGACGAGTACCAACCACATTAGGGTACGAAATCGTCAAGTTAGGGGTGAAACCCGCACCTTGTCGATTAAGTCTCATTCCTCGATTTTCGATCTCACCAAAGTTTCGATTGTTTCAATCGATTAGAGACATGTAGTAACTGGAAGGGTAAGATACCGTTAATCGCTTCTCAACTAGAGTGTCTTACCTATAGGCCAAAGCACGTTTCTCTAATTTGAAAGGACTTTCGATTCACTTTGGAATAGTCGACGTTTCTAAACCTGAAACAATCCTATGTTTTATGAGCCTCTCTTTATGTGATTCAATTTATGTGTGATTTTATACTTGTTACCTCGTTCATTTCAAAACCGTTACACAATTCGCACGTCTCGCGCAATAAAAAACAATAATAATTCTCGTGAACAAATTAAATTTATGACCTTTTTACGCATTCATACGTGTTTATACTTGTTGAATACTTGTTGAATTCATGTTAATTATGTGAACCATACGTGATACATCATGCTTGCATACTTAAATTTGCAAAATTTATTTTAAATTTATGATTAAGTCTCATCCATTCCTTCTCTTTCGATTCTTAGATGTCGTCCAGCGGTGCACCAAAGAGGACCAAGTCAAAGAAGGGTTCGACCTCCAACACCAAATCCAACTCCATGTCACAAAGGGATTGCATGAAATTCATGGCTAAGCAAATGGCTAAGGTCATACCTGACATTGTTAGCAAGATTTAGCCAAACATCGATTCGCCGCATGGCTCTGTCGACTCAAAGGCAGAAAAACCCAAATCAACCTTCCAATTCAAGCAATTCATGGCTTGTAAACCCTTGGAGTTTACAAGCAAATATGGCGCCACCGCCATGATGAATTGGTTTGACGCAATTGAGCTTACCTTCTTGCAAAGTGGTTGTCCTGATGAGCTACGAACCTTAAACGCGACTGGAGTCTTCCTCTCGAGGGCACTCGAGTGGTGGACCACCGAACGCAGCAAGAGGGGAAACGATGTAGCACATGCCATGTCTTGGGACGAACTTAAGCAGCTTATGAAGGACCATTTCTGCCCTCCTCACGAGCTCCAAAAGTTGGAGAATGAATTTTGGAACCTAACACAGAAGGGGAGCGATATGGATGGTCTGATTACACGCTTTAAACAACTAAGCGTCCTTTGTCCTGGACAAGTCGACTCCGTCCCCAAAACCATAGCCAAGTTCATCCTTTGGGTTGCACCTTCCTTGACTAACCATGTTGCCTCTGCTTGTCCTAAAACCATAGAGGAAGCCTTTAGCATAGCCACTGAACTTAACAACAATTGCGTTCTTCATGGAACCTATGATAAGGTTTCAACAAAGAATGCTCACCAAGCCGTCACTGATACCACCGATACTACCACCGTTGTTGAACCTTCACCCTCTCAACCACCCAAGAAGAACAAAGGCAAGAAGCGGAAGGCTTCAAGCCAGAACTGTGCGGTTGTCACTCTGCCAAACCCTAAACCCATCCAATTAGTAGCTGCCGTTAATCCCACTACCCTAGAACCACCAAGAAGAAACTACACTAGGACGTGGCCCAAGTGTAACCAATGTTCTTACCATCACCCTACTGGCACCCCATGTCGCAAATGCGCCACCTGTCACAGTGTTGGGATTGAACCCTATCAAAGGAACAGTTGATTAAAGCCAAAACCGGATCAGAGCAGTGGATTAGAATAAGCAGATGTTTGTACACTAGCTTTCCCCTTGATAATGGCTCTAACAACTGATGGACACAACTACTGCCTTTCATAACTGCTGTTGATTCCAAAGGACTGATGAAGACCAAAATGCTGATGACTCAAACAACTGCCTTGTTTCAAGTACTGCTGAAGACTAGAAGCATTGCTGAAGACTAAGCAGTGGAATTAAGAATCAATAGTTTAGTTTATTTCTATGTAATGTATTGTAATCAGTTGTTTGCTATCAGTAGTTGTAATAAGGGCAGTAGTTAGAGTTTGTTAGGAAGTTAGATGTCACTATCATGGTGACGTCAGCAAAGATGCCACAGTGGTTTGGGGTGCCTATAAATAGAACAGTACCCTGTACTGTTCTATTAGCTCTTCATCACTTTTTTTCCTGTACGAACAAACATTGTGAGCTCAGGCTGAGGGGGAGTTTGTTACATGCATGCAAAATTGTAATCGGTGACTGGAATAAATTCAAGCATTCGGTTCAATGTTAAACTTGTGTGTTAAAAGCATTTCTTCTGTTTGATTGTGTGCAAAGTTTATTTCCATTTTAATTCCGCTTCATTACTTGTTCATCTACATTAATTTCTTAAAAAAAAACACAATAAAAAAGAAACTCAGATCCTAACAATTGGTATCAGAGCTCGGACAGTCAAATTTGATCTAACAATCATTTTGACGTAAATAGTTCAGCTCACAATTGTTGATACTGATAGTTGTTCGTTTTGTTGAAAAACAGAGTAAGGTTTAATCACGTTCAAAGTTGATTAATCAGTGCCTGTAAAACAACCAGGATGACGTCACAATCACAAGATGATAAAAATAACATGGGTTCACTTTTCAAACCACCCATGTTGAAACGAAATGAATACAACATCTGGGAGAGAAGGATGGGTCACATCCTTGCTCAACAGAATACCGGATGTTGAAGATCTGTTGTTTTTGGACCAAATGTTCCTATGGTGCCAAGTGCTGAGGATTCAAAGAAGTTCGAACCTAAAAAACCTGAAAACTATATTGAAACTGATTTTCAAAAGTTCAAACTGGATGTCAAAGCATTTAGCATCATTGCATCTGCTCTTCTCAATGAAATTTATGATGGGCTGTTACACTGTAACAGTGCCAAGGAATTATGGGATGCACTTAAGGAACAATTTGGGGGAACTGAAGAAGTAATTGAAAATAACAGGGAAATTCTGAATCAGCAGTATTAAACCTTTTGTCACATTAAGGGTGAATCATTAACTCAACAGTTTGAGCGATTCAGTTGTCTCATTAGTGAGCTAAGACTTGTTAAAGTGGTATTTCCTAATTCTACACAAAATAGCAGGTTTCTTAGATCACTACCTGAAAAATGGGATACAATTGCCTTTGTAACTAGAAACTCTGCTGAGTTCAAAGATCTGACACTGACCCAGCTTCATGGTAGACTCCTGACCTATGAAAGGGAGTTGAACCAGAAAAAGAAGCTGCAAGAGTCTGGAAAAGTTGCTGATGATTACTCATTTGGCAGCACAACTCTTTTGGGTCAGGAAGAATCTGGTAGCAGTAGTAAGGATCAGAGTTATGATCATTACATTGAAGTAACTGCAGGTGGAGTATTTAACAACTCTGATCCTCACTATGCAAATTATGTTTTTACTGCTAACTGTGAAAACCAGATGTCAGATAATCTGTGCTTTGAACTCAATGACTTACAGCACTTTGATCCAACTGATCTTGAAGAAATGGACATTTTGCATCAATTGGCTTTGCTTAATGTAAGAACAAGCAAATTCTATAAAAGGACAGGGAGAAAATTCCCAGGGTTACATGGGAATTTAAAAGTGGGGTTGGATAAGTCAAAGATCAAGTGCTATAAGTGCAATAGGCTAGGTCATTTTGCTAAGGAGTGTAGGAGTCAAACCACTAGTCCAATTATTACTCATCCCAGCTCAAATCCTAGACCACAAAATCAAAGCACTGTGCACTATTCCCATTATACCCCTGCTGCCCATGTGAACACTGCTCATTATGCAAACCCTGTTCCTGTGCATTATGTTCAAACCACTGTCCCACAAATTCAGTATGTCCAAGCTCCTGTACCTCAGGTTCAAGTACAACCAGTTGCACCACAACAAGCTGCACCACCAGCAGTGGTTCAACCAGATCAGCAAAGCTTTTTCACCCAAGGCTTTGTTGACTGGAGCAGCTTACCTGATGAGCTAGGTGATGAAAACTTTGCACTCTATGCTACTAATGATGCTTATAATGATGAATTTTGTCTTATGGCATTAGAGTCAATACTAGAAGAGCTGGATGCTGAAAAAGGGCAAACAAGTGCTGAAACAGTGGATGAAGTTGCTGAAGCAGTGGTTACTGCTGTTGCTGGTGAAATACTGCTGGGAGAAAATTCAGAACCCCTGATAGAACCACTGTTTGACCCCTGGTCCAAAGAAGAAGAAAAAGAAGAGAAAAAATAAGGTGAGAAAGAAGAGAGAGCTGATGAAGAAAATGATCATCAATGTGATTGTGCCATGATGGCTGTAGCTAAGGTATCATCTCAGGTTCTTGAAAATCTGTGTTCAGACAAATGCATCATAGCATTTGCTAACATTAAAGAGGTGAATGAAAACCTTAGGGATAAAGTGTTGAATGATGAAGTCAAATTTGAAAAGTCTTTAAAAGAACTTAAAAACAAATTGGCTGAAAAAGATAAAAAAAATCTGCAGTCTCAAAGAAGAGTAGAGCATAACCAAGAACCAACTCCAAACAATGGTAGAAAAATATCAAGTTTGTAAAAAGGAGATGGAATCCACCCAGATCACTTGTGAAAGATGGGTGGAATCTTGCAAAGGTTATGAGGTCATGCTTGAAAAACAGCTTGAAAGCAATGTAAAATTTGGCATAGGATTTAGAAAATATGATGAAATTAAAAACACTGCTGCAAAATAAGCTGGTTCAGTTGAAATAACACCAACCAATAAGAATGGACAAGAAGTTAAGATAACTGACAAACTTGGTAACAAAATCACTCTGGAAAGATCTGTGGGATCCTCAACCTTTGAGGAAATTGAGAAATACCAATTTAAACCCACATGGTCTGATGAGTGTGACATTCTTGAAAACTTTAAACCAATGGACTTCTCAACCACTGATGGTGTAAAAGCTCCTAAAGCAAAGGTCATTCCTCTCAAAGACATCCCAACAGTGGTTCAAAACTCTGTTGCTAAGGAGTCTGAGAAGAAGAAAAGAAGAGAAAAAGTGAAAAACCTGTTTTGTGATTTTTGTGAAAAGAAGAACCATCTAACAAAAGACTGTTTTCATCTAAAAGCATATGACATCAACAAAACAAGTGTAATTGTACCAGCTGAGAGCTGCACCATCCGTGGTAAATCAAACCACAAAACTCAGGAATGTGTGTATCTCAAATCCTTTGATGTAAAAAAGAATGAGTACACTACAAAAACATCCTTGAGTTCATCAACATCATCTGTCAAATTCACCAAGAATCAACCACTGTTTGTGCCAGTTTAAACAGCTGTTACAAAACAGCTGAACCAAACATCTGTTAAAAGAGATGTTCAGGTGACTGATGCACCCCCTGCTAATCAATACAGAAGAGGTAAGGGATAACCACCATACCAAAGGATCCCACATGTTTATGAGGTTCACAAAAAGCCTTCTAAACCAAGAGTGAACAGGTATCCTTTTGGTTATCAGCAGATCATTGGGCAAGACCCCCAACAGTGGTTAGAGAAAAACAGTTCCAAAACTGTCCAAACCCCTGACCTAACCACTGTCCATCCACCTGAACAAAACACAGACACTGTTGAGACCCCATCCAAAGCCTTATTGGATTTGGAGACCCTAATGAACTAATCCTTTTACTTCATGTGCAGGGAGCTTCTGCATGCTTAGATAGCCTTTGGTATGAAGATAGTGGAGGCTCCAGGCACATGACAGGATGTAAAGCCCTACTCAAAGATTTCAAAATCCATGGAGGGGGTGATATATCCTTTGGTAATAATAGTAAAGGGAAGGTTCTGGGGTCTGGTACAGTTAGTATGGTAATGTTAAATTTGAAAATGTCAATGTAATAGACAATCTAAAATTCAACCTCCTGAGTGTCTCACAGATGAGTGATAAGGGCTATGGCTCATTCTTCACAAAGGATTGTTATAGGATTGTTGGACCAGAAATGGTTAAAAAGATTGAAGCAATAATAAAAAATGGAAAAACCCAACTTGTTGCTCAAATAAGTGGCAATGCTTATGTGGTGGATATGTCAAAAGAGAGCCCCAGGACTGATGCCTGTCTGTTCTCAGCTGCCTCTAACAAAGAGACATAATTATGGCACAGGAGATTGGGGCACACAAATCTCAAGACAATCACTGCTATATCCAAACAGGGGTTAGTAAGAGGTTTACCTCAAAAACTGTTCACCTGTCCTGAGCATTGTGTTTCCTGCCTAAAAGGAAAACAACATAAAAGCTCATTCAAATCAATTGAAGAGTCCAAAACAACCAAGTGTTTGCAAATGCTTCACATGGATCTGTTTAGCCCAGTTAAAGTCATGAGTCTTAGGAAGAAAAGATATTGTTTGGTTATTGTTGATGACTTTTCTAGGTTTACATCGACTTACTTTTTACACTCAAAAGATGAGACTGCAGGCATTCTGCAAGACTTTGTGAAACATGTTGAAAAGCAGTTTGACCTGCCAGTAAAAATCTTCAGAAGTGATAATGGCACAGAGTTCAGGAACAAGGAGTTAGATGATTTCTGTGTGTCAAAAGGAATTGTGAGGCAGTACAGCATTCCAAGAACACCAAAACAAAATGGGGTTGTTGAGAGAAAGAACATGACTTTGATTGAGGCTGCCAGAACCATGCTTGCTGATTCAGGTTTGCCATTAACTTTTTGGGCAGAGGCAGTAAACACTGCTTGCTATGTCCAAAATAGAGTTTTAATCAACCCCAGGCATCAAAACACTGCCTATGAACTGCTGTATAAAATAAAGCCATTGATTTCATATTTCAAAGTTTTTGGCTGCCCATGCTTCATTTTAAACCTAAAAGTTTCTATCTCAAAGTTTGCAGCCAAAATTGATTGTGGTTATCATCTGGGATACTCAACCACTGCTAAGGCCTACAAAGTGTTTAACACAAGGACTAAAACAGTGGAAGAGACTTTGAATGTAAAGTTCAATGAACTTTCATCAATGAAAATCCCAGCAAACCCTGCAGAATTGTTTGATCTTGATAAATTTACTTTTGAAAATACTGCTGTCAAGACTAACAGTACAGGTCCATCAGAAAGTTCATCATCAGACTATGGATACGAAATCATCATTCCACAACAAAAGTCTGCATCAAATGGTAGAGCAGCAGATGTTCAAAACAGCTGTCAAAGTTTAACCACTGCTACCTCAACAGTTGTTGACCAAAGTAGCCCATCAACCCCTGCTTCCACATCATCAAACACTGTTGACAAAAGTCCCCAAACAGTGGATAAAAGTCAGCATGTGTCCACACCATTACCTCCTATTCCACCACCCTTTGAAGCCACTGCTGGATCATCAAAGTCACAAGCAGTGGTTAGCTCAGATGATTCACATCTGCATCCTTCACCACTTAATGCCATTATTCCATACCAAGGAGATCTTATCTTCTTGAAATCTCATCCACCTGACCAAATCATTGGCAACATCAATGAAGGGGTGCTCACAAGAAGTCAATCCCAAAACATTTGTCTTTTTGCTGGTTTCCTATCTCTCCATCAGCCAGTCAAGTACCAAGAGGCACTGAAAGACAACAGTTGGGTAGAAGCCATGCAAGAGGAGCTCCAACAGTTCAAAAGACAACAAGTTTGGGAGCTTGTACCACTGCCAGAGGGTGTAAGTCCTATTGGCACAAAGTGGGTCTTCAAAAATAAAACTGATGAAAAGGGCATTGTTGTCAAGAATAAAGCTAGGCTTGTGGTTCAAGGGTTCAGACAGGAAGAGGGCATTGACTATGATGAAACATTTGCCCCTGTAGCAAGACTTGAAGCTATCAGATTATTCCTGGCCTTTGCTGTTAACCACAACATCAAGGTGTATCAAATGGATATCAAATGTGCATTCCTCTATGGTAAGATTCAAGAAGAGGTTTATGTTTGTCAACCTCCAGGATTTGAGGATCCATTTAATCCAAATCATGTCTACAAGCTAAATAAAGCTTTGTATGGCCTGAAACAAGCACCAAGAGCCTGGTATGAAACTCTTTCCACCTTTCAACTTTCCATTGGTTTCACAAGAGGTAAAATAGACAAAACATTGTTTCTAAAATGGAGAGGAAAGGATTTGATGATTATCCAGATTTATGTGGATGACATTATCTTTGGAAGCACATGTAACAAACTGTGTTAAGAGTTTAGGCAACTCATGACAGCTGAGTTTGAAATGAGTGTAATGGGTGAACTCCAGTGCTTTCTTGGTCTCCAATTAAGGCAACTGCAAAATGGCACCTTTATCCATCAAGGAAAATATGCCAAAGAACTTTTAAAGAAATTTGACATGGATGATTGTAAGCCATACTGTACACCCATTGCAACCAATAAAATTGTCATGTCTGATGAAAAGGATGATTTGGTTGACCAAACTCTTTATAGAAGCATGATTGGGTCTTTATTGTACCTAACTGCATCTAGGCTAGACATCATGTTTGCAATATATGTTTGTGCATGATCCCAATCAGCCCCTAGAAAGTCAAACCTTATTGCTGTAAAAAGGATATTCAGATACCTAAAAGGTGCTCCCACACTTGGTATCTGGTATCTAGCTGATGGAAATATCAAGCTTTCAGGCTTCTCAGATAGTGACTTTGCTGGATGTGACAAGACAAGGAAGTCCACTTCAGGAGGGTGCCAATTCCTAGGTAGTTGCTTAGTGTCTTGGCAAAGCAAAAAGCAAGCAGCTGTTTCCACATCCACTGCTGAGGCAGAGTATATAGCTGCTGCAAGCTGTACATCCCAACTGCTTTGGCTTAAAAATCAATTGCTGGATTTTGGTATCACTGCCCTAAAGACACCTCTCATGTTGGACAGTCAGGCAGCAGAAAATATCATCAAAAATCCAGTATCTCATTCAACCACCAAGCACATTGACATCAGACATCACTTTGTGAGGGATTGCTATGAAAAAGGTTTGATTTCTCTGCACCATGTTCCAACTAAAGATCAGCTGGCAGATGTGCTAACCAAAGCATTAGACACATCCACCTTTGAAAGCTTGATCTCTAGGATTGGCATGCTGAACATGGAATAACAGGCAATATCCTGTTTCCATGAATAAAAGCATTAAAATGTTTTCAGAAAATCAAAAATCCATCCTTAAAAATAGCTAAAAATGAATTTTTCATTAAATCCTTGAAAGTCTGCCATAACCACTGTTTTGTTCAAACATCTGTTCCACTAAATGCTGTCCACTGCTGAAAGTCAACCCCTATTCTCTCATTTCCTTGGTAATCACTGTTGTTCAAAATCAGTGTTTTATCCACTGATAAGGCTATCCACTGATAGTTAAAGTCTCCCACTGCTTTCATTATAATCGTTACAACCACTGATATTGCTCCATCAGTGGTTTCATAAAACAACTGTCCTCCATTATTCATCAGGGGTTGGCATGTGGACAGTACATAGCGGTCAGATTTTTTGTAACCGCTGCCACGCCAGCATTCACTTTTTCCTCTATAAAACCCTGATCAAAACCCCCAAACAGGGTTTTTACTGTCGAATCGAATTCAAAAAATTCCTTTCTCAAAACAGTTATCATCCATTTCTTTCCAATCATTCATTGTTCTTCTTCTTCTTCAAAATGACAAAATCAAAGTCTTCGTCATCTGAAAAACCCACCGAAAAGCCATTGAAATTCCGTACAAAGCTCCTCACAATTACTTGGGTCTACTCACAAAACCCACAAACACTAACACCTTCAATTCCATCATTGATACTATGTCGTCTTCAAAGTACAAAACTTTGTTGACTGCTGATGCTCCGATTTACCTAAAAACCCAGAGAGAATTTTGGAAAAATGCCACACTTGAGACCCAAGGTGAGACAATCATAGCCATCAATTCCTCAATAATGGGTAAAAAGGTTCAAATCACCCCACAATCCATTTCAGACGTATTTGAACTCGATGATCAGCAAGGTAAAACTTATTTTCCCAAAAGCGAGTATCAAACTGATTTTCTTGAGAGGGGGTATGCTGAAGAAATGAGAAAAGACACCTTACAAAAGGATTACTTTCCTCCTACAACAAGATCTTTATTCCATACCCTCTTGATGTGTGTTTCAAATAAAACAACTGCTTTTAATGAGATACCATTAAAGATCCAATACCTGGGATATGCTATTTTACAAAACGAAAATTTTAACTACTCCCAGGAGATCTTTGATGACTTGGTAAAAAATGTTACTGCAAAATCATTTTTATTATTTCCAAGGTTCTTAAGTTTTTACTTTCAAAAGAAATTTGGAAAGGATGATGCTCATGTGCTCATCCAAGGTGAATCTTTTCAAATAAATGGCTTACAAACTGAAACTTTTACAAGATTATCAAAGCCTTCTAAAACAAAAGCAGAGGCACCTGAGCAGAATTTAGCAGCTACCACTGCTCCTCAGGCACCTGCTGCTGAGCCTACTGCTCTAGGTGATCACAGCAGCATAACAACTGCTGTGAAACCCACACCTAAAACCACCAGAAAACCAAGACAAAAGAAAACACAAAAGCACCCAAAACCTACGAAAAAGGCAACTCTGGAAGATGAGATCCCAGAGCAACTGTCAGTGACAACACAAAAGTCACCAGAAACCACTACTGCTTCTTCCTCACAGCAGATGGTAGAAAGATCTCAACCCATGCCTCAAACTCCTCCTACTTCTTCACAAAAAGACACATAGGGACACCACAATATGATGCTCTAGAATCACTTGATTCTATCATCCACAGCCCACTTCCTGGGGCAAATTCGCTTTCTACACCCAACATCATTGCCACAATTCCCCCACAAACAAAACTTTTATTGGATGCTCTTGATTTGAACTAGACATAAACCAGTCCTTCTCACTCACCTGTCAATGAGAATATACCCTAACAAATGACTGGGTCTGATGTATCAATCATTGCTAACCCACCAACAACACCTGAGGAGGTTACACCCCTTGAGTTACAAGTAACTCTTGGTGGTAGTTCAAGTGAAGCAGCCACTACAAGTGTTGAACCCACTGGTTTGCACTTGGACAGTGGTTTCATCAATAAGACTTCCTTGAAGGCAATTTCTTCTCTGGGAACATTTGTGTATCCAGTATTTACTGGTTCACTAAAAAGTGTTTCTCAATTTGAAGGAAGAGGTCCCAGTACCAAGACAAAGGGGCATCATTGGATGATTTCTGGGATACATTTCCTGAATCAACCAGTGTTACAACCACTGCTAGTGGGAAATCATATGATCCCATTAAGTTGGGTGATGGTTTAATGTACCGAGAATTGACGGGTAGAATTGATAAACTTGATACATCTGTTGCAGAAATTAAAGATATGTTGCAACGGTTGTTGAAAGTTCAAAAGGTACCAACCACTGCTGCTCCAGCTCAAGCACCTGCACTACAACCTGCACCTGCTGCAAATGAGCTTTAGAATTTATTTCAACCACTGCTCCATCATCAAAGAGAATTAGCTGATCAGCAACATGAGATACAAGTTCAAAAGATCAGAAATCTCATGGAAGCAAGGTTTAAAAACATCCAGGCAGATATCAGGGCTATAAAGGCCCATTTGCTGAACACCACTGGCACTGCTCCTCCCACTATCATCTTTGTGGATGAACCACCACCAGCTGATTCCAAAAGGGGGAGAAAATAAAGCAGTGGAAGAAAAAGGGTTATGAGGATGGCTTATATATTGCTCCAGACAATTCTAGCATGCTTGTAGACATACCCTTGCCAGATGGTTCTAAAAAGATTGATGTTACAACAAATGCCATAGCTGATGCAAAAGCTGATGTTAAAAAGGATAAAGAGGCTAAGGATAAAGCCAAGTGGGAACAGGAGAAAAGAGCTTTTATGGAGCTGAATGAGCAGGGTACTTCTGAGCCTAAGGATGATGAAAATCCTGAGTAAAAAAGAAAGCAACCCACTAGAAAAGTGAGGCAACCCAAACACACACCATCCAGACCCACAAAGCAAACTCCTAAACCTACCAAAAGCTCCAAACATCAATCTCCTAAACTAGCAGCTGTTAAAACTCCTGTTGTATCAACTGCTGTTGATACTCCAGTGGTTTCAACAACTGCTAGCCAAACAACTGCCACCACTTCAACACACACCACATCCACTGCCTTACCACCACCGCCAAAAATCACCTCACCACCAAAAACATCATCATCACCACCTTCACCTCCTGCTAAAAAGCAGAAGACATCAGATGTTACAACATCTGTTGTAAAGACAACAGTGGTTGAAACACCAGTTGTTTCAACAGCTGTTAGTCAGCCATCATCCACTCAAAACACCACTTCACAACCATCCAAAACACCACCAGCCTCTCCTAAACTAAAAAGGAGAAGGATAATCTTACCAGATGATGATCCTTCACCACCACCAACAACATCACAATCTTTAACTCTTGTCACCATACCAAATCCTGTTCCATTATCATCTGTTAAAGCTTCCTCTTCAAGCACTGCCATTGTCTCTACAGCTGTTCAGTATCCTTTAGAGCTTGCAGCTGTCAGAGAAGAAATAAAGTCTTTCTATTCAGAAGATGATCCTGATAAAAGGAGTCTGGCATCTGTTAAAGGATATCATAGACCCAAAAATATTGAAGAATACTTGAAATCGAAAGCCAAACAGGCAGAAGATATCTCCAACAGTAACACATAAGGAAAATCTGACAAAGAAATCTAAAGGAACTATCAATACTTGCTTACACAAGTCAGGACCTTGGAGGAGTTCTCAAAAAACTTATATCAGAAGCTGTCAGAAAGAGGAGATGAAACTCTAAGGAAAGACTATCTTGACCACATCATGAAGACAAAAAGTATAAAGGAGAAAGATACATGTACAAAGAATGGTCTGTCAAAGAGCTTGAAGAAGAGTTAGAGAGAATTCACAAAATGATCAAAGACAAAGTGAAACACACTCCACCTGTATGGGCAAAATACAAGAAGAATGTGCTTGAAAGAAGTTTGATGTTGAAGAGAATGAAGGAAGAGATGATAACAACAGATTTTGGGTCAAGGAATCAAGTGGCAAGATGGAAAGAAGAGAAAGTCTTTGATTCATATAAAAGGTTGGAGGAATTAAGAAAGAAAGATCCAAAGATTCCCCAGAAGCCTGCTTACCCTGAGGCAGTGGTTCCAGCTAAACCACAAAAGCTACAAATAAGGAAATCCACTGTTCCACTTGCTGCCCACTTTTATCAAAGAAAGAAACAAAAGCAAATGGAAAAAGAAACAACAGAGGATATTGCAGCAGGGAATGACATCATAAAAATGGTTCTCAATTAAATGATGACAGGAAATCCTGAACTTGCAAAAGCTCAAGGTGCTGCTCAATCATTTATCACCAGGCCACCATCACCAAACTCATCATCCAATAAAAATCTCCCAAGAAACCCACTGGATTCAAAAATACTAAAGTGGAAAACTGACAAACAGACCCACGTATTGACTCTGATCAAATCCAGTGGAGAAGTGAAGAAAATATCAAGGGAACAAGCACTAGGCCTGAGTGTTGAAGATCTGCAGGATCTCCTTGATCTTACACTTTGCAGGGATGAAGATGACACAGATGCCTTAAACTTTGAGCTACAACTCAAAGGGCAAATAAGGGAACTGTTGATGAGGCAATAAAGTTCCACAATAATGAAGGGTTTTGGCATCATCTGTTCCAGGGGGAGATTGTTGGGATTGAACCCTATCAAAGGAACAATTGATTAAAGCCAAAACCTGATCAGAGCAGTGGATCCAGAATAAGCAGATGTTTGTACACAAGCTTTCCCCTTGATAATGGCTCTAACAACTGATGGACACAACTACTGCCTTTCATAACTGCTGTTGATTCCAAAGGAGTGATGAAGACCAAAATGCTGATGACTCAAACAACTGCCTTGTTTCAAGTACTGCTGAAGACTAGAAGCTCTGTTGAAGACTAAGCAGTGGAATGAAGAATCAATAGTTTAGTTTATTTCTATGTAATGTATTGCAATCAGTTGTTGTAATAAGGGCAGTAGTTAGAGTTTGTTAGGAAGTTAGATGTCACTATCATGGTGACGTCAACAAAGATGCCACAGTGGTTTGGGAGTGCCTATAAATAGAACAGTACCCTGTACTGATCTATTAGCTCTTCATCACTTTTCTTCCTGTATGAACAAACATTGTGAGCTCAGGCTGAGGGGGAGTTTGTTACATGCATGCAAAATTATAATCGGTGATTGGAATAAATTCAAGCATTCGGTTCAATGTTAAACTTGTGTGTTAAAAGCATTTCTCCTGTTTGATTGTGTGCAAAGTTTATTTCCGTTTTAATTCCACTGCATTACTTGTTCATCTACATTAATTTCTTAAACAAAAACACAATAAAAAAGAAACTCAGATCCTAACACACAGGCTAGGGCATTTCGCCGATCGCTGTCGCTACAACCCAAAGCCTGCCCAAGATCAGGCTATCGTTGCAAACCCCGTTCCTAATCAGGTACAACCTAAAGTTGCTCCTGTGCGAGCATGCTTCAAGTGTGGTGATCTCAATCACTTAGCCAACGTGTGTCCTCAGCGTAATCAACCTCAGCAGCAGCAACAACAAGCTCAACAACCCGCTAGAGGCCGAGCTTTTCTCCTCACTACTGGTCGAGCCCAAAATGCGAACAATGTTATTACTGGTACGTTTCTTGTGAACCATGTTTATGCTTCTTGTCTATTTGATACTGGTGCGGATAAAAGTTTTGTGTCGTTAGAATTTGAACCTTTGCTTATGTGTAAACGCTCTAAGTTGCCAAGATCTTTCGCTATCGAAGTCGCTAATGGTAAATCCGTCGCTATCAATTCCGTTCTTTCTAATTGTTCCTTGATTCTTAACGATCATGCTTTCTTGATCAATCTTATACTTATGCAAATGGGTAGCTTTGACATCATAGTAGGCGTGGACTGGCTTAGGCGAGTTCGTGCTGAAGTTGTTTGTTCTGAAAAGTTCATCCACCTACCTCTTCCAAACGGTGATTCTCTACACGTGTATGGCGAGAAACCTTCTCAAGGTCTCAAGCTTATGTCGTGTATCCAAGCGAACAAATGCTTGCGCATGGGTACCTTCGCCTTCTCACCCACATTGTGGAAAAGAAGGACAAAGACCTAGGCATAAGTGACGTTCTTTTCGTACGTGATTTTCCCGACGTGTTTCCCGATGATCTTCCTGGTCCGCCTCTTGCTCGTTCTGTCGACTTTCGCATTGATTTAGTGCCTGGCGCTACGCCTGTCGCTAAGTCTCCTTTCCGTTTAGCACCCTCTGGGATGCAAGAGCTCTCGAGTCAACTTCAAGAGCTTCTTGATAAAGGATTTATACGCCCTAGTACTTCTCCTTGGGGCGCTCCCGTTTTGTTGATAAAAAAGAAAGATGGGTCATTCCGAATGTGTATTGACTATTGTGAGCTCAACAAGCTTACTGTCAAGAACCGATACCCTCTTTCTCGTATTGATGGACAACTTCTGATGAACGAAGCCCACAAATCCCGATATTCTATTCATCCCGGTGCTGACAAGATGTACTAGGACATGCGCTACAAGTACTGGTGGCCGGGTATGAAGAAGGATATCGCTCTCTATGTTTCGAAGTGCCTGACTTGTTCCAAGGTCAAGGCTGAACACCAACGCCCCTCTGGCTTACTCGTACAACCCGAGATCCCTATGTGGAAATGGGAGAGTATATCTATGGATTTCATAACGAAACTCCCGCGCACGCCATCAGGTCACGGCAACATCTGGGTTGTCGTTGATCGTTTGACTAAATCGACTCACTTTCTACTGATACGGGAAGACTATAAGGTAGAATGATTAGTTAGGTTATTTGGATAACCAATGGTTAATACTATCGCATCGCTTACTCGAAACGTATGCAACTCTCAAAACACGAAACGAAAATACGAAAACCAACTCGCCGGAGCCACTTGATCGAATGAACATTTGATCGAATGGTCATCCGAACTGATGACCATCCGATCGGAAAGGTAAGGCTCTTACATTTCTTACACAATTTAGGAAGAGCTTCTATTCCATCAACACAAGTTATTCCAGCAACAGCTCGTGGCCATCCGATCCGATTTGCCTGTGCTCCTCTTTTCCCTTTTTGGAAACCCTATAAATACCCCCTGTCACATCATCAAAGTGATGTGACATCTTTCTCTCGTTTGACCATTGTTCCAGCCCACTTTTCTCTCAATTTCTCGCGATTCTTGTAAGTTTCTTTCCCAAATCTTGTACAACTTTGATCTCTACACACTTCTACATCATTTCCACCTTTGAATCTTCACTTTTAACCATGAAATCAGCGGATTTGAGGTGTTTCAGGATGATGTCATCATGGAGTTCTTATGAACTTCAAGGTTTGGCTTCATTCCACCAAGAACAACTCAGATCTAAAGGATTTCAACATGTTTAAACACTGATTCCGCAGTAAAACTAAACATTTTCAAGATGTGAAGGATTGAAAGATGGTTTCTAACTTTCTTTCAACTCTTTTACACTCAATGCACTCAAAACCAATGGAATCAGAGCTAGTTCAAGCCTCCTACTCACCCTCTAATGGAGTGTCGGTTCCAGATCTGATTCCTACCAACGAGACAACCGATTTCAGACTAAACATGAACAACCGTCAAAGAACAGTTGACTGCATGGATTTGGGTGATTCCTATTCGATCAGACGACTTAGGACTTAACGAGGTTCCGTTGTTTAGTACGTTGTCATGCCGTCTCGATCAAACCACAAAAACTTTCCAAAATGTTCAAGTTTCAAGACGATCAGATTGTTGGGACGGATTTCCGTCCGATTGGACTGCCATCCGATCGAACGACAATCCGATCGGACTGCAACCTAGCCTTTCAACACTTAAACTTTTTGCAATTTTCAAAGGTTATCAGTTTCTAACGGATTGCCATCCGATCGGTAGACCATCCGAATGAGTGACAATCCTGCTGTGAACTACTGTTCGATCGAACGACCTAAAAGGTAGAGATGTTTATCTGATTTTAAAATGCTACAACGAAAACTTCAAAGCCATCATACACAAACACATCTATCCCAAACGAGTGTCAATCCGACCGAATGGCCATCCGAACGGATTACCATTAGTCACTTGATTCACTTGCATCGTTTTACGCGCCGATTATCGCTTATGCTATCATTCTGATCAGGCTAATCTCATTCTAGCGCTCCCTTCAATCCATTAACTTCCATCGCTGTGAGTATACTCGATCCCTTTTTGCTTTACGTACTTTTGGGTGTTATATACGTTACCTATATTCAATTCACGTCGAACACACAACGCAACCACTTTTAACGCTAACCGCTATTGCATGTTATACGTGACTCGATGAATGCCTGTTTGTTATGTTTACCCATTGATTGTTGTCTACCTGCCTTAGCAACGATAGTACTATAGTTTGGACTCAGCACATGTTCACTCCGGGGTTGTTAAGGATATTACTTCACGTGTTCGCAGTGGTAAACATGTGATGCGCACTCACTACTCGCAGTCAAATCGCAGTCATTGGTATTGATAGGATCTTTGTCGATAACTTACATGGTTCACAATATACGTTGTACATGCTGGTTATGCGTAAACGATTTCAAACTCTACTATTACTATTAAACTTGTATGCTCACCTTTACACTATGTGTATTGACCTCTATTTTAACGTATGTGACAGGTGCTTAGGATGTTTGCATGCTATTTGATGGAATTGAGCTAGGATGGATTCTAGAAACAAACTAAATAAAATCGGAGTTGTCGGAATGGATATTCGTTTTTGAGAACAATGTCTGTAATAACTGTTTTTATTTTATATGTTTGTGGTATGGGACATGAACCTTTAATATATTATAATAAATAGTTGTTATGGATTCTCCTGGACAATCTGTTTCGCTCAGTGCCGCTCCCCGATGTTTCCGCCATCGGTTGGGGTGTGACGGATTGGTATCAGAGCCATAACTATAGGGAATTAGGCAAGACTCGACCTAGTCCGGGTCGATTTCTTAGAAATGACCTAGTCTATAGTCTAAGTGCCAACAGACCGACTTGTGCATACCCGGTATGGGTTTTGTACGAGCTTACTCGCTATTTCTCACTCGACCTCGCTGTACACTACACTCTTGCGCGAACATCGCATACTACAGTTTTGCGCAAGACCAGCCTTTCCTAAGGCTGGACACACACACACACACACACCAACGAATGATCTGGTTAAGACCAGGTGTGAAAACCGAAAACTCTCGACCGGATCACTCGTTCGATTCGCTATTTTTACTATCAACACGAGAATTTGCGTGGACTCAGGAGTGAAATCCATACTTCGACGCAAATTTTCCCCTCTACTTCATCAAAACAGGAAACATAGTCGTTAAGTAAGGGGTGAAACCCGAATCTTGATGACTTATTCCGCTCTTTATTGTGATTTTGCAAAACTCTCACCAAAGTCTCGACGGACTCCAACGACTTGAAGTCACACTGTAACTGGAGAGATGCGTGCCGAATGCCCGGATTGAGGCAAGAGGACAGTCCGGAAGGCCCTAGTGTGCACTTACGAGTCCTTGTGAATAGTCGAATCACTTTGGGTAGTCAACGTCTATCAAGCCGAGACAATCTATCCTCGATTTCATGTGTTTCGATTCTGGAATTACCGCCGCTGACTCTGAGATTATTGCTTTTATATGAATTTTTGGTGGTTTGTGTGTTTATGCGTTTCAATTTTTGGTGATTTACTCGATTTTCACTTGATCCCCACGCACGACTCGCACTACCCATCTATCTCAAAACACAAACAAATCGCTTGTGTTATTCGCAATCGTTGCCCGCTAATCGCAATCGTTATACTAAATCGCTACACGCTGTTGTGAAGGATAGGTGAATATGTGCAGTATTTGTAGGTGAATATGTGCAAAATAGTTAAGGCATGGTTTCGGTGAGCTCTGCTTTTACATGGACTACGTACTTATGTGTATACGTGCTTATGTGCCTACATGTTTCTGTGGATTATGTGCCTACTTGATTACGTGCCTATTTGATTTCGTGTTACGTGTTCCTGAGCTTTACATAAAGTAGCGCAAGGTGATACTATAGAATACGCTAGACTTAATCGAAACTATGTTGAGCCCTGTGACGATGTCTATTGCAGACAATGTCGTCATTCGGTACAACCCACCCCCGAGCCGCTAGATGAAACCATGATGACAAACGAATTGCTGCTCTCGTCGCTAAGCAAATGGCGAAAGTCATCCCACAAATCCTCAGTGAGCTGAATGAGAATGCAAGCAAGTCCTTGGAGGAGTCCAGGACTGATGCTCCGAAAGTAGGTTTTAGCTTCAAGCAGTTCAAAGCCTGCGGTCCAAAGGAATTTACCGGCGAAGATGGGCCTACGACCATGTTTCAATGGTTTGATTCAATCGAAGTCACCCTGCGCCAGAGTTGTCACACCCTGGCTTTTGCGGAAGCGTGGATTATTTGGTGTGACTTCTTAATACCATAGCAACAATCATAACAATGCTATATGATTAAAAACACAAGATGCTCATCCATTAATATAGTTAGAAACTACCATAACATAATTGTCTTGAATCATCAACCCAAAATAAGTTACAACCATGACTTGTTTAAAAATGAGTTCCCAATGGACTCAACAAAAGACCTTAAATAAAACAAGGTTTGGAGACATGTGACCCGTCCAGGCAAGGGTTACACCTCCCAAACCCTACACCCCTGGATGACATCTTTAATTTAATACGCAGCTTAATGTGCATCACCCGCCAGATCCGATCAATTCCCTGAAATACATGTAGTTTGAAAAATCAACAAAAAGTTGAGCGAGTTCATGTGTATGTGAGTATGTATAACCCTTGTAAACGATGTATGTATAATCCCTTGTAAACGGTGTATGAAATTCCCTAGTATGTAGCAATAAGGAATATAAAGAGATCATCAATGGTTTGCAAGGCCATTGATATGTGTGAAGTGATGCAGGAAGACTCAAACCTAGCGGAGTTGCACCGGGCTTCCGGCTGTAAGACACAGTCACCACTATGGGCCGCCCCGGCCTCATGGGTGTGGGCTCGCTACACCCAAATAGATCAATCACTCATGTCCCTCGGTCCTACGACGAGGATTAATGGCCTTTAGTAGCCGCCTACCCACTCACATGATCTAACGGTGTATGAAAAAGTCCCTCCTTAAGCTAACCATACCATGTATAAAAATGTCTGTATAATTGTAACATGTATTTCACCCCCGAAGTATAAAACCGAAAACAGTTAAGAGAAAAGGGGGACATGAACTCACTGTAGTGCGTCTCCTGCTCGTAACTCAGATTTTGTCAGCAATACAACGACCTACAACATACTAATATCTATTAGACGAACGGGCCGTGCCTTAGTTTAGTATGAATGTTCTTGAGTTACGTTACTTCGGAATTATTCCAAGTTATAACTTATTGTTAAAATAATAATAATTATTTTAACTTACATTATATTTGTAGGTCTTGAAATAATAGTTAGACAACTATTTCGTATTCATACTTCTCAAGTATTTTATGTGCGTATTTCCTTCCCAAGGATGGGGGTATTTATACATTTATTTTTGTGATTTAAAGTCTTGACATTATATATTTTTAAGTCCCACTCTAGAAAATATATAATAATATATTTATCAAAAATAATATATCCCAAAATATATATTCTAAATATATATTTATCCGCTTTTACTTTCGACAACCCACCTCCGACACTTTGAAGTTTTGTAACAATACTCATGGCGAAGTTTACTTCCGAAAAACAAAGTTAAACACGTTTGTAAACACCTGTTAGAAAATAATTTTCTAAGTTTTGGGATTTTTAGAAAATTTCGCCAGAGTTTCCCCTAAAACGGAGGTGTCCATGCTTATTAGCATATCATTTTCTTTTCAAAAATTTCATCCAATCAATCAACAACAATTTATTAAACAACGTTACACTAACCAAGTGCAAAAACAATGCACTTTACATAATAACATGAACTTAGTTTTTAGTAAAAATGCGTAGTAATTTAGTAAAGCTTTTAGTGGGCTTAGTTACCTTCCAAAGTGTAATTATTTCTTTAAAAACCATTCTCTTACAAAAGTTTAGTGTTTACAACTTGTAAACAATTTTTACAAAAATAAAACTCTTGAACTCTCCTTGTAAATAAAAGGTTTTTACACTTATTTCATTTCCAAAAAATATGTAAGTGTATGTAAAAGTCATAATCTTTTAGAAATCGGTTCTTGAACTTGGTTTATTTAGAAAAGTCCTTTGTAAAAAAAAAACCCGGATCTACATGATCATTAAACTACTTGTTCACTTATATTTTAAGAAAAATAATTTTCATTCAAGTTCATGATTAAACTAGAAGGTGGTTATTTTATGTAACACATAACCACTTTCTAATCTTGTTAAATCATATTTCTAAATATTATTTAACAAGATCCACATGGTGATTAACACCACATAACCAAGAATCAATAAGAAACCAACAATACATTCATAACAACATCCTACTAGTAACATTTCATCTTCATGTTCCATTCTAATGTAAACTTTTATGTTCAAGTTTCTTGTTTAAACTCTTTTAGTGTTCTTATGAATTTCATCATAATATAACTTTTAACTACACAAAGTAGGAATAAACAAGAGTAAATCAAGACTTACTACTAGCTTATAGCTAGGGAAGAATTCTAGTGAAAATGGTGGTGAAAAAGCAAGAAAGAAAGCTCCTTGAAGCTCCACAAGTTGCAAGCTTCTTTAATCCATCTTCTACCCTTAAATGAAGCTTGAAAATGGAAGATTGTGGTGGTGATATGGTGGAGGTGGTGGCGGTCAAGGTGTGGCCGAGAGAGGGAGGGAGGAGAGTGAGTGAGAGAGTGTGGTCTTGTGAAGGATATGAAATCATGAATGATCTTTGGTGCCATACTTATAATGATCCTTCCACATATTTTGTTAACTCCAACAAGAAACAATCCAAATAAAATATAAAGTAATATCTAGGAAGTATGGTGTATATTTGTGGGTCCACTTGGGACCGAAATCGGTTAAGGGGGGGGGGGGGGTTAATGTAAAATTTTGATGATGGATGGTAATCATAAGTTAGAATCCAAGTATTTACTTACATATATTAGTTAGTTAATATTTAGGGGGTGTTATAGTGTTCGGGGATCAAGACTAGTCAAGAAATAATTAAACAATGTGTTTGGCAAAAATTTGGTGTCCCGGGTAATGTCCGGTTATCCGGTTAGATACCGTTTCGTTAAAGTGTTTAATTAGTCCGTAAAGTGTCTTTTATATATATTTTTGTAACACTTTTAATTCCCGGCACTTAGGAAAGTATATAGGACCAATCTGCCATATTTTTGCACCTTACTAGTATGTTACAATGCTGAATTTTATTAATAAATGCAGAATTCTGCACTTAAAGTGTGTTTTAGGCACTTCCCAGCAGTATAACTATCACCTAGTGATGCAGTTTTAGGGTCCTCACTTCCCTACACTCCATACTAGTGTAGTACCTTGTCCCTGGCCCATACTGGGCCTCAAAAACACTGTCTGTCTATTGCTGGGATTGTCAGCATATTTCTGAATTATCCGTTCAGTGTGCTAACTGTGCTTTGTGCATCAAGTATGTCACTAAAGTCTGTATGTAATAAATGGAGTGACGGTATGAAATGTGATGCATGTGTATGTATGATACAAAAATCATAAGGCATTTCAAGTTGTCAGTTGTAATCAAGCACAATCATTATGAACATAATTAAAATTAATTAATTGTACGGATACCTGTAATTGTGAGGTTTGTCACAAGAGTGGCTATCTAGAAAACCTACGCACTGTCAATGCTACCGACGTTTTCCAATCCCGCTCTCTTGATTGGTGGACGGCCGAGAGGAACAAACGAGGTAACGATGCAGCTTTCAGATTGTCATGGGATGAGTTGAAGAACATCATGATGCAAGAGTTCTGTCCTCCCCATGAACTCTAAAAGCTCGAGGATGAATTCTGGCACATTAAGCAGGATGGCGGAGATAACGCTGGTTTAACTGCTCGCTTCAAGCAGTTGAGTATCATCTTCCCTGGTCAGGTTGCTACCCCCGAGATTACGATCAAGAAGTATATCCGTGCTCTGCCGGATTGTGTCGCTGATTTTGTTCAGGCTGCAAAAACGACAACAATCGAGGAAACCTACCTGCTTGCCGCTGAGATCAACGTTAAGCGAGTCAGGGCTGGGTACTTCGACAAAGCCTCCAAGAATCTGCATCAAGTCACCGCTGCTACACCTGCTGAAACTACCTCTGAACTGCAGTCTTCAAAGTTCTCATGTTGCAAGAGAAAGAACAACAGATCCAGCAACAAGAACTGTGCAGTTACTACCTCAGCACCGCCAAGTAGCGGCGCCTGTGACCAATGCACAGCCAGCAAAGCGTGCATACACTGGCCCACACCCGCTCTGCCCTACTTGTACCTATCATCACCCGGTTGGTATCGCAAGTCGGTTCTGTGTTCATTGCCACATGTACGGCTACTTCACCGCTAACTGCCATACCGGTCCTCGCCAAACTCCAGCTCCAACTCAAGGTCAAGCTCCTGCTCTACCAGCTCTGCAAGGACAGCAAGCAGCTCCTGCTCCAGCTGCTCGAGCAAGAGCCTGCTTTGCGTGTGGTGATCCCAACCATTTCACAAACGTCTGCCCAAATAGAGTGGTGAAGCAAGAGCCACAGCAGCAGCAGCAGCCAGCACCGCAGCAGCAGCAGGAGCCAGCCCAGCAAGCAGCCCACTGGCGCGTCTTCAACATCAACACCCGCCAGGCTCAGGCAGACAACAATGTGGTTAATGGTACGTTTCTTGTAAATGGTATATATGCTTCATGTTTGTTTGATACTGGAGCCGACAACTGTTTTGTATTATTCGAATTCGAAAGGCTCCTAAATCGTAAGCGCGTTAACCTCCCATCAACTTTCGACGTAGAAGTTGCCACTGGAAGAATCGTCACCGTCAGTTCCGTTCTGCATGACTGTACTCTTGATCTCAACGGTCATATTTTTCTGATTAATCTAATTCCGATGCAACTCGGTAGCTTTGATGTCATAGTAGGTATGGATTTCCTTCGGGAAAATCATGCTGAAATTGTTTGCTTCGATAAAATGATTCGTTTCTCTCTTGCGAATGGTGATCAATTGTGTGTTTATGGCGAAGTCGCTCTGAAGAAGTTGCAACTCATGTCATGTGTCCAAGCTAGAAAGTACCTCCGCAAGGAATACCAAGCTTTCTTGGCACACATTGTAGTAGCAGAGGGAAAGAAAGGAAAGACGTTGGGAGAAGTACCTATTGTTCGTGATTTTCCTACTGTATTTCCTGATGATTTACTCGGTTTACCTCCCGCTCGTGATATCGATTTCCGAATCGACCTCATTCCTAGAGCAAATCCCATTTCTAGAGCACCTTATCGTCTCGCTCCCTCTGAAATGCGCGAACTCTCGAGTCAGCTCCAGGAACTACTTGATAAAGGCTTCATTCGCTAAAGCACCTCTCCTTGGGGCGCGCCTGTCCTCTTCGTTAAAAAGAAGGATGGATCGTTCCGGATGTGCATCAACTACAGGGAATTGAATAAGCTTACCATCAAGAATCGTTATCCCTTGCCTCGAATCGATGATTTGTTTGATCAACTACAAGGTGCTACGTGTTTCTCAAAGATCGATCTACGCTCAGGCTATCATTAACTACGAATCCAGGAAGAAGATATATCCAAAACCGCTTTTTGAACCCGTTATGGTCATTTCGAGTTTGTCGTTATGCCTTTTGGTTTGACTAACGCACCCGCAGTATTTATGGACCTAATGAATCGTGTGTGCAAACCCTTTCTTGACCACTTCGTCATCGTGTTCATCGATGATATCCTGATCTATTCCAAGTCAAAAGCCGAACACTCCCAACATCTACGTTTGGTTCTTGAGTTACTCCAGGGAAACCGTCTCTATGCCAAGTTCTCCAAGTGCGAATTTTGGCTGGAGGAGGTTCAATTCTTGGGTCACATTGTCAATAGTTAAGGTATTCATGTCGATCCTGCGAAGATTGAAGCATTTAAGAGCTGGGTTACACCCAAGAACCCGTCCGAAGTCCGTTCTTTCCTCGGACTAGCGGGCTATTATCGCCGATTTATCAAAGGATTCTCTACGATCGCTGTACCGCTTACTTCTCTTACGCACAAGGAAAAACCTTTTGTTTGGGGAACCAAACAAGAGGAGGCCTTTCAAATGCTTAAAGCTATGCTTTGAAATACTCCTGTGCTCTCACTTCCCGACGGAAACGACGATTTCGTAGTCTACTGTGATGCCTCTAACCTTGGTCTTGGTTGTGTTCTCATGCAACGAGACAAGGTTATCTCTTACGCCTCTCAACAGCTCAAGATCAACGAGAAGAACTATACCACACACGACCTCGAGCTTGGCGCAGTTGTATATGCGTTAAAGATTTGGTGACACTACCTTTACGGTACTAAGTGTACGATCTTCACCGATCATAGGAGCCTACAACACATCTTTGACCAGAAAGAACTGAATATGCGTCAACACCGGTGGGTAAAACTCCTCAACGATTACGACTGTGAGATCCGTTACCATCCAGACAAAGCAAACATCGTTGCCGATGCTCACAGTCGACGAAGCTATTTGCATAGCGTTCATAATATCCAATCCCAGCATAATCTCAAAGCTCTCATCCGCGATGCCAAACATGCTTGTTTTACTGAACTAACTCTGAAGAAGGAAAGGATTCTTAACGACGGTGCTCAACTCGAGAATAAATCGAATGGTATCTTCCATTATTTAGACCGAATTTAGATTCCCAAGCGCACCAATTTACGACAACTTCTGATGGACGAAGCCCACAAATCCCGATATTCTATTCATCCTGGTGCTGACAAGATGTACCAGGACATGCGCTACAAGTACTGGTGGTCGGGTAAGAAGAAGGATATCGCTCTCTATGTTTCGAAGTGCCTGACTTGTTCCAAGGTCAAGGCTGAACACCAACGCCTCTCTGGCTTACTCGTACAACCTGAGATCCCTATGTGGAAATGGGAGAGTATAGCTATGGATTTCATAACGAAACTCCCGCGCACACCATTAGGTCACGACAGCATCTGGGTTGTCGTTGATCATTTGACTAAATCCGCTCACTTTCTACCGATACGGGAAGACTATAAGGTAGAACGATTAGCACGAATCTACACCGACGAGGTTATCTGTCGACACGGGACACCTCGTGATATCATCTCTGACCGCGATGGTCGATTTACTTCGCGTCTTTGGGAAACGTTTCAATCTGCTCTCGGTACTACTCTCAATCTAAGTACCACTTTCCATCCCCAGACCGACGGGCAGACTGAACGCATGATTCGTACCCTTGAAGACATGTTTCGCTACGGGCAGACTGAACGCATGATTCGTACCCTTGAAGACATGTTTCGCTCGTGTGTTATAGATTTCAGTGGTAATTGGGACGCGCACTTACCTTTAGTCGAATTCTCGTACAATAAAAGTTACCACTCTAGCATCCAAATGCCACCATTTGAGGCATTATACGGAAGAAAATGTCGATCACCTATTCTATGGCACGAGATTGGAGACGCGCAAATTACCGGTCCTGAGCTGTTGCAAGAAACGATTGACAAAATCCTTTAAATTCGAGACAATCTGTTGAAAGCTCAGAGTCGTCCGAAAAGTTACGCCGATAGACACCGCATGCCCCTTGAATTTGATGTTGGCGATCACGTACTCCTAAAGGTTGCACCTTGGAAGGGGGTGTTCAGATTCGGCAAGAAAGGAAAGCTCGCGCCTCGATATGTTGGACCCTTTAAAATCCTAGAAAGGATTGGCAAAGTGGCCTACAGACTCGAACTACCGGAGGAACTTAGTAATGTCCACCCGACTTTCCACATTTTGAACCTCAGAAAGTGTCTAGCCTCCTACTCACCCTCTAATGGAGTGTCGGTTTCAGAATAGTTGACTGCACGGATTTAGGTGATTCTTATTCGATCGGACGACTTACGACTTGATGAGGTTCCGTTGTTTAGTACGTTGTCATGTCGTCTTGATCAAACCGCAAAAACTTTCCAAAATGTTCAAGTTTCAATACGATCAGATTGTTGGGACGGATTGTCGTCCGATCGGACTGCCATCCGATCGGATTGCCATCCGTTTGAACGACAATCCGATCGGATTACAACCTAGCCTTTCAACACTTAAACTTTTTGCAATTTTCAAAGGTTATCAGTTTCTAACGTATTTCCATCCGATCGGTAGACCATCCGATCGAGTGACAATCCTGCTGTGAACTTGTTCTCTGAGTGATACCTCGCCGGACGGATCGCCATCCGATTGAACTACCATACAATCGAACGACCTGAAAGGTAGATATGTTTATCTGATTTTAAAATGCTACAACGAAAACTTCAAAGCCATCATACACAAACACATCCATCCCAAACGAGTGTCAATCTGACCGAATGGCCATCCGAACGGATGACCATCCGAACGGACTGACATCCGATCGAATGGCCATCCGTTCGGATTGCCATCCGACCGGATTACCATTCGTCACTTGATTCACTTGCATCGTTTTATGCGCCTCTTATCGCTTATGCTATCATTCTGATCAGGCTAATCTCACTGTAGCACTATCCATTAACTTCCATCTCTGTGAGTATACTCGATCCCTTTTTGCTTTACACACTTTTGGGTGTTACATATGTTACCTATATTCAATTCACGTCGAACTCACAACGCAACCAGTTTTAACGCTAACCGCTATTGCATGTTATACATGACTCGATGAATGCCTGTTTGTTATGTTTACACATTGATTGCTGTCTACCTGCCTTAGCAACGATAGTACTTTAGTTTGGACTCGACACCTGTTCACTCAGGGGTTGTTAAGGATATTACTTCACGTGTTCGCTGTGGTGAACATGTGATGCGCACTCGCTACTCGCAGTCAAATCGCAGTCATTGGTATTGATAGGATCTTTGTCGATAACTTACATGCTTCACAATATACGTTGTACATGCTGGTTATGCGTAAACGATTTCAAACTCTACAATTACTATTAAACTTATATGCTCACCTTTACACTATGTGTATTGACCTCTATTTTAACGTATGTGACAGGTGCTTAGGATGTTTGCATGCTATTTGATGGAATTCAGCTAGGATGGAGTCTAGAAACAAACTAAATAAAATCTGAGTTGTCGGAATGGATATTCGTCTTTGAGAACAATGTCTGTAATAACTGTTTTTATTTTATATGTTTGTGGTATGGGACATGAACCTTTAATATATTATAACAAATAGTTGTTGTGGATTCTCCTGGACAAAATTACCGGTCCTGAGCTGTTGCAAGAAACGACTGACAAAATCCTCCAAATTCGAGACAATCTCCTGAAAGCTCGGAGTCGTCATAAAAGTTACGCCGATAGACGCCGCAAGCCCCTTGAATTTGACGTTGGCAATCACGTACTCCTAAAGGTTGCACCTTGGAAGGGGGTGATCAGATTTGGCAAGAAAGGAAAGTGTTGGATCGTTCCGGTGACCCTAAACAGTCAAGTTGAGTAGTTCATCATCATTTACAAAGGCGGAATCAATGCAAACAATGTCAAACAGCTTGTTTCCTTTCAATTCTTTTCTATTACTGATTTTCTAAGTCTTTACAATGATTTCTAACAAAAATCCGGCAGCACCTCGACTCACACACAATGACTAGGTTCGCTTGAAATGAACCAGCACAATCCTATTTATAGCTAGCATGATTTCGCTTGAATATGCACCAGGTTTTTTCAAGCGAAATCACATGTTATGATTTCGCTTGAGATGCACCTTTACACTTTCAAGCGGAATCACTTACATTAACATGTAAAACCCTAATTTCTAACCCACTTGTGTGCTCGTTTATCCTATCTAGACAAAAGACTCGATTAAGACGAAGTTAACAGACACTAGATGCACCAACATACTCCCCCTTGGATGTTGACGAAGTCTTCGGCGTCGAGTCTTAGTCTTTGTCTCTTTCCAAATTTTGTCTTGACATTGTAAAAGCTCCCTTCAATCTTTATCTTCAAACTTTAAACTTCAATCTCCCCTTTGAGTGTTGATCCAGAATCTTGACTCCCCCTTTCACAGACTCCCCCTCTCGATAAGCTAGGACTTTAAATTCTGGTTCAAACTTTAACATTTTCTTTGCCATGGGGAACTTGATTCCTGTACAATCTCTACCCAAATATAAGATATATGACAATAATAATTTCAATTCAAACTAACTTTTCAACCTTCAGTGTTAAGCAATCCACTTAAGTATTCAGGTCCAAATTAATGACCCTGATTACTCAATTAATCTACCAAGTCCAACTCAATGACCTTGGATGATCTGTGATAATTCACACTGACATTTTGTTCAAACATTTTCTGAAAATTTACAAGTTTCAAATTAACGAACTTGTTTTTAACTTTTCATCTTTCACAAACTTATCATGATTAGCTCACGACTCATCCTCCAGTCCAGAAACTTCCTGCATCTGCTTCAATTCAACTCTGAAGATCAGCTTTCCACTTTGGTTTGTCAGAAAATAAAGCAGAAATGTAAAATCTTTTTGGATTTTTAATAAAGCTTCTAAACTAGAAATGAATAACAGAAATAAAATGCAGTGAAAGTAAACTATATACAAACATATTTTTGGCGAGCGTGTTAGGGAATCATATCAGCTATTCGACAAGTCACAAGTACCGTTAAGCTTTAATTTCATAATCAGAATTAAACAATTCGCTTAGATTGTCGATATACTGATCCACTTAAATTTTCACACAAATTTCAATCTGTCCAGGATACTGATTTAGTGTTTTAAAGACTTAAACTTATACATGTGTCCCACCACTTGAATATACCCTCGTATCCAAATCCCAATATTCAGTCTTACAGGTGAGTATACCACAGATGATATCTGTAAGGGGTTAAATTGCGAAGAACCATGAGAGCTCAGGTCAGAACTTCCGTTCAGCAGAGAGATGACGGCTTTGACTTTGGTGTGTCCCCTTTAGAAGATCTTTTTTACAACAGCATTGATTAGCAATTTTATTGTCTCATCATTTATGCTGAGGGCGGCGCTATATTTCAAGCATTCAGAAAGTATTATACAGGGACTAGGTCAGAATTTCCATTCAGCAGAAGTCCCGGAATAATACCCCAGATATCACTGAGTATAAAGACCTAGTATCTCAGAAAGAGGGATCCTTCAAACAAGATTTCAGGGGTTACCTATATATCCAAGTAGTGTTCCCCACGAAAAAAGCAAGTAAGGATTTTAGGTTTATATCCCGAACAAACCTACTAAATGTGCAAAAACCTATCGGCACATCATCAGCGAGACTGTTTAATCACATTTAAACATTCCATATCTTTAGCATATCGTAACTGTCAAGCCGATGTACTATCATTTTCCTTTTTTACACAAGCTCTTTTTCAATTTTCTATTGTTTTTGGATTTTGAAAATATCTCATGTTTTTGTATTTTTGAAGTTTTTTACTGTTTTTGTATTTTCTGAAACTGTTACCCTATACTCTCCCCCTAAATACCAAAACATGTAAAAAATCGACAAACCATTGCAGATTGCTTCTCAACGTCATCTACAATGTCTCCTTCATTAACGCCAAGAATCTCCTCCAACACTGATAAAAGCTTCAAACCGTTCAGTTTTAGCAAATACTGAAAACGTGTTTTATCAAATGCTTTGGTATGTAAATCAGCTTTTTGCTCGTCAGTGTGGATTTTCTCAATTCGTATCAACTTCTTCTCGAAACAATCTCGAATGAAGTGCTGACGAATTTCAATATGTTTGGTTTTAGCGTGATGAACTGGATTTTTAGTAATGTTAATCGCTGCCTCATTATCAACAAAGATAGGGGTGTTTAGAAATTGCAAACCGTAATCGCGCATCTGTTGCTGAATCCACAAGATCTGTGAGCAGCAACTGCTAGCAGATACATACTCCGCTTCACATGTGGATAAAGCCACAGAGGTTTGCTTTTTGCATTGCCAGGTAACCAATCGTGATCCAAAGAACTGGCACCCCGCTGTTGTTGATTTAGCGTTAACTTTGCAGCTTCCGAAATCGGAATCGGAATACCCTTCGAGCGTGAAATCGCCTTTTCTTGGATACCACAACCCCAATGATGGAGTTCCCTTCAGGTAGCGTAATATCCTTTTCACAATCACCATATGCGAAGCTCTTGGGTTAGATTGAAATCTTGCTGCGAGGCAGGTTGGGTACATAATATCAGGTCTTGAAGCTGTCAAATACATCAGCGATCCGATCATGGAACGATACATCGTTTCATCTACCTTCTCTCCGGTGAGATCAGGATTTATCCCATGATTCGTTGCTAATGGGGTGGAGGCTGAACATCCCGAATTTCTCCAAGATATCATGAACGTACTTCGTTTGATGTATGAAAATTCCTTTGGGTAATTGATCAACCTGCAGTCCCAAAAAGAATTTCATCTCACCCATCGATGACATTTCGAATTTCTGCTTCATAACTCTTTCAAAATCTTTGCACAGATTCTCATTTGTAGACCCAAATATGATGTCGTCCACGTAAATTTGAACTATCAGAAGATGACCGTCGACCTCTTTAGTGAAGAGAGTGGCATCCACTTTTCCTCGGATGAAGCTGTTGGCAAGCAAATGTTGAGACAATGTCTCGTACCAAGCTCTCGGGGCCTGGTGTAAACCATACAGCGCTTTGTCTAGCAAGTATACCTTGTCTTTGTGGTTTGGATCGGTGAAGCCCGGTGGCTGACCGACATATACCTCTCTTTTACCTTCCCATAGAGAAACGCAGATTTAACATCTAACTGATATACTTTGAAATTTTTCCAAGATGCAAATGCCAGGAAGATTCTGATCGCTTCTAGTCGAGCAACTGGAGCATACACTTCAGTGAAATCTATCCCCTCCTGCTGACTGAAACCCTGGACTACGAGTCGAGCTTTGTTACGAACCACAACTCCTCTATCGTCTCTCTTGCACTTGAACACCCACTTGGTGTTTATCTTCCTCTGACCATCAGGCAAATCTACTAACTTCCACACACCTAACTTCTCAAACTGACTCAACTCTTCTTGCATAGCATTAACCCAAGAATCTTCAGTTAGCGCCTCTTTATATGTACGCGGTTCGATCTGCGAAATAAAACAACTAAGTGAAAACTCAGTTTGTAAAGATGCTACTGTAGAATAAAAACAAGTAAGGCCTTGGTCAATTTGACGTCTAGTGCGAACGCCTATTTGCAATTCTCCAATGATCAGCTCCTCTGGATGGTATGAAAGAGTTCTTGGCATCACCTCGCCTGAAACATCTACCTCGCCTTCCAGATTAGTAACATTCTGATTTGCACCTTGTTCAATGACTGGGTTTGTTTAACTTGAAATCTGAATGTGCTCCCCCTCAGAATCTGAATCACCACGATCAAATACTGGCATGTTCTCAGATTCTTGATTATCATTGACTACCGTCTGATTATCAAGAGCAACTTCATTTTGTTGAATATCATCATGTTCTCCAGCATTGCTTGGACCTGCTTCATCGTCATTCGAAGTTTGTCGCGGTCTTCTTGAATACTCAGCTGGGAACCTTTCCTACGATTCTTCATACTCTCTTAGAATATCCAACTCGTCAAAGAAATCTTCTTCTTCTTCTTCTTCTTCCTTTTGTTCTTTCATGTCAAAGGAATCCCACAAAGTGTCATAATGAAAACGCCATGAATCTCTAGGATTCTGCGGTGGCATTGTGTAACCTTGACACTCAACATTGTGTGCTTCAATAATCCGATTCATGCTTGGAACAAAGACTCGTTTCAATGGACTTTGATAACCCACGAAAATTCCTTCAATGCTTTTTGGACCAAATTTACCAAAAGGCTCTAGAACTGTGCAGGGAGACCCAAACGGTTCTAAATACTTCAGGTTCGGCTTATGGTTATTGATCAACTCGAAACACGTCTTATTGAATTTCTTTACAGTGAGAACCCGATTGAGTGTATAGCATGCGGCGGATACTGCTTCTGCCCAAAAATTTACTGGTAGCTTTGAATCAGCAAGCATCGTCCTAGCCGTTTCAATTAGTGTCCTGTTCTTTCTTTCTGCTACTCCATTCTGCTGCGGAGTGTAAGGAGCACTAAATTCATGCAATATACCTCTTTCATCACAATATTCTTCCATCTTGTTGTTCTTGAACTCAGTACCATTATCACTTTTGATTCTTTTGATACGCCTTTGGTACAAGTTTTCAATTTTCTTGAACAACGCCATCAAACTCTCAAACGTCTCATCTTTCGTCTTCAGAAATGAAACCTATGAAAACCTGGAATAATCATCAGTTACCACTAGACAGTAGAGATCCCCTGTAATACTTTTGACATTTACTGGACCAAACAGATCCATATGTAGTCTCTCTAACGGTCTTGAAACTGAATTGACTTTCTTTTTAGGATGTGAGTTCTTCTTCTGCTTGCCTTTGATGCAACTAATGCATTCTCCTTCAAGATGAAAACCTTTAACATGAACACCAAGAACTAATTCGTTGTGCACCAAAAGATTCATTTTTCTAAGATGTATATGACCCATTTTACGATGCCACAATTGCGATTCTTTCTCAGTTGCTTTTGACACAAAACAATGAGCCTGACCCGTTGTTGTAGTTGCAACACTCATGTCCAACACATATAAATCATTCACCCTAGGCGCTCTCATGATAATCCATTCTTCAGGGATAACAAATCCTGGTTTCAAGATCAAACATTCTTTGTCTGTAAAGTGCGTGGTATACATCCTATCACAGATCTGAGATATGCTCAGAAGATTATTTTCAAACTCAGCGATGTAGTTAACTCTTTCAAACGTAACAATCCCATTGGATAACGTTCCTTCACCAACTATTCTACCACCTTGATTTCCTGCGAATCCCACGTAACAACCATTGAAATTTCTAACATCATACAACAATGTTGTCTTCCCTGTCATGTGCCGAGAAGCTCCACTATCCATAATCCATCTTGAAACGGATCATGGAAGCTCTTGCACATATCAGAAACATTTTAATGAGATTTTGATGCTACCCAAGCCTCTTTCGACTCAGGTAAGTGGACTTTAATGTGAGATTTTGTAGTGTAAAGTGGCAGAAAATTTTTATCATTCATCTTTAAGCTCTCTGCAGACCCAACCTCAACCTTTTTATATAAGAAAAATTTGTCTTTTTGAGGTTGACCAGATGGTTGGTCTTTCTTCGAAACAACTTTCTTCTCAGAAGTAATAGCCTCTTTTGTATCAAGTTTCTCATAATATTCCAAAGAAACATCCATCTTTACCGGAGTGGTAGAAGACGATTGTTTTTCTAACATTGAAACCTTTGGTTTTGAAACACTTTATTTCTTTTCAACCACTTTTGCCTTCCATGTTTGTTGAGATGATGCAACCCGTTTGTAAAACTTGTCATTTTTAGTTACCACATTTTTAACAGGTTCAATTTTGATCTTAGTGTTGTTATTTTTCAAAATCTTTTTCTCAACAACCAATGGAGCTTTTCCCTTCATATCAACTTTCTTCTTTTGACTCTCAACAATTTCAGACTTAGACTTGAAGTTGGTACACTTTCATGCAATATGTCCAACTTTGTTGCATCTGAAGCATGTACGAGTATCAACAACTCGACTTGTGCCTTCAGTCTGAGATTGTGAGGCCTTCTTTGCAAAAAATTCTTCATTTGACTTCGAAAAAATCTCAGATTCTTCGTCAAAAAGTGAACTTGAACCGTTCACAAACACCCTTTTATCAGCAAACTTCTTGTTTTGAACATTTCTTCTTTGATAGTCCTTACCACCCTGATATCCACCCGACCATCTGTTTCGATTGTTGTTATAAAAACGTGGTGGAACAACAGGTTTTTTGTAGTAAGCTTTATCCTTTTCAAAATTCATTTGCCTATTTGTCTGATTCAAACCTTCTACTTCAGACAAATCAATTTCAACCAGTTTAAACACATTTGTCAATTTAGCAACATTAACATTCTCCAGTGGAAACTCAGAATCCGAATACAACTTATCAGATCCAGCCATCTTGTACATCACAAGACCCGGTTCATCATTTAGTTGTGTAGGATCGTTTTCAGACCCGAACGAGTCGATCAGAAAAGTTTAACTCGACACGAAAGGCGGAAACAGACGTGTAGAGGTCAATTCAGCAATATTTACACTATAAACTGTTGTATGATTGATTTGATGACGTTTTACAACCTGACAACACTTCGGCAGCACTTCGTTGCACAAACCGGAAAGTTACAAATGAACTAGACAAGTGAGGTATTTATAGTTGAAGCTATTCCGTTTGAAGGTGGCATGACATGCTTCAAACGGAATGGCACTCCTCAAACGGAATTAGCTCAATCACATCTAAAACCTTCCCTATTTCTCGTATAATGCGCCCTAATCTAACAAATCTAATGTAAGACTCGATACAAGACGAAGTCGACAGACGCATGCATCAACAGACTCCCCCTCGAATGTTGACGAGTCTTCAGTGTCGAGTCTTCGCATCTTCAGTCTTTATCAGCCCTCTCGAAATCTTTGAAGTATCTGACGCTGTAAGTATCCTTAAATCTTCTCTCTTCTCTTTTTCATCAACACCAATAGACTCCCCTCGAACAATCTTTCCTCGGATGTTGATTGCAATTTGACTTTCGCAGAATCAGGATCATGACCTGGCTCTATACTCAGACTTCAGAATCCAGGCTATCCTGCACATCCTCTACCTCACAATAAATTTATGAAATTTAACATTTGACAAATTTATATAACCAAACTCTCCCTCAAATTTATCCAGAATGATTTAACATTGATAAAAATTGATGAACCACTTGTAATTAAATATTCAAAACGTTTTCTCATTTAAACACAATCTCCCCCTCACGAATTGCTCATCATGTTTAGCGCTTAGAATTTTGAAAATCAGTTCTCCAACATCAGTTGTCGAAAATCTTTTTGAATTTTTCAAAATTTATGCTAAAACACACTAAAATCTTTTTGGATTTTTTTTTAAATGAAATGAAATGCAGTAAAGAAATATTTACAAACAATATTTTTGTGAGTTTGTGTAAGAGGATCATATCAGTTTTTGACAAGTCACAAGTACCGTTGAGCTTAGTTACACATTAAGAATTAAGCAATTCACTTAGATTGCCGATATACTGATCCACTTAAATTTTCACACAAATTTCAACTGATTCAGGATATGAGTTAGGTGTATTAAGAACTTAAACTCATTCATGTGTCCCACCTCCTGAATATACTCCCGTATCCAGATCCCAATATTCAGTCTTACAGGTGAGTATACCACAGATGATATCTGTAAGGTGTTAAATTACGAAACCGTGAGAGCTCAGGTCAGAACTTCCGTTCAGCAGAGAGATGACGGTTCGACTTTAGGTGGGTCCCCTTTAGAGGATCTTTTTACAACAGCATTAATTAGCAATTTTATTGTCTCATCATTTTATGCTGAGGGCGGCGCTATATTTCAAGCAAGCAGTAAAGTATTCTCCGAGGACTAGGCCATTGCTTCCGCAAAATCAGAAGTCCCAGGATAATACCCCAGATATCACTGAGCATAAAGACCTAGTATCTCAGAAAGAGGGACCTTTCAAACGAGATTTCAGGGGTTACCTATATATCTAAGTAGTGTTCCCCATGAAATAAGCAAGTTTGAATTTAAGTTTATATCCCGAAAAAGCTTACTAAATGTGTAAAAACCTATCGGCATATCATCAGTGAGACCGTTTAACGCTATTTAATCATTACATTTCCTTAGCATACTATAACTGTCTACTGATGTACTATCATTTCCTCTTCTTTGACACCAAAACTCATTTTTGAATTTTATCATGTTTTTGCCTTTTTCAAATTTTCAAATGTTTTTGGATTTTCTGAAATTTTTACTCCCCCTAAAATGCAAACACATTTTAGGAAATTTGAAAACAAACTATACACGAAACTTGACAACTGATATCGAATTGCTTCAAATCGCCATCCACTTGGCATAAACAATCAGAACTCCCCCTTTCACAAAACTATTTTCTCATTATGATTTCAAAACACTTAAGTTTGTTTTAACCAAAATGATTTTTTCGGAAAATAAGTTTTGTTGATTTTATCATTTGTAGGTTAGGGATTTGGTTCATCATATTGTCTTTCAACCAATTGTAGGAAAATGCAAGTACAACTTAATGTCCTTGATTTTACCACTTGTCAGTGTAAACCTTTGTACCAGTTGTAGGAATAAAACATCTACACAAAATCATTTTACCAATAAAAATGCCGATTCCTGCTTCACACTTACTAACCTGGAAGCTCCGGCAATTCACATTTAACCTGTAAAAATTTAACCATTAAAATTCTTTCACAAAAACAATTATCAAGAAGAATGCCGATTCCTGATCCACGATTATAAACTTGGGATCTCCGGCAAGTCAGGTTTTTCAATGAAAGAAAATGTCCACCCAAGCCTGACCAGCCTTGGGTGATTCCAACTCCTCTTTAGTTGGAGTGTAAGTTGCTTTCTTTGTAGCATAAAACTCCTTTACCCCTTTAACCTTCCCATCGATCATTTTTCCAAAAAATTTCTTTACATTCCCATTAAAAGCTTTCTCAACATCAAATTCATTCTTTTCAGAATAAAATTGATTCGAGATCTCAACCTTCCCAATCTTTTGTTTAAAACTTTCAGTCCTTAATGGTGGAAAATTCTCATCATCCATTGAAGGAACTGAGTTTTCACTCTTTTTAACAACGTATGGCTCCTCTGATTTTGTGGAATCAGATTCATTGCCAGTTTCTTCATCAGATTTCTTAACAACCCATTTTTGGTTGTCAAGCTTCACACTTCTCCTGTAAAACCTTTTTGAGCATTCACCAACTTCATATGTAGAATTTTTAAACAATTTAAATTTCTCAGTTGGTGGTTCAGTTTTATCAACAACAACTTCTTTGAGTTTTTCTGAAACTCCCTGGTTTGTCTTAGTTATTTTGGGACAGTTCCATGCAATGTGACCAACTTCATTGCATCTAAAACAGGTTCTTGTTTCTCTTCTCTGTTGAACTTCACTTTTCTTCTTCTCAGCAAAAAAATCTTGATTTGATTGTCTCCAAAACGAGCTCTTCTTCTCTTCCTCAGCAGATGGACCTGAAACAAATTTTGAATTTTTAGAAAATTTTTCATTTTTATAATTTTCTGGAGGAATAAAACCAACACCTTTCCTTTTGAAATTACCATTATGGTTTGGTTTCTTTTGAAAACCAGAACCAGAATTGTAACTCTTTTTCTTGTTTAATCGTTGCTGAACTCTTGAAGTGTATTTCTTAGGTTTTCCAGTAAAATTTAAATCTTTTATTTCAGAAATATTAATTTCTGTCATTTTGAAAACCTTTTTGATCATTTCAAATCTAACACTTCTTATTGGAAATTCTTTATCAAAATATAATTTGTCAGAATCATTCAAAGTATAAGCAACTTCAAATGTTTCGTCATTCAAATTAGATTTTGACAACAAAAATTCTTTACTATAAACCCGTTTTCCCGATGATTTTGAACTCTTTTCGGACGAACTCGAACTTCCGACAGACTGACACGAACTTTCGGACTCGGATTTTAACTCTGACTCCTCATCCCTATACAACACCTGATCGACCATTCTTTTTATTAATTCGGACTCATGATCTGTATCGGACGCTGTGAACGTGACGTCAATGTTGTCTGGTAATGCATCGGTTATCTCGGACTCTAACTTTAGATTAACTGCCTTTTGGACTTGTTCCTCATTCGGTTTTCTAGGCGAATACCCTTCCCAAATTGGAGGCGGACAGTTATTATAACAGACACTCTGTTTCTTACCAGTATCCTTTTTCTTCTTAGACTTCTTGTCTTCGTCTTTAAACGTCTCAAAACCTGCAACAGTAGGATAAATTTATCAATTATGTAATCACAACTTGTATAACTTTGCAGCAATCGTCTGATTCTTTCATTCTCGGCTGCTTCACTATCCAACTCTTTCTTCCATTTCGCACATTCTTCAATGTAAAAGTTTATTTCTTTCTGCTTCGACATCATTGTTGCATTCAACATCTTCAAAGCATCTTCTTTTTCAGAATTTGTTTTCTGCAAACTAGTCACTGTTCTGTTTAACACATCATATGACTCTTTTAAATTCTTCACATCAAACAACAACTGTTCTTTCTACTTTTCTGATTCATTAAACCTCTCGTCTTTTTCTTCACATTGTTTGCAAGATACCAAACATGAAAGACAAGGTTTTGTGACTTCAACAATCTTTTCAATCTCTACAATCTTCTCTACTTCAACTAACTTTTCTACCTCAACAATCTTCTCAACAATCTTAATTTCTTTTGTTTCTTTTGAAGCTCTTCTCTCTTTGAGTTTCTTCAACTTATCTGCAAAATAAAATTCAAAACTGTCAGAAGATAAATGAGTTTTTCCAATATTTATTTGCTCAACTTCTTCAACATCACTATTATCTGTTGAACTATTTTAAGAAGAAACAGATTCTTCATCTTCACTTTTCTCATCATCAGATAACACTGCTATCCATTCTTTCATCAGATCTGGCTTTTGAACAATTTGAGCAATGAAAGCTTTAAACTTCCCATTTTCATCCACAAACTTATCCCAGCTAAATCCTGGTGCCATTTTCTCATCGTCTTGATCAATGATACCAAAATAAGCTTTCCTGTTTGCATCTTCAATCATCTTCCCATGAGCAGTTTGTGAATCCTTTTGTTGATGCAGTTGATTAGCAACCTGTTGATATATGGCTTTTCGATAGTAATCATCTTTTCCAAAAGGATTCTTTGCTCCACTAGACTCCTGATTTTTGCACTCTCTTTTGAAATGGCCTTTCTCCCTGCATTTAAAACAAGTAACTTTAGATTTATCAAAACCTAAAACTGAAAGATGAGCATCCAGAAAATCATTTCTTCCTGTTATCATTTTGAATTTTTCAGCTCTTCTTAGAACACTTGCTAAAGCCCATTTTAAATCCATAAGCTCTAATTCTTCTGCATCAATCTGGTCGTAATCTTCTTTGGTTAGCATCGGATTGCCAATTTTTCCAGCAATCAATCCTTCGTAAGATTCCAACGCAGTAACCAGCAATGCCATATGACTTTTTACAACTTCTTCTGAAAAATTTTGTCCATTTTGAAGATGCAAAGCCACATTACACTGAATCAAATGTCCATTACCAACATTTTCACTTTGAACACTTGGAGGATTAACACTTGAAAATCCACTAGTGTTGACTGAACTTTGACTGACTGATCCAGATGAATTTCCTGCACTAAATGCGGTTTGGATCTTTGGACTAGCTTCAACTGTTTGAACATTTCCTTTGTAGTTCAATTTGATATCTTGTTGATGACTTGAGCTGTTCATTCTATCAATCTTCTGCTGCTCTAGATCTTGTGCTTCAAGTTTTTCAATAAACTGTCCGGTTGACAATCTGCTAAACTCTCTAGAATTCTTTAAGATCATGAGATAGGTACCCCATTCTTTCTGCGGTAAAGCATCAGCTAGCTTTTCCACCCATTCTGCTGGAGTTTTAGTAATCTTCAACTGAGACATGGTGCGCACAAGATGTCAATATCTCTCAATGAGAGTCTTTGTAGTTTCACCGGGCATACTCGTAAACAACTCAAACTCCTTCTTCATCAGAGATGCTTTACTTCTGAGCATTTCTGTACTTCCTTCGAATTTCTTTTTGAGTGCTTCCCAGATTAAATATGCACTACCATCATGCTGAAGCAAAACAAATATATCCTCTTTAACTGCTTGTTGTAAGAGACTTATCATCATTTTCTCTCCTTTATAACTATCTCTTTCTTGGTCTGAAAATTCTGAGATGATTTTGTCAACATTCAATGCAGACTATGTCTAACATACTTGGTTTCAATACTTTCCCAAGCTCTTAGATGGTTTGCCTGAACCCAATTCTCAAAACAATTTTTCCATCCATGATACTCTTCAATTCCCATAAGTTTCGGGGGTTTTTGTGTAGTTCCAGTCTCATTTTCCGAATTCATGTTCTGAGTAATGGTAGTCGGAGTAATCGGGGTTGAAGCAAATGCGTTGTAGAATTCAGAATCCATGTTTCGGTATCGAAGAATTTCTCAAACAAGCTTTCAAACGAACTGGTTCACCTCGTAAAAACACCTGTATCACCTGACAACAAACAGACAAAAAACACAATCAGTTTAACCACTTATCAATTAACTAAAACAAAATGGTACTCAAACTGGTGACTATTTTGTGTGAACTGAGAGTTGACAAACTGTGCAGACTGCTATGACCCGGATCAAATTCAAACGATCTGATTTACAAAGACACGACTTGGACCACTTTCATTCGGACCGAAATCAAGTAACCTTTTCTAGCAACCTGACTGTTCAATCTGTGCAGACTGAAGAAACTTTCAAACAACCTGACTGTTCAAACTGTGCGGACTGACTAAACTCCAAACCATGCGACTTGATGAATTCTCACACAATATGACATGATTAATGCACAAATCAAATGATTTACAATTAATCGACAGTATCAAAAGTTCAAAACAAATTTGATTGGGCCGATTTTAAAAAAAAAACTTGTTAACAATTGATTGGGCCGACAAAAACCATTAAGTCGACAACACTCTTGTTTATTTCATTCTGATTGGATCGAACAATAACCACTTCGATAACTTAAGTGTTTCAAGAAAAAATTGATTGGCTGCTATGTATGGATCAATCACGTGAATAATGGACGACACCTTTTGATTCTAACTATTGATGAATGTAACAGGCCGACAAGACTTGAATGAGCTATGACAATTTACAAAAATCACATGCAAGCTGACACAAACATGTGATTTCTTTTCCAAATTACTGACATCCTCGAAATCTATTTGGCCGTGAGTCTGGATCAATACACATGGACTGATGACAATTTATCAGATCAAGACAAGTATCACGTGAACAACTGAACCACTTTCAAACGGACATCGTGTTTCAAACGGTATTCTCAAACAGAACTACTCCTTCAAACGATATAGCACACTTTTCAAACGAGATGGCTGTTTTCAAACAAAATTCTCAAACGGAATACGTTCTCCAAACGGAATGGACCCAATGTTTCAAACGGACCACATGTTTCAAACGTAATACCCATGCATTTTCAAACGGAATGCCGAATTCAAACGGGATGACCCATGATTTTCAAACGATATGTCAATTTTCAAACGGAAATGCCAGGTTTCGTTCAAACGGAACTATGTTTTCAGGCCATTTTTTACCACTTTCACTTCGAATTTTGAACTGATATTCTCAAGGGTTTGTAAAAACACAATTACGCACACATTGTGAAAGTTTTAGCCGATTTTAACAGTGAAAAATTGTTCAATTTTGAAAGAGGGTGTAGAAAATCAGAAAAATGAAGCTGAATTGGTATGAACTCTTCCTCCTGAGCTCTGATACCACTTGTAGGATCGTTTTCAGACCCGAACGAGTCGATCAGAAGAGTTTAACTCGACACAAAAGGCGGAAACAGACGTGTAGAGGTCAATTCAGCAAGATTTACACTATAAACTGTTGTATGATTGATTTGATGACGTTTTACAACCTGACAACACTTCGGCAGCACTTTGTTGCACAAACCGTAAAGTTACAAATGAACTAGACAAGTGAGGTATTTATAGTTGAAGCTATTCCGTTTGAAGGTGGCATGACATGCTTCAAACGAAATGGCACTCCTCAAACGGAATGGCACTCCTCAAACGGAATTAGCTCAATCACATCTAAAACCTACCCTATTTCTCGTATAATGCGCCCTGATCTAACAATTTCAATGTAAGACTCGATACAAGACGAAGTCGACAGACGCATGCACCAACAGACTCCCCCTCGAATGTTGACGAGTCTTCAGTGTCGAGTCTTCAAAGTCATCAGTCTTTATCAGTCTGAACGTGTAAGCATTCTCAAACTTTATCTCTTTCTTCTCTTTTTTCCAGAATCGCAACATATCTCTTAGCTCTTTCCACATGTGTCTTCAGACTCCCCCTTTCGTTCTGCTGGGATCGCAGTCTGGCTTGTTGAAATCACATAATCTTTAGGTATCGAAACCTGGCACTCTATCTTCAGGTTCAAGATCGAAAACTGGCTATACCTGCACATTCTTAACCCAGAAATAAAATTTCACAGATTTAACATTTTACAAATTTATATGCAAACTCCCTCTTGAATTAAACCAGAATGATTTATCAATGATAATATCTGATGAACACTTGTACTGAAAAATATTCAAAAACTTTTTTCAATTTAACACAAGCTCCCCCTCACCTCATGCTCATCGTGTTTAGCACTTGGAATTTTGACAATCAGCTCTCCAACATCAGTTGTCGAAAATCTTTTTGAATTTTTCAAATTTTATGCTAAAACACACTGAAAATCTTTTTGGATTTATGAATGAAATGAAATCCAGTAAAGAAATTTTTACAGACAATATTTTTTGTGAGTTTGTGCAAGAGGATCATATCAGTTTTTGACAAGTCACAAGTACCGTTGAGCTTAGTTACACATTAAGAATTAAACAATTCACTTAGATTGCCGATATACTGATCCACTTAAATTTTCACACAAATTTCAACTGATTCAGGATATGAGTTAGGTGTTTTAAGAACTTAAACCCATTCATGTGTCCCACCTCTTGAATATACTCCCGTATCCAGATCCCAATATTCAGTCTTACAGGTGAGTATACCACAGATGATATCTGTAAGGGGTTATAAATTATGAAGAATCATGAGAGCTCAGGTCAGAACTACCGTTCAGCAGAGAGATCATGACTCGACTTTTGGTGTGTCCCCTTTAGAGGATCTTTTTTAAAACAGCAATGATTATCAATTTTATTGTTTCATCATTTTTACTGAGGGCGGCGCTATTTTTCAAGCAAGCAGAAAGTATTCTCCGGGGACTAGGCCATTGCTTCCGCAAAATCAGAAGTCCCGGGATAATACCCCAGATATCACTGAGCATAAAGACCTAGTATCTAAGAAAGAGGGACCTTTCAAATGAGATTTCAGGGGTTACCTATATATCCAGGTAGTGTTCCCCACGAAATAAGCAAGTTTGAATTTAAGTTTATATCCCGAAAAGCTTACTAAATGTGTAAAAACCTATCAGCATATCATCAGTGAGACCGTTTAACACTATTTAAACATTACATTTCTTTAGCATATTGTAACTGTCTACTGATGTACTATCATTTCCTCTTCTTTGACACTAAAACTCATTTTTGAATTTATCATGTTTTTGTCTTTTTCAAATTTTCTAATGTTTTTGGATTTTCTGAAAATTTTTACTCCCCCTAAAATGCAAACACATTTAAGGAAATTTGAAAACAAATTTTGATATTCTACCTGTACAGTTTGATTTCTTAAAAAAATGACAACCGATATCAAATCGCTTCAAATCGCCATCCACTAGGCATAAACAATCCGAATTCCCCCTTACACAAAACTATTTTCTCATTATGATTACAAAACACTTAAGTTTGTTTTAACCAAAATTATTTTTCCGGAAAATAAATTTTGCTGATTTTACCACTTGTAAGATTAAGGGTTTGGTTCATCACATTGTTCTTCTAATACCCCTTGTAAGTTTGGTCCAATCAAGTTCAACCTAATGACCTTGATTAACCATTTGTAGGAAAAACAAGTACAACTTAATGTCCTTGATTTACCGCATGTAAGTGAAAACCTCTGTACCAGTTGTAAAAATACAATCACCTGTATCAAGTGTAGGAATAAAACATCTACACTAGATCATTTTACCAACTAGGATGCCGATTCCTGCTTCACACTTACCATCCTGGAAGCTCCGGCAAGTCACACTTAACCTGTAAAAAAATTCAATCATTATAAGATTCATTCATAAAATCAATTATCAAGAAAGATGCCGATTCCTGATCCACGATTACAAACTTGGGATCTCCAGCATTGTTCACAACCTGTAAAATTTAACAATTTTCAGACCCGAACGAGTCGATCAGAAGAGTTTAACTCGACACGAAAGGCGGAAACAGACGTGTAGAGGTCAATTCAGCAAGATTTACACTATAAACTGTTTTATGATTGATTTGATGACGTTTTACAACCTGACAACACTTCGGCAGCACTTCGTTGCACAAACCGGAAAGTTACAAATGAACTAGACAAGTGAGGTATTTATAGTTGAAGCTATTCCGCTCGAAGGTGGCATGCCATGCTTCAAACGGAATGGCACTCCTCAAACGAAATGGCACTCCTCAAACGGAATTAGCTCAATCACATCTAAAACCTACCCTATTTCTCGTATAATGCGCCCTGATCTAACAAATCTAATGTAAGACTCGATACAAGACGAAGTCGACAGACGCATGCACCAACAAGTTGTTTTTGGATTTTGGTTTCTGAATGTAATTGTTCAGAAAACACTTTCAGCCATGCCTTTAACAATCTCAGTTTGAACACTATCATCAGATGATGATGAAGAAAATGTCACATCAATTGACTCTGGAAGTTTTATTTCATTCGTTTCATCTTCATCATTAACCAACCCGGACTTTTTCTTTGAAAAATTGTTGAGCACTGGCGGTGGAACCTGATGAAACCCAACCCCAGTTCCATCCGAGTAAACATCTTCGCCTGCTTTGTTTTTCCCGATGGGTTTAGGAACAATATGTTGTAGAACAAAGCTTGCGGAGCTGTAACTGGTTAATTTTAGATTAATGCGCTCATTCTCAATCTTAGCTTCTTCAAATTGAAGCTTCAATTTAGCAATCTCATCCAGTTGTTGGTTGATTTGCTCTTCTTTGTGTCTGAGAACTACAGTTAAATGCTCATTTTCTTTATTGGTTTTACCGTTTCTTTCATCAGAATCCTTTACCGTTCGTTTTAGCTTGTCAAAATTTTCTGAAATTTTACGATTTTCAAGAACCAATTTTTCATTTTCTTTCTTAATTCATTCTACTTCAATTTTATCATCTTCAATTTTCTCAGATAAATTTTTAGCATGATCATTTGAAGCTTTGAGCATTTTATCACGGTCTAGAATCTGATCTTCAACCTTTCTGACTTTTCTTGTCAGTTCTTCAACCTTTGCATTACTAGAGTAAACAATTGTACTACAAAACTTGCAGTTTTTCATGCAACTTTTGCAGTCACTATCACCTTTGACTTTCTTACCTGTCTCACTTGTTGAAACATTTGGACTGACCTTGCTTTTAGACTCAGATTCAGACTTAGAGTCTACCTCAAGTTCTTTTGCAGCAAGCACTTTGTCAGCCATCTTTCCCAAATTTTTAGCAGTGAATTCTTTTGAAGTATCGATAATCCCATCATCAATCTTCTTTGACAGCAGTTCTTTTGCTGTCTCTTTCTCTTTCTCATCAGATTCTCCTCCTCCCCACCATTTTCTCTGTCTGGCATCTTCTTCTGCTTTGAATTCCTCAATGAAAGCTTCTATACTAAGAGTTTTCGCATCAATAGCAATGTTTCCTTGAGGATCAAGGTAACATTCTCTATCCGCACCCCATCTCTTTGCTCTCTTGGCTTCGTTGAACACCTTAGATAATCTGAGCATCTTGTATTCTGCTTTCTGCTTTCTTGCTTGATATTTTTCTTCTTCAGTTCTGGTATCTTTAGGAACAGGAATATCATCTTCTTTTGCTACAAACGCATACCCTACTGCATCTTCCTCTGGTAGCAGTTTACTCCAATCAAAACCTTCATCATCATGAATAACAGCAAGAGCTCTTGAATTTTCTTTGGAGTTATCTTCAAGCTGCTTCATTCTGGGCGGTTCTGATTTATTCTGATGATAGATCTCTCTTTTGTAGTAATCCTCTCAAAACGGATTTGCAGTATCATCAGTGTAAGCATTTCTGAACTCACGCTTAAAGTGACCTTTCTGTTTACACTTGAAACATGTGACTTTAGATTTGTCAAAGCCAAGTTTTGGGGATGGTCCACCAATTGACTGTCTTCCAGTAACCTCCATGAAACGCTGCGCTCTCCTCACTGCACTAGCCATACACCACCTTATATCGATTAATTCCATCTCCTCAGGATCGATTTGATCGTAGTCTTCCTTTGTTAGGTTGGTGTTGCCTATCTTTCCTTCAATGAGACTTTCGTATGATTCTAACACAGATGCTAAGAACACCATCTGTTGTTTAGCAGACTCTTCACTGAAATTCTGACCATTCTTCAAATCAACAGCAATGTTACATTGGAACAGATTCTTTGATGCAGATTGACTTGAATTTGTTGAAGAAGATCCACTATGGTAGCCACTGCTAGGAGTTTCTTGATTCTTTGTATTTGAGCTCTCTGCAGAAAATGCTGTTCTTGGAGAACCAGTCTTTGGTAGATTTCCTCTGTAGTACAACTCCACATTCTGCTGATAAGATGTGTTGTTGACTTTGCTAGATTTCTTAATCTCCAACTCGTGACTCTCCAGTCTTTCAATAAGCCGATCCACTGTAAACTCTTCAGACTTGATTGTATTCTTCAGCATTAATGCAAAGTACTGCCAATCTTGTTCATTTGGCAGCGAGTCGAACAACTTGTCTACCAGCTCTTCTTGAGTGTAAATAATTTCATGTCTAGCAAGCTCCAACTTCAGATGCCCAAATCTCTCAATCATCTTGGAAACTCACTCGTTCTTTAAACAACTAAACAAATCAAACTCTTTTCGTAACAGTTTCTTTTTGTTTTTGACTATTTCAGCACTACCTATTCATTTTATCCTCAATTTTTCCCAAAGATCTTTTGAATTTACATATTCAATCAATGAAATTATATCATCTCTCACAGACTGATGAATCAACGCGATACACTTTTGCTCTGAAATATATCTTTCAACTTCATCAGGATCTGTCAAACTTTCACCAAATCTTTCTCCTCTAGTATAACCAATCTTTAAACTTTTCCAGCTTAGATATGCAAAAGCTTGAAGCCACTCATCAAATCTTGTAGCCCACCTATTATAATCTTCTATTGCCAGCAACTTTGGAGGTTTGTTATACGTCCCATACGCACTTTCAACACTTAATGTATCCGAAAGAGTCTTTCTCGCACTAGGAGTTTTCTCATTTGTGTTGTTTAACGTTTCGTTTGAAGTATCATCTCCACCATTTCCAGCAAAGGCAAAAATATCACAAAACGGATTGAAATTATCCATCTTCACGTACCTGAAAATGATCAACAAACACTTAGAAAATTCTTGAGTTTGAAAAATACAGATTCAAGCGGAATCTGTTCAAGCGAAATCAGCTTTAAACAAGATAGCTTTTCAAGCGCAATCACAAATCAAATTCAAGCGAAAACAAATTGAAGCGAAATCAGGTTAATTGAAGCGAAATCTCTTATTTCACTTGAATTTTCAAGCGAACCGTTTCAAGCAAAATGATGAATATGTGTATTCTTCAAGCAAAATTACTCAGAACTTTCAAGCGAAATCAGTATGATGTCATCATTTTACGAACAGTTTCAAGCGAAAATACGTTTTTGATCAAGTTTTAAGCCGAATTTTAGTCCAAAACTTTCAAGGATTAGTTAACACTATGTTTCGTTTGATATATGTCAAATTCAGGACATTTCAACTGTAAAATTATGTCCAAATCAGAAAAGAATGAGTAGAAGTAAGAAAATCTGATGATTTCAAGCTGCAATGGTATGAACTCCTCATCCTGAGCTCTGATACCACTTGTTGGATCGTTCCGGTGACCCTAAACAGTCAAGTTGAGTAGTTCACCATCATTTACAAAGGCGGAATCAATGCAAACAATGTCAAACAGCTTGTTTCCTTTCAATTCTTTTCTATTACTGATTTTCTGAGTCTTTACAATGATTTCTGACAAAAATCCGGCAGCACCTCGACTCACACACAATGACTAGGTTCGCTTGAAATGAACCAGCACAATCCTATTTATAGCTAGCATGATTTCGCTTGAATATGCACCAGGTTGTTTCAAGCGAAATCACATGTTATGATTTCGCTTGAACTGCACCTTTACACTTTCAAGCGGAATCACTTGCATTAACATGTAAAACCCTAATTTCTAACCCACTTGTGTGCTCGTTTATCCTATCTAGACAAAAGACTCCATTAAGACGAAGTTAACAGACACTAGATGCACCAACAAAAAGCTCGCGCCTCGATATATTGGACCCTTTAAAATCCTAGAAAGGATTGGCAAAGTGGCCTACAGACTCGAACTACCAGAGGAACTTAGTAATGTCCACCCGACTTTCCACGTTTTGAACCTCAGAAAGTGTCTAGCCAAACAGGAATTACACGTCCATCTTGAGGATTTACAAGTGGACGAAACATTACACTTCGTGGAAAAGCCAGTCGAGATCATGGGCCGAGAAACCAAGGTACTCCGACGCTCACGCATTCCCATTGTGAAGGTTCTCTGGGAAGGCAAACGCGGCGCCGAGTTCACCTGGGAACTCAAAAGTGACATGAAGGCGAAGTACCCGCAACTGTTTGTTACGCCGACTTCTTAAATTTCAGGACGAAATTTCCTAAAGGAGGGGAGGCTGTAACAACCCGCTTTTGGGAAGTCAAAGTACAAGTCAAAGTCAAAGGAAGAAAAGATTGCTAATTGCGATCTGTCACTCCATGCTTAACTACTGAATTATGCTTCTTGACTTGTAATTGAATTCTTTTTTTTAATCGCTTTAGTTGTATTATGCGGAGTATCTATTAAATAATCGAGGTTTAATTGCGTGTTAATCGCTAATCGAGTTATCGCTAATCGCATCGCTATCGCAACTCGAATCATGTGTTCTGGATATGGTTTTATGTGTGTGTGACTATTATGTGATACTTGTGCATGTTATGTTTATGTTGAAGTGTTTAATCGCAATCGCAATTCTATCGCTTCGCAATCTAACCACAAACGCTAAATGCAAGTTATTTATAGTGATTATATATTAGATATAGTAGTTAGGTTATTTGGGTAAGTAATGGTTAATACTATCGCATCGCTTACTCGAAACGCATCGCAACTCTGAACGCACGAAATGAAAACGCGAAAATCAACTCGCCGGAGCCACTCGATCGAATGACCAATCAATCGAATGGTCATCCGAATGGATGACCATCCGATCGGATGGCCATCCGATCCGATTGGCCTGTGCTCCTCTTTTCCTTTTTTTGGCAACCTATAACCTATAACCTTGTCACATCACTTGTGATGTGACAGATCCCTCATTCGACCAGCATGTTCCAGACCTCCTTTCTCTCGATTCTTGTAAGTTTCCAACTCAAATCTTGTACTTTTATGATCTATACACACTACTTCATCATTTTCACCTTTGAATCTTCACTTTCAACCATGAAATCACCGGATTTGAGGTGTTCTAGGATGATGTCATCATGGAGTCCTTATGAACTTCAAGTTTTGGCATTATTCTACCAAGAACAATTCAGATCTACATGATTTCCACATGATTTAATACTATTTTCATCTAAATCTAAGCTTTTTCGTCACTTGTTCACTTTGCATCATTTTACGTGCCGCTTATCGTTTACGCTATCGTTCTGATCAGGCTAACACTCTAGTGCTCCCTTCAATCCATTAACTACCATCGCTATGAGCTTACTCGATCCCTTTTGCTTTATGCACTTTTGGGTGTTACATACGTTACCTATATTCAATTCACGTCGAACACACAACGTGACCACTTTAACGCTAACCGCTATTGCATGTTATACGTGACTCGATGAATGCCTGTTTGTTATGTTTACACATTGATTGTTGTCTACCTGCCTTAGCAACGATAGCACTATAGTTTGGACTCAGCACATGTTCACTCAGGGGTTGTTAAGGATATTACTTCACGTGTTCGCAGTGGTGAACATGTGATGCGCACTCGCTACTCGCAGTCAAATCGCAGTCATTGGTATTGATAGGATCTTTGTCGATAACTTACATGCTTGACAATATACGTTGTACATGTTGGTTGTGCGTAAATGTTTTTAAACTCTACTATTACTATTAAATTTGTATGCTCACCTTTACACTATGTGTATTGACCTTTATTTTAACGTATGTGACAGGGGTTTGAATGCTTAGGATGCTTGCTTGCTTACATGGGAATCGAGCTTAGGAGAGTCTAGAAACCAACGAACAATTTATTTAAATTTGAGTTGTCGGAACAACTTTATTTGTCTTTGAGATATCTATGTCTGTAATAAATGATTTGCTTGATGGGTTATGGTATGGGATATAATATTAACTATCCGGTAATTTAGTTGTTATGGAATCTCTCTTGGACAATCTGTTTCGCTCAGTGCTACGCCCCGATGTTTCCGCCATCGGTTGGGGTGTGACAGGAGAAGAATCCAGCCAAGACTCATTTGTCGTTTATCTCTGCGGCCAAGCGATAGGTTTCTTCGATGGTAGCCGGCCTTGTAGCTTCGACAAAATCTCCCACACATTCAGGAAAAGCATGGATGTACTTCTTGATGGCCCTTTCGGGAGTGTCGACTTGGCTTGGGCAAATAATGTTAAGTTGTTTGAAGCTGGCTGTGAGGCCAATGTTGTCTCCTTTAACTTGCTTGATTTCCCAAAACTCACTTTCTAGCTTCTTTACTTCGTGGGGAGGGCAGTACTCTTCCTTCATAAGCTCCTTCAGCTCTTCTCAGGAGAGCGCGTAGGCTGCATCGTTCCCACGTTTGTTACGCTCGGGCTTTTGTACTTCATGGTGAGGGTAGTACTCTTCCTTCATTAACTCCTTTAGCTCTTCCCAGGAGAGCGCGTAGGCTGCATCGTTCCCACGTTTGTTACGCTCGGCTATCCACCAGTCGAGGGCTCTTGATTGAAATACTCCTGTAGCGTATGTAGTACGAAAATGCTCGGGGCACCCACTCTGACGACGGGTAACCTCAATAGCATCGAACCACTGGAGCATTTGAGACACACCTCCTTTGCCTGTGAAGACCATCGGGTTACAGGCTTTGAACTGCTTGTAGGAGAATGTAGAAATTAGCGCATCGGTCTTTGAGTCTTCCGATGTCTGAGAGTCGTTGAGAGATTGAATCTGCGAGATGATTTGAGGAATAACCTTGGCCATTTCCTTGGCCACGAGCGTGGCGATCCACTTATCGGCGTTTCTTCTGGCTTGACGTCGCGAGTTGGAAGCGTTCGAGGACATCTAGACAAATAGAGATTTGGAGTGAGATTTGATCATAATGAGAAGGATATATCAAAATGACTAAATAACAAACAAACATACCCGGTAAATTCCTACTTGCGGTTTGTGGTTTGCCCTATCCTACCCTCCCGCTGAGACCCTGGCTCCAAATCAAAATGACTATTTGAATATTGAATATTGAAAGAAACCGAAAGCCAAAACACTAATGTAGTTTGGGGCTTATGACATTACAATTTTGATATTGTATATATGTATTTGCTTCTCTATTTGGTAACATGCATTTGAATATATTTCACTCGGCTTTGATTTCTCAATATTGGAGTTGTTTCTCGGTGCTTTATCATAGATTTTTCCAATTATGTCATATTAGATTTTTTTTTAATCTGCTGCAGCCAAAAAGAAAATTTGTGGTAGATTGTATAGAAATTTTATTAGGAGCACTTAATTTGTTCATATTTCCAAGTGTTTCTGATATCCCGATCTGTGGCATATCAAATGAATTATCAAGTTATCAGCTTTATGATTCAGTTCATTGACAACCCATCGTTGTTATGCTTTCCTTTTTTCTGCACGTTTCACTTTTAACATCTTATGATAAACTGTTCTTTCTCAATTTTTGTGTTTTCTCTATCGGTCTTGAAGTCATGTGATGATATTTTGGAGCCAACATTGGATGAATTCTTGAAGCTTTTAAAGGAATTTGGTGGATTATTATATAATTGGTTAACTGATCATGTAACCGGAAGGTTATCTTCATTATCATCACCGGATGACCTCTTTACCTTTTTCTGTGAGTTACGAGGTGAGTAACTCTTTTATGTAAATTTTTTTAAATTTTGAAGTAATTGTGCGTGTATAACGGTGTGATCTATAGGCATCCTTGCGGGCTTAGAAACAAGCATTATCGATGATGATCAAATAAACTTGGATCCAAATAGTAACCTTGGAATGTATATTCGTCGTTGCATGCTTGCTTTCAATACTTTGTCATTTGAGGTATCGTTTTTCTTTAACTTGTTTATAAATTAAATATAATTAAGTAATAAACCTTTCTTAGTTCTTACCTACATTTTGTCGTTCTTTACATGTAGGGTATGTGACATCTTTTGACAAATATAAAGACGTATTGTAAAGAAGTGTTTTCTCCTTACGAAATTTCACATTTGGATGACGCTAGTAATGATCCAGAGGCACCGTTAGAATATGAAAACATGGATTTGGAGAATATTGTACTTCAAAATTTTACCGAAGAACTTGAATCAAGAAAAAGGTCAAACGAAAGGGTTCCTTTTCATAACCATTCATCAAAAGCACTCTTTTGTTTAGTTGAAGGTGAGTGTTTTTTAACATGTGTATTAAAACAGACTAATGACCTTAACGCAAGAAACACCATTTAAACACAGCCACTAAGTGTTGAATCCTCTGACGTGATCCTTCAGCGTACAAATTGGCAGATACAAGGATACATGTCAGAGCAAGCAGACATGATTTATTTTAAAGTTTCTGCTATTTATTATTTATTTAACTACAAATAATTTATAGTGTTTGATATATGATATTTTTTATAGGCTTGGAAGCTCTTTTCCTATGAGTGCATTTGAATCGGTTTTAAAGCTTCTTCAGAAAGTGGCCCCGGAGTTGCATCGTGTATGTTACTTTGTAATCCGTAGTTTTTTTCATTGAAGTTTAAATATGCTTTATGTAAGACAATTTCTAAATTCTAACCGCTTATTTAACTTATTTATTTGAATGTTTATAGGTGCACTTTTTACGATATTTAAATAGCCTTTATCACGATGATTATCCGGCTGCTCTGGAGAATCTTAGTCGTTATTTTGATTATAGGTGTTGTTCTTTATCATTTATCACACCCCGACCACGTATAACATACAAAACGTGGCGGAAAACGTCGGGGAGTGTTGTAACAGAATTAATTGTTTCATAACCATGGCATTCAAGGTTGTATTTTATTTATAAACATAAGAGTTACATTGTCTTAAACAGGAAATAAAGAGTTCAGAACATAATTAAACTAAGTCTATCTTCATTTTATGTCTCTAAGGCACAGGTCCGCCCTAGTGTCACGATCATCATCCTACAGAAAAGCTCCTGAAAACACATGTGAAAATAGGTACGTCAGCATAAAAATGCATGTGAGATACATAGGTTTTGTGAAAATAGGATTCATGACTTATAAGTTTAGGAAAAGTTGTGTAATAACAGTCAGTCATGAACCTTGTAAGTTGTTTTGTTTTGTAAATCATTAAAAAGCAATGATATGTATAAATAAGAGAATAATGTAAGGTTAAATGAATAACCAAGTAAAAATGAGTTTGTATAAGATAAGTTGTTTTGTAAATCAATGTCTTCTGAAAATAAGATGTTTATGTAAAATGTAATATGTCAAATATTGAAATGATTTCAATAACGCTACGACATGTAATGTCATACAGACACTTATATATAGGAAGTACCAGCGGCGTATCCACCATGCTTGTATCATATTACACACGCCTCGTTACTCAAATCACTTACTCAAACCAACCATCAATGTAAATTGTTCATGAATAAATGAATTGTCATGTGTTAATGTGTAAACCATATTGAAATGTCTATGTCCAATATAAACCACTAAATGTGTATATCAATGTCAAAATGTTTATGTTAATGTAGATCATGTAATGTGTACCCAAAAGTATCATGTATGGTAAGTGAAATATATCAACTAAACCATATGTAAAAATGCACAAAAACAAGGTATTGATGTAAAACATAGTTTAAATCAAAGTTATGTTTTGTGGAACAAATGCATGCTATACTGATACAAACATTTATGCGGTATTGTGAAAATGCATACATCCAAGCCTTGAGACTGTGGCGATAAACCCTTAAACAAATTAAAGGTTTATCTAAGTTATGTATATCGAATTCGGTCATTCCTTCCAATCCAAACAAACCTAGGATTTCAGGAACGAGAGTTGTCAATTCCTATGGTACCACTACCTACTAACGAACGGCGTAGCTAATGTTAATGAATGTATTGTTCCATTGTAAACAACCCAAATGTCATAACAAAATGTAAGCATGTGATGAAAACAACTGTACTAAGTACGCACACAATGGGCATACATAGCATGAAATGTAATGTAAAACAATGTACTAAGTATGCACACAATGGACATACATAGCATGAAATGTAATGTAAAGCAATGTACTAAGTATGCGCATAATGGACATACATAGCATGAAATGTAATGTAAAACAATGTACTAAGTACACCCACAATGGGCATATATAGCATGAAATGTAATATAAAACAATGTACTAAGTACACACACAATGGGCATACATAGCATGAAAGGTAATGAAATCATGTACTATAATGTACTAACGAACATAGCAGGTATATGATGTGAAAACATGGAAAGCATGAAAGTAACAAGTAGGCACATGTGTTTCACCCCAAAACAGTTTGGAAAACAGTAAAAGAGGGGTCTATGTACTCACTTGAGATTGCTCAGAAGTCCTAAGATAACCACCAAGCAATGCTAGAGATCACGGAATCAAACGGCACCTAATATAGGTAACTATGTTAATAAACCGGACCTATATCGGAAGATTTAGATAGAATGAGGGTTCATAAACCAAACGAGTATGGAGACTCGTGTCATATGGTTTAACAAAGCCTACATACTAATTGAAACCTAACTTAAGTGCTTACGACCCATTACGACCCGTTTAGGTAGCTTATGCTACTTTAACGCGTCGCTCGCGTGAAACGCGTTCAGACCGCTTAACTAGTCCTATGACAAGTAACATTTGCCTTAACATGTCTAATATTGTTGTCAAATCAGTTTAGATGTCAAAAGTTATGTTACATATGTTTAAAATGAATTTTGGCATCAAAGGGGTATTTTGGTAATTTACCTAAGGCATATAAACTACCTATCATACAACTACTTAAACGAAGCGACCATAAGGTATAACCTCGGAAGGTTATTCCCTATATACTATGGTCACCTAATGTGTTTGGTCGGATCCTAATGATCGACCAAATGGGTCAGGTTCGAAGGTATAAGCGATTTATTAGATCGCTTACCCTTACGACCCTAGACAACGTGGTAATCAGTAGGTATAGTCACAAGGGACTATAACCATCGTGATTACAATCACGTTGCGAAGTTCAAATGAAATTCGCATTGACCATAAACTGGTCAATGCAGAAAGTCAAACAAAGTTTGACTTTCGGACTCGAAAAACAATAAAAGAACGAAGGAACACTTACGAAGGGTCCCCGAATGCTAATCTAGATCAAAATAGCTCAGGTATGAAACAAAGGTTTCAACTTAGAGCACATTAGATCAGATTCTTGTGAGGAAAAGTGAAGGGTGGAGGTGGGTATTTATAGTTTTTGGTTCACCGTTAGGATCATTTCTTGGAAAAGGGGGCACGATCTAAGCCGTACACTTGTTGGAAAGTTGTGGTAACTCATTTGCCATCCACCATAAGAGTTTGACACTTGGCACTTGGCCTTTGGAGAGTATTAAGGGCTGTTAACAGCTGAAAAAAAACATTTTGCTGCATCTGGCCCCTACTTACGGACCTAGTTTGGCAGATTTACAGTTTTAGTCCCTGCAACCTCAAAACTTGGTTTTCGATGCGTTTTTTGACACGTTTAAGCCCCGTTAACCCCATTTCAAAGCTCTAAAATGAAGTTAAAGTATAGGGAACTTAAAATGTGTTCAAAAATATCTCGGGTGTCGGTTCGTTTAGCCGTACGGTTACGTTGTTCGGTTAATTACGACGGAATGCGCATAAGCGCGAAAAATGATCCAAATGGCGTGACGAATGGATTTTTCTTATGCCAAACACTAAAATAAAATATTTTAGTGCTTACATAAATTTTTGGATGTCCGGATGTATTCAGAACGTAAGTTATGCGCGAAAATGCAAACTTGTGCACTTTTTTGACGCTTTTAGTCCCTGAATGACCCAAAAGTTTATTTTAGCATACCGAACCCCTCAAGCCTATTTCTAAGCTATGTAAAGGATATTTATGGTATGTTTAACTTATGGTCATGTTTCGGAATGTTCGTTACAGTTCAAATTGGCATACTTTCGCAGTTTGTCAAGTTTAGTCCCTGTAAGCGAATTAACTTGTTTTTGCCATACCAAAGCCTTCAAAACTTATTTCTAAGTTATGTAAGGGTTATTTAAGGTATGTTAAGTATATGTTGATGTTCCGGAGTATTTGTCGCATTAAACTGGCTACGTTTACGCACCAGTTTGCGTATAACTCTCTAGAAAGTGATATAGAGTTTGAAATTGAATAAAAGTCAAAACATGAAAAATGTAAAACATAACCAAACAAACATTGGGATCAAATGACATTGTTTTATTGATAAACGAATTGTTCATAATGATAACAAGCACAGATGTTACATCATTCACATCTTCATTTGTGTTCGTTTTCCAACAACGAGATACTTTCAAGTTTCAACTAAAGGTGGCAAAATGGGCTACATCGGTTTGCCTTCAAACATTTTGTTGTCTATTTTGTATTATTGATAGAGAACGTATGTAACACCCAAAAGTGCGTTAAACGAAAATGGGTTCGAGTATACTCACAGTGCGTGTTTCACAAGTAAACACGATCTGGTTAGATTGAAGGGAGCGCCGGGTTAGCCTGCTTACGGGAAACAGGGGGATAAGTCTTCCTCAGGGCTGAACGGTCGTAAATAGATTGTCGAAAGAGTTAAGTGTTTGACAGATCATCCAAACGGATGGATGCCATCCGGACGGACGACCATTCTGATGGATGGCCATTCGAGTGGATAGTCTGTGGGTGTTTATGAATCGTTAAAATTTGAAGTTTAGTTAACAATGGAAATTTTCAGGGTCAGGCCATCCAGACGAATGGGTTCCATCCGGACGGATGGCCATTCGGGCGGACGGTCTGTAGTTGAAGTTTTGTTAACGTTTTCTTAAACGAAAGGCTTTAGTTAACGGAGACGGTGTGACGGCGTGTCAAACAATCGGAAAAATACCAGATCTAGTCCATTCGGCCGGATGGGCCCTGCGCATTCGAACAAACGTGCTGTCCTTGATAGAGTTTCATGTTTAACTCGTTAATCGGTCCATCTCTTTGGTGGAAATCAGTTTTCAAGCCGGCTTTCGACTAAGGAACGAGCCGAGAGTCTGAGTGAGTCCCGATTCCTACTAAGTTTGTGTAAAAACCGAAGTAAAGTTCAAAACAAGTTGAAAAGTATTGAAATCTTTCATAAATAAGTTGAAAAGTGTGAAAATCCTTTAGATCTTGAACCATTCTCGATTGAATGATGTCCCACAACAGTTTGCCCAAGAAAACGAGTGGAAAACACCTTCAAGAGGTCCAAAAATAACTGATTTTCGTGAAATAATGGAAGTGTGTGTGTGATTTTGATGAAGAAGATGGAGTAGAAGTGATTTAGAATGAAGATTGAAGAGGATTTGAGAGAAAAAGCTTACAAAATGGCCTTAGATTGCGTCTGAGACTTGGGGAGCGAATGGGAGAGCAAAGTGTTGAAATGAGGGTGTACGACTAGTATTTATAGGGGAGAGGTGAGGTTTAAGGCGGTGCGCGACTGATTGTGTCCAGATGGCTTCATCCTGACGGATGAGCCCGATCCGGACGGATGAGCCCGATCCGGACGGATGAGCTCCATCCGGACGAACGGGCTCCTTCCGGGCGGATGGCCCATTCGGACGCCGAGTTCGGGTTTCGTTAGTTTTCTAACTTTGGTTAGTTTATTAAGCGTTGTGTTGCATTTTATCGTGATAATCGAGTTGTGTGGGTAGCGTTGCGATAACGTTTGCGAGTATCATCCAAAACATATAAACACACACAGGTAAGGCACATAAGAACACACATCATAACATTACTACTACTAATAACAGTGTTTTGAGTTTGCGTTATGTTTGCGTTTAGCGTGTTAGTTGTGATTAGCGTATGCGGAGGCGTATGACAACCAAACAAACAAACACGGTAATTTAAATAACATAATTCTCTGTAATTCGAGTTGCGTAAGCGTTGCGAATAATAAACGTTTTAAACGTGCAGCGGTGTGGTGTGACGAAAATGTATTTAGTATAATATAACCCATTGTTTATATCGAATCTCGGAGTTTAAGATAGTTACAAATCGAAGTAAAAGCAAACAGATAACGATCCGAAAAGTCAGGTTGTTACATCTCCGCCCGTAGGGACATTTGGGTACTTTGATCCACATGATGCAGAAACTGTTGAAAATCAGACCCTTGATCAAATACAAAAACACCGGATGAACGAACTCGTTCGACCCTTTATTATATATTAATAAAAAGCACACCGATACAATAACCCTAACCCTCTATTAATTCTAAAACTCATTCTAGTCCTAACCCGACTCAAACTTTATTTTATATAATACAATAACTAACAAGATAAAGCTATCTATTAAACCCATAATTTCCCTACTTTAAATACAAAGAACTCAAAAAAAATTCACCAAGAATTATCTTTAACCCGTTTAACAATTATCTCCAGGATTAAGATTGTCTTGACTAAACAAGTTGATGTCTACTCATTTGGAGTAGTGTTGTTTGACGTGTTGTGTGGATTGTGGAAGGATTTGTACCGAAAACTTTAAGGACGGTTATCCACTTCTATCAAAGTTGGCGCAAAGCTACTGGAATGAGGAAAAAAGAATACATACAATTGTCTTGGATTGTCTACAAGATCAAATATCACCAAGTTATTTGTCTAAGTTCTCGTTGATTGCATATAAATGTCTACAGAGAGATCACAATAAACGTCCTTCAATATCCGATATCATAAGGGAACTTAAAGTTGCAGTTGCAATGTTGCATGTCAAGCGAGACATAAATTTTGGAACGAATGGAGGATGAATGCTCACACATAATCTCCTCTTGTAAAAAAACACACGCGTCTACAATAGCTATCATGTTCGTCTTTTGTAGAAAACTACTATAGAAGTTATAGGTGGAAAAGGATTCGTTCACAAAGTCACTCCAATATGGTCTTCTTAGTCTAACCTAGGACAAGTGTGTTTTTGTATTTCATTTTCTTAAGTAAAAAACAAAAAGTCATGGAGTCATCAAGGGAAATTATGGAAGGAAGAGGTTGGATATGTTTAGAACACATAAATATCTAAAGTGTATATAAAATGTCCACTAATTAAGTGGTTATGTTTACAAGTTCGGATAAGGTACACACTTCTAAAGGGTGGGATGACCGCCCAAATAGGGCAATCAGAAGAAACCACCAAGGTAAATAACTATTCATTCCTCTTTATCTATTAACAGATATTAATTATTATCATAGTTAAAAGTTACGATTTAACTAGGTTTCTTTTTTAATTATATTCACTATACCTTTTTAACAGTTGATTTATAATATACAATACCTTATAAGGCTTTCATGATTTCATATGAATACTATGTGATTAATGTTGAGTTTACAGTATATTATGATCACTAAGCTCTCAAATGCTTTTAGTTACCCAATATATGGAAATAATAAGCTACATAAATACTATTTTAATATGTTAATGATTAATACTCTTAACACAACTCACACATAAGATGTGTCACCATTGTTTTTAGGATGCAATATTATAACGAGATAAAATGTTCTTTTATAAAGACATATCTATGATATGCAATTTTCATTTTTCTTCTTTTTATACTATGTTAGTGCAAATATTGACCAACCAATCGCGATAACAGCTCGTAGGGGATGGTTGGTTTCAATGAGGTAAAGAACTGAAAAGGATTTGTTTTTGTATTGATTAATATTGTTTTTGTAATGATTTACATTGGAGAAAAAACTGAACTTATACAAGATTACAAGATGAAGAAAAAAGGAAACATAATAAAACTTTGGCTGGAAAACAGGCTAGCAATGAGCTGGAGGATCCTCTAATTTGGGAGATGATGTCTTTAACACCTCACAAAAATCGTGTCCAATTATGTGAAGACACGTGTCCTAAACCCTAAAAGTGTGAAAGAATGATTTTGAAGGACTAAACTTGACAAACATTAAAAATACGTTTGCGAAGGGACTAAAAGTGTCAACATGCTAAACTTATGCCTCTGATTGACCACACACGATGAACGTATTCATAAACGAGTAAATATTCGGACATGAAAAGCCGTTTGTGAAAGAAATTGAAAATTTACAAGACAAATGGGTTAAACGTGTCAACATGTTAATTCTTACCTCTGAGTGACCTTTTAACAAACCTGAGGCTTCGTAATGTTTGATTATATTCTCAAGAATACATGATAATGAATTCACGAGGTTTCGGTATCATATTGTGACAGTTATGCAAAATTCCAAGAAAAAGGGTTAAAAGCGTCAAGATTTCAAATTATCCTCTGAGTGACCTTTAAACGAAAACCGAACCTTAATGATACTCGATTACACTCCCGAGAATACTTACAATCCATCTCAAAGATCAATTGTGCCAAATTTATACCTTAAAGTGCTTTAGAGGGGTTAAATAGATTGAAAATAAAAGTATGTAAGGGTTTTGGAAGACCAGGGACCAAAGTGGCCAACTTGGAAACTTGAAATGAGGGCTCACGGGGTGCGACCACACACCCCCCTTTGCCGTCGCGTGACACGACGGCTCCATTTAGACAGAATAAGCATGCCAGCTGCAGGTTATCTCCTTCCTTGGCCTCCAAACAAACCACTAAGCTTTAAACTCGAAAACTATGAACTTTTGATGGTTTTTAAAACCACCATGGACACTTGTGACCATCTCTGGACCTCCCTAACACCTGGCATGATCCAAGATCACTCCCTTCAACTATAAATAGAGGCTTTGTGTTGCCTCATTTCCTTGCTCATTCACAAATCCTTCTCCTCTTACTTGCTTAAGGTTTCTTGAGCATTTCTTAGGATTCCTGATCAAAAAGGAAGCCCTCCTGAGTTTAAAGTTTAAGCTAGGACCCTTTGTAAGTGTCCTTAGCAACTCAAGTTCGGTTTTTATGTGTTTAAAGACTGAAAGTCAAAGTTGTCGCAAAACGGCTTTGACTTTCAGTTTAGACCTAAACGGTCCAGCCATTGTTCCAGGCGAATACGGCTACGTGATCGTAATTAGGTAGGTGTTAATCCCTCAAAAGGGCACATCCTAATTATCATGTTTACTTAGTTAATTGTCGGGTCAAAGTAATTACGTAAAAAGTCAAACTAGTCAGATTTTTAAATAAAAATCAAAACTGATAATGTAGAAGTTATAAAACATGTTTTATCACTTTAATAACTTGGTAAACATTATTAGAACATGTCTAAACATGTTCAACCCGACAATTCTAAGTTTAAGCTCGGTTCGCAACCGAAAGTCGTAAAAGCTTGACTTTTGCTTTGACTTTCAGTTCTGACCCGATTAAGCTTAATTCCTTTATGTTTTAAGCTTCCATTGTGACCATTTAATGTTGTAGTATAACTCTCTGAAGTTATATTATCAGGTCACTTAATATTCTGAATTATATGCATGTTTCTGTTATTATGCTCATTATTAACAATTATGCCCTTATGGTCTAAAAATAGGATTTTTGAATAAATATGCATGCAAATGAATTAGGTACTGATTAGTAAACATAATTATAGTATTTTGATACTTACATTCTGGTCATAAACTGATGTTATGCTAAAAATCGTAAATTAAGCTTTTATAAAGACTAAATTACCCTTTGAGGTATAAATCATGTTTAAAACATAAATTTGACAAAAAAACTCATTACCTACTATTGTGATATTATTTTTAGGGATTTTTGGAATATTGGGTCAGATTATACACTGACCTTAATATTGAGTTCTTGTATATAGCTTGTAATTGACGATAATACCCTTTTAACAAATAAAATGAGTTTTACATATAATTAGCATGCAAAACTTTTTGCTACTGATCTAACATGAAAAATAAAATATTTTGACAATTCAAGGCTGGTCAAAATCTCAGAATCACTTAAACTTTGCAATTATCGTCAAATATCGGCTTTTACGCTAATTAGATGCATAGTATGGTTTAAAACCATATTTAGCACCCAATACTTGTTACCTACTGACTTTATAAATGATTTTTAATATTTTTACAGTAGGTAGAAGTTATGAACTCAGAATTCCAATTATGTCCTTAAAAGCATATGTGAAATGACCAAAATACCCTTTCGGGGCATAGTTTGGCCATAAATGATAAACCACACATATGTATGATATCCTACTGTTATAACATCATAAAATAAATATTTTTACAGAATGTTTTTTACCAGAACTTCAGTTTACTTACAAACCTCTTTTATAAATCTTAAAATGACCAAAACGCCCTTAAGAGACTTAATTCGGTTTTAAATTCTTTTTGGACATACCTGTTAACATCCTACTGATGTCTTAACATATTTTGAGCATAATAACATATGAGACTTGTATATGGTTCATTCGGTTACCCGTTATGCTTATACGCGTTCGGTTCTGTTTATGTAACTAGTTTGCATAAATTAACCGAAACGGGTTTAACTTTGTCATTTAAACTTCAAAATCCAGAATGCGTTTAATTTACCCATATTATACAAGTGTTCATACTTGTTGGGTCTAAATCACATTCCATTCCGCTCACCGCTTATTCTAGCGTTTCGAATCGTAAAGCATCTTTAAAACTAACTGGTCTAAGTCTTTGACTTAAATAAGACTCGTTAGTATCCTAATAGGTTAATAAAACCTTCCTTACAGATTAAGTAGCTTCAGTAGAAGATATTTGTATAAAGTCTTTGGAATATACGGCTGAGTAGCATCCTTTTCATAATTAACTCAGGTAATACTTTTAACTTATTTTCCCTTATACGGGCTTGGGATACGGTGAATTATTACCGCTTGGTCGTGTATGGGATCATTTAGTCGGATTATGATTAATAAATCCGCATAACCTGTTTTAATTTATTTTATTTGATAACATAAACATTGGGGGTTAACGACCGTGTCCTGGATATCCTCGGCTCATTTAAGTTATTAATGGCCATGACCTATGCACGGGGTGTAGGCATACACCTGACAGATGCAAATGCTAAATAATAAATTACCCACAAGTTGGGGATAACTCCTTTGTGGGTTTATAAAGTGGTGAGTCAGTTAATCATGTCCGATTTCCAAACCGGCCCCAAATGTATGACAAACATGTAAAATTGTATACAAGATTTGAAATGAAATTGTCCCAAGTTATAAAAGATATTTGTGCCTTGTGCGCCTAAACCAATTTTCATAAATGTTTTCAAATTAGTCAGTTAATTGTATTTACCAGTGAAAACTGACGTATTTTCCAAAGACTAAGTGACAGGTACCTCTCGAAATTAGGCTGGAGCTACTTGGTGTTTATTAAGAGGATCTTGCAAATCCTTAGATGCCTAAAGTCTGTCAAACTCAGTTTTATGTATTTGTTTTATGGTCCGCCTGTGGATCTCTATTACAATCCGTCTGTATATTCTTTTGTTTTGAACTTTGTACATTATGGGTTGTAATAGTAATTACTTCCAAGCCTTCCGTTGTGCTACAATTGTGTTTAATTGTCTATGATGATATCAACTACGTCACGATACTCCCCAACGGGCTCACCGAAAATATGTGGAAATATCGGGGTGTGACAGGTTGGTATCAGAGTTAACGTTGAGTGAATTAAACACTAGCCTTTTGTGTTTAATCTCAATGACACAATAGCACATTCCTTAGATTTCCGAGTCTTGACATGAACTAGGAATGTTCTCATCCCTATTAAGTAAACATTGTTTTCGATATTTACGTATTTCAGGAACATGTCGCCGAGTAAAGCCGCCAATGGTGGAAGCTCTCCAAACCCGAAGTCTAAGAATGTTAAGCTTCGTACCACATCTCGAATAAGCGTACGACCAGTATGGAGAAAGGACCTTTTTGGACCTATTTCCAAAATCAAACCAGTTGAAACCATTGACCAGACTTCGGATTCCGTACCTGAGACCCTTGAAATTCAAATGAAAAGTCTTCATCGGGGGAGTCCATACCAAAAGTCCCTAAGACTCCCACTCCAAAGATGATACATGTGGACGTTAATGACCTATATTTCTTACATCCAAGTCTTGGAATACCAAACTGGGATTATACCGGTCCTAACCCCATTCGTGATCCATATTATTCATTAACTATATAATCCTTGGATTCTACTTTTGCAAAGGTTTATAATTTGGAAGATTTCGACTATCCACCAAAACCTTCAGTATCTATACTGCACACAGTGAACCAAGGAGAAAACTATCAGAAATAAAACGAAGAAGGAATTGAAGAAACTCCTTTTGTTGTATTTTATTTCCCTAGTAGTCCCTGCGTGGACATATCATTTTTATTTCAATAAGTAGTCCCTGTAAGGACAAATTTATCTTTTAGTCCCTGCGTGGACTTGTTTTTCCTTTTTAAGTTCCTGCATGGACGAATTATGTCATTTAAGGACTCGTTTAGGGAAATTTTGTAACTTTAATTTTATTAAAGGAAATCTTATCTTGAAATCCGTATTCGTTACTAATATATATTCGGTACATCATTGTCCATTCAATCTTTTTGATTTCATTCGAATTTTGTTGATATGTTCAATAAATTCAAAGGATCTTCTTAATGGTATAACCTAGCCTATTTGTTAATATGGACATGGCTATGATGGTAAAACCCTTTTAAGATAATAAATCTTGTTAACATCCAAGAACATGTTAACACTCTTGGCAGTGTGACTTGAGAAACCACACTAGCCGTCAGGGTATTTGGACTACGTCCAAGCCTTAAAACCAATTTGATCAAATTAGATCATGATTAGTATCATCAATACAATGATCATATTATAAACATCCATTTAGTGATGAAGTGCCTACGGGCCATGCTTGTTGTCCATTAAGACAACGACAGTTGTAGTCTACAACTACCTGTCCAAAGGTGAAGAACTATCTTCAAACCTCAAAACCCTTGATCCAATAAGATCACATATTATATAATTTAAATGTCCTCCGTGGCGAGGCCTTTGTGCCAAATTCTAAATGCCCTTCGAGACAAGCCTTTGTGCTATATAAAAATGTCTAAATGGCATTGACAGCTATGACATATGTCCTTGTCTAATATATATATATATATATATATATATAAAGGATTATATCCTGTTTAAATGCCTTTGATGGTTCATTTGTAACCTAGGCTAATTATAATCAAATAACTTCAACCATACTTCTTCATAAATATTAAAACTGTTAGCCTATATGGTTTATTTATACCATGGCTAATCAATCATCAAATACGATGGTTTACTATATAAATAATTGAACGACTTATTATTTCTTGATATATAGCATTCAAAGCTAAGCTATGGCTGGCTTAGATGAAGCTCATAGTCACCCAGTTAAAGGGAATGACACTACTAGACTAAACCTCACAAATGCTGAACTGCAAGCTATAATAAACACAGCCGTTAGTAAAGCTGTGAACGAGGTACTTAAAGAGCCAAGCAATGCTCATTCAAAGACTCTTTCAAATACCCTCTCGAAATCGCATACAAAAACAAAGAAAGAGGAATCTGTTAACTCTTCAAATCAGAAGAGTGAACCATCGAAAAAGATTGTGTTTGATCAGTCCCACGTTACAACAAAGGTTGTACTTACAAATATTTTGTCTCTTGTAAACCAAGAGATTTCACTTGGGAAAAAGGAGCCATTGATTGTATGAAATGGCTGGATGAGATGGAGACAGTTGTTGATATTAGTGGGTGTGCCAAGTGGGACATTGTGAAGTTTGTGTCTCAGCCCTTTAAAGGCGACGCCCTGACATGGTGGAAAGCTCTAGTGCAATCCACAGGAAAGATCCCGTTGTACAACCTCTCTTGGGTTAAGTTTGTTGAGCTTGTGAAAGACACATACACACATACTGTCCACAGCATGAAGTGGAGAAGGTGGAGACTGATTTCCTCACCTTGCTTATGAAAGATCTGGACTGCAGGTCCTATGTTACCAGCTTTAACTCAATGTCCAGACTCGTTCCCTACCTGGTCACTCCAGAGCCTAAGCGCATTGCGCACTTGATGTGTGCAAAATGCAACATATAAATTACATCAATTGTGGCATAAAACTAACCCTTTTTTAGTACTAATGTTGGAAAAAGTGTGCTTTTGTCTTCCTTTTGTATTTTCAGGATTAAATGAGCTCAAATTAACAAAAGAAGCAAAAAGAAATCAAAATCTAACATAAATGTGACAACTCGAGTTTTCAAGATTTCTATCTTCGCATTTATTGCGCGTTAAATGTTTAAGTTGTTTGTTAACACGACTTGTTTGTTTCACAACTGTAGATGTTGTAATATGTTAATTCGTACTGTGATCGATATGTTATATATGTGGTGTGCATTATAATTGTAGTGAAGGTTAATATTATATTTAGAATTAACATTCTGTTGTTTAATAAAGTCATGCCAAACACCTATTCATGAAAACACCCTACCCATGAAAACACCCCAAGTGTTTTCGTCCACATGAGGCAACGAAATCAAAAGTGGGCTTAAATGGGCTTTGGCCCAGTTCTGATTTGATAAATATCTTGATAAATATCTGATTTGATAAATATCTGTTTAACCTTTACCCAAATCACAACTCACACACTCTCTCTCTACCCTTGGAACTCGACGGCAGCCCCCTCTCGGTCGAAGCCAAACCCTCCTTGTTCGATCTCTGGTTAGTGAGTTATATTGTTAATCCATTTGTTGCTTTTAATGATCGATTGTGTTGTGTCCATTCATGATTTAATGTGATGTTGTAGAATAGATCTGATGTTGCGGAGATTATCTATGTTGGATTGATGTTGATAGTCTTGATATATTGATGGTATGATGATAGATGATATGAGTATTATGTTGCAAGAGATGTAACTGTTATATGATTTTTGGGGATTTAAAACCTGCTGATGTTGATGATGATCGAACTGACGAAATCCCAAGACTCACGAAAACACTACAAGTTAAAACAAGCTGGACGAAATCACTAAAGGTGATTTCGGCCCACATGTTGTTTTCGGCCCAGATAAGATCTCGGCCCCATGAGGGATTCCGGCAATAGGGTTTTCGGCAATAAGTGTTTTCGGCCCAAGAGTCCGGCCCAAAATGTGATTTCGCCAACTTAGGGGATTTCGGCTAAGAGGGATTTCGATTATATAGTGTTTTCGGCTCCTGTGTTCTGTGTTGTAATCAATCAGTTAGTTTATTATTTCTATTACATGTTAACTCTGTTGATTATGTAACTGGGTTTAGCCTATTAACTGAGTTCAGTTTATTAACTCAGTTAACTTTATTTACTATGTTGAATTCATTTAGGACACTCTGTTAAGTAGTTAACTTTATTAACTTGTTAACTCTGTTAATTAACTAGCACTGTCAGTTTATTATTCCTGTTATACTTGTTTATTCTGGAAGCTTGTTATCTTTGCTTAATACATTAACCTGGTTAAGTCTGTTAACCCCCCCATCAAGCATGTTAATTGATTTACCATGTTAGATATTACTAAGAACTCAGTTATATGGAGTATGACTGTATGAACATGAACCAACTGATATGTGTTACTTGATGAGAAATGCATGAACACACTATGTGACATAAATGACATGTGAAATATTACGAACATGAACTAATTGAGTATACGTGCATACCATAGGACTTGATTGATTATTTGCGAGCACATAGTTTAGCATACCGAGCAAACCAAGGTGAGTTCACACTAGCCAAGGCATGGGATTCCCGGTGGGTTGGGAATGGGATTGAATAACTACTCATACAACCATTACTATTAAACTAATTATTACTGTCCTTGGATTGAAGGGCACGTACGTAAAACCTACGTACAGTTATACTTACTACTGTCCTCGGATTGAAGGGCACGTATGTAAAACCTACGTACACGATCATAAGACCATCAACTCTATCATTGGAAGTCCCTCATTTATCGACTTAATCGCCGAGGCCTATGGCGAGCGGGTCATTAGTAAATAGCGCTATTAGGTTTAACAAACCTCACACCGTGTCGTCCGAACGGGCGTGTACTAATGGACTATGGGCAAAGGGTCAATGCTGATAGACATTGACTTAGGGCACCTCTTATATTTTCATAGCAGTCGATACGCGTGGTCTAGTAACACATGGGAAGCCCCCACTAATCATCGCACAAATGACTGGATTGGCCGCGATAAGGATTAATACGATACATGGTTTTCAAAACGATCAAACGATTTACGAAATGAATACGATAACCAAATAACCAACTGTGAACTCGCTCAACATTGTTGTTGATTCGTTGTTACATGCCTTGCAGGCCTTTAGGTGCATATCAAAGGGACTTGCTGTCTGAGAAGCTGGAGTGGTCATGGGTCGAGACACATGGAAACGCAATATAAGACTAAGAGCTTACATATGGTTTTATAAACACTTAACGAGTTAAATATGCTTCCGCTGTAAACTGTGAAATATTGTAACATGGTAACACTTGTTGTTTATAAATGAAAGTATTATTTATCTATGCTTATGAGTTCAAGGTGATTGATGGTTAAGATCCTGGTCAGTCACGCCTCCAAGCGGTGATACTCCGCGTGTGGATTTTGGGGGTGTGACAGATTGGTATCAGAGCCATTGGTTATAGTGAACTTGGTTTTAAAAAGGGGAAACTATTTTTGTAAAACCAGACTATAACCGGACAGATTCTGAAAACGGGAATACGACCATGACACTCAGCTCTAGATTGCAAGGTTCGTCCCTCTTATACTCATTGTACTACATAGCTAGTGAACACTTACATACGATAATGCATGTGATAGCACGTTTTGGCACACCGATATGAATTCATGAACACTTTCACGTACTAAGTGACCGATAGGGTGGTCTTTCCCTAAACCTTCATAACATACGCTATGTGATACTCCTTGATTCCTACTTGAGTGTGGGGAACCATTTGACATGAGTTAAGAGGAGCTGAGATGAACATGCAAATCAAAATATTATTGTGGGTGCACACATAATAATAATGTGGGGTGCATGTGAGTCCCAGTAAGGCTTAACAAGTGGAAAAGGGGTTCTGTCCCGTTATTTGATCAATATGAAACATGACCAACCTATAGGGGCCATAACAGTAATTGTCCCCCTACTCAAACATAAACGTGAACTTCTCAATTATAGTTGGATCCCTTCGAAACTCGGTGTTGACGAGTATTACCTGAGCACCCATTAGAACGTCTAGCAAACCGCGTAGAATGTTAGGTGCTTATACAAACGTCCTCGAGTTGGATGTCCCTGCGTAGAATGATTGAACGATACCCTTTCCTGCCCCTCCTCGTCTCCTGAAACTCATGGATTGATGTCCCCGATCCCGAAGTGTGATCACTTCCGCAACACTCTCGTATCAGATAGCGAACCACTTGAACCACTCGTAACGACGACGGACAGGAGGATGAGCGTAGCACCTTACCGACCTCTGTACGGGTTGGGTTAAAACATCATCAACCCAAGGAACAATGACAGTGTTGGGAGTTCTTTAACCTGAAGATGACGGGGTCAGAGATAGAAGCATACACGAAACGGTCCAACGAAGTGGCAGTGTTATGTCCAACTATGGTGGATCCTCCCATCAAGCGCATTGAGCTGTACCTCAAAGGCTTAGTACCAGAAATTCAAAGTCATGTGACTTCTGCTAACCTTGCTACTATTCAAGATGTTACTCGTCTTGCTCATCGTCTCACAGACCAGGCTAAGTCGGGGAACAGTACAGGCTCTGCCTAATCAGTATCGTATCAGTACTACTACTACAACTACTTATTACTTCCAACAGCTATTCCTCAGTAACAAGCACAAATGTCAAGACCAGCACAAGAAAGATTGATGATTAACAGAGCCCCAGTCAGCAGTCTTCTGGTAGTCAAAGGCAGGGTGGTGGATCACGAGCAATCACCCCACAAGCCAAAGGATGCAACAGACACCAAAACAGACACCAACAGACCACCCACAAGGTTCGTTGTCAGAGGTGTCTCAAGATTGATCATGAAGCCAAAGATTTCAGGAGTTCACAACCTGCACATCAGAATCGTCAGCAGTAACAGCGAGCACCGCAGAACCAGCAACAACAACACTCAGGGTAACGGGAATAACAACGGGGGTAATAACGACGGCATTGGTGCCAGGGGTCGAGTGTTCATGGTTGGTCATGGTGATGCTAGAAATGACCCCAACGTTGTGATGGTTTCGACATCGTCATTGGGATGAATTGGTTATCCCAACAGCAAGCAGAGATCCTATGCAAGGAGAAGGTCATTCATATTTCCCGTACTGGTAAAGAACCTCTCGAAGTTCAAGGCGACAAGAGTGGTGTCGTGAGTGGCATCATCTCCTTCTTGAAGGCTCAGAAGTGTTTGCGAAAGGGCCACACAGCTGTTCTAGCACTTGTTACAGATACATCGAAGACAGAGAAGAAGTTAAAGGATATTTCTGTTGTACACGACTTTCTTCAAGTGTTTCCTGAAGAGTTACCTGGGTTACCGCCCCATCGCCAGGTCGAATTTCAGATCGAGCTAGCTCCTGGAGCAGCACCCATAGCTCGAGCGCCTTACTGCTTAGCTCCAACTGAACTGGAAGAACTGTCTAAGCAATTGCAAGAACTCTTAGAAAAGGGTTTCATACGTCCTAGCTCTTCGCACTGGGGAGCTCCAGTATTATTTGTAAAGAAGAAGGACGGTACTTTCCGCATGTGTATAGACTACCGCGAACTGAACAAGGTGACTGTGAAAAATCGCTATCCACTTCCACGCATCGATGACTTATTCGACCAGTTGCAAGGGTCGAGCTATTACTCGAAGATTGACCTGAGGTCAGGCTATCATCAATTGAGAGTCCGGGATGAGGACGTCTCCAAAACAGCATTCAGAACTCGCTACGGTCATTACGAGTTTTTGGTCATGCCACTCGGGCTAACGAACGCGCCTGCGGTTTTCATGGATCTTATGAACAGGGTGTGCAAACCTTATCTTGACAAGTTTGTTATTGTTTTCATTGATGACATCCTGATCTACTCGAAGAGTCGGGAGGAACACGAGCAGCACTTACGACTTATTTTGGAACTCTTACGAACGGAACAGTTATACGCTAAGTTTTCAAAATGCGACTTCTGGCTTCGTGAAGTCCACTTTCTAGGCCACGTGGTAAACAAGGATGGGATTCATATCGATCCATCCAAGGTAGATTCGATCAAGGACTGACCTGCACCTCGCACACCAACCGAAATACGCCAATTCTTGGGTTTGACGGGTTATTACAGACGGTTCATCAAAGACTTCTCAAAGATAGCACCTCGCACACCAACCGAAATACGCCCATCAAGCATGTTAATTGATTTACCATGTTAGATATTACTAAGAACTCAGTTATATGGAGTATGACTGTATGAACATGAACCAACTGATATGTGTTACTTGATGAGAAATGCATGAACACACTATGTGACATAAATGACATGTGAAATTTTACGAACATGAACTAATTGAGTATACGTGCATACTATAGGACTTGATTGATTATTTGCGAGCACATAGTTTAGCATACCGAGCAAACCAAGGTGAGTTCACACTAGCCAAGGCATGGGATTCCCGGTGGGTTGGGAATGGGATTGAATAACTACTCATACAACCATTACTATTAAACTAATTATTACTGTCCTCGGATTGAAGGGCACGTACGTAAAACCTACGTACAGTTATACTTACTACTGTCCTCGGATTGAAGGGCACGTACGTAAAACCTACGTACACGATCATAAGACCATCAACTCTATCATTGGAAGTCCCTCATTTATCGACTTAATCGCCGAGGCCTATGGCGAGCGGGTCATTAGTAAATAGCGCTATTAGGTTTAACAAACCTCACACCGTGTCGTCCGAACGGGCGTGTACTAATGGACTATGGGCAAAGGGTCAATGCTGATAGACATTGACTTAGGGCACCTCTTATATTTTCATAGCAGTCGATACGCGTGGTCTAGTAACACATGGGAAGCCCCCACTAATCATCGCACAGATGCCTGGATTGGCCGCGATAAGGATTAATACGATACATGGTTTTCAAAACGATCAAACGATTTACGAAATGAATACGATAACCAAATAACCAAGCAAAACAAGACAACAGAAGACTGAACACGCCCCGTGCTCAGCCAGCACGGGGGCGTGCCCAAGTGTCAGCAGAAAAGACAAAGTGGTAGAAGCTTCTATTGCCCACCACGGGGCCGTGCTCAGCGGACACGGGGCCGTGGTCAACTATAAGATTCGCACAATCCAGGCAAATCTTCATAGTACAAAGATTCTTCTGCACACGGGGTCGTGCTCAGCGGACACGGGGGCGTGGTCAACTAATAAGACAAAGCTGCATTAAATGAAGAAAGAGAAGGATGTGGACACGGGGCCGTGCCCACTGGACACGGGGCCGTGCCCGAGCTTCTGTTCAGCTTATAAATAGGAGTGCTTGACTCAAGCTCAAACCATCCCTTGGCACACCACCTCTCTCACACTTCACTCACCACCCACCACCACCATAACACCATCATCCACCACCATCATCCATTGTCCATCGTAGAGTATGTGAGTCGTCTCAGGATCCAAGATTGATCGTAAGAGTTCTTGACAATCAAGACCATGTTTGCCTAAGTCTCTTACATCACTTGGTGAAGACAAGTGTTTAGTGTAATACTTTTTATTTCTAATCTTTTCGCACTTTTTATTTGGTTTTGTATTAATGACTTTAATAACTAGTTTCTTATGTTGAAGGTGGTCTTTCCTTATCGTTTGTCCGTGGTGTCTTGAAATTATTTTACTGTCTATATAAAATAAAAGATTTTCACCACTCATATCTCCACGGTCTATATGGAGGTATGTTGGCTACCTGGTCGGGGGTTAAGGGAACGGTTTGGTAAAGGTCTTGCCATTGTTCAGCGTTTAGAGGTCCTGCAATGGACCTGGGTCAAATTTAGTAGGACCTCCTTCAACGCTTAACGGTATTGGATGGCGGGGGTCCAAACTCTTTGATCCCTCATAAGTTAACTACTATTAATACTATAACCCGGCTATTTAGGACTGTATCCCTGCTGACTCAGACTACTTAGTCGAGGGTAACGTCACCTCCAAAAGAGGGGCCTACCATAATTTGCATTAATAACTTAATTAATTATCTTTCAATAATCCACCCTTTTAGGATTGTATCCTTGCTGACTCAAACTACTGGGGTGAGGGTAACGTCACCTTCAAAAGAGGGGCCTACTACAATAACTAAGATAATCTCTTAAATAAGTGCAAAAGTGCGGAAATAATCAAAGGTTACACTAGATACGAGTCGGAACCAAGTGATTCATCTTGTCTATCTGTTTTTCTTTTTATTTTCAGCATTTTAGTTAGTTTTTATTTTTCTTAGTTTAAAACATTTTTCTAAACCTTTTGATTTGATTAGATTTGATTAGACGTTGAGGATAAACCGGTACTAAAAGCTCTTGTGTCCTTGGACGACCTCGGTATCTTGCCAACACTATACTACGTTCACGATGGGTGCACTTGCCCATATGAGTGTTTAGTGTTAGTAAAATATCGTGTTTTATAAATTTAAAACTTGGCTAAAAATAAGTGTTAAAGGGGCTTAAAATATACACCTAATATATATAACACTTCACACGCATCAAGTTTTTGGCGCCGTTGCCGGGGACACAAGTATTTTAAGAAAGTTAGGAATCAACGGCCTAATTTTTTTTTCCAATTTTTTTTTAATTTTTCAGCTTCTGCAAGACTCAGCACGGGCCGTGCCCGCTGAACACGCCCCGTGCCCAATCATTGGAACTGGCAATCCTGTTTTAAGTCAGCCAGTAAGCTGAACACGGGGCCGTGCCCACTCAACACGCCCCCGTGCCCAAGTTTCAGTTACTGAAAACAGAACTGTAAGATCCCGACGGTTGGTAATTTCTGACACAAACATGAGTGATACTGATACTTTTTACTTTCGGCACTCTTATGGTACAATGTGGTGTCAATTATGTGGTGGTAACCATAAGGAATTAGAATGTTATTTTCTAAATTATAAACCCCACTATATAGACCCATCGTTTCCTAGTATCCTTAAGAGGGGCGAAAGTAAAAATAATCCTTATCTCTCTCTCGAATGCTCCCAACCGGATATTCTAGGGGAAATGCTTCTCGATGAATTATTTCAACTAGAAGATCTAATTATTGATTGGTTAAAAGAACTTAGGAAAGATTTCAACAATCTTTTCCAAGACGATAGCCAAGAAGAAAGGTTGGAACCGCATTCAAACAACTTCGTTGTTCCCGACGATACTTCTAACTCTAGCGAGGACTTGAGCGATAGTCGTCCCTGTGTCGATTGTGCAGTCAAGGACTCCCCATCAACTTCATTTGATGCATACATAGACCTGAGCGATTCGACATACACCTTCTTTAACGAGAGCCCGGAAAAGGGTTGGACTTGTCCACCTACATATAGCATAGGAATCACCCTCACCGACAACCTCTTGCGTTCTCGTCTTAATCTAGATCAATTAAGGTATCTTAGGCACTTTGGGGTTGTTCCATCCAGTAAGGAACCGCCCGATCCGGAAAAGTTCCTTAAAAATAGACGAATTCCTTAAGACAGCTTCTAGACACGGGGCCGTGCCCAGGTTAACACGCCCCCGTGTCCACCCAAAGATTCTCTTCTGATTTTGTCAGAATGCGGACAAAAATGTGTCAGGATTCCATTTGCACACGGGGCCGTGTCCAAGCCGACACGGGGCCGTGCGCAACGTACTGTCGTTTTCTATAAATGCAGCCAAGAATCCTGCACATTTGAACCATTCCAAGGACAGAGATTTGGGGAATATTCTCACATACCATCCTAGGTATTTTCTAAAAGAAGTTTCTCAACCATCTTCTTGTCCTTTCCTCTTTTATCCACTATCTTCTTCTTCAATTTTTCTCATACTTCCATTAAAGCTTGAACTTTCCATAATTTCAAGCCTTATTGAGATGTTTGTTGGATTTTTGACCATGGATTCTTGTTAAAAATAAGTTCTACAACAATGTTTTAAGTTGTTTCTGTTCAAAAATGCTTTACAAATCATGAAAACAATTTAAAACCCCAAGATTCCTTGCTCCTAAATCCTGCAGACATCTGAACACGGGGCCGTGTTCGCTAAACACGGGGCCGTGTCCGAAGTACTGTTCCCATAAAAATTGAACTCTTTTCGGTATGTTTTCTTAGAATGGCAAGCAGAACTAGTGGAAACTCTTCATCGCATTCCAGGAACAACCGGCAGGGGAGAAGATCATCAACGGTTGAAGATTCACTTGTAAACTATGTTTACGCCTTGAGAGAAGCCCTTGATGAAATGACAAGTGTGGAAGAGGCATTGGTTGACCGTATTAATCATTTGACGGTGGGACTAGAAGGATGTCTCCGGGAAGTCAACCTTTTGCACCAAAGGTTAAACCTTCTTGCCTCTCCTCCTTTGGTGCCAATTATCACCCAAAGGGCATGGAATGTGGTACTGGAAGTCATCATTCCAGCTGAATGGTACGCCTTGCATCCAGAACCCCATCGAGACATACTACAAGGGGTTCCGATTGGTGTCGCTCCTCCACAAGATGTTGAGGAACATGAAGCCGCCTCCCTTCTCCCGAGGGAGATAGAAGAATGGCTCTAGCAACATCTAGGGGACATCGTTCGGCTTGGGGTTCTACAAGGCTTTTAGACCGGAAGTTTATTTCCGGAATTTTGGTTCTTATTGTAGAAGTAGAACTCCTTAGGAAGATTTTACGGATCACTTGACCTATTTAATATTAGGACTTTTAACTTTTATTTTCTGCTTTATTTTTCATTTTTAGGATTATTATGTAATTCTCTCTATGATTAATGAATGATGGTTTTAGTTAATTTGGTGTTTGGGTGGTGTGGAATTGAATAAAACACACTTGAGATGACAAAGGATACAAGGGAAAACTTGAACCAGCACCCCATGCAGGAAAACAGAACCGTCCGACGAAATTCTTCGTTTACAGTAAGTTCGGCACATGCCGTGTCCGCCCAACACGGCCCCGTGCTGCACGGTCTGCAGAAAAAGACCCAGTTCAGGTAACTGGACACGGGTCGTGTTCACCCAACACGCCCCCGTGTCCAGGCTTCTGTATCTCTTGATTTAATTTTGTTACTGGCACTTGAACACGGGGCCGTGCCCGGACAACACGGGGCTGTATTCAGCGCCCAGTAACACAAAATTTTTACTTTTTACACCTTTTTACACATTCAATCAACCTTAAAACTTATTTTTGGGACACATTGAGGACAATGTGTAATTTAAGTGTGGGGGGGATGCTAAAACATTGAATCTTGTAAGTCCTAAATACAAGCCTTACACAAAACTCTATTGGAACCGCTAATCACCCCAAATTTTTTCAAAAAAAAAATTCATTTTTTTACTTGTCTAGGTTTAACTCGGGAAATTCGAGTTCTCAAAAAGGTTATATTTTTACGAATTTACAACCGATAGCGTCGTGATAAAAAGAACCAACATAAGAAAATTACGAAAAGGCATGACAAGCTTAGTTAAAATTTAATTATATATACTTGATCACATAAAAACCCATTCCCACAAAAGTGAGTTTTGAGCCTTTATTGAGCATACAATTACATATCTTTAAACTAAATGCTCATTTTTCGTTTCTTGTGTGAATAGCCGCTTGGTTCTTACGACTCTAGAACTTGCCATGACGATACATTCCCGGTCCTTACCAACTTAAACCCTAGTAAGTAAATGACGGAGGCATTAGGACTAACCCTTTTTATTTCTACACCATTATTTTTCTTTTTTTTTTACCACCTACCCAAAATCCCCCCTAGTTAGCCCCTTTGAGCCTAAACCTTTTTCATTTCATAACCCAAACCAAACACCCTTTTTACCCACCAAAACCTTTTTCATTTTTAACCCTTTTGTTTTAGTAACTAGCTCGGTTTTTCGTTTGACTTTTCAAAAAAAAAAAAAATTGTGTTGATGATGAAGCAAAATAAAATAAACAAACAAGTTCATCAAAAATAATTTTGTTTGAATAATAGCTTCATCAAAATAAAAGTTACAAAAATAGAAAGTCTTACGGAAACCGACACTTGTTACGCTTTTCGCCCTTTTTCTACTAACCACTAACCACTAACCCAACCTCCTACCTTTAACCCAAACCTAACCCTTCACCCACAAAGTCCTCTTGATATTTACAAAGGTTTATAAGTTAAAAAGGAGGAGGATTGATTGCTTGGCAAGCCTATGGTAGGAGTAAGTTCCCTGCCGCTCTCGAGTGAACCACAAATACATTTTCGGCCGAGTGTTGAGTGATCCCGTGAGGTATGTGAACTTGTATATAAATAAAATTTTACAAAGGCAAGTTATGCCCTAATAATTAATTTATCTTAAGGAAAGTTTTAAATAAATCATGACGAATAGGATTGTAAATAAATAAAAATAAAACTAAATAAAGAATCTTGGAAATCCCGACACTCTATGACAAGCCCAAAAACCTTCTTCTCTACCCATTCCATTTGGGAGTGTAATAGCCACATATTAAAGAGTTTTGCTTGAGGACAAGCAAAGATTCAAGTGTGGGGGTATTTGATGTGTGCAAAATGCAACATATAAATTACATCAATTGTGGCATAAAACTAACCCTTTTTTAGTACTAATGTTGGAAAAAGTGTGCTTTTGTCTTCCTTTTGTATTTTCAGGATTAAATGAGCTCAAATTAACAAAAGAAGCAAAAAGACATCAAAATCTAACATAAATACAAGAAAAGGAACAAGACGTGACATGCCTGACCCCACGACAGCATCTTCCCAAGCAAAACAAGACAACAGAAGACTGAACACGCCCCGTGCTCAGCCAGCACGGGGGCGTGCCCAAGTGTCAGCAGAAAAGACAAAGTGGTAGAAGCTTCTATTGCCCACCACGGGGCCGTGCTCAGCGGACACGGGGCCGTGGTCAACTATAAGATTCGCACAATCCAGGCAAATCTTCATAGTACAAAGATTCTTCTGCACACGGGGTCGTGCTCAGCGGACACGGGGGCGTGGTCAACTAATAAGACAAAGCTGCATTAAATGAAGAAAGAGAAGGATGTGGACACGGGGCCGTGCCCACTGGACACGGGGCCGTGCCCGAGCTTCTGTTCAGCTTATAAATAGGAGTGCTTGACTCAAGCTCAAACCATCCCTTGGCACACCACCTCTCTCACACTTCACTCACCACCCACCACCACCATAACACCATCATCCACCACCATCATCCATTGTCCATCGTAGAGTATGTGAGTCGTCTCAGGATCCAAGATTGATCGTAAGAGTTCTTGACAATCAAGACCATGTTTGCCTAAGTCTCTTACATCACTTGGTGAAGACAAGTGTTTAGTGTAATACTTTTTATTTCTAATCTTTTCGCACTTTTTATTTGGTTTTGTATTAATGACTTTAATAACTAGTTTCTTATGTTGAAGGTGGTCTTTCCTTATCGTTTGTCCGTGGTGTCTTGAAATTATTTTACTGTCTATATAAAATAAAAGATTTTCACCACTCATATCTCCACGGTCTATATGGAGGTATGTTGGCTACCTGGTCGGGGGTTAAGGGAACGGTTTGGTAAAGGTCTTGCCATTGTTCAGCGTTTAGAGGTCCTGCAATGGACCTGGGTCAAATTTAGTAGGACCTCCTTCAATGCTTAACGGTATTGGATGGCGGGGGTCCAAACTCTTTGATCCCCTCATAAGTTAACTACTATTAATACTATAACCCGGCTATTTAGGACTGTATCCCTGCTGACTCAGACTACTTAGTCGAGGGTAACGTCGCCTCCAAAAGAGGGGCCTACCATAATTTGCATTAATAACTTAATTAATTATCTTTCAATAATCCACCCTTTTAGGATTGTATCCTTGCTGACTCAAACTACTGGGGTGAGGGTAACGTCACCTTCAAAAGAGGGGCCTACTACAATAACTAAGATAATCTCTTAAATAAGTGCAAAAGTGCGGAAATAATCAAAGGTTACACTAGATACGAGTCGGAACCAAGTGATTCATCTTGTCTATCTGTTTTTCTTTTTATTTTTATTTTCAGCATTTTAGTTAGTTTTTATTTTTCTTAGTTTAAAACATTTTTCTAAACCTTTTGATTTGATTAGACGTTGAGGATAAACCGGTACTAAAAGCTCTTATGTCCTTGGACGACCTCGGTATCTTGCCAACACTATACTACGCTCACGATGGGTGCACTTGCCCATATGAGTGTTTAGTGTTAGTAAAATATCGTGTTTTATAAATTTAAAACTTGGTTAAAAATAAGTGTTAAAGGGGCTTAAAATATACACCTAATATATATAACACTTCACATGCATCAGCACTTCATTGGTGGTTTAGCCCCTGAAATCAAGGGGAATGTCAAGGCTTCAAAGCCTACCACCTATAGATCAGCTGTAGATCTTTCACTGTCTCTTACTCTTGATGTTATAAGGAGTAAGTCTAGGAGGGCCACTGTGGATGGGAAGAGGAAGAGAGAGGATGATCAGTCCCACCAGTCGAACATGAAAAAGAAAGGAAACCCAGGGTTTAAGAAGGATCAGTCTGATAACAAGCCTCAATGCAAGATCTGTGATAAGAGGCATTTTGGAAAATGCACTCTAGATCCACAAGCCAAGCCTTGTGGAATCTGTAAAAAGAAAGGACACAAGTATTTGGAGTGCCGAAACTTGAAGGATGCAACCTGCTACGGTTGCAATGAAAAAGGGCACATTAAGACAAACTGCCCAAGGAACACCAAGAAGCCTGATGAGGCAAAGAAAACACATGCTAGGGTGTTTCAAATGAACGCCAAGGAGACAGTGAATGATGATAAAGTTATAACAGGTACCTTCCTCATTAATGATATTTATGCTAGAGTTTTATTTGATTCAGGTGCAGATAAGTTGTTTGTAGACCTTAAGTTTAGTAAATTGTTGAATATGCCTATTAAAACTCTAGACATTAAATATGAGTTAGAACTCGCAGATTGTACCTTAGAAACTGCTTCAACTCTTCTTGATGGATGCTTTATATCCATTAAGAATCATTCTTTTCCGCTATCTCTTTTGCCAATGAAATTGGCTGGGTTTGATGTAGTTTTAGGCATGGATTGGTTGTCGCGTAACCAAGCCCAAATTGCTTGCGATAAGAAACTAGTTAACATCAAAACCCCATCTGGTGAATCGATCACCATTCATGGAGATACACACTATGGTTTGCCCGACAATGTATCTATACTTAAAGCATCCAAGTGTCTGAAAAGTGGATGTGTCATCTACATGGCACAGGTGACAGTTGATGATCTGAAACCCAAGTTAGAAGACATTCCAATCATTTCTGAGTACCCGGATGTCTTCCCTGACAAATTACCTGGATTACTTCCTGAGAGACAAGTAGAGTTCAGGATTGATATCCTACCAGGAGCAGCACCAATTACACGAGCTCCTTACTGTTTAGCACCAACAGAAATGAAAGAACTGAGAACCCAATTGGATGACTTATTGGAAAAGGGTTTTATACAACCCAGCTCATCACCTTGGGGAGCACCCATACTATTTGTAAAGAAGAAAGATGGTTCAATGTGTCTGTGCATTGATTACCGTGAGCTAAACAAAGTGGCAATTAAGAATCGTTATCCATTGCCCAGGATCGACGACTTGTTCGATAAACTCCAAGGGGCAAGCTTCTTCTCGAAGATTGATTTAAGATCAGGGTATCATCAACTCAAAGTTAGGACTGAAGATGTACCTAAAATTGCGTTTAGAACAAGGTATGGCCATTATGAGTTCTTAGTGATGCCTTTCGGGCTCACTAACGCACCTGCAGCATTCATGGATCTCATGAATCGAGTCTGCAAGCCGTACCTAGATAAGTTTGTCATTGTCTTTATAGATGACATACTTATCTATTCTCGTAATCAAGATGATCACGAGAAACATCTTCGATGCATTCTAGGACTGCTACAACGGGAGAAGCTTTACGCTAAATTCTCCAAGTCCAAATTCTGGCTTCGCGAAGTCCAATTCCTTGGACATGTTGTAAGCGAGCGTGGTATCCAAGTGGATCCCGCTAAGATAGAAGCAATCATGAACTAGGAAGCACCTAAGACACCTATAGAGATTCGCAGCTTTCTGGGATTAGCAGGTTATTACAGAAGATTCATCGAGAACTTCTCAATGATAGCCGCACCTTTAACTACCTTGACCCGCAAGAATGTAAAGTTTGATTGGGGTCCTAAGTAGGGCTGGCAATAGGTAACCTGTAGGTAACCTGCTGAGACACGATAACAGAAAAGTACACCATGTGATTTTTTACGTTTTTAAAAATAATCAAAATTTGAAAGTTAGGATCCATTATTTCTCCTTCTAGGTGCATAAAATATACATCTGTCTTATAGACATTGTATATAAAGTAGTTAAATGAGCCGTATTCATGTTTAAAATTTTTGTTGTTCGCGTTATCAGATACCTGTTAAACCTGCTAAGACAAGATTTGCCAGCCATAGTCCTAAGCAACAAGAATCTTTTGAAATCCTTAAGCAAAAGTTGAGCAATGCTCCTGTGTTAACATTGCCTGAAGGAATAGAAGAGTTTGTTGTCTACTGTGATGCTTCGCACACTGGCATGGGATGTGTGCTTATGCAAAGAGGCAAAGTGATTGCCTACGCATCACGACAACTAAAGGTGCATGAAAAGAATTACACCACCCACGACTTGGAATTGGGTGCCGTTGTATTTGCACTTAAGCTGTGGAGACACTATTTATATGAAACTAAATGTGTGCTATATTTAGATCACAAGAGTCTCCAACACTTGTTTAATCAGAAGGATCTCAACATGAGACAATGCCGTTGGATGGAAACTTTAAACGATTATGATTGCGAAATTCGCTACCATCCTGGCAAAGCGAATGTAGTCGCTGATGCTCTAAGCCGAAAGGGAAGGATCAAACCTATACGAATTAATGCCAATAGTATCGAACTCAAGAACAGCTTGAATGAGAGGTTGTTGGCCGCTCAGAAGGAAGCTGTATTGGAAGCTAACTTTCCAAGGGAAAGACTAGGTGCAACTTTTGATCAGTTGTCACCAGGGAACGATAGAATCCTTAGATTAAATGGTCGAATCTGGGTTCCCATCCATGGAGGACTTAGAGATATAATCCTCCAGGAAGCTCATAATTCAAGATACTCAGTTCACCCTGGAGGTGACAAAATGTATCAAGATTTAAGGGTAAACTATTGGTGGATGGGTTTGAAGAAATCCATAGCCACACACGTAGCTAAATGTCTGACGTGCGCCCAGATTAAAGCTGAGCAACAAAAGGCGTCAGGATTACTGCAACAGCTAGAACTTCCCACGTGGAAATGGGAAATGGTAACAATGTATTTTGTCACCAAGTTACCTAAAACAAGGCATGGAAATGATACAATATGGCTCATAGTTCACAGACTGACTAAGTCGGCTCATTTCTTACCCATCAAGGAGACTCATAGCTCCGATAAGCTAGCTCAGTTATATGTGGACGAGATTGTATCTCTTCACGGAGTGCCCGTATCTATTATATCTGATAGAGATACTAGATAAACCTCTCATTTTTGGAAAAGTTTCCAACAATTCAAACGGATGGACAAAGTGAGCGTACAATTCAAACGTTGGAAGACATGCTTCGCGCATGTGTCATTGACTTAGGTGGTAGTAGGGATGACCACCTTCCCCTAATTGAGTTCTCCTACAATAACAGTTACCATACCAGCATTCAGGCTGCGCCTTTCGAGGCCTTATACGGAAGAAAATGTAGAACGCCCGTTTGTTGGGCGGAAGTTGGAGAAACTCAATTATCAGGACCTGAAATAGTCCTTGAAACAACGGACAAGATTTTCCAAATTTGTGATCGCTTAAAGGCTGCCAGAGATAGGAAGAAAAGCTATGCAGATAAAAGGCGAAAACCTCTAAAGTTCGAGGTAGGAGACAGAGTTCTACTGAAAGTATCACCCTGGAAAGGTGTGATGCGTATTGGTAAGAAGGGAAAGCTAAGCCCAAGGTACATCGGACCATTCAAGATCATCGAATGTGTCGGGAGTGTAGCTTATAAGCTAAACTTTCCTGATGAGCTTAGTGGAATTCACAATGTGTTCCACATTTGTAACTTTAAGAAGTGTCTAGCTGATGAATCGCTAGCAATGTCTCATAAAGACGTACAGATAGATAAAAGCCTGAGGTTTGTTGAAAGACCTATATCGATCGAGGATCGACAGGTTAAAAAGCTCCGAAGGAAGCATGTACCGATTGTGAAAGTAAGATGGGATGCCCGTAGAGGCCCTGAGTATACATGGGAGGTAGAGTCCACTATGTGACAGAAGTACCCTCACTTATTTCACTAAATATCGGGGTCGAGATTTCTTTTAAGGGGGTGAGGATGTGACACCTTGCAAAAATCGTGTCCAATTATGTGAAGACATGTGTCATAAACCCTAAAAGTGTGAAAGAATGATTTTGACGGACTAAACTTGACAAACATTGAAAATACGTATGCGAAGAGACTAAATGTGTCAACATGCTAAACTTATGCCTCTGATTGACCACACATGATGAACGTATTCTTAAACGAGTAAATATTCGGACGTGAGAAGCCGTTTGTGAAAGAAATTGAAAATTTACAAGACAAAGGGGTTAAACGTGTCAACATGTTAATTCTTACCTCTGAGTGACCTTTTAACAAACCCGGGTCTTTGTAATATTCGATTATACTCTCAAGAATACCTAATAATGAATTCACGAGGTTTCGGTATCATATTGTGACAGTTATGCAAAATTCCAAGAAAAAAGGGTTAAAAGCATCAACATGTTCAAATTAACCTCTGAGTGACCTTTAAACGAAACCCGAAGCATAACAATACTCGATTACACTCCCAAGAATAATTACAATCCATCTCAAAGATCAATTGTGCCAAATTTATACCTTAAAGTGCTTTAGAGGGGTTAAATATGTTAAAAATAGAAGTATGTAAGGGTTTTGGAAGACCAGGGACCAAAGTTGCCAACTTGGAAACTTGAAATGAGGGCTCACGGGGTGCGACCACACCCCCCCCCCTTTGTATTCGCGTGACGCGACGACCCCATTTCGATAGAATAAGCATGCCAGGTGCATGTTATCTCCTTCAATAGCCTCCAAACAAACTACTAAGCTTTAAACTCGAAAACTATGAACTTTTGATGGTTTTTAAAACCACCATGGACACTTGTGACCATCTCTGGACCTCCCTAACACCTGGCATGATCCAAGATCACTCCCTTCAACTATAAATAGAGGCTTTGTGTTGCCTCATTTCCTTGCTCATTCACAAATCCTTCTCCTCTTACTTGCTTAAGCTTTCGTGAGCATTTCTTGGGATTCCTGATAAAAAAGGAAGCCCTCCTGAGTTTAAAGTTCAAGCTAGGACCCTTTGTAAGTGTCCTTAGCCACTCAAGTTCGGTTTTTATGCGTTTAAAGACCGAAAGTCAAAGTTGTCACAAAAGGGCTTTGACTTTCGGTTTAGACCTTAAGGGGCCAGCCATTGTTCAAGGCGAATATGGCTATGTGATCATAATTAGGTAGGTGTTAATCTCTAACAATGGCACCTCCTAATTATCACGTTTACTTAGTTAATTGTTGGGTCAAAGTAATTACGTAAAAAGTCAAACTAGTCAAATTTTTAAATAAAAATCAAAACTGATAATGTAGAAGTTATAAAACATGTTTTATCACTTTAATAACTTGGTAAAAATTATTAGAACATGTCTAAACATGTTCAACCCGACAATTCTAAGTTTAAGCTCGGTTCGCAACCGAAAGTCGCAAAAGCTTGACTTTTGCTTTGACTTTCAGTTCTGACCTGATTAAGCTGAATTCATTTATGTTTTAAGCTTCCATTGTGACCATTTAATGTTGTGGTATAACTCTCTAAAGTTATAATATCAGGTCACTTAATATTCTGAATTATATGCATGTTTCCGTTATTATGCTCATTATTAACAATTATGCCCTTATGGTCTAAAAATAGGATTTTTGAATAAATATGCATGCAAATGAATTAGGTACTGATTAGTAAACATAATTATAGCATTTTGATACTTACATTCTGGTCATAAACTGACGTTATGCTAAAAATCGTAAATTAAGCTTTTATAAAGACTAAATTACCCTTTGAGGTATAAATCATGTTTAAAACATAAATTTGACTAAAAACTCATTACCTACTGTTTTGATATTATTTTTAGGGATTTTTGGAATATTGGGTCAGATTATACACTGACCTTAATATTGAGTTCTTGTATATAGCTTGTAATTGACGATAATACCCTTTTAACAAATAAAATGAGTTTTACATATAATTAGCATGCAAAACTTTTTTCTACTGATCTAACATGAAAAATAAAATATTTTGACAATTCAAGGCTGGTCAAAATCTTAGAATCACTTAAACTTTGCAATTATCGTCAAATATCGGCTTTTACGCTAATTAGATGCATAGTATGGTTTAAAACAATATTTAGCACCCCAAGACTTGTTACCTACTGAATTTATAAATGATTTTTAATATTTTTACAGCAGGTATAAGTTATGAAATCAGAATTCTAATTATGTCCTTAAAAGCATAAGTGAAATGACCAAAATACCCTTTCGGGGCATAGTTTGGCCATAAATGATAAACCATACATATGTATGATATCCTACTATTATAACATCATAAAATAAATATTTTTACAGAATGTTTTTTACCAGAACTTCAGTTTACTTACAAACCTCTTTTATAAATCTTAAAATGACCAAAACACCCTTATGAGGCTTAATTCGGTTTTAAATTCTTTTTGGGCATACGTGTTAACATCCTACTAATGTCTTAACATATTTTGAGCATAATAACATATGGGACTTGTATATGGTTTATTCGGTTACCCGTTATGCTTATATGCATTCGGTTCAGTTTATGTAACTAGTTTGCATAAATTAATCGAAACGGGTTAACTTTGCCATTTAAACTTCAAAATCCAGAATGTGTTTAGTTTACCCATATTATACAAGTGTTCATACTTGTTGGGTCTAAATCACGTTCCATTCCGGTCACCGCTTAATCTAGCGTTTCGAATCGTAAAGCATCTTTAAAACTAACCGGTCTAAGTCTTTGGAGTTAAATGCTCGGTTGGGCCCTGTGGTTTGCAAAAATTACAGATTTGGTCCTAGTGGTTTACTAATTACACGCGTGGTACCAAAACTTGTCAAAAATGAACTCGCTTGGTCCCCAGCCCTAACATCAGTTAAATATCTCTGTTAAAACACCCTTGTGCTTGGCACATGAGGGTAGTTTTGTCCTTTCAGTCCAGCCTTATATACCTGGTTAGTCCCACCCACCCACCCCCTTCTTCTTCTTCCCCAAACCACCACCACCACATTGGCCTGCAGTAACCCAAATTCTCAGTCAAACTAATAAACATTCATTCTAAATCAAATTTATTTACTCCCCTGTTTTCACATTAAATCTTTCACCAACACTTAATAATTTTAAACTTACATGAACTCGAGAACCAATGCAGACGCTCCTCCACCCCCAATGAAAATGCCAGCAACCCCAAACCTTCCATTATTTTGCCTCAATACCTGCATACAAACGACTTGTATTTTTACACTAAACGATTGTTGGATAACATAACTAAAATTTCACAAAAAAAAATCATATTGTCTGCAATGAAAAGCCCATATCATTAGAGCATAAACATACCCCTAACAAGGTGACCAAAATCCGAGCTCCACTACAACCTAGCGGGTGTCCCAACGATACAGCCCCATCAAGTTGACTCTCTTACACAAGAAAAATATCCCCAAACCCCTTCCTTATCATCAAAATTTTCTTCATCATCAACAATTCAGTTCATAGAGATGCGCTTCTTGATCAATTAAATCCGTTGCTATTAGGTGGTGGAGATGAGATGGTGGTGGTGGTGGTTTGCGGAAAAACCAGGTATTTAACTTTTTTTTTATAATGGGCTGGGCTGAAAGGACCAAATTACCCTCATGTGCCAAGCACATGGGGTGTTTTAACAGATATATTTAATTGATGTTAGGGCTGGGGACCAAGCGAGTTCATTTTTGACAAGTTTTGGTACCACGCGTGTAATTAGTAAACAACTAGGACCAAGTCTGCAATTTTTGCAAACCACAGGGACCAACCAAGCATTTAACTCAAGTCTTTGACTTCAATAAGACCCATTAGTATCCTGATAGGTTAATAAAACCTTCCTCGTAGATTAAGTAGCTTCAGTAGAAGATATTTGCATAAAGTCTTAGGAATATACGGTTGGGTAGCATCCTTTGCATAATTAACTCAGGTAAATACTTTTAACTTATTTTCCCTTATACGGGCTTGGGATACGGTAAATTATTAGCGTTTGGTTGGGTATGGGATCATTTAATCGGATTATGATTAATAAATCTGCATAACCCGTTTTAATCTGTTTTGTTTGATAACATAAAAATTGGGGGTTAACGACTGTGTTCTGGATATCCTCAGCTCATTAAAGTTATTAATGGCCACGACCCATGCACGGGGTGTAGGCATACACCTGACATATGCAAATGCTAAATAATAAATTACCCACAAGTTGGGGATAACTCCTTTGTGGGTTTATAAAGTGGTAAGTCGGTTAATTATGTCCGGTTTCCAAACCGGCCCCAAATATATGACAAACATATAAAACTGTATACAAGATTTGAAATGAAATTGTCCCAAGTTATAAAAGATATTTCTGCCTTGTGCGCCTAAACCAATTTTCATAAATGTTTTCAAATGAGTCAGTTAATTGTATTTACCAGTGAAAACTGACGTATTTTCCAAAGACTAAGTGACAATTACCTCTCGAAACTAGGCTGGAGCTACTTGGCGTTTATTAAGAGGATCTTACAAATCCTTAGATGCCTAAAGTCTGTCAAACTCAGTTTTATGTATTTGTTTTATGGTCCACCTGTGGATCTCTATTACAATCCGTTTGTATATTCTTTTGTTTTGAACTTTGGACATTATAGGTTGTAATAGTAATAACCTCCAAGCCTTCCGCTGTGCTACAATTGTGTTTAATTATCTATGATGATATCAACTACGTCACGATACTCCCCACCGGGCCCACCGGAAATATGTGGAAATATTGGGGTGTGACAGTGTCGCTCAATCTTGACTGGTCCCTAAATTATTTCTCTTTTTCTAACACTTCCCCTCAAGTTGAATAGTAGGATCTCCAAAATTCAACTTGTCCAAGAAATTATTTAAGATTCTACTTCCGACAGCTTTGGTTAACATATCTGCCTGTTGGTCTTCATATCGGATAGATGGTAGTTCAATGATATTAGCCTCAAGTTTCTCTTTGATGAAATGCATGTCCACCTCTATGTGTTTTGTTCGATCATGTTGCACGGGGTTTTCTGAGATTTGAATTGCAGCTTCATTGTCACACATGATCTTGCTCGTCTCTTTCGGGGGGAACCCAATTTCAGTTAGAAGTTTTCGTATCCATAAGACCTCTGCCAATCCCCTTGCTATCCCTCTGAATTCGGCTTCAGCACTTGAGAGAGCGACCACATTTTGTTTTTTACTTCTCCAAGTGACAAGATTACCACCAACCAGAGTGAGGTAACCTGACGTGGATCTCTGATTTCCTCTATCTTCTGCCCTATCTGCATCAGTAAACACTTGAGTGTTTAAATGGCCATTTGATTTGAAGAGCACTCCATGACCAACTCTTCCTTTCAGATATCTTATAATCCTTAAGGTTGCCTCCATATGAGTAACTTGTGGCTGGTGCATGAATTGGCTTATTACTCCTACTGCATATGATATATCTGGACGGGTGTGCGAAAGATATATTAGCTTACCAACTATTCGCTGGTATTTGTTCCTGTCAGCCAACTCCGCTCCTTCCTCCATGTAAAGTTTTTGGTTTGTCATCAGGGGAGTTTCAGCTGGTTTACAATCAAGCATCCCAGTTTCAGCTAATAAGTCTAGAACATATTTTTTCTGGCAGATAAAAATTCCTTGTTTTGACCTTTGTACCTCAATGCCGAGAAAGTACTTAAGCCTACCCAAGTCCTTCATCTCGAATTCTGTGAATAAATTTTCTTTCAGCCTTTTCATTTCCTCTTCATCATTTCCAGTAACTATCATATCATCAACATAGATAATTAAGCAGGTTATGAGTTTGCCTTTCCGTTTAAGGAACAATTTATGATCTGAGTTGCTCTGTTCAAAACCATATTTCTTCATGGCTAGGGTAAATCTCCCAAACCATGCACGAGGGGATTGTTTCAACCCATACAAAGATTTCTTCAGACGACAGACTTCTCCAGTTTTGAAGTTGCTTGTGAACCCGGGTGGAGCTTCCATGTAAACTTCTTCGTTCAACTCTCCATGTAGAAAAGCATTTTTAACATCAAACTGTTGAAGTGGCCACCCTTTATTTGCAGCTATAGACAAAAGAACTCTGATCAATCTTAGCTACTGGAGAGAAAGTCTCAGAATAGTCAATACCATATGTCTGAGTGTAGCCTTTAGCTACTAATCGTGCCTTATATCTTTCAATTGTGCCATCTGGTTTATGCTTTATTGTAAAGACCCAACGGCATCCCACTGGTTTTTTATCTGAAGGAAGAACACATTTTTCCCATGTATTGTTTTTCTTCAATGCATCCATCTCTGTTTTCATTGCTTCTATCCAATTCTCTGATTCTAGAGCTTACTCGACAGTGGTTGGAGTTTCTTTAGAATATAATGAAGAAATGAATGCCTTAGCTTCTTCTGATAAATTTCCTTTGGCAATGTTTGCCATTAGATACTTGGAACTTCGAGTCTCTTTTTCTGGAGAGTACCTCTTTGGAGGAACTCCTCTGTTTGCTCTTGGTGGAAGAACATATCTTCCTGGTGTTTCTTCTTGTACTGATTATTCCTGCAAAGGCTCAGTGTGCTCTGTGGTGGTTTCATGATTAGGAGCAATAGTATACTCAACAGACTCGATATCTTCAACATATTTGACATGTTTAGGAAAATCATAAGAGTGAGAGGGCTGAGTATCACTTACCTCAGACACCAGGTTGGGAGGAGCATCTTTGGTGGCACTGATATAAGGATCCTCAGATTGTGTGGGTGGTTGGAATGACTCGCCTTGGGTACTGTGATTAACTTCTTAAGATGTTGGCATCCATTCTAACCAACTCAGTGTGTTATAATCTCTCTCCCCCTGACCAGTGTGTTTGGTATAGAAATATTCAGTTTCAAGAAAGGTACAATTCAAGGTAGTAAACATGTGACGTCTATTAGGGTTGTAACATTGGTACCCCTTTTGATTAACTCCATACCCTAGAAAAACACATTTTTCGGCACAAGGTCCAAGTTTGTTGCGTTCTGTTTTGGGTATTTGAACAAACAACAAACAACCAAAGACACGTGGTTTTAGGGTGAGAGCTGGAGGGATTTTAGTAAACTCTGATAGGGTTTGAAGAGGAGTTTTGAGTTTAAGAGGATGCGTTGGTAGCCGATTAATGAGGTAAGTAGCAGTGACAACCGCCTCAGGCCAGAATGATTTAGGAACTTGGGATTCAATTAAGAGATCTCGGGTTATCTCAAGAAGGATACGGTTTTTCCTTTCAACAACACCATTTTGCTCAGAGGTATGTGTGCATGAAGTTTGGTGAATCATTCCTTTTTCTTGAAAAAATTGTTTCATGGAATTATTCACAAATTCACTTCCATTATCGGAGCGTAAAATTTGGATGGGTTTTTTTGAATTGTGTTTGGACCATGGCATAAAACCAAGTGAATTTTTCGAACACTTCAGATTTATGCCTCAAAAAATAGATCCAAATCATACGGGTGCAATCATCCACAAAGAGTAGAAAATACCGAAAGTTTTGTTCTCCGATAACAGGAGCCGGACCCCATACATCCGAGTGAATCAATGAGAAAGGTGAATCAACTTTTGTGTTGTTTGGTTTGAAAGTTGATCGATGGCTTTTTACAAGTACACAAGTTTCACAATTTATTGGTTTATTTGAAGGGAAAAGCTTAGGAAATAAAAGGTGTAGATACCCAGTGGACGGATGTCTAAGACGTCTATGCCACAACCAAGCTTCCCGACTTGTAGTTCCATGAGCCAACATTACAGTACCTTTCTGAGTCGTCTCGTCCACGTAATACAATCCTTGGTGCTCAGTGCCATGCCCAATGATTACCCCTGTCCTGATATCCTGTAAGATACAAAAGGTGGGATGCATCAGTACCATACAATTGAGTTCTTTTGTCACATGGCTTATTGATAATAACTTGTGTAACAATGAGGGAACATAAAGACAATTAGGAAGCTTTAATGTTGGAGAAATTTCAATTGTCCCTTCTCTTTTTACATCCATTATCCCACCATTTGCTGTTTTTATACGTGTTTTCCCAGGTTTGGATGACGAGACGAGGTCCGATAGTTCATAAGTCATGGTGTCGGTTGCACCACAATCAAATATCCAAGATTTATCTTGTTTTCCATTACAAGTGTGAGCCATATTTACCTTTCCATCATAATTAAGGGGTGTTTTGCAATTTTTGAAACTATTTTCAATATAACAATCAAAAGTGCCTATTTGTGACCCTTCTATTTCTTTAGGGTCTAAATCTAGAGTCTAAACTCTGAAAATTTAGGTTTAAGAATGAAGGGTTCAAGGAATCATCCCCAAACCCGTTACCTGTCCCACCACTCGAGCTACCGCCGTCCCTCGCCATACCACCGTCCCCATTCGAACTTTGGGTATCTGGTACACTTGTTTGGTCACGCGAATTAGTTTGATCCAGTTGCTGATCTGTCAGTGTTGCTTGCTGATCCGGTTGAACTTTGGGTATTTCTTGAGGCGGCTGTAGCAATGTTTTCATTTGAGACATGATATCATGGAGTTGAGTCTTTGACATTTCGGCCAGATTCATCGAAAGACCGTTACCGTTTCCGGCCATTTGGGGGTTTAGGTTTGTCTGTTTTTGTGTTTGATTTTGGTTATTGATACTGTTTTTGACAAGATTGATGATCTGTAATGCAAGATCATCATTCTTAGAATCATCCGACATGGTTTTAATCTGGGGATAAGATGGGATTGGATTGGAAGCTGGAAATGATGAGCAGGTTAATCCTAAGATCGATTACACTGCTCTGATATCATGATTTCAATGAGGTAAAGAACTGAAAAGGATTTGTTTTTGTAATGATTTACATTGGAGAAAAAACTGAACTTATACAAGATTACAAGATGAAGAAAAAAGGAAACATAATAAAACTTTGGCTGGAAAACAGGCTAGCAATGAGCTGGCGGATCCTCTAATTTGGGAGATGATGTCGCTCAATCTTGACTGATCCCTAAATTATTTCTCTTTTTCTAACAATGGTATCTAGTAATCTATCACCATTGTTCTTGCCACTATTTTAGAAAGTCATGTATTACACAGGTTGAATAAAGAATATATATTATATAGTTTGTAATATAAGTTCAGAGATTATAAAACGATATTTTGAAATAATACATGACTAAAATTATTAAAGGCTAAACCAAGAGAAATGAGAAAAAGAATTTTTGGGCTCATATATATCTCAGGGCATGTTCATGTCCTAAATAGGTTGACCCATCTTACATATGTTAATAAATGAGCCGTGTGCGGGTTGGGTTGTAAATAAACGAGTCAGCCCATCAGCACATTTAAGTTTTAGATTTGAAAAGAGTTAAATGCCCGGATAGTCCCTGTGGTTTGCCCTTTTTTCATCTTTAGTCCCTAACTTTCTAGAATTATAGCTATTGTCCCAAACTTTTGCAATTTCGTTCCCGGATAGTCCCTATGCCTAACATCAGTTAGTTTTCTCAGTTAAGAGGATGTGAAATGACAAAAATACCCTTACTATTAAACAAAATAAATTAACCTATTAGCCATGTGATTTAGCTTCAAATTAGACAACAATACCTTGCATTTTCATTTGTAAATTGAAATCAGATTCAGACCCTTTTAGATTAAATGATATAACCTTTATCATAGGGTTTGAAACATTGATAGTCTTAGTCTCGTTAGTGACAGCCACCATTATTGTTTTGGGTGATGATTGATGAACAACGTCAACAGAAGCAGCCACCGTTGCAGGTGCACATTCGCCGGAAATTTTAAAATTAGCAGCCATTCAACCCACGAACCGTAGCCCAAGATTCCCAGGAACCGTGGAGATGCTTCGTTCTCTTTGCCGGCGGTGGTTGTTGTTTCAGGTGTGATTTAAAGATATGAGATGAAGGTAAAATCCACTTTGTTTCTGGTGCGATTCGATCAGTCTACGTGTGTTTTTGGTAGCTGGTGATGATCGATGGTCTTCTTGACAGCTACTTAATTTCCGCTTACCTTTATTGTTGTCGGAATCTATGGTTTGCTTGACCATCCTAGTGAACTACTGGGGTTTGTGGCGACAATATTCATGATATTTTGCGCGAAGACAGTTGATGATTTGAATGGCGGGCAGAACTGAGCTGCCGTATGTTTCCTGTACACGGCGGAGAAGGAGTTTTGGAACATCGACGACTGGTTGTCCATGGGTGATGATACGGCTGCAGGTAAAGAAAGTGGGTGGTTTTCAGAAGTCAACAATAATATAGGTGTGATATATAGGTTTGTATACTAGGTTTTGGTCAATGAGGTTTATACTTGAGCTGATGTGGCAAGCTATCTCAGTGGCGGAACTAGACCTTCAACTCAAGGGTATCCTAAAATTTTTTAAGGGTGTCCTCGTACTTGTTTAGGGGTGTCCTGTGTATAAAAATCGGATTTTTTTTTTTACACTACTGGTAAAAACTTGAGCCGTAGCCCGGGCTACGCCCGTTTACACTACAGGTCCGCCCCTGAGCTATCTCCTGTAATGAAATCTAGGGGGGTTATGGCAGTGGTGTGATGGTGGTGGCGCTGAGTGGTAATGGCGGCGGTTGTGGTGGTGGTTTTTTAAAAGAGAGAGAGAGAGTAGAGAGAAATGTGTTTGGGAGGACAGAGACAATATAGGAAATTGTTTTATTTTTTATTTTTGTTATAGTTAGTGGGCCCCACATATATAATATATATAAGTATTTAATTTATTTATTTTGTTTTACATTAAGGGTAAATTAGTCATTTCACACCCACTTAACATCAAAAACTAACCCTCATCCGTGTCAGGGACTATCCGGGAACAAAATTGCAAAAGCTAAGGACTATAGGTGTAATTTTAGAAAGTTAGAGACTAAAGGTGAAAAATGGGCAAACCACAGAGACTATCCGTGCACTTTCTCATTTGAAAAATATTTGGTTTTTACGTGCAACATGTTTACGACTATTTACAACTTATTACAACCTCTCAACGTGTTTACCACTTAATTGTAACTCCTTTACAAATAGGCAACCCATTTTGACTTGTTAGTTTGTTTGACCCACTTAGATAGAGTTAATGTTTATGACACAAATTAATATACAGGGTCGTATTCTATTTTTTTTTTCAAACCATTACAATTGTGGAACTTCAATCTATAAATTCAATTAAAGCATTATTTAACGCCTGGTTTTCTTGTTATTCAATTTTGCCTACTCTATGCATTGGGCTTCATCTTTTTAAATGCCATTAAGATGACACCCAATCTCTCTTTATGACTTATATCTCCTGTGCCAAATAGGCTAAAGTAGAGGCTTTATATGTTTATATACAACCATTTTTTTCATTAATGCATATGATATTCCAAAGGCAGATCTACGGATTTTCGTCTTTAGGGGTTGAAAACGGGTTGGATCAAACGGGTCAAATAACAAAACACATTAAATCCTAGCAAAATTGAAACTTGTTGAATGACTACTAAAAAAATTACACAAGTACACATATTTTTGGAAGAAAAATGTTTTTTTTTTGGATTACTTACCAAAGTTGAGGAGGGACTCCCCTCTCATGTCATTAGGCCCGGCCCGATTTTAATACCCTCAAAATTTATATGATTTTATTCCACTTTCCAAAGTGAACCGAGAAAATTCCGTTAGTTATACATTATCTTATCTATGTGATTTCAGTTATTTAAGCAAAATATTAAATTATTGGTTGAACCCGCTAATAATAATAGCGTCATATATAAAGACTCTCTTTACATACCTAAAAACTAAGCGCGTATCTACTCTCTCACTTTTTTCTACATTGCGCTTCATATATTATAGAATTGTACATAATACATTGAAATACTTTGAAATAACCACATGTGTCTAATGGTGATTAATTGCATTAATGTAAAGCCACATGGGTGCAATATGTCTTTGAAGGTTAAATGGATGTGGATGAAAATAGATTAGACACTATATTATTTTGCAATATCTTCTAATCATATACATCCAAATCAAACCAACTATATCTCTCCACCCTACTCTACATACACTTGTTGAGTACCCAAAGATAAAGACATTTGGGTCCATCTCACTTCATTCACATTCACACTTTTAATATCTTACTTTACAACCTCATTAACTAGTAACATAATTTGTACATATATTTTTCTAAATTTAGAACATCACTACCACATTACACTACATTATATTATAACAAAAATAATAATAACATAATACAAATGGCTAGTTGCATAAAAAAGTAACCAACTTTTGTCCAATTTTTGTTTGAAGTTAACCAATGTTAAGTTTCAAAAGATTTGATTTAAGGTAATTTGACAATTATGAAAATCCGATTTAAGGTAATCCGACCTGGTAACGAGTAAAACATAGTTGTCACGAGTGATATATCGTTTTTTTTTCTTTGGCATGAAGTATGTTGGTTATTCGAAACAAAAGTTGGACTAAAGTTGGATATTTTTATGCAAATTAACATAGAAATTTAAAAAAATTTCTTCACTTAGACAGATTCATCTGAGAAAGCATATGAGCAATTTGAAGAGCTTTGTAAAACCATTTTTCTAGTGGGAGTCGGGGACGGAGGATTGACCGATAATTTCCCTTTTAAACCGGTGTCTGAATTTGTAGAATCCTCATGGTGGATCTCCTCGAGCATTGCCACCACGTCGTTCATGATCGGACGGTCATTGGGCCGTTGGCTTACACAAAGAAACGAAACGGCTAGTGTTTGAAGCATTTCGTGCATTTGCGGGTCGGCTCTTCCTCTAAGCTTGGGATCAAGAATGTCAATTGGGTCCTTCTTAGCTTGCAAGTGGTCCTGAACCCATTGAACCAAGTGTGCACCACCTGGCACAGTTGGATCTAGTGGATGCCTTCCACTGAGTACTTCCAATAGCACCACACCAAAACTATACACATCACTCTTTTCGCTAATACGTTGTAACGAGCCATGTTCTGAAAACAAACACGAAAACAAACACCCAATTAGCAAATAGTAATTAAAACATCTATACATGTGGTTAGTTTGTGGGTCTGGCATGTTGGACAACATGTCAAAACAAGTTAATGTCAAAAACATTTCTTTTTGTGTGGATCTGGTCGGTTGAGTTAACCCGCAAACACTTTTTAGCTAGACACGTATAGTTAGTTAAAAAAATCAAGAGAACGTTACCGGGTGCCATATATCCATAAGAACCGGCTAACTGCGGTCTCTGGCTTTGCGTCAACACACCGTTTTGTTCTTTGGTAACGAGTCTAGCGAGCCCGAAATCACCAAGAAAAGGTTGTAGGTTTGGGCCCAACAACACATTCATCGCTTTCACGTCCCCATGTAAAATCGGAGGCACACAATCGTGGTGTAGATACGCAAGCGCGTGAGCCACGCCTAGTACAACCTCGTACCTAGTCTCCCATTCGACTCCGCATTTCCCCGAACCATGGAGTAACGAACTCAAACTTCCGTTGGGATAATAATCATAAAACAAAAGTTTAACCGTCGGGTTCGAACCCCACCCTAACAACCGAACAATGTTCTTGTGTCTGATCGAACCCAGCGACTCGATTTCAGACCTAAACGGGCCAGATTCGTCTGGTGACCACATCTTCTTAACCGCCAAAGTTTCCCCACTCGAAGTCGTTACTCTATACACGACCCCCGAGCTTCCGGTACCGATCACGTTCGCGGAAGTTAACCCGTGAACGATTTCATCAACATAAACTTCCATCTTTTGATAAAATGTAATCTCCCATTTTTCGTTTATTTCCTTTTTCGCTATTCGCATTCGAACCAATGTGTAAATGCCAAGTAGGACGAGCACCACGCTAATGCTGACTAGGATCGACATCGCCACTTTGGCTGATGACCTGGCACGATGCGTGGAACTCATTTTATCAGCTGGAGTAACAACCGCACCCGAAATGTAAAGAGCTTGGTTTCCAGCTAGATTTGAACTCGGGAGGCTTCGAAAAAACGGAGTGTTCGGTACCTCTCCGGTGAACTCGTTATACGACACGTTAAGCGAAACAAGGTTTTGAAGCCCCGAAAGTACATTTAACTCACCGGTAAACTTATTCCTAGACAAATCGAGACTCGCTAACTTGCTCAACCCGATAAACTCCTGTGGGATTTCTCCGGTGAACCCGTTACAACTAAGGTTTAAGGCGATCTCAAGCGACGGCATTTGCCCCAACCGCTTTGGTATCTCACCGGAGAACCCATTATCTCCAAGATCCAACAACTGCAGCCTCCTACAATCACCAATCTCCAACGGTATCCCCCCCGAAATCCGATTCTTCCCCAAATTCAACTTCGTTAACTCGGTTAACAACCCAATACCCGAACTCAACAAACCTGAAAGCCGATTATCCGACAAGTCAATAAACTGTAACCTCCGAGGAAGCGAATCCGGAACCACACCATTCAAACCATTGGAATGCAGATCAAGAAACTCAAGATTCACACACCCGGATATCGAATTCGGGATCATTCCCACCAGTTTATTGTTACTCATATCAACAAAATTCAAATTCATCAAATACCCAATTTCTGATGGAACAGTGCCGGAAATTCTGTTACCGTTGACCCGAAACCGATACAAATTCGTACAGTTTCCGATCTCCGGCGGGATAAAACCGGTCAAATCATTCGAAATCAACAGTAATTTCGTAAGATTTTTGAGTGAAAGTATTTGTGTCGGAATTGTTCCAATCAAATTATTAAACGAAAGATCCAAAGCTTGAAGATTCTCACACTCAGATAAGCTCGCCGGAATATGGCCGGAAATATTATTCTGCCAGGCGAAAAACAGAGTCATACTCTGTAGTTTTCCGATGGTTGCCGGAATTTCTCCGGTGATTTGATTGTTATCAACTTCTAAATGAGTCAACGAAACACAGTTTGTTATAGTGATCGGAATCTCTCCGGATAATTTGTTAACCGATAACTGAAGCTCCTGGAGCTTCGAAAGAGCTCCAAAGCTCGCCGGAATGTTTCCGGTTAACATATTTTCGGATAAATCTATCGTCGTAAGCTCGGGTAACCACCCGAGCTCGACGGGTATCATCCCGACTAAATTGTTCTGCCATAACAACAAGTTTTCGAGCTTTCGAAGCTCTCCGATGGACCTCGGGATTGATCCGGAAATCGAGTTTTGGTACAGGTAAAGATTCCTTAACTCTGTACAGTTCCCGATTTCCTCGGGAACTGGTCCAGACAGTAGCGCTGTGTACAGCGCTATTGTCTGGACCTTTTTTAGGTTCCCGATTTTTGTCGGAATCGCGCCGGAAATGCTGGTTTCTGCCAGGCCTAACATTATTAGATTACTGCAATTCCCAATTTCATCTGGTAATTTTCCTTTTAAATTCTTGTTCCCGCCAGCTCTAAACACTTGAAGATTTTTCAAGTTTCCAATACTTTTTGGAATCTCACCACTCAACTGATTATCAAACAACAACAAGTTTCTAAGATTGGTAAGATTCCCTATACTATCCGGGATTCCGCCTTGGAGATAGTTCGTGTTAACCACGAACGTCTCGAGATTTGCCAGCTGACAAATCTCTGGCGGAATCTCTCCGGTGATCGAGTTGTCAGAAACGTCGATCACCGTAAGCTCGCGATACTCTCCGAACTCCTTCGGGATTAGTCCGGAGAGATTTGTCGACGAGATTGTTAAAACACTCAAGGAGTTGAGAGAGTGTAGATTTGAAGGTAATGAGCCTTGTATATCAACAAACTTTAGATTAATAGAAACAACATTTGAATTGGAATTGCATTGGATTCCAATCCAGTTGCATGGGGTTGGGTCTGATGGGTTCCATGATTGTAATGCATTTGTAGAGGTGTTTAGGGTGGTTTTCCATTGTAATAGAGCTTGAGCTTGTGAGTCAATGGAGTGACAAGGGTTTATGAAGAAGAAGAAGAAGATGGTGATGAGGATAATGAATATATTAGGGTTTGATGATAAAGTTGCAGGCATTGCTGGTGGTGTAAGATAGAAGAGAAGAAGAAGAGAATAAGATGTGTTTTATGGGGATTGTTGAGGGGGAAACCCCATGGTTTTGTTTATGCAAGAATTGTAGATGAAGGGATCTGAATCCAATCACACTTTTGTTTTTATATATATTTTTGAGTTTCACTCACTTGTTTAATTTGGTGGGTGTGGAGTGCGTCCTGGGTTGTGATGGCCCGTCGAGACCCGTCAACACCGCCTCCTAGAGGTCCGGCACGTCGGTTTCGTTAGCCGAAGGAGATGGGGTTGTGTGTTTGACTGTTGTGATGTGAAAATTTAGGGGGGGGGGGGGGTCATCTCCCACACCCAAGACACATCACTTGGGTGAGGTGATGGTCCCCCGATGACGTGACTGCTTACGAAGACACATCACTTGGGTCATCTCCCACACCCAAGACGCATCACGTGTCAGTTTATCACCAAGTGATGGACCGCCTTCACACCCACTAGCCTTAGCGAAGCGTTGAACCAACATCACTAACTTGTTTGTAGAGGAATCTTACATACATGTAACTAGTTTGAACGTACATATTTTTGGGAAGCACACTTATCACTAGATTAGGGGAGGGGTGGTTCACTAGTGATAGAAACTATCACTCACATTGTCCAATAAGATCGTGCCATGTCATCAACCAAATTTCTATCACTAGTGATAGAAATGTAGGGGGGTGGTATCACTAGTGATGAAATTCTATCACTCCCAATTTTTTTTAATTTTCATTTTAAAATTAAATTTCACTATTTTTTTAAATTTTTTATTTTAAATTAGAAATTAACAATAAAACACTAAAATTAAAAATTTCATTAAATTTAAAACATACTACTTCAATTTAACATACTAGAAACATACAATTTAAAAAAAAAAAACATACTCCTCGTCCGAATCATGAAACTCCAAACCTAGAGAACCTACTAGTTCGATTAAATCGTATCTCAACCGAAAGTGAGTTTCTTCGTTACGCAATTGTAGATGGATATCTTGTGGAACTTGGACTTGTGTAGGAGGATCCGGCACCCAATCCGGGGATATTGCACGTCCGTCTTCTTTGATCAACATATTGTGCAATATGATACATGCATACACTATGCTATGTATTGATTTCTTGGTCGTCGAACGAACCGGTCGGTGTAGTATACCCCATCTACCCTTTAAAGCACCAAATGCCCTCTCAACATCTTTTCTTACCGATTCTTGCAATTTTTTGAACACCTTTTCTTTATGCTCGACAGGAAATGAGGGAGCTTTCACAAAAACAGACCAAGACGGGTAGATACCATCCACAAGAAAAAAACCTCGTCTGTAATGTCGACCGTTAACATAGAAAGGAGAGGAAGGTGCGGTACCATCCTTTACGCTTTGGAACAACGGCGACGTGTGCAATACATTGATGTCGTTGTTTGAACCTGGAACACCGAAATACGAATGCCAAATCCATAAATCATTCGACGCCACCACTTCTAGTATGATGGTTGGTCTTTTGATGTCTCCCCTAACATACGCCCCTCGCAACTCTCTTGGACAATTTCTCCACTCGATATGTGTACAATCGATGCTACCGAGCATCCCGGGAAAATGCCATCTAGCCTCGTGTGCGGCGTAAATACGTGAAATGTCGTGGCTCGTTGGTTTGCGTAAAAACTCGTTAGCATACAACTTAATGACCGCATTGCAAAAAAATTGCAAACATTCACGTGAAGTTCTTTCAGACATAGCTAGGTATTCATCATATTGATCGGGTGGGTTACCTGTCGCTAGTTGGCGAATGGCGGACGTGCATTTTTGTATCGGCATGAAACTTGGTTTGCCCCTCGCATCGTAACGTTCTTGAAACCATTCCTCGCTTGCTTCGATGTCTCCAACAATCTTTAAAAATAATTCTTTGGGTAAACGAAACCGATCTCTAAACGTTTCGGCATTGTATAGCGGGTTTTCCACAAAATAATCGTTCATCAAAACTTCGTTGGCACGTATACGATCACGGTCGACCATCTTCTTCTTTGGGCGGGACGACTCGGCATCAAGCTCGTTATACACCGAAACAAAATACTTTAGCGTCTCGTTGTCGGAAGACGACTCGGTATCGCTGTCGCTAGACATCGGAAACGTCGAATCAGTAGGGAATTCCATTTGAGAAAGATTTAAAAATTGTGTGAAATGGGTTTAAAAGATGTAGATTGGTGTGTGTAAAATTGTGTAAAATTGAGATATAAATAGATAAATGATTGAAAGGGTTTTTTTTTTTTTTTTTAAAGATTGTTACCGTTTTTAAACGGTCAAAAAAAGCAAACGTTCGAAAAATTCAAAAGTTCAACGCGTGACACACTCAACGCGTTACAAAATTCACGCGTTATATATTGACCGGCGGCGGTGTAGCGTGATACTTTCACGCGTTATCGAGCTCCATAACGCACCACCCCGTCCCACCTTATAACTATCAGATATTAACTACTGATATATCATACGATAAAAAATAGTCAAACGAGCCGTATGATGGTCATATGGATTGAATGAAACGGCGGAAATGGTCAGACTGAAGGGAGTGAGGCATCTTTTGAGGGGGCGACTTGCGCCATGTGTCGCCACGTCATCATAGAGGTAGTTGGGTACAAAAATGGGGGTGGTGTTCATGGCAACTCAAGATGCCCAAGAAAGAGTTATGATTGGTTGTTATTAAAGTGATGTTTTTTGATTGGTGGATGAGAAAGGAAAAGAAAAAGTTTGGGCGTCTTGTGGGAGACGCCTTGGAGGTGGTTGCCTCTTGGAACGCCTATGGGGGGCGGTGTGAGGGGCTTCTTGGGGCTTCTTGGGTAGGGGTGGACGCCCCACTCCCCATAGTCTCATATTGATTGTGTGAGGGCTGAATCATATATCGGTATGATGTGGTTGACTGACAAATAAATGACTGATTTACTATTAACAAAGTCATATGTAGGGGTGCAAACGAGCCGAGCTTAAACGAGCTCGAGCCCGAGCCGAAAAACAAGCTCGTTTACTAAACGAGCCCGAGCCCGAGCTTTGCTTATCGAGCTTGAGCCGGCTCGCGAGCCTAATCGAGCTTTCTGTTTATATATTTTTTTATTAATATATTAAACATATATCTATATCATAATAATTACCATTTATATAAATACAAAAAAATAACTAAATTATATGTATAATAATAGTTATAATTAATATAAATTAATTAATAAATACTAAATGAGTCGAGCCCGAGCCGAGCTCGAGCTTGAAAAAATACCTTCGAGCCGAGCTCGAGCTTCAGAAATAAAGCTCGAATCGAGCCGAGCTCGAGCTCGAGCTTTCATATGTTAAACGAGCTCGAGCCTGGTCGAGCTCGGGCTCAGCTCGGCTTGTTTGCACCCCTAGTCATATGGATTGCAAGACTTTTTGGCTCTATCATATGACCTCTATGAGTTGACATGCATTGGTGTATAAGACTTGATTTAACATCATACGACTCATTTCATATGACAAACATGTAGACTATTGGAGGTGGTGTTTGTATCACGAGACCCCTTGTTTATTTGATGTTTGGTTTTCCTTTTTTTTTACCGAATTAATTCAAGCGTTAGAAGATTCTTATATGAAAAACTAATATTAAACATAGTTTTTTATCCGCACAACCTTATGGTGGTACAAAATTTGAACGAAGTTGTTTACAAAACACATTCTTCATTTTAATATCCAACTTTGACGAAGTATATTTTTCTGTCTTTATTTGATTTAGTTATAGAGTAAATTGTCATTTTGGTCCCTAAGATTTAACATTTTGAATCTGGGTCCCTGTGGTTTCAGTTTTATTGTCATTTTGGTCTAAAAGTAAAATCAGCTCATATTCGTCTAATAAAATCCTGTTATTTTGTCATTTTCCTCAGGGGCAAAATGATCGTTATAATTTTTATTATAACACATTTTGACCTTATAAAACCACATACTTACATTTTCCCCCAAACCCAAACCCTAATCCATCATCTTCTTCAAACCCCGTCAGTTCATATATCCAAATCCCTATATCCACGATTCAAAATAAAAACACAAAATTAAAATTTTCCATCAGTTCACTTCCCCTCTTTAGTTGTCAACCTAAAGAATTCATCTTCAATAGCATCAACGCATAATTCATCAATGTCACAAATCTAGCCTTCTCGCTCACCCCATAGAAAATATGCTCAGATCTAAAAAACTCATCACAGAGAATAACTAGGTGCGGCTGTTGTCAACGTCGTCAGAGCAAAATTAGTGACAACGAGTCAACTTTTAGTGCGAATAACCGTTCGGTATTGGAAAGAGTGGTGTTCGTTTGTTCATATGTAAATCTTGTTTGTAGTTTTTTCCCGTCGGCCCGGCTTGGGTCGGCGTTTGTTGTTAATGAAATTTACCTTTCAAAAAAAAATATGGACCCAAATTCAAAAGGTTTGAGTTTTGGAACAAAGTGACAAAAGTAAGCAAACCTCAAGAACCAAAATGACAGTTTACTCTTAGGTGCTGTTTGTTTTTTCAGATGTAAAATGTCTGTAGTTTGCGAACCACATCTGCAGGCATCTGCAAGAGAAGATGTGGCCCAAATATCTGCAGTCTGCAAGGAGAAGAGGGTTTGTTTTTTTCCTTCAAAAACAACTTCACACACACACACAACACACAAGCTCTCTCTCTCTGCTCTAGAAACTCTCTCTCTCTCTACAACCACCACCACCACCACCACCGCACCACCTCTGCCACCACCACCACACCACCTCCGCCATCACCGCCGCCCTCTTATTGACTGAAAACGGTGCACCACCGTCACAGAACCACCTGTTCTGGAACCACCACCGCTCCTCCTTGTTCTGGTCGCCGCGATTCTTCATCACCACCGCCGGAACCGCCGTCACGGAACCACCACCGCCATCGCCGAGGATTCTTCTTTCCCTCACAGCTCTCTCTCTCTCTCTCTCAGCTCTCTCTCTCTCTCACAGATCTCTCTCTCTCTCGCCCAATCTCTCACAGCCCTAAATTGGTGGTGGGTTTTGACGATGGTGGTGGCAGAGGTGGTGGTGGCGGAGGTGGCGGTGGTGGCAGGAAGAAGAAGAAGAAGGGTTGGTGGTGTGTGAAGATGGTGTGTGAAGATGTGTGTGAAGATCTTGAAGCAATGATTCATAGCTTTTTTTTAAGCAAACAAAAGCTATTTTAAGATCTTTTTTTTTTTTTAAAACAAACCGTCTTCAAGAGCTTATGTCTGCCCGCCCGCAGACATAAGCTCTTTTCAGCCAATATAAGCAAAAACAAACAGCACCTTAGTTTTAACATAAAAGTATTATCTTAGCCGTGAAATATGAATTAATTATTTTAACATAAAATTATGATGTAAAAATAAAACTTAGTAAAATCATATTACTTTCCTATCAAATAAAATATGAATGAATTATGAGTTTTGCTTTGGTACATATAACTCAAATCTTTTTTAAATGTTTTAACTATTAAAATTTCAAATTTTATACTTAGGTTACTCTCCACATATATCAATATTTTTTTTTCCATTAGTTGGTAATTCTATAACATAATATGGGGTGGGTGGCTTGTTCTTTCTTTTCTTTTTCTTCCCAATTTTAATGTTTTTGAAAGTTACTAACTAGGATAAGGTAGATATGGGTAGTGTCTTTTTTTCTATTTTTTTGCTTTTCTGTTATGAACATTAAAGGTGTTTGGCAGTTAGCTTTATGTATGTTAATCTAGGGGTTTGGTACCCTTTCTTGCATGTCTTGAGTTATAGTTTTCATTGGAAGTAACTGTCAGCAATAGACATGTTCTTCAATGACACCCCTATGTCTTTTATTTTAATGCCCATCTCCCTAGTGGTACTTTTTCTATTTTTAACCCTTTGCTCGTTTTCCATTTTAACCTATCTTGACCCAACCTATTTCAACATGTAATAAGATGATTATTTTGAAGGTTCTCGGCTCAACCCGCAAGCTCTATTTTATCTGATCTCATTAGTCAGCTAAGAACTGATATGATCACACGAGTTTTTCCAAAAATAGGTATTCATGGTTACAAAATATGTTACACAACACATCCAATATGCTCATCTTATCACTTTGACCCGCATTCCTATCATACAAAGAAATTGCACGTTATAGACCCGAGTCGTGGTTATAAGACCATGGGGTGTGGATCCCCTTCCCCAATTAAGGGGTATGGTGTCCCCATTCATCCTCTTCCAATAATATTAAGAGAGAGATAAACAAGAAAGAGATAGATAGAAAAGTTGATCGGGGAGTTCGGGGAATAATCCTCGTGGGCACCAAAATATCATTGGAGGGGGGGGGGGGGGTCCCTTGGGGGCCGAAGGCCACATCACCTTCCCGAAGTCTTCCCCCTTCCTACACCCCTAAGTAAGTTATACATGTTTCATTGTCACGACATCTTAAAAAAGAAGAGAGGAAATAGATAATTTTTTTCTCGATACCATACAGATAATGACCTAGTTAAAGTTGTATGTTTGTTGGTTGTAAATAAAACTTATGATAACTTAAATAAGCCAAGTAGTGTGGTGGTCCAATGGTCTTAAAATCTATTTAGGGTGGTCACCACTTAAACAACTCAAATGAGGAAGGGGTCATACCCATGTTACTATAATTTAGGATAATAGTATCCGTTGTTTACTAATTGGATTTGGAGTTGAACCACAAGACAAAGACAGCCTACATGTCTCTGGTCACAAAGTTATGTTGCAAACCCTCACTTTTAACTAAATCCAACTATAAAGCAAAAACACACACCCCTTTGACAACTATAAGTTATAATAATAATAATAATAATAATAATAATAATAATAATAATAATAATAATAAGGGTGGGAGTTGGCTACAAAGTCCATTTTTCCTACAAAGTGTAAAACGTCACAGAACACCATAATATCGACCATAAAACACAATCAAAACCCACAAATAACAAAGTGAATATTACTAAGATGCCATATTTGTGGGTTTTGTGTTGTGTTTTGGATGCTAAGGCTTTGATTATCAAATGACTAACATTAGTGTGTTTTATGTTGATTATCATGTTGTGTTTTATATTCATAATTCTACGATGGTGTGTTTGAAGTTTTTATGGACCATAAGGGTTTGGATATTGTGTTTTAATGATCTTCACTCTGTTATTTGTGGCTTTTGAGTGTGTTTTATGGTTGAAATTGCGTTTTTTTACGAATTTGTACACTTTGTAGGAAAAATGGACTTTGTAGCCGAACCCCACCCATAATAATAATAATAATGTAATCAATCGTATATCTCTCTAGAATACATTACAAAACATATATAGAAAATACAGTGAGCTAAACTAGGAAACTAGCAATCCTAATAATGAAGGGATATGCACAATAGTATTGAAATCTTTCATAAATAAGTTGAAAAGTGTGAAAATCCTTTAGATCTTGAACCATTCTCGATTGAATGATGTCCCACAACAGTTTGCCCAAGAAAACGAGTGGAAAACACCTTCAAGAGGTCCAAAAATAACTGATTTTCGTGAAATAATGGAAGTGTGTGTGTGATTTTGATGAAGAAGATGGAGTAGAAGTGATTTAGAATGAAGATTGAAGAGGATTTGAGAGAAAAAGCTTACAAAATGGCCTTAGATTGCGTCTGAGACTTGGGGAGCGAATGGGAGAGCAAAGTGTTGAAATGAGGGTGTACGACTAGTATTTATAGGGGAGAGGTGAGGTTTAAGGCGGTGCGCGACTGATTGTGTCCAGATGGCTTCATCCTGACGGATGAGCCCGATCCGGACGGATGAGCCCGATCCGGACGGATGAGCTCCATCCGGACGAACGGGCTCCTTCCGGGCGGATGGCCCATTCGGACGCCGAGTTCGGGTTTCGTTAGTTTTCTAACTTTGGTTAGTTTATTAAGCGTTGTGTTGCATTTTATCGTGATAATCGAGTTGTGTGGGTAGCGTTGCGATAACGTTTGCGAGTATCATCCAAAACATATAAACACACACAGGTAAGGCACATAAGAACACACATCATAACATTACTACTACTAATAACAGTGTTTTGAGTTTGCGTTATGTTTGCGTTTAGCGTGTTAGTTGTGATTAGCGTATGCGGAGGCGTATGACAACCAAACAAACAAACACGGTAATTTAAATAACATAATTCTCTGTAATTCGAGTTGCGTAAGCGTTGCGAATAATAAACGTTTTAAACGTGCAGCGGTGTGGTGTGACGAAAATGTATTTAGTATAATATAACCCATTGTTTATATCGAATCTCGGAGTTTAAGATAGTTACAAATCGAAGTAAAAGCAAACAGATAACGATCCGAAAAGTCAGGTTGTTACATCTCCGCCCGTAGGGACATTTGGGTACTTTGATCCACATGATGCAGAAACTGTTGAAAATCAGACCCTTGATCAAATACAAAAACACCGGATGAACGAACTCGTTCGACCCTTTATTATATATTAATAAAAAGCACACCGATACAATAACCCTAACCCTCTATTAATTCTAAAACTCATTCTAGTCCTAACCCGACTCAAACTTTATTTTATATAATACAATAACTAACAAGATAAAGCTATCTATTAAACCCATAATTTCCCTACTTTAAATACAAAGAACTCAAAAAAAATTCACCAAGAATTATCTTTAACCCGTTTAACAATTATCTCCAGGATTAAGATTGTCTTGACTAAACAAGTTGATGTCTACTCATTTGGAGTAGTGTTGTTTGACGTGTTGTGTGGATTGTGGAAGGATTTGTACCGAAAACTTTAAGGACGGTTATCCACTTCTATCAAAGTTGGCGCAAAGCTACTGGAATGAGGAAAAAAGAATACATACAATTGTCTTGGATTGTCTACAAGATCAAATATCACCAAGTTATTTGTCTAAGTTCTCGTTGATTGCATATAAATGTCTACAGAGAGATCACAATAAACGTCCTTCAATATCCGATATCATAAGGGAACTTAAAGTTGCAGTTGCAATGTTGCATGTCAAGCGAGACATAAATTTTGGAACGAATGGAGGATGAATGCTCACACATAATCTCCTCTTGTAAAAAAACACACGCGTCTACAATAGCTATCATGTTCGTCTTTTGTAGAAAACTACTATAGAAGTTATAGGTGGAAAAGGATTCGTTCACAAAGTCACTCCAATATGGTCTTCTTAGTCTAACCTAGGACAAGTGTGTTTTTGTATTTCATTTTCTTAAGTAAAAAACAAAAAGTCATGGAGTCATCAAGGGAAATTATGGAAGGAAGAGGTTGGATATGTTTAGAACACATAAATATCTAAAGTGTATATAAAATGTCCACTAATTAAGTGGTTATGTTTACAAGTTCGGATAAGGTACACACTTCTAAAGGGTGGGATGACCGCCCAAATAGGGCAATCAGAAGAAACCACCAAGGTAAATAACTATTCATTCCTCTTTATCTATTAACAGATATTAATTATTATCATAGTTAAAAGTTACGATTTAACTAGGTTTCTTTTTTAATTATATTCACTATACCTTTTTAACAGTTGATTTATAATATACAATACCTTATAAGGCTTTCATGATTTCATATGAATACTATGTGATTAATGTTGAGTTTACAGTATATTATGATCACTAAGCTCTCAAATGCTTTTAGTTACCCAATATATGGAAATAATAAGCTACATAAATACTATTTTAATATGTTAATGATTAATACTCTTAACACAACTCACACATAAGATGTGTCACCATTGTTTTTAGGATGCAATATTATAACGAGATAAAATGTTCTTTTATAAAGACATATCTATGATATGCAATTTTCATTTTTCTTCTTTTTATACTATGTTAGTGCAAATATTGACCAACCAATCGCGATAACAGCTCGTAGGGGATGGTTGGTTTCAATGAGGTAAAGAACTGAAAAGGATTTGTTTTTGTATTGATTAATATTGTTTTTGTAATGATTTACATTGGAGAAAAAACTGAACTTATACAAGATTACAAGATGAAGAAAAAAGGAAACATAATAAAACTTTGGCTGGAAAACAGGCTAGCAATGAGCTGGAGGATCCTCTAATTTGGGAGATGATGTCTTTAACACCTCACAAAAATCGTGTCCAATTATGTGAAGACACGTGTCCTAAACCCTAAAAGTGTGAAAGAATGATTTTGAAGGACTAAACTTGACAAACATTAAAAATACGTTTGCGAAGGGACTAAAAGTGTCAACATGCTAAACTTATGCCTCTGATTGACCACACACGATGAACGTATTCATAAACGAGTAAATATTCGGACATGAAAAGCCGTTTGTGAAAGAAATTGAAAATTTACAAGACAAATGGGTTAAACGTGTCAACATGTTAATTCTTACCTCTGAGTGACCTTTTAACAAACCTGAGGCTTCGTAATGTTTGATTATATTCTCAAGAATACATGATAATGAATTCACGAGGTTTCGGTATCATATTGTGACAGTTATGCAAAATTCCAAGAAAAAGGGTTAAAAGCGTCAAGATTTCAAATTATCCTCTGAGTGACCTTTAAACGAAAACCGAACCTTAATGATACTCGATTACACTCCCGAGAATACTTACAATCCATCTCAAAGATCAATTGTGCCAAATTTATACCTTAAAGTGCTTTAGAGGGGTTAAATAGATTGAAAATAAAAGTATGTAAGGGTTTTGGAAGACCAGGGACCAAAGTGGCCAACTTGGAAACTTGAAATGAGGGCTCACGGGGTGCGACCACACACCCCCCTTTGCCGTCGCGTGACACGACGGCTCCATTTAGACAGAATAAGCATGCCAGCTGCAGGTTATCTCCTTCCTTGGCCTCCAAACAAACCACTAAGCTTTAAACTCGAAAACTATGAACTTTTGATGGTTTTTAAAACCACCATGGACACTTGTGACCATCTCTGGACCTCCCTAACACCTGGCATGATCCAAGATCACTCCCTTCAACTATAAATAGAGGCTTTGTGTTGCCTCATTTCCTTGCTCATTCACAAATCCTTCTCCTCTTACTTGCTTAAGGTTTCTTGAGCATTTCTTAGGATTCCTGATCAAAAAGGAAGCCCTCCTGAGTTTAAAGTTTAAGCTAGGACCCTTTGTAAGTGTCCTTAGCAACTCAAGTTCGGTTTTTATGTGTTTAAAGACTGAAAGTCAAAGTTGTCGCAAAACGGCTTTGACTTTCAGTTTAGACCTAAACGGTCCAGCCATTGTTCCAGGCGAATACGGCTACGTGATCGTAATTAGGTAGGTGTTAATCCCTCAAAAGGGCACATCCTAATTATCATGTTTACTTAGTTAATTGTCGGGTCAAAGTAATTACGTAAAAAGTCAAACTAGTCAGATTTTTAAATAAAAATCAAAACTGATAATGTAGAAGTTATAAAACATGTTTTATCACTTTAATAACTTGGTAAACATTATTAGAACATGTCTAAACATGTTCAACCCGACAATTCTAAGTTTAAGCTCGGTTCGCAACCGAAAGTCGTAAAAGCTTGACTTTTGCTTTGACTTTCAGTTCTGACCCGATTAAGCTTAATTCCTTTATGTTTTAAGCTTCCATTGTGACCATTTAATGTTGTAGTATAACTCTCTGAAGTTATATTATCAGGTCACTTAATATTCTGAATTATATGCATGTTTCTGTTATTATGCTCATTATTAACAATTATGCCCTTATGGTCTAAAAATAGGATTTTTGAATAAATATGCATGCAAATGAATTAGGTACTGATTAGTAAACATAATTATAGTATTTTGATACTTACATTCTGGTCATAAACTGATGTTATGCTAAAAATCGTAAATTAAGCTTTTATAAAGACTAAATTACCCTTTGAGGTATAAATCATGTTTAAAACATAAATTTGACAAAAAAACTCATTACCTACTATTGTGATATTATTTTTAGGGATTTTTGGAATATTGGGTCAGATTATACACTGACCTTAATATTGAGTTCTTGTATATAGCTTGTAATTGACGATAATACCCTTTTAACAAATAAAATGAGTTTTACATATAATTAGCATGCAAAACTTTTTGCTACTGATCTAACATGAAAAATAAAATATTTTGACAATTCAAGGCTGGTCAAAATCTCAGAATCACTTAAACTTTGCAATTATCGTCAAATATCGGCTTTTACGCTAATTAGATGCATAGTATGGTTTAAAACCATATTTAGCACCCAATACTTGTTACCTACTGACTTTATAAATGATTTTTAATATTTTTACAGTAGGTAGAAGTTATGAACTCAGAATTCCAATTATGTCCTTAAAAGCATATGTGAAATGACCAAAATACCCTTTCGGGGCATAGTTTGGCCATAAATGATAAACCACACATATGTATGATATCCTACTGTTATAACATCATAAAATAAATATTTTTACAGAATGTTTTTTACCAGAACTTCAGTTTACTTACAAACCTCTTTTATAAATCTTAAAATGACCAAAACGCCCTTAAGAGACTTAATTCGGTTTTAAATTCTTTTTGGACATACCTGTTAACATCCTACTGATGTCTTAACATATTTTGAGCATAATAACATATGAGACTTGTATATGGTTCATTCGGTTACCCGTTATGCTTATACGCGTTCGGTTCTGTTTATGTAACTAGTTTGCATAAATTAACCGAAACGGGTTTAACTTTGTCATTTAAACTTCAAAATCCAGAATGCGTTTAATTTACCCATATTATACAAGTGTTCATACTTGTTGGGTCTAAATCACATTCCATTCCGCTCACCGCTTATTCTAGCGTTTCGAATCGTAAAGCATCTTTAAAACTAACTGGTCTAAGTCTTTGACTTAAATAAGACTCGTTAGTATCCTAATAGGTTAATAAAACCTTCCTTACAGATTAAGTAGCTTCAGTAGAAGATATTTGTATAAAGTCTTTGGAATATACGGCTGAGTAGCATCCTTTTCATAATTAACTCAGGTAATACTTTTAACTTATTTTCCCTTATACGGGCTTGGGATACGGTGAATTATTACCGCTTGGTCGTGTATGGGATCATTTAGTCGGATTATGATTAATAAATCCGCATAACCTGTTTTAATTTATTTTATTTGATAACATAAACATTGGGGGTTAACGACCGTGTCCTGGATATCCTCGGCTCATTTAAGTTATTAATGGCCATGACCTATGCACGGGGTGTAGGCATACACCTGACAGATGCAAATGCTAAATAATAAATTACCCACAAGTTGGGGATAACTCCTTTGTGGGTTTATAAAGTGGTGAGTCAGTTAATCATGTCCGATTTCCAAACCGGCCCCAAATGTATGACAAACATGTAAAATTGTATACAAGATTTGAAATGAAATTGTCCCAAGTTATAAAAGATATTTGTGCCTTGTGCGCCTAAACCAATTTTCATAAATGTTTTCAAATTAGTCAGTTAATTGTATTTACCAGTGAAAACTGACGTATTTTCCAAAGACTAAGTGACAGGTACCTCTCGAAATTAGGCTGGAGCTACTTGGTGTTTATTAAGAGGATCTTGCAAATCCTTAGATGCCTAAAGTCTGTCAAACTCAGTTTTATGTATTTGTTTTATGGTCCGCCTGTGGATCTCTATTACAATCCGTCTGTATATTCTTTTGTTTTGAACTTTGTACATTATGGGTTGTAATAGTAATTACTTCCAAGCCTTCCGTTGTGCTACAATTGTGTTTAATTGTCTATGATGATATCAACTACGTCACGATACTCCCCAACGGGCTCACCGAAAATATGTGGAAATATCGGGGTGTGACAGGTTGGTATCAGAGTTAACGTTGAGTGAATTAAACACTAGCCTTTTGTGTTTAATCTCAATGACACAATAGCACATTCCTTAGATTTCCGAGTCTTGACATGAACTAGGAATGTTCTCATCCCTATTAAGTAAACATTGTTTTCGATATTTACGTATTTCAGGAACATGTCGCCGAGTAAAGCCGCCAATGGTGGAAGCTCTCCAAACCCGAAGTCTAAGAATGTTAAGCTTCGTACCACATCTCGAATAAGCGTACGACCAGTATGGAGAAAGGACCTTTTTGGACCTATTTCCAAAATCAAACCAGTTGAAACCATTGACCAGACTTCGGATTCCGTACCTGAGACCCTTGAAATTCAAATGAAAAGTCTTCATCGGGGGAGTCCATACCAAAAGTCCCTAAGACTCCCACTCCAAAGATGATACATGTGGACGTTAATGACCTATATTTCTTACATCCAAGTCTTGGAATACCAAACTGGGATTATACCGGTCCTAACCCCATTCGTGATCCATATTATTCATTAACTATATAATCCTTGGATTCTACTTTTGCAAAGGTTTATAATTTGGAAGATTTCGACTATCCACCAAAACCTTCAGTATCTATACTGCACACAGTGAACCAAGGAGAAAACTATCAGAAATAAAACGAAGAAGGAATTGAAGAAACTCCTTTTGTTGTATTTTATTTCCCTAGTAGTCCCTGCGTGGACATATCATTTTTATTTCAATAAGTAGTCCCTGTAAGGACAAATTTATCTTTTAGTCCCTGCGTGGACTTGTTTTTCCTTTTTAAGTTCCTGCATGGACGAATTATGTCATTTAAGGACTCGTTTAGGGAAATTTTGTAACTTTAATTTTATTAAAGGAAATCTTATCTTGAAATCCGTATTCGTTACTAATATATATTCGGTACATCATTGTCCATTCAATCTTTTTGATTTCATTCGAATTTTGTTGATATGTTCAATAAATTCAAAGGATCTTCTTAATGGTATAACCTAGCCTATTTGTTAATATGGACATGGCTATGATGGTAAAACCCTTTTAAGATAATAAATCTTGTTAACATCCAAGAACATGTTAACACTCTTGGCAGTGTGACTTGAGAAACCACACTAGCCGTCAGGGTATTTGGACTACGTCCAAGCCTTAAAACCAATTTGATCAAATTAGATCATGATTAGTATCATCAATACAATGATCATATTATAAACATCCATTTAGTGATGAAGTGCCTACGGGCCATGCTTGTTGTCCATTAAGACAACGACAGTTGTAGTCTACAACTACCTGTCCAAAGGTGAAGAACTATCTTCAAACCTCAAAACCCTTGATCCAATAAGATCACATATTATATAATTTAAATGTCCTCCGTGGCGAGGCCTTTGTGCCAAATTCTAAATGCCCTTCGAGACAAGCCTTTGTGCTATATAAAAATGTCTAAATGGCATTGACAGCTATGACATATGTCCTTGTCTAATATATATATATATATATATATATATATATAAAGGATTATATCCTGTTTAAATGCCTTTGATGGTTCATTTGTAACCTAGGCTAATTATAATCAAATAACTTCAACCATACTTCTTCATAAATATTAAAACTGTTAGCCTATATGGTTTATTTATACCATGGCTAATCAATCATCAAATACGATGGTTTACTATATAAATAATTGAACGACTTATTATTTCTTGATATATAGCATTCAAAGCTAAGCTATGGCTGGCTTAGATGAAGCTCATAGTCACCCAGTTAAAGGGAATGACACTACTAGACTAAACCTCACAAATGCTGAACTGCAAGCTATAATAAACATAGCCGTTAGTAAAGCTGTGAACGAGGTACTTAAAGAGCCAAGCAATGCTCATTCAAAGACTCTTTCAAATACCCTCTCGAAATCGCATACAAAAACAAAGAAAGAGGAATCTGTTAACTCTTCAAATCAGAAGAGTGAACCATCGAAAAAGATTGTGTTTGATCAGTCCCACGTTACAACAAAGGTTGTACTTACAAATATTTTGTCTCTTGTAAACCAAGAGATTTCACTTGGGAAAAAGGAGCCATTGATTGTATGAAATGGCTGGATGAGATGGAGACAGTTGTTGATATTAGTGGGTGTGCCAAGTGGGACATTGTGAAGTTTGTGTCTCAGCCCTTTAAAGGCGACGCCCTGACATGGTGGAAAGCTCTAGTGCAATCCACAGGAAAGATCCCGTTGTACAACCTCTCTTGGGTTAAGTTTGTTGAGCTTGTGAAAGACACATACACACATACTGTCCACAGCATGAAGTGGAGAAGGTGGAGACTGATTTCCTCACCTTGCTTATGAAAGATCTGGACTGCAGGTCCTATGTTACCAGCTTTAACTCAATGTCCAGACTCGTTCCCTACCTGGTCACTCCAGAGCCTAAGCGCATTGCGCACTTGATGTGTGCAAAATGCAACATATAAATTACATCAATTGTGGCATAAAACTAACCCTTTTTTAGTACTAATGTTGGAAAAAGTGTGCTTTTGTCTTCCTTTTGTATTTTCAGGATTAAATGAGCTCAAATTAACAAAAGAAGCAAAAAGAAATCAAAATCTAACATAAATGTGACAACTCGAGTTTTCAAGATTTCTATCTTCGCATTTATTGCGCGTTAAATGTTTAAGTTGTTTGTTAACACGACTTGTTTGTTTCACAACTGTAGATGTTGTAATATGTTAATTCGTACTGTGATCGATATGTTATATATGTGGTGTGCATTATAATTGTAGTGAAGGTTAATATTATATTTAGAATTAACATTCTGTTGTTTAATAAAGTCATGCCAAACACCTATTCATGAAAACACCCTACCCATGAAAACACCCCAAGTGTTTTCGTCCACATGAGGCAACGAAATCAAAAGTGGGCTTAAATGGGCTTTGGCCCAGTTCTGATTTGATAAATATCTTGATAAATATCTGATTTGATAAATATCTGTTTAACCTTTACCCAAATCACAACTCACACACTCTCTCTCTACCCTTGGAACTCGACGGCAGCCCCCTCTCGGTCGAAGCCAAACCCTCCTTGTTCGATCTCTGGTTAGTGAGTTATATTGTTAATCCATTTGTTGCTTTTAATGATCGATTGTGTTGTGTCCATTCATGATTTAATGTGATGTTGTAGAATAGATCTGATGTTGCGGAGATTATCTATGTTGGATTGATGTTGATAGTCTTGATATATTGATGGTATGATGATAGATGATATGAGTATTATGTTGCAAGAGATGTAACTGTTATATGATTTTTGGGGATTTAAAACCTGCTGATGTTGATGATGATCGAACTGACGAAATCCCAAGACTCACGAAAACACTACAAGTTAAAACAAGCTGGACGAAATCACTAAAGGTGATTTCGGCCCACATGTTGTTTTCGGCCCAGATAAGATCTCGGCCCCATGAGGGATTCCGGCAATAGGGTTTTCGGCAATAAGTGTTTTCGGCCCAAGAGTCCGGCCCAAAATGTGATTTCGCCAACTTAGGGGATTTCGGCTAAGAGGGATTTCGATTATATAGTGTTTTCGGCTCCTGTGTTCTGTGTTGTAATCAATCAGTTAGTTTATTATTTCTATTACATGTTAACTCTGTTGATTATGTAACTGGGTTTAGCCTATTAACTGAGTTCAGTTTATTAACTCAGTTAACTTTATTTACTATGTTGAATTCATTTAGGACACTCTGTTAAGTAGTTAACTTTATTAACTTGTTAACTCTGTTAATTAACTAGCACTGTCAGTTTATTATTCCTGTTATACTTGTTTATTCTGGAAGCTTGTTATCTTTGCTTAATACATTAACCTGGTTAAGTCTGTTAACCCCCCCATCAAGCATGTTAATTGATTTACCATGTTAGATATTACTAAGAACTCAGTTATATGGAGTATGACTGTATGAACATGAACCAACTGATATGTGTTACTTGATGAGAAATGCATGAACACACTATGTGACATAAATGACATGTGAAATATTACGAACATGAACTAATTGAGTATACGTGCATACCATAGGACTTGATTGATTATTTGCGAGCACATAGTTTAGCATACCGAGCAAACCAAGGTGAGTTCACACTAGCCAAGGCATGGGATTCCCGGTGGGTTGGGAATGGGATTGAATAACTACTCATACAACCATTACTATTAAACTAATTATTACTGTCCTTGGATTGAAGGGCACGTACGTAAAACCTACGTACAGTTATACTTACTACTGTCCTCGGATTGAAGGGCACGTATGTAAAACCTACGTACACGATCATAAGACCATCAACTCTATCATTGGAAGTCCCTCATTTATCGACTTAATCGCCGAGGCCTATGGCGAGCGGGTCATTAGTAAATAGCGCTATTAGGTTTAACAAACCTCACACCGTGTCGTCCGAACGGGCGTGTACTAATGGACTATGGGCAAAGGGTCAATGCTGATAGACATTGACTTAGGGCACCTCTTATATTTTCATAGCAGTCGATACGCGTGGTCTAGTAACACATGGGAAGCCCCCACTAATCATCGCACAAATGACTGGATTGGCCGCGATAAGGATTAATACGATACATGGTTTTCAAAACGATCAAACGATTTACGAAATGAATACGATAACCAAATAACCAACTGTGAACTCGCTCAACATTGTTGTTGATTCGTTGTTACATGCCTTGCAGGCCTTTAGGTGCATATCAAAGGGACTTGCTGTCTGAGAAGCTGGAGTGGTCATGGGTCGAGACACATGGAAACGCAATATAAGACTAAGAGCTTACATATGGTTTTATAAACACTTAACGAGTTAAATATGCTTCCGCTGTAAACTGTGAAATATTGTAACATGGTAACACTTGTTGTTTATAAATGAAAGTATTATTTATCTATGCTTATGAGTTCAAGGTGATTGATGGTTAAGATCCTGGTCAGTCACGCCTCCAAGCGGTGATACTCCGCGTGTGGATTTTGGGGGTGTGACAGATTGGTATCAGAGCCATTGGTTATAGTGAACTTGGTTTTAAAAAGGGGAAACTATTTTTGTAAAACCAGACTATAACCGGACAGATTCTGAAAACGGGAATACGACCATGACACTCAGCTCTAGATTGCAAGGTTCGTCCCTCTTATACTCATTGTACTACATAGCTAGTGAACACTTACATACGATAATGCATGTGATAGCACGTTTTGGCACACCGATATGAATTCATGAACACTTTCACGTACTAAGTGACCGATAGGGTGGTCTTTCCCTAAACCTTCATAACATACGCTATGTGATACTCCTTGATTCCTACTTGAGTGTGGGGAACCATTTGACATGAGTTAAGAGGAGCTGAGATGAACATGCAAATCAAAATATTATTGTGGGTGCACACATAATAATAATGTGGGGTGCATGTGAGTCCCAGTAAGGCTTAACAAGTGGAAAAGGGGTTCTGTCCCGTTATTTGATCAATATGAAACATGACCAACCTATAGGGGCCATAACAGTAATTGTCCCCCTACTCAAACATAAACGTGAACTTCTCAATTATAGTTGGATCCCTTCGAAACTCGGTGTTGACGAGTATTACCTGAGCACCCATTAGAACGTCTAGCAAACCGCGTAGAATGTTAGGTGCTTATACAAACGTCCTCGAGTTGGATGTCCCTGCGTAGAATGATTGAACGATACCCTTTCCTGCCCCTCCTCGTCTCCTGAAACTCATGGATTGATGTCCCCGATCCCGAAGTGTGATCACTTCCGCAACACTCTCGTATCAGATAGCGAACCACTTGAACCACTCGTAACGACGACGGACAGGAGGATGAGCGTAGCACCTTACCGACCTCTGTACGGGTTGGGTTAAAACATCATCAACCCAAGGAACAATGACAGTGTTGGGAGTTCTTTAACCTGAAGATGACGGGGTCAGAGATAGAAGCATACACGAAACGGTCCAACGAAGTGGCAGTGTTATGTCCAACTATGGTGGATCCTCCCATCAAGCGCATTGAGCTGTACCTCAAAGGCTTAGTACCAGAAATTCAAAGTCATGTGACTTCTGCTAACCTTGCTACTATTCAAGATGTTACTCGTCTTGCTCATCGTCTCACAGACCAGGCAGTGGAACAGAACAGGCTGCCTAAACGTATCAGTACTACTACTACCACTACTATTACTTCTGCTATTCCTAGTGACAACAAGCAAAAATGGGATGGAACCTCCAACAAGGGTTTGACTTCAGTTCAGTCCCAGGCACAGCAGCGAAAGATTGATGATTACCAGAGCCCCAGTCAGCAGTCTTCTGGTAGTCAAAGGCAGGGTGGATATCGAGGAAATCACCCAAAATGCAACAGATGCAACAGACACCACAGTGGTCAGTGGAACAAGGTTCGTTGTCAGAGGTGTCTCAAGATTGATCATGAAGCCAAAGATTTCAGGAGTTCACAACCTGCACATCAGAATCGTCAGCAGTAACAGCGAGCACCGCAGAACCAGCAACAACAACACTCAGGGTAACGGGAATAACAACGGGGGTAATAACGACGGCATTGGTGCCAGGGGTCGAGTGTTCATGGTTGGTCATGGTGATGCTAGAAATGACCCCAACGTTGTGATGGTTTCGACATCGTCATTGGGATGAATTGGTTATCCCAACAGCAAGCAGAGATCCTATGCAAGGAGAAGGTCATTCATATTTCCCGTACTGGTAAAGAACCTCTCGAAGTTCAAGGCGACAAGAGTGGTGTCGTGAGTGGCATCATCTCCTTCTTGAAGGCTCAGAAGTGTTTGCGAAAGGGCCACACAGCTGTTCTAGCACTTGTTACAGATACATCGAAGACAGAGAAGAAGTTAAAGGATATTTCTGTTGTACACGACTTTCTTCAAGTGTTTCCTGAAGAGTTACCTGGGTTACCGCCCCATCGCCAGGTCGAATTTCAGATCGAGCTAGCTCCTGGAGCAGCACCCATAGCTCGAGCGCCTTACTGCTTAGCTCCAACTGAACTGGAAGAACTGTCTAAGCAATTGCAAGAACTCTTAGAAAAGGGTTTCATACGTCCTAGCTCTTCGCACTGGGGAGCTCCAGTATTATTTGTAAAGAAGAAGGACGGTACTTTCCGCATGTGTATAGACTACCGCGAACTGAACAAGGTGACTGTGAAAAATCGCTATCCACTTCCACGCATCGATGACTTATTCGACCAGTTGCAAGGGTCGAGCTATTACTCGAAGATTGACCTGAGGTCAGGCTATCATCAATTGAGAGTCCGGGATGAGGACGTCTCCAAAACAGCATTCAGAACTCGCTACGGTCATTACGAGTTTTTGGTCATGCCACTCGGGCTAACGAACGCGCCTGCGGTTTTCATGGATCTTATGAACAGGGTGTGCAAACCTTATCTTGACAAGTTTGTTATTGTTTTCATTGATGACATCCTGATCTACTCGAAGAGTCGGGAGGAACACGAGCAGCACTTACGACTTATTTTGGAACTCTTACGAACGGAACAGTTATACGCTAAGTTTTCAAAATGCGACTTCTGGCTTCGTGAAGTCCACTTTCTAGGCCACGTGGTAAACAAGGATGGGATTCATATCGATCCATCCAAGGTAGATTCGATCAAGGACTGACCTGCACCTCGCACACCAACCGAAATACGCCAATTCTTGGGTTTGACGGGTTATTACAGACGGTTCATCAAAGACTTCTCAAAGATAGCACCTCGCACACCAACCGAAATACGCCCATCAAGCATGTTAATTGATTTACCATGTTAGATATTACTAAGAACTCAGTTATATGGAGTATGACTGTATGAACATGAACCAACTGATATGTGTTACTTGATGAGAAATGCATGAACACACTATGTGACATAAATGACATGTGAAATTTTACGAACATGAACTAATTGAGTATACGTGCATACTATAGGACTTGATTGATTATTTGCGAGCACATAGTTTAGCATACCGAGCAAACCAAGGTGAGTTCACACTAGCCAAGGCATGGGATTCCCGGTGGGTTGGGAATGGGATTGAATAACTACTCATACAACCATTACTATTAAACTAATTATTACTGTCCTCGGATTGAAGGGCACGTACGTAAAACCTACGTACAGTTATACTTACTACTGTCCTCGGATTGAAGGGCACGTACGTAAAACCTACGTACACGATCATAAGACCATCAACTCTATCATTGGAAGTCCCTCATTTATCGACTTAATCGCCGAGGCCTATGGCGAGCGGGTCATTAGTAAATAGCGCTATTAGGTTTAACAAACCTCACACCGTGTCGTCCGAACGGGCGTGTACTAATGGACTATGGGCAAAGGGTCAATGCTGATAGACATTGACTTAGGGCACCTCTTATATTTTCATAGCAGTCGATACGCGTGGTCTAGTAACACATGGGAAGCCCCCACTAATCATCGCACAGATGCCTGGATTGGCCGCGATAAGGATTAATACGATACATGGTTTTCAAAACGATCAAACGATTTACGAAATGAATACGATAACCAAATAACCAAGCAAAACAAGACAACAGAAGACTGAACACGCCCCGTGCTCAGCCAGCACGGGGGCGTGCCCAAGTGTCAGCAGAAAAGACAAAGTGGTAGAAGCTTCTATTGCCCACCACGGGGCCGTGCTCAGCGGACACGGGGCCGTGGTCAACTATAAGATTCGCACAATCCAGGCAAATCTTCATAGTACAAAGATTCTTCTGCACACGGGGTCGTGCTCAGCGGACACGGGGGCGTGGTCAACTAATAAGACAAAGCTGCATTAAATGAAGAAAGAGAAGGATGTGGACACGGGGCCGTGCCCACTGGACACGGGGCCGTGCCCGAGCTTCTGTTCAGCTTATAAATAGGAGTGCTTGACTCAAGCTCAAACCATCCCTTGGCACACCACCTCTCTCACACTTCACTCACCACCCACCACCACCATAACACCATCATCCACCACCATCATCCATTGTCCATCGTAGAGTATGTGAGTCGTCTCAGGATCCAAGATTGATCGTAAGAGTTCTTGACAATCAAGACCATGTTTGCCTAAGTCTCTTACATCACTTGGTGAAGACAAGTGTTTAGTGTAATACTTTTTATTTCTAATCTTTTCGCACTTTTTATTTGGTTTTGTATTAATGACTTTAATAACTAGTTTCTTATGTTGAAGGTGGTCTTTCCTTATCGTTTGTCCGTGGTGTCTTGAAATTATTTTACTGTCTATATAAAATAAAAGATTTTCACCACTCATATCTCCACGGTCTATATGGAGGTATGTTGGCTACCTGGTCGGGGGTTAAGGGAACGGTTTGGTAAAGGTCTTGCCATTGTTCAGCGTTTAGAGGTCCTGCAATGGACCTGGGTCAAATTTAGTAGGACCTCCTTCAACGCTTAACGGTATTGGATGGCGGGGGTCCAAACTCTTTGATCCCTCATAAGTTAACTACTATTAATACTATAACCCGGCTATTTAGGACTGTATCCCTGCTGACTCAGACTACTTAGTCGAGGGTAACGTCACCTCCAAAAGAGGGGCCTACCATAATTTGCATTAATAACTTAATTAATTATCTTTCAATAATCCACCCTTTTAGGATTGTATCCTTGCTGACTCAAACTACTGGGGTGAGGGTAACGTCACCTTCAAAAGAGGGGCCTACTACAATAACTAAGATAATCTCTTAAATAAGTGCAAAAGTGCGGAAATAATCAAAGGTTACACTAGATACGAGTCGGAACCAAGTGATTCATCTTGTCTATCTGTTTTTCTTTTTATTTTCAGCATTTTAGTTAGTTTTTATTTTTCTTAGTTTAAAACATTTTTCTAAACCTTTTGATTTGATTAGACGTTGAGGATAAACCGGTACTAAAAGCTCTTGTGTCCTTGGACGACCTCGGTATCTTGCCAACACTATACTACGTTCACGATGGGTGCACTTGCCCATATGAGTGTTTAGTGTTAGTAAAATATCGTGTTTTATAAATTTAAAACTTGGCTAAAAATAAGTGTTAAAGGGGCTTAAAATATACACCTAATATATATAACACTTCACACGCATCAAGTTTTTGGCGCCGTTGCCGGGGACACAAGTATTTTAAGAAAGTTAGGAATCAACGGCCTAATTTTTTTTTCCAATTTTTTTTTAATTTTTCAGCTTCTGCAAGACTCAGCACGGGCCGTGCCCGCTGAACACGCCCCGTGCCCAATCATTGGAACTGGCAATCCTGTTTTAAGTCAGCCAGTAAGCTGAACACGGGGCCGTGCCCACTCAACACGCCCCCGTGCCCAAGTTTCAGTTACTGAAAACAGAACTGTAAGATCCCGACGGTTGGTAATTTCTGACACAAACATGAGTGATACTGATACTTTTTACTTTCGGCACTCTTATGGTACAATGTGGTGTCAATTATGTGGTGGTAACCATAAGGAATTAGAATGTTATTTTCTAAATTATAAACCCCACTATATAGACCCATCGTTTCCTAGTATCCTTAAGAGGGGCGAAAGTAAAAATAATCCTTATCTCTCCCTCGAATGCTCCCAACCGGATATTCTAGGGGAAATGCTTCTCGATGAATTATTTCAACTAGAAGATCTAATTATTGATTGGTTAAAAGAACTTAGGAAAGATTTCAACAATCTTTTCCAAGACGATAGCCAAGAAGAAAGGTTGGAACCGCATTCAAACAACTTCGTTGTTCCCGACGATACTTCTAACTCTAGCGAGGACTTGAGCGATAGTCGTCCCTGTGTCGATTGTGCAGTCAAGGACTCCCCATCAACTTCATTTGATGCATACATAGACCTGAGCGATTCGACATACACCTTCTTTAACGAGAGCCCGGAAAAGGGTTGGACTTGTCCACCTACATATAGCATAGGAATCACCCTCACCGACAACCTCTTGCGTTCTCGTCTTAATCTAGATCAATTAAGGTATCTTAGGCACTTTGGGGTTGTTCCATCCAGTAAGGAACCGCCCGATCCGGAAAAGTTCCTTAAAAATAGACGAATTCCTTAAGACAGCTTCTAGACACGGGGCCGTGCCCAGGTTAACACGCCCCCGTGTCCACCCAAAGATTCTCTTCTGATTTTGTCAGAATGCGGACAAAAATGTGTCAGGATTCCATTTGCACACGGGGCCGTGTCCAAGCCGACACGGGGCCGTGCGCAACGTACTGTCGTTTTCTATAAATGCAGCCAAGAATCCTGCACATTTGAACCATTCCAAGGACAGAGATTTGGGGAATATTCTCACATACCATCCTAGGTATTTTCTAAAAGAAGTTTCTCAACCATCTTCTTGTCCTTTCCTCTTTTATCCACTATCTTCTTCTTCAATTTTTCTCATACTTCCATTAAAGCTTGAACTTTCCATAATTTCAAGCCTTATTGAGATGTTTGTTGGATTTTTGACCATGGATTCTTGTTAAAAATAAGTTCTACAACAATGTTTTAAGTTGTTTCTGTTCAAAAATGCTTTACAAATCATGAAAACAATTTAAAACCCCAAGATTCCTTGCTCCTAAATCCTGCAGACATCTGAACACGGGGCCGTGTTCGCTAAACACGGGGCCGTGTCCGAAGTACTGTTCCCATAAAAATTGAACTCTTTTCGGTATGTTTTCTTAGAATGGCAAGCAGAACTAGTGGAAACTCTTCATCGCATTCCAGGAACAACCGGCAGGGGAGAAGATCATCAACGGTTGAAGATTCACTTGTAAACTATGTTTACGCCTTGAGAGAAGCCCTTGATGAAATGACAAGTGTGGAAGAGGCATTGGTTGACCGTATTAATCATTTGACGGTGGGACTAGAAGGATGTCTCCGGGAAGTCAACCTTTTGCACCAAAGGTTAAACCTTCTTGCCTCTCCTCCTTTGGTGCCAATTATCACCCAAAGGGCATGGAATGTGGTACTGGAAGTCATCATTCCAGCTGAATGGTACGCCTTGCATCCAGAACCCCATCGAGACATACTACAAGGGGTTCCGATTGGTGTCGCTCCTCCACAAGATGTTGAGGAACATGAAGCCGCCTCCCTTCTCCCGAGGGAGATAGAAGAATGGCTCTAGCAACATCTAGGGGACATCGTTCGGCTTGGGGTTCTACAAGGCTTTTAGACCGGAAGTTTATTTCCGGAATTTTGGTTCTTATTGTAGAAGTAGAACTCCTTAGGAAGATTTTACGGATCACTTGACCTATTTAATATTAGGACTTTTAACTTTTATTTTCTGCTTTATTTTTCATTTTTAGGATTATTATGTAATTCTCTCTATGATTAATGAATGATGGTTTTAGTTAATTTGGTGTTTGGGTGGTGTGGAATTGAATAAAACACACTTGAGATGACAAAGGATACAAGGGAAAACTTGAACCAGCACCCCATGCAGGAAAACAGAACCGTCCGACGAAATTCTTCGTTTACAGTAAGTTCGGCACATGCCGTGTCCGCCCAACACGGCCCCGTGCTGCACGGTCTGCAGAAAAAGACCCAGTTCAGGTAACTGGACACGGGTCGTGTTCACCCAACACGCCCCCGTGTCCAGGCTTCTGTATCTCTTGATTTAATTTTGTTACTGGCACTTGAACACGGGGCCGTGCCCGGACAACACGGGGCTGTATTCAGCGCCCAGTAACACAAAATTTTTACTTTTTACACCTTTTTACACATTCAATCAACCTTAAAACTTATTTTTGGGACACATTGAGGACAATGTGTAATTTAAGTGTGGGGGGGATGCTAAAACATTGAATCTTGTAAGTCCTAAATACAAGCCTTACACAAAACTCTATTGGAACCGCTAATCACCCCAAATTTTTTCAAAAAAAAAATTCATTTTTTTACTTGTCTAGGTTTAACTCGGGAAATTCGAGTTCTCAAAAAGGTTATATTTTTACGAATTTACAACCGATAGCGTCGTGATAAAAAGAACCAACATAAGAAAATTACGAAAAGGCATGACAAGCTTAGTTAAAATTTAATTATATATACTTGATCACATAAAAACCCATTCCCACAAAAGTGAGTTTTGAGCCTTTATTGAGCATACAATTACATATCTTTAAACTAAATGCTCATTTTTCGTTTCTTGTGTGAATAGCCGCTTGGTTCTTACGACTCTAGAACTTGCCATGACGATACATTCCCGGTCCTTACCAACTTAAACCCTAGTAAGTAAATGACGGAGGCATTAGGACTAACCCTTTTTATTTCTACACCATTATTTTTCTTTTTTTTTTACCACCTACCCAAAATCCCCCCTAGTTAGCCCCTTTGAGCCTAAACCTTTTTCATTTCATAACCCAAACCAAACACCCTTTTTACCCACCAAAACCTTTTTCATTTTTAACCCTTTTGTTTTAGTAACTAGCTCGGTTTTTCGTTTGACTTTTCAAAAAAAAAAAAAATTGTGTTGATGATGAAGCAAAATAAAATAAACAAACAAGTTCATCAAAAATAATTTTGTTTGAATAATAGCTTCATCAAAATAAAAGTTACAAAAATAGAAAGTCTTACGGAAACCGACACTTGTTACGCTTTTCGCCCTTTTTCTACTAACCACTAACCACTAACCCAACCTCCTACCTTTAACCCAAACCTAACCCTTCACCCACAAAGTCCTCTTGATATTTACAAAGGTTTATAAGTTAAAAAGGAGGAGGATTGATTGCTTGGCAAGCCTATGGTAGGAGTAAGTTCCCTGCCGCTCTCGAGTGAACCACAAATACATTTTCGGCCGAGTGTTGAGTGATCCCGTGAGGTATGTGAACTTGTATATAAATAAAATTTTACAAAGGCAAGTTATGCCCTAATAATTAATTTATCTTAAGGAAAGTTTTAAATAAATCATGACGAATAGGATTGTAAATAAATAAAAATAAAACTAAATAAAGAATCTTGGAAATCCCGACACTCTATGACAAGCCCAAAAACCTTCTTCTCTACCCATTCCATTTGGGAGTGTAATAGCCACATATTAAAGAGTTTTGCTTGAGGACAAGCAAAGATTCAAGTGTGGGGGTATTTGATGTGTGCAAAATGCAACATATAAATTACATCAATTGTGGCATAAAACTAACCCTTTTTTAGTACTAATGTTGGAAAAAGTGTGCTTTTGTCTTCCTTTTGTATTTTCAGGATTAAATGAGCTCAAATTAACAAAAGAAGCAAAAAGACATCAAAATCTAACATAAATACAAGAAAAGGAACAAGACGTGACATGCCTGACCCCACGACAGCATCTTCCCAAGCAAAACAAGACAACAGAAGACTGAACACGCCCCGTGCTCAGCCAGCACGGGGGCGTGCCCAAGTGTCAGCAGAAAAGACAAAGTGGTAGAAGCTTCTATTGCCCACCACGGGGCCGTGCTCAGCGGACACGGGGCCGTGGTCAACTATAAGATTCGCACAATCCAGGCAAATCTTCATAGTACAAAGATTCTTCTGCACACGGGGTCGTGCTCAGCGGACACGGGGGCGTGGTCAACTAATAAGACAAAGCTGCATTAAATGAAGAAAGAGAAGGATGTGGACACGGGGCCGTGCCCACTGGACACGGGGCCGTGCCCGAGCTTCTGTTCAGCTTATAAATAGGAGTGCTTGACTCAAGCTCAAACCATCCCTTGGCACACCACCTCTCTCACACTTCACTCACCACCCACCACCACCATAACACCATCATCCACCACCATCATCCATTGTCCATCGTAGAGTATGTGAGTCGTCTCAGGATCCAAGATTGATCGTAAGAGTTCTTGACAATCAAGACCATGTTTGCCTAAGTCTCTTACATCACTTGGTGAAGACAAGTGTTTAGTGTAATACTTTTTATTTCTAATCTTTTCGCACTTTTTATTTGGTTTTGTATTAATGACTTTAATAACTAGTTTCTTATGTTGAAGGTGGTCTTTCCTTATCGTTTGTCCGTGGTGTCTTGAAATTATTTTACTGTCTATATAAAATAAAAGATTTTCACCACTCATATCTCCACGGTCTATATGGAGGTATGTTGGCTACCTGGTCGGGGGTTAAGGGAACGGTTTGGTAAAGGTCTTGCCATTGTTCAGCGTTTAGAGGTCCTGCAATGGACCTGGGTCAAATTTAGTAGGACCTCCTTCAATGCTTAACGGTATTGGATGGCGGGGGTCCAAACTCTTTGATCCCCTCATAAGTTAACTACTATTAATACTATAACCCGGCTATTTAGGACTGTATCCCTGCTGACTCAGACTACTTAGTCGAGGGTAACGTCGCCTCCAAAAGAGGGGCCTACCATAATTTGCATTAATAACTTAATTAATTATCTTTCAATAATCCACCCTTTTAGGATTGTATCCTTGCTGACTCAAACTACTGGGGTGAGGGTAACGTCACCTTCAAAAGAGGGGCCTACTACAATAACTAAGATAATCTCTTAAATAAGTGCAAAAGTGCGGAAATAATCAAAGGTTACACTAGATACGAGTCGGAACCAAGTGATTCATCTTGTCTATCTGTTTTTCTTTTTATTTTTATTTTCAGCATTTTAGTTAGTTTTTATTTTTCTTAGTTTAAAACATTTTTCTAAACCTTTTGATTTGATTAGACGTTGAGGATAAACCGGTACTAAAAGCTCTTATGTCCTTGGACGACCTCGGTATCTTGCCAACACTATACTACGCTCACGATGGGTGCACTTGCCCATATGAGTGTTTAGTGTTAGTAAAATATCGTGTTTTATAAATTTAAAACTTGGTTAAAAATAAGTGTTAAAGGGGCTTAAAATATACACCTAATATATATAACACTTCACATGCATCAGCACTTCATTGGTGGTTTAGCCCCTGAAATCAAGGGGAATGTCAAGGCTTCAAAGCCTACCACCTATAGATCAGCTGTAGATCTTTCACTGTCTCTTACTCTTGATGTTATAAGGAGTAAGTCTAGGAGGGCCACTGTGGATGGGAAGAGGAAGAGAGAGGATGATCAGTCCCACCAGTCGAACATGAAAAAGAAAGGAAACCCAGGGTTTAAGAAGGATCAGTCTGATAACAAGCCTCAATGCAAGATCTGTGATAAGAGGCATTTTGGAAAATGCACTCTAGATCCACAAGCCAAGCCTTGTGGAATCTGTAAAAAGAAAGGACACAAGTATTTGGAGTGCCGAAACTTGAAGGATGCAACCTGCTACGGTTGCAATGAAAAAGGGCACATTAAGACAAACTGCCCAAGGAACACCAAGAAGCCTGATGAGGCAAAGAAAACACATGCTAGGGTGTTTCAAATGAACGCCAAGGAGACAGTGAATGATGATAAAGTTATAACAGGTACCTTCCTCATTAATGATATTTATGCTAGAGTTTTATTTGATTCAGGTGCAGATAAGTTGTTTGTAGACCTTAAGTTTAGTAAATTGTTGAATATGCCTATTAAAACTCTAGACATTAAATATGAGTTAGAACTCGCAGATTGTACCTTAGAAACTGCTTCAACTCTTCTTGATGGATGCTTTATATCCATTAAGAATCATTCTTTTCCGCTATCTCTTTTGCCAATGAAATTGGCTGGGTTTGATGTAGTTTTAGGCATGGATTGGTTGTCGCGTAACCAAGCCCAAATTGCTTGCGATAAGAAACTAGTTAACATCAAAACCCCATCTGGTGAATCGATCACCATTCATGGAGATACACACTATGGTTTGCCCGACAATGTATCTATACTTAAAGCATCCAAGTGTCTGAAAAGTGGATGTGTCATCTACATGGCACAGGTGACAGTTGATGATCTGAAACCCAAGTTAGAAGACATTCCAATCATTTCTGAGTACCCGGATGTCTTCCCTGACAAATTACCTGGATTACTTCCTGAGAGACAAGTAGAGTTCAGGATTGATATCCTACCAGGAGCAGCACCAATTACACGAGCTCCTTACTGTTTAGCACCAACAGAAATGAAAGAACTGAGAACCCAATTGGATGACTTATTGGAAAAGGGTTTTATACAACCCAGCTCATCACCTTGGGGAGCACCCATACTATTTGTAAAGAAGAAAGATGGTTCAATGTGTCTGTGCATTGATTACCGTGAGCTAAACAAAGTGGCAATTAAGAATCGTTATCCATTGCCCAGGATCGACGACTTGTTCGATAAACTCCAAGGGGCAAGCTTCTTCTCGAAGATTGATTTAAGATCAGGGTATCATCAACTCAAAGTTAGGACTGAAGATGTACCTAAAATTGCGTTTAGAACAAGGTATGGCCATTATGAGTTCTTAGTGATGCCTTTCGGGCTCACTAACGCACCTGCAGCATTCATGGATCTCATGAATCGAGTCTGCAAGCCGTACCTAGATAAGTTTGTCATTGTCTTTATAGATGACATACTTATCTATTCTCGTAATCAAGATGATCACGAGAAACATCTTCGATGCATTCTAGGACTGCTACAACGGGAGAAGCTTTACGCTAAATTCTCCAAGTCCAAATTCTGGCTTCGCGAAGTCCAATTCCTTGGACATGTTGTAAGCGAGCGTGGTATCCAAGTGGATCCCGCTAAGATAGAAGCAATCATGAACTAGGAAGCACCTAAGACACCTATAGAGATTCGCAGCTTTCTGGGATTAGCAGGTTATTACAGAAGATTCATCGAGAACTTCTCAATGATAGCCGCACCTTTAACTACCTTGACCCGCAAGAATGTAAAGTTTGATTGGGGTCCTAAGTAGGGCTGGCAATAGGTAACCTGTAGGTAACCTGCTGAGACACGATAACAGAAAAGTACACCATGTGATTTTTTACGTTTTTAAAAATAATCAAAATTTGAAAGTTAGGATCCATTATTTCTCCTTCTAGGTGCATAAAATATACATCTGTCTTATAGACATTGTATATAAAGTAGTTAAATGAGCCGTATTCATGTTTAAAATTTTTGTTGTTCGCGTTATCAGATACCTGTTAAACCTGCTAAGACAAGATTTGCCAGCCATAGTCCTAAGCAACAAGAATCTTTTGAAATCCTTAAGCAAAAGTTGAGCAATGCTCCTGTGTTAACATTGCCTGAAGGAATAGAAGAGTTTGTTGTCTACTGTGATGCTTCGCACACTGGCATGGGATGTGTGCTTATGCAAAGAGGCAAAGTGATTGCCTACGCATCACGACAACTAAAGGTGCATGAAAAGAATTACACCACCCACGACTTGGAATTGGGTGCCGTTGTATTTGCACTTAAGCTGTGGAGACACTATTTATATGAAACTAAATGTGTGCTATATTTAGATCACAAGAGTCTCCAACACTTGTTTAATCAGAAGGATCTCAACATGAGACAATGCCGTTGGATGGAAACTTTAAACGATTATGATTGCGAAATTCGCTACCATCCTGGCAAAGCGAATGTAGTCGCTGATGCTCTAAGCCGAAAGGGAAGGATCAAACCTATACGAATTAATGCCAATAGTATCGAACTCAAGAACAGCTTGAATGAGAGGTTGTTGGCCGCTCAGAAGGAAGCTGTATTGGAAGCTAACTTTCCAAGGGAAAGACTAGGTGCAACTTTTGATCAGTTGTCACCAGGGAACGATAGAATCCTTAGATTAAATGGTCGAATCTGGGTTCCCATCCATGGAGGACTTAGAGATATAATCCTCCAGGAAGCTCATAATTCAAGATACTCAGTTCACCCTGGAGGTGACAAAATGTATCAAGATTTAAGGGTAAACTATTGGTGGATGGGTTTGAAGAAATCCATAGCCACACACGTAGCTAAATGTCTGACGTGCGCCCAGATTAAAGCTGAGCAACAAAAGGCGTCAGGATTACTGCAACAGCTAGAACTTCCCACGTGGAAATGGGAAATGGTAACAATGTATTTTGTCACCAAGTTACCTAAAACAAGGCATGGAAATGATACAATATGGCTCATAGTTCACAGACTGACTAAGTCGGCTCATTTCTTACCCATCAAGGAGACTCATAGCTCCGATAAGCTAGCTCAGTTATATGTGGACGAGATTGTATCTCTTCACGGAGTGCCCGTATCTATTATATCTGATAGAGATACTAGATAAACCTCTCATTTTTGGAAAAGTTTCCAACAATTCAAACGGATGGACAAAGTGAGCGTACAATTCAAACGTTGGAAGACATGCTTCGCGCATGTGTCATTGACTTAGGTGGTAGTAGGGATGACCACCTTCCCCTAATTGAGTTCTCCTACAATAACAGTTACCATACCAGCATTCAGGCTGCGCCTTTCGAGGCCTTATACGGAAGAAAATGTAGAACGCCCGTTTGTTGGGCGGAAGTTGGAGAAACTCAATTATCAGGACCTGAAATAGTCCTTGAAACAACGGACAAGATTTTCCAAATTTGTGATCGCTTAAAGGCTGCCAGAGATAGGAAGAAAAGCTATGCAGATAAAAGGCGAAAACCTCTAAAGTTCGAGGTAGGAGACAGAGTTCTACTGAAAGTATCACCCTGGAAAGGTGTGATGCGTATTGGTAAGAAGGGAAAGCTAAGCCCAAGGTACATCGGACCATTCAAGATCATCGAATGTGTCGGGAGTGTAGCTTATAAGCTAAACTTTCCTGATGAGCTTAGTGGAATTCACAATGTGTTCCACATTTGTAACTTTAAGAAGTGTCTAGCTGATGAATCGCTAGCAATGTCTCATAAAGACGTACAGATAGATAAAAGCCTGAGGTTTGTTGAAAGACCTATATCGATCGAGGATCGACAGGTTAAAAAGCTCCGAAGGAAGCATGTACCGATTGTGAAAGTAAGATGGGATGCCCGTAGAGGCCCTGAGTATACATGGGAGGTAGAGTCCACTATGTGACAGAAGTACCCTCACTTATTTCACTAAATATCGGGGTCGAGATTTCTTTTAAGGGGGTGAGGATGTGACACCTTGCAAAAATCGTGTCCAATTATGTGAAGACATGTGTCATAAACCCTAAAAGTGTGAAAGAATGATTTTGACGGACTAAACTTGACAAACATTGAAAATACGTATGCGAAGAGACTAAATGTGTCAACATGCTAAACTTATGCCTCTGATTGACCACACATGATGAACGTATTCTTAAACGAGTAAATATTCGGACGTGAGAAGCCGTTTGTGAAAGAAATTGAAAATTTACAAGACAAAGGGGTTAAACGTGTCAACATGTTAATTCTTACCTCTGAGTGACCTTTTAACAAACCCGGGTCTTTGTAATATTCGATTATACTCTCAAGAATACCTAATAATGAATTCACGAGGTTTCGGTATCATATTGTGACAGTTATGCAAAATTCCAAGAAAAAAGGGTTAAAAGCATCAACATGTTCAAATTAACCTCTGAGTGACCTTTAAACGAAACCCGAAGCATAACAATACTCGATTACACTCCCAAGAATAATTACAATCCATCTCAAAGATCAATTGTGCCAAATTTATACCTTAAAGTGCTTTAGAGGGGTTAAATATGTTAAAAATAGAAGTATGTAAGGGTTTTGGAAGACCAGGGACCAAAGTTGCCAACTTGGAAACTTGAAATGAGGGCTCACGGGGTGCGACCACACCCCCCCCCCTTTGTATTCGCGTGACGCGACGACCCCATTTCGATAGAATAAGCATGCCAGGTGCATGTTATCTCCTTCAATAGCCTCCAAACAAACTACTAAGCTTTAAACTCGAAAACTATGAACTTTTGATGGTTTTTAAAACCACCATGGACACTTGTGACCATCTCTGGACCTCCCTAACACCTGGCATGATCCAAGATCACTCCCTTCAACTATAAATAGAGGCTTTGTGTTGCCTCATTTCCTTGCTCATTCACAAATCCTTCTCCTCTTACTTGCTTAAGCTTTCGTGAGCATTTCTTGGGATTCCTGATAAAAAAGGAAGCCCTCCTGAGTTTAAAGTTCAAGCTAGGACCCTTTGTAAGTGTCCTTAGCCACTCAAGTTCGGTTTTTATGCGTTTAAAGACCGAAAGTCAAAGTTGTCACAAAAGGGCTTTGACTTTCGGTTTAGACCTTAAGGGGCCAGCCATTGTTCAAGGCGAATATGGCTATGTGATCATAATTAGGTAGGTGTTAATCTCTAACAATGGCACCTCCTAATTATCACGTTTACTTAGTTAATTGTTGGGTCAAAGTAATTACGTAAAAAGTCAAACTAGTCAAATTTTTAAATAAAAATCAAAACTGATAATGTAGAAGTTATAAAACATGTTTTATCACTTTAATAACTTGGTAAAAATTATTAGAACATGTCTAAACATGTTCAACCCGACAATTCTAAGTTTAAGCTCGGTTCGCAACCGAAAGTCGCAAAAGCTTGACTTTTGCTTTGACTTTCAGTTCTGACCTGATTAAGCTGAATTCATTTATGTTTTAAGCTTCCATTGTGACCATTTAATGTTGTGGTATAACTCTCTAAAGTTATAATATCAGGTCACTTAATATTCTGAATTATATGCATGTTTCCGTTATTATGCTCATTATTAACAATTATGCCCTTATGGTCTAAAAATAGGATTTTTGAATAAATATGCATGCAAATGAATTAGGTACTGATTAGTAAACATAATTATAGCATTTTGATACTTACATTCTGGTCATAAACTGACGTTATGCTAAAAATCGTAAATTAAGCTTTTATAAAGACTAAATTACCCTTTGAGGTATAAATCATGTTTAAAACATAAATTTGACTAAAAACTCATTACCTACTGTTTTGATATTATTTTTAGGGATTTTTGGAATATTGGGTCAGATTATACACTGACCTTAATATTGAGTTCTTGTATATAGCTTGTAATTGACGATAATACCCTTTTAACAAATAAAATGAGTTTTACATATAATTAGCATGCAAAACTTTTTTCTACTGATCTAACATGAAAAATAAAATATTTTGACAATTCAAGGCTGGTCAAAATCTTAGAATCACTTAAACTTTGCAATTATCGTCAAATATCGGCTTTTACGCTAATTAGATGCATAGTATGGTTTAAAACAATATTTAGCACCCCAAGACTTGTTACCTACTGAATTTATAAATGATTTTTAATATTTTTACAGCAGGTATAAGTTATGAAATCAGAATTCTAATTATGTCCTTAAAAGCATAAGTGAAATGACCAAAATACCCTTTCGGGGCATAGTTTGGCCATAAATGATAAACCATACATATGTATGATATCCTACTATTATAACATCATAAAATAAATATTTTTACAGAATGTTTTTTACCAGAACTTCAGTTTACTTACAAACCTCTTTTATAAATCTTAAAATGACCAAAACACCCTTATGAGGCTTAATTCGGTTTTAAATTCTTTTTGGGCATACGTGTTAACATCCTACTAATGTCTTAACATATTTTGAGCATAATAACATATGGGACTTGTATATGGTTTATTCGGTTACCCGTTATGCTTATATGCATTCGGTTCAGTTTATGTAACTAGTTTGCATAAATTAATCGAAACGGGTTAACTTTGCCATTTAAACTTCAAAATCCAGAATGTGTTTAGTTTACCCATATTATACAAGTGTTCATACTTGTTGGGTCTAAATCACGTTCCATTCCGGTCACCGCTTAATCTAGCGTTTCGAATCGTAAAGCATCTTTAAAACTAACCGGTCTAAGTCTTTGGAGTTAAATGCTCGGTTGGGCCCTGTGGTTTGCAAAAATTACAGATTTGGTCCTAGTGGTTTACTAATTACACGCGTGGTACCAAAACTTGTCAAAAATGAACTCGCTTGGTCCCCAGCCCTAACATCAGTTAAATATCTCTGTTAAAACACCCTTGTGCTTGGCACATGAGGGTAGTTTTGTCCTTTCAGTCCAGCCTTATATACCTGGTTAGTCCCACCCACCCACCCCCTTCTTCTTCTTCCCCAAACCACCACCACCACATTGGCCTGCAGTAACCCAAATTCTCAGTCAAACTAATAAACATTCATTCTAAATCAAATTTATTTACTCCCCTGTTTTCACATTAAATCTTTCACCAACACTTAATAATTTTAAACTTACATGAACTCGAGAACCAATGCAGACGCTCCTCCACCCCCAATGAAAATGCCAGCAACCCCAAACCTTCCATTATTTTGCCTCAATACCTGCATACAAACGACTTGTATTTTTACACTAAACGATTGTTGGATAACATAACTAAAATTTCACAAAAAAAAATCATATTGTCTGCAATGAAAAGCCCATATCATTAGAGCATAAACATACCCCTAACAAGGTGACCAAAATCCGAGCTCCACTACAACCTAGCGGGTGTCCCAACGATACAGCCCCATCAAGTTGACTCTCTTACACAAGAAAAATATCCCCAAACCCCTTCCTTATCATCAAAATTTTCTTCATCATCAACAATTCAGTTCATAGAGATGCGCTTCTTGATCAATTAAATCCGTTGCTATTAGGTGGTGGAGATGAGATGGTGGTGGTGGTGGTTTGCGGAAAAACCAGGTATTTAACTTTTTTTTTATAATGGGCTGGGCTGAAAGGACCAAATTACCCTCATGTGCCAAGCACATGGGGTGTTTTAACAGATATATTTAATTGATGTTAGGGCTGGGGACCAAGCGAGTTCATTTTTGACAAGTTTTGGTACCACGCGTGTAATTAGTAAACAACTAGGACCAAGTCTGCAATTTTTGCAAACCACAGGGACCAACCAAGCATTTAACTCAAGTCTTTGACTTCAATAAGACCCATTAGTATCCTGATAGGTTAATAAAACCTTCCTCGTAGATTAAGTAGCTTCAGTAGAAGATATTTGCATAAAGTCTTAGGAATATACGGTTGGGTAGCATCCTTTGCATAATTAACTCAGGTAAATACTTTTAACTTATTTTCCCTTATACGGGCTTGGGATACGGTAAATTATTAGCGTTTGGTTGGGTATGGGATCATTTAATCGGATTATGATTAATAAATCTGCATAACCCGTTTTAATCTGTTTTGTTTGATAACATAAAAATTGGGGGTTAACGACTGTGTTCTGGATATCCTCAGCTCATTAAAGTTATTAATGGCCACGACCCATGCACGGGGTGTAGGCATACACCTGACATATGCAAATGCTAAATAATAAATTACCCACAAGTTGGGGATAACTCCTTTGTGGGTTTATAAAGTGGTAAGTCGGTTAATTATGTCCGGTTTCCAAACCGGCCCCAAATATATGACAAACATATAAAACTGTATACAAGATTTGAAATGAAATTGTCCCAAGTTATAAAAGATATTTCTGCCTTGTGCGCCTAAACCAATTTTCATAAATGTTTTCAAATGAGTCAGTTAATTGTATTTACCAGTGAAAACTGACGTATTTTCCAAAGACTAAGTGACAATTACCTCTCGAAACTAGGCTGGAGCTACTTGGCGTTTATTAAGAGGATCTTACAAATCCTTAGATGCCTAAAGTCTGTCAAACTCAGTTTTATGTATTTGTTTTATGGTCCACCTGTGGATCTCTATTACAATCCGTTTGTATATTCTTTTGTTTTGAACTTTGGACATTATAGGTTGTAATAGTAATAACCTCCAAGCCTTCCGCTGTGCTACAATTGTGTTTAATTATCTATGATGATATCAACTACGTCACGATACTCCCCACCGGGCCCACCGGAAATATGTGGAAATATTGGGGTGTGACAGTGTCGCTCAATCTTGACTGGTCCCTAAATTATTTCTCTTTTTCTAACACTTCCCCTCAAGTTGAATAGTAGGATCTCCAAAATTCAACTTGTCCAAGAAATTATTTAAGATTCTACTTCCGACAGCTTTGGTTAACATATCTGCCTGTTGGTCTTCATATCGGATAGATGGTAGTTCAATGATATTAGCCTCAAGTTTCTCTTTGATGAAATGCATGTCCACCTCTATGTGTTTTGTTCGATCATGTTGCACGGGGTTTTCTGAGATTTGAATTGCAGCTTCATTGTCACACATGATCTTGCTCGTCTCTTTCGGGGGGAACCCAATTTCAGTTAGAAGTTTTCGTATCCATAAGACCTCTGCCAATCCCCTTGCTATCCCTCTGAATTCGGCTTCAGCACTTGAGAGAGCGACCACATTTTGTTTTTTACTTCTCCAAGTGACAAGATTACCACCAACCAGAGTGAGGTAACCTGACGTGGATCTCTGATTTCCTCTATCTTCTGCCCTATCTGCATCAGTAAACACTTGAGTGTTTAAATGGCCATTTGATTTGAAGAGCACTCCATGACCAACTCTTCCTTTCAGATATCTTATAATCCTTAAGGTTGCCTCCATATGAGTAACTTGTGGCTGGTGCATGAATTGGCTTATTACTCCTACTGCATATGATATATCTGGACGGGTGTGCGAAAGATATATTAGCTTACCAACTATTCGCTGGTATTTGTTCCTGTCAGCCAACTCCGCTCCTTCCTCCATGTAAAGTTTTTGGTTTGTCATCAGGGGAGTTTCAGCTGGTTTACAATCAAGCATCCCAGTTTCAGCTAATAAGTCTAGAACATATTTTTTCTGGCAGATAAAAATTCCTTGTTTTGACCTTTGTACCTCAATGCCGAGAAAGTACTTAAGCCTACCCAAGTCCTTCATCTCGAATTCTGTGAATAAATTTTCTTTCAGCCTTTTCATTTCCTCTTCATCATTTCCAGTAACTATCATATCATCAACATAGATAATTAAGCAGGTTATGAGTTTGCCTTTCCGTTTAAGGAACAATTTATGATCTGAGTTGCTCTGTTCAAAACCATATTTCTTCATGGCTAGGGTAAATCTCCCAAACCATGCACGAGGGGATTGTTTCAACCCATACAAAGATTTCTTCAGACGACAGACTTCTCCAGTTTTGAAGTTGCTTGTGAACCCGGGTGGAGCTTCCATGTAAACTTCTTCGTTCAACTCTCCATGTAGAAAAGCATTTTTAACATCAAACTGTTGAAGTGGCCACCCTTTATTTGCAGCTATAGACAAAAGAACTCTGATCAATCTTAGCTACTGGAGAGAAAGTCTCAGAATAGTCAATACCATATGTCTGAGTGTAGCCTTTAGCTACTAATCGTGCCTTATATCTTTCAATTGTGCCATCTGGTTTATGCTTTATTGTAAAGACCCAACGGCATCCCACTGGTTTTTTATCTGAAGGAAGAACACATTTTTCCCATGTATTGTTTTTCTTCAATGCATCCATCTCTGTTTTCATTGCTTCTATCCAATTCTCTGATTCTAGAGCTTACTCGACAGTGGTTGGAGTTTCTTTAGAATATAATGAAGAAATGAATGCCTTAGCTTCTTCTGATAAATTTCCTTTGGCAATGTTTGCCATTAGATACTTGGAACTTCGAGTCTCTTTTTCTGGAGAGTACCTCTTTGGAGGAACTCCTCTGTTTGCTCTTGGTGGAAGAACATATCTTCCTGGTGTTTCTTCTTGTACTGATTATTCCTGCAAAGGCTCAGTGTGCTCTGTGGTGGTTTCATGATTAGGAGCAATAGTATACTCAACAGACTCGATATCTTCAACATATTTGACATGTTTAGGAAAATCATAAGAGTGAGAGGGCTGAGTATCACTTACCTCAGACACCAGGTTGGGAGGAGCATCTTTGGTGGCACTGATATAAGGATCCTCAGATTGTGTGGGTGGTTGGAATGACTCGCCTTGGGTACTGTGATTAACTTCTTAAGATGTTGGCATCCATTCTAACCAACTCAGTGTGTTATAATCTCTCTCCCCCTGACCAGTGTGTTTGGTATAGAAATATTCAGTTTCAAGAAAGGTACAATTCAAGGTAGTAAACATGTGACGTCTATTAGGGTTGTAACATTGGTACCCCTTTTGATTAACTCCATACCCTAGAAAAACACATTTTTCGGCACAAGGTCCAAGTTTGTTGCGTTCTGTTTTGGGTATTTGAACAAACAACAAACAACCAAAGACACGTGGTTTTAGGGTGAGAGCTGGAGGGATTTTAGTAAACTCTGATAGGGTTTGAAGAGGAGTTTTGAGTTTAAGAGGATGCGTTGGTAGCCGATTAATGAGGTAAGTAGCAGTGACAACCGCCTCAGGCCAGAATGATTTAGGAACTTGGGATTCAATTAAGAGATCTCGGGTTATCTCAAGAAGGATACGGTTTTTCCTTTCAACAACACCATTTTGCTCAGAGGTATGTGTGCATGAAGTTTGGTGAATCATTCCTTTTTCTTGAAAAAATTGTTTCATGGAATTATTCACAAATTCACTTCCATTATCGGAGCGTAAAATTTGGATGGGTTTTTTTGAATTGTGTTTGGACCATGGCATAAAACCAAGTGAATTTTTCGAACACTTCAGATTTATGCCTCAAAAAATAGATCCAAATCATACGGGTGCAATCATCCACAAAGAGTAGAAAATACCGAAAGTTTTGTTCTCCGATAACAGGAGCCGGACCCCATACATCCGAGTGAATCAATGAGAAAGGTGAATCAACTTTTGTGTTGTTTGGTTTGAAAGTTGATCGATGGCTTTTTACAAGTACACAAGTTTCACAATTTATTGGTTTATTTGAAGGGAAAAGCTTAGGAAATAAAAGGTGTAGATACCCAGTGGACGGATGTCTAAGACGTCTATGCCACAACCAAGCTTCCCGACTTGTAGTTCCATGAGCCAACATTACAGTACCTTTCTGAGTCGTCTCGTCCACGTAATACAATCCTTGGTGCTCAGTGCCATGCCCAATGATTACCCCTGTCCTGATATCCTGTAAGATACAAAAGGTGGGATGCATCAGTACCATACAATTGAGTTCTTTTGTCACATGGCTTATTGATAATAACTTGTGTAACAATGAGGGAACATAAAGACAATTAGGAAGCTTTAATGTTGGAGAAATTTCAATTGTCCCTTCTCTTTTTACATCCATTATCCCACCATTTGCTGTTTTTATACGTGTTTTCCCAGGTTTGGATGACGAGACGAGGTCCGATAGTTCATAAGTCATGGTGTCGGTTGCACCACAATCAAATATCCAAGATTTATCTTGTTTTCCATTACAAGTGTGAGCCATATTTACCTTTCCATCATAATTAAGGGGTGTTTTGCAATTTTTGAAACTATTTTCAATATAACAATCAAAAGTGCCTATTTGTGACCCTTCTATTTCTTTAGGGTCTAAATCTAGAGTCTAAACTCTGAAAATTTAGGTTTAAGAATGAAGGGTTCAAGGAATCATCCCCAAACCCGTTACCTGTCCCACCACTCGAGCTACCGCCGTCCCTCGCCATACCACCGTCCCCATTCGAACTTTGGGTATCTGGTACACTTGTTTGGTCACGCGAATTAGTTTGATCCAGTTGCTGATCTGTCAGTGTTGCTTGCTGATCCGGTTGAACTTTGGGTATTTCTTGAGGCGGCTGTAGCAATGTTTTCATTTGAGACATGATATCATGGAGTTGAGTCTTTGACATTTCGGCCAGATTCATCGAAAGACCGTTACCGTTTCCGGCCATTTGGGGGTTTAGGTTTGTCTGTTTTTGTGTTTGATTTTGGTTATTGATACTGTTTTTGACAAGATTGATGATCTGTAATGCAAGATCATCATTCTTAGAATCATCCGACATGGTTTTAATCTGGGGATAAGATGGGATTGGATTGGAAGCTGGAAATGATGAGCAGGTTAATCCTAAGATCGATTACACTGCTCTGATATCATGATTTCAATGAGGTAAAGAACTGAAAAGGATTTGTTTTTGTAATGATTTACATTGGAGAAAAAACTGAACTTATACAAGATTACAAGATGAAGAAAAAAGGAAACATAATAAAACTTTGGCTGGAAAACAGGCTAGCAATGAGCTGGCGGATCCTCTAATTTGGGAGATGATGTCGCTCAATCTTGACTGATCCCTAAATTATTTCTCTTTTTCTAACAATGGTATCTAGTAATCTATCACCATTGTTCTTGCCACTATTTTAGAAAGTCATGTATTACACAGGTTGAATAAAGAATATATATTATATAGTTTGTAATATAAGTTCAGAGATTATAAAACGATATTTTGAAATAATACATGACTAAAATTATTAAAGGCTAAACCAAGAGAAATGAGAAAAAGAATTTTTGGGCTCATATATATCTCAGGGCATGTTCATGTCCTAAATAGGTTGACCCATCTTACATATGTTAATAAATGAGCCGTGTGCGGGTTGGGTTGTAAATAAACGAGTCAGCCCATCAGCACATTTAAGTTTTAGATTTGAAAAGAGTTAAATGCCCGGATAGTCCCTGTGGTTTGCCCTTTTTTCATCTTTAGTCCCTAACTTTCTAGAATTATAGCTATTGTCCCAAACTTTTGCAATTTCGTTCCCGGATAGTCCCTATGCCTAACATCAGTTAGTTTTCTCAGTTAAGAGGATGTGAAATGACAAAAATACCCTTACTATTAAACAAAATAAATTAACCTATTAGCCATGTGATTTAGCTTCAAATTAGACAACAATACCTTGCATTTTCATTTGTAAATTGAAATCAGATTCAGACCCTTTTAGATTAAATGATATAACCTTTATCATAGGGTTTGAAACATTGATAGTCTTAGTCTCGTTAGTGACAGCCACCATTATTGTTTTGGGTGATGATTGATGAACAACGTCAACAGAAGCAGCCACCGTTGCAGGTGCACATTCGCCGGAAATTTTAAAATTAGCAGCCATTCAACCCACGAACCGTAGCCCAAGATTCCCAGGAACCGTGGAGATGCTTCGTTCTCTTTGCCGGCGGTGGTTGTTGTTTCAGGTGTGATTTAAAGATATGAGATGAAGGTAAAATCCACTTTGTTTCTGGTGCGATTCGATCAGTCTACGTGTGTTTTTGGTAGCTGGTGATGATCGATGGTCTTCTTGACAGCTACTTAATTTCCGCTTACCTTTATTGTTGTCGGAATCTATGGTTTGCTTGACCATCCTAGTGAACTACTGGGGTTTGTGGCGACAATATTCATGATATTTTGCGCGAAGACAGTTGATGATTTGAATGGCGGGCAGAACTGAGCTGCCGTATGTTTCCTGTACACGGCGGAGAAGGAGTTTTGGAACATCGACGACTGGTTGTCCATGGGTGATGATACGGCTGCAGGTAAAGAAAGTGGGTGGTTTTCAGAAGTCAACAATAATATAGGTGTGATATATAGGTTTGTATACTAGGTTTTGGTCAATGAGGTTTATACTTGAGCTGATGTGGCAAGCTATCTCAGTGGCGGAACTAGACCTTCAACTCAAGGGTATCCTAAAATTTTTTAAGGGTGTCCTCGTACTTGTTTAGGGGTGTCCTGTGTATAAAAATCGGATTTTTTTTTTTACACTACTGGTAAAAACTTGAGCCGTAGCCCGGGCTACGCCCGTTTACACTACAGGTCCGCCCCTGAGCTATCTCCTGTAATGAAATCTAGGGGGGTTATGGCAGTGGTGTGATGGTGGTGGCGCTGAGTGGTAATGGCGGCGGTTGTGGTGGTGGTTTTTTAAAAGAGAGAGAGAGAGTAGAGAGAAATGTGTTTGGGAGGACAGAGACAATATAGGAAATTGTTTTATTTTTTATTTTTGTTATAGTTAGTGGGCCCCACATATATAATATATATAAGTATTTAATTTATTTATTTTGTTTTACATTAAGGGTAAATTAGTCATTTCACACCCACTTAACATCAAAAACTAACCCTCATCCGTGTCAGGGACTATCCGGGAACAAAATTGCAAAAGCTAAGGACTATAGGTGTAATTTTAGAAAGTTAGAGACTAAAGGTGAAAAATGGGCAAACCACAGAGACTATCCGTGCACTTTCTCATTTGAAAAATATTTGGTTTTTACGTGCAACATGTTTACGACTATTTACAACTTATTACAACCTCTCAACGTGTTTACCACTTAATTGTAACTCCTTTACAAATAGGCAACCCATTTTGACTTGTTAGTTTGTTTGACCCACTTAGATAGAGTTAATGTTTATGACACAAATTAATATACAGGGTCGTATTCTATTTTTTTTTTCAAACCATTACAATTGTGGAACTTCAATCTATAAATTCAATTAAAGCATTATTTAACGCCTGGTTTTCTTGTTATTCAATTTTGCCTACTCTATGCATTGGGCTTCATCTTTTTAAATGCCATTAAGATGACACCCAATCTCTCTTTATGACTTATATCTCCTGTGCCAAATAGGCTAAAGTAGAGGCTTTATATGTTTATATACAACCATTTTTTTCATTAATGCATATGATATTCCAAAGGCAGATCTACGGATTTTCGTCTTTAGGGGTTGAAAACGGGTTGGATCAAACGGGTCAAATAACAAAACACATTAAATCCTAGCAAAATTGAAACTTGTTGAATGACTACTAAAAAAATTACACAAGTACACATATTTTTGGAAGAAAAATGTTTTTTTTTTGGATTACTTACCAAAGTTGAGGAGGGACTCCCCTCTCATGTCATTAGGCCCGGCCCGATTTTAATACCCTCAAAATTTATATGATTTTATTCCACTTTCCAAAGTGAACCGAGAAAATTCCGTTAGTTATACATTATCTTATCTATGTGATTTCAGTTATTTAAGCAAAATATTAAATTATTGGTTGAACCCGCTAATAATAATAGCGTCATATATAAAGACTCTCTTTACATACCTAAAAACTAAGCGCGTATCTACTCTCTCACTTTTTTCTACATTGCGCTTCATATATTATAGAATTGTACATAATACATTGAAATACTTTGAAATAACCACATGTGTCTAATGGTGATTAATTGCATTAATGTAAAGCCACATGGGTGCAATATGTCTTTGAAGGTTAAATGGATGTGGATGAAAATAGATTAGACACTATATTATTTTGCAATATCTTCTAATCATATACATCCAAATCAAACCAACTATATCTCTCCACCCTACTCTACATACACTTGTTGAGTACCCAAAGATAAAGACATTTGGGTCCATCTCACTTCATTCACATTCACACTTTTAATATCTTACTTTACAACCTCATTAACTAGTAACATAATTTGTACATATATTTTTCTAAATTTAGAACATCACTACCACATTACACTACATTATATTATAACAAAAATAATAATAACATAATACAAATGGCTAGTTGCATAAAAAAGTAACCAACTTTTGTCCAATTTTTGTTTGAAGTTAACCAATGTTAAGTTTCAAAAGATTTGATTTAAGGTAATTTGACAATTATGAAAATCCGATTTAAGGTAATCCGACCTGGTAACGAGTAAAACATAGTTGTCACGAGTGATATATCGTTTTTTTTTCTTTGGCATGAAGTATGTTGGTTATTCGAAACAAAAGTTGGACTAAAGTTGGATATTTTTATGCAAATTAACATAGAAATTTAAAAAAATTTCTTCACTTAGACAGATTCATCTGAGAAAGCATATGAGCAATTTGAAGAGCTTTGTAAAACCATTTTTCTAGTGGGAGTCGGGGACGGAGGATTGACCGATAATTTCCCTTTTAAACCGGTGTCTGAATTTGTAGAATCCTCATGGTGGATCTCCTCGAGCATTGCCACCACGTCGTTCATGATCGGACGGTCATTGGGCCGTTGGCTTACACAAAGAAACGAAACGGCTAGTGTTTGAAGCATTTCGTGCATTTGCGGGTCGGCTCTTCCTCTAAGCTTGGGATCAAGAATGTCAATTGGGTCCTTCTTAGCTTGCAAGTGGTCCTGAACCCATTGAACCAAGTGTGCACCACCTGGCACAGTTGGATCTAGTGGATGCCTTCCACTGAGTACTTCCAATAGCACCACACCAAAACTATACACATCACTCTTTTCGCTAATACGTTGTAACGAGCCATGTTCTGAAAACAAACACGAAAACAAACACCCAATTAGCAAATAGTAATTAAAACATCTATACATGTGGTTAGTTTGTGGGTCTGGCATGTTGGACAACATGTCAAAACAAGTTAATGTCAAAAACATTTTTTTTTGTGTGGATCTGGTCGGTTGAGTTAACCCGCAAACACTTTTTAGCTAGACACGTATAGTTAGTTAAAAAAATCAAGAGAACGTTACCGGGTGCCATATATCCATAAGAACCGGCTAACTGCGGTCTCTGGCTTTGCGTCAACACACCGTTTTGTTCTTTGGTAACGAGTCTAGCGAGCCCGAAATCACCAAGAAAAGGTTGTAGGTTTGGGCCCAACAACACATTCATCGCTTTCACGTCCCCATGTAAAATCGGAGGCACACAATCGTGGTGTAGATACGCAAGCGCGTGAGCCACGCCTAGTACAACCTCGTACCTAGTCTCCCATTCGACTCCGCATTTCCCCGAACCATGGAGTAACGAACTCAAACTTCCGTTGGGATAATAATCATAAAACAAAAGTTTAACCGTCGGGTTCGAACCCCACCCTAACAACCGAACAATGTTCTTGTGTCTGATCGAACCCAGCGACTCGATTTCAGACCTAAACGGGCCAGATTCGTCTGGTGACCACATCTTCTTAACCGCCAAAGTTTCCCCACTCGAAGTCGTTACTCTATACACGACCCCCGAGCTTCCGGTACCGATCACGTTCGCGGAAGTTAACCCGTGAACGATTTCATCAACATAAACTTCCATCTTTTGATAAAATGTAATCTCCCATTTTTCGTTTATTTCCTTTTTCGCTATTCGCATTCGAACCAATGTGTAAATGCCAAGTAGGACGAGCACCACGCTAATGCTGACTAGGATCGACATCGCCACTTTGGCTGATGACCTGGCACGATGCGTGGAACTCATTTTATCAGCTGGAGTAACAACCGCACCCGAAATGTAAAGAGCTTGGTTTCCAGCTAGATTTGAACTCGGGAGGCTTCGAAAAAACGGAGTGTTCGGTACCTCTCCGGTGAACTCGTTATACGACACGTTAAGCGAAACAAGGTTTTGAAGCCCCGAAAGTACATTTAACTCACCGGTAAACTTATTCCTAGACAAATCGAGACTCGCTAACTTGCTCAACCCGATAAACTCCTGTGGGATTTCTCCGGTGAACCCGTTACAACTAAGGTTTAAGGCGATCTCAAGCGACGGCATTTGCCCCAACCGCTTTGGTATCTCACCGGAGAACCCATTATCTCCAAGATCCAACAACTGCAGCCTCCTACAATCACCAATCTCCAACGGTATCCCCCCCGAAATCCGATTCTTCCCCAAATTCAACTTCGTTAACTCGGTTAACAACCCAATACCCGAACTCAACAAACCTGAAAGCCGATTATCCGACAAGTCAATAAACTGTAACCTCCGAGGAAGCGAATCCGGAACCACACCATTCAAACCATTGGAATGCAGATCAAGAAACTCAAGATTCACACACCCGGATATCGAATTCGGGATCATTCCCACCAGTTTATTGTTACTCATATCAACAAAATTCAAATTCATCAAATACCCAATTTCTGATGGAACAGTGCCGGAAATTCTGTTACCGTTGACCCGAAACCGATACAAATTCGTACAGTTTCCGATCTCCGGCGGGATAAAACCGGTCAAATCATTCGAAATCAACAGTAATTTCGTAAGATTTTTGAGTGAAAGTATTTGTGTCGGAATTGTTCCAATCAAATTATTAAACGAAAGATCCAAAGCTTGAAGATTCTCACACTCAGATAAGCTCGCCGGAATATGGCCGGAAATATTATTCTGCCAGGCGAAAAACAGAGTCATACTCTGTAGTTTTCCGATGGTTGCCGGAATTTCTCCGGTGATTTGATTGTTATCAACTTCTAAATGAGTCAACGAAACACAGTTTGTTATAGTGATCGGAATCTCTCCGGATAATTTGTTAACCGATAACTGAAGCTCCTGGAGCTTCGAAAGAGCTCCAAAGCTCGCCGGAATGTTTCCGGTTAACATATTTTCGGATAAATCTATCGTCGTAAGCTCGGGTAACCACCCGAGCTCGACGGGTATCATCCCGACTAAATTGTTCTGCCATAACAACAAGTTTTCGAGCTTTCGAAGCTCTCCGATGGACCTCGGGATTGATCCGGAAATCGAGTTTTGGTACAGGTAAAGATTCCTTAACTCTGTACAGTTCCCGATTTCCTCGGGAACTGGTCCAGACAGTAGCGCTGTGTACAGCGCTATTGTCTGGACCTTTTTTAGGTTCCCGATTTTTGTCGGAATCGCGCCGGAAATGCTGGTTTCTGCCAGGCCTAACATTATTAGATTACTGCAATTCCCAATTTCATCTGGTAATTTTCCTTTTAAATTCTTGTTCCCGCCAGCTCTAAACACTTGAAGATTTTTCAAGTTTCCAATACTTTTTGGAATCTCACCACTCAACTGATTATCAAACAACAACAAGTTTCTAAGATTGGTAAGATTCCCTATACTATCCGGGATTCCGCCTTGGAGATAGTTCGTGTTAACCACGAACGTCTCGAGATTTGCCAGCTGACAAATCTCTGGCGGAATCTCTCCGGTGATCGAGTTGTCAGAAACGTCGATCACCGTAAGCTCGCGATACTCTCCGAACTCCTTCGGGATTAGTCCGGAGAGATTTGTCGACGAGATTGTTAAAACACTCAAGGAGTTGAGAGAGTGTAGATTTGAAGGTAATGAGCCTTGTATATCAACAAACTTTAGATTAATAGAAACAACATTTGAATTGGAATTGCATTGGATTCCAATCCAGTTGCATGGGGTTGGGTCTGATGGGTTCCATGATTGTAATGCATTTGTAGAGGTGTTTAGGGTGGTTTTCCATTGTAATAGAGCTTGAGCTTGTGAGTCAATGGAGTGACAAGGGTTTATGAAGAAGAAGAAGAAGATGGTGATGAGGATAATGAATATATTAGGGTTTGATGATAAAGTTGCAGGCATTGCTGGTGGTGTAAGATAGAAGAGAAGAAGAAGAGAATAAGATGTGTTTTATGGGGATTGTTGAGGGGGAAACCCCATGGTTTTGTTTATGCAAGAATTGTAGATGAAGGGATCTGAATCCAATCACACTTTTGTTTTTATATATATTTTTGAGTTTCACTCACTTGTTTAATTTGGTGGGTGTGGAGTGCGTCCTGGGTTGTGATGGCCCGTCGAGACCCGTCAACACCGCCTCCTAGAGGTCCGGCACGTCGGTTTCGTTAGCCGAAGGAGATGGGGTTGTGTGTTTGACTGTTGTGATGTGAAAATTTAGGGGGGGGGGGGGGGGTCATCTCCCACACCCAAGACACATCACTTGGGTGAGGTGATGGTCCCCCGATGACGTGACTGCTTACGAAGACACATCACTTGGGTCATCTCCCACACCCAAGACGCATCACGTGTCAGTTTATCACCAAGTGATGGACCGCCTTCACACCCACTAGCCTTAGCGAAGCGTTGAACCAACATCACTAACTTGTTTGTAGAGGAATCTTACATACATGTAACTAGTTTGAACATACATATTTTTGGGAAGCACACTTATCACTAGATTAGGGGAGGGGTGGTTCACTAGTGATAGAAACTATCACTCACATTGTCCAATAAGATCGTGCCATGTCATCAACCAAATTTCTATCACTAGTGATAGAAATGTAGGGGGGTGGTATCACTAGTGATGAAATTCTATCACTCCCAATTTTTTTTAATTTTCATTTTAAAATTAAATTTCACTATTTTTTTAAATTTTTTATTTTAAATTAGAAATTAACAATAAAACACTAAAATTAAAAATTTCATTAAATTTAAAACATACTACTTCAATTTAACATACTAGAAACATACAATTTAAAAAAAAAAAACATACTCCTCGTCCGAATCATGAAACTCCAAACCTAGAGAACCTACTAGTTCGATTAAATCGTATCTCAACCGAAAGTGAGTTTCTTCGTTACGCAATTGTAGATGGATATCTTGTGGAACTTGGACTTGTGTAGGAGGATCCGGCACCCAATCCGGGGATATTGCACGTCCGTCTTCTTTGATCAACATATTGTGCAATATGATACATGCATACACTATGCTATGTATTGATTTCTTGGTCGTCGAACGAACCGGTCGGTGTAGTATACCCCATCTACCCTTTAAAGCACCAAATGCCCTCTCAACATCTTTTCTTACCGATTCTTGCAATTTTTTGAACACCTTTTCTTTATGCTCGACAGGAAATGAGGGAGCTTTCACAAAAACAGACCAAGACGGGTAGATACCATCCACAAGAAAAAAACCTCGTCTGTAATGTCGACCGTTAACATAGAAAGGAGAGGAAGGTGCGGTACCATCCTTTACGCTTTGGAACAACGGCGACGTGTGCAATACATTGATGTCGTTGTTTGAACCTGGAACACCGAAATACGAATGCCAAATCCATAAATCATTCGACGCCACCACTTCTAGTATGATGGTTGGTCTTTTGATGTCTCCCCTAACATACGCCCCTCGCAACTCTCTTGGACAATTTCTCCACTCGATATGTGTACAATCGATGCTACCGAGCATCCCGGGAAAATGCCATCTAGCCTCGTGTGCGGCGTAAATACGTGAAATGTCGTGGCTCGTTGGTTTGCGTAAAAACTCGTTAGCATACAACTTAATGACCGCATTGCAAAAAAATTGCAAACATTCACGTGAAGTTCTTTCAGACATAGCTAGGTATTCATCATATTGATCGGGTGGGTTACCTGTCGCTAGTTGGCGAATGGCGGACGTGCATTTTTGTATCGGCATGAAACTTGGTTTGCCCCTCGCATCGTAACGTTCTTGAAACCATTCCTCGCTTGCTTCGATGTCTCCAACAATCTTTAAAAATAATTCTTTGGGTAAACGAAACCGATCTCTAAACGTTTCGGCATTGTATAGCGGGTTTTCCACAAAATAATCGTTCATCAAAACTTCGTTGGCACGTATACGATCACGGTCGACCATCTTCTTCTTTGGGCGGGACGACTCGGCATCAAGCTCGTTATACACCGAAACAAAATACTTTAGCGTCTCGTTGTCGGAAGACGACTCGGTATCGCTGTCGCTAGACATCGGAAACGTCGAATCAGTAGGGAATTCCATTTGAGAAAGATTTAAAAATTGTGTGAAATGGGTTTAAAAGATGTAGATTGGTGTGTGTAAAATTGTGTAAAATTGAGATATAAATAGATAAATGATTGAAAGGGTTTTTTTTTTTTTTTTTAAAGATTGTTACCGTTTTTAAACGGTCAAAAAAAGCAAACGTTCGAAAAATTCAAAAGTTCAACGCGTGACACACTCAACGCGTTACAAAATTCACGCGTTATATATTGACCGGCGGCGGTGTAGCGTGATACTTTCACGCGTTATCGAGCTCCATAACGCACCACCCCGTCCCACCTTATAACTATCAGATATTAACTACTGATATATCATACGATAAAAAATAGTCAAACGAGCCGTATGATGGTCATATGGATTGAATGAAACGGCGGAAATGGTCAGACTGAAGGGAGTGAGGCATCTTTTGAGGGGGCGACTTGCGCCATGTGTCGCCACGTCATCATAGAGGTAGTTGGGTACAAAAATGGGGGTGGTGTTCATGGCAACTCAAGATGCCCAAGAAAGAGTTATGATTGGTTGTTATTAAAGTGATGTTTTTTGATTGGTGGATGAGAAAGGAAAAGAAAAAGTTTGGGCGTCTTGTGGGAGACGCCTTGGAGGTGGTTGCCTCTTGGAACGCCTATGGGGGGCGGTGTGAGGGGCTTCTTGGGGCTTCTTGGGTAGGGGTGGACGCCCCACTCCCCATAGTCTCATATTGATTGTGTGAGGGCTGAATCATATATCGGTATGATGTGGTTGACTGACAAATAAATGACTGATTTACTATTAACAAAGTCATATGTAGGGGTGCAAACGAGCCGAGCTTAAACGAGCTCGAGCCCGAGCCGAAAAACAAGCTCGTTTACTAAACGAGCCCGAGCCCGAGCTTTGCTTATCGAGCTTGAGCCGGCTCGCGAGCCTAATCGAGCTTTCTGTTTATATATTTTTTTATTAATATATTAAACATATATCTATATCATAATAATTACCATTTATATAAATACAAAAAAATAACTAAATTATATGTATAATAATAGTTATAATTAATATAAATTAATTAATAAATACTAAATGAGTCGAGCCCGAGCCGAGCTCGAGCTTGAAAAAATACCTTCGAGCCGAGCTCGAGCTTCAGAAATAAAGCTCGAATCGAGCCGAGCTCGAGCTCGAGCTTTCATATGTTAAACGAGCTCGAGCCTGGTCGAGCTCGGGCTCAGCTCGGCTTGTTTGCACCCCTAGTCATATGGATTGCAAGACTTTTTGGCTCTATCATATGACCTCTATGAGTTGACATGCATTGGTGTATAAGACTTGATTTAACATCATACGACTCATTTCATATGACAAACATGTAGACTATTGGAGGTGGTGTTTGTATCACGAGACCCCTTGTTTATTTGATGTTTGGTTTTCCTTTTTTTTTACCGAATTAATTCAAGCGTTAGAAGATTCTTATATGAAAAACTAATATTAAACATAGTTTTTTATCCGCACAACCTTATGGTGGTACAAAATTTGAACGAAGTTGTTTACAAAACACATTCTTCATTTTAATATCCAACTTTGACGAAGTATATTTTTCTGTCTTTATTTGATTTAGTTATAGAGTAAATTGTCATTTTGGTCCCTAAGATTTAACATTTTGAATCTGGGTCCCTGTGGTTTCAGTTTTATTGTCATTTTGGTCTAAAAGTAAAATCAGCTCATATTCGTCTAATAAAATCCTGTTATTTTGTCATTTTCCTCAGGGGCAAAATGATCGTTATAATTTTTATTATAACACATTTTGACCTTATAAAACCACATACTTACATTTTCCCCCAAACCCAAACCCTAATCCATCATCTTCTTCAAACCCCGTCAGTTCATATATCCAAATCCCTATATCCACGATTCAAAATAAAAACACAAAATTAAAATTTTCCATCAGTTCACTTCCCCTCTTTAGTTGTCAACCTAAAGAATTCATCTTCAATAGCATCAACGCATAATTCATCAATGTCACAAATCTAGCCTTCTCGCTCACCCCATAGAAAATATGCTCAGATCTAAAAAACTCATCACAGAGAATAACTAGGTGCGGCTGTTGTCAACGTCGTCAGAGCAAAATTAGTGACAACGAGTCAACTTTTAGTGCGAATAACCGTTCGGTATTGGAAAGAGTGGTGTTCGTTTGTTCATATGTAAATCTTGTTTGTAGTTTTTTCCCGTCGGCCCGGCTTGGGTCGGCGTTTGTTGTTAATGAAATTTACCTTTCAAAAAAAAATATGGACCCAAATTCAAAAGGTTTGAGTTTTGGAACAAAGTGACAAAAGTAAGCAAACCTCAAGAACCAAAATGACAGTTTACTCTTAGGTGCTGTTTGTTTTTTCAGATGTAAAATGTCTGTAGTTTGCGAACCACATCTGCAGGCATCTGCAAGAGAAGATGTGGCCCAAATATCTGCAGTCTGCAAGGAGAAGAGGGTTTGTTTTTTTCCTTCAAAAACAACTTCACACACACACACAACACACAAGCTCTCTCTCTCTGCTCTAGAAACTCTCTCTCTCTCTACAACCACCACCACCACCGCACCACCTCTGCCACCACCACCACACCACCTCCGCCATCACCGCCGCCCTCTTATTGACTGAAAACGGTGCACCACCGTCACAGAACCACCTGTTCTGGAACCACCACCGCTCCTCCTTGTTCTGGTCGCCGCGATTCTTCATCACCACCGCCGGAACCGCCGTCACGGAACCACCACCGCCATCGCCGAGGATTCTTCTTTCCCTCACAGCTCTCTCTCTCTCTCTCTCAGCTCTCTCTCTCTCTCACAGATCTCTCTCTCTCTCGCCCAATCTCTCACAGCCCTAAATTGGTGGTGGGTTTTGACGATGGTGGTGGCAGAGGTGGTGGTGGCGGAGGTGGCGGTGGTGGCAGGAAGAAGAAGAAGAAGGGTTGGTGGTGTGTGAAGATGGTGTGTGAAGATGTGTGTGAAGATCTTGAAGCAATGATTCATAGCTTTTTTTTAAGCAAACAAAAGCTATTTTAAGATCTTTTTTTTTTTTTAAAACAAACCGTCTTCAAGAGCTTATGTCTGCCCGCCCGCAGACATAAGCTCTTTTCAGCCAATATAAGCAAAAACAAACAGCACCTTAGTTTTAACATAAAAGTATTATCTTAGCCGTGAAATATGAATTAATTATTTTAACATAAAATTATGATGTAAAAATAAAACTTAGTAAAATCATATTACTTTCCTATCAAATAAAATATGAATGAATTATGAGTTTTGCTTTGGTACATATAACTCAAATCTTTTTTAAATGTTTTAACTATTAAAATTTCAAATTTTATACTTAGGTTACTCTCCACATATATCAATATTTTTTTTTCCATTAGTTGGTAATTCTATAACATAATATGGGGTGGGTGGCTTGTTCTTTCTTTTCTTTTTCTTCCCAATTTTAATGTTTTTGAAAGTTACTAACTAGGATAAGGTAGATATGGGTAGTGTCTTTTTTTCTATTTTTTTGCTTTTCTGTTATGAACATTAAAGGTGTTTGGCAGTTAGCTTTATGTATGTTAATCTAGGGGTTTGGTACCCTTTCTTGCATGTCTTGAGTTATAGTTTTCATTGGAAGTAACTGTCAGCAATAGACATGTTCTTCAATGACACCCCTATGTCTTTTATTTTAATGCCCATCTCCCTAGTGGTACTTTTTCTATTTTTAACCCTTTGCTCGTTTTCCATTTTAACCTATCTTGACCCAACCTATTTCAACATGTAATAAGATGATTATTTTGAAGGTTCTCGGCTCAACCCGCAAGCTCTATTTTATCTGATCTCATTAGTCAGCTAAGAACTGATATGATCACACGAGTTTTTCCAAAAATAGGTATTCATGGTTACAAAATATGTTACACAACACATCCAATATGCTCATCTTATCACTTTGACCCGCATTCCTATCATACAAAGAAATTGCACGTTATAGACCCGAGTCGTGGTTATAAGACCATGGGGTGTGGATCCCCTTCCCCAATTAAGGGGTATGGTGTCCCCATTCATCCTCTTCCAATAATATTAAGAGAGAGATAAACAAGAAAGAGATAGATAGAAAAGTTGATCGGGGAGTTCGGGGAATAATCCTCGTGGGCACCAAAATATCATTGGAGGGGGGGGGGGGGGGTCCCTTGGGGGCCGAAGGCCACATCACCTTCCCGAAGTCTTCCCCCTTCCTACACCCCTAAGTAAGTTATACATGTTTCATTGTCACGACATCTTAAAAAAGAAGAGAGGAAATAGATAATTTTTTTCTCGATACCATACAGATAATGACCTAGTTAAAGTTGTATGTTTGTTGGTTGTAAATAAAACTTATGATAACTTAAATAAGCCAAGTAGTGTGGTGGTCCAATGGTCTTAAAATCTATTTAGGGTGGTCACCACTTAAACAACTCAAATGAGGAAGGGGTCATACCCATGTTACTATAATTTAGGATAATAGTATCCGTTGTTTACTAATTGGATTTGGAGTTGAACCACAAGACAAAGACAGCCTACATGTCTCTGGTCACAAAGTTATGTTGCAAACCCTCACTTTTAACTAAATCCAACTATAAAGCAAAAACACACACCCCTTTGACAACTATAAGTTATAATAATAATAATAATAATAATAATAATAATAATAATAATAATAATAATAATAATAATAATAATAAGGGTGGGAGTTGGCTACAAAGTCCATTTTTCCTACAAAGTGTAAAACGTCACAGAACACCATAATATCGACCATAAAACACAATCAAAACCCACAAATAACAAAGTGAATATTACTAAGATGCCATATTTGTGGGTTTTGTGTTGTGTTTTGGATGCTAAGGCTTTGATTATCAAATGACTAACATTAGTGTGTTTTATGTTGATTATCATGTTGTGTTTTATATTCATAATTCTACGATGGTGTGTTTGAAGTTTTTATGGACCATAAGGGTTTGGATATTGTGTTTTAATGATCTTCACTCTGTTATTTGTGGCTTTTGAGTGTGTTTTATGGTTGAAATTGCGTTTTTTTACGAATTTGTACACTTTGTAGGAAAAATGGACTTTGTAGCCGAACCCCACCCATAATAATAATAATAATGTAATCAATCGTATATCTCTCTAGAATACATTACAAAACATATATAGAAAATACAGTGAGCTAAACTAGGAAACTAGCAATCCTAATAATGAAGGGATATGCACAATAGAATAGAAGATATACATCACAATCTACAGCTAATATATGTATCGCTAACAGGCCCCCTCAGTTTGAGCCGTAGCCGGACGAAGGCACAAACTGGAACGAAAACGAGTGAAAAGATGCTTCGGCAGTCCCTTGGTAAAAATATCCGTATACTGATAATCGGCAGGAACATGCAGAACACGGACGTCTCCAATGCGGACCTTGTCACGGACAAAGTGAATGTCTAGTTCCACGTGTTTGGTTCTTTGATGTTGAACGGGATTCTGAGTTAAGTAGACGGCGGAGACGTTATCACAGTAAACAATGGTTGCCTGTTTCGTAGCGACCCCAAGCTCGAGGAGTAAGTTGCGTATCCAAGAGGTTTCAGCGACTGCATTCGCAACCCCACGATATTCGGCTTCGGCACTAGATCTTGAAATAGTGGGTTGGCGTTTGGAGCTCCAAGAAATTAAATTTGCGCCCAAGTAGACACAGTACCCTGAGGTTGACCGTCGTGAGTCCGGGCAGCCCCCCCAGTCCGCATCAGAGTATGCGGTAAGAGATGTGGAACTAGAGGGGGAGAGATAAAGACCGAAGTCAATGGTTCCTTTAACGTACCGAAGTATGCGTTTGAGGAAAGAAAAATGTGTCTCCCGGGGATCATGCATGAAAAGACAAATTTGTTGAACGGCGTAGGAGATGTCTGGGCGAGTAATAGTAAGATATTGCAACGCACCCGTGAGGCTGCGGTAGAGGGTGCCATCTTTAACTGGAGGACCTGAGACTACACTTAACTTTGAGCCGATTTCCACAGGGGTGGTGCAGGGCTTGCAATCCGTCATGTTGGCACGCTTTAAAATATCTGAAGCATAGGAGGATTGAGACAGGAAGAGGCCATTCGTCTTGTGTGTAACCTTGATGCCAAGAAAATGATGAAGCGAACCGAGATCAGTCATTGCAAATTCTTTGGATAGGACCTGAATAAAGTGTTGTAGCAGACTCGGTGAAGATGCGGTAAGAATGATGTCGTCGACATATAGTAGCAAGTAAGCCATTTGAGTGCCGCGTCGATAAATAAACAAAGAGGTGTCACAAGTGCTACTTTGAAAACCGCATGTGGTGATGAAGGTTGCAAACCGGTGATACCATGCACGGGGAGCTTGCTTGAGACCGTATAAGGACTTTTTGAGCTTGCATACAAGACGAGGGTTGAAGGAATCCACGAAACCCGGGGGTTGATGCATATAGACTGTCTCATTAAGGTTCCCGTGAAGAAAGGCATTCTTCACGTCAAGCTGATAAATTGGCCATGCCCGGGAGACTGCCATGCTAAGAACGGTACGGATGGTGGTGGGTTTAACCACAGGACTGAATGTCTCGTCACAATCAACACCCACTGTCTGACTCTTACCATTAACCACAAGGCGCGCTTTGTAGCGCTCCAAAGTCCCATCTGAGTGAAATTTATGCTTATATAACCACATACACCTAATAACCGGAGCATCAGCAGGTCTCGGGACCAACTCCCACGTTTGATTATCTAATAGCGCTTTGTATTCAGCGGCCATAGCTTGTTTCCAGTTCGGATCAGACAAAGCGGAAAGGTGAGATTTTGGTAATGGTGAAGGGGTAGTAGAGGTCACGGTGTTAAGGTTGAAGGGGACGCGAGGTTTGGAGATACCCGCACGAGCACGAGTAATCATAGGGTGTGACGGTTGAGGATTGGGAGGTGGAGATGGGCTGGCAGGTTGATAGGCCGAGGGAGTTAGAGGCGTGTGGGAGGAGTGGGCCGAAGGGGTTGGGCTGGGTGTGGATCGGGCTGAGTGGGCTAAGGGGTTGGGTGAGGAGTTGGGTGTGGAATGGGCCGAAGGGGCTGAGGTGTTGGGTGAGGAGTGGGTGGGTGTTAAGTGGGGTGTGGGATGGGCCGAGTGGGCCGATGTTGTGGGAGTAGTAGAGGGGAAAGCAGTGGGAAAGAAAGGAGTGACCGATGGTGGTGGTTCAAGGAAAGAGTGGTTAGGAGGCGGTGTAGTGGGTGAGTGAAATGGGAATTTGAGCTCGTCAAAGATTACGTGTCGGGAAAAGATTACTTTCCCGGTGGAGAGCTCAAGGCACCGGTAGCCCCGATAGTTAGCAGGGTAACCTAGAAAAACGCAAAGGGTGGATTTATGGTCAAGTTTGTGAGGACGGGTGTCGGTTGTGCTAGGATAACAAACGCATCCAAACACGCGGAGGTGGTCATACGAGGGGTGTCGCCTATAAAGCATGGCCATAGGGGTTAGATTGTGAAGGACTTTGGACGGGAGAATGTTATGAAGGTAACACGCGGTGTGAAGGGCTTCCACCCAAAAGCGAGAGGGTAGAGAAGCGTGGGTCAAGAGGGACAACATGATGTCGTTAAGGCGACGGATCATGAGCTCGGATTTACCGTTTTGCTGAGATGTGTGGGGACATGAGAATCGAAATTCCATGCCGTTTGTAGTAGCAAAGTTTTTAAAGTTATGATTATTGAACTCGCCACCCATGTCACATTGAAAAGCTTGGATGGACAAATGAAATTGAGTTTTGACAAAGTTATAAAAGGTGACAAATTTATTAAAAACTTCGGACTTATATTTTAGTGGGTAAGCCCATGTATATTGGGTGAAATCATCAATCAAAACCATGTAGTATTTATAACCCACAGTGCTAAGTAATGGTGAAGTCCAAAGATCACAATGCACAATAGAGAAAGGTAAATGAGTACTAGTAACCGAATCATCCAGTTCGGTGATGTGGGCCTGGGCCGAGGAGGGCGGCTGCTGTTATGTGGACTGATGTTGTTGCTGGGTGTTAGTAGGTGGTGGGGTAGGGTAGGACCAAGGGTTTATCCAAGATCCTTGGGTAGGAAAGGGACAAGGTGGCACCATCCACTGTGGGGAGCCATAAAAACCGAACGGACCTGGTGGAGGAAAAGAAGGAGCCGGCTGGTTGCGGGTTTGGTACGAGTGTTGTCCTCTGCTTCTTGTTTGGCCACGACGATAAGAGCCGCCCCGGCGGTTACGGTTGTCACGATCACGGGGCTCCCGAGTGTCATGGGGGTCAGACCGGGGAGGAGCAGGAGGGGCTGAATCGACGGCGGCAGCCACGACTGGAGGAGAGACAGCAGCACGAGCACGTTGACGGCTTTGTTCCCGGAGAAGCATATCACAGGCATCGGCCCAGGAGGGCAGTCGCTGAACAATGAGGGCCCCGGTCATATCAAATTCCGGGGGTAGCCCACGGACCAGTTTCAACACAAGCCGTTTTTCAGGCACAGGGCAGTCAACGGCGGCCAGTTGGTCAACTATCTCCTTCAATCGCTGAAAGTAGGCTTCAAGGGAAGAGCAGGATTGAAGGGTAAGGTTGGTGAAATCTTCTTCAAGGGTGGCAGCCCGGGAGTCTTTATTGTTGAGAAAATGGTTTTCGAGCCGGAGCCAAGCCTGACGAGCCGTGGATCCGGGCTGGAGGACTTTGAGAAGAAGATCGTCTGTTAACGTGCCGTAAATCCATTGAAGGACCACGGCATCGATCTCCTTCCAGGAAGCTAGGGATGGGTCATTGTCAGCGGGTTGGGGGTGTCATCGATGTGATCGAAGACACGGTAAGCGGTAGCGTGGAGATGAAAGAGGTTAACCCAGGACGAGTACGAGACCTTTTCCCCGTCAAGAGTTCGAATCTTCTGTTGAATGTTGTTGACGGAATACACAGGGTGTAAGGGAGTTGGGTTCGAGGTTTTTGGTGGGTCGACATCAGCGGTCAAGGATTTTGGGGAGTTGGTATCATCGTCTCCCATTGAGACAGAAGGAAAAAGAACAAAGTGTCCGGTGAATGAAAGCCCGAGGGCAGCGGTCGGAGCAGGAAGACCGAGGTCTTTGACAGGGGCGGCGACCAAAAAAGGGGATTAGGGTCCAGAGCGTCTGCGCTCTGATACCATGTAATCAATCGTATATCTCTCTAGAATACATTACAAAACATATATAGAAAATACAGTGAGCTAAACTAGGAAACTAGCAATCCTAATAATGAAGGGATATGCACAATAGAATAGAAGATATACATCACAATCTACAGCTAATATATGTATCGCTAACAAATAATAATAATAATAATAATAATAATAATAATAATAATAATAATAATAATAATTACATTGTTAGTACCTGATTTAGACCCATGATTACGATTGTATATTTAAGAACAAGGCTCATGACGAAAATTTCAGGAATTCATGTGCGCCATATTCAAGTTTGTATTTATGACGAAAAAATCACGAATTCATGTGTGCCATATTCATGTTAATATTGAAGAGTATTTTGAACCAATATGTTCCTTATAACAGATCACTACATGTTTAATATGTATTCGTGTGTAATCGCATATACGAGTGGATTACGTATTCACCTATTCTTGTAAATGTGTTTGAATGTTTGGTTTGTACATATTTTTCTAAGATATGCATAAGTGATCATAACTTTTATTTATTTTTTTTAAACAATTTGTTCTCCTACACTATGTAGCAAATATCCGTACATGAATAAAGGGCCTTTGCTACACACACGAAATGTGTATATTTTTTCGTAATTTTTACTTTCTTTTTTAATTTGGTTAAAAGGGTAAACTTATTTATTTATTTTTTTTTGAAAAAGAAAAGGGTAAACTTATTGATTGATAAAAAGGAAATATTGGTCATTTGGTCATAAAGATGCTTGGGAATTAGCTCGAATCCCAATGATTTAATATATTTTTGGATCAGAAGTCAGAATTAAGAAAATGAAAGAAGAGAAAGAGGTATGGAAATGAAGCATTGTTAATTGCCAAGATTGAGATCTAAACTTAGGGTGTTTTTTTTTTTTTTTTTTTTTTTTAATGTGGATGTCAAATCTCATTCGCTAATGTGTGGCACATGCATATCCCAATTATTCTCATTTTTTTTTAATATTTTTGAAACAAATCTATAACTACTTAATTTTATATTTTTCTAAATAACATATGTAAATATCTTATATAAAATAGAGTAAATTGCAATTTTACCCCCTGAGGTTTGGGGCCATTGGCACTCTTACCCCCCCTAAGGAAATAAATGCAAAATTACCCCATACTGTTAAGTCTTATGTCGCACAATTACCCCCCGGATTGAAAGTCAATGACAGATCTGTTGACTCTTAGTTGAAATGACTATATTACCCTTCCATTTTACCCCCCAACATTCCTGTTAAGTCGCACAATTACCCCCATTGGTAAATTACTAATTTGTCCTTTGTTATTACCCCCTGTACTTTGAGTTAAGATACAACATTACCCCCTGCAAATTACAAAAACCTTCCCGCTAAAATCAAAAACCTGATCTATGATTCTATAATCAAAAATCTTAACATGTTCTATGATCTGAATACATAATGCATTCAAACCCATGAACTAGTGGTCTATGATTCTATAATCACACTTCCATGAACTATGATCTGAATACATCATATAAACACCTAATTCTATGGAACTAGTGGTCTAATGGGTCTGATCGTTTGGATTATGTATTTCATACCACTAGTTCATGGGTAGCATACATGTTAAGGTTTTTGGAATGCATTTCTAATTGGAACCAAGCATACATGTTAATGGTTCCAATCTTAACCTGTTGCATACACCTAATTCTGAATCAATTCACAGTTATTTTCTTTTATTTCTTAAATCATCAAGCATACCTCAAGCATCCCTCAAGCATACCTGTTGCATACATGTTGCATACCTACTGCATACCTGCTTACCTGCTGCAATGTGTTTTATACTCAAGCATACAAGTTGCATAACTGCTGCCCTCTGACCAACAATGTATCAAACCACTGATTAACCATACATAGAATCCTCATGTCCACTGCAAACACATGAAGATGGATGTTTTCAATAACCCCCTGTTTTTAAAATGTTCACACAGATCGGTTTATACCTGACAGCAGAGACCAAAACGAGGAACGGTTGTTGTCGCCGGAAACCATGTTCATCGGCGGAGGTGTGGTCGCCATTGTGGTCGCCGGAGGTGGAGGTGGAAGGATGGGGTTCTCTTCACTCATTGTGATCGCCGGTGTTGGAGGTGGAAACAGGTGGTGGAGGTGGAATGTGGTGTCGCAATAGGCCGGTGGTGGAGGTGGAAGGATGGATCGCCGGAGATGGAGGATGGATCGCCGGAGATGGAGGATGGATCGCCGGAGGTGTTGAGGAAGAAGGAGAGGAAGCTTAGGGGGTAAGATTGTTGGATTATGTTTAGTTTAAGGGTTTATATTATATATAAAGCAATAATTAACGTGAAATTACCTCATTACCCTTTGACTCTTGTTGACCAGTCATTGACTTTCAATCCGGGGGGTAATTGTGCGACATAAGACTTAACAGTAGGGGGTAATTTTGCATTTATTTCCTTAGGGGGGTAAGAGTGCCAATGGCCCCAAACCTCAGGGGGTAAAATTGCAATTTACTCTATAAAATAATTCGTGGTAAACACGGTTTTATAAATTTAAAAGTAAACAACGTTGTATTTTTTATTTAAAATATAATAGTTAAAAAGACGACTTTGACGTGTTGTATTTTACCCATTGGTTTTTCAATTTCAGCTATATGTTTAGATGTTACCCCTTTAATCACGTAAAAATAAAGTTTAAGCAAATTTGTAAATTTATTTGCAAATACTTTGAAATCATCTCTTCGAACTATTGTCAAATTTGTATTAAGAGTATAACAAGTGATTAACAACTTTAAAAATAAGGTATACAACCTTAAAAGATACATATGTTTACTTGTTTAGTAGGGCTTTTGGTGAGAATAAATGGCATCAAGTGCAAGGAACATGTCCCCTGAGATGCTTTATTTGCAATTTGTTTCCAAAAAATAAAATGAGAGTTTTGTTTATTTAATTATGTCTAGATCGGCCTCTGCCACACCTCGTGGGTCATTCTTTAATCACGGACAAATACAAACCATAATTTTCTATTAATACATAAAAAAAACGATTATTTTATGGTGCATTGATAGCCCTATGACCTTTCAGTATTTTCTATTAATACATAAAAAAAGATTATTTTATGGTGCACTGATAGCCCTATGACCTTTCAGTGTATAAGTCATCGGTTTGAGTCTCGCCTGAAGTGAAATTGTTCTGGGTTGAGCTAGGGCTTTTACCACGACATGCATTCGAGCGATGGGTTTCTTTTCTTCTAGAATGGTGGTGGGCCACGTCATAGCGTCGTCTGCGTTCGCGGGCATTGGTGGCCTTTTGTATTTTGATTTACCAGAATAATCAAGCTTTTGTTGGTAGTTAAAAATCACGTGTTCATGAATACATGTATTTATCTAGCTCGTAACAAGTGAAAATCAAATGAACTTAACTTGTTGCACGCTCATCGTAATTTTTATCCACAACCAAACTTGCATTGTGATTTCAATAAGAGGATCTTCCATAGCTAGCTTGACTTGATTATAGTATTGATAACATTAGGGTTTCCATATTTGTATAGATATTCATAATTGATCAATAATATCAATACCTTAGGATTCATTTTCATATATTGCCATAATAATCAAATTGGAACACGTTATGAGGATATCTCCATGTTTCATTACAAACCGCACAAATCGTGGTGATCTCCATGTTCAACAAAAATCATAGGGTATCATTGGATGTATCGGTAAGCATATATGAGGATATCTCCATGTTTCTCAACAAGGCGCACAAAAAATCATGGTGATCATCATGTTCAATTGAAATCGGATGGTACCATTGGATGTGTCACTACGTGGATATATATCGAACGTTATTTCAGTGGTTGTGTGACACAACCCTTTATAAGGTAAGTTTATAACTTTGCCTGCATAACTTGTTGAAAATAAATAAAATTTAAAGTATTCATTTAGGTATAAGAAAATTACCACATATAGTGCCAACAAAATTGAATCCAAATATTTTGGATCCATAATAAATGATTAAAATTGTAAATGATTAAGTAATGAAGCAATGTGGTTCATATGGGTGTACTTGACAAGATGGGCCTACTTAGTTCCAAAGCTACATACAGAAGTAGCATGAAAGGAGGAAAAGGATTAAAACTAAAAGGGAGAAAGAAAGTGATGGGGGATGGGGAAGAGAGAAGGTGGTCAGTCCTTAAAGATAAAATATACATAAAAACGCCAAGTATCATCAAAGGAAGAGACAAACACATCTATTTCTACAACCCAAATTCTCATTTTTTTCCCTTTTTTTATTTTTTATTAGAAAAAAAAAGGAAAATAAGAAAGAAAAAAAATGTTTTTCCTTCAATTTCCTTTTAAACCGGAGTAAAAGAAAAACTAAAGAATTTTGTCTGGTATTTTTTCTATTTCTTTCCTTAAATGAAACTTGGGAACACAACATGTTCTATTTTCATTTCTTTTCTTTCCTTAAATAAAACTTTATAACACAAAATATCTTTACTTTCTTTCTATTTCCTTTCTTTCCGTTAGTGAATTATGAAACACAATGTTAACTCCGATGATTTTACTATTGGAACTAACCACCCACCTCTAATAATAGTTGCATTAGTTACGTTGAAAATTTTCACTCTTAACTTCGATTACTATTGGAACCATGGTTGTAAAAGTATCGTCTAGGCTTCAAGTACTCCCCGAGTAGTGTACTCGTTACAAGTTAGGCTGCCGAGACCTGAGTACTGTTCGCTTAGGCCGATTACTCCCGAGTAATCTCCGCCTAGGCCGAGTACTTCCCAAATACTCTCAAATCCGACTAGGGAGCGACTAGCGACTTTTGCAACCATTGGAACTAACCACCCACCTCTGGGGATGGCAATGGGTCGGGTTCGGGTCGGGTATTGGTAATCCCATACCCATACCCGGTTGTAAAATCGTGTCCCATACCTGACCCAATACCCGTCGGGTATTTTTCGGGTAATTACCCGTCGGGTACAGGGTATACCCACGGGTATCGGGTATACCCATCAGTTTGTTAAAAGATATATATTGGGATTTCCAAATACATTTATACTATTATAATTATTATATAATTCTATTTATGCAACAACTATTATAAATTAAAAATATACTTTACATAAATATAAGTTTTATCATAAATTAATAATAATTTATAATATTTATACACTTATATGTATATACTTCACAACATACAAAATATAAATACTATTATCAAATACATATGCTAAAAGAAAATTTATTTTTTTCACATTATAAACATACTAAAATAAATCACTAATAGATAAGGGTTAATGGAAAATAAAAATATAAATTAAAAACTTCGGGTATATGATCGGGTATATAGTTCGGGTAAACGGGTATGTGTTTTCGGGTAATCGGGTCGGGTATCACCTAATCCCATACCCGACCCATACCCGCGAAAATTTTTAAAACTAATCCCATACCCGACTCAATACCAGTCGGGTATCGGATATACCCGTCCCATTTGTGTCGGGTTTCGGGTATACCCGTCGGACTCGGGTATTTTTGCCATCCCTACCCACCTCTAATAATAGTTGCTTTACATTGAAAAAAAATAAGGGTTACTGTTTTTTTTTCAACTCCAAATTACCCTATTTTTCATTATTTATCATATAACTTTATAAAAAGTACAAGAATAAATAGACAAAAATAAGAATATGTTTTTTTTTTCTATCTCTAAATTTTATATAGAGTAAACTGCCATTTTGGTCCCTGAGGTTTGCTCACTTTTGCCACTTTAGTCTAAAACTCAAACCTTTTGCATCTAGGTCTGTGTGGTTTCAGTTTTATTGCCATTTTGGTCCAAAAATGAAATCAGGTCATATTTATCTTATAAAATCCTGCAATGTTGTCCTTTTCCTCTGGGGCAAATCAGGTCATATTTGTCTTATAAAATATGGGATTTATTTATAAAAAAGAAATGACCATTTTGCTCCTGCGGAAAATGAAAAAATAGCAGGATTTTATAAGACAAGTATGACCTGATTTCATTTTTGGACCAAAACGGCAATAAAACTTAAACCACAGGGACCCAGATGCAAAATGTTTCAGTTTTGGACTAAAGTGGCAAAAGTGACCAAACCACAGGGACCAAAATGACAGTTTACTCTTTTATATTACTTGATACATTTTTTAACACGTCAAATATGCCATCTTTCAACTATGGAATTTTGTTAAGACTGTTCAATCTAAAACCAAATGAAAAGCGATTTTTAACAAAAACCTAGAACAAGACTTATTGTAAATTATAGGTATAACAGGTTAATCTTTTTAACTTGAGAACGACATGCATCATTAATATTTTATGTTATCTCGTGTAAAGTAGAGATGCTAATAAAACTTGTCAATTATAGTATCTCTATATGTTATCTTGAAATATAACCTTCTGATTGTATTATTTAAAAAAAAAAGTAAATAGAATATAGTTAATATAATTTAATTTTGTATTAATATACAAAAAACTTTACACCCCTTTGTGTTTTTTAACCTCAATCTCTTAACATTCTGCATTGTTACTTACACCCCTTTAGTTTGATAAAAACTTTGTAAGATATCATTTTGACCCCTTTTAAGTTTTGCGTTGTTATTTTTATGTACGTCTGTCAAATATAATACGTTTTCACTATGCGGTAAACGATCAAGTTACTTTACGTTTCAACGTCACCGCAACGCACGATTCCATTCTTTGATTTTAACAAATATTATTTTCTTACATGCTTTTTTAAATACGTTTCAGAATAAAACTAAGCTGGTTTACGTTTTGACGTTATTTTTCTTGGTAGTGAGTCATGTCAAATATAAATACGTTTTCGTACTTATTTTTATGTCCGTTTTCAGTTCGTCAACATTTTGTCGTAAGTTTTGTTTAGAAACGAGTCAAGTGAAATATTTGACATCACAAATTCGGGGTACATTAAGTTTCCACACCGTCGGCGGGTCAAAATACCACTTTGAAAACATTTTACTATCATGAGAAATATGTTTTATCCAATGTTTTAAATTTCGATTTTTATACCATACCGGGTTAAGCTCAGAAACAATTTAATCGGGTGTATCAAATGGTTCAAACAGTACTACCAGCCGGTTTAAACCGGTTTTTAAAACATTGGTTTTATCACATTAAAATGGTGGGCCATATACTCGTATTTGAACCCGAGTAAAACCCACTTTTGGACTAATGTAATGATGGATTGGATCATCGGAAAGATATGGCCAAATACTTCAGTCCCGGAGTATATTCAGGTAATATACGGATTTTAATACAAAAAATACAAGTGATTACAACATAACTGGTTTGAATTTAGTAATTTTACGCCTGGAAGATAGAATTACCTTTAGAAAAGCATTCTCCTGGTTTTCATGTAAAGAAAAAGCGATTTTTTTTGCTACTTCCTCTATCATCTCTTTTGACATGTGTTTTGTTTTGTATATTTTGTCTTTTGGTACAATTCGTGTCAGGATGATGGGTTGAAAATTTTGATATTAAGGATATCAACCCTAACATGTACATAATACTTAAATGAGAAAGTGTTAAACTAAAAGTTAAATATGGAAAATCGTCGAGTTGGTAAAGGTAGAGGTTTTCATTCGGATGAAAAATAGATCTAAACTAGAAGTGTGACCTGTTGCGATGTGACAGGAACCTTAACATAAGTTGCCAAATTTTGGTGAGATTTTCTACAAACAAATTTTAATTACGATAACGACTGATATATATGTACGATTGTTGATTGTTTACATGTGATTACCAAAATTAACAGCCAACTATTTAACCTACTAACGACATATAAGTTATTTTTCTTCGTTAACATCGTTTGACCTAGAAAAGCTTTCTATAAGCACGTCTACTTCAACTTGTAACGCGGCTTGTTTTTTTTTTTTTTTGCAAATGCTACTAACCCGTTCGGTTAGCTCATTGAGTTTGTTGTTAATTATACGGTCCGACTCTATAACCTACTCAAGGAGATCGGCAAGCCTTTGTAATAAATCCAACTCATTTTTCGAAGTCGACATGCTAATGAAAAATGAAGTAACATATCAATCAGTCGGCCCTATAATAGAATTACAACAATTAGATGAACAACTCAATAATCATTGTTAGGTGCTTACAAATTGGCTCATAGATGAAACTGGAAACGGTTAGTGCTATGGTGGTCATTAAGACTGATAATATAGTTTACTCGTCATCACAAAGAATATTGTAACTCAAAAAAATATGTCATGCAAAAATATATAAACTATAAAATGAAATGTAATTGAAGCAAACTTAAAAAGAAAACATTGTTGCTTTAATTAAGCCTTCCCAGATTTACAAAACCATATTCTAAACATCATAGCCACATCTTTACCCACAATGAATAGTAAATAAATTTATATAACTGCTAATTATCAACGAATACAATAAAGAAAACACACTTAATTGGTTCTAACCAAATGAACCACACTCAAAACCAAAACCCACTTATATAAGCAAAGTGGGGTACAACCATCATAGCCATAAGAACAACAAAACAAAGCCATCGAAACAAATAATGCGAAGAGTACAACATTCTTATCTGAAGCCTTGTTGATAATTAGTTGTTATATAAATAAGTGAGACGAATAATTAACTCAGAAGTGGTGTACGGCTGCAACACACTTTGCCTAGCCAAATAAACGGCACCATCATAGTAATTATAGGTTTTCACCAATACCATGTGATCCGAAAGCAACAAAAGGTTTGTAATACACATGAACAAACAACCTCAAACAATTAGATGAAGAGGGGCCATTAACGCTCAAAGTCTTAACACGGCTACATGTAAGCATGATATGCCAAGTGAAAAGAAACATCATCGCGTTTATAATCATGGTATGTAATGACTCTTGGATGAGCTTATAGCCATCCTCATTAAGCCAGCAACCAACAAGCCAACAATAAAGGATCTCGTGCAGGGCCGGCCCTATAGGCTATTCATAATAGGCTTGGGCCTAGGGCCTCCAAAATATAAGGCCTCCAATATTTAAAAAAAATATAATAATTATTGTTTATCAAAATAGCAGCACAACATGGTTAAGTCCTTTACTTCTAAGCATGAGGTCAAACGATCGATCCCTCTATTTTATTTTGTGTTGTTTTCTTTTTCTTTTATTTATTGCATCATATGTGCATACTGCAAACTTGCTTTTATTGCATGTGCAAACTTGCATATATAGCTAAAAGTAAAAAAAAAAAACCCTTTATATAGTTTCTATAATAGTTTAGAATATGGTTACTATACTTATGCAATATAGCACAACTTTAGTAAATTAAAAGAAATTAATTTTATATATGGATTTTAAATTCCTATTATATATATTGGTAAACCCGTAGACCGTTGCAGCTTCACTATTCACGTCGTCATATCAATATTTGTATACTATAAACAATATACACCTTTCACTCGTTTAATTTTAACGAATTTGATTTTTTCAAATAAAATGTAGGTTCGGCCTAAAATTGGACCGTCATCGTCGACGCCTACCTTCATTTACCTCGTGAACTGTAATGTCGACCAGGGCCCCAATGATTTCTTTATACGAATTAGGGGCTAAATTATATGAGTGCAACTCACATAAAAACCTAGGTAACAACTCTCAGAATTGAAGTTTTCTTTACACCAATTCAAAGGGCCTCGACTTTGTTGTTCACTTTGGGCCTCAAAAAACATTGGAACGGCCCTGATCTCGTGTGAAATCAGTCATTCATAGTCATCGGAAGCTGTAGGATCGTGTTTGGTGCGTAGAACCACATAATATGATATCTATACCACTCGGAAATGTGCGGAATCCATTTCAAAGTATAAGAATATGTAGGATTCTATAATCTATCTCTTTTGTATTAATTTGGGCAGCATACCATTTGGATATACAAAGTTTGACAAAATGCTCTCCAAGTCCAAATGAGTGAAATGGGAAAAGTTCCAAGAGCTATGAAGTCATGTGTCCCAAGCCTCTATATCTAGGCTGCGTATGGTGACTAATACGCACGTAGGACTCCTACGTGTGTATGAGTCTTTTATAATATTAGAACAAACTCAAACACACTAACACACGACCCTATAACTATACAGACACAAGACTTAGACGTAGGCATTAGACATATGTATCAACAAACCCCCCCTTGGATATTGCCGCAATCTTGTCTTCTTGGTCTTCAAAATCTTTCAATAATCTAACCCGAAAATCTGTCTTCGGTATTCCTTCATATGCTCTTCAAACTTTGGCGTGCCGATTAATCAGTCACAGACGGCTTCATATATTTAAACCTTGTTATGGATGCCTTTTTGCATTTATCTTCTACCTTCTCTTCCTCGTTATCTGAACCACTATAATCATGATTCCATTTTCCATTAGTCGGGGCTTCATAATCAGGTTTCTTGAGGTGACCAAACAAACCCATAAATGATGCAATATCCGCTTCATCTTTATACTTATAAGAATCCAGACGTTCCAGTGTGATACTATTCATATGTTCCAGTTCCATCTTCTCATTCTCTCTTTTCTCCAAGTCGGATATTGATCATTAATCAGCATCTGCACAAACCTAGGATACATTAACCATCTTCCTTCAATCAGGTTGCTCTTCATATCGTCAAAAATCATTCTTGAGAAGTTAAACTTTAGATTCAAACACAGGCTGCGTTAACACACATCATATAATTTGTTGCCACGTCGTATCCTCCTTTGCGGTGACTTAGACACTGAATAACCACGTGCATTAAGAACTTATACGGTCTAGACAGACAACTTTTCGCGTAACTAGCTGCATTTAAGTATTCACTATATCCCATTCGTAAGAAACATCCCTTAAGCAGCTTCTCATCCAGACTAACAGGATCAGTCGGTGAATCTCCAAATACCAGGACTCTTCGAATAGATTCTTCAGAAATAATAATCTTTTTTTTGGGACTTCGGAATGTATTTCCGACGGTGTGATTTGGCACTCAGTCTTAGCATTATCCCAGAACTCCTTGATAATTGACAAATGAGGCAGACACACTTCCGTGATGGCTTTATAAATCCTCGACCTCTCTAAAAATGGAAATATAAGCTCGAACGGTTTAGATTTCTTGTCTTTCTCGTCAATCAATGCTATGATGTTATGCTTCATGTCTTTATCCTTCAGAACTGTAGGTTTCACCATCTCTAAACACACGAATAATCAATAAATCATCAAATGTATAACCTTTAAGCGTAGGACTCAATCAAACGTAGGACTCTCAGACACGGATGACTCTTGATACGTATGATTTATTGAAACGGATAACCAAATAAAATGAATGACTCATGTAACGGATGAACCTTGACATGTATGAATGATATCCATCGTATGACAACATTAAACGGATGACACAAGAAACGGTTGACACATGGAACGCAGAACCTCATTGAGCGTATGATACATCTAAGCGGATGACATGTTATTACGTATGAGACCTTTGATACATATGACAAATGACTGCGTATAACCTTTAGGTACGTATGACTCAAATAACGCAGAACCTCACATTTTAGTTTACTTTGGTCAACGTGAGAGCCCTTCACACGCAGGACTCCTGTGTGTGACTCAGTATTAGTTTAGGTTCATTTTCAACTTTGTTTAATTCAGCCCAATTTATCATCACAATTCATCAATTTGTATTCAGAAAACATCAAACAATCTAAGCCTATCATCAATTTTACCTTAACCCTAATTAGATGTGTCTAATTTTAGATATAGGGTTTCATATGTTCAGTTTTAATCGATGATGTCAAATTAGTTGCTGTTAATAGACGTATTATATGTCAAAATGCTCAGAACAACATCGTGAATAAAACCCCTATATTATGCAACATCTTTTACACACTAGATCTGTAAAACAAAACAAATCAAGAACAGTCGATTCGATGAATGTTATTACCTTGTAATCTAATACACTATGTTTTGATGAATTTTTTGCAGCAATTCGTTTGTAAACCAAAGTTTTTTTTTTTTTGTAAAAGCTCCATTTGAACACGTATGAGGCAAGTGGAGCGTATGAGCTCAAAACAAATAGTTTTATACCAGCGAATGAGTCCTGTGCATTGAGGACACTCCTGCGCACATATGAGTCATGCATTGGACTCCTGCGCTGGAAATCAGAATTGTTATCGTATTATTGAAACTTGAAAATAATGAAGGATTACATCCAAATATAAAGAACAACTATTTACACTTTAATACCCTAGACAATAATAATAATTAACAAATAGTCTAAATTGACTTAGGCTAATATTCCCCCGCAAGTTCAGGGCAGTTAGCAATCTGCAACTTGGAACGCAAAAACTCAAACTTCTGAGATGACAAGGGCTTTGTAAAGATATCAGCGATTTGATCGTCAGTAGAGATGAACTTGACATTTAACTTTCCTTGAGTTACTTGTTCACGAACAAAGTGGTAGTCAACTTCAACATGCTTGGTACGAGCGTGAAATACTGGATTAGCCGTGAGGTATGTAGTGCCAAGACTATCACACCAAAATGTAGGTGCCATGCTATCCAATCCAAGTTCCCGAAGCAAGGACTTCAACCAAATCAATTCAGCAACAGTGTCTGCAATAGCCTTGTACTCGGACTCTATGGAGGATCGAGATATAGTTTTCTGTTTGCGAGCAGACCAAGAAATGAGATTCGAGCCTAAATAGATAGCAAATTCCCCCGTGGATTGACGATCGACTGGGCAACCAGCCCAGTTAGAGTCCGAGAATGCATGAAGATTGGAGTTCCAATTAGAGTCCGAAAAGGCTTGAAGGTGATAGCCCGTATTATGTCGAATCCATAATCCCAAATCGATGATACCCTTAAGATAACGTAGGATGCGCTTGGCCCAGTGATTCTCAGTAGGAGCGTGAATGTACTGGCAGACTTTATTAACTACAAATGCAATGTCTGGGCGAGAAAGCGTAGCGTACTGAAGAGCTCTGACTGTCTGCCTGTAGCGAGAGGGATCATCGAGTAAGGGACTATCATCGGGTAACAACACATGAGAGGTGCTCATGGGAGTTAATATTGCCTTGCAATCGGTAAGACCAACACGGTGTAATATCTCTGTAGTACAAACTAACATCCTGTTGAGCACCCGGACTTCTCATTGTAGCAGTTTTTCGAATTGATAGCTCATGTTCTTCCAACTTCTGGATAAACCTACTCAAATTCATATCTTCAAATTGTCGGTTATGCTTTAAAATCAACAGATATGTTCCCCATTCATTCTGTGGTAGCGCATCGGCTAGCTTATCAACCCATTCTTCATCTTCTTTCTTGATATCCAATTTTTTCATCTCCATGACTAGATGACAATATCTCTCGATAATCTTCCTAGTCGTCTCACCTTCAAAAGCTATAAACATATCAAACGATTTCTTTAGTAATGCTCGTTTATTTTTGATCATATCGGCACTACCCTTAAACTTTTTAATCAACGCTCTCCAGATTGATCTAGCAGTTCCCTCATGTTGAAGCAAAACAAAAATATCTTCTTTTACTGCTTGTTGGAGAATGCTAATCATCATTTTTTCACTGGTGTATCTTAATTTTTCATCCGGTAAAAATTGACTTAATTGTTTTTCATTTCCAAGTTCATCTTTCGGTAAAGTATAATCTTTCTCTAAAGAAACCCATGCATCAAACTTGTTTGCTTGTACCCAATTTTCAAAACGGTCTTGCCACCCTTTAAAGTCCTCAATGTACATAAGCTTTGGAGGCTTTTGGAAAGTTCCTGTTTCATTCTCGATACCGACAGTTTCGGCAACGGTAACTAGAGTAACCGGGGCAGTAGCAAATGCATTGTAAAATTCGTTTTCCATGTTTCGGTGAAAAGGTATACAAAAACACAATGTTCAAGTGAGCTGAAGTTTCAAACGAGCTAAGATCAAACGATCTGGTAATTCACACGATCTGAAGTTCAAACGACCTGGAAGTTGATACAATCTGAATTTGGTGCGACCTGGAGTCAACTCGTGCGACCTGAAGTCAATTCGTGCGACCTGGAGTCAACTCGTGCGACCTGGAGTTCTTTCAAACGACCTGGGTGTTTCTCAAACGATTTGAGCAGATTTCAAGCGATTTGGTTCAAAATTCAAACGATTTGAATAAAATTTCACATCGTTTGAGAATTCTAAGTCCAATAGTTCATCATTTTGTCAATTTTTATCAAGTTTTAGGTTAAATTTGGTTCTGATTTGTTCACGGATTGTTTAAAACAATGTTTTACGAGTTATAACACGAAATCAGGTCATTTTAACCGTGGAATCTCGGTAAATTTGATGAAAAAATGTAGAAAGATGAGTAGAAATTAGTTTTATCCGTGAAAAACAAGCTGTATGGTAAGAACTCTTCCTCCTGAGCTCTGATACCACTTGTAGGATCGGGATTTGATCAAACGAGTCGTTTAGAAGAGTTCTCGATCAATACGAAAGGCGGAATCAGACGTATTGATGTTATAACAACAAGATTCACATGTAGAATCACTTTAACTGTCGATTGTATTGATTTGAAACTGATTACAGATCGTTCGACACTTCGGCAGCACTTCGTCTCCAGAATCACAAAGTTACAAATGAAAGACCCAAGACCACATATTTATAGGATAGCCAGACCCCACGAACCAGACCACACGAGCTGGTCCAGGTCGCACGACCTGGCCAGAAAGCATGAACTTGGTCACCTCGTGAGAGGTGGCTGGTTTAGGTCTGTTTCCCGTTTCTCTCGTACAACGTGTCCCGGTCTATCTAATCTAGTTACATGACTCGATACAAGACGAAGTCAACATACATATGCACCAACAAACTCCCCCTTGGATGATGACGAGTCTTCAGTGTATTAAGTCTTCAGTCTTGATCGGTCTTCTTGCTCTTTCCAAAGTATCTTTCTCTGTAAGCGTCCTTCAATCTTTATCTTTCAGACTCTCTTTATCAGATCTCTCGATTCTTTAAACTCATCAGCATTAGCAGCTTCTATCTCGAGCGCTGTTCCAGAATAGCAGTCTGGCTCTTTAGCATTCAGACTCCTTCTTTACTGTGAAATCTTCCAATTAACAAACTCCCCTTTGCTAACAGACTTCCCCTTAAGTTGTTCTGGGATCGCAATCTGACATAGCACTCATTCTAAGGTCGTGTCCTGGCTCAAACTCTGCTCAGGCTTAGACACGGGGATCTGACTCTACAGTTTTAACAGGTTCAGGAACATCTCCTGGCTCTCCGTAGCAACAGGATCAGGAACCAGGTAACCTGCACAATTCTCTTCCAAAAAGTAAATTTAACAATTGTTAAAATTTAACAAATTTAGAAACCACTTGTAGATATCATTCAACATCAACAATAGTTGTATCAAGTTCAAATTAATGACCTTGATTAACTAACAGTAAAATCAGCCTTAAAACATCATTTGTAAGATTATCTTAAAACATTTCTCAAATTATCTCAAACTTTAACTTCATTTTTCATTTCAGACACACTCTCCCAACCAACTGTCGTTCATCATGTTTAGCACTTGGAATTTTGAAAATCAGCTTTTCAACATCAGTTGTCGAAAATAAGATAAAATTAAATCTTTTTGATTTTTCAAAAATTTATGCTAAAACACTCTAAAAATCTTTTTGTATTTTTCATTAATGAAAAGAAGTAAAGAAATATTTACATACAATATTTTTGTTTGAGTTCGTGTCAGAGGATCATATCAGTTTTTGACAAATCACTAGCACCGTTGAGCTATAAACACTTTAAGTTCTAAACGATTCACTTAGATTGTCAGTATACTGATCCACTTAAATTTTCACACAAAGTTCAATTTATCCGAGATACGAGATTAGTATTTTAAGGACTTAACTTATTCGCGTGTCCCACCTCAGAATATACTCCCGTATCCAGACTCCTATATTCAGTCTTACAGGTGAATGTACACTAATGATATCTGTAAACGGGTAATGCGAAACCATGAGAGCTCAGGTTAGAACTTCCGTTCAGACAAAGAGATGATGGCTCGACTTTTAGGTGTGTCCCGTTTGGGGATCTTTTCTTCAACATCACATGATTAGCATTTTTCAATGTTTCATCATTTTTTTATGCTTAGGGTGGGCTTTAAGATTAAAGCAGTGCAGAGTATTATACGAAAACTAGGCTATTGCTCCCGCAAACTCAGAAGTCCCGGTATAAAACCCCAGATATCATCACGTACAAAGACCTAGTATGTCAGAAATAGAAAGCCCTTCAAACAAGATTTCGGGGGTTACCCATATATCCGAGAGTTGTTCTCCACGAGATAAGTAAGTATTGATATTTAGGTTTGTATATCGAAAACAATCTACTAAGCATGTAAAAACCTACTGCCATATCATCAGTGAGACCATTTATCACATTTGACTTTCCATTTCTTTAGCGTACTGTGATTGTCTACTGATGTACTATCATTTCCTCTTTTTCACAACAAAACTCATTTTGATTTTTCGATGTTTTTGGTTTTTAGATTTTATCATGCTTTTGGATTTTTCAAATTTTCAAAATTTCTAAATTTTTTACTCCCCCTAAGATCAAAAATATGTTTTAATTTTTGATTTTCAAGGAAAATTTGAAAGTAAATGCAATAAACTGTACAAATAAAATGACAAACTGATGTGAATTGCTTCAATTCTCCATTCTCTTGGCTTAAACAATCAGAACTCCCCCTGACAACAAACTGTTTTCCCATTTTGATTTCAAAACACTTAAGTTTGTTTTAATCAAAATGGTTTTTCCGGAAAATTAGTTTTGTTGATTTCACACATCATGGGGATTCATTTATCACTTTGTTCTTTCAACCACTTTGTAAAAACTATCACTTATAGGTTTTTCACAAAAACAATTTTTCAAGAATGATGCCGATTCATGCTCCACGATTACCAACTTGGGAGCTCCGGCAAGTCAGGATTTTACTTTTTAAAGAATCTCACCCATGCCTGATCAATCATGGGTGAACCATCATCATTTGGTTTAACAACTTTCGATTCATAAAATTCTTTCACTCCTTTCACCTTCCCATCAGCCATCTTACCAAAAATATGTAGCACTTTACCATTAAATGCTTTTTCAGCATCAAATTATTTCTTATCAGAGAAGAATTGATCTGAAATCTCAATCTTACCAATTTTTGATTTCAAATTTCCGTTTGACAATGGTGGAAAATTTTCATCATCCATTGTTGGAACGGAATTTTCATCATTTAGCACAACAGGTGGTTCCTCTGACTTTGACGAATCAGATTCATTGCCAGAAACAACCTCTGATTTCTTAACAACCTATTTATGTTTGTTTAAATTGGCTCTTCTTTTGTAAAAATGTTTCGAACTTTCACCAACTTCGATAGTCGAATTTTTGAACTCCTTAAATTTTTCTATTGGTTGTTCTTTTTTATCAACACATTTCTCTTTCAATTTAGAATTAGAAGAAACTCCCTGTTTTGTGTTGATGGGCTTTGGGCAATTCCAAGCAATATGTCTAACCACTCGGCTTCTGAAACATGTTCTTCTTTCAACTCTCGATTCAGATTCCATCATCACATTCTTTTGCTTTCCGGCGAGAAACTCCTTGTTTGACTGTTTCCAGAAAGGTTTCTCCTTCTCCTCTTCAGAACTTGCTCCTGAAACAAATTTAGTTTTTGGTTTAACTTCTTTATCATTTTTATGATTTTCTGGTGGAATAAAACCTAATCCTTTCTTTTTGAAATTACTGTAATGGTTTGGTTTCTTTCGATAACCCGAACCAGAACTGTAACCCTTTTTCTTGTTCAATCTTTGTTGAACTCTTGAAGTGTACTTTTTAGGTTTTTCAGTAAGATTTACATCTTTTATTTCAGAAATATTAATTTCTGTTAATTTGAAAACCTTGTTAATCATTTCAGCTTTAACACCTCTTATTGGAAATTCTTCATCAGTATATAATTTGTCGGAGTCATTCAAAGTATATGCTACTTTGAATGTTTCGTCATTCAAATTATTTTTTGATATAAGAAAATCTTTATTGTAAACCCTTTTGACCGATGAACTTGAACTTTTGTCTGATGAACTCGAATTTTCAGATTTAGACTCTGACTTTGATTCTTCATCTTTATCCAACACCTGATCGACCACTTTATTAATTAACTCGGACTCATGATCTGTGTCAGACACTGTGAAGGTGACATCAATATCATCTGGTAATCCATCGATAGACTCGGATTTCAGATTCAGATTGAGTGCTTCAGCCACCTTTTCAAAGTGTCGGGGGGTATAGCCATCCCACATTGGATTTGGTACTCTGTTATAATTCAAACCAGTTTTCTTACCAGAATTTTCTTCATCTTCTGCATACTTATGAGCTGCAACGGTAGGATAGATGCGATCAATAACATACTCTGAACTTTGATAACTTCGAAGTAAAGTATTTACTCTTTCTGTTTCAATCGTCATCGCTGCCAATTCTTGTTTCAGCCCTGCAATAATCTCAATGTATTTGTTGATTGCAGTTTGCTTTTGAAGAACTCTTGCTTTCAGAAGATTCTTCATCTGGATATCCTCATCACTAGCTCCTTTGTACAAGTTCACTTTGCTGCTTAGGAGATCATATGATTCCTTTATGCTTCTCACATTGTGTAGCAAATTTTCTTTGAGCTTCTCTAATTCAGCATATTTTGTATCTTTTTCAGCACAATTTTTGCAAGGCACTAAACACTTTGCACAAGGTTTTTCAACCTCTACAATCTTTTCAACTTCAACAAATTTTTCAACTTCAACAATTTTTTCAACTATTTTCTCCACCATCTTTTCAATCACAATCGTTTCTTTCTCAACTTCTATCTTCACTTCATTCTCTTCAACCTCAACCTTCTCTGTCGGTTTTTCTTCAACTTTTGCCTTATCAGCTTCTATCTTAACTTCAGTCTTTTCTTCAGCAACCCTTCTTGCTTCCATTTCTCTCTTCAGTCTAGCAGCCCTTTTCTCTTTCAATATCTCTATTTTATCTGCAAAAAACAAATCAAAACTATAAGGATCCAATTGTTTTTTAGCTTTATTAATATACTCTTCCTCATCATCAGTGTCTTCATCACTTCCTGACGACTTAAAAATCGGTTGTCTTCTAGGAATGTTCTTAGATTTGATTGATTCTTCTTCCGAGGTTGAATCTTCAAAGATTCGAGCAACAAATGCTTTAGAAACTGAAGGTCTAGAAGGATCATAATCATTCCAATTGAAATCTTTCGGAATCCTTTCATCTTATTGGTCTACCAGACCAAAACAAGCTTTACCCTTTGATTCTTCAATCGGAATAGCACGTGAGTGTGAAGATTGTTGTTGATATTGTTGTTGAGCAACCTGATGATAAATTGCTTTTCTATGATAATCGTTGTTTCCAAAAGGATCTTGTCTTCCAGTTGCTTCTCTATTTGTACACTCTCGTTTAAAATGTCCTTTTTCTCGGCAACGAAAACAAGTAACCTTTGATTTGTCAAAACCTAGCTGAGATGTTGCAGCTTCACGAAGATCATCTCTTCCGGTGATTTGTTTGAACTTTTCTGCTCTTCTCAAAACGCTAGCTAAACACCACTTGATGTCCATCAACTCAAGTTCTTCAGAATCAATTTGATCATAATCCTCTTTAGTAAGCATCAGATTTCCGATTCGTCCAACAACTAAGCTTTCATACGACTCTAACACAGTGACAAGAGATGCCATATGTTGCTTCGCAATACCTGGAGAAAAATTTTGACCATTTTGAATATGTAATGCAACATTGCATTGCAGTACTTGACCGGTAAAATTTGTTGAACTTTGTTGTTGAGAACTCGATGTCGAGAAATTTGGTTCAAAACTTGAATAAGATGAAGAATATCCACTGCTCTGATTTGTATTGCTTGCATTTGTTCTGGAAGAATTTTCAGCACTGAACGCAGTTTGAATCTTTGGACTAGGTGTAGTCTCAATCTTGTTTTCTCTGTAGTACAGACTAACATCATGTTGAGCACCCGGACTTCTCATTGTAGCAGTTTTTTGAATTGATAGCTCATGTTCTTCCAACTTCTGGATAAACCTACTCAAATTCATATCTTCAAATTGTCGGTTATGCTTTAAAATCAACAGATATGTTCCCCATTCATTCTGTGGTAGCGCATCGGCTAGCTTATCAACCCATTCTTCATCTTCTTTCTTGGTATCCAATCTTTTCATCTCCATGACTAGATGATAATATCTCTCGATAATCTTCCTAGTCGTCTCACCTTCAAAAGCTGTAAACATATCAAACGATTTCTTTAGTAATGCCGTTTATTTTTGATCATATCGGCACTACCCTTAAACTTTTTAATCAACGCTCTCCAGATTGATCTAGCAGTTCCCTCATGTTGAAGCAAAACAAAAATATCTTCTTTTACTACTTGTTGGAGAATGCTAATCATCATTTTTTCACTGGTGTATCTTAATTTTTCATCCGGTAAAAATTGACTTAATTGTTTTTCATTTCCAAGTTCATCTTTCGGTAAAGTATAATCTTTCTCTAAAGAAACCCATGCATCAAACTTGTTTGCTAGTACCCAATTTTCAAAATGGTATTGCCACCCTTTAAAGTCCTCAATGTACATAAGGTTTGGAGACTTTTGGAAAGTTCCTGTTTCATTCTCGATACCGACAGTTTCGGCAACGGTAACTAGAGTAACCGGGGCAGTCGCAAACGCATTGTAAAATTCGTTTTCCATGTTTCGGTGAAAAGGTATACAAAAACACAATGTTCAAGTGAGCTGAAGTTACAAACGAGCTGAGATCAAACGATCTGGTAATTCACACGATCTAAAGTTCAAACGACCTGGAAGTAGATACAATCTGAATTTGGTGCGACCTGGAGTCAACTCGTGCGACCTGGAGTCAACTCGTGCGACCTGGAGTCAACTCGTGCAACCTGGAGTTCTTTCAAACGACCTGGGTGTTTCTCAAACGATTTGAGAAGATTTCAAGCGATTTGGTTCAAAATTCAAACGATTTGAATAAAATTTCACACCGTTTGAGAATTCTAAGTCCAATAGTTCATCATTTTGTCAATTTTTATCAAGTTTTAGGTTGAATTTGGTTCTGATTTGTTCACGGATTGTTCAAAACGATGTTTTACGAGTTATAACACGAAATCAGGTCATTTTAACCGTGGAATCTCGGTAAATTTGATGAAAAAGTGTAGAAAGATGAGTAGAAATGAGTAGAAATCAGTTTTATCCGTGAAAAACAAGCTGTATGGTAAGAACTCTTTCTCCTGAGCTCTTATACCACTTGTAGGATCGGGATTCGATCAAACGAGTCGTTCAGAAGAGTTCTTGATCAATACGAAAGGCGTAGTCAGATGTATTGATGTTATAACAACTAGATTCACACGTAGAATCACTTTAACTGTCAATTGTATTGATTTGAAACTGATTACAGATCGTTCGAAACTTCGGCAGAACTTCGTCTCCGGAATCACAAAGTTGCAAATGAAGACCCAATACCACATATTTATAGGATAACCAGACCCTACGAACCAGACCACACGAGCTGGTTCAGGTCGCACAACCTGGCCAGAAAGCATGAACTTGGTCACCTCGTGAGAGGTGGCGGGTTCAGGTCTGTTTCCCGTTTCTCTCGTACTACGTGTCCTAGTCTATCTAATCTAGTTACATGACTCGATACAAGACGAAGTCAACAGACATATTCACCAACAAGGTTTGGTTTGATCAATAAAGCCTGGAGGTTGGCGCGTGTACACCATTTCCTCAAGATCTCCATGGAGAAAGACCGTTTGAATGTCTAACTGTCGGAGAGGCCATTTGTTGCTGACATCTATAGATAGGATGGTATGAATAGTGGCAGGCTTAATGACCGGACTAAAGGTCTCATGATAGTCCACGCCATGCTGTTGATTGAAGCCTTTTGCCACGAGTCGGGCTTTGTGCCTGGTAATCTTTCCATGTTCATCAGTCTTTAACCTGTAAACCCATTTACAATCAACAACATTAGCATTGGAAACAGGGGGCACAAGTGTCCACGTGCCATTCCTATGAAGCACTGATAGCTCTTCGGCCATTGCTTGGCGCCATTCTAAAGACTTGTTAGCATCGGTAAAGCTAGTGGGTTCAATGGAAGGAGATGTGGAGGTGGTGGCAGTGTAGTCAACGGGATTGTATCGATCTGGTTGTTTAGGATTAGGATGTAGGTTTGATGGTCGAGGCCGAGGAGGTGGGGTGGGGGTAGGGGTGGTGGTGGTAATGGTATGTTGGTATTAGCGGCCGAAGCAGGTGATAGGGGTGGAGATTGTGGAGGAGATTGAGGAGGTGGTAATGGGTAGGTTGGTGATTGTGTTGGTTCGGGTGGAAAACCGGGTGGTGGGTCGGGAAAAATAGAGATGTAAGGGGGGTAGAGGGTGGTGGTGGTGTTGGTGTTGGTGAAGGCTGATAGGGAAAAACAAGTTCGTTGAAGCGAACATGCCGAGCAATGTAGATCCGATCAGTGGAACGGTCAAGGCAGCGATAACCATGGTGAGTAGGACTGTAACCTAGGAAAAACACAAGGAGTAGACTGGAATTCAATTTTGTGACGATTGTACGGACGAAGGTAAGGAAAAGACTGACAGCCAAAGACTCTTAAGAATGAGTAATCCGGTTTTCGTTTGAAGACATGTTCAAATGGAGATTTGTTAGATGAAACACGAGAGGGGAGGCGATTTATGAGGTATACAGCTGTTTCAAAAGCAAAGTTCCAGAAGCGTTGAGGAAGACTGGATTGAGCCAAAAGGGTGAGTCCACTTTCCACAACATGACGATGACGACGTTCAACAAATCCATTTTGCTCACTGGTGTGAGGACAAGACCGTCGATGGATAATGCCAAGGTTGCGACAAAGATTGGCGAGAGGTCAAAATTCTCCCCCCCAGTCAGATTGAATACATTTAAGTTTGGTGTTAAATTGACGTTCGGTCATGGTGATAAAATTAGTGAGGATGGTGTAAACATCTGATTTTTGATTTAAGGGATAAATCCACATATAACGAGTATAATGATCAACACACAAAAGAAAGTAGCGATGGCCATCAAAGGATGGTTCGGGAGAAGGGCCCCAAACATCACAATAAACAAGATCTAAAATATTATTGCTATGAAAAGTAGAATCAGGTAAAGATAACTTGGAGGATTTTCCACATTGACAAGAAGAACATAAATTATTTGATAATTTGTCCGAAATAGGTAAAGAACAATAAAAAAACAATTGAACGAAAAACTTGAGCATGAGGATGTCCTAAGCGTTGATGCCAAATGTTTGAAGAGGCTTTGACAACAGTGAAAGCAACCTTCGGCAAAGACTTGAGTTGTGGAAGACGAATGGAGTACATTCCCTGCTCACTGGGGCCCGAAAGGATGGTAGTGCATGTAGACTCGTCTTTCACAATAAAATAAGAATAGTGAAATTGAAAGAAAAATTGTTGTCAAGACAAAATTTTTGAACAGATAAAAGATTTTGTTTTAGTTAAGGAACATGAAGGATATCAGATAGGGTAAAGGTTTTGTTTGGTGAGTAAATTTTGGATGAACCAATGTGAAAAATGGGTACTGAGTTGCCGTTACCAACAAATAAAGAATCATTACCATAATAGGCCTCAGAGTTATCCATGCTAGCCAGGTCTGGAGTGGCATGATGAGTTGCACCAGTGTCGGGCTCCCAAGTAGGTCCAGAAGATGGGCCAACCTCTGAGCTTGATGTGAAATTGGCCTGTGGAGCAGGTTGAGATTGGTTCGATTGAGTTGGACATTGAGATGGTAAATTTCCTATACCACACATGTTGCAATGACCATAAACAGTGTTTTGGGTGGAAGCCCAAGAAAACTGTCGTGTGCCACCACTATCCCGAGGGCGGTTGTTAAAACTACCACGTGAGTTGCCACAAGAAGATCCACGAGATCCACGACCTCCTCGATTGTTATTGAAAGACCGAGAACCAAAGTAAGCTTGAGGCCGTGGAGATTGAATGGGGTTTAGTTGATAACCCAATGGAGTAGCCATTAGTTGAATGTTTTGTAGTTGTTGTTGAAGTTGATTAATATTCGGTTGTTGAACCGAAGGGGCAGCAGTCGATGATGATTGTTGAATCGAAGGAGCATTTGCCATGAAAGCATGGGGGTAGTAGTCATCATTTTTTTAAAGACATAATCATGGTCACACAGAAGACCATGTAATTCATGGAAGGAAACGGGAGGAACACGGGCTAATAGGTTGGCCTTGAGACCATGGTATTCCTCTCTAAGTCCTGTAAGAGTGAGCATGACAAGATCCTTGTCTTTAACCGGTTCTCCGATGTTAGCAAGGGCAGTGGCATACTCTTGAGCCCTGCTGAGATATTCTGCCGGTTTTTCATCACCTTTCTTGGTGATTCTCAGAAGTTGACTTTTGAGGGTAAATTCATGGGACAATGTAACATGGGCATAAGCCCGTTCAAGAGACAACCATACCTCACGTGATGTTTTTCCTTGAATGTGCTGATAGGAATTTTCAGAATCTGTTGAGATGATCAGCATACAGATGTGAGCATCATTGCAGATCCACGGGGTGTAGCTTGGATTATCGGTAGTTGCAGACTCATTTGTAACTTTCTGTTCGGGATATGGTATGGTTCTGTCAACATAACCAAAGAGATTATGAGATGTGAGAAAGGATTCGATCATAGATCTCCAATAACCATAGTTGGTAGGTTTGAGAGAGAAGGAGAACTTGTGAGAGTTGTGAATAGTTTTCTCCTGATGTGAGAACTGGATGATTGCTGCCATTAGGGACTGCTACTGTTTTAAAAAAAACTGTTGTAGAAATCGAACTGCTACTGTTGTTGCTGAAATAGAAATTGATGTTGTTATTGCAGTCGGAACTGGTTTTCCAGCCAGAAAAGAGCGTTTTTTTGTTTTTTTTTTTTGCCTTAATTGAAATTTAGGGTTAGAGAAAAAAAAAAAGGAAGCTCTGATACCAAATCAGAATTGTTATCGTATTATTGAAACTTGAAAATAATGAAGGATTACATCCAAATATAAAGAACAACTATTTACACTTTAATACCCTAGACAATAATAATAATTAACAAATAGTCTAAACTGACTTAGGCTAATACTGGATGTGCTCCTGCGCGGGATAACTTAAATTTTCCAGTTTCGTTCAAAAATTCACACAATTGCGTTCCACTAAAATCTAGCAAATCAATAACAATTACTTCTAGGGTTATTTGCGCAGTTTCACCCTAAATTGTTAAGATTTATTACGTGATATAGACACTCACGAAAATCTTGAACCCTAACATGACTCTATTATGTGATAAAGACCGTCACTAAGAATCATACGAAGCTAGTGAAAACAATAAACCAGATCAAAGTATGCATGTACATCAAATCAATCAACTAAACTGCCTAGAATACACAATTAACCCATAATATTCATGCAAGTAACGAAAAAGGTAAAAACTTTATATTAATCCATTCATCCAAGTCTAGGTGGCTTAAATGTTTAGCCAAGCATGTCAAATAACGAAAACAAATCAAAGATGTCTAAACAAGAATTCATGATAATGAGTTTCAGAAGAAAATCAATAAACAAGGAATTGGAAAACCCGATTAGATCTTCAATTCTTCTTCCCGACTCGTACCGATGATTCCTTTGCTTCGAAATCTCCAAAATTTATCTCCGAATGCTCCAAAGTTTGCCTAAGATGCTCTCCAATCGTAATTCGGGTTTAATGATAAGTTTCTTGACTATTTATACCAAACCCTAGCTATTAACGGATAAAACTCGACCCAACACCCCGTCGCGTCGTGCGACGGGAATCACTTCATGTTGTGGCGTAGCGCAACGGACCAATAAACCAGAAATTGTTATTTTATTGGTGGCGTAGCGCCACCATGATTTGGTTTTCTCGTGGCGTAGCGCCACAGCTCAAATTGGGCAGACTTGTGCGTAAAATTTCCAGCTTCAACTCTCAAAAACTACAAAATAATTCTAAATCTTTTATTAACTTGCTCCAAGACTTGGTGTTTCAGCATTTTGGCTCGTTTCCACTCAATTTTCAGCAATATTACGTACCAAGACCTGGAAAAAGACAATCTGCTCAATAGTATGCACATTCTAACTAAAACGGAATTAAATGTAACGGAAAACTATACAAACTGTACACGAATACAAGATGTATTTTGCAATACATCAAATATCCCCAAACTTACTCTTTTTTCGTCCTTGAAAAAGAATTATGCAACGGAATCAGAGACGAATAGTCACTCGGGACAAAAACATATTTATATTTTATTAAAACCAAAGCTTGCGTTAGCCGCGATTACGAATATGTTTGTCCCCTTAAACCCAAATCCGGTCTTAAGCCCTTATCATGTGAATTTAAATTTAAGTGCGGTCAATCTACCTAGGGTCTCACGCTAGAATCTACAGTCCACCTACTCCCGCCTCAAGCTTATAGAACTAAAGGAACAATTGTTGATGCAGATTTTGTGTCTGATGCTTGTCGAATAGATTAGATTTATTTTATGCTGAATTTGTAATAGTTAGTGAAATGGTCAAACAAATGTGTATTGACCCGCTCGTTTAAAGTGGTCAAACGAGAGGGTTATGTGTTTGACAATGTGTGTTTGCTAGACAAGTGGGTGTGGGTATAAATACCAACCCCTTGTTTAATTGCAAAGTGAGAGAGAGAGAGAGTGAGAAAGAGAGTGAGCTCATTTGAGAGAGTTCACTGTGAGTTTGTATGGTTTGGGGGAGAGATCACCACTTGGTCTCTCCCCAGATGTATACTCCTTTGGTATTAGTTCGGTTATCTTGTAATCGGACCGATTTGTAATGTTTTACTACCGATTAATACAAAGAAGTTTTGTTTATCCATCTCTAATCTCACCCATCTTGAACTAATCTCACACTAATCACGGTTTCGGTCCCGAAACACGGTCCTATAATTGGTATCAAAGCCATGGTACCCGATTTAGTAAATCTAACCGTTTACTAAGTCACATGTGCTCTAGATCTGTGAATTTTGTGGTTTTTTTTTCAAGATGTAAAAATGGGGAAACATGAAGAAAACTCAGATCTGGACCGTTTATGCGGATCTAAGCTGAAATGGAACACACAAAAGTGTTAGTTTTTATGTTTCACATCAAAATCATCAAGTTTCCATCAACAAATAAGGTAATTTTCGTCAGATCTGCAAATATGCAGATGGTGTTCATCGCTGTGTTCTTGAGAAGGTGTGGTGGCTGTTAAGAAACTTTAGGGTTTCTTCATATCATATCCCACGAAAAACACCCCCTGATGAAAAACCCATGGTGAAAAACCCTGGCGAAAAACCCCTGATGAAAAACCCCTGATGAAAAACCCATGGTGAAAAACCCCTGGTGAAAAACCCATGGTGAAAAACCCCTGGTGAAGTTAGGGGTTATTGATTTTTGGGGTTTCTTTGATGACAGTCGCAGATAGGGGCTGGGTATTCGCGAAGCTGATTTGCATCGCGCTTCTAAATATCAAGGTCAAAATTCGTACGGGTTTTGGGAGCGCGCGGGATGATGCGGCATGATGAAAACAGATGGTGATATTTTGACACGGTTACCGACGCAAACGTCAAATTTGGTGACTTGACTACTATGGGCCAAAAACAAGAACGGTATGTTTACTTCCGAACGTTAATGTTTATGATTGTTATCGGTTATTCGTAAATGTTCGAAAGCATTTTGTTTATTGTCATATTCTCACATTTGAAAACGAACATATGAACCTGGAATGTCAATACCGGTCCTAACGAGTTCACAAAGTCTTTGGAGGGATACAAGTCGGTTCCTACGGGGTACTAGGCGAAATTTCTTTATCAACTAGAATATGCAAAGAAGAAAGCTTTTTGTTTATTGTCATATTCTCGCATTTGGTAACGAATGAATGAACCTGGAATGTTAATACCGGTCCTAACGAGTTCACAAAGTCTTTGGAGGGATACAAGTCGGATCCTACGGGGTACTAGGGGACGTTCATATTCAACTAAAATATGCAAAGAAGAAAGTCGTTTTCGTAATTTTTCGAACAACCGAGAACATTCAGTGAAGATTGACGATAGTTCCGCTAAGTAGAGGGAATTGGTGAACATTTGAAGATAAATTCTACTCAGTGGAGAGAATTTGTTCTGTGAAATTGACGACAGTTTTTTTGAAGTGGAGAGAATCTGTTAAGGTTTAGAGATCTTACCAAAGAAATGGGGGGATAAAAATTTTTCATATGTTGAATTTCTTCGGTAAATTTCTAAACGCAATCACAGGTGGTAGAGTTTGTGATTTTCTGGTGATTCAAACGGTTCTGCGTGGAATGTTTTGCACAGACACTTATTTGTGGATTTAAATTAATTCTCTAGCCAGCGTGAAGAGTTTTGCATGGAAACATACAGGTATCTAAAGTCGACAGTAGTTTCAAAGCGCTGTTCACTAAAGACCTGGGGGAATCTTTATGAAAGCTGATAGTTCAAGGCTGAAGACCTACAGGATTCAGTTTTGGGTTTGATGTTTCTTTGGGATTTTACAGGGATCTGGGGGTAACTCAATTCGTTGAGTTTGCAAACGATGTACTTGATCAAGATGACTTCCTGAGTACTGATGCTGAAGATCCGTAGTGCATTATGTGGTCAACTTCACAAAGGCGAGACAATGAGATCTGGATGTAGTTCAACTAAGCGTACTGTTTGGTTGAGCTTGCAAGGGATACACTTGGTCTAGCTGACTTTCCTGAGTGTTGATGCTGAAGATTAAAGTGCATTACTTGGTCGTTTCCACAAAGACGGTTTACAGAAGACAGTTCACCAGAAATCTCTACCAATGTAGTATGCTTGAATGAAATAAAGTTCTTATGACAGATCAAGACTTGATGCCGTTCTTTAAGATTGGAACCCTTATCAAATGCCGGTTGGAGTATTGGAAGATCAGCGGAAGATCGGTCAATTGAGGAAATTGCACAACACCCAACACGGATACGCGTACTTTAAGGGGGAAATATTATACAAGGAGCGTCAAGATACTACTTACCTGGATCATCGGTCAAGGGGGAATTTGTTAACACAGAGAAGATGAATACTTAACTGAAGATCGATTGCAGTTGCATTTTCAGCATTCGACAGCAACGGACAAGGGGGAATTTGTTGATGCAGATTTTGTGTCCGATGCTTGTTGTTAGGATCGGAGGCTCTTATGAGAGTGTTTGTTTGTGTAAATTGAACAATCAATGAATATGAAAACATGTAAAGTGCAGCGGAAATGAACAACAAACTTTGTAAACACAATCATAAAGAGAAATGGATTTGATAATCACAAGAATTGCATCAGTCGAAAGATTACAAAGTAAATCAAAAGATTGCAAAACATGCTTACAAATAAACTCCCCCTCAACCTGATACTCCAGTGGTTGGTTGCACACAAGATGAAAGGATTGGACTAGAGGAGAAGAACTCACTCAGTCAATCAGATGTAACAGTACAGGGTACTGTTCCATTTATAGGCAAACCAAAACCACTAAGGCATCTCAGCTGACATCACCATGAAAGCGACGTCTAACAGCCTAACAACCTGTAACAACTGTTCCTATACAAACACTGCTAATCTTAACCACTGACAATGTATAAAACAGATGACACACTAAACTACTGCTATCTTCTTTCATCAGTGCTTTCCTCAAAGTTGATCAGTCCTTGAGTGGGCAGTGCTTTGTCATCAGTAGATAGAATTAGCAGTGTTGACTTCTTAGCAGTCTTCAAGGCTTCATCAGTAGTTAGAAGAACAACAGCTGTTGTAATCGGACAGTGGATAAAGGACCATCAGATGTTGTAATCACTTTCAAGGGGAAAGTCTAGTGTAATCAGCTGCTTATTAAGAATCCACTGTTGTGAACCGGTTTTGTCATTCATTATCTGTTCCTCTGGTAGGGTTCAATCCCAACAATCTCCCCCTGGAACAGATAATGCCAAAACCCTTCATTATTATGGATTTTTATTTCTCATCAGAAGTTCCTTAGCTTGTCTTTTAAAATCTTCTTCAAAGTCCTTGGAACTTGAGTCATCCTCATCCCTGCACAATGAAAGTTCAAGGAGATCTTGTAGATCTTCAACACCAAGGCTTAGTGCTTGTTTCCTTGATATGTACTTCATTTCACCATTGAATCTGATCAGGGTCAATACATGGGTCTTTTTATCAGAGAACCACTTTAGTATTTTTGAACCCAATGGGTTTCTTGGGAGAGTTTTATTTTCAGATGAGCTTGGAGATTTTGGCCTTGTAAAGATTCGTAGAGCAGTATCCTGAGCTTCAGACATTTGTTTGAAAGCCTTTTCTATGACTTCATTTACTGCAGCTATGTCTTTTTCAACTTCTTTGTCAATCTGTTCTTGTCTCATTTGCTCAATGTCTGAGATATCTGCTGATGTGCTCAGAACCTTTTTGGCAAGGTCTTGAAGCTTTGCTGATTTGTCTTCTTTTAGATCCATTTTCTTGATGGCTTCGGTGAAGTACTCAGCTTCTTTTTCTTTTTCTTCTTCACTGGTCAGCAGTTTTCGTTTTTCTTGATTTTCCACAAGGATAGGGTTATCTGCTGATGTGATCAGTGTTTTAAGAGCATCAATCTGCTGTTCTAGCTTTTTGTAGTCAGGCCTTTTAGAAGTGTCTGAGACTGTTATCCTTCTTTTCTTAAGTCTTTCATAAGCCTCGTCAGTGTACTGTTTTGTCCATTTTGCTATGGCTTCAGCAGTATCCACTTTAGCATCTACCAGTTCCTGTTTTTTTCTTTTTGTACTCAGAAGTAAGATCAGCAATTAGCTTTTTGTATTTGTTCCAATTTGGAGCTGTCTTCTTCTTTCTTGGATCATTTTTAATCCTTTCAATCCTGTTTGCCTCATGCTTTAAAGCAACCATTGGCCATTCTTCAAATTGTTTTTCTTCAGCTGGATAGAATTTTTCTTTCATGATATATGCAATATATTCTTTTCTCATCACTTTTCGTTGATCTGCCTTTTCTTTGCTCAGATCTCGTGCATAATCTTCCATCAGCTTGACTTTTGTGAGTAAAAATTCCAATTTTTCAGAAATGGCTTTATTACCTTGATCTTTGCATTCAAGCTTAGCTCTAATCTTTGTTTGCCTTGCTTTCATCTCAAGATATTCATCTATGTTTTTTGGGACTATGAAGCCTATGAGAGAAGGAAAACTTCTTTTTGAAGGATCATCCTTGCTGTAAAATTGTTTTATCTCATTTTTCACAGCTTCTAGTTCCAGTGGATATTTAGCAGCAACAGGATCAAATTTGTCCTCAGTTGGCTGAGTTGTTTCTCTTTTTCTTTTGTAAAGCTTTATGGATGGAAGGGGTTTTGGTTGTGATGTAGGAATGGTAAGAGCAGTGCTGGAACGTTGACTAACAGATGTTGAAACAACTGGTGTTTCATCCTCTGTTGTCATTACAACTACTGATGTGTCAGTAGATGTCTTCTGCTTTTGAGCAGGGGTTGAAAGCAGTGAAGTTGTTTTTGGTGGTGGTGATGGAGAATCATCATCAGGAATAAAAATCCTTCTCCTTTTTATTGTAGGAGAGGCTGATGATGTCTTGGGTGGATAAGTGGTTTGAGTGGCAGTGATTTACGATTGACAAACAGGTGTTGAAACAACTGGTTCTTCAACCACTGTTGTCACTACAACAGATGTTATAACATCTGTTGTCTTCTGCTTTATGGCAGGAGGCGATGGTGGTGATGTGATCACAGATGATGATGATGGTAGGGCAATGGTTGTGGTGGTGTGTGTTGAGGTGGTGTGTGTTGATACTGTAGCTTTAGTCTGGCTATCTTTTTCAGGTTCAATATAGACACCATCTTCAATTCCCTTTTTCTTCCACCTGATTTTCTCCCCCTTTTTGGCATTATCTGGAAGGGGTTTATCCATGAAGAGAATAGTGAGAGGAACTTTTCCAGTGGTGCTTTGGATATGAGCCTTGATAGCTTTGATGTCTGCTTTAGTATCTTTAAATCTTGACTCCACCATGTTTGTCAGCATTTTTACCTGTATTTCATGCTGCTGATCAGCCATTTGTTTTTGTTTTTCAAGCAGGGGTTGGAATAAGTTCCATAACTCGTTTGCAGCAGGTGCAGGTTGTGCAGGTGCTTGAGCTGGAACAACAGTGGATTGTGCTTTGTGAGCATTTAACAGCTGTTGCACCATGTCCTTTATTTCGGTAACTGATGTTTCAAGTTTTTCAACTCTGCCCGTCAATTCCTGATATTTTGAATCATCACCCAAATTAATGGGATCACCTGAATCCCCACCAGCAATGGTTGTATCAATGTATGACTTAGGAACTGAGTTCCAAAAATCATCCATTGATACCCCTTTTTCTTGGAACTGGGGACTTCTTTCTTCAGCACTTGATAACCTTGTTAATTTACCAGTGGTCAGAACAAACTCACTAGTGGTTACCAGAGGTGCTATGGAAGAAATTGCCTTCAAGGGAGTCTGACTGATGAAACAACTGTCCAAATGTAGATCTGTTGATCCAACACTTGTAGTTGCTCCTCCACTTGAACTACCACCAAGAGTTACTTGTAACTCAAGGGGTGTGACCTCCTCAGTTGTTGCTGGGATAGCAGGGGTAGTAGCATCAGACCCAATCACTTGTGGGAGTATACTCTCAGTGATAGGTGATAGAGAGGAACTGGTTTGTGTCTGAGCTATAGCAACTGCATGCAACAAGGGTATTATGGATTGTGGTAATGTGATTGGTGAGGGTATAGGTGTTGAAAGAGACATGTCCTTGGGATCAGGACTGAGGAAGATGGATCCTATTGAATCCAGAGCTTCATAATGTGGAGTCCCTGTGCTTACAACCTGATCCTTTTGTGAGGATGCAGGAGGAGTTTGTGGCAATGGTGGAGATCTTTCTACCAACTGCTGTGAGGAAGTAGCAGCAGTGGTTTGTGGTGACTTTTGTGTCGTCACTGGCAGTTGCTCTGGGATCTCATCTTCCAGAGTTGCCTTTTTCTTGGGTTTGGTGGGCTTTTTGTATGATTTCTTTTTGGTCTTTTTGGTGATGTTAGGTGTGGGTTTCAAAGCAGTGGTTGTGCTGCTATGATCACCTGGAGCAGTGGGCTCAACAGTAGATGCCTGAGAAACAGTGGTAGCTGCTAAAATTTGCTCAGGCACCTCTGCTTTTGTTTTTATAGGTGCCATCATTCTGGAAAATGTTTCAGTTGTTAAACCTTTTATTTGAAAATAGACACCTTGTTTGAGCAAATTTTCATTTTCTTTTCCAAATTTTTGTTTAAAATAGTAGCTTAGAAACCTTGGAAAAAGTAGAAATGCTTTGCTATCAACATTTTTCACCAAATCATCAAAAATCTCCTGGGAATAGTTAAAATTTTCATTGTTTAAAATAGCATAACCCAGGCATTGTATTTTTGAAGGTATTTCATTGAAAGCAGTTGTTTATTTGAGACACACATCAACAGTGTGTGGAATAAAAATCTAGGTGCAGAAGGAAAGAAACCTTTTTGTAAGGTATCCTTCTTTGGTTGTTCTGCATATCCCCGTTTTAAGAAATTAGTTTTCAACTCGGTTTTATCAAAGGAAGTTTTACCTTTCTGATCATCGAGTTTAAAGACTTCTGAGATTGATTGCGGAGTAATTTGAATCGCTTTACCCTGTATCGAGGAGTTGATGGCTACAACAATGTCTTCTTGTTTTTCAAGAGTAGCATTTTTTCAGAACTCTCTCTGGGTCTGTTGGTAAATGGGAGCATCTGCTATCAACAAAGTTTTATACTTTGATTCAGATAATGTGTCGATGATGGAATCGAAGGTATGATTGTTTGTGGGTTTTGTGATTAGACCCAAATAGTTGTGAGGGGATTTGTATGGTATTTCAATGGATTCAGCGGCCGTTTGAGCGACCTCTTTGGAAGATGAAGATGATGATTTTGACTTTGATTTTGATTTTGTCATTTTGATGAAGAAGAACAGGGAATGATTTGGGATGAAGGGTTGAAAACTGCTTTGAGAAGAGAATTTTAGAATTCAATTCGACGGTGTAAAACCCTGTTTGGGGGTTTTGATCAGGGTTTTATTAAGGGAAAAAGTGAGTGCTGATGTGGCAGCGGTTACAAAGATCTGAGGGCCAAAAACTGACCACGTGCCAACCTCTGATGAAATGGATGAAGAGTGGAGGACAGTTGTTTTGAGAGCCACTGGTGAAACAAACATCAGTGGTTATAACGGTAATAATGTGATAACAGTGGATGGTTTTTACTATCAGTGGGTAGCCTACCAGTGGATAAGACACTGATTTTGAGCATCAGTGCTTTTTTTTTTTTTTTTAAATGAAGGATCAGTGGCTGACTTTCAGCAGTGGACAGTTTTTAGGAAACAGATGTTTGAGCAAAACAGTGGTTAGGGGTAAGGTAATGGTAATGATTTGAAAGACTTGTATGTCAGCAGCTGTTTTGAGAATTTTCATTCAAGGTTTTGCCACATGTCATTTACATATTTTGAAGCTTTTACGACTTCCTGACAGTGGTTTAGTACCCCAGATGATGTAAACTTTTTACTAAGGCTACTCATTTTTGCTATATTTTTTAAATTAGAACAAGAGTACCTCAGTATTTCAAGGTCTTTTGGCAATCAATCTTTTACCCAGTGTAAAAACAAACTTGATTTTGAAATGACCTTGACACTTGTACCATTTCCTTTCGATCTATTTTGAGGATAATATAACCAACAAAAATAATGTCATATATCCTGACAGGAGATTGAAACTTTTACTATAAAAAATCAGTAAAAAGTTCAAAATATATTATTCTAAAGAAAAATGAATAATGATATATCCTGCTTTATATGAGAAAATCCTTTTCCAGAAAAAAAATTAAAGGATTCTCTGAAACAGCACCAAAAGGAACTGGTATAATTTCAATAAAACACACAATCATCTCATACTAAAGTTTATGAAAATGGTAAGTGGTTTGTCAACAGTGGTACCACTTTGAAATTTTAGATACATTTTGACCACTGTTTGGTACCATTTTCTTGTTGATTGATTGCCAACAAAATGAGGACACAAGTTCACATGAGTTTTTGAAAACCCTGTTATAGACTTTATTACCATGTGATGATTCTGAAAATTTGTCTAGTCCTTTTGTAAGTTTATTCACTGGAGATACTCTTGTTACCTGAACTTCTCCTGACTCAATGAATGCATACAATTGCTTTGATGACCATTTTTACCCCAAATTTGAACTCTTAAGTGTTTTGAGTTTACACTCTTTACTTTTGACTTCAAGAGTTTTGAGATAAACACACTTTTTGAGTTTTTGTGATTTTCCTTCTTCCCTTTTTACCCTTCCCATTCATAAGTAATGGAATACTTACTGGGAGATCTTTATTAAAGAAATACTTAATCCAGAATCACTTTGCAGTAATGTTTTTGAGAGAACTGGTCATATTTGCAGAAGTTTTCAACCAATCTCACATTACATATGATACAGACTATATTGACTCCAGATTTTCTTAATGTATTTTTAACAAGGTTGATTTGTTCCTTTTGAGGATCTCAACCTGTTTTTCAACACATAAGATCAGATGACTAAAGTTTTAATTTCCCTCTTTTTACGTTAGCAAAAACACTAATGTTTTTATGAACATAGGTTCTTGTTACTCTGAGGTTCATACTTTAGCATCTAATATAATGAAAACATTACAAATTTCATAACAACTGTTGAAATCAATTTTGAAAAGAAGAAATAATACCATAGTTTAACTGACATGATTTCAGATCTGAAAACTATGAGTGACTTGTGCATGATATCACTTGTTGTGTGAAATTTGTGTGTCTTATGACATCTTGGTTGTTTTACAGAGTATTTGAACAACAGCTTTAAGCATGATCATTCGTTACTCTGTTTTTCAACTAAATACAATCAACCTTAGTATCAATGAATTTTGAGCTAAACTGTTATGTCAAATTGACTGTTAGATCGAATTTGACTGTCCAGGCTCTGATACCAATTGTTAGGATCGGAGGCTCTTATGAGAGTGTTTGTTTGTGTAAATTGAACAATCAATGAATATGAAAACATGTAAAGTGCAGCGGAAATGAACAACAAACTTTGTAAACACAATCATAAAGAGAAATGGATTTGATAATCACAAGAATTGCATCAGTCGAAAGATTACAAAGTAAATCAAAAGATTGCAAAACATGCTTACAAATAAACTCCCCCTCAGCCTGATACTCCACTGGTTGGTTGCACACAAGATGAAAGGATTGGACTAGAGGAGAAGAACTCACTCAGTCAATCGGATGTAACAGTACAGGGTACTGTTCCATTTATAGGCAAACCAAAACCACTGAGGCATCTCAGCTGACATCACCATGAAAGCGACGTCTAATAGCCTAACAAACTGTAACAACTGTTCCTATACAAACACTGCTAATCTTAACCACTGACAATGTATAAAACAGATGACACACTAAACTACTGCTATCTTCTTTCATCAGTGCTTTCCTCAAAGTTGATCAGTCCTTGAGTGGGCAGTGCTTTGTCATCAGTAGATAGAATCAGCAGTGTAGACTTCTTAGCAGTCTTCAAGGCTTCATCAGTAGTTAGAAGAACAGCAGCTGTTGTAATCGGACAGTGGATAAAGGACCATCATATGTTGTAATCACTTTCAAGGGGAAAGTCTAGTGTAATCAGCTGCTTATTAAGAATCCACTGTTGTGAACCGGTTTTGGCTTTCATTATCTGTTCCTCTGGTAGGGTTCAATCCTAACACTTGTTGAATAGATTAGATTTATTTTATGCTGAATTTGTAATAGTTAGTGAAACGGTCAAACAAATGTGTATTGACCCGCTCATTTGAAGTGGTCAAACGAGAGGGTTATATGTTTGATAATGTGTGTTTGCTAGACAAGTGGGTGTGGGTATAAATACCAACCCCTTGTTCATTTGCAAAGTGAGAGAGATAGTGAGAAAGAGAGTGAGCTCATTTGAGAGAGTTCACTGTGAGTTTGTGTGGTTTGGGGGAGAGATCATCACTTGGTCTCTCCCCGGATGTATACTCCTTTGGTATTAGTTCGGTTATCTTGTAATCGGGCCGATTTGTAATGTTTTACTACCGATTAATACAAAGAAGTTTTGTTTATCCATCTCTAATCTCTCCCGTCTTGAACTAATCTCACACTAATCACGGTTTCGGTCCAGAAACACGGTCCTACAATGATCACTGGATCAATTCCCAACCGTCTTATATCAAAACCAAGAGAATTTAGAATCAAACTTTTTTTTCCTTTTTCCATTTTTTTTCACTTTCTTTTCATTTTTTTCCCTCTTTTAATGAGCATAGACGTTGCTTTCCCTAACCAAGAGGCATTCCGGCTATAGAGTCGCTATCCCCAACTCGGATTACTTAGGCTTCGGTACTTTTTCTTTCTTTGTAAGTTCGATTTCACACATTCTAGAGGTAATCCGGTTGTAAAGTCACTATCCCCAACCCAGACTGCATAGAACTGTGCTACTTTCATTTAGTTTCTAGCTCATTTTTCTCTGTTTTTTTTTCTTTCATGATAAAAAATTCTAACGGTTTTAACTTATAACGGTGCTCCTTATACTCTTATTGACGGTTTCGATTTCCCATATTTCCCAGATGAAAACCCACTAGCAAACCGACAATTTAAGGTATATTAACTCAAAGGGACCTAAAACCAAACCCGGGCCTATCCACACATCCCTAACTAGACACCAGCTAGATTTAATTTATTCTCTTATTATTATTATTGTTATTATTATTCGAACCCGAGCAACCATTCATCTTTTCTATCATTTTTCGTTTAATTTTGCAAACTCCTTTATTCAAAAGACATTTTTTCTGATTTTTCAATTTTTTTGGATTTTTCAAATTTTCAATTTTTTTGTGTTTTTTTTTTCATATTTATGACTCAATTATTTACAAGTATCCCATCCCCACACTTAAAAAGATTGCATTGTCCCTAATGCAAGAACGGAAATACGACTCAAAACTACCTAAATATAACTACTAAACTAAGAACGAACTAAATAAATAAAGCAATAAAAGAATACAAGAATACAAGGGAAATGACTTTGCTGATTATGTGAGACTGTCAAAGTGCCACTCGTTTCCACATAAGCCCTCGAATTCGAAACGCGCTCAGCAAACAACTCCTAACCTCGGACACGCGAACGAAAACGGCTACTACAATCAACCTATCAATCACCATCAACAAACTAGCAAAATATCATAATATATATCATCAAAAATCATCAGTTTTCAACCACATACCAACCCAACCTGCCCAATCAACCTGTTTAACGTGTATAAGTATAAGTACAGACCAACAAGTGAGGATCAAAAAACAACATAAAAGAAAAAAATCAACAAAAGATATAGTCAGTTGCTGCATCCTCATGTCATTCCCACACTAATCCTCCTCCTCACCGCAGCTCTCCTCCCGTCCACCTGCACCAGAGCTGCCTGCACCAAATGTATGAAACGGGGGAATCGGGTCAAACCTCTCTGCAGTACCAGCCGAGCCACCCTGCTGTCTCGGCTGAAAGAAGTCTGGGATCCCCATGCTGTGCCTGGTCATAATGTACCTGAGGGCCCCCTCCTGCCTATCCTGCCCCGTCTGAATCAGATGCTCAAGCCTGTCGAATCTCTGCTCCACATAGCCAGAGAACGACTCAAATGTAAGAGGCTCGGGTGGGGGCTGCCTACGGGGGTATTGTGGCGCTGGGAGCTCGTGTCTTTGTGGTGGCCGCTGTCGGTGTGTAGGGTCAACCTGAAGCATCACATCCACAGCTGGATGTCCCTCTGGCGGCTGCACCTGCGGGCCCTGCCTAATCGGCACCCAGCCGTAGGGCTCAGATAAGAGGTTCACTTGGCGGGGTCGCGTTACGTGATCGAGAGGTTCAAATGGTGTGGCGCGACGCCACGGAGGGCTTCAGATTGACATTTTGGACTGTTTGGTAGCGCTACGTGACGGAAAGCCTTATTTGGCTGTGGCGGCACGCGACAGCGTGTTTTGGACAGAAAGGTGCGTAAAAATTCAGGTTTTGTGACTTAGAAAAAATTCTAAGTGTTACCAATCCTTCCCAAAACCATCCCAAAATTTTTCTAAGTGTTGGGACTTACCTGGAATGTCATTTTCCTTGCAAAATCAGCTCCTCGACGGTATAATTCCTGCAAAAGTTCTCAAACACACGAAACGAAGACATGAAAAAACAACGAAAATAATACGAAAACTAACGGAATTACAAATGGTACATACTCAACACTTGGAATTTCATCCCAAAACACTAATTGGCGGCTTTGGATGAGATTTTGAGAGGAGTTTCCTCCAGCTCGTCCTTGTTTATCGCTCCTCCAATGTAATGCTTCAATCGGTGGTCATTCACCTTCCAACTTCAGCCATCCGTCTCATCCATGACCTCTACCGCTCCATACGGAAACACGTAGTGAACCATATAAGGTCCCGACCTCTTCGATTTCAACTTACCCGCAAACAACTTCAACCTTGAATTGTATAGAAGTACTTTATCTCCCTTGCTAAACTCCTTGACTTTCCTTCGCCTCCGATCATGTAGAACTTTTGTTTTCTCCTTGATTTCCAACGATCTAGCATAAGCCGCATCCCTAAGCTCCTCAAGCTCATGAATTTGAAAGAAACGCTTCCTAGCGGCTTCGGTCATGTCAAGATTAACGGTTTTCAATGCCCAAAGCGTTCTATGCTCCAACTCTACGGGAAGGTGACAAGCTTTGCCATAGACGATCATAAATGGCGTAGTTCCTAAAGGCGTCTTGTAGGCGGTTCTAAACGCCCACAATGCATCATCTAGCTTGTCGGACCAATCCTTCCTATTCTTACCAACGGTTTTCTCTAAGATACGTTTTATACCGCGATTCGCATTATCCACTTGACCACTTGTTTGTGGATGATATGCGATAGATAAACGATGAGTGACTCCGTAGCGTGCAAGCAATTTTTCCATCAATGTGTTGCAAAAGTGAGTACCACGGTCACTAATTAAAGCTTTAGGTGTACTGAATCGGGAAAAGAGCTTCTTAAGGAATTTTAAGACTATCGGGCTTCATTTGTGGGAAGAGCTTGAGCCTCAACCCATTTAGACACATAATCAATTGCCACCAGGATGTAACGATTACCCTTGGAAACGGGAAAGGGTCCTATGAAATCGATGCCCCAAACGTCAAAAACCTCCAATACTTGGATCGGGTTTTGAGGCATCTCATCTTTGGCTGAAATATTGCCGGTTCTTTAACAAGCATCGCATGTGTTCATGAACTCAACGCCATCTCGAAGTACGGTAGGCCAATAAAAACAACAATCACACACCTTCTGAGCAGTGGCGTGTGCACCATGATGTCCTCCCGTGAGGCCTTCATGCACATGTTTAATAATGTTACACCCCTCCTCTCTCGAAACACAACGCCTAAGGATCCTATCTCCTCCAACTCTAAAGAGAAAAGGATCATCCCACACATACTTTCTCGATTCGCTAAGGAACTTCCTCATTTGTTGTGTCGTCATTCCTCTCACAATATTGCCACTAGAAAGATAATTTGCTAAGTCGCAAAACCAAGGCAATCCTTCCTTCTCGGCCTCAACAAACTCAATAGACTCGTGAGGGAACGTGTCCCATATCTCCTCCTCATGAATCTCTTCTCCCTAGGGGTCCTCTAACCGCGAGAGATGATCAGCCGCCACGTTTTCGGCTCCTCTCTTATCTCTGATCTCAATATCAAACTCACTAAGCAACAGAATCCACCGAATGAGTCGGGGTTTAGCGTCTTTCTTTTGAAAAAGAAACCGCAACGCGGAATGGTCGGTGAAAACTATGGTCTTGGATAGAACTGTCACACCCCTTTCTAAGGCGGAAGCACGAGGTGTGATCTTGAAATGTTCTCATTGCATACGAATGGTAAACATACTACATGCTCGTAAAATAACTCCAAATGCCATTAACATTTCATAATTAAAAAAATAACATAAGTTAAGTGTTTACATCACAAGATAACATATTGTCTGAAAAGTTTACAACTTTATTTAAAAGACAACCACAAGGTTTTTAATCATTATATCACCACACGAGATGTTATATAACAATCAAATCCCACAAAAGAGGCATTAGAGTCTTGACACAACACATCTAAAAACATAAACGACATCCTGGAGCAAGAGTAAGACCGCACGCAGATCCACTTTAGTTACCTGAAATACATGTGAGTTTTGGAAAATCGTCTGTTGGTGTGAATTCATGCAGATTTGTGAAAACATTTAAGCATTCGTTATGGAAAACATGGTATGTAATTGTATGAAATAAGCATTTCTGTAAATGTAAGGAATACGAGATTGCCAATGGTAAGCTAGGCCATTAACATGTGTAACGACATAGGAAGCATCCAAACCATAGGCATTTTTAGTTGTCGATTCACGACTGTCGATTTACGACTCGAGACACAAAAGCACTGCTTGGTAAAAGAGTGGCCAAGAGTGTGGTTGCCTGAAACCCATTAGATCTAACCTTTTGTTCTGCGGTCTTGGTATGTAATTGATTAATGGTGCTTATGGCACCCTATTCGTGACATGATCTATAGTATCATTCCTTAGTTTTTGTATTTAACATATCATAGCACATGTATTTTCCCTAAGTTTAAAAAACAAGTAAAAGTTTAAAAGTGGGGACCTGAACTCACAAGTTTTCGTTTCCTGCGTCGCAAACTTCACCGGTAGCGTCGTGACCTATACGTGTTCTATTAATGTTAGTCACTAGACTTATATCACACAAGTACAAGTCACCATCTTTTGTTTATGTATATGTTCTTTGTTGTTAAAAATAATTTACATTTTTAACTATGTATGTTACTTATATTATTTTCCCAAAAAATAAATATAAGTATTTTATGAAATAATATTTTCAATATTATTTTTGTACAAGTATGCTTAGGAAAGTATACTTTTTATTTTATGTAGATACTTGTGTATTTTGTATTTTTTTACCAAAATCAATACTTTGATTTTTATTACTTTCCGGAAGTATATTACTTAAAAATAATATATTTTTAAGACTTGCATGAAATATATATATTTTGTCATGTTATAAAATATATATGTGGTTATTCTTGATATCCACCCGATTTTGTATAAATTCCAATACTTGGTATCGGTAATATATTTTTGTCCAAAAATATATTTTTAAGTTCATAACTTGTCCAAGTTAAAAAAATATGTTAAGAAATATATTTTCAAAATATATCTTCTTGTATTTGTCCATGTATTTCCTTGTGAGGAATTTTTGTATACTTGTATACTTATGTATTCTCATGTATTTGTAGGTGTATTTATGTATTCATGCTCCTTGGGAGTATTTAGTGTATTTTCAAGTCCTAATACACTACTACATATAATACACATAATATACATTTAGCACAAAATTTGGTGATAAATAAATATATATATTTTCCCTAACAATATACATACTTAATATCACTTTTTAACTTGAAGAAATCATCATTTCTTAACTTGAAATTTACACAAAAATAAGGGAAACCTTGGTAAATAGTTTTAGGCGAATTTTTAGGGAATAAGTTTCACCAAAACTTATATTTTTCTAAGTGTCAAAATTTTATAAAAATTTTGACATAGTTTCCCCTAAAAATGGAGGTTTCCCATGTTTTCAAAACATGTGTTTATTTTCTTTTCAACATCAAAACAATTTTCAACAACAATCATCATCAACATACACTAATTTTTCCATATGAAACATCATGGTGAACTTGATTCTTCTTAAAAATGCGTAGTCTTTTAGATCTACACTTAACATATTATGATCTTTCCAAAAATAAGTGTTCTTGAGTATTTTAAACAAACTTATGTGAATATTTAATCCACTAACTCATTCATCCATGAGTTTTATGGTTTCAAACTTTGTAATTCTAAAACCACTTTTATGTTTATTAGAAAGATCATCATTTTTAACAATATGTTTAACCATGGATCTTTCAAGATCCATGCTTAATATCTTTAGATCTTTCATAAACAAGCTTTGTGTTAAACTTTTAACAAAATTTTCATAGATCTTAGTTTCAAAAATTAGTTTAACACACACTTTATTACTTCAAGATTACAAGTTTATGTGTAAAAATTCATATTTCAAGTTCACATTATGCTTCATATGTTCATCTTCAAGTTTAACCATGGATCCTTCAAGATCCATGCTTAAACTTGGTAGATCTAAGCTTTAACATACTTGATCTAATCATAAACTCAAGATATAACATAAACAACTTCATTTCATACACTAAAAATTCATGTAATCACTTATTTTCTTCATGAATATGTTAGATCTTTTCATTTTTAATATTAGAAGTTAAGTTGTTTAGATGGTGAAACTTATACATAACATAAACATGACTTAAATTAGTGATCAAGAAGCTTACTACTAGCTCTAATGGCTAGGGAAGTGGCACAAAGATGAAGATGATGCACAAGGAAGAAATCAAGAGGTTAAAAGCTCCACAAGGTGGTCCTTCAAGTTCTAGCACCATACACCTTCCTAATTGGCCTCCATACACCTTCTAGTAAGCTTGGATTGTGAGGAAATGAAGTGAAAATGAATGTGTATGTGGGTGTGTGTTGAGCCGAGAGCAAAGGGAGCAACAAGGGGGAAGAAATTGAGTTTAGTGAATGATGGACAATGAGGACTACTCTTGGTCTTATAAAGAAAATATCCACCAACATGATCTTTAATTAAGATTTTATGCCATTTAGTTAGGGGACATGGTTAGGAAAAGTAAATATAGTCAAGTGGGGCCCATGGGGCCGGTTATGGTGAAGGGGGGGGGGGTAAAGTGTAATATTTTGGAAGTTGGGGGTTTAAAGTGCAAACGAGGGGGGTTAAGTTAGTTTAAGTGTGTTTAGGTGTTTTTATGATTTTTAAGGTGTTCTAGCATCAATACTAGTTCAATATCATAAAAACATTACTTCTAGTCAAATTTTGATGTCCCGGTTATTGTCCGGTTGTTCGGTTCGTTAAAGTGCTGAATTGCGCAGTTTCACTAGGTATGAAGCACCTTTTGTGGCAGCTTTAATTTCCGACACTTTGTAAGTTATTTTAGACAATAAAACATAATTTTTGCATGGTATTATTGTGTTAAATAGCTGATTATAGCTGAATTTGTGCTGATTTATGCTGAATTCTGCATTTAAAGTGTGTTTCGGGTGTCTTTAAGTGCATAGTTTAGCTTCCGGAAAGTTTATATGTTAACCCTTGTATCCACACTTGGGTTTTATCATATTTTATATGTTGGACCTATTCCTAGGCCCTAATTCTATTATCTGACTGCTTTCTACAGGATTGCTGACACAGTGTGTCTTACCGGTGAGTTTACTAGTCTTTCTGACGCAACGCTAAAGTAATGCATAAAGCAATATTTGAAGTATGAAACGTGCATGAATTCACAAGTATAGCATGTAATCAGACAATGTTGACATTTAAGCACATAATTGCATATATTAAATAACAATTAAACTGTACGGAAATTACCGGTTTTGTGCCAGTTGTCACAATCTCCCCCCGTTAAAAGAATTTCGTCCCGAAATTCAGGCTGAGTTTTCTCCCGCAGGAGTTTTCTCAAACAGGTGGGGGTACTTGTCTTTAAACTGGTCTTCACGTTCCCACGTGTACTCGGGTCCGTACTTAGAGTTCCAACGTACTTTGACAAGTTTGACGCTACTCCTCCGGGTCTTGTTGACTTTCCAGCCTGTAACCTCAATGGATTGTTCTGTAAATCGGAGTGTGTCGTCAATATGCACCTCATCCGCAGGGATGATCACTGTTTGTTGGGTTGGACTCTTTTTGAGGTTGGATATATGGAATGTATCATGTACGCCATTAAGTTCTTCTGGTAACTCCAAGTTGTACGCCATGGTACCAATTCTTTCCAAGATCTTGAATGGTCCAATGTATCGTGGATTCAACTTTCCACGTTTTCTGAACCTTGCTACACCTTTCCAAGGTGAGACTTTCAACAGAACTTTGTCTCCCACCACGAATTCTAAGGGTTTCCGTCTCCGATCAGCGTAGCTCTTCTGTCAATCACGAGCCGCCTTAATGCGCTCTCGGATCTTCACGATCTTGTCGGTTGTCTCTTGAACAAGTTCAGGGCCAATCATACGTTTGTCTCCAGCGTCTGCCCAGCATAATGGCGAGCAGCACTTGCGGCCATACAGAGCTTCGAACGGTGTGGCTTTTATACTCGTATGGTAGCTGTTGTTATAGTAAAACTCAACTAAAGGTAGATGAGTATCCCAGCTGCCGCCTAGATCCATAACACATGCACGAAGCATATCTTCCGGTGTTTGTATGGTCTGTTCGCTCTGACCGTCCATTTACGGGTGAAAGGCCGTGCTTAGATCAAGCTGAGATCCAAAGGCCTCCTGGAAGGATTGCTAGATCCTTGAGACAAAACGTCCATCTCTATCTGAAATAATCGAAATAGGCACTCCATGCCGTGCCATAATTTCTTTAAGATACAGCTCAGCAAACTTTCCAGTGCTATCCTTCTCTCGGATTGGGAGGAAATGCGCAGATTTCGTCAATCGATCAACTATCACCCATATCATATCTTGCCCTCTAGGGGTCCTGGGTAATTTGGTTATAAAGTCCATTGAGATTTGCTCCCACTTCCACATGGGTATCTCGGGTTGTTGCAGTAGGCCAGACGGTTTCTGATATTCGGCCTTAACCTTAGCACAGGTTAGGCACTTTCCAACGTAAACAGCAACGCCGCTCTTGAGTCTTGGCCACCAATAATATTCTTTCAAGTCTTGATACATTTTGTCCGATCCTGGGTGGATCGAGTATCTTGACTTGTGAGCTTCATCAAAGATGACTTCTCGAATACCGCCATAGAGCGGAACCCAAATACACCCCATAAAGTATAAGGTTCCCTCTTCATTTGGCACCAATTTCTTCTCCATACCTCGGAGATATTCAGCTCTACGATTCTCCTTCTTAAGGGCTTCTTGTTGTGCGTCATGAATGCGTGCAGTGAGATTCGTTCGAATAGTCATTTCCAATGCTCAAACCCTTAGAGTCTTAACCCTTTCCTTTCGACTTAACGCGTCTGCTGCTACGTTCGCCTTTCCAGGATGGTTCTTAATCTCATAGTCATAATCGTTTAGCAATTCAACCCATCGTCGCTGACGCATGTTTAATTCCTTCTGATCAAATATATGTTGTAAGCTCTTGTGATCAAGGAAGATAGTACATCGAGTACCATATAAATAATGTCGCCAGATCTTCAAGGCGAATACCACTACGCCTAGCTCTAGGTCGTGAGTGGTATAATTCCTCTCATGTACCTTCAACTGCCTCGAAGCGTAAGCGATGACCTTTTGGTGTTGCATGAGCACGCAACGCAATCCTTGACGTGAAGCGTCGCAGTATCCACGAAGTCCTCAGTTCCTTTGGGTAAAGATAGTATCGGTGCATCGCATAGCTTACTTTTGAGAAGTTGGAAGGCTTCTTCATGTTTGTAACCCCAGTCGTACTTCTTATCTTTCTGCGTGAGGGAAGTTAGCGGTTGGGCTATCTTGGAGAAGTTCTCAATGAACCGGCGGTAATAGCCTGCTAATCCCAAAAATTGTCGAACTTCAGTTGGAGTTTTGGGGGCTTCCCAATTCTTAATTGCTTCTATCTTGGCTGGGTCTACATGAATGCCCTTCTCGTTCACGACATGACCAAGGAACTGTACTTCGTGAATCCAGAATTCGCACTTTGAGAACTTTGCATAAAGCTTCTCTTTCTTTAGCAGTTCCAGAATGGTCCTGAGGTGTTGTTCGTGCTCTTCCTTCGTTCGGGAGTAAATCAGAATGTCATCGATAAATACAATCATGAATTTATCGAGATACGGTTTGTAAACACGATTCATCAGATCCATAAACACTGCTGGTGTGTTCGTTAATCCAAATGGCATCACCAGAAACTCATAATGCCGATAACGCGTCCTAAACACAGTCTTCGGTATACTTTCTTCTTGGATCCTTAACTGATGATATCCAGATCGAAGGTCGATCTTGGAGTAGTAACTCGATCCTTGCAACTGATCGAATAAGTCGTCAATCCTCGGTAGCGGATACCGATTCTTGATAGTGAGCTTATTCAGTTCTCTATAATCGATACACATCCGCAGTGTTCCATCCTTCTTCTTCACGAACAAGACTGGAGCTCCCCAAGGCGAGAAGCTCGGCCTTATGAATCCTTTATCCAACAACTCCTGGAGTTGTGTAGATAATTCTTGCATCTCGGATGGCGCAAGTCGGTAGGGTGCCTTGGCCACAGGGGCGGCTCCTGGAACCAAGTCAATATGAAATTCAACTTGTCTTTGCGGAGGTTGTCCGGGCAAATTTTCGGGAAATACGTCAGGGAATTCCTTCACCACAGGAATGTCTTCGAGTTTCGGCTCCTCGGCCTTCTTATCTACAACGTGCGCCAGGAATGCAACACATCCTTTCCTTAAGCACTTCTGTGCCTTCATACAATTGATGATTCGTAGAGGCGTGTCTCATTTTTCTCCATGTACGACGAGAGTTTCATCATTCGCAAGAGGGATGCGAATAATTTTCTCGTGGCAAACCACTTCAGCCTTATTCTTGGACAGCCAGTCCATTCTGACCACCACATCGAAGCTACCCAATTGAACGGGTAAGAGGTCGATACTAAACCTTCGCTCACCAAGTTCTAATGTACAGCCCCTAACAACTTCGCCCGATTCGACAAGTTTACCATCGGCTAGTTCTATGGAATAAGGAATATCTAATGTACTAGATTCTATTCCAAGCATACGTTTAAATTCCATAGATACGAAACTATAATCGGCACCAATATCAAATAGTATGTATGCAAAGTGATTGTTAACAAGAAACGTACCGGTGACCACGTTAGGGTCCTCGCGTGCGTTCCTTGCTCCAATCACAAATGCTCGAGCTTGAGCATTGTTTTCCCTTGGGCAATCCTTTTTGAAATGCTCTTTGCTTCCACATCCAAAGCATCCTTGATTCTGCCCAGTTCCATTACCATTTCGGTTACCGTTACCACTGCCACTTCCATTCCCATTACCAGCACCGTTTCGGTTTCCATTCCCATTTCTGTTACCACCTCCATTTCCCTTTCCCCAATAGTTCTCAGTGTGGTGACCCAGTTTTCCACACTTAACACATTTTGGGATGCGACAGGCTCCTGCATGATGACGCTTGTATTGATTGCATTTGGGCAGAGTGCCCTGGTACCCTCTGGTAGTAGCGTCATTTGCTGCTGCAAGTGTTTTCGTTTCCTTAGGTGGGTTGGGGTCACGTTTCTTGTTGCTAGAACTCTTGTTGTTGTTACGTGTTGCTTAACTCAGATTCGAGTGCTTCCTCTTCTTGTCACCGGACGACTCAGCATGCGTCTCGGTTTTCTCAGTTAGGTTCAGCGATAACTTCTTCATACGGACAACATCTTCAGTAAGGCTGACAGCCAGAGTTACAGCCTGAGTGATCGTTGCAGGTTTAGCCGAAGTTACCATGCTGCGAAACTCTGGAGCCAATCCCCATATGTAGCGCTCAACGCGCTTAAATTCGGGAGTCATCATATAGGGGATCACTCTTGACAGATCATGGAACCTTCGAGTATAACCAACAATGTCCACACCTTCCATGGACAAGTTCCAGAACTCAGTCTCCAACCTTTGAAGTTCAGCACGAGAGCAATACTTTTCTCTCTTTCTTTCCTTTAACTCATCCCATGTCATACCATACGCTGCATCATCTCCCAGGGTTTGGACTTGCAAATTCCACCAAGTCAAAGCCTCATCAATGAACAACCCAGTAACAAAAGTGACTTGCTGGTCCACGGTACACTTGCTCATGCGGATAGTAGAATCAGTCTTCTCTGTCCAGCGCACAAAATCCACTGCACCTCCAGTGTCGTCATAGTTCAGTGGCTTGCATTCGAGAAACTGCTTGTAGGTGCAGCCTGGAATTGATCCAACCAAATCACACGTGAGTAATTAATGAAACAATGAAACAAGGACCGTTCATAAATTTCATTATGTTTTAGCAAATCAGCTTAAGGTTACCTTGAGTTGTGTTTCCTCCGGATGAGTCTCCATGTCCATTACGTCTAGTACCGCTTGGTCCTCCGCTGTGCTCAGTACGGTTCACCTCCTACTGGGCGATAGCTTCGGAGATCCTTTCTTCTAGCAGGGAGTTCAGTTCCTCTGCAGTCCTCAGCAGTAGAGGAGGAGGAGGTTGATCAGAATCAAGATTGTTCACAGTCTTCCTGGGTGCCATGTTCTGTCAAACACAACATAACAGGGTTAAGTATTTGTTTGATATCATCATACAGGATAGTAGTACATACATGTATAAACATGTACACATAAGCAATATCAAAAAATCCGCCCACATATAAATCAATTTATACAGCAACAAGCATGCATAAACAGATAAATACTGATGTGTCATAAGATATTCACCGAGTCTTTATACATATTAGGACAACTTGTTACATCATTGTTTGCGAAGAAAAAAAAATGCATAAGGGTTACATCACCCCATAGAACAAGTTTAACACATATAAAAGGCAAAATATCTTTCTTCATATTAGCGGTTCTTGTCTTCAAGTTGCACCCAAGCTCGGTTGTAGTCTTCATACCCAAAATACTACTCCAACAAAGAACCTAATAGGCTGGGGGAGGGGGTATAGGGAAAATCAAACTATAAAGATGGGTAACTTCATCCTCAAGCTCCTAAATTCGACGGATGAGGAAGCTGGTCTGAGTAGGAGTGTGGGGAGGTGTGGGAACACGGGTAGGAGTGGATGGCACAACAAGCATGGCGTCATCATCATCATCAGTTGGGTAAACTCTCAGTCCAACAGCAAAAAGGGCAGAAGATATCACCGAATCGAAAGAATCGGCATCAGACTCAAGGTCAGAATCGGAAGGAATATCGGTAATGGACACAACAGGAGAGGCCACACCATAATCCAGGTCATCAACGAATGGCCAGTCCTCAGCAGGGATGGCAGCAAAAGGAACAGCATGAATGGGAATAGGTTCAACGATGTATTCAGCAGTCCCGATGGTGAACTAGTCATGGAAAGGTAAAGGCAAAGCTAAGGCATCGTCGAGATCATCATCATCGGTTATCATCTCAGGGTCGGCCTCGAAGTCAGAGATGGAAATCTCCAGAGGCGAAGCAATCTCGTCGTCAGAGGCAATCATCATCGGGTCACGTCCTTCAGACAGGCCGCTGCTTTCAGACGAAGTCATGTGTACCTGTGATATTTTTATTCATAGTATATGTATATATTAATTATTACTTAATATTATACACATTGTTGCAAGTAATTCTTAGTTCAAAGATAAGTGCTACCCCAGTGCACCCTAAGTCTCGTAGTGTCCTCACTTGACTCTTTGAAAACAGTTTCAGGTAGTGGATGTCGCGGAAAGTTTTATGCAATGAAAACTTTTGAAAAATTATTTTCGTGAGAGGATCCTAAAGATTGTAGTCTAGACTCGAGAAGGAATCCTGGTTCACTACAATCGCAGCTCTGATACCAATCTGTCACACCCCTTTCTAAGGCGGAAGCACGAGGTGTGATCTTGAAAGATTCTCATTGCATACGAATGGTAAACATACTACATGCTCGTAAAATAACTCCAAATGCCATTAACATTTCATAATTAAAAACATAACATAAGTTAAGTGTTTACATCACAAGACAACATATTGTCTGAAAAGTTTACAACTTTATTTAAAAGACAACCACAAGATTTTTAATCATTATATCACCACACAAGATGGTATATAACAATCAAATCCCACAAAAGAGGCATTAGAGTCTTGACACAACACATCTAAAAACATAAACGACATCCTGGAGCAAGAGTAATGTAACACCCCGAAAATATAAAACTATATATATTAGAATTATAAAACGTTAAATACACAAGAACAAACTAACTAGGAATAGATAACCCAGTTAGATATGATTCTTGTGATATCAAATAATTGGATAGAAAACCCTTAAATTATAAAGAGGGCAATAATAGAGGGACTAGAATAGTTAAACTTGAAACTTTAATTACTAGTACATAAAATAAACTCCAAACATACACCTAAGTGTATGCTTGGATCGATCAGAACGCAGGAGCGACCAGGAGCTCCTCTCCAAAACCCTAGTTCACTAAAAATTGAACAATTGGAGGTTCAATTCAGTCCCAAATCGAAATCTGAACATAGATTCGTGATCACCTCATCAAAGGGATCATAAGGTATGCCAAATTAGGTTGTTTTGATTCAACTCAAATTCCTTGCATGTGATAGAAATCGAATGTTTAGCTTGATTTTATGATGTATTGACTAAATTAGATGTGATATGATGTCTAAGGACAAACCCTAGATGATTTCTTGACAAAACCTTACATGATGCTTGTAGGGTTTCATAATCACCATTGTAGGTGATTGATGAGCTTGAAGAAACTTGATAAATGCTAATATTATAACTCTTGTTCTAGCACAATCTGAATTTAAGAAGTAATTTCAGAAAAATTGATGTTAAGATATGTGCAAAGTTGACTAATTGAAGTGAAATTAGATGATAATTACAAGTCATGAACTTGGTAATGATTATGAGAAAATCTGACCCGCTAGGTGTTTGTTGAAATGCCTAAGTGGGGATTTAAATGTTAAAAATAGGATGAAAACGCAGATTTGATTATTGTTTATAATGATGCGTTAATAATCATGAAGAGAGTTCTAAACCAATTGTGAATGGAACTCTTTAGGGAAAGCATCCGGATCGTCAAGTGGACAAGCCGGAGGTGAAGCACGCTTGAAGGGTGCACTTTGAAGGTACGGAATTTACCGTTTCGCTACATTATGTTTAATTGTTAGTCTTATGTTGTTATATTGAAATTTAGTAAAACAAGATACACCAATATGTCATGGAAGTGACAAAGTGCCTTAAGCAAGTAAAACGGGTCAAATCATGTGTTAGAAATAGAGTTTGGAATGTTTGAAATGGGGGTCTCCATTCGGCATCCAAACGAGTCAAAGCAAATTGAATGTATGCTTGTCAAATAGTATTAAAAGCATGTTTAAATCCTTGAAACAAGCATGACGATTTTTGCGTAAGCAACCCTTGGGAGGGAAGCGAAATGTCATAATCGGAGAATCCGGGATTGGGTAAATTGATTGTAGACATGAGATGACAAATAAACAAGTTGTTGAACTTGTAGACAAACGGGTCGAATAAGCAAGGAATCGGATTATAAGCCGATTGTCTGTAAACTAAAAATTTTCAGGAATGGTGTTGATAGACGCGTCCGTAATTAAATTATGGTCGCGTAGGAAAAAGAATCGGTTAAATCGGACGCCCGAGTCAAAAGTTATGCCGATTTAAAGTTTGGAACTTGGAAAAATAGTGCTGGGTCAAATTAGCAGCTCAACATAACAACAATCTGTTGAAAATGGATGCTAGCGCTGCGCCACGACCCCCTGGCGCTACGCCAGCACCTAGAAACGAGAATTTCATGGTTTTTTTGATACTTTAAGTTTGGAACTTGTTTATACTTGGTGTTTTAAGTGTCAAACTAATAATTTTAAATGGTTTTGACCGTAGGTGAATATGGAACCAAATCCGGATGGTGATCAAGCTATTATCAAGAACCGAACGCACTAAACGAAGCTTCCGCACTTGATCTATTTTGTCTTAGCATTATGTAGATACTTGAACAATGTTTTCAAACGTAATCTAGTAGATACTTGAAGTTATGCTTTGTATGTCTAATGGATATTTTCCTTTTAACTGAAACTTTCAAGATCAAATATGATCTTTTAAAAGAATAAACTTTTTGTAAACTCGATATTTTAGTATGAAATCCTTGTTTTGTATCATTAATCTTGTTATAAAAGCTGGGTCTTACAAGTTGGTAATCAGAGCTAAGGGTTGTCAATAAAGTGTGTTCGGTTCAAGCTTGATCAAGCATCCGGTAAGAGTTAATTGTTTTAAGTAGATTTAGAGAATATAGAAATAAATCATGAACAAATATGCATGAAAAGAGTGTGTAAGCTCACTCAAACACAGGAAATGCATGAATCAAGAACGGTTGAATCAAGTTATGAACTTGATTAAATCAAAACAAGTAAATCATATGTTATAAATGAAATGTTGAACAATTAATGTAAACATTTCAGTATTAAAAATGGCGGATAAAGGTAACGATGATGCGGTGCAGAGAGTCACCGAGCAAACAAGAGAAGTGATTGCCGAGGAGGTTGGAAAGGCAATCGAAAATAGTTTGTCTGGTTTCATCGATAAGATCCAGAACACAGTACTATCAGTGGTTGAGGAAAGAATCAAGAAATTGGAGGATAATGCCAATTTAGCAATGGAAAAGTCCAGAGGACGAAAGCCTTGTACATACAAGGAGTTCATGGCGTGCAAACCGCCAGTCTATAATGGGGAGGTTGACCCAATAGTGTGACAACGATGGCTAAGTGATATTGAAGGGGTATTCGAGAGGACCCATTGTGATGAAGATGACTACGTAGCCTATGGTACGGGTCAATTAAGGGGTCAAGCGAAAGATTGGTGGGATAACAAAAAGAGAGAGATTGGTAGTGAAGCGGCTAAGGTCATGACATGGGAGGAGTTTAAGATGCCATTCCTTAAACATCATAGCCCCAAGGCGGTCGTTAATAGAATCAAGGAAGAGTTCATGCAACTTAGGCACAAGGGCGACACCATAGACAAGATTACAGCAACGTTTATGGATAAGATGAAGTTTTGCAATGAATTGGTGACGAATGAAGAACAAAAGATATACTACTACTATAACATGTTAAGCGCCGAGTATAGGGAGTTTATGACTCCTTCAAAATACGAAACCCTTACCGAGATCATAAATGTTGCTCGGGAACGGGAGATTGAACTGAAAAAGCAGGTTGAACGGGGTGAACGAAGGGCATATGATGTTAATCCAAGCCCTACCAAGAAAGCACGAACAAACGAAACAGTGAAGAAATCTGATGCAAAAGGCGGGTCGCCAAGTTGCAAAATCTGCGGAAAGGGTTATAAGGGCGAATGCCGCTTCAAGGATAAGCCATGTCCCATATGTCGAAAGACGGGACATATGGCTACATCATGCCCGGAGAAAGTGACGGTCTGCTACAATTGTTACCGACCGGGTCACAAAAGGTCGGAATGCCCGGAGCTGGTTGGAAAGAAAGATGGGCAAGACCCGAAAGGTGAAGCCCCAAAAGCAAAGGCAAGATCTTTCCAATTGACTACCGCAGAAGCAAAGGTTGAACCTGAAGTGGTCTCAGGTATATTTGCTGTAAACTAGATTCCTGCACGTGTATTATTTGATACGGGTGCAAATAAATCCTTTATTTCATATGGATTTATTCAACATCCTTCATTTGTTCTAACAAAATTACCTATGCCCTTAGAAGTAGAGATAGGTAATAACAAGAGTTTTATCGTTTGTGATGTATGTGAAAACTGTAAATTGAGCATTGATGATGAAGAATACACAATAGATCTGATCCCGATGTCGATGGGATAATTCCAAGTGATCGTGGGAATGGATTGGTTGTCCCGATTCCACGCGAAGGTGGTTTGTTTCCGAAAGGAAATAAAACTGACGTCTCCTAGTGGAAAGCACGTTATGATATATGGTGAAAAAGGCGGTAACCCAGTGGTATGCTCAATGCTAGAAGCCTACAAACTTATGAAACATGGATGCAAGGCCTACATGGTATATGCAAGCGAGTCGGAGAAAGAATCCCTCAAAATTGGAGACGTGCCGGTGGTACGTGATTATGAAGACGTGTTCCCAGAAGAACTACCAGTAATACCACCAGAATGGGAGGTAGAGTTCGGAATCGAATTGATTCCGGGCACAAAACCTATGGCCAAGGTGCCGTATCGGCTCGCGCCGTCGGAGCTACAAGAATTGATGTCTCAAATTCAAGAATTGCTCGACAAAGGATTTATCCGACCGAGTGTGTCCCCATGGGGCGCACCAGTACTATTCGTGAAGAAGAAGGACGGTAGTATGCGTATGTGTATCGACTACCGGGAGTTAAACAAACTCACGGTGAAAAATAGATACCCACTTCCAAGAATTGATGACTTGTTTGACCAGCTACAAGGAGCAATCTGGTTCTCAAAGATTGATCTCAGATCGGGTTATCACCAATTGAAAGTCAAGGAGGAGGACGTATCGAAGACGGCCTTTCGTATGCGGTACGGGCATTATGAATTCCTTGTAATGCCCTTTGGGTTGACTAATGCACCCGCGTCTTTCATGGACCTCATGAACCGGGTTTGAAAACCTATGCTGAATAAGTCGGTAATTGTATTTATCGATGACATTTTAGTATATTCGAAGAATGAAGTTGAGCACGTGTATCAATTACAAGAAGTGTTAGAGACCCTCAGACGAGAAAAGCTGTATGCAAAATTCTCAAAGTGCGCTTTCTGGCTACGAGAGGTGTAGTTTCTTGGGCATATCATTAGTGTCGATGAGGTACTAGTGGATCCGTCAAAAGTAGAAGTCGTGTCAAAATGGAACACTCCAAGGAATCCCTCGGAAATCCAAAGCTTTTTAGGGCTCGCGGGATATTATAGGAGATTCATACAAGATTTCTCCAAAATTGCTTTACCATTGACCAAATTGACTCGCAAGGAGGAAAAGTTTGTATGGGGCATCGAACAGGAGGAAGCTTTCCAAACGCTCAAGGAAAAGTTAACTCACGCTCTGGTGTTAACATTACCGGAAGGAGTTGACGACATGGTGGTTTACTCGGATGCGTCGCATTCGGGGCTTGGATGTGTTTTAATGCAACGAGGCAAGGTCATCGCCTATGCCTCGAGGCAATTGAAGATTCATGAAAAGAAATACCCAACTCACGACTTGGAACTGGCAACAGTGGTGTTCACCTTAAAAATATGGAGACATTACTTGTATGGGGTAAAATGTACAATCTTTACCGACCATAAAAGTTTGAAATATTTCTTCGATCAGAAGGAATTAAACATGAGACAAAGGCGGTGGTTGGAAACGGTCAAGGATTACGATTGTGAAATACACTACCACCCCAGGAAAGCCAATGTAGTGGCCGATGCGTTGAGCCGAAAGGCAGATTATGCCCCGATACGAGTACAATCATTGCAGCTTATTGTGACCTCGGGCTTACTTGAACGAATCCGAGGATCACAAGATGAAGCAGTAAAGACGGAAAACTAGAGAAAGGAAAGAATTGCTGGCCAAGTTAAGGATCTCGAAGAAGGCAACCACGGTTTGAAAACACGTTTCAATAGAATTTGGGTTCCTAACACATGTAGAGTTAAAAAGCTTCTACTCGATAAAGCTCACAAATCCCGTTATTCCATTCATCCGGGAGCGACCAAGATGTATAACGACTTAAAACAAAACTATTGGTGGCCCGGAATGAAAAGAGATGTTGTGAAATACGTGGAGAAATGTTTGACATGTCTACAAGTCAAGGTGGAACACCAAAAACCATAAGGTAAACTCCAACCGTTAGAAATCCCGGTTTGGAAATGGGAACATATTACGATGGACCTATTAACTAAACTACCAAAGACGAACCACGGTTTCGATGCTATATGGGTAGTTGTTGACAGACTAACCAAGAGTGCTCATTTTATCCCAATACGTGAGACGTATACGTCCGAAAAGATGTATGAAGTTTACACTAATGAGATAGTAGCACGCCATGGAGTACCGGTATCCATCGTGTCTGATAGGGATACACGGTTCACTTCAAATTTCTGGCGAGATTTCCAAGAGCAAATGGGAACCAAATTGTTCATCAGCACTGCATACCATCCTCAGACGGATGGACAGAGCGAAAGAACAATACAAACATTGGAAGACATGCTACGGGCATGTATAATCGACTTTGGAGGCAGTTGGGATGTCTATCTACCATTAATCGAGTTTTCGTATAATAACAGCAACCATGCTAGTATTGGAATGGCACCGTACGAAATGCTCTATGGTAGGAAATGCCGGACCCCGGTATGTTGGGGTGAAGTGGGTCCACGTGAACTCGCCCACCAAGATATAGTTCGAGCCACTAATGAAAAGATTAATGTGGTTCGGGCACACTTGAAAGCGGCGCAAGATAGACAAAAGTCGTATGCAGACAAAAGGAGGAGACCGATCGAGTTCCAGGTTGGTGACAAAGTCATGCTTAAAGTATCCCATGGAAGGGGGTTATTCGGTTTAGAAAGAGAGGAAGCCCAAGATTTATCGGGCCATTCAAGATTTCCGAACGAGTTGGTAAGGTGGCGTACTGCCTCGAATTACCCGAAGAGTTGAGTGGAATACATAGCACATTCCACGTATCACATCTCTGGAAATGTTTAGCTGACGAGACCGCTTACATCCATTATGATGACATTGAAGTGGATAATAGCCTTAACTATGCGGTGAAGCCGATTGCGATTTTAGATCGTAAAGTGAAAACTTTAAGGAACAAGGAGATCAACCAAGTAAAGGTCAAGTGGGAACATAGAAAGGGTTCGGATACCACATGGGAGTCCGAAGAAGAGATGCAACGTCTCTACCCTAGTTTATTTGGTACGTATTTGGGTTTCGGAGACGAAACCCTTTTAAGGGGGGTGGACTTGTAACACCCCGAAAATATAAAACTATATATATTAGAATTATAAAACGTTAAATACACAAGAACAAACTAACTAGGAATAGATAACATAGTTAGATATGATTCTTGTGATATCAAATAATTGGATAGAAAACCCTTAAATTAAAAAGAGGGCAATAATAAAGGGACTAGAATAGTTAAACTTGAACCTTTAATTACTAGTAAATAAAATAAACTCCAAACATACACCTAAGTGTATACTTGGATCGATCAGAACGCAGGAGCGACCAGGAGCTCCTCTCCAAAACCCTAGTTCACTAAAAATTGATCAATTGGAGGTTCAATTCAGTCCCAAATCGAAATCTGAACATAGATTCGTGATCACCTTGTCAAAGGGATCATAAGGTATGCCAAATTAGGTTGTTTTGATTCAACTCAAATTCCTTGCATGTGATAGAAATCAAATGTTTAGCTTGATTTTGTGATCTATTGACTAAATTAGATGTGATATGATGTCTAAGGACAAACCCTAGATGATTTCTTGACAAAACCTTGCATGATGCTTGTAGGGTTTCATAATCACCATTGTAGGTGATTGATGAGCTTGAAGAAACTTGATAAATGCTAAAATTATAACTCTTGTTCTAGCACAATCTGAATTTAAGAAGTAATTTCAGGAAATATTGATGTTAAGATATGTGCAAAGTTGACTAATTGAAGTGAAATTAGATGATAATTACAAGTTATGAACTTGGTAATGATTATGAGAAAATCTGACCCGCTAGGTGTTTGTTGAAATGCCTAAGTGGGGATATAAATGTTAAAAATAGGATGAAAACGCAGATTTGATTATTGTTTATAATGATGCGTTAATAATCATGAAAAGAGTTCTAAACCAATTGTGAATGGAACTCTTTAGGGAAAGCATCCGGATCTTCAAGTGGACAAGCCGGAGGTGAAGCACGCTTGAAGGGTGCACTTTGAAGGTACGGAATTTACCGTTTCGCTACATTATGTTTAATTGTTAGTCTTATGTTGTTATATTGAAATTTAGTAAAACAAGATACACCAATAAGTAACGGAAGTGACAAAGTGCCTTAAGCAAGTAAAACGGGTCAAATCATGTGTTAGAAATAGAGTTTGGAATGTTTGAAATGGCGGTCTCCATTCGGCATCCAAACGAGTCAAAGCAAATTGAATGTATGCTTGTCAAATAGTATTAAAAGCATGTTTAAATCCTTGAAACAAGCATGACGATTTTTGCGTAAGCAACCCTTGGGAGGGAAGCGAAATGTCATAATCGGAGAATCCAGGATTGGGTAAATTGATTGTAGACATGAGATGACAAATAAACAAGTTGTTGAACTTGTAGACAAACGGGTCGAATAAGCAAGGAATCGGATTATAAGCCGATTGTCTGTAAACTGAAAATTTTCAGGAATGGTGTTGATAGACGCGTCCGTAATTAAATTACGGTCGCGTAGGAAAAAGAATCGGTTAAATCAGACGCCCGAGTCAAAAGTTATGCCGATTTAAAGTTTGGAACTTGGAAAAATAGTGTTGGGTCAAATTAGCAGCTCAACACAACAACAATCTGTTGAAAATGGATGCTAGCGCTACGCCACGACCCCCTGGCGCTACGCCAGCACCTAGAAATGAGAATTTCATGTTTTTTTTTGATACTTTGAGTTTGGAACTTGTTTATACTTGGTGTTTAAAGTGTCAAACTAATAATTTTAAATGGTTTTGACCGTAGGTGAATATGGAACCAAATCCGGATGGTGATCAAGCTATTATCAAGAACCGAACGCACTAAACGAAGCTTCCACACTTGATCTATTTTGTCTTAGCATTATGTAGATACTTGAACAATGTTTTCAAACGTAATCTAGTAGATACTTGAAGTTATGCTTTGTATGTCTAATGGATATTTTCCTTTTAACTGAAACTTTCAAGATCAAATATGATATTTTAAATGAAAAAACTTTTTGTAAACTCAATATTTTAGTATGAAATCCTTGTTTTGTATCATTAATCTTGTTATAAAAGCTGGGTCTTACAAGTAAGACCGCACGCACATCCACTTTAGTTACCTGAAATACATGTGAGTTTTGGAAAATCGTCAACATAATGTTGGTGTGAATTCATGCAGATTTGTGAAAACATTTAAGCATTCGTTATGGAAAACATGGTATGTAATTGTATGAAATAAGCATTTCTGTAAATGTAAGGAATACGAGATCGCCAATGGTTAGCTAGGCCATTAACATGTGTAACGACATAGGAAGCATCCAAACCATAGGCATTTTTAGTTGTCGATTCACGACTGTCGATTTAGTACTAGAGACACAAAAGCACTGCTTGGTAAAAGAGTGGCCAAGAGTGTGGTTGCCTGAAACCCATTAGATCTAACATTTTGTTCCACGGTCTTGGTATGTAATTGATTAATGGTGCTTATGGCACCCTATTCGTGACATGATCTATAGTATCATTCCTTAGTTTTTGTATTTAACATACCATAGCACATGTATTTTTCCCAAGTTTAGAAAACAAGTAAAAGTTTAAAAGTGGGGACATGAACTCACAACTTTGCGTTTCCTGCGTCGCAAACTTCACCGGTAGCGTCGTGACCTATACGTGTTCTATTAATGTTAGTCACTAGACTTGTATCACACAAGTACAAGTCACCATCTTTTGTTTATGTATATGTTCTTTGTTGTTAAAAATAATTTATATTTTTAACTATATATGTTACTTATATTATTTTCCCAAAAAATAAATATAAGTATTTTGTGAAATAATATTTTCAATATTATTTTTGTACAAGTATGCTTAGGAAAGTATACTTTGTATTTTATGTAAATACTTGTGTATTTTGTATTTTTTTTTACCAAAATCAATACTTTGATTTTTATTACTTTCCGGAAGTATATTTCTTAAAAATAATATATTTTTAAGACTTGCATGAAATATATATATTTTGTCATGTTATAAAATATATATATGGCTATTCTTGATATCCACCCGATTTTGTATAAATTCCAACACTTGGTATCGGTTATATATTTTTGTCCAAAAATATATTTTTAAGTTCATAACTTGTCCAAGTTAAAAAAAAATATGTTAAGAAATATATTTTCAAAATATATCTTCTTGTATTTGTCCATGTATTTCCTTGTGAGGAATTTTTGTATACTTGTATACTTATGTATTCTCATGTATTTGTAGGTGTATTTTTGTATTCATACTCCTTGGGAGTATTTAGTGTATTTTCAAGTCCTAATACACTACTACATATAATACACATAATATACATTTAGCACAAAATTTGGTGATCAATAAATATTTATATTTTCCCTAACAATATACATACTTAATATCACTTTTTAACTTGAAGAAATCATCATTTCTTAACTTGAAATTTACACAAAAATAAGAGAAACCTTGGTAAATAGTTTTAGGCGAATTTTTAGGGAATAAGTTTAACCAACACTTATATTTTTCTAAGTGTCAAAATTTTATAAAATTTTTGACATAGTTTCCGCTAAAAATGGAGGTTTTCCATGTTTTCAAAACATGTGTTTATTTTCTTTTCAACATCAAAACAATTTTCAACAACAATCATCATCAACATACACTAATTTTTCCATATGAAACATCATGGTGAACTTGATTCTTGTTAAAAATGCGTAGTCTTTTAGATCTACACTTAACATATTATGATCTTTCCGAAAATAAGTGTTCTTGAGTATTTTAAACAAACTTATGTGAATCTTTAATCCACTAACTCATTCATCCATGAGTTTTATGGTTTCAAACTTTGTAATTCTAAAACCACTTTTATGTTTATTAGAAAGATCATCATTTTTAACACTATGTTTAACTATGGATCTTTCAAGATCCATGCTTAATATCTTTAGATCTTTCATAAACAAGCTTTGTGTTAAACTTTTAACAAACTTTTCATAGATCTTAGTTTCAAAAATTAGTTTACCACACACTTTATTACTTCAAGATTACAAGTTTATGTGTAAAAATTCATATTTCAAGTTCACATTATGCTTCATATGTTCATCTTCAAGTTTAACCATGGATCCTTCAAGATCCATGCTTAAACTTGGTAGATCTAAGCTTTAACATACTTGATCCCATCATAAACTCAAGATATAACATAAACAACTTCATTTCATACACTAAAAATTCATGTAATCACTTATTTTCTTCATGAATATGTTAGATCTTTTCATTTTTAATATTAGAAGTTAAGTTGTTTAGATGGTGAAACTTATACATAACATAAACATGACTTAAATTAGTGATCAAGAAGCTTACTACTAGCTCTAATGGCTAGGGAAGTGGCACAAAGATGAAGATGATGCACAAGAAAGAAATCAAGAGGTTAAAAGCTCCACAAGGTGGTCCTTCAAGTTCTAGCACCATACACCTTCTTAATTGGCCTCCATACACCTTCTAGTAAGCTTGGATTGTGAGGAAATGAAGTGAAAATGAATGTGTATGTGGGTGTGTGTTGAGCCGAGAGCAAAGGGAGCAACAAGGGGGAAGAAATTGAGTTTAGTGAATGATGGACAATGAGGACTACTCTTGGTCTTATAAAGAAAATATCCACCAACATGATCTTTAATTAAGATTTTATGCCATTTAGTTAGGGGACATGGTTAGGAAAAGTAAATATAGTCAAGTGGGGCCCATGGGGCCGGTTATGGTGAGGGGGGTGAAGTGTAATATTTTGGAAGTTGGAGGTTTAAAGTGCAAACGAGGGGGTTAAGTTAGGTTAAGTGTGTTTAGGTGTTTTTATGATTTTTAAGGTGTTCTAGCATCAATACTAGTTTAATATCATAAAAACATTACTTCTAGTCAAATTTTGATGTCCCGGTTATTGTCCGGTTGTCCGGTTCGTTAAAGTGCTGAATTGCGCAGTTTCACTAGGTATGAAGCACCTTTTGTGGCAGCTTTAATTCCCGACACTTTGTAAGTTATTTTGGACAATAAAACATAAATTTTGCATGGTATTATTGTGTTAAATAGCTGATTATAGCTGAATTTGTGCTGATTTATGCTGAATTATGCATTTAAAGTGCGTTTCGGGTGTCTTTTAGTGCATAGTTTAGCTTGTCAAAGTTTATATGTTAACCCTTGTATCCACACTTGGGTTTTGTCGTATTTTAGATGTTGGACCTATTCCTAGGCCCTAATTCTATTATCTGACTACTTTCTGTAGGATTGCTGACACAGTGTGTCTTACCGGTGAGTTTACTAGTCTTTCTGACGCAACGCTAAAGTAATGCATAAAGCAATATTTGAAGTATGAAACGTGCATGAATTCACAAGTATAGCATGTAATCAGACAATGTTGACATTTAAGTACATAATTGCAGATATTAAATAACAATTACACTGTACGGAAATTACCAGTTTTGTGCCAGTTGTCACAAGAACGAGGTATGAGCGAAATTTGTCGAAAGCAAATACTACGGCTAAGAGTTCTTTTTCCGTGGTGGTATAGTTCTCTTGAGCATCATTTAATGTTTTGCTAGCGTAGTATATAGGGTGGAAGTGCTTATCCTTTCTTTGTCCTAATACCGCTCCAACGGCATAGTCACTCGCATCGCACATGAGCTCAAACGGCAAGCTCCAGTCGGGCGAGATAAGAATAGGTGCACTCACAAGCTGTTCCTTCAAAAAGTTGAAGGCCTTAACACACTCCTCGTCGAAGACGAATGGAACATCTTTCTCTAGCAGACGGGTCATGGGGCGAGTAATTTTCGAGAAATCCCTAATAACGCGTCTATAGAAGCCCGCATGCCCTAGAAAACTCCTAATCGACTTCACACTCGTGGGTGGAGGTAATCTACTAATGGTATCTATTTTTGCACGATCTACCTCTACACCATCCTTAGAGATCTTATGCCCTAACACAATACCTTCCGTCACAATGAAGTGACACTTATCCCAGTTTAGCATAAGCTTCGTCTCGACACACCGCTTCAACATCTTGTCGAGATTCTTCAAACACACATCAAAAGAGTTACCATAGACGGAAAATTATCCATGAAAACCTCCATGGACGTCTCAATCATATCCTGAAATATGGAAACCATGCATCACTGAAAGATAGCTGGAGCGTTACATAGCCCAAATGGCATGCGTTGATACGCATAGGTGCCATAGGGGCATGTGAAGGTGGTCTTATCCTGATCCTCCGGTGCTATGGGGATCTGGAAGTGCCCAGAAGTTGAGAAAACAATAGAATTGTTTACCGGCGAGACGCTCCAACATTTGATTGATGAAGGGCAATGGGAAGTGGTCTTTTCGGGTGGCATCATTCAACTTTCGGTAATCGATGCACACGCGCCACCCCGTGACCGTATGAGAAGGAATAAGCTTGTTCTTTACATTCATGAAAACGGTCATCCCTCCCTTCTTAGGGACAACCTGAGTGGGACTAACCCAAGGCAAATCAGAGATGGGATATATCATCCCGGCATCTAGGAGTTTTAGAACCTCCTTCTTCACAACATCTTGCATATTGGGGTTGAGTCGCCTTTGGGGTTGCACCACTGGTTTGAAATCATCTTCCATAAGTATCCGGTGGGTGCAGTAAGAAGGGCTTATGCCCTTGATGTCGGACAACCTCCAAGAAATGGCCTCTTTGTTGGCCCTCAACACCTCCAACAACCTCAACTTCTCACCTTCCTCCAACTCCGATCAGATAATAACTGGTAGCTCGGAACCCTCCCCTAGGAAAGCATACTCTAGATGAGATAGAAGTACTTTAAGCTCTAAGGGTGGGGGTTGGGTGGTGTCTTCACTAACAGCTAACACTTCGGGAATTAAAGGAATTCCCTCATCTTCTACTTCATCTACCAACTTCAAGTCTTCCTCTACCTTCTCTCCTCCTACTACTAAGTCCGCACCACTAATATACTCTAAACAATGATCGACACACGAGATGAACGAATTAAAGAAGTAGACGGAATGGCAAGGACCACTATAGTCATCAGAACCACTCGGGTGGTTCATGGAACGATCTATCTCGAAGGTGACTCTTTCCTCACCGACCCTAAGTGTGACAACTCGAATTTCCAGGATTAGTCTCGCAAGTATGACTTTCATTATTCCTCGTTTATATTTGTGACCGTGCCAAACTTGTTTCGTAAACGTAACCGCGTATGCTTGAGGGTGTGGATAGATTCTAAATGTATGACTGTTGAGCTGGGCCGCGAGTGTTTGGGCCACACTAGGGCTGTAAACGAGCCGAGTCGAGCCGAGCTAGACCCAGCTCGAGCTCGGCTCGAACTCGATTCGAGCTGGCTCGGCTCGAGCTCGAATTTCAAATCGAGCTGAGATTTGAGGCTCGAGCTCGGCTCGATTAGAATTCGAGCTAGCTCGGCTCGGCTTGATCTAGCTCGAATTAACAAAGAACCACAAAATTTATTACTTAAAAAGCCCTTAAAAATGAATTTCTTCATAGCCTAATGGCCATAATTACCATTTAATTTAACCATATGGCTAAATATGCAAGTATAAATAGTTAATTTACTTTCTCCATTGTCTTTACCTGTTTTTATAGAGGAGATACTCCCTTACTTTTTGTTTTCTAAGCGATGTGGGACAAAAAATGAAGGATGTAAACCTTATCGAGCTAGCTCACGAGCTCACGAGCCGAGCCAGGCCAAGCTCGAGCTCGGCTCATTTACAAATCGAGCCGAGCCGAGCTGGCTCGTTTACAACCGAGCCAATTTCGAGCCGAGCTTTCTTCGAGCTTTTTTCGAGCGAGTTTCAAGCGAGCTGCGAGCCACGAGTTTTTTTAACACCCCTAGGCCACACACACACAGCGTATAATTGGGTCACATACTCTTAGTTATAAAACATTGGTTCTAAATTCCTTCGGCCCATGTACACACATGTTATCCTAGGCCGAACTACACAAGCCCGAAGCCCGAAGCCCAAACCGAGCATGTATTTACACCTAGTTACACTGGGCTTATGTTGGGCCTGGTAGGGTCCAGGTGGATCTAGTATTTGGGCCGGCCATTGGTACTAGTACTTATGCACACATGAAGTTACGTAACATATACCACAAATATATGCAAACCCTAGTTCCTCCTTTTCTCTCATCAAGACCCGACGGCAATTCCCTTTCCACTCAAAGACTTCATCGATCCCATTCTTCTCGACTCCGTTAGTAAATTATCATCATTGTTATGAGATAAACTGGGTAGCATCAATATGTGAGGCTGCGTCTGATTGTGTTCTTGTTTGGTTCTAATGTGTAGTGTTTCATGTTAGCAAACAATATTAAGAAACAAATTCATATTAACTAACTGTTAGAATGGTTATTCTTGATGATTGTTGTATGATTGTTGATTAATCCATGTTGAAACCATTGATGAAGAATAATGATCCGATCATTGTGATGAATGTATGTATGATAAGTTCTGAATTATGTGCACGATGTGATAGAAAACGATTAGGGTTCTAGGAACTGATGTAGATCTGTAACTGTTTTGGGTTCGACGAAACATAGAGTTTTTCCGTCACAATTAATCTTGACGAAACTTGTTGTTTTGTCACAACTTCATCTCGATGAAACTTAGTGTTTCGTCGGCCTGCCTTTCGTCGAGCAATGATGTTTCGTCAAGATAGGTTTCGTCGACTGGATCATGGTGAGCAGTGGTAGTGATTCGTCGAAGGAACTTCATGAGTGGACTTTGGTTTAGATTTTTTTTTTTTTTTGCATGGTAATAAAACACAAGGTTGCCACCTGTTGATAATGTCAGCGATGATTAAGGATAATAGGGATGTGAGGCTGTTTCATGAACCGACATAAATATATAAATATGCATGTAATGAATGACGGCTATGTGGGTGTGTGTTGGTAGTTTGAATCAAATCAGAACATGTGCGTATTATTACGATGTTGTCAGACTAGTGGTTTAGTATTTCAAGTCTTGAATGTGATCATCATTATCAATACCCTTGACCATTAATAGTAGCATGTATTGAAAATTTATCTGTGATATGTCGGCCATGCAATATGTGTTGCAACGGTGAATGAGTTCCTATGAAATATGAATCGGTGATGTAAATGTGTATACAACTTGAATGCCAGTTATGTGGTGACGATGAATAACTAATATACCTGATTAATCGTTACGAATAGTCATATGTTATGTGTTTCTGGTACGCTACTGGATTGATGGTGTATGAAATACTTGTGTGCTACATGTGTAATACGTATAAGGAATTTGTGATTAAGTGTTACGAAAATGACAGTTACTGGTAATCATATTAGGATCTGTTGACCAACTGTAAACGTAAACAAGTAACTAATCTTACCGAGCAATCTAAGGTGAGTTCACTGCTCTTTTCTAAGCATGCGTCCCGGTGGTTTGGGACATCTGGTAAACGTTTCGGGAAGGAATGCTGGGTAAATGGGTTTAACTGGAATGTTAAATTGGGATGATGGTTATTGTACTCAGTTTCTATCATATAAGACCCCTTACATCTACCGTTGTTGCCGGGAAGGCAACGAGGTATTTAGTTGATAGCGCTATTAGGATTGGCACCCTCACACCGGACCGGAAGGACGGGCGTGAACTAATTACCTTGACCACTTGACCAATGCTTTGATAGAGGCATTGGGGTTTGGGAAAACACATCTAGTCGCTACATACGGTAATCGAGTTAATAACATCATCAAATCAAACTTTTGAACTGTTTCATACACACAACTGGTAACTAAAACGCGTTAACAAAACTTTGAACTCACCAGCGTCGTCTGACACACTTGTCTGCATGCTTGCAGGTTTGTAGGTTTGTATCATTGGGACTTGCTGTCTGGGATGCTGGAGTGGTCATGGGTCGAGATGCATGGTATCGCAATAAATGGTTAATGGTTTATGTACACATGGGTTATGCTTCCGCTATATTCAACTAATGAAATGTAACGTTTATACACTTTACGTTAATGAATGAAAGTTTTATTTAATTAAATTTATGAGTTCAATGTATTTGGTGGCTTGGATCTTGGTACGTCACACGCCTCGCGAGGTTTTCGGATATGGTATTTTGGGGGTGTGACACTAAGGGTGATCTTACCATCATAAACATCTATGAGTGCTTTAGCGATACGCAAGAAAGGACGCCCAAGTATAATAGGGACTCTCTCATCCGCTTCCATATCGAGAATGACGAAATCGGCGGGAAACACAAATTTGTCTACCTTAACTAGCAAATTCTCAACTATACCCCTCGGGTATTTAACGGACCGATCGGCTAGTGATAATGTCATTCGGGTAGGTGAAAGCTCGCCTAGGTCTAGTTTCTCATAAAGAGAAAAGGGCATCAAATTGATGCTAGCACCTAAGTCGGCTAAGGCTCGAGTATTGGTGTTACTACCGAATAGACATGGAATAGTAAAAACACCGGGATCGGTAAGCTTTTCAGGAAGCTTATTTAAAACAACGGCTGAACACCCTCCATTCAACGGGACATTCGACAACTCCCCCAACTTCTCCTTGTTCCTAAGAAGATCCTTCAAGAACTTCGCGTACTTAGGCATAGATTGGAGTGCCTCGATAAAAGGTAGATTAATCTTCAATTGCTTAAAGATGTCTAAGAATTGCCCGTACTCCCTTGAGTATTTTTGGTTCCTAAGACGTGAAGGAAACGGGACACGCGAATGGTCTACTAGGGGAGAAGGTCTAACGTCTACGGGTGGTTTCTCAACTTTCTTCTCAACTTGGGGCTCACCGGGTTGTGCGGTACTTGCTGGGCTTAGCCTCGGTTGCACTTTGCCGGGAGCCTCCATATCGATCTCTTCATCAATAATATCCCCATCCTCATCAACTACTCTCTCCTCAACTCTCTGGTTCCCAACGGTTTTGCCACTGCGAGTGGTAATGGCTTTAGCATGAGCATTAGGGTTTGGTGACCGGGTAATCTTTCCTCTAGTTTCCTAGACATATCACCTATGACTCTTTGAAGGTCTTGGAAAGAGGCTTGGTGGTTCTTAAGCATAAGGTCATGTTCGCTAAGTGTCTTTTGGGTGGTTTGGTCCCTAACAACTAATTGGCTCATCATTGCCTCCATTCTCTCAAGACTACCCCCTAAATCATAACTTGAACCCTAACCAGATTGAACCTGATTATTTGAACCCCCCCCCCTCTTTGACCTGTCCATTGAACCCTTTGTTGAACTGCCCACTTGAATCCCCTCCAAAGAATGAACCTTGACCCCTATTTAGATTTTGAATTAATTGAAAACCAGGGGGTTACCATTGGACCGAAAGTTATTATTATTATTATTAAAATTATTATTATTACGCCAACCCGACCCTAAATTATTACCAAACCCACTAGGTTGACCTCTACCTAGACCTCCCCCTATGAAATCAACTTGCTCCTCACCAACTAGCAATGGACACGCACTCGTATCATGACCCCCTCGGAAAAACTCACACTTGTCTACTTTAGATTTAATCTCCTTGAGCTCTCGAGTCACGTTTTCTAATACGGCGGCCAGACTAGGGTCCATAGTGACATGGTTCACCCCACGGGTGGGTGTACTAGTAGTGGTATTTGAATTACCACTTTCATACTGCTGATCAGCTCACGACTGAGATTGAGATTGGGCAAATGCCTCAAAACACTCAAAACACTCGGCAACAGTAAGAATACCCATCATATGACCCCCCCGCATTAGTATCGAAACGATCACGAGTCTCTTGGGTAAGACCATTATAGAACTTCTCACAAAGGGCCCAATCAGAAAGACCATGCTGGGAGCAACGAGCACAAAGGTTTTGGAAACGCTCCCAAGCAAGGTAATAGGGCTCGTCGGGCTCCATGCGGAATGAGTGAATTTGATCACGGAGACGTGAGGCCTTCGCGGGTGGAAAGTATTTGTTCAGAAAAGCTTGACGGAGTACCGCCCATGTGGTAAAAGTACCGGCTGGTTGAGAGTCCAACCAAGTAGCCGCACGGCCCACTAGTGAAAAGGGGAAAAGTTTTAGGTAAGTAGCATCGTTAGGGGCTCCGTGAAGGCTAAAAGTAGCAAGCATACGAGAGAAACGGTTTATATGGGCCGGGGCGTCCTCATCGTCTCGACCGTGAAACTGGATGGTATTGGTGATAGCTTGCATGGCATATGATGGAATCTGCCATGAGTTTTCGTTAACTATGGGTAGAACGGTGATGGGTGAAGCAAGACAGGTGAAATTTTGGGTGGCTTGTTGATGGACGGTTTGCCTAGCGTTGGCCATCTGTTCTAGGTTTTCTGGGTCGCTAGAGGTGCTAGAAGTGGGACTATCGGGTGGGGAAACTTTAGGTGATGATTTAGGTGAATGGGGTGGTGATGAAGGTGGGGTGGGTAATGGAGTGGAATCAAAAAGAGTAAATTAAGAAGAGGATGAAGTACTAACCTTTGGGCCTTGGCCCAACCGAGATGATGACTCTATGACTGGCGGCTTCGGCTGTCCGTGCGAGCACAGATGTGGCATCCACTACAAGCAAAAACCTAGATATGAGAAAAGCAAACACTAGTCACTACGACTCAAAATAAAAAGAAAAGACTCAAAAACAAAACAAACACGTAGCACGTATATGTCAATTAAGTCTATGAAAGCTAATAAACACAATTGCCAAGAGTCCCCGGCAACGGCGCCAAAAACTTGATGTGTGCTAAACAGACTATTAAAAATTAACTAAATTAGACTCTCTAAGCTAGACACTAAAAAGCTTTAATTCTAGACTCAACCTAAACCACACAATCGGCAAGTGTACCGATCACTGTAGTATGACCTAAGGAAGTCCGGATATCGAACCACGAGACTCTATGTATCACGTTAACTAGACTCTAATAGACACTGACAGACACGACTGAAACTGTTTAATTGTTTTGGGGGGGGGGGGTTACGGAAAATCTAAGGAAATCTATTTAAACTAATTAAATAAACTAAGACTAGACTAAAGACGAAAGAAGGCGAAGGCTTTTCTTATATGACAAACGAGACCACCTAGACTAGAATCATGTATTGATTTTAGGAGATTACCAATTAAGTTAAATGCACGTTTTATGGAACCGGGATCTTATGATACTAAACCTATTAAGAACCAACTAAGCCCCTCAACCCTTCTCGAGGTGAAACTTGTGGCACTACCTAGGCTGTTAATCCTACCGGTTATTAGACGTCTTTCCAGTTGTCTAATTATTGTGTAAGTACCCTAATGTTGACCTACTCTTTTCCAATTATAGATCTAGGGTAGTTTAGCTTCTTGACTTGACTTGATAGACTAATAAACCGAAAGGGCAACTAAGGCACGACCTTTTCCAAGGACTGTCTAAAGCAATTTGCCGGGTAAGACCTATCAATAGCTCCTCACCTTCCAGCTATTGGAACTAGTAGAACACTAAAATCTAGCAAATCAATAGCAATTACTTCTAGGGTTATTTGCGCAGTTTCACCCTAAAGAGTTAAGATTTATTACATGATATAGACACTCACCAAAATCTAGAACCCAAGCATGACTCTATTATGTGATAAAGACCGTCACTAAGAATCATACGAAGCAAGTGAAAACAATAAACCAGATTAAAGTATGCATGTACATCAAATCAATCAACCAAACTGCCTACAATACACAATTAACCCATAATATTCATGCAAATAACGAAAAAGGTAAAAACTTTATATTAATCCATTCATCCAAGTCTAGGTGGCTTAAATGTTTAGCCAAGCATGTCAAATAACGAAAACAAATCAAAGATGTCTAAACAAGAATTCATGATAATGAGTTTCGGAAGAAAATCAATAAACAAGGAATTGGAAAACCCGATTAGATCTTCGATTCTACTTCCCGACTCGTACCGATGATTCCTTTGCTTCGAAATCTCCAAAATTTCTCTCCGAATGCTCCAAAGTTCGTCTAATATGCTCTACAATCATAATTCGGGTTTAATGATAAGTTTCTTGACTATTTATACCAAACCTTAGCAATTAACAGATAAAACTCGACCCAACACCCCGTCGCGTCGCGCGGCGGGTATCACTTCATGTCGTGGCATAGCGCGACGGACCAATAAACCAGAAATTGTTATTTTATTGGTGGCGTGGCGCCACCATGATTTGGTTTTCTCGTGGCGTAGCGCCACAGCTCAAATTGGGCAGACTTGTGTGTAAAATTTCCAGCTTCAACTCTCAAAAACTCCAAAATAATTCTAACTCGTTTATCAACTTGCTCCGGGACTTGGTGTTTCAGCATTTTGGCTCGTTTCCACTCAATTTTCAGCAATATTAAGTACCAAGACCTGGAAAAACACAATCTGCTCAATAGTATGCACATTCTAACTAAAACGGAACTAAATGTAATGGAAAACTATACAAACTGTATACGAATACAAGATGTATTTTGCAATACATCATCTAGCTACAACCATCTGACTTTTTCAAAAACTTTGTTTTTCCAAGTCCGTATTAATGACCTTGGTAAATAATTTCTTGTTTAAAACCCTGTTTCATTCAAACCCAGTTTAACATTCAATCCATTCTCTTTCAAATTGACTCCCACCCCGTTGTATTCAGGTTTACCAGCAGTTTGTTCAAAAGATTTGTATTCCAACATCGGTAGTCGAAAATAAATTGGAATATAAAATCTTTTTAGTTTTTCCAAACTTTAAGCTAAAACACACTGAAAATCCTGTTGTTTTTTAAATGAAATGCAACAACTAAAATGTAAAGTATCTAAAGACATATTTTTCTGAGTTTGTGCTAGAGGATCATATCAGTTCATTGAGACATATTAGTTTCACCATTAAGCTTTAGTACATATTCAGTATCAAACAATTCACGTCGATTATCAGTATTGTTTATCCACATAAACTCAAACATGTTTATATCTCAGATATTGCTTAATATGATATAACCTATGTAATATTATAACACATTAACCAGTGGTTTCCATCACACAACATACTCCTGTATCTAGATATGCACAAGAATATCATCTTACAGGTGAATATATTAAGTTTACATTTGTAGGGGAATGCGAAGTCTTCAGTGACTCAGTTTAGTACCACCGTATGGACAAAGAGTATGAAGTTCGACTTTTAAAGTGATGTACCTCATAGGTATCTTTTTTGAGCACAAGTTCTTATCTTTCGATAATCATTTAGCTTTTGAGGGTTTACCCTTTTTGCGTTGTGTTTAAAGTATTATAGAAGTTCTAGGTTCACACCACTGTGTAGACAAAAGAAGTTGTATAATACCCCAGATGTTAAACTAATATAAAGACCTAATATCTAAGTATCTTGGCAATTCTTTCAAACGAAATTACGGTACTAAGACCATATGCCAATGAGATGTGACACACACTTTGTTAACTGTTTCATTATGTTTGTATCATATATGCAAATCCTTTGATTAACACTAAGACTACTGATACATCGATTAGTGATACTGTTATCAACTTTTAAAATCTTTCCAATGCTTTAGCATGTACTGATAGTCCACTGGTGTACTATCATTTTCTCTTTGTGCAATAAAAATTCATTTTTGTCTTTTTACTATTTTTGGAATTTTGGCATTTTTCATTGTTTTTGTATTTTCCCAAACCATTCTCCCCCAAAAATCAAAACCATCCTTTTGAAATTTAGGATTAAAAGACAAAAAAAATGTAAAACAAATTAACCTTCGATGAGGTCTACTGAATATCATCATCCATAATCTCGGTTTCACCCTTTTTACCCTTTTCACCACCCGAATTAAGTTCTTTATACCATTAATTTTCAAAATATACTTAAATCTTCTTTCGTCGAAAGCTTTGGTAAAAAGATCAACTTTTTGTTCATCGGCGAGAAAATTCTCAACACGTATCAAATTCTTTCCGTAGCAATCACAAATGAAGTGATAGTGTATTTCAATGTGTTTAGTTTTAGAGTGATTAACCGAATTTTTAGTTATGGAGATTGCAACCTCATTATTTACGGAAATTGGTGTAGGCAGAAACTGCAAACCGTAATCTCTCATCTGTTGTTGAATCCAGAACACTTGTGAACAACAACTCAATGCCGCTACATACTCCGCTTCACAGGTAGAAAGAGACACAGTGTAAGACCCGTTCTTACTTAACGAAAACTTTACAAAAATCTTACATTTATATAAATGTAAGACAATTAATCATCCTTATAAAATTTCGGGTTTAATAAAACTTCATACGTATTTAAAACGTTTCAACACGCTAATGTAGTTCGGTTTATAAAAACAACTAAACAAAAGCGGAAATTTGATCTTCGGTTATGTTTGGTTCTTCATTATACTTGATCTTCATCTGTAACGTCATAGCTATCACCTACATCAAATATCATCACATATGTTAGTTTTATGATGCTTAAACATAGTTTGGTAACCCAACTTTACCAAAACAAACAAACAAAAACAAGATGAGAAGACCCGTCGTAAGCTACGGCATGTGTGTCGTAGCCTACGGCAGGAAGCCGTAGGTTACGGCTTGGTGCTGCTGATTTTCTTTTCCCGTTTTGCCCTTCTATACGAAAAATTCCATATCTTCTTGGATACTTATCCGTTTTACCTCAAGTTTGTTTCTACTTGATCGAAAATTGATTACCCACATTTTAAACTCAAATTTCTCAACCCGGATTAAAGACTCTTACACTCTATGCTATCGGATCACAAATTAATCATGCAATTATTCGACCCGTTTACATATTTAACTATATTATCCGCATTTCATGGTAAAGATTATTTCCTTACGATTTGTGTATCCCTTCTCCGGACTTACTAAACTTGCGTTTACGCTCCCGTTACCCGGTTTGCGTCCGCATTATTTTGACCCGTTTGGTTAAGTTTAACCAAACGAAAGCTTTACTTTTGTTTATCTTGAGGAACTCACATCCTCCATATTTTGACTCATTTCTTGGATTTACCATTTATATCCTGCGTTCCCATTACTCGGTTTACGCTTTTGACTCGTTTGGTTGTTCATGTGAAAACCATCACTTATAAACTAACCAAAATATCAATATTCGCTAATTATCCATTCGGTTCATTCGTGTGAAATCCATCACTTATGAATGAACCGAATTTCGCAAGTATTACTTCATTGTTCAACAAACTAACCATACATATCATTATTCGCTATTTTGACCCGTTTGATTGTTTGTGTGAAAACCATCACTTATAAACTAACCAAACATATCAATATTCGCTAAGAGTAAAATGCACGGATAGTCCCTGTGGTTTGGTAAAATTTCACTCTTAGTCCCCAACTTTTGGAAATTACACCCGTGCTCCCTGTGGTTTGACAGTTTGTTACTCGGATAGTCCCTGGAGTGGATGGGGGTTAGTTTTCTTCGTTAAGTCCATGTGAAATTACAAAATTACCCTTAATGATATAATACAAAAAAAGTAGAAATTATACTTCATCTTCAACCTCTATCCACCACCATCACCCACCACCCACCACCGACAGCCTCCTCAAACCTGCACCATCACCGCCACCACCATCACCCTCCACCCACCACTGACAGCCTCCTCAAACCTGCACCATCACCGCCACCACCCTCTACCATTTAACACTAAACAGTATACAACTTTTTCAGCCTAAAATCTGCAACTGAAACAACTTTTTCAGCCTAAAACAGTAAGGTTTACCTTGTCGCCGGAAATTTTGTCTGAACCACCACCTCCACCATGGCTACCAACCTCCACCCTGAAACCACTACTACAAAAAACGCCAACTGCCACCAAAATTTGCCATGGAAATAAACCGTAACAAAATAAGCAACATTGTGGTGGCAACATATGAAGTCTTAAATTACCCCAGATCATCACACGCACACATCACATTTCTACGCCTCATCTCTGACCTCCGATAACACACACACACTCATCGCATATACATGAATCCTGCACCAATTAGCAATCAAATCCTGTAACCCGATCACATCTAACTATGATCACACACAAATATTCATAATCGTTCATCGATTCATCATGTCCTGTTTAGCTTAAACCCTAGATTCATCGATTCATCCATCAATCTTAACCCTAGAATCATCAATACATCCGTCAATCAAGTCCTGATAACGACTTCGCTTCCAGTGACCTTAAATTAGGTCTTGTATCAGGAACAAATCTAAACAATTCTGGTATCTTCCCCTAATTATTGTTTTCTGTTGTGTTTTTTGTACCGTTTGTGATGTTTTGAAATAAATTGAGCTGCAATTTCCTGTAGATTTAGAAATCTAGGGTTTTTTTTCATACCTGAGGACGACGGTGATACACAAATTACAATTTTCAATAAGTATATGCTGATTGTCGGATTTGAAGCAGGCGGTCGTGGTGTGGGGTTGGTCGTGGTGGTGTGGGGTAGGTGGTGGCTGGTGGTGTTGTGGGGGGTGGGTGGTGGCAGGTGGTGGTGCTGGGGGTTTGCCAGAGAGAGAGAGAGCCATGGAAAAAATCTGGTCTATGTGTGTGTATGTGAATTATTTTTTATATTTTAATAAAAGCAAGGGTAATTTTGTAATTTCACATGGACTTAACGGAGAAAACTAACCCCCATCCACTCCAGGGACTATCCGAGTAACAAACTGTCAAACCACAGGGAGCATGGGTGTAATTTCCAAAAGTTGGGGACTAAGGGTGAAATTTTACCAAACCACAGGGACTATCCATGCATTTTACTCATTCGCTAATTATCCATTCGGTTCATTCGTGAAAAATCCATCACTTATGAATGAACCGAATTTCGCGAGTATTACTTCATTGTTCAACATATACATCAATACAAAACCATTAAAGAAATCATATGAAGCATAAAAGCCACTTACCTTATAGCTTATCCTTCAACCGTGCGTTTGCTCCGGCTTGACTTCCCGATGCTTCACTTGCGTTGCCTAAAGTGTACAAGCCAAGTGTCGTTAGGACCTCTCGGCACATGATTAAGGCATATAAATTGCCAAACACACTACATCGTGTTCTCATCAACATTTTCTGTTCGTTAATTAAATTCCCAATTCTTTTAGGCATATTGTCAAACACCTTACGTGCATAACTTTTATCTAGCTATGTTTAGTCAGATTTAACAAACTTCTAACCTTGAAAACTCATTAAACAAGAAGGTACATTCGCTATAAATGCTTTAGCATCATAATTCAGTTTGTTATGAGTTCATATACCCAAATTTAACCCACTAATATCATAGACTAAATCATTTATCAAAACCCACTTACACATACATGTGCATATTACCCTAATACTTAATCATAGCATTTGTTCTACCTTCATTCATCAAGGGTTTTGCCTAGAATCATGTAGGCATTACAATTTCTATCACAATTTCAACAATTCCTACTTCAATTGTACATCATAAGGTTCATCAAGAAATCACTACTTCAACATACACTTGATTTTTGACATACCTTATGATGAGATGATGTTGTAGACTCTAATTTATCAAACATACATCAAAATCACTTTGATCTTTAGTTGAATTTGGTGGATTTTGTGGTGATGAACAAGAACTAGGCTTTCGTTCCTTTTTCCCCTTCTGGTCACACACCCATACACGCATACATAAGTGTGCTGTGTATTTTTGTTTTCCCTTGTTTTAATTAAACAAGTTTTCTCATTGACACACTTTAGTCCCTCATGTTTGTTTCCCTTTTATAAAAATACCACCAATCCATTTTTTATAAGTTTACTAAATATTAACTAAGTTATTTACCCCTAGTTATTTTACTTAAATTAGTAATTTAAAACGTATTCCTAACCGTATATTTTGATATTTTTGGGGTGTTACACACAGTGCTTCTTGCATTGCCACATGACTAACCTCGACCCGAAGAATTAACAATCGACCATCATAGATTTGGCGTTTAGCTTGAAACTCCCGAAATCTAAATCCAAGTATGCCTCAGAATGAACTCATCATCTCTAGGATACAATAAACCCATTCTGGACACCCTTTGAGATAGCGAAGAATTCTTTTGACCATCATTAGATGCGATACTCTTGGATTAGCTTGATATCTCACGCAGAGACAAGTATGATACATTATGTCATGCCTTGAAGCTGTCAGATACATTAATGAGCCGATCATGGTCTAATTCCATGATTATGAGGTAATGGAGTACTCATGGCCGTTGTTCCTGTCATCTTGAACTTCGAGAGAATGTCATTGACATACTTCGTCTGATGGATGAAAATACTATCGGGTAATTGATCCACTTGTAACCCAAGAAAGAACTTCATTCCCCCCCCCCCCCAATCAAACTCATTTCGAATTTCTGCTTCATAACTACTTCAAATTCTTTGCATGACTCATCACTTGTTGACCTGAAAATAATATCGTCTACGTAGATCTGCACAATTAGGATATTCCCAACCGTTTCTCGAGTGAAAAGTGTAACAACCCGACTCTCTGGTTGTTCCTTGTTATCGTTATTTCATCTCGTAAATGCTTGTACTCCAAGATTCGATTAACGCTATGGGTTGACTATATTTTAAATGCAATTTACATCGCTTATTAAACGCATATTAACGCATTTAAACGCTTATTACTTGAACGCTCATCGCAACACAAACTCGAAACACAGATTTACTTATATTACTTGTGTTATTTGTGTGCTTATTTGTCTAGTATGTTATGTGAATATCAACGCAATGCTTACACGCTCAACGCTCACTCGCAACTCGATTTATTACGATAAAACGCAACGCAACACTTTACAAATGAACCAAAGTTGGAAAACTAACAAATCCAAACTCAGCCGTCCGAATGGGCCATCCGCCCGGGTGGAGCCCATCCGTCCAGATGGAGCCATCCGGATATAGCTCATCCGCACACAACCCTAGTCCTCACCCTCAACTATAAATAGAAGCCTTGTGTCACCATTTCAACACTTTTGGTTCTCACATCCGCTCTCAAGTTTTCAGCTGCGATTCAATACCTTTTTGTAAGCATTTTCCTTCAATCTTCTTCAATCTCCATCTCTATTCCACTTCTACTCCATCTTCTTTCAACATAATCACACTCGCACACACACACACACTTTAACTTTTTCTCAAAACATTGATTCTAGACATCTCGAAGATGGTTTCCACTCGTTTTGCCTAGGCAAACTGCTGTGGAGCATCATTCAATCGAGATTGGATCAAGATCTAAAAGATTAACACGTTTTACAACTTATGATTGAACTCCCCTTTGATTTTTATGCAACTTTGGTGGAATCGGGAACTCGTCAGATTCCCAACTCTTTCCCTTGTTGAGAGCCGACTCGAGGGCTGATTTCCACCGAAGAGACGGACCGATTAACGGGTCAACCATGAATCTTCATCAAGAACAGCACATTCGTTCGAATGGGCAGAACCCATCCGTCCGAATGGACTGGACCTGGCGTCTTCCATTGTTTGATTCGTCGTCACGACCGTCTCCGTCAATTTAAACCTTTTTGTCTAAGAAAATTTTACAAAACTTCGAACATAGTTCATCCGTCCGAATGGACCATGTCCATCCGTCAGGATAGACTTTGCACCCACTCCAAATCTTTTTCCTTCTATTTTAAAACATTAGTTACACATCAAATTGTTTCTAGGCCATCCGTCCGAATGGACAATGTGCATCCGTCTGGATAGACACGACCCATCCGTCCGGATGAACACAGCCCATCCGACCGGATGAACACAACCTATCCATCCGGATAGACTAGGCCATCCGTCCGGATAGACTATACCCATCCGCCCGAATGGACTGTTGAACCCTTAACTCGTTTTTCATTCCACTCGACACTCCAACTTCAACCGTTTCAGCACTAGGAATGCGTATGCTTTTGTTCCCGTACGCAGGCTGACCCGGCACTCCCTTCAATCCAATCCAGGCCGTGTTTAATTGTTAAATATGCACTGTGAGTATACTCGAACCCTTTTTCGCTTAACGCACTTTTAGGTGTTACATACGTTCTCTATAAAAAAACACAACACACAACTCTTAACACTTTTACAAACGCTAACCGCTCCCACATGCTATATGTGATTAGTCGAATGCTTGTTGCTATGCTGATACAGTGGATACTTGCCCGACCGCCTTTAGCAACGATAGTACTATAGTTTGGACTCAGCACCTGTTTGTTCAGGGGTTGCTAAGGATCACATACTTTACTTCACATGTTCGCTTCGGTGAACATGTGTCGCGCATACTCTACTCGCAGTCATGTGGTTAGGATGTATCATTGTTGATAGTTACTTGATTCACCCATTACGTGTTACATGCTGGTTATGCGTAAACGCTTTTTATACTATATCTATGCAAACTTGTGTACTCACCTTTACTTTATGTATTGACTTTTATTTTAACGTATGTGACAGGTTGATGGATTGTTATGCTGCAAACAAGATAGGAAGTCTAGAAACCCACAACAATAAAATCTAGGTTGTCGGATCATATTTTGTTTATGAGAACTCGTTATCTGTAATAACTGTTTGTTGAATATTTGTTCATTAGTATGGGATGATGAACCTTTAAAATATTGGCAATGAATAGTTGTTATAGATTCTCTTGAGCAATCTGATTCGCCTAGTGCCGCGCCCCAATGATTCGCATCGGTTGGGGTGTGACAAAAAGAGTACAATCTACTGTTCCTCGAACAAAATTATTATCCAACAGATGTTGAGATAACGTCTCGTACCAAGCTCTCGGGGCCTGATGTAAAACATAAAGTGCTTTGTCGAGAAGATACACATTTTCTTTGTAGATCGGATCGACAAACCCCGGTGGCTGTCCTATATAGACTTCCTTTTTCACCTTGCCGTAGAGAAAGACATATTTGATATCCAATTGGTAAACTTTGAAATCTTTTCAAGAAGCAAAAGCAAGAAAGATCCGTATTGCTTCAAGCCTTGCAACTGGAGCGTAGACTTCGTTAAAATCTATTCCATCCTGCTGGCAATACCCTTGCACAACTAGCTGAGCCTTGTTTCGCACAATAACACCTCGATCATCTCTTTTAAATTTGAAAACCCATTTTGTTTTAATTATCTTGTGATTCTCAGGTAAATCCACCAGCTTCCATACTCCTGGCTTCTCAAACTACTGCAACTCTTCTTGCATTGTATTCACCCAACTTTCTTCAGTTAACGCTTCTTTGTAATGTTTTGCTTCTATCTGAGAAATAAAACATCGAAAGGAAAACCGATTTTGTAGTGGAGTAACTTGTGAATAAAAAACAACACAAGCCTTGATTAATCTGGCTTCGTGTCTTCACCCCACTTTGCAATTCGCCAATGATATACTATGTAGGATGATATGACATTGTTCTCAAATTCAATGGGCGTGACCCATCCAACATGGCAACGCTTTATGGGCGTGAAAGGCGCTATATGTTGCGCCGGTGGGGGCGTGAGAAACATGAAGAGAATTACGGGCGTGATAACATTATATGCCCGACTGCCCGAGACTTATTTAATGTACATGCATCCATGTAATCAACTATGAACATCAGCTACCTATGTAACATTGGCTAATAGCACACGTGCTATATGTTTGGACGTTATGTAGATGGTTCTTTTTGTTAATATAGATATCATATAGACTTTTTTTGTTGATATTAATTGCTGTCTTATTTATTTTTTTTTTATCACTTTACATACAAATATATACCATGATTACCATCATAGTAAAAAAGCTATTCATGTAAGCATTTATATGTATTTAGAGTATAAGATTATGATTCGCCAAACCAGTAACAACTAACGAGTCATTATGGCAATTTGTTTTATATGTAGTCTTTAATATAAATATAAATAAATAATATGCAAAAATCATATAATATTTTCCATAGATAATCATTGTATAGTTAATGGGTTGGGCCGTTGGGGCCTGCCAGAAATGAGTCATCTGTATAATAAATTACGTAAAAAAGATATTAACATGCTACAAAACAAAACGACAATTTTGTCTTTTACAAGTCCCAAGTGTATCTCATATATCAAAGTTATATTTTACAACTTAATACTACAGGATAAAAGAGTAATGGAATCCGAACTTTTATTTTCTCTACTGGTTACAATTAGAGGCACGACTTTTTTTTTTTTTGTTAGAAAAACTCAGATTTATATTTAAAAATCCAACAAATTCTAGTGACCGGGGTTTAGCTACTCAGCTGACCCTCTTGACCTCTTCTAGTTCCACCCCTGAATATATACGGCACAAAATAAAACAGCAAGTCCGAGCTAAAACAAGATGGTCAGATCGCCATAAATGGTCCTTAATGAAAGTATAATGTCTTAATCCATCCTTGATTTAGGGGTCTTGCAAGTATTTTATATTTCATATGATATGAAACTAATTAGTCAATTATTATGATTTTATGTTATGATAGTAAGTTTTTGTTATTCGAAAAAAAGTATAACCGATGTTGCATGAAAAACTGAAGGTTACATGACAATTGTACACTTATGCAAGATATACCATAAAATCAATCAGGCATTTTATTCTCTTCGGTTCAAATATAGTATTGTTATATCTAGAACATAAACGTTTTTAAAGGGATTGTTGAACAAGACATTTAACGCCAGAACTCAGAACCTTAGGTGTCCTTCCAAGTGCGTCTAACCTACGAGCTTATGTTGTAAAAAAATTATGTTTGTAGCCAGACGCATTTGTCACGTTCTTGTAGCTTCTTACATTTATTAGGATTCAATTTTGTTTAGGGATGAGCTTGGTACCAACCAGTATCGAAAACCCTAAAAATGGGTACCCGTAACCGGTACCATTTACTCATCCCTAATCTTTAGGGTTGGCATAACGGGTTAACCCGATCTGCTAAGACACGAACCCGAAACACGTAAACACGAACACGAACACGACACGAAATCTTATCGTGTCAGATTTTCAAAACCCGAACACGAACCTGTTAATAAACAGGTTACACAAAACGACCTGTTAAGACACGAAAAAATTACCAACATATCATACGACCAGTTTAAGACACGAACACGACCTGTTTAAGACACAGTTTAAGACATGAACACGACCTGTTTAAGACACGAACACGACCTGTTTAAGACACAGTTTAAGACATGAACACGACCTGTTTAAGACACGAACACGACCAAATTGGGGAAGTTGTGAACCGAATTGGGAATGGTGGTGTTTGTGAGAGAGATTTAAAAATTAGGGTTTGGATTGTGGAAAAAGAACCGCGTGTATTTGTGTATAATTCATCCTAGGTCCCACGACTGATGACCCCATGTCCACACTGACATATAATATTTTTTTTAATTTTTAACTATTAACATGTATTTAACGGGTCTTAATAGGTTAACGGGTTTTAACGTGCTTAGACACGAAACCTGTTAAGGTTAAACACAAAATATGATAACTTCGTGTAGGTTTGTGTCGTGTTATCGTGTTCGTGTCATAATTGTCAGCCCTACTAATCTTGTTTATCATAAACCACCAAATTAGGCTTTAAGGTTGAGTAAACTAGAAAAAAACCCAATGTGAGTGAACAATTATTTATAGATAGGTGTGTAGGTTTGGTTATATTTTCTTTCGTTTTAAACACATTCAATTTTTTTAATGAAGTTGGTGAGCGACTTAAATAAAAAAAAAAATACTTATTTGAGAGTTTCATACACTCGCCAACACCTTAAAAATGTTATAATACCATACCAGACTAGTTATGTTACAAACTAAAATATATCATTATGAATAAAATTCTTCTATTTCTGATACGGAGGGTGCAAGACTCCATTCATCTAAATGAGTCAAACAGGTAATCGAGTTGTAAACATTTTAAACAAGTTGATATATGTAATATATGGGTTAAACGAGTCAACAATGACTTGGTAAGTCGATCTGTTTAGTTAAATGGATTGACATAATGACATTTTAGTTAAGTTGGCTCAAGAAATCAACCTGAACAAAACTCATTTAATTAATCGGGTTAAAATGACAGCTAAAGATTACTTTTTAGTATTTCATATCAAGAATTGGCACATATGTGTAATACTATAACTAAGCAGAAAAGAAAAGACATCAAGATCTCTAATATTTAAATAACTATTTTCATTAAAAAGATTTTTCGTGACACAGAATATTAAGATAAGTACATTGCACTTGTAGAAGTACATTCATATAGAATTAAAAATTCTCACGCTTTCATCCTTTGGACAAGATCACGAAGACTTTTATAACACAATTAATGACTAGTGTCACGGGCCAAATGTTTGAAGATCGCAATGCTATGAGCTGTGCTTGAACGCTTGGGTTACTGGCTAGTCCTGGACTTTATCGGGGGACGGAGTCAGTGTCAATGAAGAGGTGTACGTGCCTAGTCGTGCAAACGACGAACGCACCACTGGTCGAGAGAGCTGGCGCCGCTCTCCTGATGAGTCCAAGGCAGGACGAAACCAGTGACCCACACAAAGAAGCGGGATGGATTGGCTTGTCCCCGGAGACTTGGGGACGCCACACGGGGGTCGAAAACTAACCCAGTGACACTAGACTCTCAAAAGAGGCCCTGAACAAAGGCGGTGGGCCCGTTTGCTATAGTTAAGAAAGAAGGGGCCTCGACAAATCATGTTTGTCGATAAAAAGTAGCGATCAACATCAACATGTCGGTAACTCGATAGATATAATCATGATAAACTGAGTTGCTGAGTAAATACCATTAACTGGAAACAATGTATCGTGTCGAAAGTCAACATGTTTGACCACATTATAGTTGCATAAAATATATACTTGCTTTTATAAAACCTTGAGAAGTTGCACCTCAAATATCAAGGGCTCCTTGACATGAGACAAAAGGCTGCGTCGAGGACCAAACTGCAGCGAACAAGATAACTCATGATTTATATAAGAAGTTATTCGGATTAAACTGCCATTACTTTCCTTTTTGGGCAAGGTTTAAATCCAAAATTACCTTTTTGCCTTGTTGTTCTACATTTAAGTAGAGATGGTAAGATAGTGTGGGTCAGGTAACCGGTTAAAACGGGTTTAATGGTACAGATCGAAACGGGCCAGGCCGAACTATTTATTTATTTTTTTTGCCTATTTTTAATCTTTTTTTATAATTATTAATGCATTAATTATGGTGGATAACATATATGCAGCAAATTGCACATATGTTAGGTGCAAAAAAGCGAAATTTTTATTATATTTTTTTTAGATTTTTAACCCTCTAGGAGGTTGTATTGTATGCATAAAAATTAACCTTAGGCCCCTTTTACCCCTTTCACACATTCTCCTTTCAATTATCTTTTTATATAACCCGACTGAAACTTGGCAATTAAACGGTTCGGTCCAGTTTGAAACTTGGAACTGCCCGTTTAACTTTAATTATTAATATATTTTCTTATTTTTGAAATATGTAGCTTATCTATCTATATGTATTATAATGAACCATCTTCATCATATTTATACAAACTAATGATTTTGGGGGAAAATCGGCTCCAACCGCCAAAACCGAACCGTTAGACTGCCAAACCGCCCGACCCACCCGACCTGACCTGGCTAGTTTGGTTTATCATTTCCCAAAACCGTGGTTAGCCCAGAATTTTCGTAAAAACTGGCCGAGCTGGACCATGAACACCCCTAAGTAATAATATCACATATAGCATGCAAAAACGATGAGCTTTAGGGTTCATATGAAGAAAAGTTAGGACAAACCTCATCGGGAATCGGTCCCAAATTCTCGTTGACATATCCTACAGAAGGAGGAATTAATGCCCTTCTCTTACCTGAAAATAACGTATGCTGGTTTAACGAGAAGACGATTCAAAACAGCGTTTAGATTAGTCTAATCTAATCTAATATAATATTATAATGTTTTATTATCGTTGTCTTTATAACAGAAAAACAGTTTAACGGCTTTGCAAAGCAGAAAGCATATGATCCGGGATGATATTTAACAAGTAAGTTAGATTTCCCATGTTGCGTTGGAATGATATTCGGATTACCACATCATCACACAATACATTAGCAAATATGATGAAAGTAATCCCGTCTTTTTTAGTTGTAACAATAACATTAACCATGATAGTAATGTACATAAATGTGTTTAGTTGTAATAGTAATAATAAGATACTAATCATGGTTTTAACAATTGTAATAACTAATAACAATAATAATTATAATAATAATGATTGATATAATAAAAAGTAAGATTTAAATTACTTTAATATATAATGAGAATTTGGTAAAATGAATTTGTCATTAGAAATTGGTCAAAGCAAACATCGTACTCAACAGAAGGTAATCTTTACCCCAAAAAAAAATAACTCAGCAGAAGGTAATTCAAAATCTCAATAGAAAATGGAGGTTTTCTAATGAACAGACATTATATCAAATTCTGGATTTCTGAGAGACTGTAAAACTAGGGGTGTAAATGAGGCGGAGTGGCTCGAGAAAAAGCTCGAACGAGCCCGAGCCTCAAATATGAATCATTTAGTTATCGAGCCCGAGCTCGAACTTTACATACAAAGCTCGTTTAGGCTTGCGAGAGCCTAAACGAGCCCAAACAATTTTTTTTATTTTTTATTTTTATATGTAATATACCTACTATTTAACATTGGCGAGCTGAGCTTCGGCTCCTTTAAGCTATTGAAGTGAGCTCGATCCGAGTTTTTAGCTTGTTTAAAATTGTTCTCAAATTACCACGAGCCGAGCCAAACTCGAGCTCTTGGGCTTTACTTTCGAGCCGAGCTCGATCCCAAAATAGTAGGCTCGAACCGAGTCAAGCTTGAGCCTAGTCAGGCCCGGGCTCGGCTTGTTTACACCCCTAAGTAAAACTAATATATTTTGTTATCCTTTTTTTCAGGTTTTTTTTGGTAGGGGGCTGGTTTGAGGGTGGTGTTAATGAAGTAGGTAAGTTTTCATTCTCAAACCCAACTATTATTGAGAAGCAATTAAGCAAATACCAATCTTTCATGTTTTGTCGGTCCACTGTTATTCTACATAAATCAGAGAACAATGCGAAAATAACATATATAAATAAAAGTAACATACCTCCAGCCTTCATTCCAATTAAGACTTCTTTCAAACCCTTTATAATCTGTCAAATTAAACAACCAGTTATATCAGTTAAACAGACATAGTCTTTTTTTTCATTGAATCTATATGAACCTTCTTACATTTTCCAAGCTAAATTCTTTCAACGCTTTCTTGTCCACTTTTTTAATTAAATATTAAGCATTAATTAAAGAGTGAATTTCAAGGATTGTCCTTTATCTTTATACCCATTTTCAGGCGCTGTCCTTTATGTTCAAAATTAACGAGTTTTGTCCTTTATGTTTTCATATCATACACGTTTTGTCCTTTAGGCCTAACTCAATTTTTTCAGTTAAATTTGGTCAGGTGCTTTGCACATGAGGGCATTTTTGTCAATTCAAAGGTTGCAGAAGCTTTGAGCTGTAAAGCTGCCGTTGAACTTACCTTTGAATTGACAAAAATGCCCTCATGTGCAAAGCATATGACCAAATTTAACTGAAAAAAACTAACTGTGTTAGGCCTAAAGGACAAAACTAAAAGTATTTGATTTCTGAATGAATTCTATTGAATAACAATACCCATTATATAGGGATAATACAATCGGTTAAAAAGGAAACACAATAATGTACAATTAACAAGGAGCACAATCTATTCCTAAAATTAATTATTCTTCTGGAATATTCTACGGCTAAGACTCCCCCGCAGTTTGAACGGGGGTAGGTCCAACGCTCAAACTGGATCGGAAAGACTGGAATAGCTGGCGAGAGAGGCCCTTGGTGAATATGTCCGCATATTGAAGTGCTGAAGGAACATGTAATACTCGAATGTGGCCGATTCGGACTTTCTCACGAACGAAGTGGATGTCAATCTCTACATGCTTCGTGCGTTGATGTTGCACTGGATTATCTGAGAGGTAGACAGCTGAGACGTTATCACAATATACAATGGAGGCTCTACGCAGAGGAGTATGTAGTTCTAATAATAGGTTGCGCAACCAAGTTGCTTCAGCAACGGCATTAGCAACGCCTCGGTACTCAGCTTCAGCACTTGAACGTGACACAGTGGGTTGCCGCTTCGAAGACCAGGACAATAAATTGTCACCCAAAAATACACAGTACCCACTCGTGGACCGTCTAGAGTCAGGGCAACCGCCCCAATCAGCATCTGAGTAAGCCACTAAATCATGAGATCGAGATCTAACAATTCGAATCCCGTAATCAAGAGTGCCCTGTATGTAACGTAAAATCCGCTTCATGAAAGCATAGTGAGGCTCCCGCGGGTCATGCATAAACAAGCAAACCTGTTGCACGGCATATGATATATCTGGACGAGTAAAAGTCAGGTACTGTAAAGCTCCCGCAAGACTACGGTATAATGTAGGGTCCGAAACAGGAGGACCATCAGATGCGCTGAGTTTGGATGATAGATCCACAGGCGTGTTACATGGCTTGCAAGTAGTCATGTTAGCACGAGCAATGATGTCCTTAGCATATTGATGCTGTGATAAAAAGAGACCTGTTGAAAGCTGATCGACCTTTATGCCAAGGAAATGATGAAGGCGGCCCAAGTCGGTCATTGCAAATTCTCGTGAGAGTTTGCGAATAATATCATGTAGCAAATGGTCATTAGAAGCAGTTAACACAATATCATCCACATAAAGCAATAAATAAGCAATATTAGCAGGATCCTGCTGATACACGAATAGAGAGTGATCACAGGAGCTGCTAGTGAACCCCTGAGACGTGATAAAAGTGGCAAACCGTGTATACCATGCATAGTTATTAAAGGCGCGAAGCGCACTCTAGGCGCATAGGCTCCGATTAGGGCCTAGGCGATAGGCGCAAAAAAAGCGTGGGCCCGAGAAAAAAAAAGCGCACTTAAATAAAAAAATTAAAAAGTTCATTAAGGGAATAAAGTACTCAAAACCAAAAGAGTAAATTGCCATTTTAGTCCCTGAGTTTTGTCCAAATTTGCCACTTTAGTCCAAATAGTTTTTTTTTGCATCTGGGTCCCTGACTTTTACATTTTGTTGCCATTTTGATCACATACACTAACTTCATCCAAAAACTCCATCTTTAACCAAGGGTATTTTGGGGATTTTCATTTTAAATGTTTTCAATTGCCATTTTGATCCAATTCCAAAAAATCAAAAAAAATTCAAAAAATCAAAAAAATTCCAAAAAATTCTAAAAAATAATAAAAATTCAATACGGTACGGGTCAAAACGGTTCGGGTTCGAAACGGTTCGCGTCGAAACGGTTCGGTTCGATACGGTACGGGTCGAAACGGTTCGGTTCGAAACGGTACGGGTCGAAACGGTTCGTGCCGAAACATTTAATGATTTTTTGATTTTTTAGAATTTTTATGATTTTTTAGAATTTTCTTGATTTTTAGATTTTTTTGAATTTTTTAGAATTTTTATGATTTTTTTGAATTTTTTTGAATTTTTGGAATTGGATCAAAATGGCAACTGAAAACATTTTTTAAGGAAATCCCCAAAATACCCCCTGTTACAAACTGGGTTTTTGGATGGAGTTAGACAAAATGATCAAAATGGCAACAAAATGTAAAAGTCAGGGACCCAGATGCAAAAAAAAACTATTTGGACTAAAGTGGCAAATTTGGACAAAACTCAGGGACTAAAATGGCAATTTACTCAAACCAAAACAATAATGTTCATACTAGCACTTAAAAAGTCACAGATAACAAAATACTTAAAACCAAAATGTTCATAGCACTTAAAAAGTATCAAATAACAAAATACTTAAAACCAAAATGCTCAAACTCAAAAACAAAAGGTTCACTAAAAGTAATAATGAGTAAAACTTGAAAGCCAAAAGAACTGAATAATCTTGATAACACGAACTGAATAATCTTGAGTAAAAGTCTTTCGTGTGGTGTTGTAGGTTACAAGTTGGTGTTTTACATTTTGCAACGTGCGGGTTGGCGTCAACTCGTTAGATTGAAAACAAAAACACTACATTGTGTATGCAAAATCAGAACTAAATCAGAAATAATCGGCTGGTAAAGAATAGGAACAATATCAAATCAGAAATAAATACACTGCAGAATATGAGGAGTTTACAAATTATAAAAATAATATCCCTATTTATCAGGAACATGTAGAATTAAATCAGAAATATAATAATCGAAGAATTCAAACTGAGATCCGGATTATTAGAGATATAATCGGCTGGAAATCTCCCTAAAAATACTCCAGAACATCAGGAATTTACGAATTAAAAAAAATTATTTATCAGCAATTCAGTATTAATTGTGCGCTAAAATTACCTAGGAATCAGGAGCGCAATTAATGCGCATCGCTCAAAAAATTCGCCTAGGCGCCAAAAGCGTGCGCTTTTGATAACTCTGATACCATGCCCGTGGTGCCTGTTTTAGACCGTATAAAGACTTTTTAAGTCGGCACACAAAGTGAGGATGCTGTTTATCAACAAAGCCCGGGGGCTGGTGCATATAAACTGTCTCGTTTGGATGTCCGTGTAAGAAAGCATTTTTGACATCTAGCTGATGAATCGGCCAAGATCTGGTGACTGCTAGAGATAAAACAGTCCTGATAGTTGCCGGTTTAACAACCGGACTGAACGTGTCCTCACAATCAACCCCGACAGTCTGTGAATTCCCGTTGACAACCAAACGGGCTTTATAGCGTTCCAAAGAACCGTCAGACCGAAACTTATGTCGAAAAAGCCACATGCAACGCATAACAGGTCGGTCTAATGGTCTGGGGACTAATTCCCAAGTATCATTATCCTGTAGTGCAGTAAATTCGGTCCTCATAGCACTCAACCAATTAAAATCATCAAAGGCCTTGGCATAAGATTTGGGAACGGGTGAGATGGTATTTGGAGTGAGATGAATGTGTGTGGAACGGGATTTGGACCTCGTGGTCATGGGATGTTGGTTAGTTGGTGGTGGGCCAGTGTGGGTTGGGGCCGTGGGCTGTGGGCCAGGGAAGGGGGCAGTAGAGGGTGGTGGTTGGGTGGGGGCAGAGGCCGTAGGTGGGGGGACAGTCGAAGTAGGTGGAAGGCGAGGACGTCGACTGTAGGTGATAGGGTAGGGTGTGGTAGGTGATGGTCGTGTGGGGGTAGGAGGGATGAACGAAAAACCGGGAGGTGGTGCGTCATCAAGGAAACGGTATGTGGTGGGTGGTTGTGGTATGGTGTAAGGAAAGGTGCTTTCATCAAACGTAACATGACGCGAAATGTGGACCTTTCCAGTAGTGGGGTCAAAGCATCTGTAGCCCTGGAAATCTGGGGGATACCCGAGAAAAATGCACCGAATGGCTCGAGGGTGGAGTTTATGTGGTTGGGTTGCGGATGTGTTTGGGTAGTAGGCACACCCGAAAACTCGCAAATGGTCGTAGTCGGGGTGTCGCAGGTAAAGGGCAAAGGTGGGGGTGTAAAAGTTTAATCTTTTGGTGGGTAAAATGTTATGAAGGTACGAGGCGGTGTGAAGGGCTTCGACCCAAAATATAGGAGGTAAGTTGGCGTGGATTAGGAGTGCGCGTATGATGTCGTTGAGACGACGAATCATGCGCTCGGCTCGGCCGTTTTGGGAGGATGTTTGGGGGCATGAAAAACGAAATAGTAGGCCATGGTGAGTGGCAAAGCTTTTGAAGGCATGGTTATCGAATTCGCCCCCAAGGTCACATTGAAAGGTTTTAATTTTACGTTGAAATTGTGTAAGGATTAGTTTATGGAATTTAGCAAAAGTGGGAAAGGCCTCGGATTTGAATTTAAGTGGGTAAACCCAAACAAAGTGGGAGAAATTGTCAACGAGCACCATGTAATATTTGTAACCGGTTTTGCTCGTGACTGGGGAGGTCCATAAGTCACAGTGGATAATATCAAATGGTGCAAAAGTAAAGGAATTAGAAACCGAGAAAGCTAAACGTTTACTATTTGAGAGTTGACATGAGTTGCAAACATGAGAAATTGTCTTTATTACAAGAAAAATTAAAAGTACGACGTAATAAACTTAAAACTTGATTCCCGGGGTGGCCGAGACGCTCGTGCCAAGGCAGTGTTGGTGTGGAAAGAAAACATGCTTGCAGAGGCAGTTCCGGTGGAGTGAAAGGATAGAGGTCCCCGGTACTGTTGTGTCTTGAAAGTGTTCGTTTAGTGAAGAGATCCTTCAAAGAAAAACCAAACTGGTCAAATTCAATAGACACATTGTTATCACGAGTAAAGCGTCGTACAGAAATAAGGTTTCGAATTATTTGAGGGCTGTAAAGGACATTGGGTAAGATGTATGTTCAGTTTGGTAAAGGGTGAAAGCCAGTGCCCGTGCTTTTAATTGGAATACAAGTGCCATTACCGACCATAATTGACCTGTTTACAGGACAAGGATTAGGAATTAGAATTTTACCTGGATCTCTTGCCGAATGAGAGCCTGCTCCAGTGTCCATAATATCATTGGTCCAGGAATTGTTCGGATTCATCTGCATATTAGAGAAAGCTGCACTTAAATCAGATGGGCTTAGGGCATCATACCCGTAAGATTGTGGTCCAAATTGAGGGGAGGGATAGTGACCCGAGGCAGTGAAATGTGCTGGAACATGTGATGGAGCCGATTGATTATTATTATTGGGCCTCCAATTGTTTTGGGTGGGGTAGGGGCAAGGGGGGGTAGTCCACCAAGCCCAATTAGGATATGGTGAGTTAAAGGCTGATGCTTGATTTCCTGTTGTCCAAAAGGAGCGACCATATCCAGAGGCACCTCCTCGGGTATCACGTCTTCCTCCTCTGTAATTATTCCTGCCCCTTCCACGACCGCGTCCCCTTGTATTGTTGCTGCTGTGAGAGTCAGGCGAGTGGTCAGAAGATGCTGTTAGGGCCGGCTGAGGGGCCGTCGCTGTGCTGTCGGAGCTGTTAGGGTTCGGTGCCACCAAAACTGAGGTGGCCGACCCTTTTTGTGCCTCAATACGGATTGCTTCATCTTGAAGAAGGGAAATAGCAAGATCCCAATCTGCATCTTTATTATTTATGAAAGAGGCGGTAGTATTGTATTCAGCAGGCAGACCACGTACCAACTGTAAGACCAGACGGGAGTCCAAGACCTGGTGATCAACATCGGCAAGCTGTGTGGCAAGACTTTGTAATTGTTGACAATAATCATCCAAGGAGGCACAAGTAGAAAGAGTCATGTTGCATAATCGAGTTTCAAGAGCGGCGGCGCGGGCTTTCTTATTGCTGAGGTAGATCTTTTCGGGTTTGACCCAGGCTTGTCTGGCTGTTGTCGTATTGGGTAAGATGCTGTTAGGGCCGGCTGAGGGGCCGTCGCTGTGTTGTCGGAGCTGTTAGGGTTCGGTGCCACCAAAACTGAGGTGGCCGACCCTTTTTGTGCCTCAATACGGATTGCTTCATCTTGAAGAAGGGAAATAGCAAGATCCCAATCTGCATCTTTATTATTTATGAAAGAGGCGGTAGTATTGTATTCAGCAGGCAGACCACGTACCAACTGTAAGACCAGACGGGAGTCCAAGACCTGGTGATCAACATCGGCAAGCTGTGTGGCAAGACTTTGTAATTGTTGACAATAATCATCCAAGGAGGCACAAGTAGAAAGAGACATGTTGCAGAATCGAGTTTCAAGAGCGGCGGCGCAGGCTTTCTTATTGCTGAGGTAGATCTTTTCGAGTTTGACCCAGGCTTGTCTGGCTGTTGTCGTATTGGGTAAGATTCGGGGCAGAATATTGTCTGAAACGGTGCTGAGAATCCATTGCAGGACAAGAGCATCGAGCTCTTTCCATTGTGGATAGTTCGGGTCCTTATCGGATGGAGCAGGTGTACCGTCAATGTGATCAGAAACCTTGTAGGCGACGACATGGAGTTGGAACAGTTGTACCCAAGACGAGTAGGTGACCGTGGTGCCGTCCAGGGTACGAATCTTTGATTGTATGTTTGTGACCGAGTAGGCCGGGTGTAGGGAATTGGGTTTTTCGTCAGTCTTAGACATGGTTGCTGATCGGAGAAAAGAAAAAAATTGTAGGGCAGGGAAGAAAGAGAGGGTAGAGAGCTTAGGTATAGAACCGAAGCTCTGATACCATAAAAGTATTTGATTTCTGAATGAATTCTATTGAATAACAATACCCATTATATAGGGATAATAAAAACGTGTATGATATGAAAACATAAAGGACAAAACTCGTCAATTTTGAACATAAAGGACAGCGCCTGAAAATGGGTATAAAGATAAAGGACAATCCTTAATTAAAATTACAAAAACAAAATTCTAAACAATAATGGGATAATGTTATAAAATAGCAGTATATTTCTGGCAGTGGTCATTTTTGGTAATTATAACTTTTTAATCTGTTTTGGTAATACTAAGTATTTTGCGCCCTACTTTTTACACAATAATCACCAAAGAACGCCTTTCAAAAAAAGTTGCAAACACAAAGACAAATAAAAACATAATTATGACATTCGCCTTGCAATAGTAATCAAGATCGTTGAATAAAACAATTTTAGGAGACTGTACACATTAAGGTAGACTTTGGGTGACTTTTAAGTTTTAACCCATTTGACCTACTCCCCTTTTAGTTAACTTTTTTTACATTTGGTTTGAGATATAAGTATAGAAAACAACCCAAATCGAGTAATCGACCCATTTAAGATAAATGGGTTAAAATTTCAAAATTGACACCTCTGCTTGTAACCATCAAAGCGGAATATAAGCAAGAATTAATGTTGATAATTCATGACATTTGAATGACACTAACCTCTTTCTCATTTAGAGGAAGTATAACTGGGGAACTTTCTCCGCTAAATTGATCCACAGTACTGCAATTTATTTAAATTATTGAACTTGTAAGTGCGATGAATTACAATAATAACATCTAAGAGCAAGAGCTTTCTGCATCTACCTGTGTACAAAATACCCGTTTGACCGCCGGCAGACATAGTTGACTTCAACCAGATCTCCTTCACGAGCCTCTTTACCTTCACCGTCAATTATATCTACAAAGAGAAACCAAATGAAGTTATACAGTTTTAGCTTTTGCAAAGAATGCAAGGTTTTGATGGCTTTTGGTTTGTGGTTGTGTGTAGGGCTGTAAACGAACCGAACGAACATGAACAAGGTCTTGTTCGTGTTCCTTCATTAAGGAATGATCATGTTCATGAACGGTTCACGAACGCTTACCGAACAAGATTTCTTGTTAGTCTTTGTTCATTAAAGAAATGCATGTGTTCATGAACTGTTCACGAACACTTACCAAATGCAAATGAACTCAAACAAAGGTTAATGAATATAAACGAAAACAAACGTTTATTAACACAAATGAATATACACGAACATATATTTATTTTAGAATAAAATCTGCAATTTTCATCATAAAGATTATGAGAAATCCACCAAAAAATAAATAAACACTTAACATAATTATCTGAACACAGTTGACATAATTATCATAAACATTATTAACACAAATCTAAGAAGTTTGTCAAGCTTTAACACAAACTGAAACTAAAATTGTCAAATGAGGGATATTGGGAAAGGCATATAGTATAACTACGGTTTCAAAATTTTAAAATCTAAAAAAATAAAACGAAAATAAAACATATAAAAACCTTTAAATGAACATATATGAGCGAACACAAATGTACACATTAACGAACGTGCACGAACATAAACGAACAAATGCAAGCTTTGTTCATGTTCTTTCATTTAACTAAACGAACAAAATTTCTTGTTCGTGTTCGTTCATTTATTAAACATAGTTATTAAAGGCGTGAAGCGCACTCAAGGCGCTTAGGCTCCGCTTAGGGCCTAGGCGATAGGCGCAAAAAAGCGTGGGCTTGAGAAAAAAAAAAGCGCACTTAAATAAAATAAATTAAAAAGTTCATTAAAGCAATAAAGTACTCAAAACCAAAACCAAAACCAAAACCAAAATGTTCATACTCGCACTTAAAAAGTCTCAGATAACAAAATACTCAAAACCAAAATGTTCATATTGGCTGCGCTATAATTACCTTGGAAGCGTAAGCGCATTAACTGTGAATCGACCAGAAAAAAAAGCCTAGGCGCCAAAAGCGCACGCTTTTGATAACTATGTTATTAAACGAACGAACATAAATGAACTACCCGCCGAACTGTTTGCTGAACGTTCAGTTCGTTTACAACCCTACATATGGGTATGGGTATGATAGCAGGGTGGAACGGGAATGAGAATAAGAGCATAGTTGTTAGCGACAGATAGCGATAAGGTACCTATATGCTACATAGCGAATAGCGATAAATAGCGGGCGGCTATTTTATAAATAGCGATACACTAGAATTTAAAAAAAAATTATGTATCTTATATCAAAATACCCTGGTATATATGCTATTATACATGTATATTTAACAAAAACCTAAATTCTAACTATTTTATAGCTATATTTAATTGTTATTACCCTAAAGACTTAAAGGACAAAGTCGGTGGCATAGGCCACCGACATGCATGTGTCTTTTCCAGTTTTTCATACAATATACTTTACTCGATAGAGTCCACAGGCCCATTAACAATGCTGCAAATAAGGCCCAAAGCTTTCTCTTATACACAAGCACTAGGATCCGTTACACATGCAATAGTCAATATTTTGGTTCATACAATTTGCTTATCAAGTCATGAGCTATTATACATATTATATTATAAATTATAAACTTACTTAAAGGACAAAGTTGGTGGTATAGGCCACCGATATGCGTGTGTCATTTCCATTTTCCATACAATACTTTGAGTAAAATACATTTAGGCCCCTTGCTTTTAGTTTTGTTAAATTACGTTTTGAGTCCATTTCGACATTTCCTCTTTTCATCCATACTTTGAGCAAAATACATTTTGACCCCTTGCTTTTAGTTTTGTTAAATTGCGTTTTGAGTCTCCTTCCTTTCCAAGTTAAACTTCAATTTTTCACCCATACTTTGAGTAAAATACATTTTGACCCTTTGCTTTTAGTTTTGTTAAATTGTGTTTTGAGTTCATTTCCTTTCCAAATTAAACTTCAATTACATTGCAATATTAGACCATTGAGGTTTAATCTCAAAAGTTTATAATGTTTCAACTTTATCGTTGTACCGTATATCTATACATTTTTAGCTTATTGCTTTCTCTAATTATTTTCGTTCGCTAATTTCTTTTTTAAAAAACTAAACGTTTGGATTCAACCCTACATTGAGTTGAACTGAATACGTCAAGACATGCGCTTTCATATGGTTTGCGCATGACATAGCGTTTGGACTAATCTGTTTGCAACGTGCCTACGACGCATCGCCCGCGGGTTGTATTATGAATATTAAAATTTATGTGTCGGTATAAATTCGAGTTTGTATACATTTCATGTAAACTTTTTTGGGGAACAAGTCAGGTCAAATATATTTTGTTTTTTGTTTGTTTTATGTACGTTTCCAATTCTACGTTTCGACCCTACCGCAACACGCTAAGGGTATAATTTTTTCCGTTGATATGAATATCACTTTTGATTACACGTGTTAGTCTTCCCTTGATACACATTTTATGCATTTTTGTACGTTTCCTATGTATGAGTCGGGTCACATATAAATACGATATACTTTACATTTTTATCCAGCTACAATGCTATTGAGTTAAATTGGATACGTCAAAATGTGCGTTTTCATATGTTTAACGCATTATATAACGCTTCGACTAATCTATTCGATGTTTGCAATGTACTTGCGCCGCAACGCGCGCGGGTTTCTCACCGGCTTTGCCTTCCTGCCCCCGTACTTTCACGATGTTGCAATTTTAGTCGTTGACTTTGGTATCTTCAAAGTTTCATAAAATGACAAATTTAGTCCCTAAACCTTCTACTTTGGATTTCCAAAACCACAACCTAATCTTTCAAACTTTGCCAGCACCAACCCTCTACTTTGGTTTTCGACCATCACCCCCTTAGCTCTTACATAGTTACGCCACCAACCCTCTTCTTTTACATTTCCACTAACACCCCTTATCTTTTACACATTTCCGCCACCACCCCTATACTTTTACACTTTGTCTTTTTTAGACTTTGCTTTTTACCCTTTGCACTATTACTCCATTTTTACACCCGCCAAACTTTAAAAAATTTGCAATTGTAACCCCTTTACTACAACTCCTACTTTTGCAAATGCCAATGCATTGTGTTTCTCGAAATGTCTTTGGCATTGTTTTGTACACTTTGTGTCTACCTTTGTGATTTACACTTTTTTTGTAATTGTCTTTTACGCACTACGTGTTACAAAGCGTGCTTTGTCTTACTATATGTTTCCACCCGTCGCGCGCCGCCGCAACGCGCGGCGGGCAAAATCCTAGTTTATATTATAAAACAAAAAAAAATTTCGCTATCATCGCTATCTACCGTTTCAACCCTAATAGCGAGCCTAGACCTATACGCTATGTAGCGCGCTATAGCGATTGCTACGCTCGCTATAGCGGTTTGGGTGCGGTCCTGCGTTTTTTTTGTCAGGCCGACTGGTTTTAATAAAGTTTTCCTTTCAAAAAAAAAACTAAACCCACCATCTTTGGCAGATACGAAGAAACCTCATTTCGAGAAAAGATTACTGATTTTGAAAACAATATCTTCAAACCAGACGTCACCTATCACTACCATTCTCTCCCCCATCAATCCAAACACACCCAAAAACTCATATAATATTGTACAAACATATTACCACTATACTAATCAATTACAATTCATTTAACCGATACTAATTATAATTAACCAATTAAAATTTTAAAAACAACAAAATCTACCTGATATGTTAGGGAAAACCGGTAATCTTACACATTTAGTGGTAAATATAATATAAAGAAGTTACCTTGTATTCGCACTCCACTATCAAGCTTCTGGGTCCTAAATGCTTCCAATTCAAATAGATGTTGAAAATAAATAATAGTTGGTGAAGCTTCTGATAAAATAAAGTAAAGAACGATATGTAATACACACCGAATAACCTCAGGTTCATTCATCTCCAAGGCTTCAGCGATAAGAGGAACGTTCAGTAAAACCGGTATGAGTCCAAACGAGTGCAAAAGCAGCCTTCTTGGAATCATTTTGGTTGTCGTTATTTTTCTGGTTGACCTTTCGACCGCATGATTCTTGGTTTCACCAGGTCTACGAAAACTGTGTTCTTGAAACAATGACGATTAAAATTTTGAGATCATGAACTAGAGTCTTCATTAGGCAAAACAGGGTGTTTGGGAATTATAACTGCTTATTAACTGAAATAAGATGTTCGGGATAAGCAATCCCAAACACTCTCAAAACAGCTTTTACATGTATAGAAACACGATAACCAGATAAGCAGTTTTACTAAGCATTCCCAAACATCCCACAAGTGTGCATTAATTGTCAAATGGTATATAATTCATATTTTTCCAGCTTTAATGCTGCTGGAACCATGTACATATAACTATAACCATCATTTCCAAATCATAGTTAAGCGCATGAAATAAAACACAGCCAATTTAGTCGACAATCAATGTACACGATAAGGTAGGAAACCGGGTCAAACGAACTCCAATTAACCTCATTCCAGCGGCGTTGGAACCGGCTCGTCCAACCCTATTCAAATATACATAGGGTTTAGCTTATGTTTTAGCTTTTAGGGTTTATAGTTTAGATTTTAGGGTTAAGGGGTTAGGGTTCGACGAGCCAATCCCAACGCCCTAGAATGAGCTCAATCAGAGTTCGTTTGACCCAGTTTCCTAACTTTCTTAGATTAAGGACATTTTGTCAATCGGAGTTCAATCAGTCAAAGGCAGTCAAAGTCGATCAAAATGGTCACAAATCTTCGAAGCATTTGAAACCTTATACTTATTAATCCAATCCGATTAGTAAGTTTGAATTATTATATATATAAAATTTTGAAAACTTTTGTGTATATATATGAAAGGGGTGGCGGCGCAGCTTCTTGCCCGTCTACCTTGTGTCTTGATTGTAACTTGGCAAGTATGAATGAAATCACCATTTATTAAAAAAAAAAAAAAAAAAAACTATACATACGCATACTCATCACCAAATATCAAACAATCTCAATTTCTAGGTCACAATGTTCTACAATCTCATCAAATTGAAATAGAATATGAAAATTAAAGCCTAAAGATGATGATTATCGATGGATACATTGAAGCTAGGGTTTACTAACTTAAAAGAAGAAATTGATACCGATGACGATTGGAAACGATGATTAGGGTTTTGAATTGAAGAGTTTCCATAGCTCCACATGAAAATTCTTGTAAACCAATTGGTAACGGATAACTCCTTTTTGTTAACTGGCTGATATAACCGAATTTTAATTGATAAAATCGAACCCAAAAAACCAAACCAAATAAAAAAACCTGGGTTGGTTAACTGTTTTTTTGAATATCGAAAGTAGCCGGTCGGTTATGGTTACGAATATTTCGATAACCATCATAACCGAACCAAACCAACATGTAGTAAAATCTTTGTCGGATTTTGGACTTCACCATTTTTCAATATTTGATGTTTTGGTTAAACGTTTGTTAGAATTTATGAGTTATCATATCGTTTTGTTTGAATTTATTGTTTATATCATGTCGTTTTATTTGAATGTTTGGTAATAGACGGTATTAATATTATAAATTACATGTATCTTTTTAATACTATGCAATACATTAATGTGTGTGTGTGGGGGGGGGGGGGGGGGGTAGTGCACGGTCCTCCCAACCGCCGGAGTGATCCCAAAGTATAATAATAATTTATGCATGGTCAAAAAAAGTTTTGAGTTATTTTTAGCTAGACGTAAATTCACGGTTAACCGACCCACTATAACCATCTAAACCGATTAACCGAAACCATCGGTTATGATTATCCATTAACCAACATCGCGGTTACGATTATGGTTGTTGGTCAAAACCGACCCATGCACAGCCCTACTTTTATCTTTCGTTTGTGGCTCCTTTAGAAAGTTTTGGTTCTAACTTTACCCCTAGAGCGGCTATGTTGTATTAGGAACGTGACACACGAACCGAATCCGATGGGCAAACTCAAAGCATTCATGACAGGTATTCGGGTATGGAATTATTATTAAAGGAATTATGAGTATGGGGCATGTATGATATAAGGTGATACACAAAGTGATTACTCGAAACATACGAACCTGTTTATCGAAACTACCTTGTAAATTATCTTTTGTCCTTGGTAATTGAATAACCTACTAATTCACTAATTTCTAGTTTTCTTGGGTAATAAAATTATATAAAACTTAAAATAGTAAGAAATGCATTCGAGAATCCCAATGGGTAATTTTTAACTAGCTGGCGGTATAGTGATGACGATTATACCCTTACTCATCAGAAACCCAATGAATATGGTACTAAGTTTAGACCGTGGGGTATGGTGGGGCTTTGGTTAGGCTTGGGTTAGGGCATTTGTTGACACGTGGAATGGGAGCCCCCCCACTGCCTGGTTACGTGTCCGCGGAGTATGGCGGGGCGTGGGTTGGGGCATTTGTTGACACGTGGAATGGGAGCCCCCCCACTGCCTGGTTACGTGTCCGCGGGGTATGGCGGGGCGTGGGTTGGGTGCACCGCGTGACAGAATATTCAAAAAAAAATTACAAAAAGAATTTATAAAAATCACACAACATTTAAAAAAAAACTACAGCTTCATTAAAATTTAAAAAATTACAAAATAACAAACCTAGAGCGTTAAATAAATTTCAAAAAGGTCGATCTTGTCGAACGCCTTTCGATCCTTGCCTCGAAACTCTATGTTCGCCACCGCCACCCGGTCCTCGTGGCTTAACTCGCCACCCGGAACGGCTTCGTAGTAAGCCTTGAAACGCTCGAGCTTGGGCCGTAGCTCACGCCATTTATGTTGGCACGCGTTCATGTTGTGGCGGTCGTTACCGACGTTATGTCGGTAGGTTGCGAAAGCTTCCAGCCAATATTTTGTTTGGCCCGGTGGCCGCCCCTTGATAGCATCAACGACGCTTGTGACGAGAGCAAGTTCTTCTTCGTGTGTCTAGGATGCCATAGCGGGTTTGTGGGATGTTGGGGTTGGGGTGACCGATTGGGGTTCGTGGGGTTTGGGATGGACCACACGGTGGGGTTTGGGATGGACCACATGGTGGGGTTTGGGGTTATTTATAGGGGATGTTGGGGTTGGGGTGACCGCTTGGGGTGACCGCTTGGCCAATTCAAACTTTTCATATGGTCCGCTTTGACATGGCGGGGTCAGCGAATGGAAGCAAGCCAGCTAGGATGTCAAGACCGGCCCACGCCCGGCTTGAAACCCAAGCCCCAAGGGCCACGCCCCAACCCAAGCCCACCCGGGTGTTGGATATTTTAGTGTAATTTGAGATTGCGTGTGACATACAAATAAGAGTGCACGCTTATTTGAATGTCATTGGAACTAACGAGGGATCCAAGGGGGCAGCGCCCCCTTGGCGGGGGTTCGGGGGCAGCGCCCCCGAGAGAAGCGGGGTCCAAGGGGCGGCAGCCCCTGGCGGAGTCCAAGGGGCAGAGCCCCTGGCTGGGGTCAAATTTTTTATTTTGGACAAAAGTCCTTTGTCGAAAATGCATCAGAAATTAAATTTCGGGCTAAATATGCACTTTTGAAACATGAGGGACTAAAGACGTTTTTTTGTTCAAAATTGAAAACTGCAAGCAGTTGTGGAAACTGCAAAAACGCTCTCAAACGGTTTTGCAAACCCTAGACGAATTTGCAGTTCGTCAAAAAATCCCTAAAAATTCTCTCAACCAAATTTTCATACAGAAATCTAGAATCAATCTGATTTTATCCGATCAAAGATTGGTAGCCACTCCAATTGTTTGATCTGAAAGTGATTACACGACTTCAGATTTATCCAAGCAATTTCGAATTTCCCCAACACCGGGGTGATGGCTTGGGCGTTTTCCCCCAACCCCCGCCCCATACCCCATAGTCTTAAGAGTAACTAACTCACTCTCCCTCATTGCCATCCTTGCATCTTGATCTCACGAGTTATTCCCATTATTTAAACATCATTCAAGACAGCAACAATATAGTTTAACAAAAGTTTCACCATGCCCCCTTTTATATTTCGACTAATGTGTTTGAATGTGATCCGATGATATTTTTTAGCCAGTGGTGGAAACGAAACTTCTTTAGCTTTTCGGTTGTAATATAAATCTGCGAGACCCTAAAATCGGGTGTTAAACAGTTGGATCATCATTGCATAAATAGTCTAAAATATTTGATTTTTTTAATAATATACGCGGCGAAAAACATTTAAGTCAATTTCCCCAAACACAGGAAACATTTAAATTTTAATAAAAAAATTTAATGTATAAAAAGTGATTTATTAAACAAACTTCTTTAACTAGAAATGTCATCTTCAAATGTTGGGTAGCTTCATGCAACGTCTAAGTGGTCTTTCGTTCATCCATCTAACCTGAAATCAATCTAACGTGCATGCAAAAGTCAGCTAGGCAAAATTGAGCTAATTGACAACTCCAAGCATGTCCAACCATTCAGCGAAAGATACAAAGCAGTTCCAAAAATCCCGGTAAGTACCACCAATGCTTTTTAATCATTAAAATTAAAAACACCTACAAATATGCTAACAAATAATTGCATTGCTGATTGTAGATCTTTACCTAGTAAGCCACACAAAACCGGCACTATGAATGAATAGATTAGAGTGTGCTACAATCACAAATATATATATATATATATATATATATATATATATATATATATATATATATATATATATATATATATATATATATATATAGGATTGAGTTAAAATGAGAACCACCTCGAGTTGTAAGAACCGCGAGAACCGCGACCCGCCACGGGGCGTCGGCGACCATTTTTTTTTTACAACTAGATGTGTATATTTTAACAACGTACGTAAAGTTTGGGTTCAAACGGCGCGCCCGAGGGGGTAGTTTTTTACACCCAAAGTTTGGTTAAAAAAAAAAAATTAAAAAAATTAAAAAAACCCAAACTTTGGGCGTAAAAAACTACCCCCTCGGGCGCGCCGTTTGAACCGAAAATTTACACCCGGTCCTAAAATATACGGATCTAGGTGTAAAAAAAATTACGTGGTCAACGGCCCTCCGTGGCACTTGGTTTCTCGCGGTTCTTACAACTCGGGGTGGTTCTCATTTTAGCCATCCCCTATATATATATATATATATATATATATATATATATATATATATATATATATATATATATATATATATATATATGCCTTGGAGAACTTTGAAAATGGGGTGGACTGCGGAGTGTTTACCATGAGACACATGAAAACATACAAAGGGAAAATAACTTGGCATTGTGGATTTTTTGATGAATCAGACGGTCAAATAAAATAACTTCGGAATCTAAGATAAAAGTATTTGTGTAAAAATGTCTTATCGGACTAAAATTTGGAAAGATATGCCATTTCTGTTGAGGCACTGAAGTTTGATAAGAGAGCTGACAGAGATAAAATGATAACGAACCATGACAGTAAAATTGCAGCCAGGTTAAAAAATGTTCGGTTAGCATGTATTTTTGGCCACACATTATAAATGATAATAATAGCGTATATTGATGTTAAGCATATTGGTTTGTTATTTTGGTTACGCATATTGATACAAGTCTAGTTATAGATACTTATGTTGGCTACGCATATTCTGACATCACATTTCCAATCATAACAAATCTATTGTTACATTGGTTTATTTTTTGGTTTCCGTTAGGACCCTCAACAAGTTTTCGTTTGAACTAAAGAGTGTTTAGTTTTGGGTTATACATTCGGCAAATCCTTTTAAAGGGGTTATTCAAAATCGATTATACACTTATTGTTTTAATACAAACTAGAATTTTGACCTGTGCCGCGTGTTGCAGCGGCACCGCTATGTTTGTGACTTTGTTACACGCATAACGATGATGACATTAGCGTGCGCGCATTAACTTGTGGTGCGCACATGTGACACACTTTATGTTCACGACATTAACGTCATTAGACATGTATAAAAAGAGTATGTCTAAGTCGTTGCGGTGTAAACTCATAAAAGTAATTTAGATATTAACGTGGTTAGGCATAGATAAAAAAAAATATAATAATATGTCGCTCGTTACGGTATAAAGTCGTAAAAGTTATTTAAACAAAAGGAGGTGTTAAATTAATAAAGCATTGTTTTTTTTTTTTACTTTGTTACACACGTTACGTTCGTGACATTAACATCATCAGACATAGATAAAAAAGAGTGTCTCGGACATTGCAATGTAAAGTCGTATAAGTAATTTAGACGTGATGTAAAGTCGTAAAAGTAAGGAGGTGTTAAGTTATTAAATAGAAAAGGTTGGAATGTCAAAGTTGTTAATTACTAAAATTTAGAAGAAAATGTGTAACTTATCTAAAGATAAGGATTAATAGGGTTTCATATCAAAATTTTAAAGTTTGATGGTGTGAATAAAAAACAGTTGGTCCATTACATAGGCCACGACCTTCGTTTTTAAAATTATATATAATATAATTAACATTATCTCAAATATTGTTTCAAAAAAAATTTCAAAAGTAAATTTATACTTAGTAGTCAGTAATTATATAGTGGATTTTTGTTACTATTAGGGATACAAATTACCGTTTACACTCAGTAGTCACTATTTATATAGTGGATTTTTTCCATTAAAAAAATAAAAATAAATAAAATGTAGTTTTAAATGAAAATTTAATTACTTAGACTAATGGGTATGGGGTCGGCTAGCCCCGGCTTGGTCCGGCGCCGAGCCCCCACACCGCCCCCCTTAGCCCCGGCCCGGCCCGGCCCAAACGTCTCCCCCACGCCGAATGAGACGACCCACTTTCAAAAAATCTAGCCGTTTGAACGGCTATTTTCTTAAAAAAAAAAAAAAATCATTTTTCCATTTTTCAATAACCCTCTATCTCATCCATTTTTCTATAAAAACTCTCCCATTTTCACCATTTTTCCCCATTTTCAACCCACAACCCTCTCATTTTTATACCATTTTCTCTCCACTTTTATAAAAAAAATTTACGTTTTCATCCACAATGCCATCTAATTCTTGGTGGTCCTCGTCTTCGGATGAGGAAGAGGAGATGTTTATCGCGAACGTTGTGCTACGGGCGGCGGAGATTCTTATCGAGGAGGAAGAGGAAGACGAAGAGGAAGGCGTCTCGTCTGAAAGCGTTATTACCACACGAATACGGGTTAACAGAGACCGCCAAGGTTTATCATTAATAAATTTTATTATCCTTATTTCCTCGTATTTATATATTTTTTACGACAGGAGCGCACGAGAAATTGGTGAACGATTATTTTTCGGATGCACCCCTTTACAATGCCGAGATATTCAGACGCAGATTCCGAATGAGTCGTCGGTTATTCACACGGATTGCTGATGATTTGGCGGGGCTAGACCCGTTTTTCACGCAACGACCCGATGCTCGCGGTTATGAAGGGTTCACCACGTTACAAAAGTGTACTGCGGCCATTCGCCAACTGGCGTACGGGACAGTGGCCGACGCTTTGGACGAATACTTACAAATGTCCGCAAGAACTACGCGGGAATGTTTGTATCGGTTTTGCCGTAATGTGGTGAAACTATATAGCAAAAAAAATTTGCGTAAACCAAACGTGTATGATGTTCAGCAGTTGTACCAAGCTCATGAAGCACGGCACGGGTTTCCGGGAATGCTCGGTAGTATTGATTGTATGCATTGGGCGTGGCATAGATGCCCGACCGCGTGGCGCGGCCAATATACTCGCGGTGATCACGGCTATCCAACCGTGATACTTGAAGCCGTGGCATCACAAGATTTGTGGATCTGGCATTCTTTCTTTGGTCTCCCTGGTTCACTCAACGACCTCAATGTGTTATACCAATCGGCGATCTTTACCGATGTCGTTAATGGAACCGGTCCGGACACCCGTTTTACAGTTTCTGGGGTTGAGTATAGACGTGGGTATTATCTTGCTGACGGGATATATCCGTCTTGGTCTACAATTGTGAAGACTATTCCACATCCCGATGACGAAAAAAGAAAAAAATTTGCCAAGCGTCGAGAAGCTGCAAGAAAAGACATCGAACGTGCTTTTGGTGTCTTACGAAAAAAATGGGCCATCCTTGAACAACCGGCACGTGCGTTCACACCGAAGAGGTTGCGCATGTGTATGTACGCTTGCATTTTGCTCCATAACATGATTATTGAAGACGAAGGTCGGGCAATTTGTGATATGATGAGAATGCTTCTATCGGGAATACTGTCCCGGTAGATCCGCCACAACAGGATTTAAACTCGTTCTCGCTAACCAACGACTTCACGCATGCAAACCTTCAACAGGATTTGGTAGAACATATTTGGAACAACTTTAACGTAGCGGACGGTGACGAGGACGAAGACGAAGACGAGTAGTTTTTTTTAGGAAATGTAATTTTTTATTTTTATTTTTCGGTAATTTTTTTTTTTAAGAAATGTAATTTTTTTTATGTTATGAAATGAAATTATTTATGTTGTTTTATGTTGTATTTTTTAATTTTTATAAAGTTTTTATTAAGTTAATAAATTAAAACTTAGAAAATTATAAAATAATGAGGTGGGGCCACATCCCCCACGAGCCTCCATCCCCCTCAAATATGATGGAGGCTCATCCCCCACGAGCCGCCTACGTGGCGCCTATGTGAAGGCTCAACCCATCCGAGCCCACCCTCTCCATACCCTTTAGTCTTACAGCCATAGTACATAGTAGATCAGTACAACACTGCCATTTGTCTTAAGTCTGCCACTTGAATCTGCAACCCCATAGATAAGAGCTTGCACCAATCAAACAAAAACACACCAAACCATCGCACAAAAAGACAATTTATTGGTGCATGCCACCGACATTGTATTTTTTTTTGGAATGTGACTTTCTATGTACTGGACCTATTGGTCACCGGGTTCACGTCAAAGACATTCCCCCGTCAGCCCCGCACTCTCGGACGCGATGTTCGATCGGGCCCCGGCCGCCGCGCAAGCTGACTTCCGCCCGGAAACCATACTGCCCCCACACGAGAGACTCGCTGGGGTAACAGCTGGGTAAAACCGGGTTGCCCTCAAGACCACACCGACATTGTATTTTAAGATTATATAAATAAATAACAAATAAATAAAGAAATGTATGTGTTGAGATCTCGTGTTCCACATTTGTCTCGAAACATTCGTGGACATGAGATGTGATCACTTCCACCTTAAGTGCGCTATCCTTGCCCCCCTCGAATGAGTAGATCGACGATACAGAGTGAATGAGGTTCCCCGCCTCTCTTCTCTGGATCCCCTCAATTTGACATCACATGGGCTATCCATTGCACGTGCGTACCCACCCTAAGCCAAGGGTGGGCGGGCGCCCCCCATAAAAAAATATTTTTTAGTGTTATTTTTCGTCGGAAATCCCGACCGCACCCCTTGGAATTTTTCACCCGCACCCCTTGAAAATTTTCAACCACCCCACTTAGAAAAAAAATAATTATTATTCACTTAATTATTTAATCCAATTAAAGCCCAATCTGCAATCAATTTTTATTAACACAAGCCCAAACCCAACTTAAAGAAAATTTGAACCAAATAAAATAACCCAAACCCATCCACCCTTTCCATTTCCAAATCTCGCCCCCAAAAAAACTCCCAACGACTTGACGCCACTACTCACAACCTGGTGGCTTTTTTTACTGGCAAAACCAAAATTCTGGTTGGACCGACCCATATTACGTCAGAATTCCAATATAGAACTAGTATGTTTTATTTATTTATTTATTTTGTTTTATGTGATAATTAGGAGAAAATATAGATGTGTAAGGGTTTAATCTTTTTATATTTTATTGATTTTTTTGTTGTTCTAGACTTGTAGTTAAATGATTTTGTTGTTTTATTTATAGCTTTGTTTGTTTAAATGATTAGTTACAAGTAATCAACATTTAATATTAGGTGCTTGAATGTTTAAAAATATAATTGAAAGTTATGGGCTATGGTTGAACATGATTGTTTATTTTGTTTAAGTGTTTAGTGTTGGTTTATAAACTTATGAAGCAAATCTATATCTATATCTATATCTATACTATATAATAAAAGAAACCATTTATGGGACACTTGTCATTCATTGAGACTATTTATTTTTTTTTGTTTTCTTATTAAATTAAATAATTTACAATTTTGAGAATAAATGTTGATCGTCAATTCTCAATTAAAATATAATATTAAATCAAATCTAATTATTATTATATAATACTAAAATTATTGATTATATTAAATTTGAAAATATGTATTATCGAAAGTCGATTATTTTGAATTTACCCATTTCTTGACATATTATTATATTATAATTCATAGCTTAATATATTACGGGTTATAATTTGTTGTTGGGTGAATAAACGGGTATGCTAGAAATAATAATCTGATTTCTATTTTAAATATAAAATAACTAGGTTAGAACCCCGTGTATTACACGAGTTGATTAAATATATTTTTATATAATAAAAAAGTTACATCTTTAATTACCCGTGTATAACATGAGTTGAATAAGCACGTGTACTACACGGCTTGAATAAATATAATGTAATCAATTAACACACACAATCGTCAAAATACGTTTTTGATAAAAAGAACTTTGATATACTATTTACATATTAGAACATTTTACTTTGTTTTTTTTATTTTTCTATTATTAGGTTATAAACTTGTGTATTACAAAAGTCCATTAAATCCACTTATTTCTTCTTCCCCATTCATGACCCATTGCTTTGTACCTAAATATTAGTTTTTATTCTTCCCTACTTAATACATGTAATCTCAATCAAGTAATCAAAACTAAAGAGGAAAACAATTACAAAAAATGATATGCACTTTTCAATTTGAATTCACATACAGAACTAACATGAGGCTATCAACCTGCAAATATGGCATGTTTGGCATTTAGTCAGCGAAACGCGGGCTGGATCTTTCCTCTGAGTGGATGTTGATAGCTCGGAATGAAAAGGGGCTTGCTCCATGTGAATGGCCCCATAAATTTAAGAGATCCAATTGTGTTTGGACTACATCTCAGGTGAAAACAGAGGTAATTTTGCTTGGGTTTCAGGCAGTTTTGCGTTTGCACTACATCCCCATTCCATTTTGCGAGTCAGTTGATGTCGGTCATCAAATGATAGTGGGATCCTCACATGTTAGGCATGTGAGGGAAGTAAACTGAGATAATTAACTTGGTTAGTCATAAAGGATTAAACCAGCAACAAAAATAAACTTAAAGGATGTTTTTAGCAAGTTTTAAACATTAAGGCTGTAACCTACAAGTTTGAGAAAACATAAAGGACGTTTTGTGCAATTTACTCGCAAAATAATAAACTAAAGATAAGTATAAAGATTATATTAGAAGATAAATATAAATATAGAGATATAGTTATAGATAAACGTCGACTTAAAATATGGGATAACTTGATAAATTATTTTAAAACTTGTAATTTTTAAGATAAAAATAAACATAAATATATGGCAAGAAAACTAAAAAATAGATATATCTCGTATCGACACGTGTCCATCAATTGGTTTCTTTTATTATATGTATAGATGATCGTTAAATTAGGTTCTTTGTAGTCTACGAATGCCTTATATAAAACAAAAATTATAAATAAAATAACTTATATTTTTTTAAACGACTAAGCTTTTTTTTTTCTCTCCATTAATTCTAAACTAAATAACTTATATGAGTATAGTCTACGAATCTATATCTATACTATATAATTAACAAACCTATGAGTGACACGTATCATTTATTGAGGCTACCTATTTTTTGTTTTCCCTTATAATAATTAATAAATAGTACTTCGAAATTCATTTTTAAAGACATGTTTTGATGACTGTATGTGTCAACCGATTAAATTACATTTTATTCAACTTATATAATACACAGTTTTATTCAACATTTGCAATACGCAGTTTTATTCAACCTATGCAACACGTGTTTTTTAAGATATATTTTTTTATTACTTAATGTATAAAATTATATTTATTCAACCCGTGTAACACACGGGATTTTAACCTAGTTATATATGTTAGGAACAATGAGTAAGAATGTAATGAACTTATGACGTGTTTAGTATCTTTAGATGATATTTTGGATATATTTCAAAAAAAAAAAAAACTATAGGGCACAATTTTAAATATGTTTGTAATTTGTAATGACGTTTGACGCATTTTTGATGATTTATAAATTTTAGTTTGATGTTCTTTTGTCTTACATGATCCGACCCGACCCGCTATGAACCGATATTTTTTTATACAGTTAGGGGCCTAAAATCTTTGAAAATATTCCGCACCCCCAGGAAAAAATTCCTAGGTCCGCCACTGATGCATTGAGGTTACAGAGGTCTAGCTCGTCTTTTACAGTACAGCCCTCACATCCCGGGCTAGAAATCAGTCCACCAAAGAAGGCGACGTAGCGAGTCTTTGGGCGCTATCGTCCATGTTCACTGGTTACACCATTATACAATACAAGTCGTTTGGAACACGACAATAGATTTGGTTCTCATACATGGGGTTCATTATTTTTTTGGAATCCAAAAATCTTTGTAAATAAAGGGGGATATGTGCTGCCAACAATAATTCTTATTCAATAATCATAGTCTAATAAAGGTGTCTTATAAACATAATATACTTTGATAGAATGGCGTCACAATCAAATCCTTCAAAAACCAAAAGTTTATCCACAAACTCACCTCTGCTTGTGACAATAAGAACACACAAATCTCCGACTACGTTCTCAATTGGTTACGTATCCTCTACTCTCGAGTGAAAAACGAAGCTTGGAAACGTTGTCGTGATATCCCTACATCAAATTCCAGGTAAAATTTAAGATTAAAAGGACAAACCGCATGAAATAAAAACAAATTACACTTTTTCTTGATTGTAGCAAGCAATTTTTTAAATAGATCTAGAACAGAAACCAACTTGCACTTATGGTTTTTAACAACCAGGTTACCTTTTATTAATGATTGTAGTACAAAAAATATTTAAATAATAATAACAAATAGAAGGTATACGTACTTGAGATACTGAAGCGTCATATTTTTTAAAAGGGATGGATGTCGCAGTACAAGACTCCTCCATTCTTCTTTGTCGATCTTCCCATCATGTTTTGTATCGGCTTCCTCAAATGTCTAAAAAAATACATGTTTATTATGTTCAAGAAATATTATAAAAAATGGATATTTATGAATGATAACTATTTTTCACAAGGCAAACAGGTTGGTGGGTTGTAATTAAGTTGTATATAGGGAAGTAAACAATGTTGAAAATTATTATTAACCAAGGTTTGAAGCAAAAAAAAAAAAGAATCAGAAAAACTACCTTGTCGATGATGCTTTCGATGACATCATCTGAAAGATTCATGCCTGACTCAGCAAGGGTAGCTACCACCATTTGCTTTACCTACATATTGAAAAGTTGACCAAACGATCAGTGTGTTGACTATCAGTCAAACAAGATGACAATTAAACGTGTCAAATTAACAATTGAGCTACAACATCAACAGCATAGTCTTCCTACAAAGAGTTGATTTGGGAAATCTAGAGAGAAATTTAAGAGTTTTATAGATGACTAGTATTAAGCCCCCGCGTTGCAGCGGTTGTCGTAAAACTGTGTCAATTAGTACCAATGTTATACCACTATCAGTGATTACCAACATCGGAAAAGCTCGTAAAAACAAAATAAATAAAAACGGAAAAAAATAAAGCCGAGCGAAAAGCAGACGTAAAATCTTTGAATCACGCACGCTCGTTGCAGAGAAGTTAAACCGAAACGTAAAACATAGAAAAAATAACTAAGTCAATCCAGTACCCACGCGTTGTGACGAACTTGTCAAATGGAGAAATATAGATGTGTTGCGACGGGCCAAACGGGAAAAAATACACGAAAAAATGTTGAACCCTACACGCACGTTACGGTGCGTTAACTCACAAAATTTAGAACGAAACGAAAAACTTGGGAATGATGAAAAGTATGGTGGACCAAAATTGAAAAATAAAAAGAGTTGGGTTTAAATTACAAAAGATGAAAAGCTTTAGGTTAAAAGTAAAAAACAAAGAGTCTAAATTGCAAAAGAGTAAAAGTTTTGGGTTGGAAATGAAAAAAGAAAAAAACCCTTATACATGAGGTACAACACCATAAATTACAAAAAAAAAATTATTTTTATAAAACTTGAATAAAATATTATATTAATAGAGTAAACTCTAGTTAATGGTTAAATACTTATTTATTATCTGCATAATACACGATATAGTTTTAAATTATTTATTATTCTTTGATTAGTTTAGTATTTATGAATTAATTTTTTTCATATTAGTTTAAGAGATATTAATAATTTATTAGATATTAGATTTAGATATTTATAATATTATTAATTATTAATTGAATTTATTAATATTAAACTAAAGATAAGGATAAAGATAAAGATAAGTTATATTATATATTGGTTATTAATATTAAAAGAAATATATTAAACAAACATAAATAAAATTTATAAGATTGAAGTAGAGAATGCCATGTGGCATTATTTGTAGTCTTTTATTAATATTTAGATTAGATAAACTGAATAAAATGACATTTATATATGTTAAAGAGGAGTATTTTAGATGTTAAGCATAACCAAATTCCAGTTTCTAGTAATAAAAATCGCTAAAAAACAGTGTTTTCGTCTACGAAAAAATTTCACCTCTTGCCTCTCTATGAAACCTTGCTGCTTGAGGTCATAAAGCTGAAAGGAAACTGCAAACAAAAAAAGAAAGAATAAGATTCTTGATCGTACAATATGTTACACATTCACACACACATGTATATAATCAGGATCAAATAAGAAAAGTATTGCAAAGAACTGTAAGAACTAATTGAAGTAACTTAATACTATATTAACAGAGAAATAAAAAAAATAAGATTTAAACTTACATTCAATTTTATCATCAACAGGGGCATTAGGATGAAATACTGAGAGTGCACGAGCGAACTCCTCGAAACCCAGGATTCCATTATGCTTCGTGTCAAACAGGTCAAACACCTAGAGTTGACCAATAATATAAGGTCAAACAATGCTTCTCAATAGTCAATAGCATGCCATAATCCAACTACAGCTTCTTCTTGAAAGTCTTATGCATGGGAAACCTATTCCTATTTATGGTTCTTTAAAAATAAAAACATACCCGATCGGCAAACAAGCTTTCTTTTTTATTCGTCTTAAACAATGCCAGCTGGAACTCCTCCTGCGATGGGTATCAAAGTTAAATTCTTTCACTAGCAAAAAAAAAAAAAACAAACCAACCAAACGTGGAGACCACGATAAAGGAACATCAATACTTACCTTATTAATTAGCCCATCATCAATGACTGCACTGCTTATCTTCTTAAATAACTCATAAAGTGCCTCAATTTCACTTACACTAACTGCATTAAGAAAATAATAACCTTTTTTCAGTATGATGTCAGCTTCTTTCATCATGAATTAAAAAAAGACAAATCTTAACATGAATAGTTTCCAAAATGCCATCTTTAAGATCATCAATACAAATTGTTGTTACAGAGAAAGCATTTACAATTTACATCCAGTCATGATCACATAAAAGAAGTATCATTAGCCTATATATGTAATCAATTTTTACCGACTATATTTTTACATAATACAAATTTTTTGAAAGTTTGTCAAAAATGACCATGGGTACATTTTTTGTACATCTCAGTCACTAAGTCCAATTTAGGTCATTTTGTATGCAAAAAAATGACTCATAAAAATTAAAATTTAGTTTAAATAAATGTTAATGTTAAATTAACATATAAAATTAAATTTAGAGTAAAATGCCATTTTAGTTCCTGAGGTTTGGTCAGTTTTGCGACTTCAGTCCAAAGGTTTGTTTTTTCCGCGTCTGGATCCAAAAGGTTTGAAATCTTGCCATTTTCATCTGGGTCGTTAACTCCATCCACAATTCTCCGTAAAGTCATGGGTATTTTCCTCTTTTTTATTTAGTAAGGGTATTTTGATAACTTGTACATTATGCTAAATGCTTGTACATAAAGTGAAAAAGACCAAATTGCCCTTTAAGTTAACAAACCTTTTGGTTCCAGATTCGAAAAAACAAACCTTTGGACGAAAAACGCAAAATAGGCCCAACCTCAGGGATGAAAATGACATTTTACTGTATTAAATTTATATAGAAAAATGCAATGGAATAATTAAAATAGTTGCATACAAACTGTCTCTCTAGCTAGAATTTCAGGATCTTCAAGGCCTCTTGATTGTTTATACAGCTCAAGATCACAGCAGTGTAGCAGGGAAGCAAATAAGTGTCTGACCCCCTCTAAACACTGAGACATGGTACCTGTTGCACATTAAAATGATCCATACTTGCTCCTGAAATGAAAAAAAAAAATGTCAAAGCATTTCAACTACAAGAAAAAAATGCAAAAGGGAAAGGAGCAAATGGAAGGATAGAAGTTACCTTTTGACCATTTCCTATTGCTGATTTAATTTAAAGTTTATAAATCACTTGACGAGAAGGAGCAATCAATTTATAACTGTCAGAATTGAAATAAAATCTTATCAGTAAACATTGCTATAATAGCTTCCACCCTACCAAAAACTAATAAGAAAATGTTTTCAATACATTTTATGTTAACACGAAAGTGGCCCCAACTTTTGATCACCATTGAAAACACATTTTAAGGAGATTTTTTACTTGTACGATTTAGTTTACAAGCAAGAGTCTTAGTGTAATTCTTTTTTTAGCATAAGAGTGTTTTTTTTAGCATAAGAGTGCTTTTTCTTAATAATTCATACTTCCACTTTGCAATATTCTTTATTACAAACTTTGATTTATAATTTTATACACTTAGTCACGTGAGCAATAACCCTATATAAGAATTCCTCTATTTCCCAAAGTTGCAGAGTTATCATAATCAAAGTTCAAGTTTCCAGCCGTAACTAAATATTTTTTTTGTTTGCGTCTACTAAATTATCTCTTTTCATGATTCCAAAATAAACGAAACATGTAAATTTACTGCCAACTACAAATGATTATATGTTCATTGTCTCCTCCTTTAAATCACCAAACTACATAGAGCAAATAAATGACTGAAAAAAAAACCAAAACAAAACCTATGCATAGTCAGGGCATGTATGGCCCTTCCAACCACAATCGATCACTACAACAACAAACCAATTACCATGCCTAGAAAACAAAATCCAATCTAAGTTTCATGGAAGATCAACGTCCCGACTAGAATCATCAATCATCAAACCCAAAGAAAGTTCAAAATGAAGGTCGAGCAACACAATCAATCACATGATTCCACTGCTAAGGGTTGGACATAAATTTTCAATCCAATCAATCAAGCAACTTAAGTCAACTACAACCATGCTAATCTCTATAAAATATATCCAAGTCTTCAACATTTGGAGTTGAATTTATTATATAAGATCATCACCCACAAGCAAATCTATATTAATGGTCACATTCTCATAATATTTAACGACTTTTATACATCATGAATTCTGGTCCAAAACTCCAAATGTTGTCACCAATACACCGATTACTTTCAAGACAAATCAAGCTCATACCAAACCCTAAAACAACTTAACATATCAACCAGCTAACATGCAAATCACAAAATAACAAATCCTATACTTGAAACTTACTTTCAGATCTCGATACTTACTCCACAGAAAACTCTAATCAAACTAAATCAACTAAACATGAACCCTAGATCTTCAAACTGTAACAATTCGCAATCACAGATCCTCAATTTCCTCAACACATAATTCAATTTCCTTAACACTAAACCACAATTCAACAAATCAACAATTCAAAACCAACAATTAGCTCACTATAAACACTTACAGATCTCGTATTGAACACAGATTCAATCTCACAGCGAAATATAATGATGTAGATGCGGAAATTGACAACTAACCTTGCGAAAAACAGTCGGATGTGTGCTGGAATACAGATTTCCTAGCGGATTTTGTGGATTTACTGACGAATATCGACTCGAAGATTCAAAAAATTGAAATCAAATTGAAACCAGAAAAACCTGTAAATAATGATTTGAGGAAGAATAAGATTGAAGTGATGGAGATAGGGTACATATCCGTAACCAACAAAGGAACTTTACTTTTATGTCATTTTCACCCCTTCAAATAACTTACATGAACCATTTTAGTCCTTTTTTCTTGTGACTAGAATAGCTTTAGATGAAAGTCAACAAGTGTACTTCCCTAAAAACGAATATCGGTAACTTTTTCGAGAGTAGTGATATTGGTACAGATGTTGTTTGATCGGAACCGGTTTAGTTGTTACGGCATCGGTAGGTTACCGGCACTCGTTATAGCTTAAGGTGCGAAAAAGTTAAAAAAAAACAATTGTGTTTTGAATACAACCTTATTTTTACCATTCGACCAAAATCGGAACGAAATTTAACTGGAAACCATAAAAATGAATATTGGTTCCGCTACCGAAGTTGTTCGAACGATATCGATTTGGTTTGTTACAGTAAAGAAAAAATAATAATTATATTTGACCTGTTAGATTTTGAACAAAACATTTATGGAAACGTAGATAAAAATAAGCACGTCTCAACGGTATATTCGGAATTCTACAAAGCATTATCTCATATTATCGCTATCTAAAAACCCACTATTTTGTGAGGTAGTGCTTTGCAAACTAAATTTCTAAAAATGTTTTTAATGTTTCATGTCTCACTTGGTAGAGGCTCTTGACTCTTAATGGAATATCTTGGATTCAATCTTATGCAAGAAGTAGATTAGGATTTATTTGGTGTAATTTAGAAGTATGTAAGATTTGTCATTCAAATAAAAGTTGTGTTCAACTTTTGAGAAAACTAAAATTTTATAGGAAACAAGAAATTTTATTTGTAGGTTATTAGACCGGGCGAAGGATTAAATATAAACACTATTTTATTTTGTGTTTGCAAGAAGAGTTATAGATATGGTAAAAAAAAAATAAGTACCAATTTAACAACAAAGGATCTCCACACAATGTGTAAAAAACTACAACGAATCTCTAGATGTCGCGTAAAAACTAAAGAATTTACACATCTAATGAGTCCTTCGGTCGTTTCATAACTGTTACTGTCACAACAAATTTTTTTTTAAACGGCGAAACTTCTATATAACAAAATATAGAAACTGGGCCAGCAAGAAAGAAGCTAGAACCCGAAAGATTACAAAATAGCGTCACGAATGTTAAAGTCTAACCATCTAGCCCAATTGATATTACAAAATTTCGACCTACTCGTAATCAAACAAATGACTAAAAAAATTGTCAATAAAAGAAATTGTCAATAAAGAACATTAAAAACTACATGATGGACGAATCAGAAACTACAAAACAGTTGTTACAAACAATGTAGAAATCTTATTACACATACTAAAAACACAAAAAAAAATTATTTGGTAGGATAAATTACCTACTTTTGCCTCTTGTATATCTTTCCCAAGAACGATTTCAACACCGCTTGTACCGCTTTGCTTGGGTGACCTTCAATGGACGTGATTAGCTTCTTGTAACTTGTGCTCTCATAATCTTCAAATACGCCCTACATGTATAGCAACAAAGTTGGTTTAAGAATATGTCTAATGTTTTGGAAGATGTAGTATCTGTCAAAGGATTGGAATCTGAAGAAATAGCTGTCATGCCATGTGTGTTTGGTATTATAGTAGATAATTAGCAGCAGCAGCAACAACAACAATAATAATAAGGAATATTGGATTTTAATAATCCCAATTATTCGCCGTTGGCCGTCCAACTTCAAAAATAACCACTGGCAGTCTCAACTATTAACAGATTGGCGGACCCTGACTAACAGAAGCTTAACGCCGTTAGTCACCGGTCACCGGAAAAACGTTTTTGGCCAGAAAACTCCTTTTTGGCAGGAAAACTCAACCTTTTCGTCCCAAACCTGTTTGTAACCTTATTACGGACGTTTAGGAGCCTTTTTCTAGTAAAAGCCCCAATTATTGAGGTCGTCGGAAAACTCCTTTTTGCCTAGGAAACTCAATTTTTTGGCCGGAAAACTCAATATTTTTGTCCCAAACCTCTTTATAACCTTAGATCGGACCTTTAGGAACCTTTTTCTGGTCAAAAACGTTTTTTCAACGACCGGAGACTAACGACGTTAGGGTTCTGTCAGTCAGGGTCCATTGGAGGCCAATATGTTAATAGTTGGAACTGGCAGTGGTATTTTTTAAGTTGGAACTGTTGACGGCCAACGAGGAATAGTTGGGATTATTAAAATCCAATATTCCTTTCCTAATAATAATAATAACAAAAGATTATTTAAAATTTATTAAGCTTAAAATTTTAAATTATTTTTGAATTTTTGTTTGTAAGGTAAACAACTAGAATAATTATATATAGTATAACTAGTTTTAGTCCCGTGTATTAGACAGATGTTCTAACAATAAATTATATTATTTAACAGTGTTTAAAGAAATCTTTTCATAAAATTTTAAATGAAAGAAGTGTTCCATTACTAATTTTGATTTTAATGTTCCTGAGATGATTATGCTTATTGAATCAAAATTGGTTTAAACTTATTTAGTTAAATCAAATTTGGTTTAAACTTATTATTAGTTACTGAATTTAAATTTAAATTTAAATTAAACTCGAAAATGATTTCCTACCATATACAATTTGATTAAAAAAATATAGTTATTTGATAAGTTAGGAAAGATGTAAATATTATATTTGTTTTTAATCTTAATGACACACTTACGTATTTTAAATCAAATTTTGTAATAAGGAAATGATTAATTACGGAATTTGAATTTGAATTTGAATTTGAATTAGAGTCGAAACCATATACTACTTCAAAAAATTTAAATTCAGTCCAATTGATAATTAAGAAAAAAAATATTTATTATATTTGTTTTTAATGTTAATGAGACTATTACGTTTTTAGTTCATAATTAAGAAAGTTTAAATATATATTATTTAATCAGCAAACTTTAAACCATATGTTGATCAAACCTTTGTATTTTGCCTCCGAAAAACAATAACAATGGATTAAGAGGTTGCCACATGGCACTTAATAGTTTAAATGAACGCCAAGTGGCCAAAGTTCGTTTTTATTTATTATAATGTATAGATGTATAGATATAGATATAGATATTATGCTAAATAATATCAACTTTAATAAATAACTAGAATAATAAGATATAGTACAATATTATGCTAACGGTATAGTATATATATGGTTATTGATGATTTACTTTGTCAAAATTCAAATTTCCAATGGAACTGTAAACATTCCAGCCATTTGGCAAAGGAATGTTGAATTCCTTCATTTGATGGAATTAGCTATTCCGGTTCTTAGATTTTTGCCAACAAAACAAAGCATGGAATGACATTTGAATTCCAATACCCTCAAATTCCAACTAATGGTTTCCATTTTTCAAATTTACCCACAGGGAGAACCGAGATAAAAGCCACAAACCTGAAGATTTAGAGTGTTGTATAGTTCCTTCACTTTTGCAACCGAAGAGGGGTCTTTTTTTCCATAATTTTCCTGGATAAATAATTTGTAAGCAAAATTAAGGGATGGACAATACACTAGTTGCTCGCCAACCCAGCCCATTTTGACATGTACTAAAAGTTGTCCATTTAGTCTCGACCCGTTACCCAACCCGCCCGACTCACTACAACAGTTGTGTTTGTGGGTCACTGGGTCAACCCAGCCCACCCTTTTCGATCCATACTCATAATGGCCAGTTTCAACTCAAAACCGTTTTAAACAGTTACCCAACCTGTGGCATAAGGCTATGCCCGAAAAATATTTAACAGAAAATGGGTGTATTTTCACATGTGCTTATGCATATATGTGTGCTTTCTGTGTATGTATGTTATATGTATGTGTAGCTGGCATGTGTATCTATAATTCTATATATGAACACCATAAATAATATAGAAGTTGGTAATTGTTGCTTACATGTAGGACTTTCTTTTGTTCCTCATTGGCAAGCTCCAAAGCTTTTACAACTAGCCATGAGCACTTAAAGTCTTCAATGTCTGTTCCAATCTGTCGTAGTGAGATTAACGATATTTTGTGAGTTTTAAATCAACCGTAACTCAAGAACTAAATAAATATTAAAAGATATTGCGGGATTTACCTTTCCAATTACCTCGGGAGCACCAAAACAGTCTAGATAATCGTCCTGCAATCGTATCAAAGGTTTTATAAACTAACAGTCACAAATAGAGGTGCCAATTAAATACAAATAAGTGCAAGTGATGATCAAATACCTGCACTTGAAAATAGGTACCCATTTCAACAAGTACATTCTTCACTTCAACATGATTGTCCAAATCCTCACCGAACATAAGGAGCGCACAAGCAACCTTGAAGCAGAAAGTAAAAAAGAATAAAATAACTATCGTGGTAAATTTAATTATCCACTAGCATATACGAGTGAAGGCGTGTACCGTGAATCAGAAAAGAAAAGTATAATGTTGTAAGATTAAGTGGACTAATGTATGCATGACTATAGTGAACTTAAACAATACAGACATTATAACTTAAAACTTAATCCATATCTAGACTAGAACATACTTATCGCTCAGCAGCACAATGCAAGCACCATTTTTGTAAATCATAAGAAGAATGAAGTAACAACAAATTTACTTACAGGAAGGTAAAATGAGTAATAAGCGGTTTTGTACTGAACAATCCGGCGATGACTGCAACACAACACAACATAATATACTTTAGAAAATATAATATATATATATATATATATATATGTGTGTGTGTATATACATATATAGATACATAACATATAAAACATTGGATGGTGTGTTTGATGAGAAAATTATGGTGGTCACTTACATAGACAATGAATACTTTGAGAGATCTTTTTCTCCAACAAGTGTAGTGATCAAATCAATCATCTGTCCAGAGGCTGTTTGGAATTCTACCTGTACTCGATAAACACTGCTTTATAAGTGGAGGTGTAAATTTCAGCCTTTCTGTTTATGAATGGGTTGATTCAGGTTATCTTTGATCTCTAACAGGTCAAACAAGTAAAAGAACATATATGAAAATAACCACCAACTAACCAACCTCGTTGAATAGGTCAACTAGATCCACATAATACGGCTTTCCTCGAAAATGCTTTTTGAGAATTCTTGGGACATGGTTGCGAAGAATCAATCCATCGTTTGCAGCAATCATACCAACCTAGAATCAAACATTAAGAGATTACGTATGCACATAATCAAATGGAAACTATATGAAAGAAATAGCTTATTGATGTAGATTCACATTTCACACCTTGGGTAATCTGAACCAACAGGGTTGACCTCTGCGTGTATGAGACCCGTCCATGATATCATCAAGCACAAGAAAGTATGCTTGAAGCTGCAAAATACAATGACATGAAGGATGAATTAATATCATGCAATGATGATATCATCAGGGACTAGAAAGTATGCTTGAAGCTGCAAAACACAATGACATGAAGGATTTAACATTTAAGTATATCATGCATTGGCAATAGTTGCTTAAGTGTTGTTGAATTTTGAATCAGAAATGACTTTATGTGGCTTATTAACTAATTTGTTGATTTTCAAAAGCACTACAATTGTTTTAAATCTCAATTAATTTTTCCAGTTCTGTTTATTAATTTGTCGATTTTTTCCAAACTTGATTTTTATTATTATGCTTTTGCATTTTACAGGTTATATATTGGACAAACAACTTTTCCTTGCTATTATTGAATTGGTATCAATGTGTAATTTCAATTGTTTTCTCAGAAAAATAATTCATAGAGTAAAATGCCATTTTCGTCCATGAGGTTTGACCACTTTTGCGACTTTTGTCCCTAAGGTGCCATTTTCATCCAAAAAGTGTGAAATCTTGCCATTTCATCCCTGAGAGCCAAATTTCGAGGGACGAAAGTCGCAATAAATTGCCAAACTCAAGGATGAAAATGGCAATGCATAAAATGCCAAACCTGAAGGACTCAAATGCACAAAAAAGTCATTTTGGATGGAACAAGCAGAAATGACTAAACCTCAGGGACGATTTTGGCATTTTACTCTAATTTATAAGTTTGCAACTTTATTTCATGTAGAACTTGCACTGGAAAGGTTAACAAGTAATAACATTCTTGAATCATCAAAATGGCTTTGATATCTCTTTTTTTAGTTTCTGTCAATAAAGTATTGTCAAACAACTATATTTTATTTAGTATTAACTCCTGGAAAGGGGTGAAATGGTCATTAACTATAATTCAAAGTGTTCATTCAAAACATAGAGCACACAACATTAATGCTTACTCCACACAGTCTTCATTTATAAAACACTTTACGAGTAATAAAAACAACAGGCTCCTAAAATTGATTTGCGTATATAGTTATTAGTTATTACCCATTCAACGCACCAACCAAGGGCAGATGCAAGAAAAATCTCATCATCAGTCAGTTCTCCTCCTTTAAGTAACTGGTAGCTGTCAACAACAGAGAGGCCCCGATTCAGCTTTCCTACGAGAAGCACATTTCAATATGGTCGTTAATAAAAAGTGATTATTTTCAAACAATTACGAGGAAAGAGCAAGTATTCTTACCTCCGGGTACGTTGTAGTCAAGCATCTGCAAAGACAAACAAACACAATCAATTCCTTATATTATTAGTGATTCCTTTCTCTGAAGATGATGATATTATATATTGTTACTACATATGAGTCTAAGAGATATATGAACTACATGAAGTGTTATCTTGAACAAAGGGAGTACATATTGACAGTTGCTAATATCATATTAGCATCTACTCTTTCTTAACTCTTAGTAATAAACACACATTATATGTTGATCGAAAACATAACATAAGTATAGGAAAAAGGAACACTATGTATGCAAAGTATCAATGATAATGAAATACCTACCATATTGACTAAACATAATTGAATGTATCTAGAACCTTGTTTCCTTTTGAGTTACAATAGAGAGGCATCTTCAGAAAAAAAGATATTTACAGTTACTGTTTTTAGCTGTAGGTCTCTTGCATGTTTGCAATTATGAAACAGGAAATGAAAAATGGACCATAGAGGAGCCAAACACTGGAGGTATGTGCCTCTCAATAAAGCTCGTAATCCCTAAAGTTTCGAGCCAGATGACTAGAAATTGGAAACCATGGTAGCCACCATAGCTTTGTAATTTCTTATTGAGGTATTTGAAAAATGTATTAAGTTATAACTACCCAAAGATTCTCGTTTTTAGATGAGCCTTGATGCAACAGCACGTGCCAAGTCTAAACCTCAAGTCTTGTTTATCAACAGGTAGGTGAGTGCACAAAGCAGGTCTTTGTTGTTAGCGGCACATGAATATTATGTAGTTTTGGCATTTTTGAAATCAAACCTTAGTATTGGTATCATTCATTTATATATAACAAGATAGTGCTAGTAATAGTTACACCTTTAAAAAAGCAAAACACTTTTAAGTTTTGGATGTCTTGCAAGATGGTTAATTGGTTATGATGTTACTAGACACATTAACTTACTGAACCCGCAGCCATTGCAGTAGTTTAATAATTTAGTTTCATTGTAGAAAGTGTACAAGAAATTCAAATAATAGACAAACACGATGAACCACTTTCACCTGGTCAAAGATGTAACATTTGATCCCTCAAAGTTGTTTGAGGATGAGGTTTAGGCTCTACTGCTGCTATCATCTTTTGAAGAACAAAGAGGCGTGCGGAAGCAAATCAACACACACATGAGACCGAATTACGTTAAAATTCATATGTGTTGTTTGTGCGTTGATTTGCTTTTGCGTGCCACTTGAAACCTAACAATAGCAACCAATATTGTCCACTTGCCCATGAGGAGCTCACGGATTTGTTTTCGTTTGCCTTACGACCCCGTATCGTTCCTATGTCACAAAAGGTCATAGCTGTCAATAGCGGCTAAGCGCGCTGCGTAGCGAAGCGATGTAGTGTCGCTATTAGGGTTATAGCGACTGATAGTGAGAATAGTGACAGTTAATTTTTATTTTTTTAAATAAAATAGCTGGATTATAGGTTTCTTTTAAATATACATGTAAAATAGCATATATACCAGGGTATTTTGATATAAATATACATATAAATTTTTTTTCTAGTGTATTGCTATTTATAAAATAGCCTATTCGCTATGTAGCATATAGGTACCTAATCGCTATTTGCCGTTAACAACTATGCAAAAGGTCCTCTCCCTCCGGTCAATCCTACAAGTAAATTCAATTGCACACCGATACTCGAACTCAAAAACGAAGTACACACCAACACATATAACATACCAACGGCATTAGTCATTTTCGCTATAAAAACTTAATATATCTATTTCAACTGTCAAATCTTCAAATACACCTCCACTAATCTACTACCTGTAAGCTTAAAAATGAGCCCTAATCACACAACTGAACCTGTATAATCCACAATCATATCATTAAACCTACAAACAGTTATAAATAAATCCGTGAATTGCATATTGTAACCTAACAATAAGGAAACGGGTGAGAATGATGTACCTTTTGGATCCATTGGCGAGAATCGTGGTGGAATTCGAAGGCTGGATCGTTGAGTAATTCGGATTTGAGAGTTTGATAAACGTGGAGGAATTTAGACTTGAGATCAGAGGCCATTGTTGGTGTGAGAGTGTGTGTGTGAGTGTGAGTGTGTTTGGGTGGGGGTATTTGTAGGAGAAGATGGTGCTGTTGTTTGCTGACTAACGTGATGCATAACAATCTCAACCTCATAAGTTAAAGTCAGTTGTGCATCGCTGCTGCCTGCCTGCTGCATTCCTCTGTGTGGAATTCTTTTTTTTTTCTAAAGCTCCTCTGTGTAGAATTTTAAGGTTATGTGTAGTGGGGCGCTATATGCCTTCATAAAGCCCCTATAAAGCCCCAAACACCACTACGGGGGGCTTTATGAGACAAAAAAAGTTTGGTGGCGCCATATATATAGCGCTGGTGAGGGGGATTGTTTTCAAAGTTTGGACCAATCAAAATAAAGAAAAGTTTTTATAATTAATTAATTAAAACGAAAATTAATAATTAGGTATTGATGGGTAGGGGCTTTATGACTACGGGCTCTAGTGATATAACGCCCCTGTGTGACGTGGCACGACACGTGTCGCATAACGCCCCACAAAGGGCTTTATGACTACGGATGGCCTAATGGTGAAATCTGAGTCGTAAGTTAAGTGCTTGTTTTTTTTTCAGGCTAACTCAAACACTTTAGTAATTCGATTTATTTATTTATTTATTTTTTTTTTGGAACGATGGCTTTTTTATTCAAAAGTATAAAGGGTATGTTTGGCATGAAGCTTTTAGGAGCTTCTAGCTTTAAGCTTTTAAGAAAAAGCTCCTACTCAATAAAAAGTCTTGTTTGGTTGAAGGAGCTTTAAGCTTTTAGGTTAGGAGCTTGAAGCTTTTGGTTGAACGCTACTACTAGTAGCGTTTAAAAGGAGCTACAAGGTTTTAGGGAAAAAATGACTATTTTAACCTCTAAAAATAGGAAACTTTTTAATGCATCAACTTTCTAAATTTTTAGTTATGTCCATTTTGGTCATTTTATACATTTTATTAATATTGAAATCACGTCATCTCTCCCACTTAATATCGCTGAAAGGGGTTTTATTTTTTATTCACACAAATGATTCCTCTTTAATTTCTTTGACAACCTTCTGGACTATGAAAGGGGTGTCGTCGAAATTTAACCCATTATGGGCCTTCCAAATCCTCCACAGAGTTGCAGCAAAGATAAGTTCCATAACTTGCTTCCAAGCACTTGATCCTTTCATTTTTTTTTAACACAAGTCTTAAATTTTCATTCCAATCATCAGGGCAAATTACATAAGAATAGCAGGTAGACGAGCAACAAACTGCGCTGCCATCCCTTTCTGAATAGAAAACCCTAATCTACTAAAAACAAAGTCTCGCCCCTGAGGGGTCGAAAAGTTGCTGTGGACTACACGCTGAACTCTGGACAAGAAACGAACTGCCTCTGGCGCCAAAGAGCCAAACGTGTCAAACGCTAGGGGGACAAAGGCATGTTGATTATCCTCACAAGCTTTCGCGTGCTTTTCCACCTTCTTCGACTCTGCTTTCAGTACCGCTTGCCCCGCCACAAACCCGTTTTCCCGGAACCCGGCTAGGGGGGATACACCTGTGAGATCGACACAAGCATGTTTCCCGCCCTCCCAACCAAAAACTAGCACGTCAGCCGGGCGTAGAGTGGATCTCCCCTCCGACGGGTCTGTAAAAAAATTCACCGATGCCTCTTTCTTTTCCGAGATCCCTGCTCGTCCGAGAATATCCATTAACGCGTCTCGAACAAAGTCATGGCGATACTTAAACCCCGGCAACTCTCTACAGTGTAACGCATGCTCCCCGTATTTATCCAGATATGCTTTACGGCAGCTTGGATGTGTCGACCGGAATTACCCCAAAACTAGTTTCCACACAAAAACCCAACCTTGTGAGGGACCCATTTATTACACTACACCTTAAATTCCCAATCTGAACCTTATCCCCAATGACATCTGCCATTTCTCCTCTGAATTTTGCAACCGAAAATTTCCCGGCGTTTTCGTCAAAACCCGCTTGTCTGGCTCTTTAATCCCAACTTTTATCAAGTCTTTTTCCACCGATATGATATCCTTCCACACCCCAGCCATCTCCTTCCTGCAAGGAACTTTAGGCACCCCAAACTACCCATGAATGGCCCTAATAACGCACACCCAAAGCTGATTTGGATCTAATTTGAACCTCCGCCTCCATTTCATTAGCAGAGCCCAATTTAGACTTTGAATTTCACTAACCCCAACCCACCAAGTCTTCTAGGCACTTGAATGTTACTCCAAGCAACCCACCTCACTTTGCATCTAGACCCCGATTTTCCCCACACAAAGTCGCGTCTTAATCCTTCAAGAGTCTTAATTACTTTAACTGGAGCTTTGAAAACCAATCGAAAGGAAGATTACCAAGAACCTCTTTCGCAAGGGTTATTCTACCACATAGAAAGGGCCTTCTCTTTCCAACTAGACAACCTTTTAGAGAATTTGTCGATGACGGGTCTCCAAGGTTTTATACGCTTCATGTTTTCCCCTACCAAGGAAAGTGAAAAGCAATGTCCTTGTCTTACACCGGATTGAATTTGCCAAACCCTCCACCTCGTTCGCATCCACCCCCACCCCACCCCCATTAAGCTACATTTGGCAAGATTCACTTTTGGACCCGAAACTAAATAGAGGCATCTAAGAATCCTCCAAAGATTAAGCACATTCTTACTCGACCACATACCCATGAAGATTACATCATCGGCGTAACTTAAAAGAGTGAGGTTTGGTCCTCCTTAGGTTGAACCCATCAAAAAATCCCAATCTAACTGCTCGTTTCATAAAAACCTCAAGCACTTCTAAAACCTAGACGAAAAGGAAAGGTGATAACGGGTCACCTTGTCGGAGACCTCTTTTAAGGAAGAATTCATCCGTGGGGACCCATTCACGAGCACTGACGCTTTACTTGACTTAAGGCACGCGTTTATCCCCCCAATTCACCGAATCATGCGCTTTATCGAATTCTACTTTGAATAACATAACCTCCTTCTTATTCTTATTCACCCATGAAATAACTTCATTGACGATAAGAGGCCCGTCAAAGATATTCTGGTTTTCAATAAAGGCCGACTGGGTTTGGGATGCCACCGAATTTATAACCGTTTAAGACGATTAGCGAGAATTTTTGCGATAACCTTATATGTGACTCCGATAAGCGAAATGGGTCTATATTCCGCCAACTTTTGAGGGTCTTGGACTTTAGGAATCAAGGTAAAAAAAGACGAATTACAACCATGTCTATATTTTCAGACACATAGAAAAGATGCATCATCTCCAAAAATCTAGGCTTTAGGACTTCCCAAAACTTCTTCACGAATTTAAAAGTGAAACCATCAGGCCTCGGTGCATTCTCTCCACCACACTCCACACGGAATCCTTAATCTCCAACTCCGAAAACATAGCCGTTGTCACGGCCCCCGGTCCAAAAGCCGCGGGACAGAAAACCCGTGGTATTTATTATTTAATTTAACAGCGGAAGTTTAACAGGATCTTTTAAAACTTGAAAATGCCCAATTTATTTTATTTCACACATTTGGGCTAAACCCCATAATTTACAATAAAGGAAATTTCATAAGGAAATTCCCTGGTTTTACAAAACATATTTATTGATTTTTTTTTATTGAGCCATTTCCTCAAGCTGGTAGTGCTACACGGCACTTTTCCTGGATCACAGCAGATCTCCTGAAACATGTTTAAAAAGATTTTTATCAGCGGGGAAATACTGGCGAGTCATTCAATTTGCACAAAAGACACATTGTTATAAATTTACAGCATTAGGGGTTTTTATATTTGCCCCTATCATATAATTATCTGGTTCAGCTGTCACTCGACCGAATCTATGACTGTGGACATATCACTAATTAGGCTCGCTCACCTAAAGTGATAAATCGTTAGTAGTAATGTGCACAAAACCCCCACATACTGCCAGTAATTAAAGATTAGCAAAGACTTAATCACTGCAAAGTATAACTGGAAAACATTTAGGGTTTTGTAAAACAATTTGATAAAAGGAGAATGACTCACATTGCAAGTTTAGTTGGACAGAACCGTGCCTACTGATTTAACCTTGTAACCTAGTTTAAATAACATTGCACACGAAACTAGGTCAGTAACTTAATACAACATTTACGATAAGCTCACGAAATCAAAACCTTCACGACGAATGACAAAGTATAGCCCATATTCGGGCATCACTTAAACATAGGGGTGCAAACGAGCCGAGCTACTTGCGAGCTACTCGAGCTCGGCTCGAAAAAAAGCTCGAACGAGCCGAGCTTAAACGAGCTCGAGCCCGAGCCTAAAAAACAAGCTCGTTTAGTAAACGAGCCCGAGCCCGAGCTTCGCTTATCGAGCTCGAGCCGGCTCGCGAGCCTAATCGAGCTTTCTGTTTATATATTTTTTATTAATATATTAAACATATATTTATATAATGATAACTACCATTTATATAAATATAAAAAAATAACTTAATTATATGTATAATAATAATTATAATTAATATAAATTAATTAATAAATACTAAACGAGTCGAGCCCGAGCCGAGCTCGAGCTTAAAAAATTACCTTCGAGCCGAGCTAGAGCTTTAGAAATAAAGCTCGAATCGAGCCGAGCTCGAGCTTTAGAAATAAAGCTCGAATCGAGCCGAGCTCGAGCTCGAGCTCGAGCTTTCATATGTTAAACGAGCTCGAGCTCAAGCCTGGTCGAGCTCGGGCTTGGCTCGGCTCGTTTGCACCTCTACTTAAACATCCATCGGATTGGTTTCAATCGATCGGACATTGAATCGTAGTAGTGATCGAGTTATTACCCTGTTGTCGCAGCAGAGGGTCGGGATTTTGATTGTTTTGAACTAAACAGTGTATAACTAAACGTACGAAATGAATTTTTCCGTCGTAACAAAAGCGCCATGCAAGTGCCAAACCCCTGGATTTTATACTGAAAAATGGTCCCTATCGCGTGGCGCGCCAGGTCTTCCTGGTTCCCGCGCGTGGCGCGATGGGTGCACTTTTAGGGTAGGGTAGCCCCGTGTATTTATAGCCTAGGTGAGTCAACAGTTCGATGAATTTCGCATTCTACAACAAACTGTGAAGATAGTCGTCAATGAGGGAATACCCCTTGAGTTTTAGGGGGCCCTAGTCCTAGTTTCGATTGTTCTGAAAAATTTAGGGGTCATGCAATATTACTTGAGGGTCTCAATTTGGGTTTCCTATTGGACAAAATAAAATAAGAAATAATATTTTTTAATAAGAGTTATTACATCCTCCCCACCTTATTAAATTCTCGTCCTCGAGATTTACTGGAACAAGTAGGGATATTTTCGCTTCATCTCTGATTCCAGTTCCCAAGTGTACTCAGGTCCTCTCTTTGAATCCCACTTGACTTTGACCAGTACTAGTCTTTTGTGCTTGAGAAACTTGACCTTCTTATCTTCTATCTGAAGTGGGTTTTCTACAAATTTTAACTTTTCATTTACCTCTATGTCTTGGAGAGGTACTACCAGGGATTCGTCGGACAAACATTTCTTGAGATTAGATACATGAAACCAGTGTTGCAAAAATCGGCCTAGGCGGCCGATTAATCGGCGCCTAGGCGCTAGGCGGCTAGTTACTGACTAATTTTGAGCTAGTCGGCCAATTAATCGGAGTCGGTCAAAGTCGGTCAAAATCGGTCCTAGGCGGTAAAAAATCGGATTAATCGGCCTATATTAATCGGTTAAAATCGGTCCCAGGCGGTCCCAGGCGGTCCTAGGCGGTCAAAATTGGTCAGAATCAGTCAAAATCGGTCAAAATCGAACCATACTATCTGAAACTTGAAGTATTTATGTGAATTTTGAAGTATTATTTTTATATTATTGGGTATATATATATAATTTTGAAAAAATACATATAAAAATCCCAATCCGATTAATCCCGATTAATCCCGATTAATCCCTAGGCGGTACCTCACCGCCCGACTAGCGCCTAGCGCCTTCTACAACACTGCATGAAACACGTCATGTACTCCAGCCAGCTCTTCTGGTAGTTGCAGGCGATAAGCAACTGGTCCTATTCGCTGGATTACTGGAAATGGTCCTACGTACCGTGGACTTAGCTTTCCCTTCTTACCAAACCGAACTACCCCTTTCCAAGGAGAAACTTTGAAGAGTACCTTGTCTCCAACTTGAAATTCTAGCGGCTTGCGTCTATTGTCTGCATAACTCTTCTGACGATCTCGAGCTGTAACACCTCGTAAAATCATACCCAATAGAATAAAGACACGTGTCATGTAAGATAAGCGTGTCAGGAACCCGGATCAAGTAAAAGATGTATGGTAGGATTTAAAAGGTCGACATGTTAATTAACACCTTTGAGCGACCAAATAATAATAAATCCCAAGACCTTAAATCGTTATGATAAACATCTGATATATTTAACCGGTTATTCCTAAAATAAATAAATTCAGTTTATAAGGAATTGGATTTAGAAATAATGTTACGATAAAGTATATGGCCAATTCTTTTCCAAAAGAATTCATGTCCCTTAAAAGCATGCAACACAAAAATCCAAGGCAACATAAGTGCATGGCTAGGCATGCATGCCCTTTCAGAACTGATCATATGGTCCCTACACTGAAAAGAAAGCATGAGATTCGGAGTTACAAAGTTGCATGGTCAAAACTTCAAAGTTTGCAAGTTTTTTTCTTCTGATGAACGGATACGGACCGCAAAGAGACCACCTTACGGTTCGTAAGGTGGCGGAGCTGAACAAAGATAATAATTAAGAAGCGGATACGGACCACAAAGTCAAAGGCTTACGGTCCGTAAGGCTGGTAACTGGGCATTTCAGAGGAAGGTCGGTTACGGACCGCAAAGCCAAAAGCTTACGGTCCGTAAGAGGTGCTTACGGTCCGCAAGGGTTACTTCTTACGGTCCGTAAGACCGTCGCTGGCAGTAGAAAATGGACAGTTGCCTGTTCAGCCTGTTGCACCGCCTTAAGAGAGTGGTTTCGAAATCAGGGACTTGGCAACTGGTTTTGGCATTATAGGGACACCTGGGACCATCATAAAACATCTGTAGACTATGTTGGCATGATCTTGGACACTTAGGATCACTATATAAGGAGCTTGAAGTTGCAACATTTGGCTTGCTCATTTCATTCTCACTCAAGACTCATTTCTGGAGCTCCTCTGATCAGCAACAAGATTCCTTAGGCTTCCAAATCATACTTAGGACCTTTGTAAGTGTCCTTAATCATCTTTAATTCAGTTTAGCTCAGTTAATTAGATTAAAGTCAAACCGTCGTAATTAAGGTTTGACTTCGAGATTAATCAATAATTGTCCAGTCAAATCTCGAATTAAAAATACCTATGAGTTGGTAATTTTGTGAGTAATAAACCCTTAAAAGGGTACTCTCTGATTCCCACTCTAACTAGGTCAATTGTCGGGTCAAACTTGATATTAAAAAGTCAACAGAAAGCTTAATTTCAAATTAATGCATAATTAGCAATGTAGAACCCATGCAACCTGTTTTATCATTAATATAACTTGGTAATTAATGTAAGAACATGTCTAACATGTTCAACCCGACAATTTTCAGTTTAGGCTCGGTTCGGAACCGAAAGTCGCATAATTTGTTTCCGCTTTGACTTTCAGTTCTGACCCGTTTGAGCATAGTTTAGAAATGCCTTAGAGCCTCATTAGGACCAGGATTCATATAAGTATAACCCTCTGTGATTATACAACTTGGTTCATTAGTTATCCGATTCATATGCATATTTTCGTTAAATGCCTAAATGTTGACTATTATGCCCATATGACCTTAAAACATGAATTTTGAAAATGTAAAAGAGTAGAAACCTTAGTTACTGATTTATAAACTTGTACCTAAAATTTGACATCAGTTTGAGGTCTAGATTAAGAGTTATGCTCATTAGCGTAATTAGAAGGCTTTTTAGTAATTAAACGGTGTAATTAGCGTATAGCCTATCTAAACCCGATTTTTGGTACCAAACTTTTTACCCACTGATATAAAATAATATTTTGGGATTTTTGGAGATTTTTATTTATTTTTAGGTTGAGCATAACTTAGAGATCTAAGCTTGACTCGGTAATTGTCGGTTTTGCCCTTTTGGGCTATAAAATGAGTTTTACAAATCCTTTTGACCCCGAACCTTTTTCTATTGATCTAATATGATAATTAAATATTTTGAGCCTTCTGGAATAATAAAAATATCAGCTTTCCTTTGAAAACCCGGAAATGGCTCCAAATCGCCTTTTTTAAGCGTTTTTAACGCATAGTATGTACTAAAACTATTTTAAACATATAAGGTTTGATGCCTACTGATAATCTCAGTAAATTTTTATATTTTTACAGCAAGCATAAGTTTTAAACTCAGATTTCCAGTTTTGACCTTTTAGCCTAAGTGAAATTACCAAAATGCCCCTAAGGTGCATAGTTGGTTTTAAATGATAAATTTCACATATGTGTGATAACTTACTGTTATAACTTATTAAATTAAGTATTTTTACTGATTATATCAGACCCGTAACTCAGTTTATTATTTAAACTCTTTTATAACCTTTTAAATGACCAAAATACCCCTACGGGGCATAATTTGAGTTTAAATTCATTTGGGGCATAATAGAAGATATCTTACTGATGTCACAACATATTTAAGACATATTAACTTAGGAAACTTGCATATGACTCTTTTGGTTACTCGTTACGCACTTTTCGCGTTCGGATCGGCTTATGTAACTAGTTTGCATATATTAGCCGAAACGGGTCAAACCATATCATTTATGTCTCAAAATCCAGAATGTGTTTAAGTTACCCATATTAAACAAGCATACAAGCTTGTCGGGTCAATGACACATTCTAAACCGGTCTTCGCTTTATCATGCGTTTGAACCGTATATTCCTTTTGAAAACTAACCGGTCTAAGTCTAAAGCTTAATTAAAGACCCATTAGGATTCTAATAGGTTATTAAAAACCTTCGTTCCAGATTAGGAGCCCAGTAAAAGCTACGTGCACTTGTTGTATTTGATTTATACATTGCTCAGGTAAATACTCTTAACTTATTTTCCCTATACGGGCTTGGGATACGGTATTATAATAATACCGCTTGGTCGGGTATGTAGTCATTTAAATCGGATTGTGATTAATGTATTTACATAACTCGTTTTATTCTGTATTATTTGGTGTATTGCCTTTGGGGGTTAAATGACCATGTCCTGGATATCCTTGGCATCATTCAAAGAAATGGCCACGACCTAAGCACGGGGTGTAGGCGTACACCTGACAGTTGCATTATGTAAAAAAACTGGTAATCCACTTAAAGGCATTAACCTTGTGGGCATTATACCTGTGGCGTGTCAGTTAATCTTGTCCGGCCCTACAAACCGGCCCTAATGGACGACAAATAAATAAAACTGTATACAAGATTATTTTTGAATAATTGTCCCAAGTTATAAAAGGTATTTTTGCCTAAGTGCATTCAAACTAATTTTCAAACTCTTTTCAAAATGTGTCAGTTAAGTTGTATTTACCAGTGTAAACTGACGTATTTTCCAAAAAGACTAAGTGCAGGTACTATACGTAATAGGCTGGATACTCCCGGCATCAATAATCAAGTCTCGCAAGCTCTAGATGTCGAAGTCTGTTGAACAGTTTTCCTTTTTATTTTGATCCGCCTGTGGATCTGTTTCAACTATTTTGTGATACTTAATATTACAATTTATTTAGTTGGAATGAATCTATCTTTTGCTTCCACTGTGCATTTAAATATTGTGTTGTTTGACTATGATGATATCAACTACGTCACGATACTCCCCACCGGGCCCACCGGTAATACGTGGAAATATCGGGGTGTGACACGAGCTGTCTTTATTCTTTCCTTGATTTGAGTTATCTTGTCGGTGGTTTCTTGTACGATTTCGGGACCTGATAATTGGCTTTCTCCTATCTCTGCCCAACAAACTGGAGTTCTACACTTTCGTCCATACAGTGCTTCAAACGGGGCAACTTTGATACTTGAATGGTAACTATTGTTATAGGAGAATTCAATTAAGGGAAGGTGATTATCCCAGTTTCCACCAAAATCTATTACACATGTCCTGAGCATGTCTTCCAGGGTTTGAATCATCCTTTCACTTTGTCCATCTGTTTGGGGATGGTATACAGTACTTAAATTCAGTCTAGTCCCCATGGCTTCTTGGGAACTTGTCCAGAAATGTGAAGTGAAACGACTATCTCTATCCGATACAATAGAGAGTGGGACTCCATGTAAGGATACTATCTCGTCTACGTATAACTTGGCTAATCTTTCCATACTAAAAGTTTCCTTCATGGGCAGGAAATGAGCTGATTTGGTTAATCGATCCACAATTACCCAAATTGCATCGTTACCTTTTTCTGGTTTTGGGCAACTTAGTAACAAAATCCATGGTTATTAGTTCTCATTTCCAAACAGGCATTTCTAATTGTTGGAGTAACCCTGAAGGTTTCTGGTGTTCTGCCTTAACTTGTGAACAAGTTAGACACTTAGATACATATCTAGCTATGTCCTTTTTCATTCCTATCCACCAGAAGTTATTTCTTAAATCTTGGTACATCTTATTATTTTCAGGGTGCATGGTATATCTAGATTTATGGGCTTCCTCTAAAATCTTGTTTCTTAAATTTCCTTGCTTAGGTACCCAAATCCTTCTTTTGTGGAATCTCCAAATTCCATCAGCTCCTTGCTCTAATTCCTTTATTCTTCCTTTCATTCCTTCAGCATCATCCCCAATTGCTGTTGCTTGAACATTCTTCAGTTGTTCCATTAAATCTACTTGAAGATTTAATCTAAGAGCACGAATTCTTCATTGTTTCTCATGATACTTACGACTTAGAGCATCTGCGACTACATTTGCTTTTCCTTCGTGATATTGAATATCACAGTCGTAGTCACTTAGAATTTCCATCCATCTTCTTTGCCTCATGTTTAATTCTTTTTGCCCAAATATGTACCTTAAGCTTTTATGATCTGTATAGACTGTAAACTTACTTCCATACAGATAGTGCCTCCAAATCTTAAGGGCAAAAATTATTGCTCCTAATTCTAAGTCGTGAGTCGTATAGTTTTCCTCGTGCTTTTTCAATTGCCTTGAGGCATACGCAATTACCTTTTTGCGTTGCATTAGCACACATCCTAATCCTAGCTTAGAAGCGTCACAGTAAACTTCAAAATCTTCTGTCCCTTCGGGTAAGGCAAGAATTGGGGTGTTTGTTAACTTTTGTTTTAAAATTCTAAAGGCCTCTTCCTGCCTGGGTCCCCATTCAAACTTAACTGATTTACATGTTAGCTTAGTTAATGGCACAACTATCTTAGAAAAATCTTTAATGAATCGTCTATAGTATCCAGCTAATCCTAGAAAACTTCTGAATTCTATAGCTGATTGCGGGACCTTCCATTTGGTGATCGTTTCTATTTTGGAGGGATCTACGTGAATACCTTCGTGATTCACCATGTGTCCTAAAAATTGTACCTCCTGTAGCCAAAATTCACATTTTGAGAATTTGGCGTAAAGTTTTTCCTTTCTTAACAAAGTTAAGAGTGCATGTAAATGCTTACAATGCTCGTCCTGACTTTTGGAATAATAAGTATATCGTCGATGAAGACAATTACGAATTTATCCAAATACGGTTTGTAGATTATATTCATCATGTCCATAAATGCTGTCGGGGCATTTGTGAGTCCAAAAGGCATAACTGTAAACGCGTAGTGACCATACCTAGTTCTGAAAGCAGTTTTAGGTATGTCTTCTTCTTGTACCTTCAACTGATGATATCCGGAGCGTAAATCTATCTTAGAAAAATATCTAGCTCCCTGAAGTTGATCGAAAAGATCATCAATCCTAGGCAATGGGTATCGATTCTTAATTGTAACCTTATTCAATTCCCTATAATCGATACACATTCGCATCGAACCATCTTTCTTCTTTACGAACAACACTGGTGCTCCCCAAGGAGATGAACTAGGTTGTATGAATCCTTTACTGAGCAATTCATCTAATTGTTGTTTTAGTTCTAACATTTCAGTGGGTGCTAACCGGTAGGGTGCTTTAGCTATAGGTGTAGTTCCAGGAATCAGCTGAATTCTAAATTCTACCTCCCTATCTGGTGGTAATCCTGATAGCACTTCTGGAAATACATCTGAGTATTCCAATACTACAGGAATTTCCTTAAGTTCCTTTCCCTTAGTGTTAATGATTACCGAAATCATATACACAATTCCTTGCTTTCGTTCATAACTAGCAACTTTCATTACATAAATGAACTTCATTGGTTTACGTGGCTTATTTCCTGTAACCACGACTATTTATCCTGATGGTGTATGAATTTCTATGGAATTCTTATCATAGAGGATTCGAGCATGGTTGGCTACTAACCAATCCATTCCTAATACGACATCGAATCCGGCTAAATTCATAGGTAATAGGTTTGCAGAAAATTTATGATCTGAAAGTTCTATATTTTCTTTTGCAAGACCGTATCTATGTTAACAGAGTTCCCGTCTGCCGTTTCTACTGTATAAATCTGCCTAAGTTTGGTTCAGGGTAGTTTAAGAGCTTGACATAAAGAAGTATTTATAAAACTTTGGTTTGCACCAGAGTCGAATAATACTTTCGCATAAACGTTGTGTACCAGAAACGTACCAGCTATTACGTCAGGAATCAGTTCGGCTTCCTGCGTGGTCAATTGGAAGGCTCTTGCGTTCTTCTTATTAGTTCCTTCAGCAAGTTTGGCCTTGTTATCCGCTGGCTTGACCAATTTAGGACATTCTGGTCTGAAATGCCTAGCTTCTCCGCAGTTGTAGCAGATCTTTGATTTCTTTTTGCATTCCTCTTCCCGATGGCCCAGAATTTTGCAGAAATTACAATTTTCTCTACATTTTCCAAAATGTTTCTTTTTGCAATTCCCGCAAAATGGCGGGGTGGAAGTGGACCCAGTTCCCTTCCTCTTGAAGTTAAGATTATTACCCACACGAAATCCTTGGGTAATCTTTTGGGCTAACTCCTTTTTCCTGTTTTCTTCCCGCGTACCCACCAGTCCGTCGGTCAAAGTATTGGCTAATTCCACCGCATCGTCAATGGTGCGGGGTCTCGCAGCCTTGACGATGTCACGAATCTCGCTAATTAAACCCCAAATATAGCGAGAGATAAGTATCGGTTCTGGCGAGTCCAGAGTGGGCACGATTCTGGCATATTCGAAGAATTTCGAAGTATACCCTCGACAGTCAACATCCACCATTCGGTGGCTCAGGAACTTATTCGCCATTTGTTCCTTTTCATATTCGGGGCAGAATTTCCTTTCCACTAGACGCTTAAATTCTTCCCAACTCATGGCATACGCCACGTCACTTCCTTTAGCTTGCAGTACCGTGTTCCACCATTCTAATGCCTCTTCCTTAAAAAGGTGAGAAGCATACATGACCTTATTCTCCTCGGCACATTTACTTATTTTAATCACTGCTTCGGTTTTCTCCAACCAACGTAGCGCAGCAGTTGCCCATTCATTGCCTACAAATTCAATAGGTTTACAGGCAAGAAATTCTTTATAAGTGCAACCAGGTGTTGCAACTTTCATTTTCTTAAGTATCGGGGCTTGAATCACGTTGTCATTATTGCCGCCTTCTTTAACACTGTTACTGAAATTATCATCGCGCGTGTGTTTACTAGGGTTGGCTTAGGAAGGTTCAACAGGACTTTTAACAGCAGTGACGATTTCCGGGATAGCATTGGCTATTCCCTAAGCAACGATGGTTTCTATATCTTGCCTATTAAGAAAGTGATCCTCATTGTTTTGCTCAGATTGGTTAACTTCGTTAACTGGTTCATTAACAGCATGTTCCATCTGATAATTAACAATATATATAAGTTATTGGCATAAAATAATTAACAACCAAACGCAATAAAGCAATCACATATAATCATGTATAGCCAAAATTGTCGACTTTGCGACTTTCATTTTTATATATTTTAGTATGCATCCATACACACCCGATATTTTACAAAAGTTTTATTTTAAGTTACTTTACATGATTATATTTTTATTATTATTTATTATTTTATTATTGTTATTATACAAACACACAGCCACACAACCACACCATCATCAGCTGACTTTTCAAAAACGACGTTTCCTCTCGTCGTATTTCCAGGAGATCTGTTCTCCCACTTCCTAGATTCTATTTCCTGCCTCCACCAGCTCCTCGCCATAATGACGGAGTTCAGCCAAGTTTTATGTGCTCATAGGTGGGTTTGGTGCTGGCTCAGGGTCAAACTGGGGGTAATAGGTGTTAGGGTTATTTAAGAGATTCTGAAATTGCCAGTCAGTTGTCCACCATTCTTCCAGCTCTCCTGGTAGAGGTCGGGGATTGACAATAGGATATGGGATAGCAGGTTCTAAATTAATTGGAAGTTGTGATTCAGTTGGGTAATTGAAGAGGTTTTCATCGGCGGGTCCGATGAGGTCGCTATTTTCCAGTTTGCGATCCAGTTCCTCCCATGGTGGCATTTCCTGGGCTTGCCCTGAACTTTCCCCGATCTCCTTTCCTTTTCCCTTATCCTTTGGATCCTCGGTCTTTTTAACCTTCTGTGCAGCTGGTGTCTTCATACGCCCACGTTTCCAGTCCAAAATTCTCCTCCTCTTTTTCCGCTTTGGTTTCTCTTGCGTCTGGGCCTGGAATACTATTGGCTCTTCAGTATCAGCCTGATAGCCAGATGGATTTCCTGTGGTATCCATATCTGTGCTATGGAGAGTAAAATTTTGGAGTGCCTCCGATAGTTCATTCATGTTGTTTGCACACATGAAGACACACACAAACTTAAATTAAAATTTTACTTATCAATTTAAATTCCCAGAATCACACAAATGGCAATCAAATTTTTTTTAAGTATTTCTAAATACTTAATTGGCTTAAATTAGTGGCTCTGATACCACCTTTTTCTGTCCCCGGCCCGGTGTGACCCGGTCCAAAAGCCGCGGGACAGAAAAACCGTGGTATTTATTATTTAATTTGACAGCGGAAGTTTAACAGGATCTTTTAAAACTTGAAAATGCTCAATTTATTTTATTTCACACATTTGGGATAAACCCCATAATTTACAATAAAGGAAATTTCATAAGGAAATTCCCTGGTTTTACAAAACATATTTATTGATTTTTTTTATTGAGCCACTTCCTCAAGCTGGTAGTGCTACACGGCACTTTTCCTGGATCACAGCAGATCTCCTGAAACATGTTTAAAAAGATTTTTATCAGCGGGAAAATACTGGTGAGTCATTCAATTTGCACAAAGGACACATTGTTATAAATTTATAGCATTAAGGGTTTTTATATTTGCCCCTATCATATAATTATCTGGTTCAGCTGTCACTCGACCGAATCTATGACTGTGGACATATCACTAATTAGGCTCGCCCACCTAAAGTGATAAATCGTTAGTAGTAATGTGCACAAAACCCCCCACATACTGCCAGTAATTAAAGATTACCAAAGACTTAATCACTGCAAAGTATAACTGGAAAACATTTAGGGTTTTGTAAAACAATTTGATAAAAGGAGAATGACTCACATTGCAAGTTTAGTTGGACAGAACATTGCCTACCGATTTAACCTTGTAACCTAGTTTAAATAACATTGCACATGAAACTAGGTCAGTAACTTAAAACAACATTTACGATAAGCTCACGAAATCAAAACCTTCACGACGAATGACAAAGTATAGCCCGTATTCGGGCATCACTTAAACATCCATCGGATTGGTTTCAATCGATCGGACATTGTATCGTAGTAGTGATCGAGTTATTACCCTGTTGTCGCAACAGAGGGTCGGGATTTTGATTGTTTTGAACTAAACAGTTTATAACTAAATGTACGAAATGAGTTTTTCCGTCGTAACAAGAGCGCCATGCAAGTGCCAAACCCCTGGATTTTATACTGAAAAATGGTCCCTGTCGCGTGGCGGCCAGGTCTTCCTGGTTCCCGCGCATGGCGCGACGGGTTCACTTTTAGGGTAGGGTAGCCTCGTGTATTTATAGCCTAGGTGAGTCAACAGTTCGATGAATTTCGCATTCTACAACAAACTGTGAAGATAATCGTCAATGAGGGAATACCCCCCTTGAGTTTTAGGGGGCCCTGATCCTAGTTTCGATTGTTCTGAAAAATTTAGGGGTCATGCAATATTACTTGAGGGTCTCAATTTGGGTTTCCTATTGGACAAAATAAAATAAGAAATAATATTTTTAATGAGAGTTGTTACAGTCGTCAACCCTCGTTTTTGATTCAAAGAAAGCTTGCAAAATTCATTGACCACCAATTTAGGTCTACAGGTCATCGGTTCTTCGAATTTTCGCTTAAAAGCTTGCATAATTTTTTTCTTTTATGATATTCGGATCCGAATACACCACCCATCTATATCGATAGCATTTATCCGATTGACGCCTTTTTGAGGTTTATAATTTTGTAGAAATAACTTGTGTTTTCGTCTCCATATTTTATCCAATCAACTTTGGCCTTTTGTTTTAACTCCTTGAGATTTTTGTTTCTCCAAACTTGTGTTTAGTAATTTTACTTGTGAAGGCAATCACATTAGATTCTCTATTTCATTGTATCACTAAATTACACAGAGAAAAAAAATAAAGTGATTGAGTGATTTTAGTTTTTGTTATTTCTTTCAACATCTCTAAAATACAGATAACATTTAAAGACTACGTTACTTCTTTAAGAGCATTTACATTGGAGCATTCATCTATATCTATATAAAAACACATTTTTTTCTCAAAATTTTGTTAATTTTTAAGAAACATCTCACATCCGACTCTCTATCTCTATCTATTTCTTACTCACAAATACTTATTTTATCATTTTTTTCTCTTTCTACGTACTCATAATAGAAATATAGAGAGTTGAATATCAATATGAACCTATAAATATATAGGTGTACTTTACTTCCTATATATTTTTCTCTATTATAGAGTTTCTAATGTGATAGTGTCTTTGTTGTTTCCTCTATTTTTTTCTCTATATTATTTTACCCCCCTTTTCCCAGTTTACTATCTCGTTCAAAACTAGGGGACCGTCAACAATATTTCTACCTGACACAAATGCTGATTGCTCCTCCGACACTACACTTATTATAACCGATTTTACCTGGTTTTACTATCCGGTCCAGATGCCATAACATTTGCGTAATAAAGAAGTTATGGAGTGTGTTTCAGCCAATGGTGGAAGATATTATGCGACAGTTTCATACTCACGACTCAATCCAACAATTGGTGAGTTCCTCGTTCATCTCGCTTATACCCAAAAACCCGGACCCGGTTTCTATGTCGGACTTTAGGCCAATCTCTTTGATTGGAGTGATTAATAAGATCATATCTATAATTATCGTATAAATGATTCCATGTATCTAATCTCATAAGTAATTAAATATATTTAAAAAAAGTGTGTAAACATTAATAAAGATTTTTATCATACCAAATTAAAAAAAAAGTTTGGCAATTAGTTTGTTTCACAGATGGCTGGAGTAATTTTGTGTATGAACTTAAGTTAGCTTTTGGTGATACTCTTTGTTTCCAAATGCAAAATAAGACATTTTTTAAAACTGCAGTTTTTAATAAAGATGATTGTGAAATATTATTGAGGAAATCAACATCAGATGACATTGATCTTGAAGATACCTATAACCCATACAACTTTATTGAGCTTCCTAATGATTCAAAATATCATGTTTTTGAAAGTTATATAGTCGATACCTTGGTAAATGACTCTATTGCATTAATATTTTTTGTATCGTTTTTATTAATTTTTTTAACAAATTACAATTCTAATATTACTAACAGTTTTTTTTTATTTTCTAGTGGCTAACTGAACGCATAGGAATTTCCGCTGGTTTACACAATAATTATAAAGATGATTAGTGGATCTGAATGAGAATATATATATATATATATATATATATATATATATACTAGGTTATAGCCCGCGTGTATACACGGTTTAACAAATGAATATTTAACGTATATTTCAAATACAAACCTACTATGGAAAGCGACGGTATCGCAACACAAACGAAAATAAAAAGTTTCTTCATAGAAATTTGAATGGAGTTAATTTTTGGGATAAAAGTTTACCTCTCGACTATCTCTACAACAATCCCATGAAGACCAACAAATGTGATTATATTGTTCTTAATAGCAAAACAACACAAAATCCAATGTAGCGCAAGATTTTAAGAAAGCTATTTTCACCAACAATTGAAACCATTGTTAAGTTACTAATATTAATTTTAGTCTGTTCTAAGCTTGCCAAATTTCTTGAAATTATTTAAACCTGCAAAGTCAATGACATGTTTGAGATCTCAAGAATTAATATTATTTTACAATGGTTAAAAAGGTCATATTATTTTCTTGTTCAAAAGAAGTATGTTCTTGGTTTGACCACCTAATTAGAATTGAGGTTCTTGCACGAGTTAATTAGAAATATATGCAAGTAAAATAAAAAAAAAACGAATCAAGCTAGCTCGAGCGTAAAAAAATAAGTCATGAGAATCGAGGTCTTTGCGCGACTTTTATAAATATACGCAAGTAAAATAATAAAAAGAAAAATAACTGAATCAAGCATCTTGTTTTTTAAATGCGTGATGCGCTCGGATGCGTTTTGATCCCAAAAGCCAATGCGCAATGCGTGACATGATCACCAGTTATTTTTAAAAGAAAGCCCCTTTGTGGTGTCATACACATGTAAAGGATCACCACTAAGCGCATCCCACATGTTTTAAAAAGCTTTCAAAACATGTCACCCAACATGACTTACCAACTATTTCGCCACCTCTACTAAACATACTACTTCGCCACCTCTCCTAAACATATGACATATATTCTAGAAACATACCTCGACTTCAAGGCAAGACCAGCAACTGCAATAATCAGTAATCACTTCACTGATGATTTAAGCGGGTACCTGAATTATTAGATAAAAAGTAAGTATCACACTTGTTTCATTAAGAACCGAATCGAACCACCTTTTAACTGTTGTTCAGCATTTTACAAGCCATAAAATGATGATAATTAATTAACTAAATCATTTTATTCAAAAAACGTAGATTTTTTGAAATAATAGAATTATGTTTGTAGCAGATTTGACACACTAAATATATATAAAATTTCTGTAGAAAAAGTTTTACCACCTCTAGCCATTGTGGTTCTCAAGCATGAGGCTTTACACTTGGTGCAAGTGCTGACTCTTGTTGCATAAATAGAATGAAAAGTAAGGTTGACTACTGAAGGAAAATATAATAACTAAATCAAAATTTTAGTAGTATTAAAAAACTGACAACTAATATAAGTACCAAAGAAATCACTTGGTGCTTACCAAAGAAATTACAGAAAATAAAACCTCATTAACACACTAAATCACACGTTTAACCCTATATACGCACATTAAAACTACCGTAACGGGGTTAATGTGCAAACTATATCAAACAGTAACCCCTAAATATCAAAATATATCCAAGAAAGCATATGTCTCGAAATCAATAGAGAACTCGTTTTAAAGATCAAATCCAAATCGCCCCCTCTTAGATATTAGAGTTAACGGCCAAGAAAAAGGAAAACGATAGAAAACCTTAACTGTTCAATGTTTTTAATTAGATCACAAGGAAATGTGGTGGTATCGTAAATAACATTCTAAATTCGTCCATTTAATATACTGTTCACAAGATGCTACATCAAATGTAATTATAGATAATTAAAAAACCATAGGAGAAAAATGTGAAGAACAAAAAAATGAATTTTTTTCTGATATAAAGTGTAAAACTCACCCCATCATAAAGGAACAACTTATTTTTATCATCTTCCCATGTGACCGTTCTACATATCAAGTTATCAACAATAGCTGCAATCGATTGATCATAAATATTCAGTGAGTTACTCAACCATATGATAGAAATCATGTTATAAACAAAGAAAAAGTAAATACATGGAATCTTCTTGATGGTAATTCGAGCCCTACCCATACCTGAATCCTACACGGTTTCTCTCAAAACCTGATCATACCCGGAACCTGATATAAAACAACCCAATTTGTGCACCTCTAGTTTCAAGTATTGATATTTACACCGCCTCTACCAATCACACTCCCTGTGTTTTCAGTTGGCAAACTAACCAAAGTGAACATTAGTAAACGAATTTTGGAGATGTTAAAACCCATTCAGCAAGGTTCACTTCACCTAAAAGAAAACCACATGTTTGATAATAATTATATTCATGTACACCACATGCATTGAACTGAATAAAAAAAAAAGTATTAAAACGACAAAAGTATTCCACCTCCATTTAACATATTGGGTACTGCAAATCTATCTGAACATAGATGCAAGCAAGCTACCACCCCTGATAGCATTCAGCTTCAACATGCTTATGATATTTAAAGATGCATATGAAAATGTGTGTATTCATTAGAAATGGATGCATAAAACTTGGATCCATTTACATATCAAAACACATTTGAAACCAGAATGAACAAATCCATCTACATTATTTCATTTTGGTAGCATTTATATATTACCCAAAATCAAGTTGATTCTTCTAAATTTTTATTTTAAAAAACCATCAGGTTTTAATAAAAAATTAAAAAACACTTGAAACCTGTAGTACATCATCATATATATGCCTATATCTTCCTAAAAATGCACTCACATCATTTAACACAAACACAATGAGGTAAACATAACAAACACAGTCCTTAATTTGCTAAATGGTTATTTGACCTAATAATATGACAAACCTTCGATTCAAAACAACAATCAAACGCCGATTCCAAACTGCTCCGGCCTCTTCTCAAACAACAGATTCACAGCCTTCTCATGGATTACAAGAAACAATAGAATCGTAAATTGAAGTTGAATACCGACGGAAACCCTAGAACCCAAATACAAACAGAAAACCAAACAAAATTTCAATTTCAGTGAAACAAAAGAAAATTAGGGTTTAAGAGTTTAAGGAATATTTTATAAAATATGCATGAACAATGTTGTTACCTAATGATGAACATCAAAGATTAACCCCTGGAAAGTGGGTTTCACAGCTGGAGCCCTAACTACCGCCGTTACAGTCGATCTTCAAAGGTTCCACCACCGTTGTTCCATCGCAAACCTCTTATGTGACACAATAGTGGTCATCTCTAGAACCCGAGAAAGGAAGAAGTCGGAGTGCAGTGATGACCGAAAACTTGGAGCAGAGGGGAGAGATTTACCTAATATTTGATATTTGTCCAATGCGCATTTTTAGGGTTAAAAAAAAGATGATGAAGATCTTGGATTGAGATTTCTTTTCATTTGAATGATTGCAATTAGACCATAGTGATATTCGACACTTTCATGGAGGAGGTGTGTCAATTGGGAAGAGAGCAGGTCTAGATCTAGAAACCCTTTGAGAGAGGGAGAATGAAGAAAGAGAAAAAATGAGTTTGAAATTTGAAATGAGATGCCGTAAGTTATTAGAGCATTCACATTCTAACCATCAAATTATGTGAGGAGGGGTTTTTATATTATAAAGGGTATAAAAAGTGGTTGTGAGTAGAGGAGAGAGAAAATGTTACTGTTCATCTGTATATTTGGGGGGACACTGTTCACCCGTTATAATTTTTTAATATATTTTGAAAGTGGTTGTGAGTGGAAGTGAGAGAAAAATGTAATGATAATATTATTTAATTGAAAGTAGAGAGAAAAAATATTTGTTTTTAGTGGAAATATATTGATATAGGAGTTGTTTTTTAGTGGAATGTATGTATAATTTGATGGATTGGATGTGAATGCTCTTAGAACTGATGAGTTACAGAGCTGTGGGTCCCCAAAATTCAGACTTTAGGTTTTATAAAAAAAAAACAAAAAATCTAAGAAATTGACACATAGGATAGAAATAAAGAGGGAGGCTTAGAATTGTGACACATAGGAGAGAGAGCAAAGGGGTGGCTTGTGGTGTTGACACCTCAGCCATTCCCACTTGATTTATTATAATATATATATAAATGAGATGGATTTGGGCCATGTGGCATGTGATGGTGGAGCCTTTTGATGATGTGGCGTCTTATGATGGAGGTAGAGGGTGGTTTTAGGAGGGAATCATTCTAAATACACAATCTTTTTTGCACGCGGGATCCGAAACAATTAGGTCGGACTTTTGGATCATCCACCTCCTAAAATGGATCTTATATATTATTTTGCAAAACCCTAGCAGGCTTCATCCGCATTATTTCTCATCTCCATTAACTATTCAGCAACAGGTTTTGCAAAACCCTAGACACAACCTTCTTCAATCACCGCATCTTCTTCTTCAATTCCCCTTTTCCTCTGGTCCGTTCTTGCAATCTAAGTTCTTATTTTTCTCCATTAAATTTCTTCTCCAATCGATTTATGAATTAGGTACGAAATCTTCAATCTTTGCAACTTTGTGATGTTTCTAATGTTTCAAGATTGTTGAATCCGCCGCCATGTTTTTCGATCTCCTAATGAAGGGAAGTTTTTCTTGGATGGTTCGCGTGTTTCAGATATGTATAATCTATGTTTCATATCTGTATAATTTGTATTGATATGATCTGATGACTTTGTTTGTGTTTTTTGATGAACGATTATGAGATAAAAGTATATATATTGGGTTTTGGTGATTTAATTTTGTATGCATATAGATCTGAAAGTTTATGTTTGTATATTATTTGTTGAATTTTGAGTAGATAGTTTTGATTTTTTAGATCTGAAAGTTTATGTTTGTATATTATTTGTTGAATTTTGATGTAGATAGTTTATGTTTGTATATGATTCTTTGATTTTTTTAGATTTGAAAGTTTTCCTTGTGCGTACAGAAGCTAGAGTCAAGTATGTAATTCAGTTCAGTTTAGCTGTTATGAGATTACTTAAAAGATGTTCTTCCTTCAGCAATTCGTCAATGTTCATCACATGTATGTTCTTCGTTCTTAATCTTTAATGTTTTGTTATCTGAATCTAATCGTATTGATCGTACTTTTTGTTTTTGTTTTTGATCTCGTAAACCCTACACACACAATGTTTTCTTCTGAAACCCTAACATATTTTATTTAAAAGTTTTTGATTATTTTGTTGTTTTGTGTTACGATTAAGTTTGAGGCTATATTAATCGGCTTTTTCCGATTTGATAATGCATATGGTATGATTCTTAGGTTTCGGTCACAATCTTTCCTAATCGCCGCCACTTCAAATATGTTGTTACCGCTGCAAGATCATATATGTTTGTGGTCTGGAACGTCGCCAGATAGGTTGATTTTGTTTCGAATCCCGATGTATATTGATGTATCATGAAATATCTGTGTATATTCTAATTGTAATATTGATATTTATTTTGTGTTTTCATTTGTTTACAGTAGCTTGAATGCTTGATGTTGCATTTTTATGATTTGTGAACAAATGACGTTGTTTTTAAGTTGATTCATTATTTTCCAGCAGCTTGATGTTGATTATTATGATTTGTAAAAAACGGTGTTTTTTAAGCTGATTCATTTTTCCCAGTAGTGTGATTTTACGTTATTACGATTTTTGAACTAATGGTATCGTTTTTCATCAATATAATTCGTTTATTTCCGGTAGTTTGAGGTTGCATTTCAAGTATTTTTGAATAAACGACATCAATTTTGAAGTTGATGTTAGTCTAATTAGGTTAATAGTGTGTGCATCTTGTGGTTGGTTTGAAGTTAATGTGAATTGTTGGTGTGTGTTCAGAAGAAGGTTGTGAATCCGTTGTTAGGGAAGCAGCCAAAGCAGTTTGGGATCGGGGGAGCTTTGCCTCCTAAAAAGGATGTCCACATGTTTGTGAGATGGCCACCAGTTGTTCAAATTCAGAGGAAAAGGAGGATTCTCAAGCAACGTTTGAAGGTTCCACCAACTTTGAAACAATTTACTAAGACCCTTGACAAAAATCTAGGTATTAGTTTTGTCGTTTGTATTGCATTTTTTTATTATCATTTGTGGTTTACTTTGTATTATTCTTAGGGTTTAAGAAAACCGAGAAGCAAACTCAACAAGATATTTAACTTCATGATATCTATAGAATGTTGTTAAAGATGTTTCGTTAAGTTATATTTAGTTGTTTTAGAAAAGTTTGTATTAGTTTTTTTGGTCCTAAAGTCTAAGGAAATTGCAATGGGTTTGTCTTTGTAAGGTATTGAATCTCTTTGTAAGAGCATGTAATTTAGTTATATGTTGTTTGAAGTTCGGTCATTTTGTTAACTTAGTGTTGGTTTTTGCTATTTTTTATACAGATATTGCAAGGTTGGCTCGAAATGTGAAAAGAAGGTAAGTTTAGCTGGAGAATTGGAGGAAAACCTTTGGTGCGGTTCTTTGGTTCGGTAGTATAGTTCTCTTTACAAGTGTTAGCAAAGGTATGTTATATAACTACAATAGTTTGTTTAACTTTTTTATGAATTGGCCATTTTGACCCGTTTATGGGTAACATGGATGAGCAAATGGTACCGGGTATTACAATGTGTTGAGACACAGAATGAGTCAGAAACCAAGTATTACACTAGTATAGTGTGTAGGAAAGTAAGGATCACAAAACTGCAGTCCTAGAGATAGTTTAAGTGCCGGAAAGTGCCTAAAACTCACATAAACTGCAGAATTCTACAGAAAATCAGCAAATTTAGCATTTGAACACATTTGTATCATGCAGAAATACGCTTAAATGGTCATAAATGCTTTCCTAAGTGTCGGGAATCGAAACTGTCATAAAAGGGTACATAAAGCATGTTAGTGCAGTATGTCTATCGCCTTCGTCAATCAGAACCGTAGCAGAATTAGAAGAGAACTAGAATTTATGATAAGTGATATAGTTATAAAGGCAAGGTGGCAATCTTGTAAATAAGGAGAAATCCTTATAAGCCTTGTGCCTATAAATAGATGCCTTAGGGTTTAGAATTAGAACTTTTGCACATTTGACATTTGACATTTGACATTTGGAGAGCTTGGATTCTAGAGAGAGAGTCTAGAGAGAGAAAGTGTTCGTAGGTGATTCTCGAAGCTTGTACTTGTCATACTGATCAATAAGAATCACGTAAATTGTACGATCTTGTGTTCGGTCCACGCACGTGTACGGATTCCGCACGTTACACATGTCGTTACACAATCGTTCGGAGTGAAAACCGGTCCTACAAGTGGTATCAGAGCAGGAGCTCGATTGCACGGATCAATCACACGATTTCGCACATGATTTCATCGATTTCAGATCCAAATTGCATCAGATTCGATCTATTTCTTCATCTTTTTCGTTTTGTCACGTCTTTATCTGAAAAACGCAAAATTAAACAGGATTTTACGGAAAAAAATTGCTGATTTTCGGATATGTTGTGCGAATATATTTGATCTATAACCCTACAAATTTTCAGATTTTAACTCTAAGCCATTTGTGAGAAATCTTGATTTTTGTGGTTGAAAAGTCATGAAAATGCTAACTGTTACTGTTGCATGTGTTCTTGGTGTTCACCGGTCGGATGGCAATCTGACCGGGTGACCATCCGACTCAAATTCACTCATTGCATTTCATTAAAAGTGTTGACCATGTTGACTGATCACCAGTCGGATGGCAATCCGACCGGATAACCATCTGACTCAAGTGTCATCATTTCATTTAGTGCTGACTTGTTGACCTATCTGACCGGACAGCAATCCGTATCACTGCATTCCACCCGAGCGGGTCACTTGGTCAATTCTGATTAATTGCATTTGTCTGTCAACTTTATCATTGAATCATGTGAATCATTTAATGCATTCGGTGAGTGATGAAACAATGGTTAACCGGGTGGGGTTAAACTCACTGGTCTCGTCAAGTAGGGTTAATCCCTTCTTTCCGAGGATCCCTGGCTGGATCGTCCGCTGGTTGGTTTCCTGCACAAGGAAACAAGCCGTGATTTGTAACAAAGAGGATGGGGAGGGGGTGCTCCTTGTTACCACTCTCCGGCGTGAGAATCGGTAATTTGCTTGGGAAGCAAAGTGTGATAGTAGTAGTAGTGAGGGAGTTGAGAAGTGAGAGTAGTAGTAGTGAGAGAGTTGAGAAAATGATAGCTCAAACCTGGTTTGGGATGGGTATTTATAGCCGAGGAGTGAAGGAGGGTAGTTGAGTAGCTAGTCTGACATCGCACAGTCTTTTGTAGGTATGTCAGACCTGTTGGTAACTGTGGTGATGCCACGTCCTGCTGTGGTGTCAGACTGTTGCATACACGTGGGCTAGTAGGCGACTGTTCTCAGTGCCACTTGCACTGAGTGTCAGACCCACTTGCCTTGTAGGCAGGATGCGGTGCCAGGCCGCATCGCTGCTTGCGGTCACTGATGTTGTTCTCGCGTTCTTTGTTCTATCCAAGATGCATGCGGGATGCGGTGCCATGCCGCATCGCCACTTAGTGATTGTTACTATTGTCCAGATCCCTTGTCATGACGAAAATGTTCATAGGATGCGGTGTCAGGCCGCATCGCTATGCGTAACATTTGTTTCCGTCCTTAAGGTAAGTCTTCTCATCAATGGACAGATTGGACCGCTATGTTCGCGCGTGCCCGCACGAACACAGGTAAGTTATTGCTGGTGGGGGTTTTTGATAAGGGTAATGGTCCTTCGCGGTCATGCTGACGCGAGATCTGGGACCATACCCCTTCAAGTCCCCCCAGTCTAGTGTTTCTTCCTTATGAAAGTTGCATGTGGGAGGAATACTGGACTATGGTGTCTAGAAGGTAGAATATGGGCCATTCGGATGGCTCCTCCTTTAAGTAACTCAAGTTGTTGACCGTTCGGTTGTAAGTCCTTTTGGTCGGTAGGCCTTTCGAGTGGATTGTTTCTTCCTTTGAGAAGGAAATCCGGTGAGCAAGTTCCGGCTGATGCAGAATTCTCAGCCAAGGACTTGACTCTTGGTCTACCTTTTCCTGATGTTATCAGCCACCTGTTGGTGTTTCGAACCAACCTTTGAAACGGTGACTGGAGCTGTTAGCAGGGTTCGAACCAACCTTTGAGATCGTGACGGAAGTTGTCATCTCCGCCACTCTAGTTGTAACCTCTGCGTCAGCTAATGCAAAGTTGGGAGTACTTTGCTCAAGCTCTATGTTCAGCAACTGGACATGTAACGATGATCCCTGTTTTGTGGGGCGTTCGTGTTCTCCAGTTTAGCTCTCTAGTAACCGCACGTCCTCTGCGGTTTAGCTCTCAAGTAACCGCAAGTCCTTTGCGGTTACCTCGTTGATGTACCATGTTGGCCATGTTTGTTTGAGCCACGTGGGGTGGTTGCGTCAATGTTGGCCGTGTTTGGTCGAACAATGTGAATCTGGACTATGGGCAGATAAACATGGTGATAGGCATGGTTGTGCCTACCATTGTTTATTCTATGCGGTCCATAGGTGGGTAACCAGTCATAAGCAGACTTGTTACCGCTGTTTTGGAGCTACTTTCCTTCACGCTTTGGTGGAAAGTAGTTTTACTTTAAGTGGTGTCGCCTGGGGAGATCACCTTAGATACTTGGGAAGTTGGTTGAAACTCTTCCGCATTCGTTTTGTAGCCACTTTCCTTCACGCTTAGTTGGAAAGCAGTTTTCCTAGAAGTAGCTTTGATAAACCGCGTGGCGGTTTAGTCGTGGCTCTTCCGTAGCTACCGTTAGGGTAATTATTTTCCGCCGCAGCTACTCGTGAATGTCTGCGGTTTGCATCAAAGAACTCGCTTCTAGATAGTTTGAAGCTTGGATGTGGCTCTTGAAGGATCAGTAGTCAGGGTTGCTGATGTGCGGTTGCTCAGCATACTTGTCATTTATCCTAAGGAGAAGTTGTTTGCGTTCCCTCCGTGGTTGTGAACCGGACACGAGGGATTTGAAACTTGAAGAAGCTTGTATGGAACGCGGTTGGCCGCATCATGAGAAGCGTTTTTCGCGGTCCAAAGAACCATGCTGGTTCTGAGTATCTAACACACCTGTGCGGGTTCGTGTGTGTCATCTCCGCATATTCCACGTGTGCGCGTGGGTATGTGCGGTTTATTGTTTATACCCCTTTATATAGTGAGATATATATTTTTGCCTTTTTTGAGGGGTATGTAAAAAGACGACATGCGGTATGGGTTATGGTGCGGTAAACCAGAGGAACCGCATGCCGCTTATGTTTGTCGCTTTTGTGCTGCCTACGTGGCTGAACGCACGTGTGGGTTGTTGAAAGTTGGTAGGATTCTGTCATGTGCTGATTTGAAAGGACGTTTCCACTGCCCGAGGTCATAAAGGCACTGTAGCAAGTAGTGTAAAGGTCTTTTCTGTCAGGCGCGTGGGTGGTCACGCGCGCGTGATAACTGTCAGCGGAAACGTCGCTGAACACGTGGCGACACATAATTGGCCCTTTTTGAACGTGTTGAGTCGGTTACTGTATCGCATTAATTGCAATGAGTATATAAGGGGAAACCGTTTGATTTCTCCTCACTTTGTTCAAAAAATTTCAAAAATTCTCCGGGGAAAGAGTGTGTTATCTTTGTCTTCTCCGATAAACTCTATCAGACTTTCCGGGTCAAGTTTCTTGGTTTTTCTTTAACCTCATTCTTCTATCTTCTTTACTACTGATGGCTGAACCATCCAGTCCACAAAATGTTGAGGGTGAAAACCCTGAACATTCTTCGCCGGTGGCGGCGGAAGAAGAAGGCGACGGTGGTAGTGCCCCCGGTGGTGGCCTACCACCTTTGAAGTGGTCAAAGATGCTGTTTAACCGACTGATGACGAGCATCCAGATGCCCCAAGAGTTTGGGGCTGTTTATCCTCAGGAAGGTGACACTGGTGCCTGTGCTCCGGCCGGTCATGTTACCATGTGGGCCGATTCATTCACTGATGGTAACCTTCGTTTACCATTAACCGTTTTTGTTGCTGAGGTCCTGGAGTATTACAAGGTCCATATCTCCCAGATGAGTCCTTTTGGGGTGATTCGTATTAGAAACTTTGAGTACACTTTTCGTGCTCTTGGTTTGCCGGTTACCGTTGATAATTTCCGGGGGTTCTACCAGTTGACGGTGAACACCGGGTTCTTTTCTTTCAGCCAACGGTATGGAAGCACCAAGCTGATGACCCCACCCAAGGGTATCTCAACGTGGAAGAGAAAGTTCTTCTACGTTAAGGCTGCCGCGGTTCTTGTCAATATGACCTTGCGGAATGTTAATGAGCCTATCCCTGCGGATGATCTTGCTATTCCTAGTGCGGAGACTGCGGAGTGGTTCCCAAGGTTGAGGACTATTGAGCATAAGCAGCTGGACAACAATGAGTTGTGGGTGCTGCGGATGATGTTGACTAGGCCTGATAGGCATGCAAGGCCCGTTGTGCGGGAAAAAAACGGGTGGTAAGTGTTCTTACTCTTGTGCGGTTTCTTTATTCCTTTGCTTGTTATTGATTTGTACGTGTGTTATCAGAAGTTGCTGAGTTGTGGAAGATATTTGATCCAACCTTTACCGGCCAGGTGGATATTGTTAAGTGTGCGGAAGGTGAAGGTTTTAACCTGGCCATTGTCCACAACTTCCGCGTTCCTAAACGCGATGCACTGATCGCACCCCTGCCGCAAGGCAAAGGTATAATCCATAACCTTCTTACTTACCGTATAAGGTTCATCTTGCTGATTTTCTACGTGCAGGTACTCTTGGGGTCCTTGGTAAATTTGAGTCAAAGGGTGCTCCCAAAAAACATGCAGAGAAGAAGCAAATGGATAAACCCGTGCGGGGTCGCGGCAAGAAGAAACCTGAGGTTCCTGTTGTTTCGCCTTTGGTGCCGCAGGCGGCAGGTATCTCTCGTTCTCGTTTCCGCTGATATACCGATTACGTGGTAGTATCTGATACCCTTGAGGGTTTGGGTGTTCCAGGTGGTGGTGCGGCTGCAGGTGGGACCTCTGCGGGTTCCAAGCCTGCTGATGAGAAGACGAGAAAGGCTGGGAAGGCTGTTGATGCCGGTGAGAAAAAGCGTCCGAAGATACAGACCAGGCGGGCGGCTTTTGTAGGACCTAAGAAACCTGTGGTTGTTCCTGGTACGTAATTCATAACTTTTACAAGTATTTTGTCTTTGTACTTGTAATTTAAAGTCTTTTTGCTTTGATTTCAGAACCGCAAGATGAAGGGTTCTCCATTTTTGATGCTCCTCCTTTCCCCCCGCATGACACTGCTGCGGATGTGGGGGTTCATAAAGTTGTTACGCCTGAGCCATCTGTGCGGGAGGAGGATACTGGGAAGAAACCTACGGCGCGTATTTTTGATACAGTAGATTCTCATGACAATGCTATCACCCCAGAGGATACTGACGAGATACACTTGAAGTTTACTGATGGTGAGAAGAAAAAATCCCCTGCTGCTGAGAAGGTTTCTGGTTCTTCTTCTGGAGGTGCGGGTTATACAGGGATTCCTATTCGGCCTGAAGAGTCTGAATTCAAGTTTTATTACCGCACCTATACTGAAGATCGGGCCATGACGTATCACTGCCCCCTTGGACTGTAATGCAAGGGGATGATATTACTGCTGACCCCTCCGCGTGTAGGGAGATTTTTGGTGGTTTGGGCACCCCTTTTGAAGTCAACCGGGCCCGTTCTTTGCCAAGTGAGGCCCAGATTAACCAACTCTCCTCCATGCTTGTGGGGGGTTCCATAATGGCGAATGCCATTATAGAAAAGTACAAGGTGCTGGGGCGCAAGGAGGAGGAAAATGCGCGCTTGCGGGCTGAGGCCGAAGAGTTGGTGAAAGCTGCACGTGAGGGTGCAGAGCAGCTTGAAAGGGATAGGGCTGCCTTTGAAAAGCGTAAGCAGACTGAAGAGTGGGCTGCAATTGCTGAGCTTAAACAGGTTCGTACCCTTGCAAAACTGCTTTCTGATGAGTGCAAGAGTTGGAAAGAATCTCTTTCTAATGAGCGTAAGACACTTTCTGATGAGCGCAAGACTTGGAAAGAATCTTGGGCCAAACAAAATGAAACTCTCTTTCGTGTTCGTCAGGAGCTTACCAACGCTAAGGCAGCGAATGTTGCTTTGATGAAGGAGAAAACCGCAGCTAATGCGGCTGCCAAAGAAGCGAGGGAGGCGGAAAGTCGCCTTGCAAAGGCTCTTGAAGAGGCCAAGGATGCGGAGGCCCGTGCTGTGAAGGCCCTTGAAGGGGCAAATGTTGACCGTACCAACTTATCCAACACTATCCTGGGCCTCCAGGTATAAGTCTCTTTTGTTTTTGAATTTGTACATGTCTTGCAAGTATGTTAATTATGTTTGTATACTTGCGTTCTCTTTGTAAAAAGGCGGAAGTTCGGAGTCGGGCGGCCACTATTGAGGAGGTCAGTGCCCGTGCTGCCGATGCTGAAGCGCGGGCGAGGGAGGTTGCAGAGGCTAGAGATAGCCTTGCTTCTTCACTCGATCTGCTCAAGGATGATCGCGAATGGATGCGTATGCACGAGATTGGGCACGTAAGTATCCATTGTCTTTGTTATCTTTGTTAGGTTTGCCTTTGATAACCGTACTATTTTTGTTTCGCAGATTGTTACGTCCATCCTTGACGCACCTGAGAATGTGGCAGGTGTTAATGAGATTAGGGAGCGCGCCCGGGATGCTGGTTTTAAAGCTGGCTACAATCGTTGCATTGCTGATATGAATATTGCGGCCCAGGGCAAATATACTGATGAACGATCCGGGTTCCACGGTGTGGACACTGAAGCGCTTGTTGCTGCTGCGCTTGCGGCGTATAACGAGACGACCATTTCCGCTCTTGAGGATCTTGAAGAATACCTAGAGGCGGAGGACTATGTGGACCGCTTGCGAGTGTTATATGCGGATGAGGAAGATGAGGAAAAGCCTGCTGTTGAGGGCAAGGATGGTGCGGGTTCCAGCGGTACAAAGAAAGACTAGGCTGGCGTGCGTGCCTTTTTTGTTTCCTCATGTAAATGTTAAGAACTTTATGTAAATCTATTGTGCACCGCGTAGGTGTAGAAATTTTTTGAATATAAAGTTTTAACCGCTCTGTTCAATTTGTACAAGTGTTTTTATTACTTGCATGTTTGAACTTGTATGAGTTAATGTTATTGTGAATTGACACCAAGTCTGTATTTGCCTTTTGCATATCTAGATGATATACAAGTATGAAGAACTTCACCTGTTGTGAAAACTGTATTTGCGTATCCAGCCGGATAGGCAGTTAGTGTTGTCCTTGCTGGCCTATTACAATAGTTGCGTGTGGTCACCAATCTGTGTGGGTATCGCGAATGAAGATTTTGCTAATCTGTTTTTGTGGATACCGCAGGGTGGAACACGCATTTGTAATAGGAGTAAATAAACAATGTTGCATTGAATCGTTTATTTATTTATTTGCAAATGGCATGCGGCCCGATAGGTTACATGGTAAATGTAAAAAACATGGCTTACATATAACAGCGTCGAAGCTGTTGTGCATTCCATGTGCGTGCGATAGTTTCTCCTTCTAATGTTTGCAGTTTATATGCGCCTTTGCCCAGGACCTCTTGGATGAAGTAGGGTCCTTCCCACTTGGGGGCAAGTTTCCATGGGCGTTCCGCGTTAGATGCTTCATTGTCACGAAGGACGTAGTCTCCTGGGTTGAAGGTACAAATGCGGACGCGTGCATTGTAGTACTTTTCAAGTTTGGTTTTGTACTTGGCCTCGTTGATGGCAGCGTTTTCACGCCTTTCTTCTAAGAGGTCCAAGTCAATCCTGCGTTCCTCATTGTTGTCTATCTTGTTGATAGCCAACATTCTAGGTGAGGGAAGACCTACTTCCGCGGGTATCACCGCTTCGGTGCCATAGACCAGGCTGAAGGGTGTCTCACCGTTACTTGTTTTTGGGCTTGTCCTGTGAGCCCATAGGATACTTGGGAGTTCATCGACCCAGCCGCGTTTGGTTGTTCCCAACCGTGCTTTGATGCCTTCGACTAAGCTTTTATTGATACTCTCGACTTGGCCATTCCCTTGCGGATACGCCACTGAGGAGAATATGTGTTCAATGTTTAGCTCCTTTAGCCATTTTTGAAAATCATCGGCAACGAAGTTGGTACCGTTGTAGGTAACAATGCACATTGGTAGACCGAAACGACAGATGATATGTTCCCAGAAGAATTTCCTTGTTATCATAGCGGTGGTTGAGGCAAGAGGTGCGTCTGGAAATGGTCCTACCACATCGATTGCCCATTTCTGGAACGGCCATGCGGTGGTGACGGGGATCAGGTTGTTCTTGGGGCACAAGGTTTTAGGAGCGTGCCGGTGACAATTGAAACACTTGCGCAAGATTTTGACCGCGTCTAGGTGCATGCCGGGCCAGTAGTACCCGGCGTTCATGATTTTGGCCACCACCATGCGTGGGCTTGCGTGTATGCCACATATTCCCTCGTGAATTTCTCTGATAAGGTATGTAGCATCTTGGGGGTTGACGCATCGTAGTAGTGGCCCCAGGTATGATTTTCGGTATAAGATACCGTCTCCCATTTGGTAATGACACGCTTTGTATTGCAACTTACGTGCCTCTGCCTTGCTTTCGGGAGTAACACCTGATTGCAAGTATGCAATGATCGGTGTCATCCAGGATGTTGTACAGTACTGGATGACATTGACTTGGCGCAGGGGTACCGAGGGATTTTGCAGAATTTCGATGCGTACCTCTTTTTCCAGGTGTTGGAAGCTGGTTGATGCGAGTTTTGATAGTGCATCCGCGGGTTTATTATCACTCCTGTTGATATGGCGAATATTGAAGGAGGTGAACTTTGATTTCAGTTGCAAGGCTTGTTCGAGGTAGAGGATCATGATATCCCCTTTTGCGGCATAGTCGCCGTGTATCTGCCCTGCAACCAGTAGTGAGTCGACATGTGCCTCCAAATGTTGTACGTCGAGTTTTACTGCCAGACGCAGCCCTGCCAGTAGAGACTCATACTCTGCCTCGTTATTTGTGCTTTTGAAATCGAGGCGGATTGCATAGGTAAGCTCTTGGCCATCGGGGCTGACGAGTCGCAGACCTGCACCTGCACCTGCACCGTCTTCGTTGGATGCACCATCTGTATATAGTGCCCAAGTTTCTGCGGAGGATGGTGGCAATGCAGGGTTTTCCTCTTCTTCGCATTGTTTAATGCGATTTGCCGGTATTTCAGCAACGAAATCGGCCAAGACTTAGCCTTTGATTGCGGGGCGCGGCTTATAAATCAATGAAAGTGCGCCCAGCTCAATTGCCCATTTTGCTAATCGACCAGAGATGTCGGGTTTTGATAGGATCGGGCCGATCCTGTAGTTGGTTAACACCATTATGGCGTGGTTTGCGAAGTAACGTCGCAACCGTCTTGACGCGTGTACCAGTGCTAATACCAACTTCTCCATGATGGAGTATCTTGTCTCTGGGTCATTGAGCATTTTGCTGATGTAATAGATGGGTGTTTGAACTCCTTCCCGCTCCACTATGAGTACCGCGCCTACCGTGTTATCCGCAGCAGATAAGTACAAGATAAGTGGTTCATCTTTGCGTGGTGCGGTTAGAGTTGGGAGTTGAATCAAACACTCTTTCATCTCTCGGAAAGCCTTCTCGGCTTCTACGGTCCATTGGAACTGTTCCTTTTTAAGCAGCTCCGCAGGGTCTTGATGAAAGGGTAAGACTTAGCTGCATGGTTGGCTAAGAATCTATTCAGTGCGGCTAGCCTGCCGGCTAGTCGCTGCTTTTCTTTCATCGTAGAAGGCGATGGCATGCGCTCGATCGCCTGTACTTTTTCCGGGTTCACCTTGAATCCATCTCTGGTTACGATGAATCCAAGGAACTTGCCTTCTTCCATTCCAAACTAGCATTTCCCTGGGTTGAGCTTCATGTTAACGCTTCGCAGAGTTTGGAATGTTCTTTCAATATCGTTGAGCATGGTGTCATCCTCCATGCTCATGACGACCAGGTCGTCCATATAGATTTTGACACTTTTGCTGATTTGACCGCGAAAAGTGTCGTTCATCAACTTTTGATAGGTTGCGCCCGCGTTGCGTAACCCGAACGACATTTTTGTGTAGCAGTAGTTCTCGGTAGGAGTGCGGAATGCCGTTTTATCTTCGTCCTCGATTGCCATCTGCACCTGGTGGTAGCCTTTGTAACAATCGAGGAAACACTTCCATCGAAATGGTGCGAGGTTATCGACCTTTTCGTCGATCTCCGGAAGTGCGTAGCAATCCTTGGGGCAGGCTTTGTTGAGACCTTTATAATCGACGCACATGCGCCAGCCCCCGGATGGTTTTTCCACCATGACTGGGTTTGACAACCAAGTCTGGTATTTGACTTCCTGCAGGATACCTGCGGAGAGCAGCTCTTGCACCTGCTCGTGCATCGCCTGGTTCTTTGCTGATCCAAGGTGGCGTTGGCCTTGGATCACCGGCTTGATACCTGGCATGGTATTCAAGAAGTGCTGCTCGATTTCACGTGGTACCCCTGTCATGTCTGCGGGTGTCCACGCGAAAATATCCTGGTTCCTGAAGAGGAGTTGTTTCTGGTGCGCTTTGATAGTAGGGGACAAGGCGTGGCCCAACATTACTGTTTGCTCTGGGTGTCTTGCATTAAGAACGCATTTTTCTGGTTGAGTGTTGGGGGTAGGCCTTGCTACCTTGGTCGGACGCAGCTCGTCCGTAGACATAACTTCTCTTCGGGCGTATATTATCGCGACCCCCGTCTCGGTTGGGAAACCGATGGCAGAGTGAGGGACGGATGTGATCATGTTGAAGTCGCCCTGGGACTCTCTTCCGAGAAGTACGTCGTACTTGGAGGTATGAGGTAAAACCATGAAGTTTACCTCCTCCGTTCTTGTGTGCCTCCCGTTGGTGAGGCGCACAGGAAAAGTAATCTGGCCCAGGGGGAACACGGTTTCCCCTGCAAACCCGGCCAGCGGGTAGTCCGTCGGCTGCAACCGATCTTTATCTTCTTGTTCGAATTAGTTGAAGCACTGGTCGTATATAATATCAGATGTACTGCCCGGGTCGATGAATAATCGCTCGGTGCAGTAGTGAGCCAGGTTGCCTGTGATAACGACGGCGCGTCTGTCGCGCGGTCCGCCTCGGACTTTTGGAAAGACCACTTGCTCGTCTTTCCAGTCATTGTCCGGTCTTCTTGCCGCCTTGCGCGGTCTTCCTCATCCTCCGTTTATCATGTGGGTTGAGGCCACGTACATGGTCCTCTTACCTGTGGAGGTGCCCTCGTTGTGGGGGGTGATGCGCTTGGTAGGTTTTTGCGCGCCAGGCAACAGATGTTGCAGTTTCCCCTCCTTTAGGGCTCGCTCAATCTCCAGTCGGAGACTGATGCAGCTGTTTGTTGTGTGGCCCGAGTCCTTGTGATACTCGCAATAGAGTGCGAGATCCTGGTTTTTCTTGGACTTCATCGGTTGGGCCGGTCGCAGGAATTGCGCGTCCGTTAGGAGGACGTCGCTTGGCGACTGGTTGATCTCGGTCCAACTACGGTCCCGAGACTCCTTCTTTGACGCCCGGTTTTCACGTTGGGCGTTGATTGTAGCCCTTGCGTCGGGCTGGTTGTTTCGCGGGACATATGGTCTGGAATCGCTGCCGCGATTCCATGTGTCCCGGTTGCGCTTGTTGTTGCGCTTGTGCTCTTGGTGGGAGGACTGTCCTTCCATTTGGGGCTGTGCCTTTGATACATGCGGTTTGAGGGACCGCTGGGTCTGGGCGTACGTCTTGACCGCAGCCATGACATCTTCCCATTTCTTAGGCAAGCCGTCCTTGCCGGAGATAGTCATAACCATTTGTTCGTCCTTTATGGCAACAATGAAATGGTTGCGTGCCATTTGGTCTGCCACGTCGCCTATCTCCAGGCATTCTTTATTATGACGGACAACGAACGCCTCTATTGATTCGTTGTCTCTGCGCCAGATGTTCATGACGTCCATAGAATCGCGTTCATGACGTCGTTGCTGGCAAAAATGTGCGAGGAACTTTGCTTGTAAGTCCTCGAATGAGGTCAGTGACCCCGGTGGTAAAGAATCGAACCATGCCCTGGCCAGACCTGTTAGGGTCTGTGGAAAAAATTGACACCACGTGGGCTCATCCCACCTGCCGTTGCACCCGGTGCCGGTGAAGATGTTCATGTGGTCGTCTGGGTCGGCCGAACCGTTGTATTTCCCAATGTTTAATGGGAATTTGGTGGTGGTGACATCGGCGTTTGCGATCTCAGGGACAAACTTTGATTTTTCGGCCGTAGATTTTGGCCGGTAGGGTTGGCTCTGGTGGCGCTTTGCGGCGCGGAGATATGTGGTGCGGGGTTGAGTGGGAGGGACATAGTTTCGTCCTCCCGATCTAATGTTGGTAGCATGAGACTCTCCGTGGTATATACCGTCGTCTGGATCGGTATGGCCCTGCCCTTCATGGGGGGACTGAGGTCCCAACCGGCTATGGATGTCGGGGCCATGGTGGGCTGTAGACTGTCGCCTAGTTTCACCATGTGGGCCTAGGCGGCTATATAAGTGGCCCCTGCTGCGGGACCCGTATGAGGAATCGTCCTCATCAAGTGTGCGGACTTCGCAGTAAGAAGAACCGCGGTCTTCCTGCCTGCTTCTGGAGGCCGGATGTGTTGGGGCCCTGCCGTCGTATTGTAAAATACGACCCGCAGGGGTATGCGGTGCTGGGGTAGGCCCCGCAGATACTTGCACTTCTGCGCAAGCTCTGTTGTATGTTGCGGCCAGCAGAGCTTGTTGCTGGGCGTACCAGGTATGAAGGTTCATGCTTGGAGGTATCACAGAAGCGTACTGTGATAAATCGTGCCCGAACGTAAGGGATGCGCCCCCTTGCGTTGATGTGCCAACATGTTCAACATTTGGGGGTATGGGAATAGTCCCGGTAGGCCCTGTGTTTACGGGGTTTAGGTTATCCCCGGTAGTGTTGTTTAGACGATCACACATGGTTTTTCGGAAAGAAAAAGATGGTTGAAAAAAGTGCTAAGAGTAGCGGTGGGCGCCAATGATGAAACAATGGTTAACCGGGTGGGGTTAAACTCACTGGTCTCGTCAAGTAGGGTTAATCCCTTCTTTCCGAGGATCCCTGGCCGGATCGTCCGCTGGTTAGTTCCCTGCACAAGGAAACAAGCCGTGACTCGTAACAAGGAGGATGGGGTGGGGGGTGCTCCTTGTTACCACTCTCCGGCGTGAGAATCAGTAATTTGCTTGGGAAGCAAAGTGTGATAGTAGTAGTAGTGAGGGAGTTGAGAAGTGATAGTAGTAGTAGTGAGAGAGTTGAGAAAATGATACCTCAAACCTGGTTTGGGATGGGTATTTATAGCCGAGGAGTGAAGGAGGGTAGTTGAGTAGCTAGTCTGACATCGCACAGTCTTTTGTAGGTATGTCAGACCTGTTGGTAACTGTGGTGATGCCACGTCCTGCTGTGATGTCAGACTGTTGCATACACGTGGGCTAGTAGGCGACTGTTCTCAGTGCCACTTGCACTGAGTGTCAGACCCACTTGCCTTGTAGGCAGGATGCGGTGCCAGGCCGCATCGCTGCTTGCAGTCACTGATGTTGTTCCCGCGTTCTTTGTTCTATCCAAGATGCATGCGGGATGCGGTGCCATGCCGCATCGCCGCTTAGTGACTGTTACTATTGTCCAGATCCCTTGTCGTGACGAAAATGTTCATAGGATGCGGTGTCAGGCCGCATCGCTATGCGTAACATTTGTTTCCGTCTTTAAGGTAAGTCTTCTCATCAATGGACAGATTGGACCGCTGTGTTCGAATGTGCCCGCACGAACACAAGTAAGTTATTGCTGGTGGGGGTTTTTGATAAGGGTAATGGTCCTTCGCGGTCATGCTGACGCGAGATCTGGGACCATACCCCTTTAGTGAGCATGTGAATTACAACTGTTAACATATATCGATTTCATTATTAACAACATCACGTGATCTACTGAATTCATATCTTGGTTCAAGTAAATTGATTCGTCATAATTAGTCGGCCATTAATAAGTGCATGTGATATCGTCAGTTTGCATACTTCATTTGGTGTTATTCGCTCGGACAGCAATCCGAGCGGACAACATTGTTACTCGTGCGGATTACCATCCGGTCGACCAGTAATCCATTCCATTGTCCCACACTTTGCCATTCATTTAAAATAGTTGACTTTGTTGACTGACATCCAAACAGATTACCACTCGCTCGGACAACAATCCGAGTCAAAGCATCACACCCGCTCGGACAGAAATCCGCTCGAGCGGCAATCCGAGTCATTGCATCTTATTAAAGTTTGACTTTTGTTGACCTATCCGCTCGGACAGCAATCCGAGGCACTGCAATTCAGTGAAAAATTTGACTTTGTCTTGACTGTCACCCACTCGGATTACCATCCGGTCGGACGGCAATCCGAGTCACAACATCTCACCCGAGCGTGTTATTTAGTCAACATATTCAGGCTTGTCAGTCAACTTGATCAGTGATTCATGTGAATCATCAAATGTATTCGGTGAGCATGTGATACTTAGTATAGGTGTCAACAAGTATAGCCTTTGAAGAACCAAATAATCGAGTTAAGGTCGAAGCCTGTGATCGAGGGTTTGGATCTTGTAAGAAAGCTTGGAGAACAATCCTGCAAAACAGAAAACCGTTAGGCTCCCTGCAGAGATGGGAGGGCCTCTCTACGACCACCCTCCGGCGTGTTGGATCTGAGTTTGTTTCTGATTGTATTTTGTGTTTGTAATTAAAATGAGAATGGATGAGTGTGCAGCGGAATTATGATGAAAACAAACTTTGCATACAATCAAACGAGAGTAATACTTTGATCAAACATCTTTACACAATGAATCGGAAGATTGAATTTATTTCAATAACGATTACAATGATTGATGAATGAATGCAAACTCCCCCTCAGCCAGAGCTCAGTTGTTTGTTCGTGCAAAGAAGACGATGATGCAAAAGAGCTAATAGAACAGTACAAAGTACTGAACTATTTATAGGCACTTGCAAACCACTGAGCATCTTAGCTGACGTCACCCTGAAAGTGACATCTAACCTACTAACAAACTCTAACCTCTGATCTATACAAATACTGCTATGTTAACTACTGCTATTACATTACTTTACAAGACAGACTATAGATCAGCTGCTGCAACTTTCCACTGTTGTGAACCCAGCAGTACTTGTCCGGATCAGCAGTGCTTGACTCAAGGCAGTAGATAGAATCAGCAGGGCTTTAGTTCTTTCATCAGATCTTTACTTTGAGCAGCAGTTGTAGGTCAGCACTTTGCAAGATCAGTAGATAGGAGGTCAGCATATATGAAATCACTTTCAAGGGGAGAGATTTGTATGTAAACATCTGCTTATTCTGGATCCACTGCTCTGATCCAGTTTTGGCTTTAATTATCTGTTCCTCTGATAGGGTTCAATCCCAACAATCTCCCCCTGGAACAGATAATGCAAAAACTCTTCATTATTGTGGAATTCTTTATTGCCTCGTCAACAGTTCCCTTATCTGACCTTTAAATTGTAGTTCAAAGTCTAGGGCATATGTATCTTCACCATCCCTGCTTTTATATTAGTCTAAAGTGAATCGTGCATAGGACTCTTGTAAGTGTCCTTAACCCTCTTTAATTCAGTTTTTCCTAGTTAATTAGCCTAAAGTCAAACTGTCGTAATTAGAGTTTGACTTCGTGATTAATTAATATTTGTCCAGTCAAATTTCAAATTTAAAGTACCTATGAGTTGGTAATTATGTGGGCAATAAACCCTTAAAAATGCACCCTCTGATTCCCACTCTAACTAGGTCAATTGTCGTGTCAAAGTTAATCTTAAAAAGTCAACAGAAAGCTTATTTTCAAATTAATGCATAATTAGCAATGTAGGAGTCATGCAACCTGTTTTATCATTAATATAACTTGGTGATTAATGTAAGAACATGTCTAAACATGTTCAACCCGGCAATTTTCAGTTTAGGCTCGGTTCGGAACCGAAAATCGCATAATTTGACTTTTGCTTTGCCTTTCAGTTCTGACTCAATGTAGCATGTTTTAGAAATTCCTTAGAGCTTTATTTGGACCAGGTTACATGTTAGTATAACCCTCTGTGATTATACAACTTGGTTCATTAGTTATCCGATTCATATGCATGTTTCCGTTAAATGCCTAAATGTTGACTATTATGCCCATATGACCTTAAAACGTGATTTTTGAAAAAGTAAAAGAGTAGAAACCTTCATTACTGATTTATAGACTTGTCCCTAAAATTTGACATCAGTCTAAAGTCTAGATTAGGAGTTATGCTCTAGATTAGTCTAGGGCATAAGTGGAAGATCAAGGAGATCCTGCAAATCTTCAAGACTCAGGCCAAGAGCTTGTTCCCTTGATATTTTCTCCACTTCTCCACCAGACCTGAGCAAAGTCAATACGCAGGTCTGTTTGTCAGTTTCCCACTTTTGTATTTTTGAGCCTGGTGGGTTTCTTGGGAGATGTTTATTTGCAGAAGTATTTGGTGAGGCTGGCCTATTCATAACTGGCTGAGCAGTACTTGCAGTTTGATCCAAACCAAGAGTTTCTATGATCATTTTCTTTATGCCTTCTTTTACAAGGTCATCTTCTTTTATCATCTCTTGGATGGTTTCACCTCTCAACTGTTTGTGTGCCCTTCTTTTATAGATGGCAACACCAGTTGGAGCAGTGGCTCTCCTGATCTGCAGCTTTGTTGGTCTTTTTGAAACCTCTGCTTCAGGATAGTCAGGCTTTTGAGGAACATTTGGATCTTTCTTTCTTAGTTCCTCCAACCTTTTGTAGGTGATCCTGACCACATCTTCTTTCCATCTAGCAACTTGTCTTTTGTTTCCATATTCAGCAGCAACCAGTTCTTCTTTCATTCTTTTCAGTTCTACCTGTTTGTCAGGTACATTCTTTCTAAACTTTGCCCAGTCAGGAGGAGTGTGAGTGACTTTCCTTTTTATCATGTCTTGAATTCTTGCTGCTTCATGTTCAAGCTCAGGAACAGTCCACTCTTTGTACATGTATTTCTCTCATGTGTACTTCTTGTGAGCCATGATGCTTTCAATGTAGTCTTTCTTCAAAGTTTCAGCTGCTCTTTCTGAAATTTGTTGACTGACATTTTTTGAAAATTGTTCTAGGGATCTGACCTGTGTGAGCAGATATTGATAGTTTCTTGAAATTTCTTTGTCAGATTTCCCTTGTGTGTTTCTTTTTGAGATATCCTCTGCTTGCTTGGCCTTGATTTCCAAATATTCATCAACATTTTTAGGCCAGGGATATCCTTTTATTGATGGCAAACTCCTTTTGGCAGGGTCATCCTCATAGTAAAAAGATTTTATTTCTTCTCTAACAGCTGCTAGTTCAAGAGGAAATTGAACACCAGTAGGAGGAAAGGGCTTGTACATTGGAACTGAAGAGAGAGGAACAGGTTTTGGTATTGTGACAAGAGCTGAAGATTTTGAAGATGTTTGTGGTGGTGAAGTGTCATCATCTTTGAGAATTAGGCTTCTCCTCTTTGTTTGAGGAGGGGCTGATGATGTTTTGGATGGAACAGTGGTGGTGGATGCAGTGACAGTGGTTTGTGATTGACTAATAGTTGTTGAAACAACTGGTGTTCCAACCACTGTTGTCATTACAGCAGATGTTTTAACAACTACTGTCTTCTGCCTTTTGGCAGGAGGTGATTTTGTTTTTGGTGGTAATGGTGGTAAGGCAGTGGATTTGGTGTGTGTTGAAGTGGTGTGTGTTGAAGTGGGAGCAGATGTTGAAACCACTGAAGTACCAATAGTTGTTGATACAACAGGAGTTACATCAGCTGTTTTAGGTGGTGGTTTTGGAGCAGACTTTGAACGTCTGGTTGGAATGGATTTGGGTAGCCTTACTCTTCTTGTAGGCTTCTTCTTTTCATCAACAAGATTTTCATCATCTTTTGATCCTGAAGTACCCTGATCCGGATAATCCACCCTGGCTTTCTTTTTGGCCTCTCTATCCCTTTTTACACTTGCAACTGCTTCTGCCAGTGCATTTGTGGTCACATCAATTTTCTTGCTTCCATCTGGCAAAGGGATTTGTTTGGTCATGTTTGCATTTTCTGGCTCAATGTAGAGACCATCCTCTATTCCCTTCTTTTTCCACTCCTTAATTTTCTCCCCCTTTTTGGCATTATCTGGGGGAAGTTGATAAATGAAGCGAACTTTTGGAGGAGCAGTGCCAGTGGTGTGCAGGATCTGAGTTTTGAGAGCCTTTAGATCAGCCTGAGTGTTCTTGAACCTTGACTCCATTGCATTTCTCAGCTGTTGGACATGTTTTTCATGTTGCTGATTTGCTAATTGTGCTTGTTGATGGAGAAAAGGTTGAAACAAATTCCAGAGCTCATTTGTAGCAGGTGCCTTTTGTGGAGCAAGTGCTTGAGATGGAACAGCAGTTGATTGTACCTTTTGTACTTGTAACACTTGTTATAGCATATCTTTGAGTTCTATAACAGAGTTATCAAGTTTTTCAATACGATCCGTCAATTTCTGGTACTTTAAACCATCACCCAAGTTAATGGGATCATCTGATTTCCCACTAGCAGTGGTTTTATCAGTAGTTGATGTAGGGAGTGTACTCCAAACATTAACCACTGATGCCCCTTTTTCTTGGTACTGGGGTCTTCTTCCTTCAACACTTGACAACCTTTTGATGTTGCCAGTAGGATAAATAAATCCACTGGTGGTTGGCAGAGGTGCTATGTAAGGAATTGCCTCCAAGGAAGTCTTATTAATGTAACCACTGTCCAACTGTAAACCAGTGGGTTCAACAGTTGTAGTGGCTGCTTCACTTGGACTACCACCAAGAGTTACTTGTAACTCAAGGGGTGTAACCTCCTCAGGTTGTGTTGGTGGGTTAGCAAAGATTGATTCATCAGACCCAGTCAGTTGTTGAGGTGTATTCTCATTGATAGGTGATTGAGAAGGACTGGTTAGTGCCTGGTTCAAATCAATTGCATCCAACAGCAGTTTAGTTGGTGGGGGAATTGTGGATGTGATGGGTGGTGTAGAAAGTGGATTTGCCCCGGGTATTGAGCTGTGGATGATAGAAACAAGTGTTTCCAGAGTATCATGATGTGGAGACCCTATTTGTACAACCTGTTCTTTTTGTGAAGGAGCAGGAGGAGTTTCAGTTATTGGTTGAGATATTTGTACCAACTGCTGTGAGGAAGAAGCAGCAGTGGTTTCTTGTGACTTTTGTGTTGTCACAGGCATTTGCTCTGGTATCTCATCCTCCAGAGTTGCCTTTTTGATTGGTTTGGGGGGTTTTTGATTTTTCTTTTTGTGTGGCTTTTTGTGGATTGTAGGTGTGGGTTTCAAAACAGTTGGTCTGCTGCTTTGATCACCTTGAGCAGTGGGCTCAGCAGCAAATACCTGAGGAGCAGTTGTAACTGCTAAATTCTGCTCAGGCACCTCTGCTTGTGTTTTGCAAGGTGCTAACATTCTTGAAAAAGTTTCAGTTGTTAAACTGTTTATTTGAGTAGCATCACCTTGGTTTATTTCAGCTAAATCATTCTTACTGAATTTCTTTTCAAAATAGTAACTTAAAAACCTTGGAAACAGTAAGAATGATTTTGTTTCAACATTATTAACCAAATCTTTAAAAATTTCCCGAGAATAGTTAAAATTTTCTTCTTGAAGAATTGCATATCCCAGATTTTGAATCTTTAAAGGGATTTCATTGAAAGAAGTGGTTTTATTTGAAACGCATAGTAGGAGGGTATGAAATAAAAATCTGGTTGCAGAAGGAAAATAACCTTTTTGTAAGGTAAGTTTCTTCATCATTGTGGCTTCGTACCCTCTTTCAATGAAGTCAGTTTGTAACTCGTTTTTAGTGAAAGAAATTTTACCTTCTTGATCATCGAGTTGAAAGACCTCTGAAATGGCTTGTGGCGTGATTTGGACAGCTTTACCCTTTATAGAAGAGTGTATGGTGGTTGCAATGTCTCCTTGTTTTTCAAGGGTTGCATTCTTCCAAAACTCCCTTTGGGTCTCCAAATAGATTGGTGCATCGACGGTGAACAAAGTTTTGTACTTTTATTTTGCCATGGTGTCAATGATGGAATCGAAAACATTGGTGGTTCCTGGTTTTGTGAGAAGACCCAGGAGAATGTGAGATGGTTTATATGGGATTTCAGTGGAGATAGCCTTTTGAGAGGCTGTTTGCGATGATGATTTGGAAGTGGGTTTTGTGGATGGCTTCGATTTTGTCATTTTGAAGATGATGATCGAAGAAATTTGTGAAGAAATGAGATGAAAAAACTATTTTGAGAAGAGAATTTTTAAGAATTCAATTCGACAGTAAAACCCTGTTTTGGTGGTGAGTGGGGGATTTTATAGAGAAGGAAGTGAATGCTGACGTGGCAGCCGTTACAAAAGGTCTGACCACTATGTACTGCCCACGTGACAACCCCTGGTGAAAGTGAAGGACAGTACTTTTATGAAAGTGACTGATGAAGGCAGTGGTATGAAAACAGTGGATGATTTTCACTATCAGTGGATAGTATATCAGTGGATAAGACACTGCTTTTGAACAACATAGTTTATCAAAGAAATGAGAGAACAGGGGTTGACTTTCAGCAGTGGACAGACTTTTGAACAATCAGTGGTTATGGCAGACTTTTAAGGATTTTAATGAAAATTTCATTGTTAGCTATTTTTAAGGATGGATTTTTGATTTTCTGAAAACATTTTGTTGCTTTTATTCATAGAAAAAAACAAGATGTTGCTTGTTATTCCATGTTCAACATCCCAATCCTAGAGACCAAGCTTTCAAAAGTGGCTGTATCAAGTGCTTTTGTGAGCACATCTGCCAGCTGGTCTTTAGTTGGGACATGATGCAGAGAAATCAAACCTTTTTCATAGCAATCCCTCACAAAGTGATGTCTGATGTCGATGTGTTTGGTGGTTGAATGGGAAACTGGATTTTTGATGATATTTTCTGCTGCCTGGCTGTCCAACATGAGTGGTGTCTTTAAGGCAGTGATACCAAAATCCAGCAACTGATTTTGAAGCCACAGGAGTTGGGCTGTACAGCTTGCAGCAGCAATATATTCAGCTTCAGCAGTGGATGTTGAAACAGCTGCTTGCTTTTTGCTTTGCCATGAAACTAAGCAATCACCTAGAAACTGGCACCCTCCTGAAGTGGACTTCCTTGTGGTGTGACATCCAGCAAAGTCACTATCTGAAAAACCTGAAAGCTTGATGTTCCCATTAGCTGGATACCAAATACCAAGTATGGGAGCACCTTTTATGTATCTGAAGATCCTTTTTACAGCAATGAGATTTGATTTCCTGGGAGCTGATTGACTTCTTGCACAGACACATGTTGCAAACATGATGTCTGGTCTAGATGCAGTTAGGTACAATAAAGACCCAATCATGCTTCTATAAAGTGCTTGGTCAATCAACTCATCTTTTTCATCAGACATGACCAGCTTATTTGTTGCCATGGGTGTGCTGCATGGTTTACAATCATTCATATCAAATTTGGTCAAAAGTTCTTTAGCATATTTGCTTTGATGAATGAAAGTTCCATTTTGCAATTGCTGAACTTGGAAGCTAAGAAAGCATTGCAGCTCACCCATTGCACTCATTTCAAACTCAGCTGTCATGAGTTCTCTAAACTCCTCACACATTGAGTTACATGTGCTTCCAAAAATAATGTCATCCACATAAATCTGGACAATCATTAAATCCTTCCCTCTCCATTTTAGAAACAGTGTTTTATCAATGGTACCTGTTTTGAAACCATTTGAGAGTAGGAAGTTGGAAAGAGTTTCATACCAGGCCCTTGGTGCTTGTTTCAGGCCATACAGAGCTTTGTTCAGCCTGTAGACATGATCTGGATAAAATGGATCCTCAAAAGCTGGAGGTTGACAAACATACACCTCTTCTTGAATTGTACCATAGAGGAAAGCACTTTTGATATCCATTTGAAACACCTTCATATTGTGGTTGACAGCAAAGGCCAGGAACAGTCTAATGGCTTCCAATCTTGCAACAGGGGCAAATGTTTCATCATAATCAATCCCTTCTTCCTATCTGTAACCTTGAACCACAAGCCTGGCTTTATTCTTGATAACAATACCCCTTTCATCAGTTTTGTTCTTAAAGACCCACTTTGTGCCAATGGGACTAACCTCTTCTGGCAGTGGTACAAGCTCCCATACTTGTTGTCTTTTAAACTGTTGGAGCTCCTCTTGCATGGCTTCTACCCAGCTGTTGTCTTTCAGTGCCTCTTGGTACTTGACTGGCTGATGGAGTGATAGAAAACCAGCAAAAAGACAAATGTTTTGGGTTTGGCTTCTTGTGAGCACCCCTTCATTTATGTTGCCAATGATTTGATCAGGTGGATGAGATCTCAAGAAGATTAAATCTCCTTGGTATGGTATGATGGCATTTGTTGGTGAAGGCTGCAAATGTGTATCATCTGAGCTAACCACTGCTAGGGACTTTGATGATCCAGCAGTGGCTTCAAAAGGTGGTGGAATAGGAGGTAATGAAGTGGACATCTGCTGACTTTTATCCACTGTTTGAGGACTTTTGTCAGCAGTGTTTGAGGATGTGGAAGCAGTGGTGGATGGGCTACTTTGGTCAACAACTGTTGAGGTAGCAGTGGTTGAGCTTTGACAACTGTTTTGAACAGCTGGTGCTTTTCCCTTTGTGGCAGACCTTTGAGGGATGATGATTTCATACCCATAGTCTGGTGTTGTATCCTCTGATGGACCTGCACTGTTAGTCATGACAGCAGTATTTTCAAAAGTAAATTTTTCAAGATCAAACAGATCTGCAGGATTTGCTGGGATTTTCATTGATGAAAGTTCATTGAACTTAACATTCAAAGTCTCCTCCACTGCCTTGGTCCGTGTATTGAACACTTTGTAGGCCTTGGCAGTGGTTGAGTATCCCAGATGATAACCACAATCAATTTTGGCCGCAAATTTTGAAATGGAATCTTTTAAGTTCAAAATAAAGCATGGGCAGCCAAACACTTTGAAATATGAGATCAGTGGTTTGATTTTATACAGAATTTCATAAGCAGTCTTTTTGTGCCTGGGGTTTATTAAAACTCTGTTCTGAACATAGCAAGTAGTGTTTACTGCCTCTGCCCAGAAAGTTAATGGCAAACCTGAATCTGCAAGCATGGTTCTGGCAGCCTCAATCAAAGTTCTGTTCTTCCTTTCCACTACCCCATTTTGCTCTGGTGTTCTAGGGATGCTGTACTGCCTTACAATCCCTTTCTTCACACAGAAGGCATCCAACTCCTTATTTTTGAATTCTGTGCCATTGTCACTCCTGAAGCTTTTCACTGGAAGGTCAAATTGCTTTTCAACCTGTGTTACAAAGTCTTGCAAAATGCCTGCAGTCTCATCTTTTGAGTGTAAAAAGAAAGTCCATGTAAACCTAGAAAAGTCATCAACAATAACCAAACAATATCTTTTCTTTTTGAGGCTCATGACTTGAACTGGGCCAAACAAATCCATGTGTAGCATTTGCAAACACTGGGTTGTTTTGGACTCTTCAATGGACTTGTAAGAACTTTTATGTTGTTTTCCTTTTAAACAGGAAATGCAATGTTCAGGGCATGAAAACAATTTTTGTGGTAGGCCTCTCACCAACCCATTTTTAGAAATTTCAGTGATTGTCTTAAGATTTGTGTGCCCCAGCCTTCTGTGCCAAAGTTCTGTCTCTTTGTTAGAGGCAGCTGAGAACAGACAGGCATCAGCTCTGGGACACTCTTTTGACATGTCAACAACATAAACATTGCCACTTCTTTGAGCAACAAGTTTAGTTTGACCAGTTTTGATTATTGCTTCAATCTTTTTGACCATTTCTGGTCCAACAATCCTACAACAATCTTTTGTGAAGAATGACCCAAACCCTTTGTCACTCATTTGTGATACACTCAGAAGGTTGAATTTTAGATTGTCTATCAGATTGACATTTTCAAATTTTACATTTCTAGACTGCACTGTACCAGACCCTAGAACTTTCCCTTTACTATTATTCCCAAAGGATATATCACCCCCACCATGGATTTTAAAGTCTTTGAGGAGGGCTTTACATCCTGTCATGTGCCTGGAGCCTCCACTATCTACATACCAAAGACTATCAAAACATGCAGAAGCTCCCTGCACATGTAGTAAAAGGATTAGTTCATTAAGGTCTCCAAAGCCAACAAGGCTTTGGATGGGGTCTCAACAGTGTCTGGGATGGATGCAGAATGATGGACAGTGGTTAGGTCAGGGGTTTGGACTGTTTTATGTTACACCCTAAAACGTTTTAACCCAATTTATCGCAGCGGAAAGTACATACCTAAAATTTCTTTCATGATAATCTTTCTTTCAATTAAATACATTAATCCCTTTTTATAAATTAATCAAAAACTAACATACTTATATCAATTTGAGTGACAACAACACACCCACGTACAATCCATATATTGACTCGATCTTCAACCGCGTACACTTCTTGATGAAACATCCAAAACCCTGTACGGTCTGCAGTCACCACATTCAATCAAATCATTAGCAACAGGTGACATAATAAAAAAAATTATAAATCTTAACACATGCATAGTAAAGCGTCAACATATCCTGCTTTCTCTTATACCAGCCCCTTCATGGATCCATTCCTTCACTAGCATCGGATTGCGCAGCTAACCTTCATTTTCATTGTTAACATGCCTATACTTTACATTAACTCTCAATAGAAACGGTTAGTATCATTAACTTCCCTTCATACGAACATATTCTCGAATACCCATAACTCATCTTTATGCCTAATTCATTATGTAAGTTCCCTTTCTTACCCAAACTTAATCGAATCTCTTTCTTAACCACTCCCATCTCATTTGTACTAAAACTTAACTTGGTAATAACATCGATTCATATCTTCTCACACTACTTTCAATAAGTACCCTATATCATAACTATTGTACCAAACAAAAGGGTAAGTTCGGAGTGCACTTACCTCGTGCGTCCGAGTTCAAGCATAGCTTCCGTGTCTATCCTTAGCCCGTTGCCCTTCCATGCTTGTGTCCATGTTGACATGACTCCTATCCATACATGTCATCACATTCATTATTAGCATACAATTTCACTTGTCATTTTCTCCTAAGCATTTCATCAAACACTTGGTGTGCATAACACTTTCTAAGCATAATGTACAAGTGCTTAAAGCATGTTCTTCCTTATTTCATCTTATGAACCATTACATTCAAACAAAATCTCATAATCATAAATTCCACATCAAGTTTATCTATCTTAGTCTATCATACAACACCTTATACATCAAAAGATCACACTATTACATCTACAAGTTCATCATGATCATCATCTTCACACTCATGCAATGGGTTTCATTCTAAATCATCCAATTACTTGAAATTATTCATAACAAGAGTTCTATTTGGTGTTTCTAACACCTCTACATGCTTAATTTCATACCAATTCATGATTTACAACATAACCCACTTCGTGGGTAATCACCAATCTAGAATCTAAGACATACCTTATGATCCCCTAGTGTAGGTGATCACAAATTCGTGTTCGGTTCTGAGTTTGAGCTTTAATTCATCATCCAACTTGAAGCTTCTTGAAGAACTAGGGTTTGAACCCCTTGTTCTTCTCCTGAACATTCGACACACACACACACACTAAATGTGTGTTGTGTGTTAAATTGTTGTTTTATAAAACATAAGTTTCCATGTTACAATTTAGCCCCTTGTGTTCACCCTTTAAATATAACTGGCACAAACTTTTAAATCTTTAATAGTTTTTACCCTACACTTAACTAGGTTAATTAGCCTAGTTATTTGTTTCATATTATAACATACAGGAACATGTGGTGAATATATAAACCTTCGGGTTTTGGGGCGTTACATTTTAGGACAATGTTTCTCTAACCACTGTTGTGGGTCTTGACCAATCATCTGCTGGTAACCAAAAGGATGCCTATTCACTTTAGGTTTAGAGGCCTTTTGTAGGCCTCATAAACGTGTGAAATCCTTTGGTAAGACTGTTTTTCCTTGCCTTTTCTGAACTGATTGGCAGGGGGTGCATCAGTAACCTGAACATCTCTTTTGACAGATGTTTGGTTCAGCTGTTTTGTGACAGCTGTTTGAACTGGCACAAACAGTGGTTGTTTCTTGGTGAATTTGACAGATGTTGATGATGATGATGGACTCAAGGATGTTTTAGCAATGTACTCATTCTTTTTCACATCAAAGTTTTTGAGATACACACATGCTTGAGTTTTGTGGTTTGTTTTACCACAAACAATGCAACTTTCAGCTGAGACAATGACACTTGTTCTGTTTAAATCATAAGCTTTTAAGTGGAAACAATCTTTTGTTAGATGATTCCTTTTCTCACAGAATTCACAAAACAAGTTATCAATTTTTTCTTTCTTCTTTCTCTTTTCAGACTCTTTTGCAGCAGAGGTTTTAACCACTGCTGGGATGTCCTTGAGAGGTATGATTTTAGCTTTTGGAGCTTTAACACCATCAGTTGATGTAAAGTCCATTGGCTTGAAATTTTAAAGAATATCACACTCATCAGACCATTTTGGTTTAAACTAATGATCTTCAAGCTCCTTGAAAGTGGAGGATCCCATTGGTCTGTTAAGTGTGATTTTGTTACCAAGTTTGTCAGTGATTTTCACTTCTTGGCCATTCTTGTTTGTGGGGATGAGCTCAGTGGCTACATCAGTGGTTTGGACAGATTTTTCAAAAGCAGTATGTTCATCATCATATTTTCTATAACCAACCCCAAATTTCACATTGCTTTCAATCTGTTTAGCAAGCATCACCTCATATCCTCTGCAGGATTCCACCCATCTTTCACAAGTAATCTGGGTGGATTCCAACTACTTTTTGCAAACTTGGTATTTTTCTACCATAGTTTGAAGTTGGGTTTTGGTTATGCTTTGCTCTTCTTTTAGACAGCTGATCACTTTTTCCTTTTCAGTCAATTTGTTTTTAAGTTCTTTTAAAGACTTTTCAAATTTAACTTCATCAGTTAAGATTTTATCCCGAAGGTTTTCATTCACCTCTTTGATGTTAGCAAAAGCAATTATGCAATTGTCAGAACACAGTTTTTCAAGAACTTGAGGAGATACCTTGGCAGCTGCCATCATTGCACAATTACATTGATGATCTTCTTCATCATTAGCTTTCACCTTCTTTTCACCAGCCTTTTCTTCCTTCTCTTCTTCTTTGTCCTCTTCGGACCATGGATCTGTCATTGGTTCAATCAGGGTACCTGAACTTTCTCCCAATAGTAGTTCACCAGCCACAGCAGTAGCCACTGCTTCAGTCACCTCATCCACTGTTTCAATACTCAGCTGTTCCTATTCAGTTTCAACCCCCTCCTGTATTGACTCTAATGCCATCAAACAAAATTCATTATGAGAAGAATCGTTAGAAGCATAGAGTGCAAAATTTTCATCACCAAGGTCTTCAGGCATACTGCTCCAGTCAACAAACCCTTGAGTGAAAAAGCTTTGTTGATCTGGTTGTACTGCTGCTGGAGCAGTGGTTTGAGGTGCAGCAGGTTGCACTTGTACCTGTGGAGCAGGGGTTTGAACATATTGGATCTGTGGAACAGTAGTTTGGACATAGTGCACTGGCACAGGGGCAGCAACATAGTGAGCAGTGTTCACTTGAGCTGCTGGGGCATACTGGGTATAGTGCACAGTGCTTTGGTTTTGAGGTCTAGGATTTGAGCTAGGATGAGTAATTATGGGACCAGTAGTTTGACTCCTACATTCCCTAGCGAAATGTCCCAACCTATTACACTTGTAGCACTTGATTTTCGATTTATCCAACCCAACCCTTAGATTCCCATGCAAACCTGGGAATTTTCGCCCTGTTCTTTTGTAAAATTTGCTAGTTCTAACACTTAGCAAAGCCAGTTGGTGCAGGATGTCCATTTCCTCTAAGTCAGTGGGATCAAAATGTTGCAAATCATTGAGTTCAGAGCATAAATTGTCTGACATCTGGTTTTCGTTTGCAGTGAATGCATAACTAGCAGAGTGAGGATCAGGGTTGTTAAAATTTGCCCCAGCAGTTATGTCAATGAAATGATCATAACCCTGATCCTTACCACTGCTCCCAGATTCTTCTTGACCCAGAAGAGCAGTGTTACCGAATGTATAATCATCAACGGCTTTTCCTAACTCTTGTAACTTCCTTTTCTGGTTCAACTCCCTTTCGTAGGTCAGGAGTCGACCATGGAGTTGGGTCAAGGTCAGATCCTTGAACTCAGGTGAATTTCGGGTGACAAAAGCTATGGTGTCCCATTTTTCTGGCAGTGACCTAAGGAACCTGCTATTTTGAGTTGAGTTTGTAAAAGTGGTATTAACAAGCCTCAGTTCACTGATGAGACAACTGAAACGCTCAAATTGTTGCGTCAGTGATTCACCTCTAACATGACAAAATGTTTCATACTGTTGGTCCAGGATTTCCCTATTGTTTTCTATGACTTCTTCGGTTCCCCCAAACTGTTCCTTAAGCGCGTCCCATAACTCTTTAGCATTGTTACAGTGTAACAGTCCAGCATATATTTCATTGGGCAATGCTGATGCTATGATGCTAAAAGCTTTAGCATCTAGTTCGAACTTTTGATAGTCGGTTTCGGTATAATTTTCAACTGGTTTTGGAACGAACTTTTTAGCATCTTCAGCGCTTGGCACTGTAGGAACATGAGGACCAAAGATGACAGACCTCCAACATCCTGTGCTTTGTTGAGCGAGGATGTGACCCATCCTCCTCTGCCAGATGTTGTACTCATTTCTTTTTAGCATAGGTGGTTTAAAAAGCGAGCCGATGTTGTTTTTATCATCCTGAGATTGTGACGTCATTCTTGTTGTTTTACAGACACTGAGAAATCAACTTTAATGGTGATTAATCCTTGCTCTGTTTTTCAACAAACGAACAAACGATCAGTATCAACTGTTATGAGCTGAACTATTTACGTCAAAATGATTGTTAAATCAAATTTAACTGTCCAGGCTCTGATACCAATTGTTGGATCTGAGTTTGTTTCTGATTGTATTTCGTGTTTGTAATTAAAATGAGAATGGATGAGTGTGCAGCGGAATTATGATGAAAACAAACTTTGCATACAATCAAACGAGAGTAATACTTTGATCAAACATCTTTACACAATGAATCGGAAGATTGAATTTATTTCAATAACGATTACAATGATTGATGAATGAATGCAAACTCCCCCTCAGCCAGAGCTCAGTTGTTTGTTCGTGCAAAGAAGACGATGATGCAAAAGAGCTAATAGAACAGTACAAAGTACTGAACTATTTATAGGCACTTGCAAACCACTGAGCATCTTAGCTGACGTCACCATGAAAGTGACATCTAACCTCCTAACAAACTCTAACCTCTGATCTATACAAATACTGCTATGTTAACTACTGCTATTACATTACTTTACAAGACAGACTATAGATCAGCTGCTGCAACTTTCCACTGTTGTGAACCCAGCAGTACTTGTCCGGATCAGCAGTGCTTGACTCAAGGCAGTAGATAGAATCAGCAGGGCTTTAGTTCTTTCATCAGATCTTTACTTTGAGCAGCAGTTGTAGGTCAGCACTTTGCAAGATCAGTAGATAGGAGGTCAGCAGATATGAAATCACTTTCAAGGGGAGAGATTTGTATGTAAACATCTTCTTATTCTGGATCCACTGCTCTGATCCAGTTTTGGCTTTAATTATCTGTTCCTCTGATAGGGTTCAATCCCAACACGGCGTGAGGATAAGTATTGGTAGAGAGAGAAAGTAGAGAGAGAGAATAAGGACGAAGGTTCAGAAAATCGTACTTGGCCTTGTACTTGATGGGTTATTTATAATGGTCAACTGAGATTACGTCATTCATCCAGACGCACTTAAATAGAGGTTCGTCCTCGGAGTTATGGGGGAACGGGCGTATCTGAGATATCCGTTCAGATGAGTCCGGTTCGTCCCTTGTGATCATGTCCGGCCTCGGATATGTATCTTCAGCCTTCATTAATATCAAGGTCAAGTGATTCTCTAAAGAATAGATAGATTCATATTAAAGTTTGCATGAGAATTGATTAAAGTATGTCGGCCACTAATATTCTGAATTGATTCTCGTTGAACTTAGAGAAGGTTACTGACGAACACATGCAATTGATAAAATTGTTATTTCTTTCGGTCCAATAAAGAATTTAGAAGACATAAATTTTTTGGCCATATAATAATTGTTTGCATGTGAGTTCATTTTGAAATTCAAGATTCATTGTTAAAGTCTAAGTGAAAAAGTTATCCGATCGGACAACTCACTCATATCGTTTGTCTTATTGTGCTACCCGAACGGACAACCGTGCTATCCGGTCAGACAACTCACCCGAACGGACAACAGTGCTACTCGGTCGAACAGCAAGTAATCCGGTCGAACAGCAAGTAATCCGCTCGGACAACTTTAATTCTCATCCGGTTGGACAGCAATTCTTATCCGATCGGAAAGCATAAAGATCATCCGTTCGGACAGCAAACTCACCCGAACGGACAGCAACCTCCGATCGGACAGCAATCCTAGCAAGTTGCCACCTGTTTTCTGAAACTTTGACTTTTGTTGACCTATCCGACCGGATTACCACTCGGTCGGAAGGCAATCCGAGCCATTGCACCTAATTAGTTTATGTTGATTCAGGTAATTCAAGGAGATAAAATCATGGCAAAAATTGTTCCTTTCAAAGATACCCGAACAGATGAAGTAAAATATGTCAACAGGAAGATGTTAGCTCTAACAATGAAAGACAGACATTATCATGCATGGAAAGAGGCTAAAAGCGCGAAGAGATGGGATGCTGACAGAGAATGCTATTTGGATCCTAAGGGAAATATACTTGTGGAACCATCGACACTTCTTGTTGAGACTCTGATCGAGCAAATAGCAGAAGAGGAAGAAGCAAGACAAAGAATGTGGTGGGGAAGTGATGAAGAAGAGAAAGAAAATGAGCTGCAGTCGAAAAATATCGATGATGGGATAATCAACATGACCAAAGAGATGACTGCAGAAAATTTGAAGAAAATGGCTGATAAAGTTCTTGCAGCGAAGGAATTAGAGGTAGATTCTAAATCCGGAACTGAGTCAAAGAGCAAGGTCAGTTCTAATGATTCAACAAATGGGTCAGGTAAGACTGATAAAGCCAAGATTGACAGTGACTGCAAAAATTGCATGAAAGACTGCAAGATTTGTAGCACACATGCATATCTCAGTACCAAAAAGACTGAAGAACTGACTGAAAGAGTTAGAGAAGTTGAAAATCAAATCTTAAATCGTGACAAATTGATGAAAGCTTCAAATGATCGAATTAAAGAATTAACCGAGAAACTTGAAAATGATAAAATTGAAGTAGAACGAGTAAGAAAGGAAAATGAAAAGTTGATTCATGAAAATCGATAACTTTTTGAAAATCATGAGAAGTTAAAGAGAACGATTAAAGATTATGATGAAAGAAACAGTAAAACAAGCAAATAAAATTTTCAATTGTCAGGAGTCCTTCAGTCGAAAGAAAAGCAAATCAACCAACAGTTAGATGAGATTGCTAATCTGAAGCTTCAGTTTGAAGAAGCTAAGATAGAAAATGAACGCATCAATCTGAAACTCAATAGTTACAACTCCGCAAGTTTTGTTCTTTAACATATTGTTCCCAAACCCATTGGGAAGAACAAAGCTGGCGAAGATGTATATGCTGATGGAACAGGGGTTGGGTATCATCAAGTTCCACCACCTGTGTTGAATAATTTTTCAAAGAAAAAGTCTGGGTTGGTTAACAATGATGAAACAAATGAAATTAAACTTCCAGAAACAATTGACATCACATTCAGTTCATCATCCGATGAAGACAGTGTTCAGTCCGAAGTTGTTAAAAGTATGGTTGAAAATGTTTTGAAAGACTCAACTGAGGATGAAGAATGCTTTTTGGATAAATACATTCCGAAATCAAAATCCAAAAACAACTTAAGTGAAGAACCTACTCTTGTAATGTACAAGATGTCGGGCTCAGATAAGTTGTATTCGGATCTTGAATTTCCATTGGAGAATGTGAATGTTGACAAATTAAAAAATGTGTTTAAACTTGTCGAGATCGATGTGTCTGAAATCGAAGGTTTGAAACGTTCCGAAAGGCAATTGAACTTTGAAAAAGATAAATCTTACTATAAAAAACCTGTTGTACCACCGCGTTTTTCTAACAACAACCAAAACAGATGGCCGGGTGGTTATCAGGGTGGTAAGAACAATCAAAGAAGGAACTTTCAAAACAAGAAGTTTGTTGAGAAAAAGGTGTTTGTGAAAAGCTCGAGTTCTCATTCCGAGCAAGAATCAGAAATTTTTTCAAAATCAAATGAAGAATTCTTTGAGAAGAAGGCCTCACAGCCTCAGACCGAAGGCAAAATTCGGGAAGTTGATACCCGAACATGCTTTAAGTGCAACAAAGTTGGACACATTGCACGAAAGTGTCCAAACCCAAAGCCTGTTAATGTTGAAAAACATAAATCTGAGAGTGTGAAACTAAGAACTATCAGATTTGATTCCAAACAAACTTGGAGGTACAACACAAACAAGTTTGCTTCGAATCAAACCTGGAAATCAAACCAGACTAGGTTTGATTCAAGACAAACCCGAAATTTTCACACTTCCAGATTCAGAACAACACAAAGTTGGCAAACATCAGTTGATATGACAAAGCCAAGTCAATTTTGGAAACCAAAAAGTGTTGTTCAAAATCAAAACACAGAGTCACGATTTTACAAACGAAATGCGACAAAAGGTCAAAACTAGGTGGTTAAGAAACAAGTGACTACTGTGAATGATGAGAAAGTCAAAGTCAAAGATGAAAAAGTTTTTGTACAAAATGACAAAGATTTTCCATCATTAAATGAATATTGTGTCGAAATGCCTAAGGTCAAACAGACCTGGGCTAAATTGTTCAAGTAATTGAGTTTTTGTGAATGTGTAGGTGCTTATGAAGTTTGATTGTCAAGAAAAAGAATTGATGAGCAGCCTGGCACTGGAGGAGAAGGCTGTTGAACCCTGGTTTGGTTAAACAGGGAGTTTGTTTGTTCTGTACATAAATAAACAATATTTCAAAAAACCCTAAAAATTGAAAATTTAAAAATAAAAAATATGTTTGTTTTTAAATTTGTAAAAAAAAAATCAAAAATCTAAAAATATGATTGATTGAATACGCCAAAACCCTCACGGCTGAACAAACATGATACTTTCACAAGATTGAAAAACGGTTTTCAAACTGTCAAAAATCAATAGGTTGTAAATCATGGGGGTACGTTATATTTTATGTAAAATCAGTGAATGAGAAGCAGAAAATGGATGGCGAGACAAAGCTATCTACATCGGTTTGTCAAATTTTCTTTAAATGTTTTGGATTTTAGGGGGAAGTAAAAATTTCAGAAAATACAAAAACATTTGAAAATTTGAAAAAGCACAAAACTCATTTTAAATTGAAAAATATTGAAAAACGACAAAAACATGAGAAAATGAAAAAGAGCTAGTGTAAAAAGAGGAAATGATAGTACATCAGCAGACAATCACAGTACGCTAAAGAAATGGAATGGTAAAATGTGATAAACGATTTCACTGATGATATGCCGGTAAGTTTTTACACGCTTAGTAGGTTTGTTCGGGATATAAACCTAAATCACAACTTGCTTTTACGTGGGGAACATCTCTCGGATATATAGGTAACCCCTGAAATCCTGTTTGAAAGGCTCTATTTCTGACATACTAGGTCTTTGTACGTGGTGATATCTGGGGTATTATACCTGGACTTCTGATTTTGCGGGAGCAATAACCTAGTCCTCATATAATACTTTGCACAGCTTTATTCATAAAGCCCCCCCTCAGCATAAAAAATGATGAAACATTGAAAAATGCTAATCATGTGCTGTTGTAAAAGAAGATCCCCAAAGGGGACCCACCTAAAGTTGAGCCATCATCTCTCTGATTTTGCGGAAGCAATAGCCTGAGCTCTCATGGCCTCAACACTTAACCCCTTACAGATATCACTAGTGTGCACTCACCTGTAAGACTGAATATAGTAGTCTGGATACGGGAGTATATTCTGAGGTGGGACACGCGAATAAGTTTAAGTCCTTAAAACACTAATCTCGTATCTCGAAACAGTTGAACTTTGTGTGAAAATTTAAGAGGATCAGTATATCGGCAATCTAAGTGAATTGTTTAGAACTTATAGTGTTTAAAGCTCAACGGTGGTTGTGATTTGTCATAAACTGATATGATCTTCTGACACAAACTCAAACAAAAATATTGTCTGTAAATATTTCTTTATTGCTTTATATTTCAGGAAACTAAATTTTTTTTTTTGATTTCTGCTTTATTTTCGACAACCGATGTCTAAGAGCTGAGTTTCAAAATCTAAGTATGCTAATCGTGTTTCTGAAAATAAAACAAGTTCATTTATTTGAAACTTGAAATTTTTAAATTCAAAAACAGTTTGTGATATCTCTAAGGTCATTAATTTGGACTTGGATGATTTACTGTGAGGGATTTGGATTCTTAATTGTTAAAATCAGATTAAAGAGCTATGTTCCAATCTTGGTCGCTTAAATCGTCAAATCTATAAAGTTTGTTGATAGGGGAAGTGGAAATGTTTTAAAAGTGCCAGGTTACGGTTCCTGGACAACTGAAAATGCTTTCAATGTAAAAAATATTTTAGCTTATGTTGAGAAAGCCAGGTCATCAATCCTGGAGGTTCAAAATGTTTTTACTTATGAATGTAAAAGATTTGCAGATGGTATTCCAGATTACGATCCCGATAGCAGAGTCTAAGGGGGAGTCTGAAGACAAGCTCAACGCAAGATAGAGTGTGCATTCAAGGAGCCAGGTAACTATCCTGGAGGAGCTTGTATCCGGAAAGCCAGGTGTCGATCCCAAAAGCACGGAAGCTTAACGAAAGGGGGAGCCTGAAGAAAAGGAGTCTGATCGAAAAGAAGAGCAACGAAAGCCTGAAGACAGATCCACGGGGATTTTGTTCGAGAAAGAGGGAGTCTGTGGTTGCTGATGATATCAAACCTGCTAGAAGACTCAGAGAGAGAGAAAGATAAGACGCTACGAGATTGACTACGACAATATCCAAGGGGGAGTCTGTTAGTGCAGTATGTCTATCGCCTTCGTCAATCAGAACCGTAGCAGAATTAGAAGAGAACTAGAATTTATGTTAAGTGATATAGTTATAAAGGCAAGGTGGCAATCTTGTAAATAAGGAGAAATCCTTATAAGCCTTGTGCCTATAAATAGATGCCTTAGGGTTTAGAATTAGAACTTTTGCACATTTGAAATTTGGAGAGCTTGGATTCTAGAGAGAGAGTCTAGAGAGAGAAAGTGTTCGTAGGTGATTCTCGGAGCTTGTACTTGTCATACTGATCAATAAGAATCACGTAAATTGTACGATCTTGTGTTCGGTCCACGCACGTGTACGGATTCCGCACGTCACACGTGTCATTACGCAATCGTTCGGAGTGAAAACCGGTCCTACAAAGCACACTAAACTGCATAGTTTAGCACCTTAACGAACCGGTAACCAACCGGACACTACCCTAAACACCAAATTTTCACTAGAAGCACTGTTTTAACATTACCAAGCTAGTTATGGTCCCCGAACATCATAACACACTATAAAAATATCTAGTAACCAAATCTCTAACTACATACTTGAATTTTAACTAATAACTGACCATTAGTTTAAACCTAGTCTACTACCCCCCACCTAGTGGACGGCCAACATGGCCCCCACACTTGTGATTTTCTTTCAATTAAAAACTAGATCATGTTGGTGCTTTTAGAACATATGAACCTTGGGTTAAAGTCTTAAAATGGTTATAAGTATAACCTAAGTGATCTAAGACTCATATCCTCACACACTAAAACACACACATTTTCTCCTCTTCCTCCTCTTGTGTTCTCGGCCGAAACCCAACCCACACACACTCACCATCATTCAATCATTCTCATACATTTCAAGCAGACTCAAAGGTGTTAGAGGTTGCATAAGGAAGCTAGGAGCTTACGGAAGTTCAAGGACCTTCTTCATTAGCTTTTATCCACTCTATTTCTCCTCTTGATCATCCCTAGACATGAGCTAGTGGTAAGAACATCCTACACTCCATTTTACAACACATCTTAGTGGTTAAAAAAAGATGCACAATGATAATCTTGAAGAACATTAAGAAACATGAACTTGAAACATGAACATAAGCTTGAATACATAAGAAATCTTAATGTTTATGTGTTGTTATGCTTGATGATTGTTGTTTATTCATGCATTTGATGTTGATCATCATATGATCTTGCTAGATCATGATTAAAAACATAATCTAGCAAGATGAGAGGATGAAAATGTGGTAGGATTATAGATCATCCTCACATAGAACATGAACTTGAAAGAATATGTGGTTTTCTTGTAAAATAATGATCAAAGTAAGTTGTAATAGTTGTAGATCTAAAATTTCATGGATGATTTCTCAAGAAACCAAGTTAAAAATACAAGTTTTACTTAATCTTGGTTCTTAAACAAATAAACCTTATTTTTGGTGGTTAATAAAGTGTAGAAGTATATGTGTAACAAGAAAAATCCATGAAGAAACATTTTTAGAAAATAAGATTGTAAGTTGTAAAGATCTAAATTCTTTAAAAATGATGTTTCTAAAGAATCAACCACACTTTAAAGGGTAACAAGGCTTACTAAAAACACTAGTAGGTTACTACAAATATTTATAAATTTTCAAGTTCATGAAGTGGTAGTGTATGCTTGTTTTTGGCAAAATTGGTAAGTATAGATGGTTTATTGTTGATTATTGGTTGATTGTGTGGATTTACAAAAGAAAATGATATACCTTCAAGGTATGGAAACCTCCATTTTTAGGGGAAACTATGGCAAAAATTTTCTAAAAATTAAACACTTAGAAAAATATTTCTAAACAAATATTTACAAGTGTATTTCAAACCATAGATTTTCACATAAAGTTTGCCATAGAATTTTTGTTCAAAAATATAAATATTGGAGGTTGGTTTTTATAAATAAAAGTGACTAAATATGTATTTAGGAAATATATATTTAGATCACACCATGTGTGTGATTATTTGTATATTTTGTGTATTAGTTATATTATTTTAGGACTTGAAATAATATAACTCATCAAAATACTAGAAATTACAATCCAAAATATTACCAAAATTCCAAGAATATGAATATACAAGTTATACACAAGATATTGGTGAAACCGAACAAAGGAATATAACTCACAAAAATATTCCGGAAAATTTATTCACAAGTATATTTTGGTAAATAATATTTTGGGCACCAAGAGAACAAAAAATGTGATTTTCATAATTATTACAAAGTTATATCATATATTTTTTACAAGAAGAAAATATATTATTTTTTGGGGTGAATAAAAATATGTATTGTCTTGGAAATACTAGAAGATATATTATTGTTGGAAGAAATATATATTTTTCTCAAACAAAAACGGAATATATTATTTTTGGAGAAAAATAAGCATATATATATATTTTCCAAGTTAGACTTGAAAATATATTATTTTTGGAACTTATATGAAAATACAAATATTTTTGCCAAAGGAAAAATTAAAAATAATTTTTCTAAGTAGCATTTCTCAATATATATATATATTGAAGTATCTTTACTAGAAATATTATTCCGGAAAAACTTATACAAAATTAAGTATAAGGATACTTAATAAACACAATAAAAATACGTATTCTCGTACGTATAAATACGCTCCGGAATACGACACCAATACTTGGCAAAATATATAAGTATGAATACACCCATCCTTGGGAAGGATATACATGTATAACTACATAAAAGTTAACAAGTTAAAATATATTGTTTTAACTATTATTCCAAAAATTTAATAAATATAATTTAAGTTAAAATATTTATTATTTTGACAAATAATTATATAACTTGTAATAATATTGAAGACACAAGAAAGTAAATCAAAGACACTAATTTATACTAAGTCAAGGCACAACCCGCTCGGCTAATAAACCATTAGTACGTTGTAGGTAGTCGTGCACGCAAGTTAACAGCTTTGGGTTACGACCAGATACGAAGAACGCAAGACAGTGAGTTCATGTTTCCCCCATTTTTTTGTTTAACTGTTTTCGTTTTATAACTTCGGGGGTGAAATACATGTTACAAATGATTACGATTACAAATGGTTAACTAAAAAATGAACTGTTAGATCATGTGAATGGGTAGGCGTTAACTTGAGACCATTAATCCTTTATAAGGACCGAGGGGCATGAGTGATAGATCTATTTGGGTATTGCGAGCCCCACCCATGGGTCCGCGAGTTGACCGCATGTGGTGACTATGTCGTTCCAGCCGGGAGGCACAGTACAAAATACGCAAAGGATTGAGCCTTCCTACACCGTTGCACACATGTTAATGGCCTTGCAAACCATTAATTGATATGTTCATATTCTCTTTCATACCAGGATTTACATACATACTCTCACTGATTCAAAGGTTTATTCGTGCACATAAAACAAACACATGAACTCGCTCAACTTTTGTTGATGTTTTCAAACTACAAGTATTTCAGGGAATTAAAGGTGGATCTGGCAGGGCGTTTGAAGGTTTCAAGTTATGATATGAATAAAAGATGTCATCCATGGTCTTAGGGTTTGGTTAGTGTGTCTTATCCTGGACAAGACACATCTTCCAAAGCCTGGTTTTATCTAAAGTCTTTTGTTGAGTCCTTATGGAACTTTAAACAATTCGTATGGTTTATAATATGAATTTGAAGTCTACGTGTCAAGACAATGTTGTTATGTTTTTAAACTTATTTAATGGATGATCATCGCTAGTTTTATCATGTAGTTGTTGTTATGATTGAATGCAATGATATTAAGCAAGTCACACATAATCACGCTTCTGTAAAAGTCAGGGTGTGACAGGAACGTCGCCAAACAGGTTGATTTTGTTTCGAATCCCGATGTATATTAATGTATCTTAAATATATGTGTATATTCTAATTGTAATATTGATATTTATTTTGTGTTTTCATTTGTTTACAGTAGCTTGAATGCTTGATGTTGTGTTTTTATGATTTGTTAACAAATGAAGTTGTTTTTGAAGTTGATTCGTTCTTTTCGAGCAACTTACTGTTGATTATTATGATTTGTAAAAAACGTTTTTTTAAGCTCATTCATTTTTTTCCAGTAGTCTGATTTTACGTTATTATGAATTTTTGAACTAATGGTATCGTTTTTCATCAATCTAATTCATTTATTTCCGGTAGTTTGAGGTTGCATTTTTATGATTTTTGAACAAACGTCATCGATTTTGAAGTTGATGTTAGTCTAATTGAACAAACGACATCGATTTTGAAGTTGATATTAGTCTAATTAGGTTAATAGTGTGTGCATCTTGTGGTTGGTTTGAAGTTAATGTGAATTGTTGGTGTGTGTTCAGAAGAAGGTTGTGAATCCGTTGTTTGAGAAGCACCCAAAGCAGTTTGGGATCGGGGGAGCTTTGCCTCCTAAAAAGGATGTGCATATGTTTGTGAGATGGCCACCAGTTGTTCAAATTCAGAGGAAAAAGAGGATCCTCAAGCAACGTTTGAAGGTTCCACCAGTTATGAAACAGTTTACTAAGACCCTTGACAAAAATCTAGGTATTAGTTTTGTCGTTTGTTTTGCATTTTTTATTATCGTTTGTAGTTTACTTTGTAGTATTCTTAGGGTTTAAGAAAACTGAGAAGCAAACTCAACAACATATTTAACTTCATGATATCTATAGAATGTTGTTAAAGATGTTTCGTTAAGTTATATTTAGTTGTTTTAGAAAACTTCGTATTAGTTTTTTTGGTCTCAAAGTCTGGGGAAAATGCAATGGGTTTGTCTTTGTAAGGTACCGAATCTCTTTGTAAGAGCATGTAATTTAGTTTATATGTTGTTTGAAGTTCGATCATTTTGTTAACTTCGTGTTGGTTATTTGTTATTTTTGATATAGATATTGCAAGGTTGGCTCGGAATGTGAAAAGAAGGTAAGTTTAGCTGGGGAATTGGAGGAAAACCTTTGGTGTGGTTCTTTGGTCGGTAGTATAATTATTTTTACAAGCGTTAGCAAAGGTATGTTATATATACAATACTTTGTTTAACTTTTTTATGAATTGACCATTTTCACCCGTTTATGGGTAACATGGATGAGCAAATGGTACCGGGTACCGCTTCGGAACCGGTACCACATTTCCCAACCGACTTGATTCGGTTCTGACATTTAGTTTTTTCGCTACCGGCCCGCTAAGGTACTGGTTCGGTACTGGTTTTTACCTTCAAATATCGGCACCGGTACCCTTTTTTTCTGATTTTCGGTACCCATTGGTACCGAGTTCATCTCTAGATGTATGTAGTGTAAGCATGCCAATTGGCCCCATTGTTTTCAACTTTGTTGGAAATTTAGCAAAGGACAAATGAACTAAACACAAATTGTCCCTGGAGTTCAAACATAATTTGTCAATAAAGTTCTGCCTTTTAAACAACTAACGCATTATCGTCTGGTATAATTATAGTTTTGTGCATTTCCAGGACCGTTAAAGGATTTTGAACACAAGAATTAGGCTGCTTTGTTAGTTCTTAGTCAGTTCATTGTTTCGGGTATTAATCTTATATGTTATACCTTGTATTGTTTGTTGAAACTCACATCTATTTTAATTTATAGTATCTGGATTTTATAGCTATTCATTTTAGAATGTATAGACATTATCTAATATACATATGAAAACTTAGGTTATGAAACTCATATTTTGATTAGTTATCTAATTTTTCAACAATTATTATGAAATATACTTTACGGACACCTGTTGAAAAAAGAAAAATATAACTTATGTACTTAATCATTGATGTTAAATATGTTGTTTGTTTCATAATATAAAAAAGATAGATATGATTTTTAAATAATAATTATCATATATGTTAAATTCAAAGGATGATAATGGTCTGAAATATAATTCAAATACATGTATCAGTTAGTTATTAACATATTCCCAGTTTAGGTAAGCTTATGTTTACTTAGATATGTAGGTGTTTGTGGCTAACACAAGTTTAATTCGATTGTGCATGCTTCTTATGATGTTGCAATATTGTTACTGCACGTGTTATTATGTTGCGGTGTTGTTGTTAGACGTGGCGAATCGATCTTCCAATAGAAGATGACCAAAAACGATTGCAACGGACGACGTTGTTGTTTTCTCTTTTACAGACGTTGTTAACATTGATTAATTCACCTTATTCATCATGCAATTTTCATCTAAATTCTAATAAAAGACTCCAATAAATGCCATATGGCAACATCCCCTACAATCTAATTTTTTTTATTAAGTTTTGTTATATTTTTTTTTATATTTAAATTTTCCCAGATCACATTTATAATCATTCATATCTTATATTTTCACTTTAATATATAAAAAGTAATATTTTCACTTTAATATATAAAAAGTAATCGTGAGTTTTTCTGTATAGAATTATCATCAAATCGTTAAACATAATCTTTTATAATTTATATTGACTTCTTATAATTAAAACCGAATACACAATCTTTTATAATATATATAGACTTCTTATCATTAAAACTCAAATAATTGTTTATGTAGTTTATCTTATTCAATGTTTTAACTTTTTTTTTGTAACTATTAAATTATAAGCTTTCGAAGTAACAATTATATACATGTGATGGTTTTAGGGGAGGGATTTTTAATACAATTAATTTTCAACCTATATTTTTCTCTTATAACTTTAAAATATTATATTTTACCAAAATTATAAGTATAGTGTTGCAACATATTTAATTTAATCTATGTTTGATATAAGTTTTATTCAAAATTTTGTTGTGAATTACACGAGTTTGAGTAATAAGTTATGAACTTATGTATTACACGGGTTTGAGTATAAGAAATTATATCATTTAATAATGTACGCACAAATTTATATAGCTAAATTATTTTCATACATACAACTTGAGAGGTAAGGGGGTGGGGGTGGTATCACTTGCAAAAATTCCATCAATCACAACATCCAATCAAGTTCCGTCACGTCATCAACCATTTTCCATCACTCACAACCTTTTTTAGTGGTAATGGTCATCACTCACAACACCCAACAATAAACCCTCACACCCCCTCACATGTTCCATCACTCACAAGCCATTACTCGTGAAAACAATCACGGAAATTGTTCTTCACGTGATAAAATACATGGTGGCGGTGGTTTGTTTGTTCCCGTCACTCGTGGAACTTGCCTCCCACCCCCAGTCCCCTAATGGAGGAAGCAGATATGAAACTTTATTTATTGTCGTGCCTTAATGTCAACTTGTAATAAATGATTATATATATTTATAAGAAGTGTTTCGTGAGTTAAAAAATTAAAAACATGCAAAATAATTTGAAAAGGCAAATAATTTTCTGTAATCAAGGAAATAGGTTTGAAAATTATTAATTGAAATGATTTTAGTCACGGTTAAATATGGTATGACTATCATATTTTTGCGATATTTGATTGAAAAAAAGTAAACATTTAGGTCATATATATAAGCAAATTGCGAAAAAATAATTATGCATACATTGTTAAGTTATATAATTTATATCCTTGAACCCGTGTTATACACGGGTCTATAAACTAGTGTATTAATATATATTTATATTTATTTTTTTACATAAAAAGATTCACAACCCGTGAGTATTCGCGAGGCATAACCTAGTTGAAAATATATATAGAAGAAGGGCTTTTCGAAACTACAAGGTTTATAATTTATTATAATATACTACAGTTTGTAATCTATTTATAATAGGGAAATTGGTTTTTAATAAACCAACCTTTGCCCCATTGGTAAATAATAATCCTACCTACAGAATTGGTAATTAATAATACTACGTTTCAATATGTTGGTACTCAATGGACCTCCGTTAGTTTTTTTTAACTGAAGTTAGTTTTTAAGTTTTATTTATTACACAAACAGTCCCTGTAGTTATAATTTACTAGTTTTAAGTTTTATTTATTACACAAACAGTCCCTTTAGTTATAAAAAAATTCATAAAAATAAAAAAAAAAACTAAAAAATAAAAAAAAATCATAAAAATTCTAAAAAAATCAAAAAAAATCATAAAAAATCATAAAAATTCAAAAAAAATCAAAAAACTCTAAAAAATCATAAAAATTCTAAAAAACATAAAAATCCTAAAAAATAAAAAAAAAACTCTAAAAAATCAAAAAAACTCTAAAAAATAAAAATAAAAATTCGAAAAAAGCAAACGTTTCGACGAGAACCGTTTCGACCCGGACCGTTTCGACCCGGACCGTTTCGACCCGTACCGTTTCGAAAACGGTGGTGGTGGTGGCCGTGCGGTGGTGGTGGTGGTGGTGGCGGTGCTGTGGTGGTGGTGGCGGTGCGGTGGTGGTGGTGGCGGTGCGGTGGTGGTGGTGGCGGTGCGGTGGTGGTGGCGGTGCGGTGGTGGTGGTGGTGGTGGTGGCGGTGCGGTGGTGGTGGTGGTGCGGTGGTGGTGGTGGTGGCGGTGCTGTGGTGGTGGTGGTGGTGGTGGCGGTGCGGTGGTGGTGGCGGTGGTACGCGTCGAAAACGGTACGGGTCGAAGCGATCCGGGTCGAAACGGTCCGAGTCGAAAACGGTTCGGGTCTAAACGGTACGCGTCGAAACGGTACGGGTCGAAAAGGTCCGGGTCGAAACGGTACGGTTCGAAACGGTTCGCGTCGAAACGGTTCGGGTCGAAACGGTTCGCGTCGAAACGTTTGCTTTTTTTGAATTTTTTTTATGATTTTTTTGATTTTTTAGAGTTTTTTTTGAATTTTTATGATTTTTTTGATTTTTTTAGAATTCTTTTTATTTTTTTAGAATTTTTATGATTTTTTTGAATTTTTTTGATTTTTTAGATTTTTTTTATTTTTATGAATTTTTTTATAACTACAGGGACTGTTTGTGTAATAAATAAAACTTAAAACTAGTAAATTATAACTACAGGGACTGTTTGTGTAATAAATAAAACTTAAAAACTAACTTCAGTTAAAAAATACTAACGGAGGTCCATTGAGTACCAATATATTGAAACGTAGTATTATTAATTACCAATTCTGTAGTTAGGATTATTATTTACCAATAGGGCAAAGGTTGGTTTATTAAAAACTAATTTCCCTTTATAATATACTACATTTTTTTTTTTTTCGTATCTACATTTATTACTTATTGTTTGTTACATGTATAATGTTTTTAGTTGGAATGATTTGATAAAATTTGGGGGAGTTCCACGGGGCAAGATGAGTATTTTCAAATGGTCAACAAGCCAAGGAAATCTTTTGCTTGCAATATATCAGGACCTTTAATATTTCATAAAATCATTTTATCAAAATCATCTTTGCATAACATTGTTTTTTATATTAAGTATTGTGTGTTTATTTATTGGTTGAAATATTTGAACATTATCATTTGTCTTTTTTTTTTTATCATAAGTCATTAGGGTATACGGAGTGGTCAGTAAAGGGGTGCGGCAAAGGGGGTTTGCCGAGCGGGAACACCGCCGCCAACCCCTTTACCGATTGTTAATTTTTAATCAGCGGTGAACGTTTACCGAGCGAGGAAGGTGGGAATTTTTTGATGATCGTGCAATCTCAACGGCTATATAGCCGTTTACAATTAAAAAAATAATAATTTTCACCTTTATAAAACAAACCAAATTCACTTCCATTTTCACCAAACAAACCCTTTTCACTTCTATTCACTGCCATTTTATAAACACACCTCATCTTTTCAAATCTTTTCAAACAAATGGAAGGCTCAAACAAAGGTGAAGGGAAGAAAAAAAATGTAGGGTCCGGTTCGAAGGCGAGGGCTCAAGATAAACGTGGTGGTTCGGGTAGTTCTAGTGTGTCGTTTCATCCCCAACTTGGCTTTGCTCGTCAAACCCAACCTCCATTTTTTCTAACCAAACCACGCAACCGAATTTCGGTTACGGTAGCCAACCCCACCAAAATTGGTTGCTACACGGTACGACGATGGTTCGACCCGGTGTTTATGATTACCCCCTAGACGCCCAAAACTCTTTTGACCCGTTTGCTTTTCAAACCCCACGCTCACAATCACCAAGAGACATACAAGATGACTGCGAAGAAGAATTTGTGCCCGATACCCAAGAGCAACATAATGATGAGGATGAAGATGTTGCCGTACAAGAAAATCCCGTGAACCAAAATGAAGCCGCAAAGGAAAGAAGAGGAACAACGAAACAGGAAAATTAGACGTCTAATCAAGAAGAGGCGTTGGCAAAGGCTTATGTTCATTGCACTTTAAACAAAAGAAAAGGCAATCAACAAAAGTCGGATGGTTTTTGGAACCAAGTTCTTAAGCACTTCAATCAAACGGTTGGAGGAAGCAACCGAAACCACCATCAAGTTCGATCGAAATGGATGGCAATGCAAACAAAGTTGAACACATTCAACGGTTTTTATCATCAAGCGGTAAACTTTATTATTTATATACCGGTTATTTTTTAATGAAGTATGTGGATTAATTTGTTGTTAATTTATTACTTTAGGATCGTTTACGTCCTAGCGGGTGCGACGATGCTTTTGTAATGAAGCAAGCGCTAAAGGATTGCAAAAACAAAGAAAAACATGACTTTCCTCATGTTGCGGCGTGGGAGGTCATTAGAACAAATCAAAAGTGGTCGCCGGTACCGTTGTTGGGTGAAGAAAGCTCCGGATCGAGTCAAAAAAGAAAGTCGTCGGATTCGGGAAATTATAAAGCGGATACACCTAATGCCGAAGTCTCGAGCGGTCTTCCCGACATGAACGAGGATCCCTCGCCAAGACGACAAAAGAGAAAGGAGAAAAGGGGCAAAGGGCCATCTTCAACAAACGAAGATTCAAAATATATAACCGGTAGATTCGAAGAATACAAGGCTATGAAGAAAGAGTTGATGGATTTAAACGGTTACGAGAAGAAAATTACATGACGTTAGCGGATGAGCAACGAGAGGCGTTGCGACAAACTATGTTCGACAAGGACTTGGAGACGTTTAACCGGCCTTACGACAATGTTCACCCTTCGATGTTGGAAATCACACTCGCTAGAAAACGCGAGATCGCAAAAAAAATATGGTTGGCCTTGTAATTTTTAGTTTTTTTGTTGTTGCGTTGTTTTTTTATTAATTTTTTTAACTTAGATTTTAATGTAATGCTTTTTATTTATTTATAAAAGTTTGATGTTTTATTTGTTCTATCTTAAGTTTAAAAAATTAAAAATAAAAAAAAATAGTTTACCTATTCCAAAGTGTTTAACACCGCCAACGTTTTTGAGGAATATGTAAACAAAATAGGTAAATTGACGTGGCACTGTTTGATTGGTCGATTTGAAAGTTTACCTAATGAAAGTGTTTAACCACTCCTTATACCCTTTGTATGATTTTAACATTGTGCTATATGTTAAAAAAACTCGTGTTTAATTATACCAAAACTTTAAAATTCGTTTATAGATAACTTATTGTATTGTTTTAAATACGATGTTACTCATAAAATTAGAATATAAAAACTTTCCCGAGTCTGGTCACGGGTGATAACCTAGTTAATTCTATAAAAATATGTTTTGTTTGTGAATGATGGAATATGGAATGGAATTAATACGCTCAATGAAAGGATTTCAAATTCCTCCAGGATTTCTAAACATTCCTTTAGAATGTTTCAAGATTACCAAAATATACTCAACATCTTACCCATCGTTGATACATCAAAACTACCACAACAATATTCATACAACACTAAAATGAACTAGGAATTTCATTAGGTCAGTTGAGATTCATCATATCCATCGTCAATCAATGCCTACATTACCATGTCCTATGTTTTTTTTATTAAAACATTTTTTTTTAATTAAAACTAACGAATGAACCAGGTGTCTTGACTAAATTATGCTACAAAAAGGCCGTTAGAAAAGAAACTCAACATTGAACCGAAATAAATCACGAAACAAAAATCCTCAATTAGAAGCTCTGAACCACAAGTTGCAATGCTTTCTGCTTGTTTTTAAACCAGTAAATTGAAACGTACGCGAAGAAGACGACAATAAGCGACGATGAATTTAGGGCAGTTTCAGAACGATGTTTTTGCTTCCATGTCATGACTAAACCAGACGTATAGAAGACGAAGACGGTAAGCAACGATGAAGTTAGGGCCAAGCAGAACTTTTTTCTACTTTAGAAAGATTACTATTGCTTCTATCGGTGGCGGAACCAGAACAATTTAGTTAGGGGGTAATCATAAGCTTATATTCTATACTGGTTCAAATTAGGGGGTCCATCTCTAAGTTTGTTCTTCAAAAACTCAAAATTTATAAATAAAAATTCAAAAAGTTCCGGTGACCGGAGGGTCAACGGACCCTCTTGACCCCCCTCTGGTTCCGCCCCTGGGCCTTCTATCGACATCTTTGTCCTTGATTTGCTGAATATTGACAATGAAATTAGGCGGAGCTAATTAATTTGGTAGAGATGATGATGATTAAAGAAAGGGTTAGGAGGAATATTATTGATCATGTGTGGCTATAGAGTTGTATTATTAAGGAGATACTTGTCATTTTAATTATAAACAATCTAATTTCATTGATAATTTTACTACCAATCATGTTACCGAGTCCTTAGCTACAAGGCACTTTTTGTCTTTCTATTATTAACCACAAAAGTGTTCGAGTTTTAGTTTTGTGTTACTTTTATTTTCCATGAAACACTTAAGAATTTAATGGATTATTTTTACGAAGAAGGCAGAATTAATGTGGGATGTGGTTCATCCTTCATTACCCTTATTCCTAAAGTTAAAGACCCGGTGGAGCTCAACAATTACAGGCCGATCAACCTGGTTGGGATTATTAGCAAAGTCATTTCCAAAATCCTTGCCAACCGGTTAAAAGTGGTCATTTCTAATGTTATTTCGGATTCTCAATCGGCGTTTCTGAAGGATAAATTTATTTTGGATGGGCCGCTCATTGTGAACGAACTGATTACGTGGTGTAAGAAGAGAAAGAGGCAAGCGTTCCTGCTAAAGATAGATTTTGAAAAAGCATATGATAATGTCAACTGGTCTTTTGTTATGGACATTATGAAACAAATGGGGTTTCCGGAGTTGTGGTGTCAATGGATTTGGGGGATTCTAAATTCCGCAAGGTCTTCGGTCTTGGTTAACGGATCTCCTACATTTGAGTTCAAGTGTGAAAAGGGGATGCGTCAAGGTGATCCGATTTCACCGTTTATTTTCTTGCTTGTAATGGAAGCTCTTTCCTTCATGCTTGACAAGGCCAAAGAAGAAGGTATTCTGAAAGGTTTGGCTACTACTAATGATGGGCCGGTTATTTCTCATCTTCTGTTTGCTGATGATGCCATCATTTTGGGAGAGTGGTGTGCGGAGAACGTTCTGAACGTTGTTAGAATTCTTCGTGTCTTTCATATGTGTTCGGGTTTGAGTATTAATTTATCTAAATCTAACCTTTATGGTTTGGGGGTGGAAGGAGGGGATGTGGAGGAGAAAGCGGATAGCGTTGGGTGCAAAGCGGATTCTCTTCCGTTTCGTTATTTGGGGATTATGGTTGGAGCGAATATGAGTAATGTTAACAACTGGAAGCCAGTGTATGATGTATTTCAAGCTAGATTATCGAGATGGAAGGCGAGCTCCTTGTCCATTGGGGGAAGGTTAGTGCTCATAAAGTCCGTGCTTGAAAGCCTTCCCTCTTATTATTTCTCGCTTTATAAGGCGCCATGTAAAGTTATTAACGATCTAGAAAGTATGATAAGACGGTTTTTATGGGGGAGCTCTAGTGAAGAGAAAAAAATTCACTGGGTCGCGTGGGATAATGTATCTACTCCAAAAGAGTGTGGTGGCCTTGGCTTAAGTAAATTGGAAGATATCAATTTAGCGCTCCTCTCGAAATGGTGTTGGAGGTTCAAGATGGAGGAAAAAAGCCTGTGGAGAAGAGTTGTTTCAGCTATTCACAGTGGGATCCGGAACTGGGACTTTATTCCATCTAGAAAAAACTGGGGAAGCACGTGGAGCAAAACTGTGCAGTGGATTGTTAGATCGAAGGTGGGGGATTTACCGTTGAGAAGCTTCTTTAAGGGGGTTCCTGGCAGGGGTGATTCTATCTCTTTTTGGCTTGATCCTTGGGCCGCTATTGAACCGTTAAAAAATCTGTTTCCGAGTTTGTTCCAGATTGAAGTTGATAAAAAATGCAGGATTAGCGAGAGAGTGGTTAACGGATCGGGCCAAGTTAGTATCCTTTGGAAGTGGAAAAGACCTCCGGCCCAAGGCTCTGAACAAGAGGAACTGCACCAGCTGAACAGTCTATTGGACTCGGTTTCGGTTACGGATAGACCGGATAGATGGACGTGGATTGGGGAGGGAGAGGAAGGTTTCAGTGTTGCTGCAGTAAAAAAAAACTATTCAGAAGGGCAGGGGTCCGAACAATGAATCGACTTTCAAGTGGTGTAAATGGGTCCCTGTCAAGTGTAATGTTTTCGTTTGGCGTGCGGTCATTAACAGGATTCCTACGGTCGAAGCCTTGCGGAAAAGGAACATTAATATTCAGAATTCGACATGTCTTTTATGCAACGAAGGAGAAGATGAGGTTTGTCATCTCTTTACAGGTTGCTTTGCGGCCAACGTTTTGTGGAATTATGTTAGTAGATGGTGCCGGGTTCCGCAAATCTTTGCCTTCTCTGTGCAAGATCTGATGGTGTCTCACTTGTCGTGCGGTCTAAAGGATCCGGAAAATAGTATATTTCATGGTATTATGATCATAGCGTGTTGGAGTCTTTGGAATGCGAGAAATGAAGCTAGGTTCAGGAACGTGCCGGTTAGAATAGAGAAGATTATTAGTGAGGTTAAGGCGTTGGGGTATCTTTGGGTTAAGTATAGGTCGAAATTCAAGAGTTTATCTTGGGATAACTGGTGTAAATTTGTAATTATGTAATTTTGTCTTGTTTTTGGTGCCCCCCGGTTTCTGGGGTGGTTTTTCGTTAATGAAGTTTACATTTCAAAAAAAATGAAAGACTTAACAAATTGTCATTGTAATTGACGTTATCTTTGTGATTATTTAAGGGTGTTATTAAATATACCCAAAAGTCAACCCAGGAGAGAGAATGGTGGGTAGAAGAGAGAAAATGGCTTGCATTAATTACCATTTGAATTTAAAAAAAGTTATCCACAACTTTAATTTTATAAATCATAATATTAATTACTAATTATAACAGTAACAATATTTAATAATTTTATAAATCATAATATTAATTACTAATTATAACAGTAACAATATTTAATAAAATGAGAGGAAAAAAAGAACTCTACGAATCAAAGTAAAAAGGAAAAAATCGGTCGTTCAAAATTTAAATGTGATTTTATTTTTGGACTTGATGATCCTAATTCATAAAGAAAGTCTTTTTAGTAAATGAAGATGTTTTTTAATTAGATCATTTGGTGTATTAATTTTAGAGTAATTATGTGTTTAATAGTAATTAGTTTGAGATTAAGCAATATTTTTGAAGCCGCCTCAGATGAGAACGAGAAACGGTATATACAAAATCTCGAGTCTCCCTTCTAAGAATGATATGTCTCTATCAGGAGTACTAGTCTCAACTTTTGCCTGATTTTGTGATTAATTTGATTGTACAAAATCTCTCAATAAATCAACTTTTGGTCCCCGTATAGTAAGGTGTAATAAGACCATTCGCAAGATTAACATACCTTTATATTTTCTGATTAATTAGGCCCCGTGCGAGACAAAAACTTTGGGCTCCCTTCCTATAATATAAACTCATTAATCATATATAAAATGGGGGATATATAACAAATGGTGATTAGAATCCGACGGGAAACAACCATTTTCTAAATAAATAATTAATATAGTACAAAAAAAGGGGAAAGTGAATACGGTGCTGTTAGACGCCTAAGCTTACACGCCAAACCTTTCAAAACTACGTAGTTTTGATTAAAAATGCTAACAAGCTTAAATATTCTTTCACAAATCACAATGAAGAAACCTCAATGAATTCACGTACAATAAAATTTTCAACTATTTCTATAAATATTTTTTTCTAGATCTCGGATTGAAACTTAGGAAGAACACTATCTTGAAGATGGTGAAGAACAAACTTTTAAAAAGTTCCATGTAATTTGTAAAGTGATGAATACTCACACGTAAACAAAGCCATTGTAGTTAAAGAAGACTATGGTCTAAAACCACTGTAAAACATACTAATTGTTGTAAAATGGCGCAGGTTACCAAGCTTTTTGTGTGGTACTTTTGATGTTATTTGAATCACCCTTTAAGCTTCAGCCATGGCTTAAAATTCAAGCTCTTTGACTTCTCCATTTTGATGTTATATATTTGAATCACCCTTTTAAGCTTCAGCCATGGCTTCAAATTCAAGCTCTTTGACTTCGCGATTGCAATAATTAGGGTTCATCATCATCGAAATTTATATTTCACATTGCATGTGTTTTTATTTTTCAATTTTTTTATTCAGCCTTAATATTGCACTAATGATTGCAACAATTAGGGGCTGTTTGGTAGCCTTAGAATGATCATTAAGAGGCTACCTCTTAATGAAACCATTAAGAATTTTACCAATGAGAAGGTAGAGGAATATGACATGTGATGATTTACCATTCAGAGTTTACCTCTTAACCATTCAGACTTGAGGTTACCTCTTATTCATTCAGAGGTTTTAAACCATTAAGAGGTAACATCTGAATGGTCATTAAGAGGCTACCAAACAGTCCCTTAGGGTTCAAAAGGCGGCCAAAAGAACCATGGGCATGACCCAGCGATGTAATTTTAATTGATTGAGATTTTAGGGAAGTTTTAATCAAAACTACGTAGTTTTGAAAGGTTTGGCGTGTAAGCTTAGGTATCTAACAGCACCGTATTCACTTTCCCCACAAAAAAATCTGTTGTTAAATTAAAAATATAGTTCGTCCATTAGTAATATATAAAATTGTAATGGTTAACTGTATAATATGTATTTCTTTTTTGTTATACACGAGAAGTAGTAAAAACAAAATAACAAAAGTATTATAAAATAAAATAACATAAAAAACATAATTATTACTTTTGACTTTTATAATAAAATAATGTAATAAAGTAAATAACATAAAAACATAATTATTACTTTTAACTTTTATAATAAAATAATGTAATAAAGTCCTTAATCATTACCAAGGTTGACTAATGGGTAGATTTATCCTTATATTGGGTGTATTTATCACACCCCTTATTTAATGTGTCTTCATATCATACACATCAACTTGTCTTAATAAAAACAATAAAAGTAATTATCTATACTATCTATAATAAGAGAAAATGGGCTGATGTAAATCTGCCTTAGTGTCAACTCCTAAGCTATGCCAAGTGTCAATGCTGATGTCATAATTCCTTTTTGTATTTTGTAATCTATATTCAAACCACTGATTTCATAAAAAAAATGTGGCCCACATTCACTTTTTCAAATGTCTGCCCACATATACAAAACACACCACTGATGTTCATTTCATAGAAAAGGTGGCCCACATTCACTTTTTCGCAAACCACTGATGTTCATCTAAACCACTGCCCATATTCAAAATATTGGCTCCAGATTCAAAATTCAAACCGTATACATATATATCCTACATTATTCTGGCTCAACTTTCAAAATTCAATCCCTCTCTCAAGAGCAGCTCCACATCCAATCGCAAACCCTAGAACCTCCATCGCCGATTCTCTCCGGTAAGAATACAATCATCTCTTCGAATCAATCAAGAACAGTTGGAAGCTAGGCTTTTGTTCAGAAGATTCATCAAATTTGCTATCAAGTGAGTTCCAGCTCAAGACGAGGTAACCCACTTTCACAACTGGTACTCAGATCGATGATGCCAGAGGTTTGTTAATTTCATATTTATGTGTTTGACTGATTCCGAAATCATACCATTCTTTTTTTCTTTCACTATGATATGATTCGTTTAATTTGAAAAAGTTAATTTTTTTATATTTCACTATGATATGATTCCAGTTGAAAGTAAACTCTTTCTCTATCACTGTGTTCCAGAGATCTACTTAACAGGGGGAGGGGAGGGGAGGGGAGGGAAAATGGTGTTCCAGAGATCCACTTAACAGGGGGAGGGGAGGGAAAATGGGGTTTTTTTTGCCTGAAAATAGTCTTTCCAATTTGGAAAGACATGGAGGGGAGGGGAGGGGAGGGATTTTTAACTCGGGAACACACCGTATGAGTTTAGTGAAGAACCGCTCAGCCTGCACTGCTGAAACATCGCCTCGGTAGTCGCGCCACACCAGAACACGACCTTTGATGTCGAGAAGGACCAGCGCAGAGGCCGCCCCTGCCATCGACGGATCAGATCCGTACGATTGCTGAATTTGTTTGAGATTTCAGATCTGATTTCTGATCGATCAATAGATGAATCTGCGTGTAGCTCGATGAGATTTTAGTTCGTTGTGGAGTGAGATTTGTGGTAAAAACTAATCAATTTTTTTATATATCCCAGTTGATTTTTTTATATTTCACTATGATATGATTCGTTTAATTTGCCCTTTGGATAGAAATGTCAATAAACTTGAGTATTTTGTTTGGTGGCTTACATGGAAAGTCTAAGAGGGAAAAATTGACAAGTTACTACACTAATTAGCAGTAATAGTGTTGCTGAAATTTGTTGGGTCTTTTTTGTTTTTGGCTTAGTTTTTCTCATTTGTTGTTTATTAGTGGTGTTTTTTTTTCAGAAACGAAGAAGAATGGATGTTGTGGACTATTAGGTCTAAATCCGGAACAATTAGGTAAGTTTCTTAAAGCTGGTGTCTTCACATGCATGTTGTGATTCTGATTTGGTTATTGTTTCATATGTTTTCAGGTTATTTCAGAGACCATTTGGACTAATCTAGGGGTTATATCCAAGTCTGATTAAGAGCTGGTGTCTAACATGATTGTATGGGACTTCAAATCCAATGAAAATCAGGGTAAGAATGATGATTCTTGGCTAAGATTTGTTGGGTTCCAAGTTATTTTGGTGTTTTTGTGTATCATGGATGAACCAAAGCAATTTGTGTATAATGTTTGCAGTACGTAGTACGTTGTCGATGATTGTTCCGACAACAACAATGGCATAGAGTAGATGAAGGGGCTCTTGTCAATTAGACCTGCAAGCACATATGAGTTTTGCTGGTAAGTTTTGGCTCCTTATAGCAAATCTGGGTAGAAAAAATGGTAAATTTTGTATGGTTGGGCTGCTATGTTCTTTGATCATTAGAATATTATATGTTTTAAACTAGAAGGTTTAAAGACGCACTCCAACTGTTTGATGAAATGCTTCAACTAAAATTTCAAGATGCAAATTACCGGCCTATGTGTTTTTGCCATGGACATCATCTGAAAATGAAATTCATGTGAGTTCTTGCCTCTTATTTGGACTTCTTTTCTCTTGATTTGATATTTTCAGAATTCTAATGGTGTCTCTTTAGCAACACGTTGTTTATTTTTTGCTCCAGCAAACTAATTTGCTATTTTTTGGGGACTTGAAGAATTAGAATGGATAATTGGTAGATTGATACTGATGGTTTGATGCTTGAACTTTCATAGTTGATGACATTATCTGTTTCACGTTTCAGAAAATTTATACCATCTTGAAAGAAGATGATATACACCAACGCAAGAAGATGATAACACTATAATATGTTCAGTTCTATCAGTTTCAAGAGATTACGCGTGCATGCTTTTGCGCCCGTATAACTATAACTGGTAATGTGAGTAAGTTCTTATATTTGTAGGTATGTGCTGGTGGGGTTTATTTTAATTTGGAATAAAAAGGACTTCTTGAAATTCGTATTTCATCATCAGTCACACTCCAAGGGTTCATATAATTATATCATCTTTCTGTTTGCTTTCAGGGCTTTCAAGTTTTTGTTTTTTTATGATGATTTAAAAAGTCTTTCTTAAAGTTTTTAATGTTCATGTGGCTGGTTTCTTTTAGGTAATAATGTTTACTTTTTTTTAAAGTATTTTTTTGAACATGTACAGTTGCTTATATGTTTTATGTTTTTTTTTATTTTCAGGGTGCTTGAGCTTGCTTGATTGTCATTAACAGCTGATTTGACTGAAGGTTATTCCTAATTAATCAGGTAGTGTTTTCTCATGGCTATTTTCTGTATCTACATTGTATGTAACTGGTTAAATTGTTTAAAAAATGGCTTGAAAAACACAAATTGTTTGATCTGTTTTTATGAATGACTATTATGATCTAAATATGATAATTATAGCATTTTTAACGACTTTTTGAGATGTATTGTGTTGTGGTTAAGCTTGGTCTGTTTATGCGAACGGTTATTTTGATCTGAAACGTGTATTTATAGCCTTTTTTATGATTTCTCGAAATAAATTGTGTTGTGCTTAAATTTAATCTGTTTTTGTGAACGGTTATTTTGATCTGGATCTGGTAATTATAGCGTTTTCAACATTTTTATGAGATGAATAGTGTTGTGGTTAGGTTTTATCTATTTTTGTGAACAATTATTATGATCTGGATCTGGATCTGGATCTGGTAATTAGAGCGGTTTCAACGATTTTATGAGATGAATGTGTTGTGGTTAAGTTTTATGAGATCAGTTCATTTGTATGTTAATTGCTCTTTTGCATGTGGATTTCATGGGAGCTGGTGAAGGAAATTCAACTACTATGCATTCTAAACCTACTTTAAGTCAGGTGGTGTTACCATTTCAGTGCTTAGTGATTATATGGCATCATTCTTGATTCTTGAAACGAAATTATTGATAATTTTTGGTCACCGGAAAGTTAGAGAAGATGACCGGAGAAGATAAGGTGTAGCTTGAAAAAGTACAATGACCGATCTCTCTTAACATCAAATTTATTTGTTTATTGTGAGTACACTTCTCTTCTTCACATCAAATTTATTTATTTATTTTTGTTTTGTCAATCGGGATCTGAAGTAGCAATGACAAGTCTTAAGTGAATATTTGGGGATTTTGTGAAAGTTAAGTGTGATTAGTAGAATTTATTTATGTTAGAAGCAAATGTTTGAAAGTTTGATCGTTATGTTATTGATTTTGTAGGATGGTGGGAACTGCCGGTGAGAACGACAACGAAGACCGATGGTTGGTGTTTTCCGGCCATTGATGTAAAATCTAAAAAGGTAAAATTATTGTAAACTAAATGTAATATTATTGAATTCCAGTTATTATAAGAATATATGTTCATTAGAAAAAAATGGAATTTTAGTTATTAAGTAAAGACTGTCATGGAGATAATGTGTGGCCGCTAATAGTTGTGGAATACTTTTCCTTTGGAATAAGATTAAAAGGTTTTGTTTGTTTTCAATTTTAGCGAGACCCTCGATTTAGATTCTTGATTTTGTGTTTATTTTGTTTGACTTATGATATTAGTGTGTTACCATCTTCTCCACTATTGCAGATTACAAAACTAAAGCTGATTTCATCCGATTAGAGGTACTGTCCCATATGTTTACTTACTCTGATTGGTACTATTTTATATTGAAATCAAGTAATATAGTTATTTATTTTGTTTTTGATATGTTAAAGGGTTATCATAAGATTTTAGGGTTCTGATGAATCTGATTTGATTTCCTTTACCTTTTCATAAGACTATGGTTGACTTTAATTTTGGTTGGTTTTTTGTGAAGTTTATTATGATTAGCGAAGTTGTATAGATATTGATTGAGACCTGTGTTGATTTAGGAGATGAATTTGATGATTATGGACTTCAGGTCCACATATAGAGACTGAGTGTTAGATGTTGGAACCGGACTTGAAAAATTCGAAATAAACTTCTACTTCTGTCATGGCAATCTGAAGATTTCAAATCCGGTTCTCAATTGTCGTTCTTTCATTCGACATTTCGAACAATTACGATAAGTTTTTTGAAATGATTCAGGTATAATTCAAATCATCCTTGATGTTCTGGCTATTAAAGACAATGAATTGAGTTGGTTCAGTATCCTTTTAATCATGTAATGGTCAAATACAATTAATACACCATACAATTATATTTTCCTTTCCTAAATTTTTTTCTTCAGACTTTTTTTTATCTCTTTGGAGTTTATCTAATAACTAGATTTGTTTATAGTTATTCAATATTGGCTCTTTGTATAGATGTATGCTTTCTGATAACACAAATTATAATATCAACATAATTGTGTATGTTTTAAATGCGTTCTAATCCGATTTTTATTACTTTTTTGCATCTAATCCGATAATTGTGAAACTGCATTAGCATATTTCTTTCTCTGTAGTGATCATCTTTAATAGCACTAAAAGGCACATCAAGATACTAAGTAACAATGGTGCCATAAACTTTTGGGATGCATCATCTCTATTTTTTATTCCAATCCTATCATTCAATCAAACAGGTAAAATTTGATTCCAACACAAATGGATTCTACATTAACATCATCTTATTTGTTCTTATCCTTTTTTTCTTCTAATAATGCAGAGGAGATTAATGAGATTGAGAGCGAGATTATCATAGAACACTAAAAAGTCAGCAAAACATGCTTCAAATCTTTCTATTTTTACATATAGTTTATATAAATCTGTTATCTATTTCTATTATCTACTATATATAATAAATGAAAATAGTTTGGGCCATGTGGCACTAGATTAGGGCCTCTGTTTTTTTGTTTTGGCGGTCAATTTGGATGAACAAAACGAATTAAATAGGTAGAATATAATTACCTAAAAAGGACCTTTTTGTTTTACATCTGTATGTACTTCTGGTTGTATATCTTTTCATGCATATCGTTCTGCATATTTCTTCCAGGTTGGCACGAGCAAGATGGATTAGCGGATAGTGCAGATGCAATGTTTTTTATATGCACTTCTTTTTGAGTCTACTCTTCAAGGTACTTCCATATGTGTTTTTTTTTGTTTTGTGTAAACTTTAAAGATATTTAGTTTCATGTAGTTTTTAAGCTTTACGGCTTACCTATGATTTGGGAATATGTATTCTGATTTGAGATTAAGCAAGACTATTGACATGATGACATGTTGTCAAGTTATTAGAGTTTCACATGCAAAACATTTTTATCCATAATTTTGAGTTGTATCAACAAATAAAAAATATGGTTACATATATTCAATTTATAAAAAAAACCAATTTAGAAGTTGACCTTTTGAGGTGTGATTGACCTTTAGTAGTGCTAAGCGATTGTTCTTTTTTCTCTATTCAACTCGATGCTTTCTTTTCTTCAAACCCTAATCAATTGTTCTTTGTTGAAGGTAAGAGATCCTTCTTTAGGTGGCATGGTCTTATTTCCAGTAGTTTAATATATGTTTCTTAAACAAAACATAACACTGGAGGTTTTGTATTATTTTGATTTGATCATTAGTTTCATTTAGTTAAATTAAGGTGTTCTTTTTGCTCATAGGAACTTACCTGTATAAAACTTTGCTACTATATATAATCAGTTTGTATTGTTTTAGTTTGGTTTTGTAGTCTATGTATCGAGAGTAGTGGCTACATGGTGCACCCAAGAGAACATGTAAAAGTTAACAACAGTAGTTAACAGCAGTTAACAGCAGTTAACGAGCAGTAGTTAACAGCAGTTAACGAGCAGCAGTTAACAACAGTTAAGAAGCAGCAGTTAACAGCACTTAACAGCAGCAAACCATGCCACCTAATCAGCAGTTAACAGCACTTAAAGTAAATGTATACCAACCCTTTTATTATTTTTTTTAAACTTCGATATGCTGATTTATTTGTAATTTATAACAATTTCAGGGACCGGAAAAATGGCACTTACCTTTGGATCTATTAGCAAACTTGTATGTTTTCTTCTTGTCCTTGTTTTGGAAAAAAAGTGGTTTAAATTTTTATTTTTATGTACCAATAATTGTAAGTTAAATTTTTATTTTTATCTCCATCCACGTCGAGGTGTTTCAGATAGCGATATTCCATCCATGTTTGAAATTGAATTTAAGTTATGTGATAAATTTCTCATACCTATGTGCAAACTACTGTTGGGTTAAAACAAGCGATTTTTTAAGACTTGTATTCGAATAAAAAATAGTTTTGAAATGGTACGGTTGGCAGTGAGTTAGAGGTGACATGTTCTTCTTTATAGTCCAGTTGGTACAGGCAAAACGACTCTTATTAGCAAGTTAGCCCATAGTCAAGGGATTCTAGGTATGAATAAAACTTTTGTTATGTGTAATTACTATGGCAAAGTTGGAGTCTTTATTACTATAAATTAAACAATTGTGATTATATATTTATATGTGATTATTTATTTTGACTTCCAGTTCTATCTATTCACATGGATGAGCAAATTGACGGAAAAATACTTATTTATGTGCTGAACAACGGAGACTGGTTCTCTTAATGAAAATGATCTTTATTTGCTGGATGAGAACTACTTTTTTTGCTACAATGTGCTTCGAGGGTTTAGATTCTTTCTAGAATGATTTTGGGATGTATTTTTGTTTAAAGTAACACGCGAAGATGTTTGTTTAATAAAAAAATGTGTTCTTCGGTTTAGTTATTGTGTGTAATGAGCTGCTAACAACTATTGCTTACGGTTGAGTTGTAATAAAATTATGTAATATACTAAATTTGAGTAAAATGGTTTAAAATATCGATGGTTAAAATTTTTCCATATGTAAGTGTGTTACAAATGAAGTGTGTTAAAAGCTTTATTCCTTAGTAATATAACAAATCTTTCCATATGTAAGTGTGTTACAAAATCCTTAGTAATATAACAAATCTTTCCTAACATTACTTTATAAAGATATAGAACTAAAGACCAAAATTTAAATGATATATTATAATCTGTTTTTTAGTATTTGATTTCGATCATTACTAAACCTACCCGTGTGGTTACACGGGCCCTACACCTAGTTATATATATTAAAGAACAACTTCAAATCACTGTAGCACTTCTACAGTGCTACAGTCCCGGTTTTTTACACCTATATCTGCCAGTATTCTTCTTCTACGCAGGTAAATCGAAGGGATTTAGGGCTTGTTTGGCTAAGCTTTTCAAAACAACTTATTTGCTTATTTGCTTTTCTGAAAAGCAAATAAGCAAATAAGTTGTTTTTAAAAGCTTTAAAATGGAGCTTTTCAAAATGACTTATTTGCTTATTTGCTTTTCAGAAATCAAATAAGCAAATAAGTCATTTTGAAAAGCTCAGCTGCTCAGCCAAACAGCCCCTTAGAGCATTCTCATCCAATCCATCAAATTATACATACATTCCACTAAAAAACAACTCCTATATCAATATATTTTCACTAAAAACAAATACTTTTTCTCTCTCCTTTTCAATGAAATAATACTATCATTACATTTTTCTCTCTCCTTCACTCACAACCACTTTCAATATATATTAAAAAATTATACTGGGTGAACAGTGTCCCCCCAAATATACAGATGAACAGTAACACTTTCTCTCTCCTCCACTCATAACCATTTTTATACCCTTTATAATATAAAAACTACCCCTCATATATTTTGATGGTTTGGATGAGAATGCTCTTAGGGTTTCCTTTTTGGTTCTTTTTAAAGCAGTGCAGGCTTCACCGGTGAAGACGAACTCTGGCAGTCGGACTCTGGACGTCACGGTGATTTGGATTCGGTCTGAGACAACCCCCGGCAGATTAGCATCGTCTAGGGCCAGTGAACGGCGGCGATTCAGTTGTTAATTTGACCGGTTCTGACGAGTAGGTGAGGGTTTTGCCGAGAATCCGGTTACTACAGAACTCAGAACTGGCGAGTAAGGTAAATCTGAGCTTTGTTCTTTTCAGTTGTATAATTTTTATCAAGTGATGTTCAATTTGTTGATGATTATGATTCGTAAGGGTTGTATAGATTAAATCGGACAAGAGGTGAACAATGATGGTTAAGATGGGTTATGTTGCTGACCGACGGTGACGAAGAAGTTGCCGGAAATGAAGAAGCCTAATCGAGTAATCGAAAGCCACACCTCCAGCCTCTAAAGCCTAACGGACAACCACAGGTCTGCTTCTCTCTTTTTTAAGTTCTCTTTGTATGAAATTCGTTAATATATATCAAGAATGCATTGAGTTTTCAGTAGGAAGAGAGAGGTGGATTTGAAAGTATTAAAGGTTATTGTTGCTGAGATTGAACAGAATGATAATAACACATACTACTACAAGTGTTGGTGTTAATTATATGGTTTAAAAGAATGATAATTATTGAGGATATCTAGAAATCAATAAGTGTTGGTATTAATTATACGGTTCAAAAGAATGATAATTAATTAATCGACACAGACACAGGTAGATTGTAACTTTTTCTATACTATGAAATAAGTTAGGGTTGTTCTTATTCTTCTGTCATGTTTAGGATGGTTATTAATTTTTACAGTGGATTTAGTAGTTTTATGACCTTAAAAGTACAGATTGTATGATCGAGTCATTTGGGGAAGGGGTTGTAAAACAACATGTCAAGTCATCAACACTTATTGTGGGTTTTTTATTCCCATTTTAAAGCGTCTTCGTTTGAGCTTTTCATGTATATGGGCTTTTAATAAACTTATATTAGTAGAGAATTTTTACAAGAAGAATGAAAAAGGCATTATAGTGCTTAAAGTGATGGTGAATGTGTATGACGTTAGATATGAATATGAGGAATAAAGAAAAGTATATGTAAATTTGCTAATATTTATATAAATCCTTAAAAGGTGCTTCTTTATGTATTTAGTCTAGAGCTTACACAAAGTTAATGGTCATGTATATGTACAGGAAGACAAGCGCTGTTGGTGATGACAACTAAGATTGTGTTGACTTTAAAACTTGTGATTGGTACTCCTTGCAACCTAAGAGCTGATCTGGGGATTTCTACACTAAGGTAAAAGTTATCTTAATTTATATGTTGGTGTTTTTTAATCTGTGTGTTTTGTAAAAACTGTTGTTCAACTCAATCAAGGACTACCATTTCAATGTTAATTTAGTATGTGTTTTTATGATGACTTTGAACTACTAGAGGTTGCATGAAACTCAATTATGGACTAGCATTTCAGTTTTGAAAATACAAATTAGAAACAATTGTGTAGTTTGGCTTCTGTTGTGCAGTTTAGATGTTGTTGCCATGAGTTAAAACTAAAATTGCAAGATTTAGGGATTGATTTCAGTAATTCTTTTTTAATTTATGAGGGCCATAATAATCTTTGAGTTATACTCTTATATTGAATTGTCCAAAAATATGATGCTTTTTGAATCTAAAATAATTTTATCCATTAATATAACTTTGAGATACAATAAAAATTAAGCAAGTCGACACAGGGGATCCGCCGCACATCGCTTTCCGGCGTCGACAAGACAGAGGGGATCCGACGTGCATGGTCGCGGACATCTATCCTCTTACCATCTTCGTACTCTTTCAAACACCAGACCTGCAAACAAAGGATCTTTAATGGCGGTGAAAGTCTCTAACAACGCCTAAGGGGTTTCGATGATGATGAACGGCGACAACGAGGATTCCGATCTAGGGTTCCGGCGACCATTCAAGACGGTACGATGAGGGCCAGGAGACACTAATCAGCAACCGGTAGGTCAAGTGTTGACGTCACATTCTGCAGCGTACATCGGTGTTTACGACGGTCACGGTGGGCCTGGAGCGTCGAGATTCATCACGAATCATCTCTTCGGTGCCTACAGAGTAATTTGCTTCTGGTAACCCTAATTTTGTTACGGTTTTGGTTTATAGATGGATGTTTGTTCTGTTTTTGCTTTTTAGGCTTATTTTTGTTGTTTGATTGTAAGATATTAAGACTGGAAGACGTTAACGGACTTGAGATAGGTCACTAGAAAACAGTTTTATATAATTTAATTTATAGATTGATGTTCACAGTCGTCATGAAGTGTCTCGATTCATCACTAATCATCTCTTCGCTTACTTACAACGTAATTTGCTTCGGTTAACCTTTATTTTGTTATGGTTTTGGTTTATAGATCGATGTTTGTTATGTTTTTGGCTTATTGTAGTCTGATGTAAAATATTTTTATGATAAAGTTGTATTTTGATATATATGTACTAAAGACCTAAAGAATGTGCGCCATCTGAGTTGGGGTTGGATAATCAGCAACCAATATGTGAAATTGGAACAAATCTACATTTGTAAGTTTTGATATGTGTTTGTGATTGTAATAGTTATATTTATTTTATGTATATTAATTGATTTGATTATTAGCAAAACTAGACCATCTAATATGTTGCATAGCAAAAGCAGACCACCCACTGAGAACTGATATATTTGTATTGCTTTTCTTTTTTGGTTTAGGCGATATTAGTGGACAATATAGTGACTTATTAAGACTCTTTTCTTTACGGATATGCAATGGGTGTGCAAGTGTGATTAAATAAGTCATCTCTGAATACTTTTATGGCAGGTATCCAAACAACATGGTGTAGTCTTAATGCTTAAATGGATGAAGATGGGGTGGACGAGATCAATGATGCCCACTTCGAGGAATCCATGAAGTAAACAAACAGACAAGTAGCTGTAAAGTTAATGAGGCGGCTCATGAATCATGTTGCTGAAGTCGTATCTGCAGGTAAGGATGTCTTAAAAGAGCTGGACCAATTATGTGAACATCTGATATATCGCTAGATGAACTGTTGCAGCAAGAACAAACTAATCTTTTATTAGGTAACACTTTTATTTAAATGATTTCTGGTTTGTCATGTTTAACATTATGTGGCAATATCTTATGTGATCTATGTGATATAACAGAGAAGTCGGATGTACCAATATACACTGATAATCATGAGTCTCCAACATCAGAAAATAACAGGCGTTTGCAAAGAAATTACAGCAGTCCAGATGATTTTGGACCGAGTTTCGCGTCCTTGAAGCAACATCCGGGATAGCAGCAGGTGCAGGGTGCTGATTCTTCTGCTGGAGGAGTTGATAATGATGATTTATACAACATAGATCACGTTACAATTCAACACTCATACGAGATCAGCGATGCCAATGCCGTTACAAATCAAATGAACACCGAATAGTCTTTTCGGATTCTACGATATGTGAATGTGTACCCGGCCGCAACGCGGCGGGTGTTACACCTAGTTATAATAAGAAATACAAGGAAACTTATAGTCTTTGATTTTCAATAGCGTATTTAAACTTTATTAAAATAAATAATATTTGTTATTTAGATTAGCTATGTTTGTGCTTTATTCGATGATGTGTACCATATGCTATGATGATTTTTTTGATATTTTTTTTAAAGTCGAAAAGGTCAAATACAACTAGTATTTTTGTTCTGTACCGTGACGAACCGAGCTAATTCCGTTCGAAAAACTTCGCTAGCGGTACCATTATTCATTTTTATGGTTGCCGAAATAAATTTTTTTTGGAAACTAATTTGTATACACAAGAGTATCTTTTTTGTATTGTAAGCTATAGAGACTATTAGTACCGTACTGATACCGCGATTAATCGAACTGAACCGTCCAACAATATTAGTACAACACCGAGTCTGACCGACATTGGTACCGGTACTAACAGAACCACTATTGATATTCATTTTTATAGTTTCTCATCTTTGGTATCGTAAGCTATAGCGAGTTTTGATACTGTACTTGTACCGCGATGAATCGAACCGATACCCTTCCAACAATATCTGTAGAACACGATTTTGATTGACAACATCGGTATCGGTTCTTACGAAACCATTACTAAAATTCGTTTTAGAGTAAACTTCTGTTTTGCTCCCTGTGGTTTGGTCACTTTAACGGTTTTGCTCCAAACCTTTAAAAATAGCCATTTTACTCCCTGATGTTTCGTTTTTTTTACCAGTTTGCTCCCCGCCTCTAACTCCATCCAAATTGTTTGTTTTTCCATTTTGCTCCCCTCAGGGAGCAAACTGGCAACAAAACCAAAACATCATTGAGTAAAATGGCTATTTTAAAGGTTTAGGGCAAAACCGTTAAAGTGACCAAACCACAGGAGCAAGACAGAAGTTTATTCTTCGTTTTATATAGTTTCCCGTCTACGTTAAATAAGTGTTGATATCCTTTTATTAGACATACCAAAAACTTTATTTTACCAATTTTCTTTTTGATTGCTGTCATGTGTAGCAAATTCATAATGTAAAAATCCCCAATTTCTCCCAAACGATCATAGAACACAACACCATCACGGCATCACGGTATCAGGTAAAACCCTAGACTTCAATTCACACCATTTAATTCTTCTCTTTCGGTTTGAATTCAAAATTTCACTAGATTTCATTCGATTCTCTCATGTATTTATAACTGTCGATTGCTTTCAGAAAAAAAAAAAAAACTTGTGATTGAACATGATTCGAATATAAACTTAGCCAGTTTTAGGGCTATAACTGTTTAGGGTTCGATATAACATGTTAATCTTGAAGAACACACCGTTGTTGTGGTCAATTGTGTTTTCGGTTGAATCGACAGGTTGTTTGAGAAAGAATTGTGAGTGAACATGACAACGGCTGCTAGACCGACATGGGCGCCTGCTAAAGGCGGTAATGAACAAGGTGGAACTCGTATTTTCGGTCCATCTCAGAAGTATTCTTCCAGGGATATTGCTTCTCACACAACTCTCAAACCAAGGTTATTTTTTATTTTTATTTTTTTTAATATCTGAGACTTCAATTTTTGTAAATTTAGAAGAATTTTGTTACTGAATATTAGAATATATATATAAAGTTGGGCTTAGTAGTTAGGTGTGCATCTAGGTTAGTTATGTTGAGGGTTGGCAAACGTACGATCGTTACTGGCCGTATGTGTCATATGAAAAGGGAAGAAAGGTCATACAGGAGTATGGATTTGTCAGTGGTCACATCGGTTATTTTATTGTCAGTGACAGCATCATAGGGGTCGTATGATTTGGCCCTCATAAAACCATAATTGTCAATGGCGATTGTAGTGATCGCTATAGCGCGCTACGTAGCGTATAGGTCTAGTGTCGCTATTAGGGTTGTAGCGATGGATAGCGAGAATAGCGACACTTTATTTTTATCTTTTTTGTTTTTAAATATAAATAGCAATTAAATATAGCTATAAAATAGCTGGATTTTAGGTTTTTGTTGAATATACATGTAAAATAGCATATATACCAGGGCTTTTTGATATAATATACATATAAGATTAAATTTTTTTTTTCTAGTGTATCACTATTTATAAAATAGCCGCTCGCTATTTATCGTTATTCGCTATGTAGCATATAGGTACCTTATCGCTATTCGCTATTAACAATTATGCATATAACCTGTATGACCACTTTTCGTGGAATCATACATCCCATATTTCCGTTATAACCAGTTTTCACCCTATCATACGGCCTGTATGACATGTCATTGGCGTATGGATAGTGTGTTAGTGGTGTTTGTTAGCTCTGCCCAATAGAATTACTTTGAAGGATCTTTCTAATTTAGAGCCACGGATATGCACTTATTCTAGATGATAACAGGAGATATTATTGTGTTGTTAATAGCGATCATAGCGCTCGCTATAGCGTTTAGCGTGGCGTGCGTCAATACTGTCGCAATCTTGGTTTTAAATTGCGTGATGCGCTCCGATGCATTTGGTCCAAAAATCTGACCCGTGATGCGCGATGCGAGCGCATCATGTATGCGATGCTCTTTTTAAAAAAATACTAAAATAATATATATACATATCAATTTATAAAAACATACTTAAACTAAAAATACTGATGTAATAAGAAGATAAGATTTATGTTTTTTTTTTTGTTTAAATCAAGCATACCAAAATGTTACTAGAACCACAAAAAGTGTTAAGGAACCATATTGGTCCAAATCAAGCATACTAAGATATTAATTATTGGAAAAACCCAGCCCATTTCATAAAATCTGGAAAAAAACATAACAAGCAATGTTGCGTGCATTGGAGCGCATTATGTGAAATCGGCGCAATATTCTCGCTTCACGTAAACGCAACGCATCAACTGTGGCGATGCGCTCTCATCAGCGCATTGGGCGCATCACGCATTATGCGCGCATTTTAAAACCAAGGTCGCAATCTGATTTTGGCGCCTCCATAGCGTGCAAATAGTGGGATTATAGTTTTTTTAATGTAAATAGCGATAATATATGCCTATAAAATAGCAGGATTTTCATTTTTTTTAAAATACATATGCAAACAACGTATTTTGATAAAATACTGATAAAGTACACATGAAATATTTTTAAAATTATCTTCTAGTGTATCGCTAAACATAAAATAGCGCCCGCTATTTCATCACTATTGCTACGTAGCGTATAGGTAGCTTGTCGCTATCCTCCGCTATTTGCTATTAAGTGTTAGTTAACAACTATGAGATATTACCTTTTGGTGGTCAGCAGGTAGCACAAAGTAAAGATCCAGATAATTTTTTAATGAAAATCTCTATAATAGAGTTAGAACCGATGAGCGCCGAGACATGATAGGGAAATCTTAGAGAGATAAAGATTAAAGAATAGTAGAACACTGAGAGTAGTTCTCATTCGTCAATCGAGTCCACTATTCTTTTCATTACGAGTATATACCACGATCAACAATCTGGAGAAAGTTGTATTTATAACAAACTAATCCTACGTGTCAATGTATAATCTATTCCTAGTTAACTAACTTAATATTAATATGCCATGTGATCTTTAGTTTATTAGATGTCGTGTCGGTTTTGCTGTTTATTAAAGTTGATTTGTGTTTATTACTACAGAAAGGAGGGTCAAGACACACAGGAAGAACTAGAAAGGAGAGATCTCAAAGAAGAGTTGGAGGAGCGTGAACGAAGGCACTTTTCATCTAAAGACAAGGGTTATAGCGGTAATTTCACTTTAACTTCTATATTTTTTTTTTGTAGTTTTGGTGTGGGGATCTGCAGGTAGTTTGACTTTTTCAACTTGTATATGATTGCAGAAGACAGAGATCGAAGAAAGGGTGGCCATCATCTACTAGAAGGTGAATATTAACCTTATGAAGTCGATATTATATTATTATGAATTGTTTTTAAGGTTTACTGATACTGTTACGTATGTGTAAAAAAATATAATCTGAAAATATTATGCTTTTGGTTTAGGTTCAAAGAGAGAAGTGGAGGACCGTATCTTTCCTCGTAGTGCAGATGCTGATGATGCAGATGAAGATGAAAAAAGTGATGATGACAGGTATCTTTTCTCACAGTGCAGATGCTGATGATTCTTTTGTGATACTATTTCGACAGTTTGACCCATGACGCTTTTAAGATGCAATTGTCGACCAACCTTTTTTTTTACATCCAGTGGTCTTATTTGTTATTGCCTTATTGGTTTTTTTCTTTCTTTTAATCTATTTATAGTAGTTTTGTGCACACGATCCAGCTTTATCCATTTTTGCCACTTTGTAGTAATTTTGTTTGTGCATAAACATTTATATTGGTTGACATAAGTGCTTAACATTAGAAAGATTAACTAAATCTTTTTAGTTATCTCAGCTACTACAGTAATTTTAATATTTATGACATTTTTTCTGTGGTTAGTGATGAAGATGATGATGACGAGGATGATGAAGAAGCACTTATGGCAGAGCTTGAATTAATAAGAAAGGAAAGAGCCGAGGAGAAACGCCGCCAAGTGAGTTTACTTTTTTTCTTCAAATTTTTATATTTACTTAAGCGTCTTTGACTATTAACTATTAATAACTAACACCCTATATGGTTATGAAAATCAGTTGTCAACTATAGTCTCAAGGGTATCTTTAGCATGCAATTTTTTTTTCTTCATTTATTTATAGGTTCAGGTTATTATTGTCATAGTACCGTTTTAAAATCATAATTAATGTGCTAGTTATTGGGTTATGATAAATAGCATTAAGGCTATGGTTTACAACCAAATTGTAATTTTTTTTTCAGTTAAGAACATATCATTTATTACCACTCACATATGGTTACCTTTTTAACCATTTACAGCCAACCGATGGTTATGAAAATCAATAGTTACCTTTTTAACCATTAAATGTGATTAATTAATTTTCTTTTACAGGAACGTGAAGAGCGAGAACAGGAACTTAAACTCAAGGAGGCAGAAACAATACGAGGAAACCCTTTGCTTAATAACGCAACATCTTTTAATGTAAAGCGAAGGTGAGTTGTTTTGTCTGTATTCATGTGTACCCATTTTCTTTAGGCATGGGTTGATGCTCGTGTCAAACATGTAAATAAGATGGGCTGCCGTTAATTTGTTAACCTTTTAAATAATCCCACAAAACTACAAGAAGTAATAAATTGTAACCTTGTTGCTTAAATTGGTAATGAAATGTAAGTTTGTTTCAGTTGCATGCCTATTTCAAAATCATATTTAACACTAGTTACTCATAAGAAAAAAATGGTAATTCTTTTTGGGTCAACTCGGGTAGTCTTTGCAGGTTGGCAGGTCGAACCCGAACACGACATGTGTATTCGTGGGTTGACACCAACACGACGCTTTTAACGTGGAAACAAATTATTTATCTTATTTTGTATATTAATGCTTTAAAATTTGAATTTGAGATATTATTCTATTTTTTTGAAGCAATTATACTTAAACTATGTCACCATTTTAAAACTAATTAGTTTTGGCATGTAAATACTCAAATAGTTTTAAGTTTATTACATAAAAGCTAAAGCACATTTAAAAAATAAAAGTTAAATAAATGGGTTAAACAGGCGAAGAGTTTACATGACACAAGCCATTTAGCTGAACGTGTTCGCTGGTTTGACCCAAACATGTTCGGACTAAACCCAAACCCACAACTTTCATGTCAGGTTTGTGTAGTGTCTGAATTTTACACCCCTAAATCTGGCCCACCCCCACCGACTTTGCTACATTTTTTTTTTGTTATTCGACTCCTAATAAAAATTTTCCAGGTGGGACGATGATGTAGTTTTTAAGAACCAAGCTCGTGGGGAAAGCAAGGCTCCGAAGCGCTTTATTAATGACACCATTCGCAGTGACTTCCATCGCAAGTTTCTTCAAAAATACATGAAGTAGTTTAATTTTTTAGTCGAAAATTGGGAATAGGAAGCAGAATACAAGCATTTCTGGTTTCATGGCATGTGGATTTGGTTCAATATGTTAATGATTGTATAATGTTGAATGTATTGAATTTGTGAGCTACTTGGAATAGTTATTTCTTTGTATTTGTTGGAAAATATATGTTGACTAAAACGTATTACGGTGTAAACGAGTCGAGCCTGAGCCCTCATTTGATTTAGCTCTGCTTATGAGTAATTATAAAACTTCTTATAGAGGTTCTGGCTTTTAATCATATACAAAACCATTCACCAAAGGTTATGTAGCTCTTGGTTAATTGCTGTGATGGTTTTTCTTTTTTTATATATATTTCATCGCCATTCGAGAAAGGTTCTCTCTTTCAAAACTAAAAGAATAGCTACAGGGTGTGATAAAAAAAGCAAATAAATTAACAAAAGTATTTTCTAATATATAACTTTCTAAATTAAACTTGTTCTTATTCCTTTGTTCTTAACATACATTTTTTCAATTTATATTTTGATAATAGAACCATTACTAGTGATCTAGAGGTGGCCATGGGTATTTAAGTTTTACTTATGATGGGGCCAGGTGAGTTTTCTCCTGCAAGTCTTAAGTTCGAGTCTGAGTGATAGAGATTTCTCATTGAGGAGTTTAAATTGGGGATCTATTATGCGAGGGGTCTCTCTAGAGTGAACTCGGTTAAGACAACGTATGTTAGATCTCTTGCCATTTGCGAATAATTCACACTTTTCAAAGAAAAATATTTTGATATAGGATATTATATGATTTTTTACGTGTCCCTTAAATCTAGGCACATGTGAACTTAGCAAACCAAATTCGCCAATCATATCAGTATCACACACCTTTATGGTTGACTCAAATTCTTTTCATAAAGGGTGAATAATAATTTTTAATCTTTATTTTATAATTTTAGATAAAAGATCATGAACATGACAAAAATTCCATACATACGAAATATTGGGAAAAGATCAAATAAACAGTTTATTTTGGCTAGAAAGGATAGAAAGCAATATGATTATGACATGTGACAAATTTTAAAATAAAGAGAAAGGGTATTTTAGTCAATCCCATCATTTCTTCTTCCTTCTTCTCCACAGTTACTTCAAAACCCACCATTTTCAAAACCCACCATCTCCAACCTTTTCTTCACTTACTAACTCAATAATCACTACATTATAGTGCGATTTTCGTCATCAATCAATGATTCAAACACCTGATCAACGTGTTCTTCAGTTTTTTTTGAAGAAAACCCAGTTTAATTTCATTCAAAATCTCGTTTTCCCCCGTGATTTTGAAGATAATCACTCGATCCGTTCGATTCAATCGCTGATAAGTGTTTCTATCATTCAAATTTCGTCAATCGATGAAGAAATCAGTTTCGATCCATGTAAGAAATTCTTTAATTTCATTTTCACGATCTGGGTTTTTGATTTAGTCATTGTGTTTTACGATCTTGGCGAGGGTCCGGGGACGGCAGCCCCTGGTAGCAGGGTCCCAGGGGCGGCAGCCCCTGGAGGGGTCCAAGGGGCAGAGCCCCTGGCTGGGGTTGAGCTGCCAGGTAGGTCAGCTCAGAATTTTTTTTTTCGATTAAATTGCTTTAATAAAAATGCATGAGAAAATTAATTTTCTATAAATTTGTCTCTGGAAAACTGCATTCGTAGACAATTTTATGCCATTGCGTTTTAGACCTGCATTCCTGGTTCAGACAATTCACAGACAACTATTGTCCTGGTTCAATGCGTTTTAGAGATAACACTTTCTTTGGTGTTTTTATGCCATTGCGTTTTAAAACTAATACATTTTTTTGCGTTTTCTGGTCATTGAGTTTTAGAAAAACACATTTTTGAAGTGTTTTTAGTCATTGCGTTTTAGGTAAAACACATTTTTAGGTGTTTTCAGTCCATTGCGTTTTAAAACTAATACATTTTTATGCGTTTTCTGGTCATTGAGTTTTAGAAAAACACATTTTTGAATTGTTTTTAGTCATTGCGTTTTAGGTAAAACACATTTTTAGGTGTTTTCAGTCCATTGCGTTTTACAGAGAACACTTTCTTTTGTTTTTTAGGCCATTGTGTTTTATAAATAAGACATTTCTTTGTGTTTTTTGTGCATTGCGTTTTAGGTAAAACACATTTTTATGTGTTTTCAGTCCATTGCGTTTTAGAAAACAGACATTTTAAGTGTTTTCTAGCCATTGCGTTTTAGAAATAAGACATGTGTTTGTGTTTTTGGTGCATTGCGTTTTAGGTAAAACACATTTTTATGTGTTTTCAGTACATTGCGTTTTACAAACTACACTTTCTTTTGAGTTTTTAGGCTATTGCGTTTTAGAAATAACACATTTCTTTGTGTTTTCTGGCCATTGCGTTTTACAAATAAGACATTTCTTTGTGTTTTTTGTGCATTGCGTTTTAGAAAAATGTCATTTTTTAGGTTTTTTTTTCATTGCGTTTTACGCAACTGGGTTTTTTCCATTGCGTTTTACGCAACTGAGTTTTCAAAAAAAAAAGAATTCGAAAATATAGCAATAGTATACTTGTTTTAAAGATAAAAAAAACGTTCGTTTTTTTGGTGCAATTTTTATAAAAAAATAATGTCGTATGAAACAGTTATTAACGTTTAAAAAATGAGGGGGAATTGGAGGAGAGAAACTATTGCCTTGGATTGACTAGAATGTCCCTAAACAAACTCACGCGCCTCTTTTCTTCTCTTCAATTTCCATCATTTAATCTTAGCCCTTGATTAACTAAATGGATGGTCAAGATCACTTCCTAGCCTTCTTAGCCAAATAAACTTCCTATTGTATCTCCACCCACGAAATACAATACAGGAGAGATCCATGATCATACATTTGTCTTTTTCATTTTAAAGAAGGAAGAGTATGATGGTCTTTTATGTTTAAACTGTTTTCCCCTTTTAATTTCAAATGATCATAACTTTTTCATATGTCAATATTTAAAAAAAAAATTACACCGTATTAACGAGTATTTCATTAGCTTTAATTCGAGCAGCCTATTGATATAGCTTTCTTAAAAAAATACCGGACTTTGAATACACATTACATGGTTTTGAATACCCAATACCCATTACATGATTACGTGATTTTGAATACTTGGTACATGACTATATGATTTTTGAATATTCATTACATGATTACACATTCAACATAAATCATTACGCATTCAATGTAAATTCATTACGTGATTACACATTCAGTATGAATATGATTTGTTATAACTAATGTTAATACAATTATGTTTATTACATGAAACATATTCAATAATAAGAACTTAATTGTTTATGCTTTACTACGTGATTAAATCTCTAATATACGACATTATTTTGTTATTATATGATGATTTGAAATCATGTAATCATGTAATGGGTATTCAAAATCATGTAGTCATTTACTAGGTATTCAAAATCACGTAATAGGTATTCAAAATCCTGCATATTTTTTAAAGAAAACTATAGCAATGGGCTGTTGGAAAAAAGGGGGACCAAGGGATCCATCGTCAACAAAATGAACGCACAGGAGCATCGACTTTTTGACGGCTGCACTTTTAGAAGCTAGAAGCGACTGAAGTTTTCAAGATGAACTGGTTTCGCAAGTATTTGAGTTGAATGTTTTAGCCACCATGTCCGGCTAGACTTTTATAGCTTCGATATCTGGGTTTATTTTCTTTGATATGGTTCGTAAACTTATGTGAAACGAGCACGTTCGATCCGATTATTTTAGTGGTTTGTTTGTGCGATTGTTGTTTTTACTACGGATTAATCCGGAAAAATATTAGATTGTTAGTAAACTTGATCAACTTATTAAATTTTCTAATAAAGTTCAATCATTTTTTAGAACCTTAATCAAGTTTTACTTTTTGATACTAGGAACAACATAATATTTTGAGTTTGCCTATGAATCCAAACTATTGTACAATTACATAATATAATTAAACATTCCGAACGACGTGAGTGGTTAATTATAATCACTATTTCTATCACGCAACCCACACACTAAAATCCGAAAGGCGTGAGCTTACAGTAGCGGGTTTGTTGGAAAGTGTCTGCTGCACGTGACAAGGATGTGTGCATGCTGCATGTTTTTGTCCGTTGAATAAAAGGAGTCCTATTCTAGAAGTCTATTTTGAATAAGTAGTTTGAATAAACCAGTCAAGCACGTGATTGTACTTGTTTGTCCGGGTCTTTAGGCTTTGATTCAGTCTGCTAGCTGTTCCTAGTTTATAGTTTATTTCTGTTTATTTCCGTTGGTTTCCAGTTGTATTTAAAGCTAGTTTGGCCATTAATGAAAGTTAAGTTTTACGAGTGAGAAATCATATACCATTGAAACTCTTTCAGTTGGTATCAGAGCAAAAAACTTTAGTCACAAAAGAGAGAGATCCAATCATGAGTAATGAGAAGATGAAAATACCAGTGTTCGACAGACACTATGAACATTGGAGTGAGATGATGGAGAATTTGCTGCATGAAAAATTACCGTGGAATCCGATAGATCCAGGAATCATCGAACCAGCAGTTGGTATTGCTCAAACTGAAGCCCAGAGGAAGAAGCTAGAAGAACTCAAGACTAAAGATATGCAAGTCAAGCACTACCTGTATCAAGCCATTGACAGAGTCACTTTTGAACAGATTCTGGACAGAAAAACCTCTAAGGTGGTGTGGAATTCCATGAAGAAAAGGTTTGCTGGAAATGAACGTGTGAAGAGGTCCATGCTGCAAAAACTAAGGAGAGACTTTGAAGTATTGGAGATGAAGAATAACGAGACAATACCGGAATACTTCGGTAGAGTCTTGACTATTTCAAATCAGATGAGAAGCAATGGAGAACAGATGCCGGACTCAAAGATTGTCGAGAATATTCTTAGAACGCTCACTGAGAAATACATGTACGTGGTGGTGTCCATTGAAGAGTCAAAAAACATTGAAGAGATGACTATTGAAGAGTTGCAAAGTACGTTGGTAGTCCATGAACAAAAATTTAAGAAAGTGGAGAAAGAAGATAAGCAAGTGTTAAAAATGGAGGATGGTGATTACTCTGGTGCACGTGGTCGTGGAAGAGGTCGTTTCAGTCCAAGGGGAAGAGGGCTTGGACGTGGACGATGTTGGTGCATGTGACAACTCGAATTTCCGACATTCTTTATTCGCATTAAATGCACGTTGACTTTGACTGTATAGTGGTGATATGATAAATGCATGGTGTTTGCTTGATTTTTGTGTTGTTATTATAGTGTATTAGTTTAGAAATCACATAAACTGATTTAGCACATGAGACTGCTCGACGAAACACAAGTGTGTTTTGCCATGAACATACTCGACGAAACAAGGCTGTTTCGCCAAACCCATCTCGACGAAATAGGCTGTTTCGCCGAGCCCAGTTTCGCCGAAAGCCCATTACGGGCCCAGAACGTTATTCTGAGTATATTTACGTAAAACAACATCACTTTTACACTTTCTATCAAAACAACCGAAACCCTAGAGCTCTCTCACTGTGACGGCAAACTAGAACCCACCGGAAACCCTTGTGTGATCAAACCATCATCTCGGTTAGTAGATTTATGTGTCTTGATTGATCGTTCATCCGTATACGTGTTTATGTGTCATGTGATTCTGCTTTGATGATGTATGTCTGAAACTGATACATGTTAAATATTAGGGTTCTTGTTATGATGATGATGATATAGATTTCGATAGGAATGTTGTTGTCGGATATAAATAGTTTTATGTGAAACTCGATACGATTGAATACTTGGTTCTGGATGGTGTTAATCTGAATCTGGTTAGCATCTTGATAGGGTTCGATAATGTGATATTGTATGATAGTTGGATTTGAGATACGTTTAAACTAGGGTTCATGCTAGACGTTAAAGAAATCCGATGATTATGCTATGATGATGTTACGATGATTCTGTGTTGAATGATTACTGCATGATTGATAATATTGTTGTCGGCTGTTAGTGATGATTAGGGTTTCTGCATGTAACTGTACTGACGTAACTGAACTGTCCGACGAAACCGAACTCTCGGCGAAACAGAATGTGTTTCGCCAAGGGTAGTCGACGAATCAGAAGTTCTGTTTCGCCAAGGGACACCTCGACGAAACATATGTATTTCGCCAATATTGTGTTTCGCCATTAGGTGTGTTTCGCCGAACAGTAATCTGCACAGTAACTTGGGTTATTTCTGTTAAGTGTTAACTGGAATATTTAACTGCTGTTAGGTGTAACCATCTTGTATATGATTGTGATGACGTGCTACATGTTTATACATGTTTATACATGCACAACTTGAACACAAACTGATTTCACATACGTGCATACTTTAGGACGTGATTGATTACTTGCGAGCATACACTTAGCATACCGAGCAAACCAAGGTGAGTTCACACAGCCAAGGCATGGGATTCCCAGGATGGGAATGGGTTGGATTATTTATTCGTTCAGTTTATGGAACTTAGATATATGATTCCCGGGAGAGGAAGGATTATGGATAAGAACTGACTAGACTGGTTATACTAATTGAACTGATCTTCGCACACACGCCAAGTGTTGGCCGCGATATTATGACAATCTTCGCACACATGCCTAGGAAGGGCCGCGAACTATATACTCTAATCTTCGCAAACATGCCAGGAAGGGCCGCGATACTACTATACCTAGTCTAGCATACATGGGAAAACCCCACTAACTTCGCAAACATGCCTAGAGGGCCGCGATACGATACATATGACACATGATTACTAAACGAACATACGAACTACAATACAAACGTTATTACTAAACTATTAACTGTGAACTCGCTCAACTAGTTGTTGACTCTCTGTTACATGCCTTGCAGGACCTTAGGTACTTATGGAGCTTGCACGGGAGGCATGGTCGTTGTGGGCACAGTTTGTGGATGTTATGAACAACATTTAAACATTTGAAATTGCTACTTATGATTGGGTTTATTTATGCTTCCGCTAAACGTTGAATTTATACATATGTTTTGAACACCTTTCATATTGGTTTGATTGCTTTACATTTAATACTTACTATGTTCAATATGATTGGTGGCTTGATCCTGGTCAGTCACGCCTCCAAGCGGTGATACTCCGCGGGTGGATTTTTGGGGGTGTGACAGTGCATATGTCTGTCGACTTCGTCTTGTATTGTATTAGATAGATCAGGGCACGAAAATCGAGAAACATGTGTTTTTAGGTATTTCGCACGAAATGACATTAGGTCATTTCGTACGAAATCAAATTGGTATTTCGCACGAAATAGTGATTTCGTGTGAACTTGTTTTCACTTAAACGGTTTCGTGCGAAATCACCTAGCCTATAAATACCTGATATGCCAATTCATTTGTAAGGTTCTGATTCCGGTAACGAAGTGCTGCTGAAGTGTCTCCAGGCTTGTAATACGATCTGATATCAATATAGAGACAGTTTAAAGTGATTTCTCGTGCAATTCAGCTGAAATAACTCGGATACATCTGTTTTCGCCTTTTGTATCGGACGAGATCTCTTCTGATCGACTCGTTTGGGTCTGAAAACGATCCTACAAGTGGTATCAGAGCTTAGGAAGAAGAGTTCTTACCATTTCAGCTGCAATTTCTGATTTCTACACCTTCTTTTCAAAATTAAACAAGTTGTCACGGTTAAAATGGCTTGATTTTCAAATATAACGTGTGAAGCAGTGTTTTAACAAACCCTTGAAAGTTTCAGACTCTAATTCGAAGTAAAACTTGTTCAAAATGTTCAAAAACTGTCCGAAAGTTTGATTTCGCACGAAATTAATATCATTTCGTTTGAAGCCTGCATTCATTTCGTACGAAATCAGATTTCATTTCGTACGAAATCAGATTTCGTGTGAACTTGGGAGTCAATTCGTGCGCAGCAGGTCATTTCGCTTGAGAGTGAACATAAGATTGTTATTTCGTACGAAATAGCCGTTCATTTCGTACGAAAGTGAGTTTCGTGTGAACCATAGTTTTCATTTCGCACGAAACAGAGTTTTATTTCGTACGGAAGTTCATTTCGCTTGAAAGTCTGCTTGAAAGTTGATTTCGCTTGAAAGATGGCTGATTTTGTTTGAAACTTTATTTTGTGTGAACAATTGATTTCGTTTGAAAAGTTGTATTGTGATATTTTTGAGAACTAAATCATGGATAACAAATTTTATAATGCCTTTGCTAGTCCAATGACCGTTACTCAGAGTACGTTGCTTGAAAATGAAACGGGGACAACACAAAAACCGCCTAAGCTCATGAGTATCGAGGAGTATAGTGGATGGGCTGAACGTTTTGAAAACTGGGTATAAGCATATCATTTAGATGCTTGGGAACATACTGAAGTTCAATATAGTAGACCAGTTGGGGATAATAGAGTGAAACTTGCAATCAGAGAGCTGAGTGTTGAAGAGAAAAAGAAATATAAAGATGAAAAAATGATGGTTAGTCTGTTGCAACAAGCTATTAAAGAAGACATCTTGATTTTACTTCAACACAACGAAAGTGCACATTCGATATGGACAGAATTAGAATCAAAGTTTCTTGGTAGTGATGAGATTATGAAAAACAAAAAGTCACTTTTGAAGAAAGAATTTGATCTATTCCGTGGGTTGAAAACTGAAAACACCAAGCAGATTATTGAAAGATATTGCAATTTATTGAAGAATATGAATAGATTAAACATCCAAAAAGATAAAGACGAATTGATTGAAAAATTGGCTGATGCGTTGCCACATGATGAGTGGGGCACGTATCTTATGATGTTGAAAAATAAACCAGGTTTTAACGAGCTAACGTTGAGCGAGTTCATTAAACAACTTGAAGCTCAAGAAATGGAACAACGAAAGATAGCAAGAATGAAGAACTATGATGGAGAACAAGACATTGGTTTGTATTACAAAGGTGGTGTTAGTGATAAAACCAACATTTCTCCAAAGATTGAAACTGCCTTCAATGCAAAAAGTTCTTCTGAAAGTTCATCTCTGGGATCAAGCAGCAAAACAGGATTTACTTCATTTCCATCATTTGATCCACATTTTTCTGCAACAAAGAATGGCAAAGTTCTTCAATGCAATATTGCTTTAAATCTTGAAAATGATCAGAACTACTCGGAGGAAGTTGCAAAAAGTCATATGTCTTTGTTGGTGACTGCACTAGAATAGTATGGGAGCTTGGTTGCAGGGAGGATCGGAAATCCAATGCTGACTAAGGAGGATTACGACCAGTTAATGCTGAGGAGATGGAATTGATGGATATAAAGTGGTGTTTGGCAAGCGTGTTAAGAAGAGCTGAAAAGTTTAAACAAATTACGGGAAGAGAAGATTTTCGTGATGCTAATGTTTCTACTTTAGGGTTTGATAAATCTAAAGTTACTTGTTTTCGTTGCAGGGAAAAAGGGCATTTTAAGCGAGAGTGCACAAACCGCGAAGCAAGTGGAGCTCAAAACCCTTTCGGAAACAATGACTACTATCGAAAGGCGATTTATCATCAAGTTGCTCAACAGCCGTATCAACAAGAACAGCAACAAACTGCACATGCTAGAAAGGTGATTGAAGATTCAAAGAAAGCTTGTCTTGTTAATCAAGATGATGGAAGTTCATCAAAAGAAAATAGTTGGGATAAATATGTTTCAGCAGAGAGTAAAGCTTGTTTGATGAACAAAATGATAGATCAAGATGACGAAAGGCTTCCAGAGGGTTTCAGTTGGAAAGATTTCAGTTGGGATGATTATGATCCTAACAAAACTTCTGGTCATAAAGCTTTTGTTGCTCAAAAAGTTGACAATAATACTGATGATTATTGGGCAGAAAAAATAACAAAATATTTAGCCAGGCAAGGTAAAAAAGTTGAAGAAGAGGTTAGTGTGATAAAGAAGCAAGACAAAGAAATTCCAGTGTTTGAGATAAAAAAGGAAGCTGTTGCAGAAAAAGTGTATGAGAATTGTGAGAACTGTGAGACTATGAAGAAGCAAAACAGTGAATTGATTCACAACATGAATAGGTTGAAAGAATCGTATGATGTCTTAAACAAAGCAATGAATCAATACAACGAGTCAAGCAGTGAACAAGCTACAGCCATGAAGACACTTCAAGGAGCGTTGAAGACATTTGAAGAAGAAAAATCTGAAGAAAAGAAATCTGCAGAAAAGGAATCTGAAACAAAAGAAGATACTGAAGTGAAGGATTCCGGTAAGAAACAAAGTGTTAGCTATAACAAGTGTCCACCCCCGCTTGAAAATGGATATTCTCCACGAAATCCAAATTCAGAAAGAGTAAAAAAAGCAACCAATTTAAAGTGGGAGTCTGAGTCATCAGATAATTTGCTAGACAACATTGATATCACTTTCACATCGTCCGACACTGATCATGAGTCCGAGTTAATAAAGAAAGTGGTCATCAGGTGTTGGATAAAGATGAAACCGAGGAGTCAAAATCAGAGTCAAAGTCCGACACGTCAAGTTCAAAAGAGAAAAAGGACAAACGGGTTTATAATAAAGAATTTTTGTTATCAAAATCTAATTTGAATGACGAACCGATCAAAGTAGTATATACTTTGAAAGATTCTGACAAATTATATTCTGATGAGGCATTTCCAATAAGAGGTGTTAAAACTGAAATGATCAAAAAGGTTTTTAAACTAACAGAAATTAATATTTCTGAAATAAAAGATGTAAATCTTTCTGGAAAATCTAAACCTTACACCTCAAGAGTTCAACAACGTTAAACAAGAAAAAGGGTTACAGTTCTGGTTTAGGTTTTCAAAAGAAACCAAACCATAACGGTAATTACAAAAAGAAGGGTTTGGGTTTTATTCCACCGAAAAATTATAAAAATGAGAAAATTTATAAACCAAAAATTGTTTTTGTTTCAGGAAAATCAACCGAAGAAGAAAAAGAGCAAGTGTTCAGAAAGCAATCCAACAAAGAATTCCTTGCCAAGAAGCAAGAAGAAATGAAGAAAAGTGTTGCTCAAAAGAAGATAGAGACAATAACCTGTTTTCAATGTAAAACAGTTGGTCACATTGCCAGGAATTGTCCAAAAGTAATACAAACAAAACAAGGAATCTCTGGTAAACTGAAAGAAAAGATTGTTGAGAAAACCAAACCACCAACCAACAGATTTAAAATTTTTGAAAATTCAACTTTTGAGGTTGGTGAATGTTCGAAAGATGTCTACAAAAGAAAGGAGAAACTTAACAATAAAAAATGGGTTGTTAAGAATTCAAGTGATAGTTCTGGTGATGAATCTGATTCCACAAAATCAGAGGAGCCACAAGTTGTTATCAAAGAAGAGAAATCAGTTCCGCCTTTGGATGATGCAAATTTTCCACCATTACGGGCTGAAAATTTTAAAACAAAAGTTGAAAAAGTTGAAATTTCAAATCAATTTTTCTCTGAAAAGAAATAATTTGATATTGAGAAGTCCTTTAACCCCAAAGTGAAACATATTTTTGGAAAAATGATTGATCGAAAAGTCAAAGGGGTAAAGGAATTATATGAGAAGAAAATGGAAGGTAAACAACCGAGTGTTGATAACTCGGAATCTCCCAAGAACCGTCAGGCTTGGGAGAATATCTCTAACTAAAAACCCTGACTTGCCGGAGCTCCCAAGTTGGTAATCGCGGAGCATGAATCGGCATCATTTTTGAAAAATTGTTTTTGAAAATTGAAAATTTTTCACTAGTATGATTTGCCGGAACTCCCAGGTTGGTAAGTGTGGAGTAGGAATCGTCATTTTGAGATTTCAACCTACAAGTGGTAATTGTTGGTAAGCAAACCGACAAGTGGTTGAAAGAGAGGTTTTACCTACAAGTGGTTAATCAAGGTCATTAAGTTGAACTTGATTTAACTTTCATTCAAATGATTGGAAAACAAAGTGATGATCACATCCCCATTTTTACAAGTGGTAAAATCAACACAACTTATTTTCCGGAAAAACCATTTTGATTAAAACAAACTTAAGTGTTTTGAAATCAAATGGGAAAATAGTTTGTTGTAAGGGGGAGTTCTGATTGTTTATGCCAAGTGGATGGCGATTTGAAGTAATTCACAACAGTTGTCATTTTATTGTACAGTTTGTTTTCAAATTTTCCCAGAAAATCAAAATTGAAACATATTTTGATTTTAGGGGGAGTATAAATTTAGGAAATTTCAAAAATTTGTAAAATCCAAAAACATGATAAAACCTTAAAAAGCCAAAAACATTGAAAAATTAAAAAAAATGAGTTTTGTTGTAATAAGAGGAAATGATAGTACATCAGTGGACGATCACAGCATACTAAAGAATTGGAAAGTTCAAAAGTTATAAACGGTCTCACTGATGATGTGCCAGTAGATTTTCGCACGCTTAGTAGATTGTGTTCGAGAAATAAACCTAAATATCAAACTTACTTAATTTGTGGGGAACATCTCTCGGATATATGGGTAACCCCCGAAATCTTGTTTGAAAGGTCCCTCTTTCTGAGATACTAGGTCTTTATGCTTTGTGATATCTGGGGTATTATCCCGGGACTTCTGATTTTGTGAAAGCAATGGCCTAGTCCCCGTATAATACTTTTTGCTTGCTTGAAATATAGCACCCACCTCAGCATAAATAATGATGAAACATTGCAAAATGCTAATCATGTGCTGTTGAAGAAAAGATTCTCTAAAGGGAACACACCTAAAGTCGAAGCCATCATCTCTCTGATTTTGCGGAAGCAATAGCCTGAGCTCTCATGGCCCTCGCATTTAACCCTTTACAGATATCATCTAGGTATATTCACATGTAAGACTGAATATTGGGATCTGGATACGGGAGTATATTCTGAGGTGGGACACGCAAATAAGTTCAAGTGCTTAAAACATTAATCTCGTATCTCGAAACAGTTGAAATTTGTGTGAAAATTTAAAGTGGATCAGTATACTGACAATCTATGTGAATCGTTTAGACCTTACAATGTTTAAAGCTTAACGGTGTTGGTGATTTGTCTCATAAACTGATATGATCCTGTTACACAAACTCGTAAAAATATTGTTTGTATATATTTCTTTACTGCATTTTGTTAAAATCAAAATTCCAAAAAGATTTTCAGTGTGTTTTAGCATAAAATTTTGAAAAATTCAAAAAGATTTTCTATAACTGTTGTTGAAGAGCTATTTTTCAAAATTCCGAGTGCTAAGCATGATGAACAACAGGTTTGGGAGAGTGTGTTTAAGAAAGAAAGAGATGTTATTCTTACAAGTGGTCATCTGAGATTAAATTTTTTTTAATGATTCCTGCAAAGTGGTTTCTGAATTTGCAATATTTTAAATTTGTGAAACTTATGTTTGTGGTAGAGATTGTGCTGGAATGAAGTTTGAGAAAAGCCAGGTTACGATTTTAGAACCTGTGAAAAGTGACTTCCAGACTGCGATCCCAGCTTATCGAAAGGGGGAGTCTGATGACATCAAGAGGGAGTCTGAAGATGTAAGCTGCTGATGTTGATGATCTTTAGGAATCAAGAGACCTGATCAAGAGGAGTATAGAGTCAAGTTGCGATTCTGGGAGAAAGAGAAAGAGATTGATTGAGGATGCTTACAATGGAGAATCTTTGGAGAGATTGAGAAGACTGATAAAGACTGAAGGTTTGATAACCGAAGACTCGACACCGAAGACTTTGTCAACATCCAAGGGGGAGTCTGTTGGTGCATATGTCTGTCGACTTCGTCTTGTATCGAGTCTTGTATTGTATTAGATAGATCAGGGCACGAAAATCGAGAAACATGTGTTTTTAGGTATTTCGCATGAAATGGTGATTTCGTTTAAACTTGTTTTCGCTTGAACGGTTTCGTGCGAAATCACCTAGCCTATAAATACCTGATGTGCCAATTCATTTGTAACGTTTTGATTCCGGTAACGAAGTGCTGCCGAAGTGTCTCCAGGCTTGTAATACGATCTGATATCAATATAGAGACAGTTTAAAGTGATTTCTCGTGCAATTCAGTTGAAATAACTCTGATACATCTGTTTCCGCCTTTTGTATCGGACGAGATCTCTTCTGATCGACTTGTTTGGGTCTGAAAACGATCCTACAGACGTCAATCTTTCAACAAAGAAATAATCGAATGCTATAAATATCACAAACTAGGACATTTCTCGTATGAATGTCCTAGTACCAGAGAAGCTAACTTTGCTGGATTTGATGAAGGCGATGAGGTCATGTTGATGGCTGAGATAGAGACTCAAGATGAATGTTTCATGACTCAGGAAAATGAAGAATGCAAGAATCGTCGTGGAAGAGGTCGTTTCAGTCCAAGGGGAAGAGGGCGTGGACGTGGACGACAATCTTTCAACAAAGAAACAACCGAATGCTATAAATGTCACAAACTAGGACATTTCTCGTATGAGTGTCCTAGTACCAGAGAAGCTAACTTTGCTGGATTTGATGAAGGCGATGAGGTCATGTTGATGGCTGAGATAGAGACTCAAGATGAATGTTTCATGACGCAGGCAAATGAAGAATGCAAGAATCATCTTTGGTTCCTTGATTCAGGCTATTCCAACCACATGTGCGGAATAAAAGAAAGATTTGTCAATTTGGATAAATCTTTTTCCACATCGGTCAGGCTTGGAAATAATTCTCGCATGAATGTTGCTGGCAAAGGGAATGTAAGAATAATGTTTAATGGGGCGGTGTTTATGACACATGACGTGTATTATGTTCCAGATCTGAAGAACTGTTTACTAAGCATCAGTCAGCTTCAACAGAAGGGTTTGTCTTTTCTTTTTCAATCTGATGTATGCAAAGTGTATCATCCAGAGAGAGGCTTATGGGGTGTTTGTTTTTTTTAAAGTACTTCTGGATCTCTTATGTCTTCTCCACGCAGACCATGCGCAGACGTTCGAGTCTGCAGTGTGTTTGTTTTTTGGAAGTGTTTTTATAAAAAAAAGCTCTTCTGAACCTCTTCATCGCGCAAACAAGGACTCCCCTCTTCTAACCTCTTCTCATCCTATTCTCTTTCAAAACATTGGAACCCTAGCACTACTGCTCCTCTCAGCCGACCACCACATCTTCCCTCCCCCACCTCCGGTTGCCCGACATCACCTCTCCCACCTTCGCCTTCACCGCCGACAACACATCTCCCCTCCGCTCCTGCAACTTCGTCGGCCCCTGCCTTCACTGCCGACAACACATCTCCCCTTCACGGCCCCTGCAACTCGCCCACTGAAAAAGGTATATTAGGGTTTTTTTAGAATTTTACTCCAAGACTAATCGATCCGAATCTCCCCTGTCGTCCACTCCACTCCAAGTTATGAAGAACGCATCCGTTGAGTAGGGTGTCGTGTCCTCATTCACCATTCCAAAGGTATGATTCTTGATTTCCCATACATCCTTGTCCTTGATTTCATCTTCTAATGTGGTGTCTATCAAGTTTGCACTGTCGTTCGACCTCAATCGCTCGATTAGTTCTTTTCAATGAAAATTTCCTCAAGTTCTATCAAATTCTTTTCGAATGTGTTGATAAATATGATTTAGCTGTTAACTTTTTACAGGTTGATCATAACTTTTATGTGGTATTATTGTTAGTTTGTATATGTATGTTTGAGTATGTGTATGTGTTCGTATCGAATCTATGTATTTGATCCAGTTTGTTTGATTGTAAGAGCATTCGCATCATGAACCCTATACATGCCCCTACAGCCCTACTGCCAAAATTCAAGGGAAATAAAGAAAACTTCATCTTTCTGTTCCACATCAGGAACTCCATTCCTATTTCTCATCCCATAGAATTTTAAGGGTAGCTATACTATACTAAAGGACCAAATTTGAGGGCTTACTATTCAACCCCATCCAACCTAGTCATAGACAGAGGTTAGAGTTGATTGGATAGCCGATGCTATGGTATGCTTATATGAGTTCTGTTATAAAGTATTTTTGTTAAATTGAAAAATATTATAAAAACAAGACACCCTGATGTGGGGTAAAATACACATATTTGTCCCGTGTAAATTGTATTATTTTTGTATAAGGTTTATTTGTTTTTATTTAGTTTTAGTATTATATTATATTATTTTGTGTTGGACCAGGTCCTGGTGTAAATGGAGCAAAAACGAAGTTGAGTAGAGTGCGGTGCCAGGGACCAAAGTAAAATTGGCGCTATTTTCTGTGAGTGGGCCGAAGCAACTAAATTGGTGTGCTGTTAATAAAAATCAAAATAAAGGAATTTTAAAGGGATAAATCATATTTGGAAGGAAGGACCTAGTATACCTACTGCCAAGTTAATTCACTAATATATTATAAGAACTAGCGTTATCAACCCGGCGCGTTGCGCCTGGAATAAGCGGGGTTTCGATTCGGGTCATCGTGATTTGTGGCGGACTGTTGGTATAGACACTTGTAAAATTCAAAAAATATATGTATTGTACAAATCTATTGAATTAAATTGTTACAAATACAATAACTTATAAATTGTTATAAATACAATAACTTATAAATTGTTACAAATACAATAGCTTATAAATTGTTAGCAACTCCTTTATGAAACACCCCCTACCTTGCCTATGCCCAAATCATTTAACTTGCTTGTTATGTTTACAACCTGACGTCCAAGTTGAAACCTTGAGTTGTTGCATGCTTCTTCTTGGGTTATCCTATTGATTTTCATACAAGTGCAGTCTTCCTAGTATTCAAACACAACTCCTGCAATTAAAATAAATTTAAACACCACATTATCTAATTACTCCATTCATCATAAATTAACTCCTCATTCAGATCCATCTACTAAATTATCAACACAAGAATTGAAAGCAGGAGCGGTGGCGGCTGTGTCGCTGTGGCCAGGGGAGGTGTATCGTCGCTGAGTAGCGAGAGCATGTGGCTCATACCGGATGTTATGGATTGGCCCAGTATTCTCCAAGCTGGGTATGTTCAATGTTTCTCACCTTGACTCATTTCCGTGGGGTAAACACTAAAGTTATTCTTTGGCATTCAGTGAGAGGGCTTGGTATAAGGGAAGCAATTCTGAACCTAACATATAATCATATGATTAAAGCATAAATAAGTGCAAAAGGAGCAAATATGTTAATATATTAGCAAGTATGAAAAAAGGGTACAGACCTCGGTCCATTTTAAATTTGGTCTTCCAAAACGGCTTGCAGAACGGATGTTAAAGAAACCAAAAGAGCGTTCATGATCTATTTCCAAATTATTTGCAATTTATCAGTTTAGAAAAAGTGGATGAATTTTCTTGTACCAAAAAAAGGAATAAAAATATACAATTAGCAGCATTTAAAGAAGTGCTAGAATGAATTCATAGTTAAGTCACCAGAAATGACCCGTTCTTCAAGTTCTTGACCCGTGAAGAAATAACAATAAAAGCATACCCAACAGAAATGACACTGATGCTGAAAAGAACCCAGCCACATTAATTCAAAAGCATTCCCAATTTCTTTGGTTTGTGTTAAACATACCCCACCATGTTAATTTTACTAATGTGCCTCTATTCCCCTACTAAATCAATTATTTCAATAACCATGAATGCAGAGTGTAAATCTGATAGGTCACTTGCGCTAAGTTGAGTGTGAATTACCTTGGTCATTTTGCCGAAAATGCTTGATATATGTGGGCTCTAGGACTCCTTTTTGCTGCCGTGGTTGCTGGCGGTGCAGTTGCTACAGCGTCTTATGGTTTCGTATCTGGGTTTAACACATGAGTGACAATGAGCTCGGTTGATCCAAGAGTTCGGTATTGCGCCTGCATAAGATCGGATCTTCCAACAGATTACATCAGGCTTTTATACAGAAAATATGTTATGCAAACTAATCTATAAATGAAACTTTTAAAAATCCTAAGTTAGTGCAGTTAATATGCCAATGACGCGGCATCAAATACCTAAAATCCTAATCTTGAACGAAATTATATCTAGTTGCATCGTTTTGTCCACGACCACATGCCACGTTCACATTAATCCAAACAGGCGTCATACAAAAACCTTTCTCCACATATTTTTTTGATCACTCTGTAAACTCAAAGGTCAAACAAAAGTCAAAATCACCTATCTTGTAATAGTCCTCATTAGAGAGTGAGTTGAGTTTTTACCTTTTCTTCCCAAAGTTCTTGCAGATGATCATGGAACTCATCCAACTTCTTCATGGATAAATCAGACACATCAACATTAACAGCTTGATTTCCCGCATTACTCCCTACATTTTCTCCACATATTTTATGTATTTCTGCACATCCGATATCTCCTTTATCCGTTCAACTTTCTTCTTTCAGAACTGTTCCAAATCCGGTGTAATAGCAACTTGTTCTTTGATGGTTCCCGAAGTCTTCTCAGGCTGCATATCATAACATAAGAAACAAATAAGCACCCAAATTTCATTCTACAAAACATAAGTAGCATATTACTTACAATCCCAGCAAACATTTATTTCTACAGGTGATGCAAGCAAAGTGGATAGTTCAAGTTTAGCATCTGCAAGCGCCTGAAGAAGATGTGCCCTAGACATGTGGCTTGGTCCACTTTCCTCTTCTATGCGTCTACACATTCTTGCTCTATCTGAAGAAGCATCTTATCTCTTTCCTCGTCACTTTCACCGACCTCCTCCCAAATTTCTGCAAAAGTACACAAAATTTCAATAACTTCATTACCCCGACCACAAACTTAATAACAAAAAAACTACAACGGTCTTAGAAAAAGTATATCACTTGCAACTGGTGCAACAACGTCCCGCAACTTGTTTCTCCAAGAAGCGGATTCTGAAAATCCACCACCGCCAACACCATCTCGTATCACCGCAACCAACCCTACACATTCATTAGATATATAAAATGAACGTGCACCATACTAATTTCTTAAGCGTGATGCGTTAAACACCGCATTAGAATATAACTAATTAACAACTGATTAATCCTTCAAATTAGTACACTACTTAAAACCGTAAGTATAACACAGAAAAACATCTATAAAATCACATGCTATCAACCGGCGATGAACCTAAAAATGTCTAGAACAGAAAGCATCAGAATATGAATAGAATGTATGTTAAAAATCAGTATTCCATTATAAAAAAATACAGAAACTTTGGGCTTTTGTGTATAAAAATGTTGAAGCTGCTCCCTTTGCTTCACAACATCATTAAGATGCAATTTATGACCTGAAACCCCATCAACCGAAAAAAGTACACATTCACAGCGTCTCCACCCTGATGCACCTTAACAATCTACAAATCTCACTCACCATATATCATCTCTCTCAAAAAAGTTCAAACAACAAAACATAACACCTCATACATCAGTCACTCATATCCCTGACCTTATTTAGCAACAAATTAAGAACAACGTAATAACAATTCAAAACCCTTGCTATATTGAACTTTAACCTAAAAACTGACCTCGTTTCACCGTTGATGTAGATCTGGCTATGGCCGCGTTCAGGAGGATTGGGGATTCACCGTTCGTGATTCCTGGTGGAAACACCATCACTATTGTCCTCCCCACGGTGACCAGAATCGTTTTGACGGCCGGAAAATCACCGGTAACAGCAGGTGACCACCCTTTTTGTTACACAGATCCGCTGTCGTCATGGAAGACCGGAAAATCACCGGTAAGAGAAAGTGAACAGCCTTTTCTCTCTCTAAAAAGCCCTCTCATCTGGATTCTAGAAAGTGAGAGTGTGTCAAAGTTGGGCGGTGTTTTACAGGCATTTACACCGCCCCTGCAGATGAAGCCACACGTGTCCCTTTGGTGATGAGGCCGCCACCGCCCAAAAAGGCCCAATCAATTTAAACCATGTATTCGGAACACTGTTCATTTCACTTCTTTTATTAATAGAGATTAATTAGAAGGTTTTGTCAAAGGTATATAGGAGGTTGACGAGGGAATTAAAGAAATAAAAGAATTGGGTCGAACAACGCATCAAAAGGGCTTTGTGCTCACTGGATTAATAATGGGCCCATGTTATGAATATTGGAGTTTAACTCAAATCACAACACATCAGACGAAAAAGGAGGGCATGTTATTTGCCTAGTCTTTGCGGCTATTATTTTGGAGAAGGATAACATCAGACGGCAGACGATTGGGAGCCGCACATCAGGAGCACGAAGTCAGCTGGGACGGATTTTTTAGAGAATATTTACAAGGGTTCAAGGCTAGAGAATTATTGGAATTGAAAGAGGGAAGGTTGGGAGTCAAAGAATTTACGGGTTCTTTTTATTTTCTGGTTTCTTGTTTCTATTCTAATGAATTCTTGTTTGAGACTTTGTTTGATTATTTTTAAGACTATGTTCCTTGGCTAATTTCATAAACCACCTAGACTTGATAAATGGATTGAATAAAGTTTTTACCGTTTTTTGTTATTTGCATGATTGTTATGGGTGATTGTGTTTAGTAAGAGGTTTGATTTAATGGTTTGATGTGTATGCATACTTTGAATTGGTTTATTGTTATTATTTGCATCGTATGATTCTTAGTGACGGTCTATATCACAACATAGAGTCATATTAGGGTTTAGGATTTCGGTGAGTGTCTATATCACATAAGAAAACCTTAACTCTTTAGGGAGAATTGGCCAATAATCCTTAGAAGTAACTGATAATAATTTGCTAAGTCTTAGTGTTCTACTAGTCCTAATACCTGGGAAGTGAGGGGCTATTGGTAGGTCTTACCCGGCGAATTGCTTTAGATAGGCCTTGGGAAAGGTTATGTCTTGGTTTACCTGTCGGTCTTATTAGTCTATCAAGTCAAATTAATTACTTCAAACTACCCTAGATCTAGGATTGGGAAAGAATAGGTCAACATTAGGGTACTTACACAATAATTAGACAACTGGGAAGGCGTCTAATAACCGGTAGGATTAACGGCCTAGGTAGTGCCACAGGTTTCTCCTTGAGAAGGGTCGAGGGGCCTCGTTGGTTCTTAATAGGTTTAGTATTTTAAGATCCCGGTTCCATAACTCGTGCATTTAACTTAATCGGTAATTTCTTAAAAACAATCCAGGATTCTTGTCTAGGTGGTCTCATTCTCATATAAAAAAAAGTTCACAGTCTTCGTTCGTCTTTAGTTAGTTTTAGTAGTTTAATATAGATTTCCTTAGATTTTCAGTAACCCCCCCAACCAATTAAACAGTTAGAGTCTGTGTCAGTCTAGGTCTAGATAGAGTCTAATTAGCGTAATTAGAGAGTCTCGTGGGTTCGATACTCGGACTTACTGTAGCTATACTGCATTGATCGGTACACTTGCCGGTTGCGTGGTTTAGTTTTAGATCGAGTCTAAGTTTATAAATTTAAAGCTTAGAGTGTCTAGATTAGGTTAATTTTAGTAGTTTTTATTTAACCACATTTAGCACATCACACCCTAATTGGAGCTATTTTAAATCCTCTTGTTCCAATTCTTACATTGCATATTGTACTATACTAACCATTTTTACATCATCAGTTTTGGTCACTTTGGTCTATAATATTAACATGACACCAAAAACTCCCATTGCATTACTGATTAGACAAGAATTGATGTGTGGTATGCCGGTAAGCATTCCATTTTTTAACCCACACCTTATCCTCTGGGCGATTGTTTTTCCACCGTCACAGTCTTATCTACATTCTGTTTGAGTGATCACCGATACTTGTGCACAGGTACTCTTCTAATACAAATTATTGTTTGCAAAGCATCTATTAAAACTATTTTTTTACTCTTCAACTGTTACCCGTGTACTGTTTGTTCAATTGAATCATAACTTATGTGTGATTGGCTCGAAAATTGCATAGTTGACCCGTTACAAGTTACCTACTTTTTAAAATTTCACCTTTTTGTTATGAAATGTTGATAACTTTACTTGTATATATCGGTTTATATACTCCATATTTGATCTATTGCCATTTTGGCTATATTTTTTAATTTGACCCGTTTGAGAATTGGATAGAAAGGTGATACGATAGAAAAGCGATATGATATGCTATTTTGGACGATTGCGTTATACTAAACGTGTCAAATTATTATATGGAAAGATTAGAAAATGAGGTTTGATGCTTCCTTAGATGAAATGTCGCGCAACACGTGATAACGAATACCAATAGTTTGTAAAAAATGTCTTCAGTTGGTTTTGACATCTTTTTCTTTATTTCTTTTATTTGCAGCCAGCATTCAGAAAAGTCTATTCCTTGGCCATAATTGTTTCAAAGCACTCGTTGGTATTCTTCCCAATTGCTTTGCATTTGGAAGCACACTGTACATAAATTAACTGTTATTTGGAATTATTGTGAGGCTATTCGCTGAAAAGAAAATGAGATGGTTGATAAGGATGTTATGCTCAATCGGATGTGAAAAAGTGAAGTTATGTTTTGTATGATTTTAAGACAAGAAAAACTGAAACGAAGATATTTATATAATTTTGTAATGGAATATAGATGTTCATCTTGATAAATTGTTTGATTAAAGTTTTTGTTTGTTTGATTATAATTGTTGTTCATCTTGATAAATTGTTTGATTAGATTTTTGTTTGTTTGGTTATAATTGTTTGATTAGAGTTTTTGTTTATTTCAGCAGTTTGCAGAAGTTAAAGAACAAACAGTCTTCTTCTTGCAGATTGCAGTAGTTTGGTCCACCTCTTCTGCTACAGATGTGGTCCGCAGACTGCAGACGTTTTACCTCTGAAAAAACAAACACCACCTTACTGTTCCAAAGCAACATGAGCATAAATCGAATGTACCCACTGTGTGAGGATGCAAGAAATGTGACTTCTCAAAGGGCAGATGGATGCAACTACACAACAGATGAAGATTTGGCCAGACTATGGCACGGATGCCTTGGGCACATCAGCAAAACTAGTATGAACACTCTACAACAGAAGGGTATGGTTCGTGATCTGCCAACATTTGCTGTTGAAAGTGATGTATGTGAGAAATGTCTGATTGGGAAGCAAACTAGAGAAAACATTCCTAAGGTAAGCAAGTGGCGTGCAAGTGAACCATTGGAGTTGATTCATTCTGACATTTGTGGACCAATCACACCTCATTCCTACTATGGTAAGAGATACTTGCTAAGTTTTATTGATGATTTTAGTAGGAAAGGTTGGGTATACCTGTTGGAAGAAAAGTCTCAAACTTTAGACATGTTTAAGCAATTTAAAAGCATGGTTGAAAATGAAAGTGGGAAGACCATTAAATGTATTAGAACTGACAGAGGGAGAGAATACTTGTCAGATGCTTTCATCAAGTTTTGTAGGGAGCATAGAATTAAAAGACAGTTGACAACTAGGTTTACCCCACAACATAATGGTATGGTAGAACGCAAGAATATAACAGTTATCGGCATGATTATAACATTGTTGGCTTCAAAACACATGCCTAAAATGTTTTGTGGAGAAGCAGTTATGTGGAGTTTCTATTTGTTGAACAGAAGCCCAAGTAGGGCCCTCTCAAACATAACTCCAGAAGAAGCTTGGAGTGGACACAAGCCAACTGTTGATCATCTCAGAGTATGGGGATCAATAGCCCACGTGCATGTTCCAAAAGAGAAAAGAAAGAAGTTAGATGAAAGAAGTTTTATCTCCATTATTACTGGTGTAAGTGAGGAGTCCAAGGCATACAGGTTGATAGACCCTAAAACAATGAAGGTGGTGGTAAGTAAAGATGTGGTGTTCGAAGAGTATGAAAAGTGGGATCGGAATCAAACAAATGAGAAGTTAAAGTATGATGAAGAGCTCACTTGGGGAAATTATAGCTCTCACGAGGAGGGGGCTAAACATGAAGTCCAAAATGAAGAATTGGAAGTGATTGATGAATATGTCAATGACCCTAACACTAGTCATAGCACATCAGTTAGGGAGGGAAGATAGAGACGACCACCAAGCTACCTGCAAGATTATGTAACCAGTGATGATTTGCACTCAGATGATAAGCTAAATGTTGTTGAAGTTGTAGATGAAGACCCAATTAATTATGAGGAGGATGTGAAAGATGATAGGTGGAAAAGGGCCATGGATGTGGAAATTGAAGCTATAGAGAGAAATCGGACTTGGAGTTTAGTTGAGCTACCAAAGGATGCAAAGTGCATTGGTGTAAAATGGTTATATAAAACAAAGCTGAACGAGAAGGGGGAGGTAGAAAAATACAAGGCCATATTGGTTGCAAGTGGATATGGTCAGAAGTATGGAATTGATTATTCAGAGGTGTATGCTCCAGTAGCTAGAATGGATACAATTCGTTTGATGATTGCTATTGCTGCCCAGAAAGGTTGGAGCATTCATCAAATGGATGTAAAGTCAGCTTTCTTGCATGGGATACTAGAAGAAGATGTTTACATCCAACAGCCTCAAGGTTATGTTGTTAGAGGCAATGAAGATAAAGTATACAAACTTCACAAGGCCCTTTATGGCTTGAAGCAAGCTCCAAGGGCTTGGTTTACTCGTATAGAAGCCTACTTCATTCAAGAGGGTTTCAAGAAAGTCTGAGCACACACTATTCATAAAAGAGAATTCAGAAGGTAGAGTATTATATGTTAACATCTATGTGGATGATCTTATATGTACAGGAAATGATGATACTATGCTGAAAGACTTCAAGGAGTCTTTAAAAAAGAAATTTGAGATGACTGATCTTAGAAAAATGAAGTACTTTTTGGGTCTAGAAGTTAACCAGTCCTCAACTGGCATCCACATCTCTCAAAGGAAGTATGCAGAAGAAAATTTAAAAAGGTTCAACATGATGGACTGCAATGCAGTGTTGTGTTGAATCCAATAGTCCCAGGCTGCAAATTAAAAAAAGATGATGGTGAAGCTGTAGATGACACTTTATTCAAGCAAGATGTGGGGAGCTTGATGTACATCACCAATACTCGACCAGACATACAGTTTGTGGTTAGTCTAATCAGTCGTTACATGTCTAATCCAAAGGAAGTGCACTATGCTGCAACAAAGAGAGTGTTGGTTATATCAAAGGAACCATGGATTATGGGATTCTGTTCAAGAAAGGAGGAGGTGGAGAAATGGAAATTTTCACAGATAGTGACTTTGTTGGTGACTTTGATGAAAGGAAAAGTACGTCTAGGTACTTGATTCTGTGGGATGGAGCAGTTGTGTCATGGTCATCAAAGAAGCAAAACATAGTAGCATTATCCTCCACTGAAGCCGAGTATGTTGCAGCTGCAAGCTGTGCCTGCCAAGTGATCTGGATCCGTGGTATTCTGGAAGAGCTTGGAGTGTGTGTCAAAGAGTAGTTAGAAATTAAATGTGATAATACTTCCACCATAAAGTTGTCAAAGAATCCGGTGCTTCATGGTAAATGCAAACATGTTGGAGTCAGGTATCACTTTCTGCGTGACTTGGTTAATGAAGGAATAATTGAATTGGAGTTTTGTGGAACAAAGGATCAGATTGCTGATATTCTAACCAAGCCACTGCATAGAGATATGTTTTTGAAGCTAAGGGAACAACTTGGTGTGTGCTCACTTAAGGGCAAACATGATATGGAACCCCATCCAGTTTGAGGGAGGGTTTGTTGGAAAGTGTCTGCTGCATGTGACAAGGATGTGTGCATGCTGCATGTTTTTGTCCGTTGAATAAAATGAGTCCTATTCTAGAAGTCTATTTTGAATAAGTAGTTTGAATAAACCAGTCAAGCACGTGATTGTACTTGTTTGTCCGGGTCTTTAGGATTTGATTCAGTCTGCTAGTTGTTCCTAGTTTATAGTCTATTTCTGTTTATTTCCGTTGGTTTCCAGTTGTATTTAAAGCCAGTTTGGCCATTAATGAATGTTAAGTTTTATGAGTGAGAAATCATATACCATTGAAACTCTTTCAGGGTTGGCTCTAATCAACGAACAACGTTTGGTTAGACATAAGGTAGAGTGGATGTCCGAACTGCATGACGTCTAGTGTCGATACAATGTAACACCCCAAAAAACTCGAGTTATTCAGTTACTAGTATGTTACCACATTTAAAAGAAAGAAATGGAATAACCAGGTTATTAAACCTAGTTAAAGTTTAGTTAAAATAAATAAGGATATGAAATTGAGTTATATAATGAATAGGTAACAAACTTGAGGGGTGGTTTTTGAATACATAGAAAGATTATATATAAAATAAAAAAAATAAAACCCCAAATACCCATACCTGGGCGTGGGAGCGATCGACCAGAAAAGAGCAAGAGAGGGGTGAAACCCTAATTCAAGAACAAACCTCAAATTGAAAAGGGAAATCGGCTCTAATCTGATGCATGGACCTAATTTCATGATCATCTAGCCCTAACAAACACATGGTAAGTTGTTATTTTGAATTTGATGATTTTTGTATGAATTGGGTTATGATCAATTCACGAAATTTTATGAAATTGAGCACGAATATATGTTAGAATTATCATATGGAATGTGAATTTTACAAGATTTTGATGTTAGTTGATGTTTGAAGATGAAACCCACTTGGGCTAATGAAAATGGCGACATGGGTATAACACCCATGTCGAATTCTTGTTCAAAAATTGATGTTGCATGATTGTGGTGATGTGTTAAAAATGCAACATATAAATTTCATCAAATGAGGCATAAAACTAACCCTTTTTTAGTACTAATGTTGGAAAAAGTATGCTTTTGTCTTCCTTTTGTATTTTCAGGATTAAAAGAGCTCAAATTAACAAAAGAAGCAAAAAGACATCAAAATCTAACATAAATACAAGAAAAGGAACAAGACGTGACATGCCCGACCCCACGACAGCATCTTCCCAAGCAAAACAAGAGATCAGAAGCCTGAACATGCACCGTGCTCAGCCAGCACGGGGGCGTGCCCAAGTGTCAGCAGAAAAGACAAAGTGGTAGAAGCTTCTATTGCCCACCACGGGGCCGTGCTCAGCGGACACGGGGCCGTGGTCAACTATAAGATTCGCACAATCTAGCAAATCTGCATAGTACAAAGATTCTTCTGAACCACGGGGTCGTGCTCAGCTGACACGGGGGCGTGGTCAACTAAAAAGACAAAACTGCATTAAATGAAGAAAGAGAAGGATGTGGACACGGGGCCGTGCCCGAGCTTCTGTTCAGCCTATAAATAGAAGTGCTTGGCTCAAGCTCAAACCATCCCTAGGCACACCACCTCTCTCACACTTCACCCACCACCACCACCATAACACCATCATCCACCACCATCATCCATTGTCCATCGTAGAGTGTGTGAGTCGTCTCGGGATCCAAGATTGATCGTAAGAGTTCTTGACAATCAAGGCCATGTTTGCCTACGTCTCTTACATCACTTGGTGAAGACAAAGTGTCTAGTGTAATACTTTTTATTTCTAATCTTTTGCACTTTTTACTTGGTTTTGTATTAATGACTTTAATAACTAGTTGCTTATGTTGAAGGTGATCTTTCCTTATCGTTTGTCCGTGGTGTCTTGGCATTATTTTACTGTCTATATAAAATAAAAGATTTTCACCATTCATATCTCCACGGTCTATATGGAGGTATGTTGGCTACCTGGTCGGGGGTTAAGGGAACGGTTTGGTAAAGGTCTTGCCATTGTTCAGCGTTTAGAGGTCCTGCAATGGACCTGGGTCAAATTTAGTAGGACCTCCTTCAATACTTAACGGTATTGGATGGTGGGGGTCCAAACTCTTTGATCCCCTCATAAGTTAACTACTATTAATACTATAACCCGGCTATTTAGGACTGTATCCCTGCTGACTCAGACTACTTAGTCGAGGGTAACGTCACCTCCAAAAGAGGGGCCTACCATAATTTGCATTAATAACTTAATTAATTATCTTCCAATAATCCACCCTTTTAGGATTGTATCCTTGCTGACTCAAACTACTGGGGTGAGGGTAACGTCACCTTCAAAAGAGGGGCCTACTACAATAACTAAGATAATCTCTTAAATATGTGCAAAAGTGCGGAAATAATCAAAGGTTACACTAGATACGAGTCGGAACCAAGTGATTTATCTTGTCTATCTGTTTTTCTTTTATTTTTATTTTCAGCATTTTAGTTAGTTTTTATTTTTCTTAGTTTTAAACATTTTTCTGACTTTTTATTTTAGATTAGACGTTGAGGATAAACCGGTACTAAAAGCTCTTGTGTCCTTGGACGACCTCGGTATCTTGCCAACACTATACTACGCTCACGATGGGTGTGCTTGCCCATATGTGTGTTTAGTGTTAGTAAAATATCGTGTTTTATAAATTTAAAAATTGGCTAAAAATAAGTGTTAAAGGGGCTTAAAATATACACCTAATATATATAACACTTCACACGCATCAGTGGTATGGATGATATTGAAGTGAAATAGTGTTTAGGAGTAAACCCTAGACAAGAATATATTGAAATCATACCTAGCTCAAGTAAATTCAGATTTTGTTGATGCTAAATTCATGTATGAGATGTTTTTAGGGTTTTGATTGCTAAAAATTAGTGTTATGATGTCAAGAAGATGCTTAAATCGAAAGCTGATTTCAAACAGCTCCTGATCAGAATTTACAGCCGACTTGTATTGGCTGTAACCTGAACAAAAATGACAAAAACATGTGTTTCTTGAGTCTAAAAGGTAATTCTAGGAAATATCTTTAAAACCCCACTGGAATCGCATTTTTTGGACGAAAATTGAGCGTTTCATGAATTTTTCCGTATCAAAGGTTCAAGCTGCGTTTTCTGGCAGAATTTGCAACCTATTACGAATGTCATAACTCAAATTAGGAATTTATTTTTGATCTCAAATTTTTACTGTAGATAGTTTTAAGCGATTAAAAGAATCTCCAATTGGAATTTCGTCAATCGGTTAAACGAGGAATTTTCAATGAATTTTTCCGTAAGCTGCAGTCAGAAGTGACGAATCTGATTGCAGCTTAGTAAATGAATTTTTATAAATTTTTGGTAGAGAGTTAGACTCTAAAATTTTAACACAAGGATAACCCCTCCGAGGGGCATGTCGCATAAAAAGATTGTAATTTTTGCAAGCTCGTAAGTACAGTAAACGGACGTCCCCAAACAACCTATTTTCAGTGAAATAAGCTATACATGTTAGTGAATGAATGTTTAATGCAAGTTGAATATGAAATTATGCAAATGTATGCTCGTTATCAAGTACAATGATGTATGCTAACAAGAATGTGTTGATGATAACCTGAAAGCGTAGGAGCCATGTCCACATGGACACGAGCATGGAATGGCAATGGGTCAAAGGTAAATACGGAAGCTATGCATGAACTCGGACGCACGAGGTAAGTGATTTCCGTAATCACTTCTTATTTTGTTTAAGTAAGGTTGCGTTAGTTAATTGAGCATGGTGATGATTGAAGTTTGATATGGTTTTGGTTGTATGAAATCGGTAATTTTAGCTAAGTAGACCGAACAGGACAATATAAAGTTGTAATGATATGACGGATTGATGTCTAAGTAATGCTACGGTATTGTAACCGGGTAATGGGTAGAATTGCACATAAGTGCACCAACCGAGAATGGGGACATAGGTTAGTGGTCAAAAGACTTAGCATTTGACCTTAAATAAAAGAATGGTTTAACAAAATACGAACGGGTCGAATAAATGTGCATAAACCTCATAATGCTAATGAAACGCGTAAAGATTAAGGACCCGGGTAAGGACGTTTAGCCCATAATGTAAGGACAAGTCTTACGGACAACTAGAAATAATTGTGAGCAAATTGATTGAGGAATGTACGAGATACGCAAGTTTTAATAATAAAAATATGAATGGGTTGAATAGTCGAAACTAGTATGTAGAGCCGAAGGCGTTAAGTTAAGATTTTTCCTTGTTTGGATATTATATTACAAGCTCATATGTTAGAAAATCGATTTACCAATGCATAGGAAAAAGAATCATGTTAATCGGTTTCGTAGATCAAAAGTTATGCAAATTGTAAGTCGAAAATACCCTTGGAATTCATAGCTGGGAATTTACAGCAGCAAATAGAAAGTTTCTGTCGAAATAAGGCTGTCGCGCCCCGCGGTCGCCCAGGGTAGGGGCTGTCGCGCCCCGCGAGCGCCAGTCAGCTGGCAAATTTTGGTTTTCTTGTTTGATTTCGCATCCGGACTCGATGTTTTAATGATTGTCGATGTCCCTTAACTTATATTAAAGCCGGTTTGAAACACAAGTGATGTTATGAGCCTCCGGATAGTGAAAGTATGTATTTTCTTTCGTGTTAGAAAAGAAAGATTATAAGTAATCGAGATTAGAAATGAGTGGGCATGCAGTATGGTAAGTATAAAACTTATATCACGGAAGTTGTGATTATGATAAGAAATGCGAGATTAAGTGAATAAAATTAGTAAGCGAGGGCTCGCGTCTATGTGTGTGTATGTGAATGTGTGCGTATGTATGTAGGTGTATATGTTGTATGTATGTAGGAATTAGGAATGTATACGTTTGTGGATGCAAGATGTTATAAGTATATGAAGGAATGGTTTGGACTGGTTTCATTATGTTCTAGCATTAATGATTGCTAATCGTGTGTTTGAGATTGGAATGAAATGCAGGTACATGAACACCAGGTTCATGAAGTATCGAAGTCGAATTCGGAACAAGAAAATTAGAAAGGATAGTTAAATGAATTAAAGTTCCTACTGTTAAATGTTATTCAATATTGGACTACATGAGAATCATGTCGTATGATGTTGTTAATGACTAATGGTTATGATGTATGTGATGTCCACAGGTATTGCATGGATTACCGCTACTACTACCGAAGATAAGCAAGCGTTGATCGAGTCACAGAGCAAGGGTTGTACGGAAATATGTATCGTCTTGAAGCATTAATTTAATGTGGTTATTGTAAATCCCTTTTGTAAATGTTTATCATTTGTATTTGAGCCTTTAAGTAAGTAATGTGTCTAAATAAGAAAGAAATTTTTGGGCTCGTATTTTCCGCTGTGTCATATTTAAGTTCTTACAAGTTGGTCTTACAGGGAATCGTTCATTATACGAACGGGTCATGCCCGAATTTTGTAAATAATAATACTTATTTTAGAGTAAGAAATATGGGCGTTACAAGTTGGTATCAGAGCCCTGGTTTGAGGGAAATCAAGTAGAAGGAGGTAAATACTTGAACTTAAACCTGTGTACTCTTGTGTCAAGGAACCCGTACAATCCAAGACTCGATCAAGGCCTGAGGTTATAAGCGAATGTAAGTATGTATTAAATAATGTATTTGAAGGAAACTAATAGTATGTTATGTGAAGGGTAAGCGCGATTGCTTGGAAGGGATGATCTGTGAATGTGGTCTAGGACCGACACCAAGGCATGTAATAAGACATATTGACCCAGGTACGTAAATTTAGCTTATGGGTGCATGTAATGGTAAAATCTATCAAGTGAAGTGAAATTTTAAATGAAATATAATAATAGAATGGTAATGAAATTTTGAAAATATTACGCGTGCCGAAACCTAACTCTTCGGACATAAGGTGACGATTACACGAAAACACGAAACTAGTATGTGGACTTGTGTACCTGGCCAGTACACAAGAAACATATGACGTTTGTGAGACCGTGATAATAGTTACAGGTGTGTCCGTTAGAATTGGGTAGTAGGTGGGCGTGAGGGAGAAGGAAATGTAAGACTTTCAGGAATATGAAAGTATCAAATACGCATGAAAGATATGAATGATATATTCGGATCCGCGAGACGGATTCGAAACATGAAAGGAATGAAAGATGTGAAAGATAAATGAAAGATATGAACGATATGTTAGAATCCGCGAGATGGATTCGAAACATAGAAAGGAGGAAGGATACGAATGATCTGTCAGAATCCGCGAGACGGATTCGAAACATAGAAAGAAGGAAGGATATGAATGATATGTCAGAATCCTCAAGACGGATTCAAATCATAGAAGGGAAGGAATGATATAATGAAAGATTTGAATTTGTAAGTAATTACAGACCAAACGAGTAAATATTCTTTAAAAAGCGGGTATTATGCAAGTTATGATTTAAACTTCTACCCATATAAATATGTTATGTAAATATGATTGTATGCAAGAATGGTTAAAGGGATGAATGAGTCATGCGGGTCAAACGGTAATCGCCATTTAAACCTTGTACTTAATGTTTATTTTGACAAGTTTTATGCTTATAGATAAGTTTAATGAATGGGCATGCATTGTCACAATTGGAAAGAAATAACCATTGTAAGTTATGGATAACGAGTCAAAAGGTTTTGATTCGTGCAAGGTATGTACAAAGGTTATGTTTTCTTTTAAGTAGGGGCTTATAGCTCGATTAGAGAAGGATACGCCAGAAATGGGTGGTTGGTGGACATATGGTCAGAATGTATTTTACAATTGGATTCTGAACAGTTAAATAAAGCAAGTGATAGTTATTAAGCAAGTAATAGTAAAATTAGCATGAAGTATTTGATTTACTATGTAGGTAAAACCGATGTAAGCTATTGTAGTAGCAAGAAACCTTAGTTGAAAGAAATAAGCTGTGAGCAAGTTACATGAAAGGTATATAACTAAATGACTCTTGTGGGTCAAAATGAATGACGGGCTATGACCCGAACAATAACTTAAGTATGGACGGGAAGGGTAAGTTTTGCAAGAAGAACTGAAAGGATGTATTAAAGTACTTGTATGTAAGCATGAATGGAAAGAAATACAATCGTGTACTTCATTACATCCATGATAATTAAGAAACGTCAGTTTGACCTTGGAAAGTCAACTGTAATGGGTTGGTGAAATAATTAACAAAACGAAGGAATTGTGGGTGTTTAAAACACTAAACAGAATAAATTGGAAAGAATGTAATAATGATAAGTACCAACAGAAAATGCTAACCTTGATGCTAGGTTTGTTGGCCATGTTCATTTAAACAAGATATTGTTAGAAGGAAGCCCATGAGCGGAAGCCATTCATGAAAGGAAGGGAATCGAACCGGCCTTGACACAGACTCATTCAGAAGCGGGCCAATCCGGTTTGCAGATCGTTAAGTTATACAATGAAGGCGAGGTTAGTAAAATGTTTAATTCTAGATTGAAAGGTAAGACTCTGTGAATTTTTTTGTACATATGAATGAAATGAATGGTAGGACAAATATGGTATAGTATGAAATAACCGACTAGCAATGGTCATCTTTAGAAAGTATTTATGTCAATACGAGGAAGATTTAAGGACCCTGAATGAAAACTTGGAACTAGTTGATTAATGCTCATATGTTGCTCTTCGCACGACATGCCGGGTTAGTATAAGGAAGTAATGTGAAAGATTAAATATAAGGTTAGACATAAGGTTGTAAGTAGTTCAAGTGGCGGTAGAAAAGTAGATTAATGATTGATCCTCATGACAAGTACGGATAATGAGATTTAAAAATGATAGTTATGTTAGAATGTTGATACTTGGATGTTTACGGTAATGCGTACTATCATACGCTCAATTCACATAGGGACATGAAGGAACCTAGAAAGGATGTTAGTTTCAAGTTATGGAATATGGCATGTGTCACAAACGTCAATTCCTCACAACATACTTATGTAAGTCGTCCAATGTAACCTGAATGAATGAACGAACGAAGAGTAAGACTAGACGGGTTATAGAAGAAATGAAAGAGGTTTCGGGGACGAAACCTTCTTTAAGGGGGGTAGATTTGTAACACCCCAAAAAACTCGAGTTATTCAGTTACTAGTATGTTACCACATTTAAAAGAAAGAAATGGAATAACGAGGTTATTAAACCTAGTTAAAGTTTAGTTAAAATAAATAAGGATATGAAATTGAGTTATATAATGAATATGTAACAAACTTGAGGGGTGGTTTTTGAATACATAGAAAGATTATATATAAAATAAAAAAAATAAAAACCCCAAATACCCATACCTGGGCGTGGGAGCGATCGACCAGAGAAGAGCAAGAGAGGGGTGAAACCCTAATTCAAGAACAAACCTCAAATTGAAAAGGGAAATCGGCTCTAATCTGATGCATGGACCTAATTTCATGATCATCTAGCCCTAACAAACACATGGTAAGTTGTTATTTTGAATTTGATGATTTTTGTATGAATTGGGTTATGATCAATTCACGAAATTTTATGAAATTGAGCACGAATATATGTTAGAATTATCATATGGAATGTGAATTTTACAAGATTTTGATGTTAGTTGATGTTTGAAGATGAAACCCACTTGGGCTAATGAAAATGGCGACATGGGTATAACACCCATGTCGAATTCTTGTTCAAAAATTGATGTTGCATCATTGTGGTATGGATGATATTGAAGTGAAATAGTGTTTAGGAGTAAACCCTAGACAAGAATATATTGAAATCATACCTAGCTCAAGTAAATTCAGATTTTGTTGATGCTAAATTCATGTATGAGATGTTTTTAGGGTTTTGATTGCTAAAAATTAGTGTTATGATGTCAAGAAGATGCTTAAATTGAAAGCTGATTTCAAACAGCTCCTGATCAGAATTTACAGCCGACTTGTATTGGCTGTAACCTGAACAAAACATAACAAAAACATGTGTTTCTTGACTCTAAAAGGTAATTCCAGGAAATATCTTTAAAACCCCACTGGAATCGCATTTTTTCGACGAAAATTGAGCGTTTTATGAATTTTTCCGTATCAAAGGTTCAAGCTGCGTTTTCTGGCAGAATTTGCAGCCCATTACGAATGTCATAACTCAATTTAGGAATTTAGTTATGATCTCAATTTTTACTGTAGATAGTTTTAAGCGATTAAAAGAATCGCCAATTGGAATTTCGTCAATCGGTTAAACGAGGAATTTTCAATGAATTTTTCCGTAAGCTGCAGTCAGAAGTGACGAATCTGATTGCAGCTTAGTAAATGAATTTTTATAAATTTTTTGTAGAGAGTTAGACTCTAAAAATTTAACACAAGGATAACCCCTCCGAGGGGCACGTCGCATAAAAAGATTGTAATTTTGCAAGCTCGTAAGTACAGTAAACGGACGTCCCCAAACATCATATTTTCAGTGAAATAAGCTATACATGTTAGTGAATGGATGTTTAATGCAAGTTGAATATGAAATTATGCAAATGTATGCTCGTTATCAAGTACAATGATGTATGCTAACAAGAATGTGTTGATGATAACCTGAAAGCGTAGGAGCCATGTCAACATGGACACGAGCATGGAAGGGCAATGGGCCAAAGGTAAATACGGAAGCTATGCATGAACTCGGACGCACGAGGTAAGTGATTTCCGTAATCACTTCTTATTTTGTTTAAGTAAGGTAGCGTTAGTTAATTGAGCATGGTGATGATTGAAGTTTGATATGGTTTTGGTTGTATGAAATCGGTAATTTTAGCTAAGTAGACCGAACAGGACAATATAAAGTTGTAATGATATGACGGATTGATGTCTAAGTAATGCTACGGTATTGTAACCGGGTAATGGGTAGAATTGCACATAAGTGCACCAACCGAGAATGGGGACTTAGGTTAATGGTCAAAAGACTTAGCATTTGACCTTAAATAAAATAATGGTTTAACAAAATACGAACGGGTCGAATAAATGTGCATAAACCTCATAATGCTAATGAAACGCGTAAAGATTAAGGACCCGGGTAAGGACGTTTAGCCCATAATGTAAGGACAAGTCTTACGGACAACTAGAAATAATTGTGAGCAAATTGATTGAGGAATGTACGAGATACGCAAGTTTTAATAATAAAAATATGAATGGGTTGAATAGTCGAAACTAGTATGTAGAGCCGAAGGCTTTAAGTTAAGATTTTCCTTTTTTGGATATTATATTACAAGCTCATATGTTAGAAATTCGATTTACCAACGTATAGGAAAAAGAATCATGTTAATCGGTTTCGTAGATCAAAAGTTATGCAAATTGTAAGTCGAAAATACCCTTGGAATTCATAGATGGGAATTACAGCACCAAATTGAAAGTTCCTGTCGAAATAAGGCTGTCGTGCCCCGCGGTTGCCCAGGGTAGGGGCTGTCGCTCCCCGTGAGCGCCAGTCAGCTGGCAAATTTTGGTTTTCTTGTTTGATTTTGTAACACCCCGTGTTTTTGGAAGTCAAGTCACAGTCAAGATCAAGGTCAACGACCGATCGAACGGATTTGACTTACAGTGATTTCTTTATTTTAATCGTATTATGTGGAGTAAGTGTTGTTCATTGCAAGAATCGATGTGTGTTAATCGCCATCTAATCGACTTACGACTGTGAATGATAGGAAGTAACAATGCGATAAAGTTAACTAATCGATAATCAAGCTATGCTACTCGACAACGAATCGTGATACGATCCGCAACTCGACTTAATCTGGTTAATTATACGTGTGTGTGTGCCTTATGTGTTACTTGTGCGTGTCATATATATATATATGTTGTGGAAATCAATCGAACTCAATCGAAACTCGAAACGCAATCAAACTCGAACTTGAATCGCAATCGAACTATGATAATTAGTGGAGATGAGATTATGCGAGATATGAAGTAGTGGGGACTGAAAGTAATTTGACTAGGAAACCCTATCGTGACGAGCCGCTCGCAAAGGAAATCGAAACGCTAAAAATCGTCGCGTCAAACACTCAATTCAGGCGCCATCCGATCGGATAGCCATCCGATCGGATAGCCGCCTAACCATCAAAACAAGTGTCATCCGACCGGATAAGCCATCCGAGCGGTATGTCATCCGATCGGATAACCCTTTCCTCTTTTGGAATCCTATAAATACCCCTGTCATTGTCATACTTTCCACTTTTGGAAATCCTCTGTCCGAACCGCACGCTCTCCTCACCTTTTCTTCGATTTCTCTCAATCCAGGTAAGATCTCGTCCTAAATCTTGTACTTTCTTGATCTACACGCACTCCCGCACCTTTCTATGTTTTAAATCTTAACTTTTAACCATGAAATCACTAGATTTCGGGTGTTCTAGGGTGACATCATCATGTGTTCTTCAAGAACTTTATGTTTTGACTTCAATCCACCAAGAACAACCGAGATCTAACCGATTTCCACGCAAACATACAAAGATCTTGTAAAGATATCGACACAAGAATGGTGAAAAGGTATTGAAAGATGGTTTCTAACCTCCTTTCAACTATTTTACACTCAAAATACTCAAAACCGATAGGATCCGACCCTGATTTAGTCTTCTACTCGATTGTAGTGTTGTACTAGCTCAAGATCCGGATTCTACTAACGAGACTACCGATTTCAGGTTAGCCAAGACCAACCGTCTCGAACCGGTAACAGGCCGGACTAGGGTGATTCCTGGTCGGGTTGGTCATCTGGGTCGAACTAGGGGTCCTGTTGGCTAACACGTTGTCAAAGTGTCTCGACATAATGACAAACCATCAAAACGATCAAGTGTAGGACGAATGGAATAGTCGGAACGGATTGCTGTCCGACCAGATTGCTATCCGATCGGATAGGTCATCCGAACGGATTGTCATCCGAACGGATCACACTTGGGTCCCACCTCTTAAACAACCTAAGTTAGAGTTTGAGTATTGAACGAAATGTAATCCGATCGGACGACCATCTGACTGGATTACTCTTAGGATCATGAGATACTAAGACTTTAAAGACTTAAGCGATTTTCAACATGTTCAATGACAAGGTTGCCATCCGATCGATTGTCATCCGCACGACCGGTCATCCGATCGACCGACTTGATGGATATAGATACTTTCGTGTTTTCAAAATACTACAACGAAAACTTCAAAAGTCAAACCATCGTACACAAACACATTCTCATTATAGGAAGAAACAATCCACTCGAATCATCATCCGACCGGACCACTGTCCGACCGGATGACCACCCGAACGTATTGCTGTCCGATCGGATTGCTGTCCGATCGGATTGCTGTCCGATCGGATTGCTGTCCGATCGGATTGCTGTCCGATCGGAGTGCTGTCCGATCGAACCACCATCCGACGCTTTCGCACTTTGTAACGTTTGCACATCACTTATCGTTATACTATCTAACCTACTCAGGCTAACCTTACTCGCTCAGCGCTCCCTTCAATCCATTCATCACTGTGAGTATACTCGATCCCTTTTTTCTTTATGCACTTTTGGGTGTTACATACGTTACGAATATTCAAACTACAACAATCACACTACTCTATACTATTCAAACGCTAACCGCTAATGCATGTTATACGTGGCTCATGAATGCTTGTTTGTTATGTTTACACATGGAATGCTGTCTACCTGCCTTAGCAACGATAGTACTATAGTTTGGACTCAGCACCCGTTCACGGGGGTTGTTAAGGATCATTACTTGCATGGATTACGGTGGTAATCATGTATTGCAAACTGCCTCGGGCAGTCAACCCGCAGTCATTGGTATCGATGGATCTATGTCGATAACTAACGTGCTTCATTTCACTATGTGTGCGTGCTGGTTATGCGTAAACGAATTCGAACTTTATATGCTATTATCAAACTTGTATGCTCACCTTTACATTATATGTATTGACTTTATTTTAACGTATGTGACAGGTGCTTAGGACGCACACTTGGTAGGAAATTGAGGCTAGAATAAAGCTTTAGAGTGTAACACCCAGTGTTTTCACGAGTGAAAGTCAAAGTCAAGGTCAAAGTCAACGACCGATTTCGCGCGACTTGACTCGTAGAAATGTTTTTATTTTAATTATATTATGTGGAGTAAGTGTCGTACATTGCAATAATCGAATCATGTTAACCGTATTTCAATCGACTCGCAACTGTGAATTATAGGCAGTAACAATGCGATAAAGTTAATCAACTAATAATCAAACTATGCTAATCGAATCGACATCGAACCGCAACTCGAACTGTGTATTTTACTTGTTGTTCATACGTGTGTGTGTGCCTTATGTGTTACCTTTGCATGTTTATTTTATGTTGTGATAATCAAGCGAACTCAATCGAAACTCGAAGTCTAACTCGAATACAATCGAAATCGAACCCGAATCCCGATTGAACCCTGTTAAATATGAAGTAGTGGGACTAAAAGTAATTTGAATAGGAAACCCTATCGAATCGTTCGCAATCTAAACCGAAACGTCGAAGAATCGTCGCACCGAACGCACCATTCCAGCGTCATCCGGACGGATTGTCCATCCGGACGGATAACCAATCTGGGTAACGTGCAATCCGCACGGATTACCCTTTCCCTTTTTGGCATCCTATAAATACACGGGTCACTCTCCAAACTTTCCACTTTTGGCAAGTGACGTCCGACCCGCACGAATTCTTCACCTTTTCTCAGATTTCTCTCAATCCAGGTAAGATCTTGCTCTAATTCTTGTACATTCTTGACCACTACACAATTCTACACCTTTCTATCTTTCAAATCTCAATTTTTAACCGTGAAATCATCAAGATTTGAGGTGTTCTCGGGTGACGTCATCATGAAGTTCTCATGAACTTCAAGTGTGACCTCGTTCCACCAAGAATAACTCAGATCTGAACGATTTCCACAAGATTTCACAACAACTTCACCTAAGTCTAAACTTTTCTAAGGATAAAAGAGTTGAAAGAAATAAACCTAAGTTTTCTCCTTCTTTTACCCTCAAGAACGGTACGAATCGGGTCAGTGCTAGTCTTCCACTCAATATTAGTGATGCACTAGTCCTAGATCTGGATTCTACCCACAAGACACCTGACTTCGGGTTAAACCGGAATGACCGCTCTAAACCGCCGACAGGCCTAGTTAGGGTGATTCCTAGCCGGCTTGGTCATTCGGGTAAGAACGCGATTCCAAATGGTTGCCATGAAGTCAGAACGTCTCGATAGAACGACAAAGGCGACCAAGGTAGCCAGACGGAACAACTAGGACGAGGAAGTTGTCCGCACGGACAGACGATCCGGACGGGTTGTCACCCGGACGAACTACACTTGGGACCCACATTCAAAGCGAGGTTTGAGTATCGACGAATGAACAATCCGGACGGACGACCTCTGAATGGATTACTCTTCGGATCATGAGATACTAAGACCTTGAATAAGTTCAAACAATGTGCATCCGCACGGACAAGTTGTCCGCACGGACAGACTATCCGGACAGATTGTCTGTCCGCACGAACAACTATCCGGACGGATTACCATTATCCGTACGGATTACTATCCGGACGGATTCCACAAGCTTCATCAAGTGACTCAGCCTCAGAGACGTGTCCGCACGGATCACCATCCGGACAGATTGTTGTCCGCGCGACCGGCTTGAAAGATAGAGATACTTAAATGTTTTCTAAATGCTACAACGAAAACTTCAAAGCACAAGCCATCATACACAAACACATCCTTAGGAAGAAACAATCCACTCGAATAGTAATCCACACAGACTACTTGTCCGCACGAATAAACAATCCGCATGAGTGACAAATCCGGATGGATTACCATCCGCACGGATTACCATCCGCACGGATAGTTACTCGCATGGATAGTTTATCCGGGTGGATCACCACTCGCACGGATAGTTTATCCGGATGGATCACCATCCGCACGGATAGTTTACTCGCACGGATAGTTGATCCGCACGATCAGCTATCCTACCCGCTCTCACTTCGTACTGTTCTTACACGCCACTTATCGTTACGTTATCGAATCTATTCAGGCTAACCGTACTCGCTAAGCGCCCCCTTCAATCCATAATCGCTGTGAGTATACTCGAACCGTTTTGCTTTTAGCACTTTTGGGTGTTACATACGTTACGAATATTCAAACTACAACTATCACACTACTCAAGCTATTTTAACGCTAAACCATTAATGCATGTTATACGTGGCTTATGAATGCTTGTTTGTTATGTTTACACATGGAATGCTGTCTACCTGCCTTAGCAACGATAGTACTATAGTTTGGACTCAGCACCCGTTCACACGGGGGTTGTTAAGGATCTTTTACTTGCATGGATTACGGTGGTAATCATGTATTATGAACTGCCTCGGGCAGTCAATCCGCAGTCATTGGTATCGATGGATCTATGTCAATAACTAACGTGCTTCATTTCACTATGTGTATGTGCTGGTTATGCGTAAACGAATTCGAACTCTATATGCTATTATCAAACTTGTATGCTCACCTTTACATTATATGTATTGACTTTATTTTAACGTATGTGACAGGTGCTTAGGTTGTTTCTGTGCTTAACTTGCTGGTGATGAAATTGAGGCTAGGGAAGGAGTCCTAGAAACCAACAAATAAATTAGCTATGTTTAAATCTGAGTTGTCGGAACAGAATACTTGTCTTGATGCTTGTCTGTAATAATTATTTAACTATTTGAGATACGGTATGAGACGTATTGCTTTAATTGAATGGTTATGATAGTTGTTATGGAAACTTCTGGACAATCTGTTTCGCTCAGTGCCACGCCCCGATGATTCCGCCATCGGTTGGGGTGTGACATAGAGCCCAACAAATAGTTGTCTGTAGATAACGAATCAAGGGTCTCTAGAAGCAGATAAACAATTGCTGTCTATTCAAATCTAAGTTGTCGGAACAGAATATTTGCCTAGATTTTTGTCTGTAATAATTGATTTACTGTTTGAGATACGGTATGGGACGTGTTATTTAATTGAATAGTATTGATAATTGTTATGGAAACTTCTGGACAATCTGTTTCGCTCAGTGCCATGCCCCGATGATTCCGCCATCGGTTGGGGTGTGACAGATTTCGCATCCGGACTCGATGTTTTAATGATTGTCGATGTCCCTTAACTTATATTAAAGCCGGTTTGAAACACAAGTGATGTTATGAGCCTCCGGATAGTGAAAGTATGTATTTTCTTTCGTGTTAGAGAAGAAAGATTATAAGTAATCGAGATTAGAAATGAGTGGGCATGCAGTATAGTAAGTATAAAACTTATATCACGGAAGTTGTGATTATGATAAGAAATGCGAGATTAAGTGAATAAAAGTAGTAAGCGAGGGCTCGCGTCTATGTGTGTGTATGTGAATGTGTGCGTATGTATGTAGGTGTATATGTTGTATGTATGTAGGAATTAGGAATGTATACGTTTGTGGATGCGAGATGTTATAAGTATATGAAGGAATGGTTAGGACTGATTTCATTATGTTCTAGCATTAATGATTGCTAATCGTGTGTTTAAGATTGGAATGAAATGCAGGTACATGAACACCAGGTTCTTGAAGTATCGAAGTCGAATTCGGAACAAGAAAATTAGAAAGGATAGTTGAATGAATTAAAGTTCCTACTGTTAAATGTTATTCAATATTGGACTACATGAGAATCATGTCGTATGATGTTGTTAATGACTAATGGTTATGATGTATGTGATGTCCACAGGTATTGCATGGATTACCGCTACTACTACCGAAGATAAGCAAGCGTTGATCGAGTCACGGAGCAAGGGTTGTACGGAAATATGTATCGTCTTGAAGCGTTAATTTAATGTGGTTATTGTAAATCCCTTTTGTAAATGTTTATCATTTATATTTGAGCCTTTAAGTAAGTAATGTGTCTAAATAAGAAAGAAATTTTTGGGCTCGTATTTTCCGCTGTGTCATATTTAAGTTCTTACAAGTTGGTTTTATAGGGAATCGTTCATTATACGAACGGGTCATGCCCGAATTTTGTAAATAATAATACTTATTTTGGAGTAAGAAATATGAGCGTTACATACAAATTATTATTTAAAAAAGGATCATCGCACCGTGACCGTTAATGATTGTAAGCTGAACCTAATCAAAAAATTGTATTGATGTTGAAATTAGTTTTTAATATCTGAATTTACCCAAACTGTTTTTAATTGACATTTTTCTTATAATTATTCGTTGTCATTAATTTTTAGTCTAAAAAAAAATCTCTTTAGCACAACCCGTGTCTAAAACTTTTTGATATAATATAGTTAATCAATAGTCCTGTGGATACGAACCTGACTTCCATTCATATTATTTTTAGTGTGTTTAAGTAGGTTTATTTTAAATTTCAGACTAAAACCACATAATTTAGGCATTTGAGATCCCCGAAGTCCCCATCTATCTTGCCCTTAGGGGAGGAGGGGTGATCACTAGTGATAGAATTTTATCACTCCCAATATCCCATCAACTCATGCCATGTCATCATCAAATATTCTATCACTAGTGATAGAAATGTAGTGGGGGTGGTCACTAGTGATAAAAAAAGCCAACTTCAACTAATTAAAAATATTTATAATTTCATTTCACTTTTGATGCTGGAGAACAATTGGTCCACAGTGTCATCTTGCAACAGGTGTCAAACATGCAGAACAATTGATACATTGAAGTTTCACGCGTGATATTTTGTACGCGTTGAAAAAATAACGCGTTAAAATTCAAGGGGCGGCGGTGTTCGTGATGTTATAACTCGTGGCCGGGCGTCCATCACGGACCGCCCCGCCTCGCCTTATTGTTGAACTCAGATTAGCAGAAGTGCTTAAAGGATGGCTACGTGGTGACCGAAAAGTAAAAAAAGAAAAAGGTCATACTTATACTCTTAGCTTTAACCATATAAAAATAAATAAAAGTATGAATTCGACAAGAGTCTAGGATAGTAGCATTTGTTTAAACATTTGGTCAACAACTTTAAATGAAAGAAAAGGCAAGAAATTACTTTGTCTACTAAATTTTAGTCAAGACAGGAAAAATAAAATTTCCCAGTTGCCTTAAAACCTTTTTTCTTAACGGTAAGAAACGATGTGTTAACCACTGTGACACCGGACACTGTGGTCAAGGTCGACTACTCGACCGCCGCCAACCCTTTGGCTCTCCTCAGATGCGCGGAAACCTGACCTCCACCCGCCCGAAGACATGACAATGAAATAATCGGTAAAACCTCGCATTCTATCCAAGTCGAACCGGCACTACCCGTATTCGGCCCATTAACGCAGAAAATAATAAGGAAAGTAAGAGTCGAATCTGGATAATAAGAAACACTACCTTATTGGCTAGTTGCCTTAAAAGCTAAAACCATAATATGTACAGGTTGGAAGTTGTAAGTTGTTTGTAACCATAAGTTTTTTTTCTTTTAAGATCAATTTAATAAAATAATATCAAGAACGTGGCAAGCCTAAAACTTTACCCTCGATTCCTCAAATTTTTCTTCTCTCTCCTCAATTACACAATCACCCAACTCCCAATTTTCCTCTCTCTCCTCAATTTCACAATCTTCCACCACAATTTGGGAACCCAGAGTCCCAGAGCTCACTCACTACATCTAATTCTTGATTTTAGGGCTCAACAAAACCTTAAAGTTTTGATCTTTGTTAACTCTTCAGGTGAGGTTTTTAGGGTTACTTTTGTGTTATACTTTTGAAATGTAGTGTGTTGATTGTTACTGCAAGTGGGTTTCATGTGATTCTTGATTTAGGGTTCAATAAAAACCTTAAAGTTTTGATCTTTGTCAACACTTCAAGTTCGTTTTTTTAGGGTTGATTTTGCTTCATTCTTTTGAAATATGATGTTTTGATTGTTACTGCAAGTGGGTTCCATCTGATTCTTGATTTAGGGCTCAGCAAAAACCTTAAAAGTTTTGATCTTTGTCAGCACTTCAAGTTCGGTTTTTAGGGTTAAATTTGCTTCGTTCTTTTGAAATATGATGTTTTGACTGTTACTGCAATTGGGTTTCATCTGATTCTTGATTTAGGGCTCAGCAAAAACCTTAAAGTTTTGATCTTTGTCAACACTTCAAGATTGTTTTTTAGGGTTAATTTGCTTCATTCTTTTGAAATGTGATCTTTTGATTGTTACTGCAAGTGGGTTTCATCTGATTCTTGATTTAGGGCTCAATAAAAACCTTAAAGTTTTGATCTTTGACAACACTTCAGGTTATGTTTTTTAGGGTTACTTTTGTTTTATACTTTTGAAATATAGTCTTTTGATTAGGGCTGTAAACGAACCGAACGAACACGAACAAGGTCTTGTTCGTGTTCGTTCGTTAAGGAAATAAATGTGTTCACGAACGGTTCATGAACACTTACCGAACGATATTTTATGTCCGTGTTCGTTCATTTAGGAAATGAGCGTGTTCGTGAACGGTTCACGAACACAAATAAATTTGGCGAACGCGACGAAGGATAAAGATAGATGACCCAGAGAGTAGCACTCGAACTTGAATCCCTTATTGTGGAACGGATGTCGATCGTATCCGTGGATGTAAATAATGAGAAATGAAAGGGAAATGATGCATAAACAAGGTGAAAGTGGGTTTCCTAGTTTAATTGTTAGGAAAATAAAATAAATAAAAGTTTAATAATATAAAAAGTACAAAGATCTTGAATTAAAACACAAACATACGGATATAAACAAACGCAAATCAACGAATGTTCACGAACACATTCACGAACACCTTACCGAACGTTCACGAACACAATCGAACGAACGAGACCTCTGTTCATGTTCGTTCATTTAACTAATCGAACGAAATTTCTTGTTCATGTTCGTTCGTTTATTAAACGAACGAACATAAACGAACTTCCCGCCGAACGGTTCACGAACTGTTCGCTGAACGTTCGGTTCGTTTACAACCCTACTTTTGATTGTTACTGCAAGTGGGTTTTGCTTTTCATGTGTAATTGATTATTGGATTAGGTTTTTTGGGGGGATGATAGAAGGTGGGTAAGATCTGTGTGCTTTTCTTATACCCTTTTTCTTTTAAACTTTTGTTTCTTTTCTTATTCGTGGGTCTCTTCTTATCTTGTTATAGAATGTGGTTGATCTTTAGTATCATTTCATCATTTTCTACATTCATTTGTTGGTTTCTTGATCATAGTTATTAATAGCGCTCATAGCGAGTGCTATAGCGAATAGCGTAGCACTCATGTGTCGCTATTTGATTTGGCGCCTCCACAGTGGGCAAATAGCGGGATTTCAGGTTTTTTTTTCTGCTTTAATATAAATAGCGGGATTTTATAGGTATAAAATAGAAGGATTTTAGGTTTTTTTTTTGTTAAGCATACATATAAAACAGCGTATAAAACAGCTTATTTGGATATAATATACATATAAAATATTTTTAAAATTTTCTCCTAGTGTGTCGCTAAACTCAAAATAGTGCTCGCTATTTCATCGCTATCGCTACGTCGCGTATAGGTAGCTTGTTGCTATCGTCCACTATTAATAACTATTTGATAAATTACTTGGTGTTAGAAGCCTCATTGAAGCTCTAGTTTGAGGTTGCATTTCTAATTTAGTTTGTAGAATAACTCAAGTCTTGATCCCAGGGCTGATTTTGGTTTGCAAATTATTTCAATTATTTTTTACCCAGTTTTGATTTAAATTCATAGTTTCTTGTGTGTGATTTTGCAACTTTCTTGTTTTGTATATTGACAATGATTTGGGCTTATTTTGATTTCTAATTATACTGTCACTTGTATATTGATTCAAGTCTTGATTTGTTTTAGAATTTGTAACTTTCTTGATTTGTTTCTTGGTAGTGATTTTGCTATAAGTGTATAACTTTCATTTATAGTTACCAGAACTTGTTTGAGATTTTGTAACTTTCTTATATTGTTCTTGACTTTGATTTGGTGTGCAAATTATTTCCATTATATTTTGCTTAAATTTTTCCTGCCTATTTTTTTTATTTTCATTTCTGGCTGTTTGAGATTTTGTAACTTTCTTGATTTGTTTTTGACAGTGATCGGGTATACAAATGTATTTATGATATATTGCCTAATTTTTATTTCCATTTCTTGTCTCTTGATTGTTTTGTTGATAGTGATTTTGGTACACATTATTTGAAGCCATTTTAAGTTACCAAATTTATAATAGTGGCCCAAATTGACCCGTTTTATAATTTGAGTGCATCCAAATTGATCAGTTGTATAATTTTAGTAGATGAAATGAACCCGTAAGCAATTTTTTTGACACAAATCAAACCCAATTTTTGTATAATATATTAATCACTTTGCATAACCCTATTTAGATATCCATAGTCTATATAGTTTCTTGGTTCGTCTAATATTTTTTTAACTTTCTTCTTTAAAGATCCAGTGTTGCAGCTTTTTTGTGAATTATAGTTATAAATTATAATAATTCTATTTACTTGTTGCAGATGTTGCAGTGGCTCTGATCGATCAAAACAACTTTGGAGTTTCTTAAATATGGATTCAAAGTCTATCAGCAAAACCGTTAGTAACAAACCACCGGGAGAAAATCTTAGCAATTTAGAACCTACGACTCCCACAAAATTCACCGAAAAGAAGCCCGAATTAGAGCCCAAAAAGTGTCAACAAAATCAAGAAAAATGTTTATCGGGTAAAAAAGAAGCGTCAACTAACATTAACGGAAGCGCAAAAACCGGTGAAAAAACCGATCTTGTTGAAAGTGGTAAAAGTAGTATGTGTAGGGGAAGTACAAGTACCGACGTTAGCGACGAAAGTAGTTGCAGTAGTTTAAGTAGTAACATGAATAAACCGCATAAGTCAAACGATTCAAGATGGGAAGCGATCCAAGCTGTTAGAACGAAAGACGGGGTTTTAGGTTTGAGCCATTTTAAGCTGTTGAAACGGTTAGGTTGTGGTGATATCGGGAGCGTGTATCTTTCTGAACTTAGTGGTACTAAATCTTATTTTGCAATGAAAGTTATGGATAAAGTGTCACTAGAAAGCCGTAAGAAACTGTTACGGGCGCAAACCGAACGTGAGATTTTACAATCGTTGGATCACCCGTTTCTTCCTACGTTGTATACTCATTTTGAGACCGATAAATTCTCCTGTTTGGTTATGGAGTTTTGCCCCGGTGGTGATTTACATACTCTTAGACAACGGCAGCCCGGTAAACGGTTTTGTGAACAAGCTGTAAAGTATGATCCCTTATCCCTACTTTTTTTTTCTTTGTTTATATTTATACATGATTAGTTCAAAAGTTTTAGTTTTTTTTTGTGTAAATATATTATTAGTTTGGTTGATACGGTGTTGTTTTTGGTACGGTTTGCGTCGGCCTAAAACATGTTGTCCAAAACTCTCTTTTTTAAGGGTAAATACAAAGTTATGAACTTTTAGAATGGTTTAAAGGAATTGCCCTTGATATTTAAATAATAATCTAATTAGTAATTATAAAAATAATTAATAAAATGATTTAGGAGGTTTTATGCATAAAAATGTTCTTCGAGCGATAACCTACTCATTGTAGTCTAAAAATACGATTCCAAATTTTATTTGCATCATTGTTTGTGAATTTATCATCTACTTAAAGTATGGTTACAATATTGATCTTTTGTCTGATTACGCTTATTATTGGGCCCGATTTGGATTGTGTTTTTATATTAAACGGTCAAGGGAATGAGTTGAATGTGTCATTCAGGTTGAAAAACGAGTCAAAGTTTGTATTTAATGCATTGAAACTTCTAAATGGTTTCATTCAGTGATTTGAATTATTGTTTATGACTTTATGTGATCACAGTCAACGCAATAATATTTTTTATGAAAAAGAAAATAAAAAAAAGGACAAAAAAGGGTTTGAGGGTCAACCCAACCCAGCTTGTCGAGTTGTCGGTTTCAGTGTGTTCTAATAATGACTCATATGTTGCATTGAACCTGACTCATGGATCTTGCCACCTCTAACTTGATGTAATTTTCGTGTTTTAGTTTCGTACACTTCAGTTTGTTGCCTGATTCGGAATGTCAACTAGACTTTGACTTGATGAAGATTCAGGAGTGTTTGGATGTGTTGTAAGCTGAATAATAGATTGTTTTGGTAACCCTAATTATGATTATGTTTTTCTTTTTATTTAGGGTCGAAATAATCAGATTTGGAGAAACACTTACGAATTTCCCCTAAGAAGACTGATCATTGAGATATATGCTAAATTACCCTACCTATCTGATCTCTAGTTTTAATAAACTTGATTATTTTAATTATTAAAGTCACAAAATGCATATCCAAACACTCCTTAAGGTAGTTTAGGATGATAAATCTTGTCCTTTTGTTCGGCAGTTTTTAGTTTCCTGCTATTATTTGTTCATGTGGTACGTAGAGGCAGCAAAATGGGTGTATCAAAAGGCCAAATCGGTAACTTTTGCACGGGTCGGGTCATACTTTTTGTCAAAAAAATATATTATTTAAATAGTAGCCTATTTTTTTGAATATAATGATTTACGAGGTTTTATGCTTTAAGAATACACTTTAGGGCAGGGGTGAAAACTTCGTACACGACTTGAAAACGACACAAACAATCAAACACGCCAATGAAATAAATAGGTTTTGGGTTGTCATATCTAACCCGTCTAATAAACGGGTTGGACCTTTTAGCATGCCAGACCGGTTTTAACCCATTTCTTACAAGCCGTTTACCATGTTTAGAACTTGATTACAACCCACTTACAACTTGCCAACCAGTTTTACTCGCTTATATAAATGGGTTAAAATGGATCATGTTTGGGGCCGGTTAGGATTGATGTTTTTGACATGAATAGATACATGGGTGTTGCTTATAGGTTCAATGATTCAACCCGCCAAACAGACACAATTGTTACCCTAGGGTGACTTTTAACCAGTTACCCGTTTGGGACAGAAAATAACTCGAATCGACCCGTTTGTAAGTATATATTCTTGTATAGTTTTTTCTAATAACGAAGTTTTATTGTAGGTTTTATGTTGCAGAAATACTCCTTGCAATGGAATACCTCCACATGCTCGGGATCGTATACCGCGACCTAAAACCCGAAAATGTTTTAGTTCGAGAAGACGGTCACATAATGCTCTCCGACTTTGACCTTTCGCTTCGTTGTTCCGTAAGCCCGACACTTATTAAATCCGCATCTCTAGACACCGATCCTCTCAGAAAGAATTCGGCATTTTTCGCTCAACCCGCATGCATGGAGCCCACGTCTTGTATCCAACCGTCGTGTGTGGTCCCCACATCATGTTTCTCCCCTAGACTCTTCATGAGTAAATCCAAAAAAGAATCAAAATCAAATTCAAAACAGAAAACAAAGCCCGAAATTCGACACCAAGTCACCCCATTACCAGAGCTCATGGCGGAGCCCACCGGGGCCCGTTCGATGTCGTTTGTTGGGACCCACGAGTATTTAGCTCCCGAAATCATAAAAAATGAAGGGCATGGTAGCGCGGTTGATTGGTGGACGTTGGGGATCTTTCTGTACGAATTATTGTTTGGTAAAACGCCTTTTAAAGGATCCGGTAACCGGGCCACTTTGATGAACGTGGTGGGTCAACCGTTGCGGTTTCCTGAGTCACCGGTGGTTAGTTTTTCGGCCCGTGATTTGATTAGAGGGTTGTTAGTAAAAGAACCGCAATACCGACTTGCTTATAAAAGGGGAGCTACTGAGATTAAACAACATCCATTCTTTGAAGGTGTTAATTGGGCTTTGATCCGATGCGCTAGCCCGCCTGAGGTCCCGAGACCGGTGGAGTATGAGCGGTTTTCGGCATCGCCGCAGGTGAATCCCGGAGAGAAAAAAGCTGTTGCGGCATCCGGTGCTGCACCGGAGAAGAAGGGGCCTGATAATTATCTTGAGTTTGATTTCTTTTGAATTTTTATCTTTTTTTTATGATTCTTGATTTTTTTTTTTTTTTTGTTGCTTTAATATTTGATGGGAGTTCTTGGAGCTCCGAAAGCCCTATTGTTGTCGTATAGTATTCGGTTCATGTGAAGAACATTTGCAAAAATATGTTGTATTGAAAAAGAAAATACCTTTGTGCAAAAGTGTAGCTTGTTGTGTACTTGTGCAACTTTTTTCCACATTTTACTAAAATAAAGAAACTATAGGGGTCTATGTGAATATCAGTATAGTGTGGGGTAAAAGATGGAACATTAATTTTGCTAAATGTTGTAAGACTATGTGTAGTGGATGGAGCTCCTTGCTAAGTTAAACTTTTTGATAGCGTGAGAAATTAAATACGCATATATCCACATAGGGGAATGTTCATTTGAGAAGAAAATTTTATTGAGAAGAAAAGAATAAAAGGGTAAAATTGTAAAACATTAAATATTTTTTTTCTCATCTCATTTATTATTATGTTTGACTAATTAATTAGTCATTAAGACTATAATCCTCCACACTAAATATTTTTGCCTACACACATCAAAAGTTATCCTACACATTTCGAAATTTATCCTACACAACTCGTAATTTATCCTACAAGCCTCGTATTTATCCTACACTATAAATGAATTTTTATTTTTATTTTTTGTGAAAAAATATATATCTTAAAAATAAGTTACAAATTTAATATAGTTAGTTATTAAAGATGAAACTACCAATTAATGATGTATGTAAGTTTACTAATATACCCTTATAGTTACATTAAGTACAAATATTAAATGAAGTCTAATGAAGCATTCCTATTGGTTGAAATTTATTCTTTTTTCTTCTTACAAATAATTTTTCTCATTTGAACCCTCCACTATCCACATATATATAACTAGAAGTGTAAACGAGTTGAGCCGAGCCTGAGTAGGCTCGAGCTCGGCTCGTGAGTAAAACCCAAAACTCGAGCTCGGCTCGAGTTATTTCGAGAACAACTTCAAACGAGCTAAAAGCTCGGCTCACCAATGTTATCATCATCATTATTATATTATATAAAAAAAAACTAAAATATGGTTTAGGCTCACAAGCCTAAATGAGCTTTTGTATTTGAGGCTCGATAACTAAAAGGGCTCTTTTCAGGCTCGGCTCGTTCGAGCTTTTAACCGAGTTGATCACGAGTAGCTCTCAAGCCTGTGGGCTTGTTTACTCCCTATACCAAACACGTGTCACCTATGGCTCCCTGATAGTGCCTCTGTGGCACTGTGTTTAGTGCCCTAATGGGCTTAATTGCAGGGGCGTCGTCTCACTACACATAGTCTAAAACATTGTACACATAGTTTAATAAATTTAAGAGTTGGGTGTTATATATCTTGATGGTATCAACATACAACTTTTCTTAATAGAATCTACAAATTTAACTACTATAATCCAAAGGGTCAGCAAACTCCTGTATAAATGGATGAATAATCCAACTCAAAATAGAAATCTAATGACATGCTTCTCGTCTCAATTCTACTGCCATGGATTCTTCCATAATACACCCTGGCCTGCATCCACAATCTCCAATATAAAAAGCCATTTCCCCATGACTTTGGAGATGGTAACGAGTCAACATGCCTCCTCTAGTGAACTATTTAAGATTTACTACAAGGCGTACTCTGTAATCGATCATCTCTCCCCAAAACCCCCTGCTAAAGCTGCCTCCTCGTCCAAAGATATAAACAAACATCAGCCTAAACTACCCGTCGATGCTATTGTTTTGCAATGGATCTATGGCACAATTTCAAATGACCTTTTGCATACTATTCCGAAGCCCAATACCACAGCGTATGATGCATGGAGGATAACTCTTGAAAACATCTGTAAAGACAACAAGAGATCACGTGCCATCCACCTTCTCCACTAGTTTTCTAATACTCGTCCTAAGTAACGGGTTCTCTAACATCTCTGCCTACTGTCAACAACTGAAGGTGCTCGTAGATCAACTAGCGAATGTCAGGTCTCCGGTAGAAAATGACAGGTTGGTTCTTCAATTAATCTCTGGTCTTAAGGTCTTGATAAGCAATACGAAGGTTATTGCAACTATAATGCAACAACACCCTCTTCCAAGTTTTACGAGGCTCGGGCAAAATTGATACTAATTGAAAGTCGAAAGGCGGATCAAGCCATCCACATGGCACAAATCGTGGGTAAGACACTTAACGCTAACAATTGTTGTACGAACCGAACCGTTCAAAATCGGACCGCGGCTGTGGCCAGTGCCGCTTCCGTGGTCGGGGCAGGGCTCGAAATAATGATCATGGCAGGGGCGTTTACAACAACTCTCTAGGCTATGGTTTTGGCTAGAACGCCCAGTTCGGGAGGCCTGTGTGGCCCACTAGTGCCTTCTCACCTTGGGCCACGACCACTAATGGTCCGCCAATCAGCCTTGGGCCGCAAGCACCCAATACGGGAACAACAATAACTGGCCCAACCTACCCCCTAGCCCATATCCCACCACATAGATGCCTAATAACGCAACTGGTACCAATGGATTACTCAGACCACGACCCACTCAGGCTCATTATGCCGCCTATACCCCGACTAACATCGATCAGACACTTTACACCACGTCTCTCAACCAGCGAGATCCTACTCTTTACATGGACAATGGAGCAACCGATAACATGACCAACACCTCAAGTAATTTCCAGTCTTTTTTTAGTAATAACATGCCTAATAATATATTTGTTGCTGATGACTCGACTATTCCGGTTATTGGACAAGGCACACAAACCTTACCCCCACCCTTCCCACCACCTATACTCAAAGATGTCTTATATGCTCCCAAACTTATCAAAATTTTAATCTCGGTTCAACGGTTCACTACCGACAATTCCGTTTCTATTGAATTTGACTTGTTTGGTTTTCTTGTGAAGGATTACAAGACCCGGATCCCTATCCTCCGGTGCAACAGTAGCGGTGATTTATATCCTCTCCTGCTTGGATCTGGAAGCAACACCACCACCCCCTCTACCTTCGCTGCAATTTCATCTACTATATGGCATCAACGTCTCGGGCATTCGGGACAACCTTTAATGCATTCTCTTAAACATTCTTGTTCTATTGATTTTGGAAAACTTAATAAACATAAAACATGTTTGTCAATCACGTGTGCTTGGAAAATGTGTTCGTTTACCTTTTGCTACTTCTCACACTCACACCTTCTCACCCTTTGATATTATACATAATGACCTTTGGACTTCTCCCATTTTAAGTTCCGAAGGGCATTGATATTATATATTGTTTGTGGATGACTTAATATTCTAAAGACTTACCCAATCTCTAAGAAGTCTGAAGTTTTTTTAATATTTTGTAATCTGCATAAACTTATCGAAACCCAATTTGGTAAGAAAATAAAAAAAAGGATAAATTACAGTTTTCGTCCTTTATGTTTGTACCAGATTGCAACGGATAACCTTTAACTTCAATAATTACAGTTACAATCCTTTATTTGTAAAATCCGTTACACCATACGTCCTTTAGTCTTAACTTGGTTAAAATTATTAGTCAAACCTCATCATGTGCAAGGTACATAAGGGTAAGTTTGTAATTTTACTGATTATTTTTAATTTCTTTGATAAATAAGACTAAATATATTAAAACAATTAAAGAATTATTTATAAAATACATAATCACATTTTTCTCTCATCTCTCTCTTACAAAAACCCTAACTTTACCCAACCATTGCACTGGCACACAATCACAGCCACCATATCCTCTGCCGGAAAATCAAGCGCCGCCATAGACCGGAGATTTGTTGCTGTAGACACTGGCTTCATCTCCATCACCGCCATAGAGGTCTGATTACATCATGAACAATGAGTTTCATGCTCTTGTTAAAAAGCGAGACTTGGGAATGAGTGCCTTGTGAAAGAAATATGAATATTATTCGTAGCATGTAGTTGTTTATACACAAATTTAAGTTAGACGGTAGCTTGGAAAGATACAAAGCACGATTGGTATGTGATGGTCGATCTCAATAGGTGGGGATAGATTGTGGTGAGAGTTTTAGAAGGGTGGTTAAACTGATAACCATTTGCATGGTCTTATCTATTGCTCTCTCCAGGTCATGGTCAGTTCACCAATTAGTTGTGACTAATGCTTTCTTGCATGACACGCTACATGAAACACTTTACACGTATAAGCCAATGGGCTTTCGTCATAATAATTTTCCAGATCATGTTTGCAGCCTAAAGAAGTCACTATATGGTTTTAAACAGGCTCCTCGAGCAGGGTACCGAAGGTTTACAGACTATGTCCTCACTTTGGGCTTCATCAAAGTAAGTGTGATGCTTCTCTGTTCACTATTCATTGGGGCACATATGTTGCTTATCTTTTGTTATATGTTGATGATATTCTATTGATAACCTCCTCGGACAGTCTACTATATCAACTCATGGCTCGTCTTGCAAGCGAATTTGCCATGAAAGATCTTGGAGTTTTTTCCTTGGGATATCAGTTTCGCGAACCAAGGATACTAGGTGTCGCAACCCCCGTCCCCCTATTTAAATACAGGAACGGGCGGCCGCGACCAGTTTCGGTGGTATCTGGTATTGTCTAATTTTGGCAGCGGAATTTTCATCAGGACCGTAGTTAGGAAATATTTGATCAGAGTAAAATACCACATTTTCATAATATTAAACACATGGGATAAAACCCAAGTTTGCAGTACACACATTTTCATATGAATAAATCCTATTTTTATTTAATAAAAACATCTATTTTATTTTAGGTAACTTTATTGCCACTTTTCCAAGCCTTCAGTGCTGTCCAGCTGGCTTCTATTTGGCTTTCACATTTTGTTACCTGAAACGCGTTTAAAAACATTTTGTCAGTGAGAAATACTGGTGAGTGAATCCCAGTTTAATCAAGTTTAAATAAAATCCATTGTACAGTATTGAGGGCGGTCTCGCAATTATATTTGTTTCCAAGTCATATCAATTACCACCCACGGTACTGTCATACCCGACTTGTGGAAATGTTACCCCTCCAGTAACAAATTTTGTATACAAAATCCCAACATACCGATGATAATTGTATCCTTACAAATACTCAATAACTGCTTAATATATAATTAATTAAGTGAGGTTTTGTAAAAACAATTTTGCAAAAAGGAGATTACTCACATTGCTGTCTTAGATTATCCTTTAGGGTTTTCTGGTGACAATCTATAATTTACACAAATGCACACGTGTTAGTATAATAACCTATTTTAACATTAGTAATACCCTCCTCGAGACGACATTCCAATGACTACGTCGGGCAGAACCACGACAGCCGTTACGGAACCCTAGATCAATCGGGCAGAGTATCTAATACGTATCCAGGGGTTATGATACTTACAACGGAGCAGAACTTCGTTATTTAGGGGGTATTATACCCGAGTATTATGCCTACACTTTAGAAATTCGTGTCACACCCCGACCACGTAGAACATACAAAACGTGGCGGAAATGTCGGGGAGTGTTGTAACAGAATTAATTGTTTCAAATCCATGGTAATTGAAGTTTCGTTTTATTGATTAAAAGTGTTACAATGTCTTAACAAACAAGAAATACAACATATTTAACTAGTCTTGTATCTTTTATTGTCACTAAAGCCCAAGTCTGCCTATGTGTATCTTGATCATCTTATGTAACAGCTCCTGAAAAACACATGTGAAAATAGGTACGTCAGCATAAAAATGCCTGTGAGATACATAGGTTTTGTGAAAATAGGTTTCATGACTTATGTTTGAGAAAATGTTTAGTCATGTACCTTGTTATTTGCTTTGTTTTGTAAATCATTTGAAAATCGATAAGATCAGATGATAAGTATAAATAAATGTAAGGTTAAATGAATAACCAAGTAAAATATGTTTGCATAAGATAAGATGTTTATAAATCAATGTCTTGTGAAAAGTATGTTATTTGTATAAAATGTTCTATGTCTCAAACTGAAATGATTCAAATAACGCTATGATATGTAATACCATACCATACAAACACTTATATATAGGAAGTACCAGCGGCGTATCCACCATGCTTGTATCATATTACACACGCATCGTTACTTAATCATTTAATCAAACCAAACCAACCAATGTAAGAAGTCTATGTTTAAATCAATTGTCAAATGTATTGGGTAATATGTCAAAGTGTTCATGTCAAGATGTAAATCATATCAAAATGTCTATGTCAAATATCCATGTCAAATGTCTATGTCAAATATCCATGTATGGCAAGTGAAATGTCTCAACTAAACCATATGCACAAAAAACAAAGTATTGAAGTAAAACTTGGTTTAAATCAAAGTTATGTTTTGTGGGAAATACATGATCAATGTCAATCATGTTAAAATGTCTATGTCGAAATGTCTATGTCAAATGTCTATGTCAAAATGTCATGTAAAACGATGTACTAAGTAATGCACACAATGGCAATACATAGCATGAAATGTAATGAAATCATGTACTATAATGTACTAACGAACATAGCAGTATATGATGTGAAAACAGGAAAGCAGGAAAGTAACAAGTAGGCACATGTGTTCCACCCCAAAACAGTTTGGAAAACAGTAAAAGAGGGGTCTATGTACTCACTTGAGATTGCTCAGAAGTCCTAGGATAACCACCAAGCAATGCTAGAGATCACGGAAATCAAACGGCACCTAATATAGGTAACTATGTTAAATAACCGGACCTAAATCGGAAGACTGGGTAGTATTAGGGTTTGTAAACCAAACGAGTGTGGAGACTCGTGTGATATGGTTTAACAAAGCCTACATACTATTTGAAACTTAACCTAATTGTTTACGACCCATTACGACCCGTTTAGGTAGCTTATGCTACTTTAACGCGTCGTTCGCGTGGAACGCGTTCGGATCGCCTAACTAGTCCTATGACAAGTGTTATATGCCTAAACATGTTACAATATCAGTTATGTGACAAAGGTTTAGGTTACATATGCTTAATTACCAATTATACATGAAAAGGGTATTCTGGTAATTTACCTAAGGCATATAAACTACCTATCATACAACTACTCAAACGATGTGACCCTAGGGTATAACCTCGGAAGGTTATTCCCTACCTACTATGGTCACCTAATGTATTTGGTCGGATCCTAATGATCGACCAAACTGGGTCGGGTTCGAAGGTATAAGCGATTTATTAGATCGCTTACCCTACGACCCTAGACAACGTGGTAATCAGTAGGCATAGTCCCAAGGGACTATAACCAACGTGATTACACTCACGTTGCGAAGTTCAAACGAACTTCGCATTGACCATTACTGGTCAATGCTGAAAGTCAAACAAAGTTTGACTTTCTGACTCGAAAAGCAATAAAATAAGGAAAAGAACGAAAGAATACTTACGAAGGGTCCCCGAATGCTAACCTCGATTCAAAAATCTCAGGTATGAAACAATAGTTTCAACTTAGAGTTTCTCAAATCAAAGTTCTAGTGATTTTAGCAATGGGGGTGGATGGGTATTTATAGGAATACCCGAACCGTTAAGATCGTTTCATGGAACACGTGCCTTAATCCCATACGTACATGTGTTGCAAAGTTATGGTGTTTAGGTGTTTAAATTCCATCCATACATGTGTTGCAAAGTCATGGTGTTTAGGTGTTTAAATTCCATCCATACATGTGTTGCAAGGTCATGGTGCCTAAATTCCATCCTTATCCGCTGACTAAGCATTGTTAGAATGTGTGGTTGTGAATTAAACAACGGCTAATACATCGAATCTGGTCCCGAAAGTGCAAAACTGATCCAAATGACGCGACGCATGGATTTTTCTTATGCCGAACACTAAAATAAAATGTTTTAGTGCTTACATAAATTTTTGGATGTCCGGATGTATTCAGAACGTAAGTTATGCGCGAAAATGCAAACTTGTGCACTTTTTGACACTTTTAGTCCCTGAATGACCCAAAAGTTTATTTTAGCATACCGAACACCTCAAAGCCTATTTCTAAGCTATATGAAGGGTATTTATGGTATGTTTAACTTATGGTCATGCTCCGGAATGTCTGTTACAGTTCAAATTGGCATACTTTCGCAGTTTGTCAACTTTAGTCCCTGTAAGCGATTAAACTTTGATTTCACCACACCAAACCTTCCAAAACTTATATATAAGTTATGTAAAGGTTATTTAAGGTATGTTAAGCCTATTTCACTATTCTGGAGTGTTCGTTGCATTAAACTGGTTATATTTACGCATCAGTGCGCGTATAACCTTCCAGAAAGCGATTTAGAGCTTGAAATCGGACAAGAGTTGATATGTGTAAACGATACACATATTTTTACAAATCCCAAGCATGAAATACAATATTTCATTGGTTTGGAATTTGTTTGATGGTTGAAATGACACAGGTGTTACAATTCGAGATTGAGAATGAGAATGAAAATGAACGAGCAGACTGAAGATCCGATGCCCTCTACTTATAGGGCTTGATTTTGATTTTTACGCGGCCCGCGTAAAGGTTAACCAAAGGGCTACGCGGCCCACGTCAAAGAAGGTCAACAGCGTAGGTGATCCGGGTCAGCTAGTAGGTTCAACATGAGTCGGACACGTGTCAGCACGAGGGTTCGCCGCGTTTTGATCTCTAGCGGCCCGCGTAAGATCCCTAAGGGGTTTACGCGGCCCGCGACAAACCCAAAATATTAATTTTTAATACTAATTAAGGTATTCGGGGTCCGTTTTCACGTGTGGGGTGTGTTTTAAGACATATTGGGATAATTTAAAATATATTAGGGTGTCAAAAATAATTCGAGGGTGTCAGTTTTCTTTAGGGTTGTTATATCCTCCCCACCTTGTTTTAGAGCCCGTCCTCCAGATCTACTGAAACAAGTGTGGATATTTGCTTTGCATTTCTGATTCAAGCTCCCATGTGTACTCAGGTCCTCTTTTGGAGTCCCACTTCACTTTGACCAGAACTAATCTCTTGTGCTTGGGATTTTTAACTTTTATGTCTTCAATCTGTAGAGGCCTTTCTACAAACTTGAGTTGTTCATTTACCTTTATATCCTTAAGAGGTATTACCAGTGATTCATCGGCTAGACATTTCTTGAGATTACATACATGAAATACATCGTGTATTCCTGCCATTTCCTCTGGCAGTTGTAGCTGATAGGCTACAGGTCCTATTCTTCGAATAATCTCAAAAGGTCCAACATACCTGGGACTTAGCTTTCCTCTTTTGATGAATCTTACCACTCCGTTCCAAGGAGAGACTTTTAACAATACTTTATATCCTACTTGAAATTCCAATGGTTTACGTCGGTTATCAACATAGCTTTTCTGTCGATCACGTGCTGCTTTTAGTCGTTCCTTGACTTGAATGATCTTGTCGGTTGTTTCTTGCACTATTTCAGGTCCAGATAGTTGCTTCTCCCCAATTTCTGCCCAACAGACTGGGGTTTGACACTTTCGTCCATAAAGTGCTTCGAATGGTGCAACATTGATACTTGTGTGATAACTATTATTATAAGAAAATTCTATTAAAGGTAAGTGGTCGTCCCAATTACCTCCGAAATCAATTACACAAGCTCTAAGCATGTCTTCCATTGTCTGAATTATCCTTTCGCTTTGTCCGTCTGTTTGAGGATGATATGCTGTGCTTAAATTTAACTTGGTTCCCATGGCTTTTTGGAAACTTGTCCAAAAATGAGAGGTAAACCGGCTATCCCTATCAGAAACAATTGACAAAGGTATTCCATGTAAAGAAACAATTTCATTTACATACAATTTAGCTAGCTGTTCCATACTGAAAATTCCTTCATTGGTAGGAAATGAGCTGACTTAGTTAGTCTATCTACAATCACCCAGATTGTATCATTACCTTTCTTTGTTTTGGGTAATTTAGTAACAAAATCCATTGTTATCAATTCCCATTTCCACACTGGCATTTCTAACTGTTGTAACAAACCTGAGGGTTTCTTATGTTCAGCTTTAACTCGTGAACAAGTTAAACATTTAGAAACATAGGCTGTTATGTCCTTTTTCATTCCTATCCACCAAAAATTCTTTCTTAAATCCTGGTACATTTTATCGCTCCCTGGATGCATCGTATACTTAGACTTATGGGCTTCTTCTAATATACGATGACGCGGATTTCCTAATTTAGGTATCCACATTCTCTTTTTATGGAATCTCCAAATTCCATCTGTTCCTTGTTCTAATTCCTTAATCATACCTTTTAGTTTTTTAGTATCCTCCTTGATTACTGATTCTTGTGCTTCTCTTATCTGATCATTTAAATCTACTTGTAGATTTAATTTAAGAGAACGTACCCTTTTTGGCTTTTCGTGATACTTTCGGCTTAAAGCATCTGCCACTACATTTGCTTTTCCTTCATGATACTGGATATCACAATCATAATCACTAAGCATCTCCATCCAGCATCTTTGTCTCATATTTAATTCTTTTTGCCCAAAAACATATCTTAAACTTTTATGGTCAGTGAATATGGTAAACTTACTACCATAAAGGTAATGTCTCCAAATCTTAAGGACAAAAATTATGGCTCCAAATTCTAGATCATGGGTTGAATAATTCTCTTCATGATTCTTAAGTTGCCTAAATGCATAAGCTATAACTTTTTGTCGTTGCATTAATACACATCCGTAACCTAATTTAGAAGCGTCACAATAGACTACAAAGTCTTCAGTTCCTTCTGGTAACGCTAGTATGGGTGTATGGGTTAGTCTTTGCTTAAGAATTCTAAATGCTTCTTCTTGTTTTGGTCCCCATTCAAACTTAATGGATTTACAGGCTAACTTAGTTAAAGGAATGACTATTATAGAGAAATCTCGAATGAACCTTCTATAATAACCGGCCAATCCTAAGAAACTTCTAACCTCGGTTGGTGACTCAGGGGTTTTCCATTTGGTAATCGCCTCGATCTTTGTGGGATCCACATGAATTCCTTCAAGATTGACTAAATGTCCAAGAAACTGTACCTACTCTAACCAAAATTCGCACTTGGAAAATTTAGCATAAAGCTTTTCCTTTCTTAATAGACTTAAAAGGGTGTGCAAATGCTTTGCATGTTCCTCTTTACTTTTAGAGTAAATGAGAATATCATCAATAAAAACAATTATGAATTTATCCGAATATGGCTTACATATTCGGTTCATCATGTCCATAAATGCGGCTAGGGCATTGGTTAAACCAAATGGCATGACAGTAAATTCATAATGACCATACCTCGTTCTAAAGGCGGTCTTAGGAATGTCCTCTTCCTGTACTTTTTAATTGATGATATCCTGACCTTAAATCGATTTTTGAAAAAAATCGAGCTCCTTGCAATTGATCGAACATATCATCAATTCTTGGTAATGAGTACCGGTTCTTAATTGTGACCTTGTTCAATTCACGGTAGTCAATGCACATACGCATTGATCCGTCCTTCTTTTTAACGAATAAAATTGGTGCTCCCCACGGTGATGAGCTTGGTTGTATGAATCTCTTCTCTAATAATTCATCTAACTGTTTCTTTAGTTCCTGCATTTCAGTGGGTGCCAAACGGTAGGGTGCTTTGGCAATTGGTGCTGTTCCTGGTAATAGGTGAATTCTGAATTCGACTTCTCTGTCTGGCGGTAATCCTGGTAATTCTTCTGGAATTACATCTGAAAACTGAGACACTACTAGAATGTCTTTTAGTTCTTTTCCTTTAGTGTTAGTAATGATAGAAATCAAATACACTATAGATCCTTTTCTTATATAGCTTGCAGTTTTCATTACAGAGATGAATTTCGTGGATCTAGATGGTTTATCTCCTTTAATTATGATCTTTTCACCTTTTGGTGAATTTACTTGGATTGACTTTTGATCACATAAAATACTGGCTTTATTGGCTATTAACCAATCCATTCCTAAAACGACATCAAATCCTACCAGATTCATTGGGTAAAGGTTTGCAATAAACTTTTGATTCAAAAATTCTATTCTTGCTCCATGCAAGGTTTCAGAAATCCTCATCGTTTCTCCATTTGCGGTCTCTACTAGACATTCTTGTGGTAGTTTAGTTAATGACTGATTTAGAAGTTTGCAAAATGAAGTATTAATAAAACTTTGGTTTGCACCAGAGTCAAATAATACTTTAGCAAAAACATCATTAACTAAAAACGTACCGGCTATTACGTCCGGAATCATTCTGGCTTCATCTGCAGTCAGAACAAATGCTCTAGCATTTTTAGTGCTCTTGTTGTTCGCGGTTGGATCTAGTTTCGGACAGTTCGGCTTGATGTGACCTTTTTCTCCATAATTGAAGCATAGTCCATTACTGGATTTTCTCCTGCAATCTTCTTCCTTGTGTCCTGGTGCCTTGCAGAAATTGCAGTGAGTGGAGCATTTTCCCGAATGCTTCTTCTTGCAGGCCTTGCAGTATGGTGCAGAGGTAGAACCTATATTCCTACGATTGGAATTCCCAAAACGGAATTCTTGGGTAAGCCTCTGTGCTAGGTTTTTCCTCTGGTCTTCTTCTCGTGTACGGACTAATTTATCAGTCAAAGTATGTGCTAGTTCTACAGCTTCTTCTATAGTTTGGGTTCTAGCTGCTTTGACTACATGTCTAATTTCTCCAATTAATCCCCAGATGTAACGGGAGATTAATACTGGTTCAGGTGATGCAAGGGTTGGTACTATTCTGGCATATTCAAAGAATGTGGTAGTATAACCCTTACTATCTACCCCGGTCATTCTTAGGTTCCGAAACTTATTCGCTATATGTTCCTTTTCATTGGGAGGGCAAAATTTTCTTTCTACCATATTTTTAAATTCCTCCCATTCCATGTTGTAAATCCTATCACTTCCTCTTGACTGGAGGATAGTGTTCCACCATTCTAAGGTTGAGTTCTTAAATAGATTAGAAGCAAACATTATCTTATCTTCTTTAGCACACTTGCTTATTTTTAAAACAACCTCAGTCTTTTCTATCCAGCGTAGAGCTGCAATGGGTTCTTCATTGCCCGAGAATTCTATCGGTTTACAGGACCAGAATTCTTTGTAAGAACAACCATAAGGAATGGTTCTTCTTCTTTTGGGAATGGGCACTTGAAGTACAGGTCCATTGTTTACACTGTTTTCCGGTTCAGTTGATCGCTTACTGCTATGCTTACTTTTATTTTCCGCATCCTTAACAGTTTGAAGAATATATGGCATTGCATCTATAATTCCTTATGCCACTATGTGTTGGATGACACTATTATCCACTTGGTTTCCATTGTTATTGATGCTCGGATTCTCATTAACTATGTTAATGTTACTCTGGTTATCGTTATTTAGATTTTCTTGATTTCCTTCGTCGGCCATCTGAATTTTAAACAGTTACCACGTATTAATATCACACAATAATATTTAATATAACCAATCACATGACACGCATTTTGGTCAAAAGCGTCGATCATTGCGACTTTACTCTATTCATATAATATGCATCTATTACACACCAGTACTGAAATTAAAATTACAATACCGACTGAAATTTAAAGTTACACTACTAATAATAGGCATTCATAGTTTTTTTTATACACGTACACATATATTATATTATTTTATTATAGATATTATTATTACTACCGTTTCCACCATCACATTCATGGATATGGATTCATCCAGAAATCCATATTGCGCCCGTCGTATTTCCAGACGAGTCGTTCTCCCACCTGTCGCATTCTTTCACTACTCTCTAAAATTTCCTCACCAAATGTCCTAAGTTCTTGTACATTTTCTGCACTCATTGGGGGTGCAGGTTCTAGGACTAGGTTCGAAATCTGGGGTGCGGGATTCTGGTACGGAGGTATAGGGGCCTGGTATGGGTAAGGATTTTCTAGGATTTCCCTAATGAATACATCATTATCGTAATAGGGATCTAGAGGATCTAATCCTGAGTAGGCTCCTAGGTTTGGCATGGGTATGTCTTCGTGTATCGGGTAATGTTGCACATAGTCCCTAACGTCATCCCACCATGGGTCGTAATTTGGGTCTAATGGATTTGGTGCTGGTACCCTAGGTATTTCCTCCGGGTTGAAATCATGCATTTCTACTTGATTTTCGGGGTTTTCTATCTCCATTGGTTGGTCATGAATTGGTGGTTGTGGTTGGGGTGTTAACATTTGCTCCAGGTTAGGGTCAGCTGCAGTGGTTGCTAGGATGTGGATATTGGCTATACCTCTATTAAGCATATCCTGGGCATAGGCATCGGTTTCTCTTTTAGCTGCTGCTAGTACTCTCTGGTCTTGTAACTTTTTCATACGCTTCCTACGCTCATATGCCCCTCGAGTGAACCATCCTCTCTTTTTCTGAGGGAATGGCTCCTCGGACTGAGCTTTAAACACGAATATTCCTTCTTCCATATCAGCAGAGTACCTTGAGAGGGCAGGCAGAGAAGAGACACCTTCGCTTCTAGGCGAACCAGACAATTAACGGTACGCGTCAGATGGTCCTTGGTCGCTCGTACTGTAAACTAATAAATAGTCAAATAACACATAACAAGAAAATACAATTATACACGTATTTCCGTAATTTATTTGCTAACAATTTGAATTTTGATGTCAGCAGAACACTTCTGTGGCTGAATCAGTGGCTTAGCTCTGATACTACCTTCTGTCGCAAACCCCGTCCCCCTATTCAAATACAGGAATGGGCGGCCACGACCAGTTTCGGTGGTATCTGGTATTGTCTAATTTTGGAAGCGGAATTTTCATCAGGACCGTAGTTGGGAAATATTTGATCAGAGTAAAATACCACATTTTCATAATATTAAACACATGAGATAAAACCCAAGTTTGCAGTACACACATTTTCATAGGAATAAATCCTATTTTTATTTAATAAAAACATCTATTTTATTTTAGGTAACTTTATTGCTACTTTTCCAAGCCTTCAGTGCTGTCCAGCTGGCTTCTATTTGGCTTTCACATTTTGTTACCTGAAACGCTTTTAAAAACATTTTGTCAGTGGGAAATACTGGCGAGTGAATCCCAGTTTAATCAAGTTTAAATAAAATCCATTGTACAGTATTGAGGGCGGTCTCGCAATTATATTTGTTTCCAAGTCATATCAATTACCACCCACGGTACTGTCATACCTGACTTGTGGAAATGTTACCCCTCCAGTAACAAATTTTGTATACAAAATCCCAACATACCGATGATAATTGTATCCTTACAAATACTCAATAACTGCTTAATATATAATTAATTAAGTGAGGTTTTGTAAAAACAATTTTGCAAAAAGGAGATTACTTACATTGCTGTCTGAGATTATCCTTTAGGGTTTCCTAGTGACAATCTATAATTTACACAAATGCACACGTGTTAGTATAATAACCCATTTTAACATTAGTAATACCTTCCCCGAGACGGCATTCCAACGACTACGTCGGGCAGAACCACGACAGCCATTACGGAACCCTAGATCAATCGGGCAGAGTATCTAATACGTATCCAGGGGTTATGATACTTACAACGGAGCAGAACTTCGTTATTTAGGGGGTATTATACCCGAGTATTATGCCTACACTTTAGAAATTCAAGATTGAGAATGAAAATGAATGAGCAGACTGAAGATCCGATGCCCTCTACTTATAGGGCTTGATTTTGATTTTTACGCGGCCCGCGTAAAGGTTAACCAAAGGGCTACGCGGCCCGCGTCAAAGAAGGTCAACAACGTAGGTGATCCGGGACAGCTGTAGGTTCAACACGAGTCGGACACGTGTCAGCACGAGGGTTCGCCGCGTTTTTGATCTCTAGCGGCCGGCGTAAGATCCCTAAGGGGTTTACGCGGCCCGCGACAAACGCAAAATATTAATTTTTAATTATTTTTAATAATAATTAAGGTATTCGAGGTCTGTTTTCGCGTGTGGGGTGTGGTTTAAGACATATTGGGATAATGTAAAATATATTAGGGTGTCGAAAATAATTCGAGGGTGTCGGTTTTCTTTAGGGATGTTATACTAGGTTCCTATCTCAATAGGCATATGCTCAGGATATTATAGAATGTGCATGCATGAAATCCTGTAATCCTAGTTCTACACCAGTTGACAGTAATTCCAAGCTTAGTGCTAATTTGGGTGATGATTTTTTTAACAACTCTCATTAAAATTACTATTTCTTATTTTATTTTGTTCATTAGGAAACCCTAATTGAGAACCCCAAGTGATACTGCATGACCCCTAAAATTTTCAGAACAGTAGGAATCAGGATTAGGGCCCCTAAAACTCAAGGGGGGGTATTCCCTAATTAGTATTATCCTTACAGTTTACGATAGGAATTGAATTTCGTCAAACGTTCGACTCACCCAAGCTAGAAAGACACGAGGCAACCCTATGCTAGACGTGGTGCCGTCGCGCCACGCGCCAGGCCCTCGCGCTACGCGAGGGCGCCATTTTTCCAGTATAAGTAGCAAGCATTGGCACTTGAAATTTGGCGTTGGTTCGACGTAAAAACTCATTTCGTACACTGAGATATCGTCTGTTTACTTCAAAACACACACAAACAAGAAATTCTGCCGCGATAACAGGGTAATAACTCGATCACTGATACGATTTAATGTCCGATCGATAAAAACCAATCCGATGGATGTTTAAGTGATGCCCGTACTTGGGCAATGCCTTTGTCATTCGTCATGAAGGTTTTGGATCTCGTGAGTTGTCGTAAAAGTTGTATTAAGTTACTGACCTAGTTTTCGTGTGCATTGTTATTTGAATTAGGTTAACCAGGCTAAAATCAGTAGGCTAAACGCTGCCCGTCTAAACTCGCAATGTGAGTCATTCTCTTTTATCAAATTTTTTTCTTAAAACTCTACTTGTTTTCAAAGTTATAATTACAGGGATTAAGTCTTTGTAATCTTCAATTACTGCCGGTGTGTGGGGTTTTGTATACATTACTTGATACCCGTCACCATTGGACAACAGGTCAGCTAATGGCTGATTTGACCATAGTTACAGATATTGTCGAGTGACAAATACCGATTTGGGGTAATTGGTTGATAGAAACAATGTAATCACCCTTAATACTGTATATTATATCAATGTGTCATTTTGTTCTACTTGAATAACTCGCCAGTATTTCCCTGCTGATAAAACCTTTTTAAAACATGTTTCAGGTGATCTGCTGTGATCCAGGAAAAAGGGCCGTGTAGCACCACAAGCTTGAAGAAGTGGCTCAATAAAATAAAGAAACATGTTTTTGTAAAACAGGGATTTCCCAGTGAAATCACCTTTATTGTAAATTATGGATGTTATTTCCAATTTGTGAAATAAAATAAATTGGGTATTTTCAAGTTTTAAAAGATCCTGTTAAACTTCCGCTGCCAACTCAAATAATAAATACCACGGGTTTTCTGCCCGCGGCTCCTGGACCGGGTGAAACCGGGGACGGGGGCCGTGACAGAAAAAGGTGGTATCAGAGCCACTGATTTAAGCCAATTAAGTATTTAGAAATACTTAATTTTTTTTCTGATTGCCATTTTGTGATTCTGTGAAAATTCAATTTTTCAAAATTTTAACTTAGAATTTTGTGTGTTTCTTCATATGCTAACAACATGAATTAGTTGTCTGAAGCTCTTCAGAATATCACTATCCATTCTGCTGACATGGAAGTTTCCGAGGGCATTTTCGGTTATTGGGCCAACACTGAGGAACCAATGGTATTCCAAGCCCAACCTCAGGAGAAACCAAAACCGAAAACGAGAAGAAGACTCGTAGGCTGGAGGCGTGGCGTAAGAAGAAACCAGCGGTACGGAAAATCGTAAAGACTGAGGATCCGAAGGATAAAGGCAAAGGAATAGAGATAGGAGAAAGTTCCAGGCAAGACCAGGAAATGTCATCATGGGAGGAGCTGGATTATAAACTAGCACTTAGTGACCTCATCGGACCTACCGATGAAAACCTCTTCAATTACCCAGCGGAATCACAACTTCCAGTTAATCTGGAACCTGCCATCCCAGATCCTATTATCCACCCCCGACCTCTACCAGAAGAGCTAGAAGAATGGTGGAAAACTGACTGACAATTTCAGAATCTTTTAAATAACCCTAATACCTTTTTCCCTCAATTTGACCCCGAGCCTCCACTACATCCACCTATGAGCGCAGAAAACTTGGCTGAACTCCGCCACTATGGCGAGGAGGTGGTGGATGCAGGAAATAGAATCCGAGATGTGGGGGAGAGGATATCATGGAAGTACGACGAGAGGGAACGCTGTTTCTGAGATGCCAGCTGACGGTGGTGGTGTGACTGTGTGGTTGTAGCTTTATAATAACAAAATAATAATAGTAATAAAAATATAATCCTGTAAAATAACTTAAAATAAAACTCTTGTAAGATAACTGGTGTGTACGGACGCATAGTAATGTATAAAATATGAAAGTCGAAAAATCGACAATTTTGGCTATACGTGTGACGTGATTTCTGTGCGATTGTTTTGCATTTAGTCGTTATTTATTTTATGCTAATAACTTATATATATTAATTACCAGATGGAACACGCTGATAATGACCCAGTTAATGAGGTTAATTAATCTGAGCAAAACAATGAAGATCATTTTCTTAATAGGCAAGACATAGAAAACATCGTCGCTCAAGGAATAGCCAATGCTATTCCGGCAATCGTCGCTGCGGTTAAAAGTTCTATTGAGCCTTCACAAGCTCACCCTAGTAAACGCACGCGCAACGATGATTTCAGTAATAGTGTTAACGGAGGCGGCGATAATGACAATTTGATTCAAGCCCCGATACTTAAGAGAATGAAAGCTGCATCGCCTGGTTGCACTTACAAGGAATTTCTTGCTTGTAAACCCGTCGAGTTTGCAGGCAATGAAGGGGCAACTGCTCCACTGCGTTGGTTGGAGAAAACCGAGGTAGTAATTAAAATAAGTAAATTTGTCGAGGAGGATAAAGTCATGTATGCTTCACACCTTTTCAAGGAAGAAGCATTAGAATGGTGGAACACAGTGTTGCAAGCCAAGGGAAGCGACATGGCCTATGCCATGAACTGGGAAGAGTTTAAGCAATTGGTGGAAAGAAAATTCTGCCCAGAATATGAAAAAGAACAAATGGCGAACAAATTCCTGAACCACCGAATGGTGGATGTTGATTGTCGAGGGTATACTTCGAAGTTCTTCGAATATGCTCGAATTGTGCCTACTCTGGCTTCGCCAGAACCGGTACTTATTTCTCTCTATATTTGGGGTTTAATTAGCGAGATTCGTGACATTGTCAAAGCTGCGAGACCCCGCACGATCGATGATGCGGTGGAATTAGCCAACACTTTGACTGACGGACTGGTGCGTACGCGAGAAGAAAATAGGAAGAAGGAATTGGCTCAGAAAATTACCCAAGGATTTCGTGAGGGTAATAATAGAAATTTCAAGAGAAAGGGAACTGGATCATCTTCCACTCCGCCGTTCTGCAGGAACTGTAAAAAGAAACATTTTGGAAAATGTAATGAAACCTTCAACTTCTACAAAACACTAGGACATCATGAAGAAGAATGCAGAAAGAAAACAAAGGTATGCTACAACTGTGGAGAGGCTGGGCATTTCCAACCAGAATGTCCTAAATTGGTCAAATCTGCAGATAACAAGGTCAAACCTGCTGAAGGGACTAACAAGAAGAACGCAAGAGCCTTTGAATTGACCACGCAGGAAGCCAAAATGATTCCTGACGTAATAGCTGGTACGTTCTTAGTTCACAACATTTATGCGAAAGTATTATTCGACTCTGGTGCAAACCAAAGTTTTATAAATACTTCATTCTGCCAAGCTCTTAAGCTACCTTTAACGAAACTTAGGCAGATTTATACAGTAGAAACGGCAGACGGGAACTCTGTTAACATAGATACGGTTTTGCAAAAAGAAAATATAGAACTTTCAAGTCATAAATTTTCTGCAAACTTATTACCCATGAATTTAGCTGGATTCGATATTGTATTAGGAATGGATTGGTTATAAGCCAACCATGCTCGAATCCTTTGTGATAAGAACTCCATAGAAATACGTGCACCCACAGGAGAAGTAATTATTATTACAGGGGATAAGCCGCGTAAACCCATGAAGTTCATTTCAGTAATGAAAGTTGCTAGTTATGAACGTAAGAAAGGAATAGTGTATATGATTTCGGTAATCATTAGCACTAAGGGTAAGGAACTTAAGGAAATTCCGCTAGTATCAGAATACTCGGATGTATTCCCAGAAGAATTACCAGGATTACCACCAGATAGGGAGGTAGAATTTAGAATTCATTTGATTCCTGGAACTACACCCGTAGAAAATGCACCCTACCGATTAACACCCACTGAAATGTTAGAATTGAAATAGCAATTAGATGAATTGCTCAGTAAAGGATTCATACAACCTAGTTCATCCCCTTGGGGAGCTCCGGTGCTGTTTGTGAAAAAGAAAGATGGTTCGATGCGAATGTGCATCGATTATAGGGAACTGAACATAGTTACAATTAAGAATCGATACCCATTACCTTGGATTGATGATCTTTTCGATCAACTTCAAGGTGCTAGATATTTTTCTAAGATAGATTTACGCTCCGGATATCATCATTTAAAGGCACAAGAAGAAGACATACCTAAATACCGCTTTCAGAACTAGGTATGGTCACTATGAGTTTACAGTCATGCCCTTTGGACTAACAAATGCTCCTGCAGCATTTATGGACATGATGAATAGGATATGTAAACCGTATTTGGATAAATTTGTAATTGTCTTCATCGACGATATACTTATTTATTCCAAAAACCAGGATGAGCATTGTGAGCACCTGCATGCACTCTTAACTTTGTTAAGAAAAGAAAAGCTTTACGCCAAATTCTCGAAGTGTGAATTTTGGTTACAGGAGGTGCAATTTTTAGGTCACATGGTGAATCACGAAGGTATTCACGTAGATCCCTCCAAAATAGAAGCAATCACCAAATGGAAGGTCCCGCAATCAGCTACAGAAGTTAGAAGTTTTCTAGGATTAGCTGGGTACTATAGGCGCTTTATTAAGGATTTCTCTAAGATAGCTGTGCCATTAACTAAGCTAACATGTAAAACAGTTAAGTTTGAATGGGGACCTAGGCAGGAAGAGGCTTTTAGGATTCTAAAACAAAGGTTAACCAACACCCCAATTCTTGCCTTACCTGAAGGGACAGAAGATTTTGAAGTATACTGTGATGCTTCAAAGCTAGGATTAGGATGTGTGCTGGTGCAACGCAAGAAAGTAATTGCGTATGCATCAAGACAATTAAAGAAGCACGGGGAAAACTATACGACACATGACTTAGAATTAGGGTCGATAATTTTTGCCCTTAAGATTTGGAGACATTATCTGTATGGAAGTAAGTTTACAGTTTATACAGATCATAAAAGCTTAAAGTACATATTTGGGCAAAAAGAATTTAATATGAGGCAAAGAAGATGGATGGAAATTCTAAGTGACTACGACTGTGATATTCAATATCACGAAGGAAAAGCAAACGTAGTTGCAGATGCCTTAAGTCGTAAGTATCACGAAAAGCAAAAGCGAGTTCGTGCTCTTAGATTAAGTTTACAATTAGACTTAATGGAACATTTGAAGAATGTTCAAGAAACAGCAATCAAGGATGATGCTGAAGGAATGAAAGGAAGAATAAAGGAATAAAGGAATTAGAGCAAGGAGCTGATGGAATTTGGAGATTCCACAAGAAGAGGATTTGGGTACCTAAGCAAGGAGAGTTAAGAAATAAGATTTTAGAGGAAGCCCATAAATCTAGGTATACCATGCATCCTGGTAATAATAAGATGTATCAAGATTTAAGAAATAATTTCTGGTGGATAGGAATGAAAAAGGATATAGCTAAATATGTATCTAAGTGTCTTACTTGTTCACAAGTTAAGGCAGAACACTAGAAACCTTCAGGGTTACTCCAACAATTAGAAATGCCTGTTTGGAAATGGGAACTAATAACCATGGATTTTGTTACTAAGTTACCCAAAACCAGAAAAGGTAACGATGCAATTTGGGTAATTGTGGATCGATTAACTAAATCAGCTCATTTTCTACCCATGAAGGAAACCTTTAGCATGGAAAGATTAGCCAAGTTATACGCAGACAAGGTAGTGTCCTTACATGGAGTCCCACTCTCCATTGTATCAGATAGGGATAGTCGTTTTACTTCACATTTTTGGACAAGTTTCCAAGAAGCCATGGGGACGCGAATAAATTTAAGTAGAACTTATCATCCTCAAACAGACGGACAAAGTGAAAGGACAATTCAAACCCTAGAAGACATGCTCAGGGCATGTGTAATAGATTTTGGTGGAAACTGGGATGACCACCTACCCTTAATTGAATTCTCCTATAACAATAGTTATCATTCAAGCATTGAAGCTGTCCCATTTGAAGCACTATATGGACGAAAGTGCAGAACTCTGGTCTGTTGGGCAGAAATAGGAGAAAGCCAATTATCAGGTCCCGAAATTGTACAAGAAACAACCGACAAGATTACTCAAATCAAGGAAAGACTGAAAACAGATCGAGATCTCCAGAAGAGTTATGCAGACAATCGACGCAAGCCACTGGAATTTCAAGTCGGAAATAAGGTACTCTTGAAAGTTTCTGCTTGGAAATGAGTAGTTCGGTTCAGAAAGAAGGGAAAGCTAAGTTCAAGGTACGTAGGACCATTCCCAATAATCCAGGGGATAGGACCAGTTGCTTATCGCTTACAACTACCAGAAGAATTAGCTGGGGTACATGACGTATTTCTTGTATTGATGCGTGTGAAGTGTTATATATATTAGGTGTATATTTTAAGCCCTTTTTTAACACTTATTTTAGCCAAGTTTTAAATTTATAAAACACGATATTTCACTAACACTAAACACACATATGGGCAAGTGCACCCATCGTTGAGTGTAGTATAGCGTTGGTAAGATACCGAGGTCGTCCAAGGACACAAGAGCTTTTAGTACCGGTTTATCCTCAACGTCTAACCAAAATAAAAGTTTAGAAAAATGTTTTAAACTAAGAAAAATAAAACTAACTAAAATGCTGAAAATAAAAATAAAAATAAAAACAGATAGACAAGATGATTCACTTGGTTCCGACTCGTATCTAGTATAACCTTTGATTATTTCCGCACTTTTGCACATAATTAAGAGATTATCTTAGTTATTGTAGTAGGCCCCTCTTTTGAAGGTGACGTTACCCTCACCCCAGTAGTTTGAGTCAGCAGGGATACAATCCTAAAGGGGTGGATTATTGGAAGATAATGAATTAAGTTATTAATGCAGTATTGTGGTAGGCCCCGCTTTTGGCGGTGACGTTACCCTCGACTAAGTAGTCTGAGTCAGCAGGGATACAGTCCTAAATAGCCGGGTTATAGTATTAATAGTAGTTAACTTATGAGGGGATCAAAGAGTTTGGACCCCCGCCATCCAATACCGTGAAGTATTGAAGGAGGTCCTACTAAATTTGACCCAGGTCCATTGCAGGACCTCTAAACGCTGAACAATGGCAAGACCTTTACCAAACCGTTCCCTTAACCCCCTACCAGGTAGCCAACATACCTCCATATAGACCGTGGAGATATGAATGGTGAAAATCCTTTATTTTATATAGACAGTAAAATAATGCCAAGACACCACGGACAAACGATAAGGAAAGATCACCTTCAACATAAGTAACTAGTTATTAAAGTCATTAATACAAAACCAAATAAAAAGTGCAAAAGATTAGAAATAAAAAGTATTATACTAGACACTTTGTCTTCACCAAGTGATGTAAGAGACTTAGGCAAACATGGCCTTGATTGTCAAGAACTCTTACGATCAATCTTGGATCCCGAGACGACTCACACACTCTATGATGGACAATGGATGATGGTGGTGGATGATGGTGTTGTGATGGTGGTGGGTGGTGGATGAAGTGTGAGAGAGGTGATGTGCCAAGGGATGGTTTGAGCTTGAGCCAAGCACTCCTATTTATAGCCTATACAGAAGCCTGGACACGGCCCCGTGTCCGCTGAACACGGCCCCGTGTCCACCCTTTTCTCTTTCTTCATTAATACAGTTTGTCTTTATTAGCTCCACACGCCCCCGTGTCCGCTGGGCACGGCCCCGTGTCCGTCTGACACTCTCTCTCTTCATTAATTGTAATTCGCAATTACAATTAATGCGCCTGCAGTACTTTCGGCACGCCCCCGTGTCCGCTGAGCATGGCCCGTGGTGGGCAATAGAAGCTTCTATAGGTTTGTCTTTTCTGCTGCTTCTTGGGCACGGCCCGTGCTGGCTGAGCACGGGGCGTGTTCAGCCTTCTGTTTTCTCTATTTTGCTTTGGAAGGTGCCGTTGAGGGTTCGGGCAGTCCACTAATGTTCCTTTTCTTGTATTTATGTTGGATTTAGCTGTCTTTTTGCTTCTTTTGCGTTTTTGAGCTCATTTAATCCTGAAAATACAAAAGGAAGACAAAAACACTCTTTTTCCAATATTAGTACTAAAAAAGGGTTAGTTTTATGCCTCATTTGATGTAATTTATATGTTGCATTTTACACACATCAAATACCCCCACACTTGAACTTTTGCTTGTCCTCAAGCAAAACTCTTTAATATGTGGCTTACACTCCCAAATGGAATAGGTAGAAGAGAAGGTTTTGGGCTTGTCATAGAGTGTCGGGAATCCAAGATTCTTTATTAGGCTTTATTTTTATGTTATTTACAATCCTATTCGTTATGATTTATTTTGAACTTTTCATAAGAGAGATTACTTATTTGGGCATAACATGCCTCTTTAAAATTTTATTTATATACAAGTTCACATACCTCACGGGGAATCACTCAACACTCGGCCGAAGATGTATTTTTGTGAAACACTCGAGAGCGGCATGGAACTTACTCCTACCATAGGCTTGCCAGGCAATCAATCCTCCTCCTTTTTAACTTATATACCTTTGTAAATATCAAGAGGACTTTGTGGGTTAAGGGTTAGGCTTGGTTTAAAGGTAGGTGGTTGGGTTAGTGGTTAGTAAAAGGGCGAAAGGCGTAAAAAGCATCGGTTTTCGTAAGACCTCTTTTTTTTTTTTATTTTGATGAAGCCACTATTCAAACAAAGTTATTTTTGATAAACTTGTTTGTTTATTTCTCTTTTGCTTCATCATCATCATCACATTTTTTTTTGTTTTGAAAGTCATAAGAAAAACCGAGTTTGTTACTAAAACAAAGGGTTAGAAATAAAAAGGTTTTGGTGGGTGAAAGGGTTTTTGTTTTGGGTTATGAAATGAAAAGGTTTAGGCTCAAAGGGGTTAACTAGGGGGATTTTGGGTAGGTGGTAAAAAAAGAAAAATAATGGTGTAGAAATAAAAAGGGTTAGTCCTAATGCCTCCATCATTTACTTACTCGGGTTTAAGTTGATAAGGACCGGGAATGTATTGTCATGGCAAGTTCTAGAGTCGTAAGAACCAAGCGGCTATTCACACAAGAAACGAAAAATGAGCATTTAGTCAAATGATATGAAATTGTGTGCTCAATAAAGGCTCAAAACTCACTTTTGTGGGAATGGGTTTTTATGTGATCAAGTATATATAATTAAATTTTAAATAAGTTTGTCATGCCTTTTCATAATTTTCTTATGTTGGTTCTTTTTATCACTACGCTATCGGTTGTAAATTTGTAAAAATATAACCTTTTTGAGAACTTGAATTTCCCGAGTTAAACCTAGACAAGTAAAAAAAATGAAATTTTTGAAAAATTTGGGGTGATTAGCGGTTCCAATAGAGTTTTGTGTAAGGCTTGTATTTAGGACTTGCAAAATTCAAGGTTTTAGCATCCCCCCCACACTTAAATTACACATTGTCCTCAATGTGTCCCAAAAATAAATTTTTAGGCTGATTAAATGTGTAAAAATGGGTTAAAAACAAGATTTTATGGTACTGGGTAGCTGAACACGGGGTGGTGTTGGCTGAGCACGGCCTAGTGTCCAGACTGCCAGTACCAAAAGTAAACAGAAGGCTGGGCACGGGGGCGTGTCCAGTGAGCACGACCCCGTGTCCAGGTACCTGAACTGGGCATTTTCTACAGAACCTTGGGCACGGGGCATGTTGGGGTGAGCACGGCCCCGTGCTGAACTTGCTGTAATGAAGAAAAATCATCGGGAGGCTCTGTTTTTGTGTATGGGGTGTTGGTTCAAGCTTCCCTTATCAACCTTCACCATCCCGAGTGTGTTTTATTCCTGAAAAATAAAAGCTAAACCAGAAAACATAAAGGTTAATCTAAACTAAAACTACAGATAGTTCCGCGGAATGCCTCCGTGGTGCGCCACGTTTATAAGGGTCCTTGGCTAGACCCACCTTATCGGGTGGTTCTGGCTCATCTTCAATTAGGGGGTCGTTATTGCCGAATGGATATTTCATTGATCGCTCAAGATCGACACTTCTTTTAAAAGCCCCTAATTTAAGAGGTAGATTGTTGAACTTCCGGTTTTTCAAAGCTTCGTGAGTTTTTACAAATGGTAGTCCCAACACTAGAGGAGCGTCATCGAGGATGACAAAATCGGTCGGGATTACCATTTGATTTGTTTGAACCAATACATCCTCAACTATACCGATTGATTTTATTACTTTCCGATTGGATAGAAAAATGGGTATTTGAAGTGGAGAAAAATCACTAATACTTAATTTTTCGAAAATGTAGTTAGGCATTAAGTTAACACAAAGATCTTTATCGATTGTGACATTACTAATAAACGAATTTTGAAAGAAACATGGAACCGGTGTAATGTTAATTTCAAATGGGTCTTCTTTTATTAGTGAGGTTTGATCATCAGTTAACTTAACACTTACCGTTTCGTCAATTTTAGCGTTAGTGTTTAACTCTTTTAAAAACTTAGCATGAGTGGGTACTAAACAATGATTTTCAAAAGAAGGTGACAAGAGATTAATTTCTTCAAAATTAGACTCTTCTTGAATTTTAACGTTGTCGGACTCACCTTTTTCGTTGTTTAACTCATGTGTCGGTTTTTCACTTATTTGTTCTTCCATTTTAACACTTTCAGTTATCTCTTCCTTTTTTAACTCTTCTCTTGCGCGGGACTCCTCTTCCCTTGCGCGAGCTTCTTTTATACATCGATCGATAACTCTAATGTGTTCTAATATCCTATCGGTCACTTCGGTTATAGAAAAAGAATCGGTATTTTCTAAGCTTGAATCCGGTTGTTTGATCCTTTGTTCCTCATAATACCCATATGAAGTAGATGGTTCGCACCATTGTTCTTCATTATAAGTATATGATGGATAAGGGTCGTAATTTTGTTCTTCGTAATACTCATATGAGGTGGGTTGTTCACGCCATGGTTCCTCATAATAAGCATATGAAGGTGGTGGCTCATATCTTGGTTCCTCAAAGTATGAGTATGAGGGCTCATACCTTGGTTCATCAAAATATGAGTATGAGGGAGGAGGTTCATACCTTTGGTCTTCATAGGATGTGTATGAAGTTGATGGCTCGTACCTGGGCTCCTCATAGTAGGTGTATGAATTGGATGGTTGATATGAGCGATTATTTTGAACCGATCGTGCGTTACGACAATTAGTGCAATAATTACCCCTATAATCATCCTCCTCATAGGTGTAGTTGTAACCTCCTGAGTATTGATCCATAAGAATCACTCAGCAGACCACAACTAAGTCTCGAGATCAGAAAACAAAAATAAAAGCGGAAACAGAGGCTGGACACGGCCCCGTGTTCAGTGGACACGGCCCCGTGTTCAGGATCTGTATCTGGGCGTTTTAATTAAATTTACTGATCTAGTTGAGCACGGGGCGTGTTCAGTGAGCACGGCCCGTGTTCAACATACTGTAAATGCAAAACTAAACTAAAATGCAAAAAAAAAAAATGTGGGCCCGTTTTGAAAAGGTTTTTAAAAACTGATTAGGCCGTCGATTTTAAGCTTTCCTAAAATCCTTGTGTCCCCGGCAACGGCGCCAAAAACTTGATGCGTGTGAAGTGTTATATATATTAGGTGTATATTTTAAGCCCTTTTTTAACACTTATTTTAGCCAAGTTTTAAATTTATAAAACACGATATTTCACTAACACTAAACACACATATGGGCAAGTGCACCCATCGTTGAGTGTAGTATAGCGTTGGTAAGATACCGAGGTCGTCCAAGGACACAAGAGCTTTTAGTACCGGTTTATCCTCAACGTCTAACCAAAATAAAAGTTTAGAAAAATGTTTTAAACTAAGAAAAATAAAACTAACTAAAATGCTGAAAATAAAAATAAAAATAAAAACAGATAGACAAGATGAATCACTTGGTTCCGACTCGTATCTAGTATAACCTTTGATTATTTCCGCACTTTTGCACATAATTAAGAGATTATCTTAGTTATTGTAGTAGGCCCCTCTTTTGAAGGTGACGTTACCCTCACCCCAGTAGTTTGAGTCAGCAGGGATACAATCCTAAAGGGGTGGATTATTGGAAGATAATGAATTAAGTTATTAATGCAGTATTGTGGTAGGCCCCGCTTTTGGCGGTGACGTTACCCTCGACTAAGTAGCCTGAGTCAGCAGGGATACAGTCCTAAATAGCCGGGTTATAGTATTAATAGTAGTTAACTTATGAGGGGATCAAAGAGTTTGGACCCCCGCCATCCAATACCGTGAAGTATTGAAGGAGGTCCTACTAAATTTGACCCAGGTCCATTGCAGGACCTCTAAACGCTGAACAATGGCAAGACCTTTACCAAACCGTTCCCTTAACCCCCTACCAGGTAGCCAACATACCTCCATATAGACCGTGGAGATATGAATGGTGAAAATCCTTTATTTTATATAGACAGTAAAATAATGCCAAGACACCACGGACAAACGATAAGGAAAGATCACCTTCAACATAAGTAACTAGTTATTAAAGTCATTAATACAAAACCAAATAAAAAGTGCAAAAGATTAGAAATAAAAAGTATTATACTAGACACTTTGTCTTCACCAAGTGATGTAAGAGACTTAGGCAAACATGGCCTTGATTGTCAAGAACTCTTACGATCAATCTTGGATCCCGAGACGACTCACACACTCTATGATGGACAATGGATGATGGTGGTGAATGATGGTGTTGTGATGGTGGTGGGTGGTGGATGAAGTATGAGAGAGGTGATGTGCCAAGGGATGGTTTGAGCTTGAGCCAAGCACTCCTATTTATAGCCTATACAGAAGCCTGGACACGGCCCCGTGTCCGCTGGACACGGCCCCGTGTCCACCCTTTTCTCTTTCTTCATTAATACAGTTTGTCTTTATTAGCTCCACACGCCCCCGTGTCCGCTGGGCACGGCCCCGTGTCCGTCTGACACTCTCTCTCTTCATTAATTGTAATTCGCAATTACAATTAATGCGCCTGCAGTACTTTCGGCACGCCCCCGTGTCCGCTGAGCACGGCCCATGGTGGGCAATAGAAGCTTCTATAGGTTTGTCTTTTCTGCTGCTTCTTGGGCACGGCCCGTGCTGGCTGAGCACGGGGCGTGTTCAGCCTTCTGTTTTCTCTATTTTGCTTTGGAAGGTGCCGTTGAGGGTTCGGGCAGTCCACTAATGTTCCTTTTCTTGTATTTATGTTGGATTTAGCTGTCTTTTTGCTTCTTTTGCGTTTTTGAGCTCATTTAATCCTGAAAATACAAAAGGAAGACAAAAACACTCTTTTTCCAATATTAGTACTAAAAAAGGGTTAGTTTTATGCCTCATTTGATGTAATTTATATGTTGCATTTTACACACATCATGTATCCAACCTCAAGAAATGCCTATCTGAAGAATCCCTGGTAGTACCTCTTCAAGATGTAGAGGTAAATGAAAAGTTAAAATTTATTGAGAAGCCACTGCAGATAGAAGACAGAAAGGTCAAGTTTCTCAAAAACAAATGACTAGTGCTGGTCAAAGTCAAGTGGGATTCTAAGAGAGGATCTGAGTACACTTAGGAGCTGGAATCAGAGATGAAGCGAAAATATCCTTACTTGTTCCAGTAAATCTCGAGGACGAGATTTTTATTAAGGTGGGGAGGATGTAACAACTCTCATTAAAATTATTATTTCTTATTTTATTCTGTTCATTTGGAAACCCTAATTGAGAACCCCAAGTGATACTGCATGACCCCTAAAATTTTCAGAACAGTAGGAATCAGGATCAGGGCCCCTAAAACTCAAGGGGGGGGGGGTATTCCCTAATTAGTATTATCCTTACAGTTTACGATAGGAATTGAATTTCGTCAAACGGTCGACTCACCCAAGCTAGGAAGACACGAGGATACCCTATGCTAGAAGTGGTGACGTCGCGCCACGCGAGGGCGCCGTTTTTCCAGTATAAGTAGCAGGCAATGGCACTTGAAATTTGGCGTTGGTTCGAGGTAAAAACTCGTTTCGTACACTGGGATATTGTCTGTTTACTTCAAAACACACACAAACATGAAATTCTGCCGCGATAACAGGGTAATAACTCGATCACTGATACGATTTAATGTCCGATCGATAAAAACCAATCCGATGGATGTTTAAGTGCTGCCCGTACTTGGGCAATGCCTTTGTCATTCGTCGTGAAGGTTTTGGATCTCGTGAGTTGTCGTAAAAGTTGTATTAAGTGACTGACCTAGTTTTCGTGTGCATTGTTATTTCAATTAGGTTAACCAGGCTAAAATCAGTAGGCTAAACGCTGCCCGTCTAAACTCGCAATGTGAGTCATTCTCTTTTATCAAATTGTTTTCTTAAAACTCTACTTGTTTTCAAAGTTATAATTACAGGGATTAAGTCTTTGTAATCTTCAATTACTGCCGGTGTGTGGGGTTTTGTATACATTACTTGATACCCGTCACCATTGGACAACGGGTTAGCCAATGGGTGATCTGACCATAGTCACATATATTGTCGAGTGATAAATACCGATTTGGGATAATTGGTTGATAGAAACAATGTAATCACCCTTAATATTGTATATTATAACAATGTGTCGTTTTGTTCAACTTGAATAACTCGCCAGTATTTCCCTGCTGATAAAACCTTTTTAAAACATGTTTCAGGTGATCTGCTGTGATCTAGTAAAAAGTGCCGTGTAGCACCACAAGCTTGAAGAAGTGGCTCAATAAAATAAAGAAACATGTTTTTGTAAAACAGGGATTTCCCAGTGAAATCACCTTTATTGTAAATTATGGATGTGATTTCGAATTTGTGAAATAAAATAAATTGGGTATTTTCAAGTTTTAAAAGATCCTGTTAAACTTCCGCTACCAACTCAAATAATAAATACCACAGGTTTTCTGCCCGCGACTCCTGGACCGGGTAAAACCGGGGACGGGGGCCGTGACAATTTTAATAACCCGACCCTTTTTGACCTTCATGCGACCAGATATCAATTATGCAGTTCAATAGGTTTGTATTCACATACATGCTCGTAAACCAACCATTGGAATGCTCTCAAGCATATTATTTGATACATTCCAGGTATTACCTCTTTTGGGCTTTATTGGGCAGTGCTCACAATCTGAGTTTGGTCACATACACTGATGCAGGTTTCCCGGATAATCGGCGCTGCACTATTGGTTACTGTGTGTATTATGGTGATAACCTAATTCCTTGGTCGTCCAAACGACAACCAACAAATTCTCGTTCTAGCGCTGAAGCAGGCATCACGGGGTAGCTAATGTGGTGATTAAAATTTGTTGGTTACACAACTTGCTTCTTGAATTTCATCATCCATTGTCACGCGCTACACTTGTTTATTATGACAATGTGAGTGTAATGTATCTTTCAAGCAACCCGGTCCAACATCAAAGAACAAAGCACAATGAATTAGACATCCATTTAGTTCGAGAGCAGCTGCAACGCGGTCAGGTCCGCGTCCTTCATGTCCCCTCTCAACATTAGATCGCTGATATTTTCACGAAAGGGCTTTTCCATGTCTCCTCTTTGAAGATTTTCGGTCAATCTTAGCATCTAGTCTCCTCGCGCTTCGATTGCGGGGGTGTAATAGATTGCATATATTTATGTGATATCATTTTCATGTATTGTCCGCTAAAATAGGGATTGTATTCTTTATATATCATACAATAGAGGAGAAGGATCAAGGATCTAATTACAACCAATAACCCTACTATCATTACCAATTAAACCTAATTTAATCAACAATTATTCCGAAGCAAATCTTACTTTATCAATTTGATCCCCAACAAACGTGATTGTGGTCGCGAAGAAGTGTAAGGGGAGTTGAGGAAGATTTTAAAAAGGTAGGTATAAATGTCATTCAATATTTAAAAAGCAAAGTTGGGAGGGGAGATAAGACGCTCTTCTGGATTGATACATGGGCAACATGCAGACCACTAAAGGAGGAATATCCTCTTATCTTTCAGTTAGCGAAAAAAATGGCTTCGGTGTTCCAGAATTACAAATATGGAGGTGGTGGCATAATATGGGACTGGCAATGGCGAAGGTTACCGAACTCTGACGAGGAAAAGACTGAAATTAATAGCTTAAACAGCCTATTACTGCAACAATCGATGGGGTTAAGGGAATATCAATGGAGCTGGAAGGGAAATGTAGAATATGGGTTCTCGGTAAAGGAAGTTAGAAAAGATCTAGGGGGAATTGTTGATTTAAACGTTGCACCGAATAGTTTGGAATGGTGCAGAATCGCAATGGCTAAATCGAATTTATTAATATGGGAAGCTTTTGATGAGAAGCTACCCACGACTGAAGCTTTAAGGAGAAGAGGGGTGCAAATAGCATCGGAGGTATGTAAAGTGTGTGGTCTATCATACGAATTGGCTGAGCATGTGTTTGTTCATTGCCCGTTCGTGAGGTTGGTATGGATTCAAATCTGGTTATTGCTTAGAATCTCAACAAGAAATCACATGGAGTCGTTAAAAGAAAGGATGCTGGATAAAGCAGATTGGCCTAGGAAGAAAGTTAAAGTAATATATGCCATTTATCTCTCAACCACATGGAACCTTTGGAAGAATAGAAACAACAAAGTGTTCAACGGTGCGACAACGGAGGTCAACAAATTAGTTGAGGAGATAAAGGAGGAAACTTTCGACTGGATTAGCAGAAGATCAAAGATACAAGGGGTAACTTGGCATGCGTGGAGAAGTTTTTAGGTCTTTGATGTATAAGGCTCTCTGTTTTGGGTTTCTATTGATGTATGTTCTAGTTTTTCTTTCCTTGGTTTCTTGAGTTTGTATATATGTCTGCATAGCTGCTTGCTGTGGGATGTTTTTCTTGATGAGAATAATGAAGTTTCTGTTTGTTGTTCAAAAAAAAAAAGTGTAAGGTGGATATTGTTGGAAAATGGTGAAAATGGATTTTCACTAATTTTGGACACTAATAATTATATGTAATTGCGATTAATATAATTGTTAATTTTTGGGTTTTGGTTCTATTATGTGCGCAATCAGGGCTTACTGGTGCGCTAGTTCCGGCCCACACGACCATTTCTGTCACACCCCAACCGTTGGCGGAATCATCAGGGCGCGACACTAGGCGAATCAGATTGCTCAAAAGAATCCATAACAACTATTCAGCGACAATATTTATTACATTTGTTATCCCATACTAACAAACAATACAGCCACACAAGTTATCACAGATTTCTTGTCCTCTCGAACAATACAAATCCGACAACCTAGATTTGGTGAGTTTCTAGACTTCCTAGCTTGATTTAATGTAGACTGCGACTAAACCTGCAACATACGTTAAGACAACGTCAATACAAAGTATTGGCGAGAATACAAGTTTTGATAGAGTAGCGTAAATAGATAAAAGTGTTGCGAATTACCAAATACATAAACGGGATACCTCAACATACATGCATAAAAGATAGATACTACCAGCTAAGTCTCTCGAGCTGCGATTGCGATTGCTATTCATCCTAACTAGACCCCATCGGGTTCTATAGTACTATACTAGTTTAGGCGGGACCTTGCGAGTATAAGTCCTAACACATATGTAACTAGCATCACGTGTAAATATGCATAACAGTTATTCGCAAGTGATAAACAATTTGATTGAGTAATTCGTTTTGATAAATTTGATTTGATAGAAACGTATGTTAAACCCAAAATGCGATAAAAAAAGGTTCGAGTATACTCACATTCGGTGTTCAGCAAGTAAACACAACTTGGTTGGATTGAAAGGAGCGCGTCTGAGATTAGCCTGATTGCAGATTGATAACGTAAGCGTTGAATAGTACGTTAAACGGTGGCGGTGAACCAAGTGTCGGATGGTAATCCGATCGGATGGCAATCCGATCGGATGGCCACTCGATCGGATGTCAATCCGTTCGGATGGTCATCCGATCGGATGGCAATTCGATTGGATTGACATCTTGTTTGGTAAGGGCGTGTTTGTGTACGGTGGATTTGAAGTTTTGCTGTAGTATTTTGAAAACAAAGAAGTATCTCTACCCTTCAGGTCGATCGACCGAACGGTCGTTCAACCGGGTAACGATCCGATAGGTAGGACACTTAGTGAGAACAAGTTCACAGCAGGGTCGTCACTCGATCGGATTGCAATCCGATCGGGTGGCAATCCGTTGGTCATTGAACATTTTGAAAAAGGTTTAAGTGTTGAGGTCCAAACGTCACAGGGTTGGATGGTCGTTCGATCGGATGGCGATCCGATCGGACGGAAATCCGTTCAACATTCAGATCTTGGAAAGTTGAAAATAAAAGTTTAAGTGTGGGACCAAGTGTAAACCGATCGGATGGCTGTTAGATCTGATGGCAATCCGATCAGACGACAATCCGTCCCAACGGCCTAATCGTCTTGAACTTGATTACTTTTGAAAGTTTTGCAGTTTTGACCGAGATGGTGTGATAACGTGCTAAACAACAGAAACCCCATCAAGACCCAAGTGACCCGTTCGAACAGGAAACATTCTGGTCTGATCAGTTAACCGTCTCAAGACGACTTTTCATGTTTAACTCGAAATCGGTAGTCTCTCTGATAGAACTCAGATCTAGAACCAACATATCACTAAGAAGGAGTAGAAGATCGGAACGAGCTCCGATTCTATCGGTTTTGGAGTGCATTGAGTGTAAAAGGGTTGAAAGAAAGCTAGAAAAACCATCTTTCAATCCTTTTAACCATAAATATGTGTAGATCTTGTGCAAAAACATTGTTTAATCTTGTGGAAATCCTTCAGATCTGAGTTGTTCTTGGTGGAATGATGCCAAGACTTGAAGTTCATAAGAACTCCATGACATCACCCTAGAACACCTCAAATCCACTGATTTCACGGTTAAAAGTTGAGATTCAAAAGAGAAAATGATGAAGAAGTGCGTGTAGATCATAAAAGTACAAGATTTTGGTTAACTTACAAGAATCGGGAGAAAACGAGAGAAATAGAGCCAAAAGTGTGCTGGTCGAGTGAGAGCTGTCACATCACTTGAACAGTGATGTGACAAGGGCTATTTATCGGTGAAGAGGAGAGGAGGTGATAGGGTGCCATGGATCGGATGGCTATCCAATCGGGTTACATTTTGATCTGATGACCATTCGATCGGTTGGTATAACAACCCTCCTAAATTTTTCGACACCCTAATATATTTTAAAATATTCCTATATGTCTTGAAACATACTACGTATGTGAAAACCGAGCCCAAGATACTTTACATAATTAAAAATAACATAAAAATCAAGTTTTAACATCTATTGCGGGCCGCGAAGGCTAAGCCTTCGGCTTACGCGGGCCGCGACAGATGGAAGATCAGGCCGCACCCGGTGGTACCACGTGGTGTACAAGCGTCGAGCCTATAGTGGTGACCAGGCCAAACTAGGCCCTACTACCCATACTACGCGGGCCGCGTAGCCCTTGGCTACGTCCTTCGCGGGCCGCGAGGGAAGTCGAAAGGTCGCCTATAAATTGAGGCCTCTAGCCTCAGTTTTAATTCATTCATCTCTCGATCTCTCTCTCAATATTCTGAATAGCAATTATAATATCTGGTATAATACCCCCGTAAATGACGAAGTTTTGCCCCGTTGTAAGTATCATAACCCTGGTTACGTATTAGATACGCTGCCCGATTGATCCAGGGTTCCGTAACTGCTGTTGAGGTTCTGCCCGACGTAGTCGTTGGAATGCCGTCTCGGGGAGGGTATTACTAATGTAAATATTGGGTTATTATACTAACACGTGTGCATTTGTGTAATTTGTAGATAATCACCAGAAAACCCTAAAGGAAAACCTAAGACAACAATGTGAGTAATCTCCTTTTTATAAACCTTTTTGCAAACTGTTTTTACAAAACCTTTATTTATTTTAAGTTATAATTAGCAGTGATTAAGTCTTTGTAATTCTTCAATTACTGCCGGTATGTTGGGGTTTTGTATACAAAATGTGGAACATGTTACAATTGGACAAAAAGTTAGCCAATGTGTAATATGACTCACCAGTCAGGATTGACAGTACTGAATGAGTAATTGTGTAGATGTAAACATTGTAATCGCTCTCAATACTGTGAATTGATAAAACTCTTCTTGATTAAACTGGGATTCACTCACCAATATTTCCCACTGACAAAATGTTTTTAAACGCGTTTCAGGTAACAAAATGTGAAAGCCAACTAGAAGCCAGCTGGACAACACTGAAGGCCTGGAAAGATGGCTAGAAAAGTTACCTAAATAAAGAAGATGTTTTATTTCAATAAAATGGGGTTTATCCCTATAAATCAGTTTGTAATGAAAACTTGAGTTTTTATCTCAATATACTTATCTATATAAACTATGGTGTTTTACTCTGATAAAATATTTCCTAACTACGGTCCTGATGTAATTTCCACTGCCAAATTGATAAACACCGAAACCACCAATACTGATTCTCACGGCGGCCAGTTCCCGGGACAGATAGGGGGCGTGGGTTGCGACAGAAGGTGGTATCAGAGCTAAGCCACTGATTCAGCCACATAAGTGTGCCGCTGACACCAAAAGTTATATAAAGTGTTAGGAAATAAATTACGGAACTACGTGCATATTTGTATTTTATCGTTTTGTGTTATTTGACTATTTGTTAGTTTACAGTATGAGCGACCAAGGACCTTCCGACGCCTACCGTCAGTTGTCCAGCTCACCAAGGAGCGAAGGCACCTCTTCACAGCCTGCCCTCTCAGGGTATTCAGCTGATAATGAAGACGGGATATTTGTGTTTAAGGTTCAGTCTGAAGAGCCATTCCCTCCTAAAAAGGGAGGATGGTTCAGTAGGGGAGCACATGAACATAGGAAGAGAATGAAAAAGTAACAGCAGCAACGTGTGTTAGCAGCCGCTAAGAGAGAAACGATGCCCATGCCCAGGATATGTTAAATATGAGTCTAGCAAACTTCCATATTCTAGCAACCACAACAGCAGATCCTAACCTGGAGCAACTGATAGCACCCCAACCATTACCCTTGTTTCCCACCTAGCCAATGGAAACTGAAAACAACCCAGAAAATCAAATCCAAATGCATGATTTTAACCCAGATGAGATACCCAGAGTACCAGCACCCAATCCCTTAGACCCAAACTACAACCCGTGGTTAGACGAACATAGGGATTATCAGTAACATTACCCAATACAAGAAGATGAACCCATGCCGAATCTAGCAGCCTTCCTAGGTTTGGACCCTCTAGATCCCTTCTATGATAGCGACCAATACATTAGAGAAATTCTAGAGAATCCATACCCGTACAAGGAACCCATGCCCCAGTTCCCAAATCCAGTCCCAACACCTACACCCCCAATGAGAGCAGAAAATGTGCAAGAACTCCGAACTTTCACAGAGGATATTTTAGAAAGTAGCGAGAGGATGAGACAGGTCGGAGAGCGACTCGTCTGGAAGTATGACAAGCGCAATATGGAGTTCTGGATGAAACCATATCAGTGATGGTGGTGGTAGTAGTAGTAATAATAATAATAATAATATATAATATGTGTGTATGTTTGAAAAAAAAATCTAGATGATAGCTATGAATGCATAGTAGTATTGTAATTTTCAATTCCAGTATCAGTTTGTATTAGATGCATACTATATACAAGAAAGAGTAAGTAGCAATGCTCGACGTTTTTTATCAATATGTGCGTTATGTGATTGATGGCATTAAATATTATTTTGTAATATTAATAATTGGCAAATGTTTAAAATTCAGATGGACAACGAAGTGAACCAGGAAAACCAGAATGACAATAACCCGAATACCGATAACCCAAACAATGATAATCCGAACAACAATAACAATGGAACCCAAGTGGACAATAGTGACATTCAACACATTGTGGCACAAGGGATTATAGACGCAATGTCATTTATTATTCAAACGATTAAGGAAGCTGATCATAAAAGTAACAATGGCAGTAAGCGACCAACTAAACCTGAACACAACGTAAACAATGGACCCATACTTCAAGTGCCCATTCCCAAAAGAAGAAGAACCATATCTTATGGTTGTTCTTATAAAGAATTCTGGTCTTGTAAACCAATGGAATTCTCAGGCAATGAAGGGGCCGTTGCAACTCTACGCTGGATAGAAAAGACTGAGGTTGTCTTAAAAATAAGCAAGTGTTCGGAAGAGGATAAGATTATGTTTGCTTCCAATCTGTTTAAGAACTCAGCCTTAGAATGGTGGAACACTATCCTCCAGTCTAGGGAAAGTGATAGGGTTTACAATATGGAATGGGAGGAATTTAAAAATATGGTAGAACGAAAATTATGCCCTCCCAATGAAAAGGTACATATAGCAAATAAGTTCCTAAACCTTAGAATGACTGAAGTAGATAGTAAGGGGTACACTAGGTTATTCTTTGAATATGCTAGAATAGTAACAACCCTTGCATCACCAGAACCAGTATTGATCTCCCGTTATATCTAGGGATTAATCAGAGAGATTAGGCATGTAGTCAAGGCAGCTAGACCCCAAACTATAGAAGAAGCTGTAGAACTAGCAAATACCTTGACAGATGAATTAGTTCGTACACGAGAAGAGGACCAAAGGAAGAATCTAGCTCAAAGGCTTACCCAAGAATTTCGTTCTAGAAATTCCAACCGTGGGAAAAATGTAGGTTCTCCTTCTGCACCTTACTGCAAGTATTGCAAAAGGAAACATTCTGGAAGATGCTCCATCTACTGTAACTTTTGCAAAATATCTGGATACAAGGAAGAAGACTGTAGGAAGAAACCTAACAAAATGATATGCTACAACTGCGAAGAACAAGGCCACATCAAGCCAAACTGTCCGAAACTAGCTCCAGCCATGAACAATAAGACTAGCAAAAATGCTAGAGCATTTGTTCTAACGGCAGATGAAGCCAAGATGATTCCGGACGTGATAGCCGGTACGTTTTTAGTTAATGATGTTTTTGCTAAAGTATTATTTGACTCTGGTGCGAACCAAAGTTTTATCAAAACTTCATTTTGCAAACTTCTCAATCAACCATTAACTAAACTCCCACAAGAATGTCTAGTAAAGACAGCAAATGGGGAAACCGTTAAGATTTCTGATGTAACAACCCGCACTTTTGTGCGTTGTTACTACTCATTATACTCGTTACGCCTAGCACCAGAGATTCGGATCATAATGTAACTATATCGCATATAACGCTATTCGAAGGATAAATCGCATATTTTCGAAATACAATATCACTATACTACACTATTATCACACTAACACTCACGGAGACATTGAGCGAGGACCTACTCTACCCTCCTCAGTGGCCGTGATGTGTCGAACGTAAACAATTAACGCTAACAAGGACTCTCGGGTGAGAGCTGTAGCTCCAGTCGTCATGACGATGATGACAATACGAGTAAACGGTACCCCGTCAGCCTTTGTGGCATTACACGAAATAACGTTCACGTTGACGTCAAGAAAGGACCTATACTACCCTCACTGATGGCCGTGAAACGTCGCTAATAATCGCATACTCGAATCGGAAACCGATTGTTAATTATCGAAACTTTGGATTATGGATACGTAAATACGACCCCTAGAGATATATATATATAATAATAACAATATAATAATAATATAAATTAATTATGAAAGGTACGCGCTTCGAAAACTATCAAAACGATCAAAAACGGAGAAGTCCAAGCGTCAGGATAGCTATCCGGACGGATGGACCATCCGGACGGATGGGCATGCGCACGGATGGCCATCCGCACGCATGGGCCATCCGCACGCATGGGCCATCCGCACGGATGGGCTATCCGGGCCAAAACCCTTTTCCTCTCCTCTGTTGCCTATAAATACCATGTCACATCACTTGAACAGTGATGTGACAGCTCCTGTTCAACCAAACGCGCACCAAGACCCTTTTCTCTCGATTTCCTCGCGATTCCGGTAAGATTTCAACCTAAAACTTATACTTCTACAATCTACACTCGATTCTACATCATTCTATCTTTCAAAACCCAAATTCTAACCGTGAAATCTGAGGATTTGAGGCGTTTTGAGGTGATATCACCAAGAGTTCTTATGAACTTCAAGTTGGGGTCTCATTTCACTATAAACGACTCAGATCCGGGTGATTTCCACATCTTTTAATGACAAATCTCACCTAAATCTATGCGATTTCAAGTTAACCACGAAGAACCATCACGAACGGCCAGATCTGATGGAACGGGGTGATTCCCGGCCGTTAGAACGAGTCGGAATTGACGGAACTTCAAGTGTTAGTGCGAAATTACACTACCCTAGTAAAAACGAACGTATTCCTTCCGTTAAACACTCAGAAACAGTGTTCAGAGTGCGAAACAGACATGGCAATCCGCACGGATGACATGTCAGTCTGCACGGATGACATGTCAGCCCGCACGGATGACATGTCAGTCCGCACGGATGGCACATGTCCGCACGGATGACTTGTCACCCGCTCGCACCACTCATCCGCACGGATGACTTGTCACCCGCACGCACCATTCATCCGCACGGATGACTTGTCACCCGCACGCACCATTCATCCGCACGTACCACCTTCATCCGCACGGATCATCTGTATCCGGACGGATGACATGCCATCCGGACGGATGACTTGTCATCCGGACGGATAACATGCCTAACCGCACGGATGAGGACCGATCAACCAAATGAGTAACTTTTCAAGGTAATCTCGCTTAACCGTATATCGTTTACTCTATTTCTTCAAGGATCATTACAGACGTACTCGCAACCGACTCAATCAAGTTGTAATCTCGCTAAATACGCACTGTGAGTATACTTGAACCCCTTTCTAATCGAATTTTGGGTGCAACATACGTTTCTAATAAATCGAACTTATCAATCGAAACATTCAATCAATCGAATTATCACTTGCGAATAACTGTTATGCATAGATATACGTGATGCTAGTTGCATATGTAATAGGGCTTATACTCGCGACGTCCCACCACGACTAGTATAGTACTATTGCGCCCGACGGGGTCTAGTTATGCCATCGTACATTCGAGCATCGAGGACTTAGTTGGTAGTATCAGTTTTGTGAGTATATATGTCGTGTATTACGTTTATGCATATGGAAATTCGCTACACTTTTTATCTACTATGCTATACTTATCAAACCTGTATACTCGCCAATACTTTTGTATTGACAAATATTTTAACGTATGTTGCAGGTTAGATCGCAGACTATGTCAAATCAAGCTAGGAAGTCTAGAAACTCAACTAAAATCTAGGTTGTCGGATTTGCATTGTTCGAGAGGACAATAAATCTGTGATAACTTACGTGATTGTATTATTTGTTAGTATGGGATAACGAATGTATTAAATATTTTCGCAATATAGTTGTTATCGATTCTCTTGAGCAATCTGATTCGCCTAGTGCCGCGCCCCGATGATTCTGCCATCGGTTGGGGTGTGACAGATTGGTATCAGAGCCATAACTATAGGGAATTAGGTCAGACTCGACCTAGTCCGGGTCGACGTCTTAGAAATTGACCTAGTCTATAGTCTAAGTACCAACAGGCCGACTCGTACGAACCCAGTGGGGTTTGTATTGGGCTTACTTGATACTCTCGATCGAAATTGCTAAAAGCTACAACTTTGTGTGAACGCCGCATACTACAACTTCACACGAAGGAGCCTTTCCTAAGGCTGAAATACTACTTAGCCTTTCCTAAGACCGACACAATACACATGTTTTCAAAAATACTCGTATAACGAAACCGAGCGATCTAGTCGAGATCAGGTGTGAAAACCAAGGACTCTCGATAGGATTGCTCACTCAGCGCATTTTTCTAGCACGAGAACCTTTCATCGAGTTAGGAGTGACATCCACATCGCGACGAAAGCCTCCATTTCGAAATCTAGTGGAACTCGCGAATTTATTCGAAGAGCATAACCACAACTAGGAACGGAACTGTTAAGACAGGGGTGAAACCCGTACCTTAATAAGTCATTCCACTCTCTATAAACTGGTTTTCAAAAGCTCTCACCAGGGACTCGACTATTGCAATAACTCGAGCCACGCGATGACTAGGAAGACGAATGCCATGAGTTGCATCCCAGTGGAAGCATGGAGTCTTCTAGGTCAACGCGCGCGCCCGAACTTGTTAAATATAGTTGGGTTACCTTGGGTAGTCGACGCCTAAACACCCAGGGCACTCTTATCATAAGACCTGCCAATCTTACAACTGGTTGGAAACTTATTTACGTTTTGAAACTTTACGCTTTATCGATTTCTCGATTTAACGATTTTCACTCCCTACTTTATAAACACACAACTCGCACAGCCATCGCAATCTAAAACGAAATCCGAATGTTCGCAACAAAACTAATACATAATCTATCGCATTCGCTCTCGTTTTCTCACTTCAACGCAACCTCGCTTTTTCTAAATCGACCTATATGTGCATGAATTCGGATTACATCTATATAAATATAAGTATATATACGTATAAACAAACAAGTCATTGTGTGAGAACTTAGGAATTTCGTGTTTCCTATGTGGCTCCTATGTGATTCGTATTACTATACTACCGCACCAAGTTTTGAACGCGCTCAATCGCAACACAAAACTCAAAAATCATTATGATCGAATCTCACTCCAAGTCTCTTCCTGTCTAGATGCCTTCCAACAACTCTACCTCGAGACGAGTAGCTAAGAGGAAAGCCAAACGAAGCGCCGAGAAGAGGATTGCTTCACTTGTGATTAAGGAAGTGAGTAAGCTTAGTCCTCAAATTGCTGCTCAAGTGCACTCTCTCAGCCATTCTCGAGCTTCGGAAGACGTTAAGACAGGAGAGCCGCAATCTACTTTTCTCTACAAGCACTTCAAAGCCTGTGACCCGATGGAATTCACGGGTGAAGGAGGTGCGACTTAACTACTCCAGTGGTTCGATTCTATCGAAGTTACCCTTCGTCAAAGCGGGTGTCCCGATAGTCTCCGTACTACTTGCGCCACCGGAGTATTTCAATCGCGAGCACTCGACTGGTGGACCACCGAACGTAACAAACGTGGGATCTCCGCAGCTTACGCTCTCTCTTGGAATGAGCTGAAAGAGCTCATGAAGAAAGAATACTGTCCCCCTCACGAGATTCAGAAGCTAGAAAACGAATTTTGGGAAATCAAGCAAACCGAAGGTGACAATGCTGGCTACACCGCAAGGTTCAAACAGCTTAGCATAATCTGCCCAAGTCAAGTCAACACTCCGGGAAAGGCCATCGCGAAGTACATTCGTGGCTTGCCTGAGTGTGTGGGTGATTTTGTCGAAGCTTCAAGACCTGCTACCATCGAAGAAACATACCGCTTAGCCGCAGAAATCAACAACAAACGACTCATGGAAGGATTATTCTCAAAGAATCCTGCCAAGCAAGCTCATCAAGCAATCACCAGTAATCCTTCAGGCGAACATGTTGATGAATCTTCTGATGAATCTACTGACGAATCTTCTGACAAATCTGCTGGCGATTCCTCCAATGAATCAGCTAACGATTCTTCTGACGGATCTGCTAACGATTCTTCGGGCGGATCTGCTGCCGATTCTTCTGACAAATCTGCCGGCGGATCTTCCGACAAATCAGCCAAAGACTCCGCAAGCGAGTCTTCAGACGAAACCTCCAACGACGACATCTCTTCGCAAAACACCGACGAAACCAACCGCAAACGAAAGGCTTCAAGCCCGATCTCATCAACAACCGAACTACTGCAACCGGAACCTCTTCAAACCGCTCCGATGTTTCCAAAACGAGCCTACACTGGAGCTCATCCTCAGTGTTACTCGTGTACCTATCATCATCCAGTTGGGGCTGACTGTCGCTATTGCAATAACTGCAACCGTTACGGTCACTTCACTCACAACTGCCGCATCGAACCGTGAACTTGAGTACAACAACAACAGCTCCAGCAAACGTCTTCAAGCATCAGACGTCTAGCAAGCGTAGGATGAAGTTGTAATGATACGATTCTCGACGTTTATTTCTAAGCTTTGAACCTACTCTATTACTCAATGTTACCCCCGTATTCTCTTTCACTCTCTAATCGCCGCACTTAGACTAGATTCGCGCATACTATATACTATATCACGAAATAATGTGTTATACCCTCACTACACTTTTAGAACGAGGTACGATAGACGTGCAAGGAACGACTAATCACGGGTGCACACGGGATTACTTGGGTCAGTGCACGGAGATCGTAGTGAATTCTAAGGTGCCATAGCATTTTGACAAAAGGTGACACCAAAACACGGGATGAAAGTAGTAGGGGTCGGGCGAGGAATGCCTTACCATACTACCGAAGTTCCGTGAAGAAAGTGCCACGTGGAGTTGAACGTTATTAGACCTATTATACTATTGTGATTATTTTCAACACACTACACTCAACCGCAAGGCGTAACAAACCGTATCATCGTAAGACTTGTCGTAAGTCTGCAAACGCAATGCAATCGCCTCATCAATGGACTCTGGGGAGTCTACCTCGTAGGCAAATTGCATCGACGCAAGACTGGTCGTAAGTCTGTTGCAACGAATCTCAATCAAGCAAATAAACGCTCACGATATTGTTGAGCGAGGACCTATTCTACCCTCCTCGATAGCCGTGATGCGTCATAACGAAACGTTAAGCTTATTCGAAACAAGAATCGAACTCGACTAATCGCAATCGCTTACCTTGTGTATCTCGCAACCTCTATCGCTTATCACGTGAGCCTATATCATTTGTTGTGTATCAATCTATCGCTATCGCCTACTGTTATCTATGATATTCGTGCTAAGTTAGAACGCATGACCTCGCCTCACGAGAGGGAGCTCATATGGTTAAGGCAGGGTGTTTTAACCATATCAGCGACCTTTCGTGGAAGAAGGCCATGTGGGGTCTAATGCTAGTCAAACTCTGTGGTGGTAATCAATCGAACCCAACCGAACCGCGTAGATCAAATCGCATACCTCCCTCGCTTGCAACGCAACTATAGACTATTGTAACTCGTCGATCATCGCCGTCATCACAAGTGTTTTGTGTTTATTCGCTAAATCACTTAATCGCTTATCGCTTATCGTGTATAGTCTACCGCTTATTCGCGTACCGCTTATCGCTCGCTTGGTGTTCATTGCAGTCTATGTGGAAGTAGTACACATGACACCGCATCACGAGGCGAACTAACCTGGTTAAGCATGGTGTTTCCCATGTTAGCAAGCTCCCGTGAAAACGTGCCATGTGGTTGTAATGTGGAATCTAAACGAAAACGCGCTATTCGTTTCTCGCTTATCAACTCACTGGACTAATCTATTCGATCCTATCTTATGCTCGGACCGACTTTCTATCGATTGGGCCGAGTAAAACGCAATTCTATCCATGTCCTATCGGCACACCTGACACTGCCTCACGAAACGGAAATAGTATGGGCAAAACATGGTGGATACGCCGCTGGTACTTCCTATATATAAGTGTTTTAAACATATTAACGAACTTTCGTGGGAAAGTGCCAAGTGGGGCTCGGTAATTAACTACCTTTTTGTACTAATTAAAACGTCTTTTTATGAAATTTGATTTAAAACCAGTGGGCAAGTGAAAATTCTCTCACGACATGGAGTTAACATCGAATTAGCTTAACTCCATGTCCAAGAAAAATCTCATAAAGCCCAGTTTTTCCCTAAACTTTTTCAACGTCAAAATAAAATCCTTCTTAAGACATTGGTTCGACATCGAGTTCAGCTTGAACCCATGTCAGAGGAGAGTTTTCGTAACCCTTGTTTTCATCTTCGAATTCCTTAAAATGTTAGAAACTTAAACTTCCTTGCAACAATCGGTTAACATCGACTCTGTTGACCGCACGTTAAAAGGAAAATTTTCAAAGATTTTCATCCTAAACCCCTTCTTAATATCTAAAACGAACGCTTCTTGTAACGTTGGTTAACGATCAATTCAGTTAATTCTACGTCATGAGAAACCTTTCAAATTGCAATCGCATCGAACTAACGAATTCTACACAAGACAAGGTACTTTGAAATGCCAACTCGTGGGATTAATACTTTCGTCCTTACGTCGCCTTCTCGCAATCGCAATCGATTTCTCTTATTCGAAAACGCTCTTGTTTGTCAACTCTCGGTCAAATCACTCGCTGTATCGCTACTCATACAAGACCAACTCTTAAAAGTCTACCTATTGGATTAATTTCGGGACGAAATTTCCTAAAGTAGGGGAGACTGTAACAACCCGCACTTTTGTGCGTTGTTACTACTCGTTATACTCGTTACGCCTAGCACCAGAGATTCAGATCATAATGTAACTATATCGTATATAACGCTATTCGAAGGATAAATCGCATATTTTCGAAATACAATATCACTATACTACACTATTATCACACTAACACTCACGGAGACATTGAGCGAGGACCTACTCTACCCTCCTCAGTGGCCGTGATGTGTCGAACGTAAACAATTAACGCTAACAAGGACTCTCAGGTGAGAGCTGTAGCTCCAGTCGTCATGACGATGATGACAATACGAGTAAACGGTACCCCGTCAGCCTTTGTGGCACTACACGAAATAACGTTCACGATGACGTCAAGAAAGGACCTATACTACCCTCACTGATGGCCGTGAAACGTCGCTAATAATCGCATACTCGAATCGAAAACCGATTGTTAATTATCGAAACTTTGGATTATGGATACGTAAATACGACCCCTAGAGATATATATATAATAATAACAATATAATAATAATATAAATTAATTATGAAAGGTACGCGCTTCGAAAACTATCAAAAACGGAGAAGTCCAAGCGTCAGGATAGCTATCCGGACGGATGGACCATCCGGACGGATGGGCATGCGCACGGATGGCCATCCGCACGCATGGGCCATCCGCACGGATGGGCTATCTGGGCCAAAACCCTTTTCCTCTCCTCTGTTGCCTATAAATACCATGTCGCATCACTTGAACAGTGATGTGACAACTCCTGTTCAACCAAACGCGCACCAAGACCCTTTTCTCTTGATTTCCTCGCGATTCCGGTAAGATTTCAACCTAAAACTTGTACTTCTACAATCTACACTCGATTCTACATCATTCTATCTTTCAAAACCCAAATTCTAACCGTGAAATCTGAGGATTTGAGGCGTTTTGTGGTGATATCACCAAGAGTTCTTATGAACTTCAAGTTGGGGTCTCATTTCACTATAAACGACTCAGATCCGGGTGATTTCCACATGTTTTAATGACAAATCTCACCTAAATCTATGCGATTTCAAGTTAACCATGAAGAACCACCACGAACGGCCAGATTTGATGGAACGGGGTGATTCCCGGCCGTTAGAACGAGTCGGAATTGACGGAACTTCAAGTGTTAGTGCGAAATTACACTACCCTAGTAAAAACGAACGTATTCCTTCCGTTAAACACTCGGAAACAGTGTTCAGAGTGCGAAACAGACATGGCAATCCGCACGGATGACATGTCAGTCCACACGGATGACATGTCAGCCCGCACGGATGACATGTCAGTCCGCACGGATGGCACATGTCCGCACTGATGACTTGTCACCCGCACGCACCACTCATCCGCACGGATAACTTGTCACCCGCACGCACCATTCATCCGCACGTACCACCTTCATCCGCACGGATCATCTGTATCCGGACGGATGACATGCCATCCGGACGGATGACTTGTCATCCGGACGGATAACATGCCTAACTGCACGGATGAGGACCGATCAACCAAATGAGTAACTTTTCAAGGTAATCTCGCTTAACCGTATATCGTTTACTCTATTTCTTCAAGGATCATTACAGACGTACTCGCAACCGACTCAATCAAGTTGTAATCTCGCTAAATACGCACTGTGAGTATACTTGAACCCCTTTCTAATCGAATTTTGGGTGCAACATACGTTTCTAATAAATCGAACTTATCAATCGAAACATTCAATCAATCGAATTGTCACTTGCGAATAACTGTTATGCATAGATATACGTGATGCTAGTTGCATATGTGCTAGGGCTTATACTCGCGACGTCCCACCACGACTAGTATAGTACTATTGCGCCCGACGGGGTCTAGTTATGCCATCGTACATTCGAGCATCGAGGACTTAGTTGGTAGTATCAGTTTTGTGAGTATATATGTCGTGTATTACGTTTATGCATATGGAAATTCGCTACACTTTTTATCTACTATGCTATACTTATCAAACCTGTTTACTCGCCAATACTTTTGTATTGACAAATATTTTAACGTATGTTGCAGGTTAGATCGCAGACTATGTCAAATCAAGCTAGGAAGTCTAGAAACTCAACTAAAATCTAGGTTGTCGGATTTGCATTGTTCGAGAGGACAATAAATCTGTGATAACTTACGTGATTGTATTATTTGTTAGTATGGGATAACGAATGTATTAAATATTATCGCAATATAGTTGTTATGGATTCTCTTGAGCAATCTGATTCGCCTAGTGCCGCGCCCCGATGATTCCGCCATCGGTTGGGGTGTGACATCTGAAATCTTCCAGGGAGCAAGAATAGATTTTTTAAATCAAAAATTTATGGCAAACCTTTACCCAATGAATCTGGCAGGATTTGATGTTGTATTAGGAATGGATTGGTTAATAGCCAATAAAGCCAGTATTTTATGTGATCAAAAGTCAATCCAAGTAAATTCACCAAAAGGTGAAAAGATCACAATTAAAGGAGACAAACCATCTAGATCCACGAAATTCATCTCTATGATGAAAACAACAAGTTATATAAGAAAAGGGTCATTAGTGTATTTGATTTCCATAATCACTAACACTAAAGGAAAAGAACTGAAAGATATTCCAGTAGTATCTCAGTTTCCAGAAGAATTACCAGGACTACCGCCAGACAGAAAAGTTGAATTCAGAATCCATCTGCTACCAGGAATAACACCTATTGCCAAAGTACCCTACCGCTTGGCACCCGCAGAAATGCAGGAACTAAAGAAGCAATTGGACGAATTGTTGGAGAAAGGATTCATACATCCATGTTCATCGCCATGGGGAGCACCGATATTATTCGTCAAAAAGAAGGACGGGTCAATGCGAATGTGCATTGACTACCGTGAATTGAACAAAGTCACGATTAAGAACCGGTATCCATTACCAAGAATTGATGATCTGTTCGATCAGTTGCAAGGAGCTCGATTTTTCTCGAAAATTGATTTACGATCAGGATATCATCAATTAAAGGTACAGGAAGAGGACATTCTTAAAACAACATTTAGAACATGGTATGGCCATTATGAATTTACTGTCATGCCAATTGGTTTAACCAATGCCCCAGCTGCATTTAGGGACATGATGAACCGAATATGTAAGCCATATTTGGATAAATTCATAATTGTCTTTATAGATGATATTCTTATTTACTCTAAGAGTAAAGAGGAACATGCAAGACATTTGCACGCACTTCTAAGTTTATTAAGAAAAGAAAAGCTTTATGCAAAATTTTCAAAGTGTGAATTTTGGTTAGAACAGGTACAGTTTCTTGGACATTTAGTTAATCATGAAGGAATTCATGTGAATCCCACCAAGATCGAGGCAATTACCAAATAGAAAACCCCCGAATCACCAACCGAGGTTAGAAGTTTCTTAGGATTGGCCGGTTATTATAGGATATCTATTCAAGATTTTTCTAGAATAGCCATTCCCTTAACTAAGCTAACCTATAAATCTGTTAAGTTTGAATGGGGACCAAAACAAGAAGAAGCCTTTAGAATTCATAAGAAAAGACTAACCAATGCACCCATACTAGCGTTACCAAAAGGAATTTAAGACTTTGTAGTCTATTGTGACGCTTCTAAGTTAGGTTATGGATGTGTGTTGATGCAACGTCAAAAGGTGATAGCCTATGCGTCTAGACAACTTAAGAATCATGAAGAGAATTATTCAACCCATAATTTGGAATTAGGAGCCATAATTTTTGCCATTAAGATTTGGATACATTACCTTTACGGTAGTAAGTTTACCATTTTCACCGACCATAAGAGTTTAAGGTATGTCTTCGGGTAAAAGGAATTGAATATGAGACAAAGACACTGGATGGAAATTCTTAGTGATTATGATTGTAATATCCAGTATCATGCAGGCAAGGCTAATGTGGTAGCTGATGCTTTAAGTCAAAAGTATCATGAAAAGCCAAAAAGAGTGCGTTCTCTTAAGTTAAATCTACAGGTAGATTTAAATGAACCGATTAGAGAAGCATAAGAATCAGTAATCAAGGATGATACTGAAAAATTAAAGGGTATGATTAAGGAATTAGAACAAGGAACAGATGGAATTTGGAGATTCCATAAGAAAAGAATGTGGATACCTAAATTAGGAGACCTACGTCATCGTATATTAGAAGAAGCCCATAAGTCTAAGTATACGATGCATCCTGGAAATGATAAGATGTATCTGGACTTAAGAAAGAATTTTTGGTGGATAGGAATGAAAAAGGATATAGCAGCTTATGTTTCTAAATGTTTAACCTGTTCACAAGTCAAAGCTGAACACCAGAAACCCTCAGGATTGCTGCAACAGTTAGAAATGCCCGTATGGAAATGGGAATTGATAACAATAGATTTTGTTACCAAATTACCCAAAACAAGAAAAGGTAATGATACAATCTGGGTGATTGTAGATATGCTAACTAAGTCAGCTCATTTCCTACCAATGAAGGAAACTTTCAGTATGGAACAATTAGCTAAGCTATATGTAAACGAAATAGTTTCATTACATGGAATTCCCTTATCAATTGTTTCTGATAGAGATAGCCGTTTTACCTCTCATTTTTGGGTAAGTTTCCAAAAGGCAATGGGAACCAAGCTGAATCTAAGCACCGCTTATCATCCTCAAACAAACGGACAAAGCGAAAGGACAATTCAGACCATGGAGGACATGCTTAGAGCTTGTGTAATCGATTTCGGAGGTAATTGGGACGATCCCTTATCATTATAGAATTTTCTTACAATAATAGTTATCACACAAGTATCAATGCTGCACCATTCGAAGCACTCTATGGCGAAAGTGCCGAACCCCAGTCTGTTGGGCAGAAATTGGGGAAAAGAAACTATCTGGACCTGAAATAGGGCAAGAAACAACTGACAAAATCATTCAAGTCAAGGAACGACTGAAAGCAGCACGTGATCGACAAAAGAGCTATGCATATAACAGACGCAAGCCGTTGGAATTTCAAGTAGGAGACAAAGTGTTATTGAAAGTCACTCCTTGGAAAGGAGTGGAAGATTCATCAAAAGGGGAAAGCTGAGCCCCAGGTATGTTGGACTTTTTGAGATTATTAGAAGAATAGGACCTGTAGCCTATCAGCTACAACTGTCAGAGGAAATGGTAGGAATACACGATGTATTCCATGTATCTAATCTCAAGAAATGCTTAGCTGATGAATCACTGGTAGTACCTCTTAAAGATATAGAGGTAAATAAACAACTTAAATTTGTAGAGAGGCCTCTACGGATTGAAGACAGAAAGGTTAAGAATCTCAAGCGCAAGAGATTAGTTCTGGTCAAAGTGAAACGGGACTCCAAAAGAGGACCAGAGTACACATGGGAGCTTGAATCAGAAATGCAAAGGAAATATCCACACCTGTTCCAGTAGAACTCGAGGACGAGCTCTAAAACAAGGTGGGGAGGATATAACAACCCACCTAAATTTTTCGACACCCTAATATATTTTAAAATATTCCTATATGTCTTAAAACATACTCCGTATGTGAAAACCGAGCCCAAGATACTTTACATAATTAAAAATAAAATAAAAATCAAGTTTTAACATCTCTCGCGGGCCGCGAAGGCTATGCCTTCGGCTTACGCGGGCCGCGACAAATGGAAGATCAGGCCGCACCCGGTGGTGCCACGTGGTGTACAAGCGTCGAACCTATAGTGGTGACCAGGCCAAGCTAGGCCCTACTACCCCTACTACGCGGGCCGCGTAGCCCTTGGCTACGTCCTTCGTGGGCCGCGAGGGAAGTCGAAAGGTCGCCTATAAATTGACGCCTCCAACCTCAGTTTCAATTCGTTCATCTCTCGATCTCTCTCACAATATTATGAATAGAAATTATAATATTGGGTATAATACACCCCTAAATAACGAAGTTCTGCCCCGTTGTAAGTATCATAACCCCGGTTACGTATTAGATACGCTGCCCGATTGATCCAGGGTTCCATAACGGCTGTTGAGGTTTTGCCCGACGTAGTCATTGGAATGCCGTCTCGGGGAGGGTATTACTAATGTAAATATTGGGTTATTATACCAACGCGTGTGCATTTGTGTAATTTATAGATAATCACCGGAAAACCCTAAAGGAAAACCTAAGACAACAATGTGAGTAATCTCCTTTTTGTAAACCTTTTTGCAAACTGTTTTTACAAAACCTTTATTTATTTTAAGTTATAATTAGCAGTGATTGAGTCTTTGTAATTCTTACTGCCGGTATGTTGGGGGTTTGTATACAAAATGTGGAACACGTTACCATTGGACAAAAAGTTAGCCAATGTGTAATATGACCCACCAGTCAGGATTGACAGTAATGAATGAGTAATTGTGTAGATGTAAACATTGTAATCGCTCTAAATACTGTGAATTGATAAAACTCTTCTTGATTAAACTGGGATTCACTCACCAGTATTTCCCACTGACAAAATGTTTTTAAACGCGTTTCAGGTAACAAAATGTGAAAGCCAACTAGAAGCCAGCTGGACAGCACTGAAGGCTTGGAAAAGTGGCTATAAAAGTTACCTAAATAAAGAAGATGTTTTATTTCAATAAAATGGGGGTTATCCCTATAAATCAGTCTGTAATGAAAACTTGGGTTTTATCCCAATATACTTATCTATATAAAATATGGTGTTTTACTCTGATAAAATATTTCCTAACTACGGTCCTGATGTAAATTCCGCTGCCAAATTGATAAACACCGATACCACCAATACTGATTCTCGCGGCCGCCCATTCCCGGGACAGATAGGGGGCAGGGGATGCGATAGTTGGTCATCCGATCGAGGGCATCCGACGAGTCGCGTTTCGACGTTTCGTTTTGTTCGTTAAGCATTGCGATAGTTTGGTCACACATCTTCATACCCACATTCATCTATTTATTATAATTAGTCACAAAGGGTCGTATAAATATCCATATTTCAATGTCTGCGTTGCGATAATCGAGTTGCGCGTTTCGAATATGATTTGTGTTGCGACACATCACGGCTATCGAGGAGGGTAGAATAGGTCCTCACTCAACGTCATCGTGAGTGTTAGTATGTGCGATGTGATGTGTTATAGCGATAAAGTATGCGTAATATGCGAAAATACTGCGAAATAACGATGTATTCGATATAGCTACATTATGATTCGAATCTCTGGTGCCAGGCGTAACGAGTATGACGAGTAGTAACAACGCACGAACGTGCGGGTTGTTACAGTCTCCCCTACTTTAGGAAATTTCGTCCCGAATATAATCCTCAAGAAGGGTTGCGAGGATCGACGCGAGTGGGAGTAGCGATTAAAAGCGTCAAAATAAGCGAGCGATCGATTGAATTTTGACGAGCGAGAGTGTTGCGGTGACTGACGATGGCAGCGAGTAAGGCGATTTGTATACACGAAAAGCGATCCAAAAGTGTTTTGTATTCTTTTAAAGTTGGTTAATTCGAAAAGGTTTGGAGAAACTTGTTTATGAAAAACCTTTCCACAGTGTAGTGTTAAACTGTTTCGATGTTCACACCAGCGCTATGAGTGGGGTTTTATTAGGTTACTAAAAGATTTTAGGGTGTTTAAAACTCATTTTACGAAAATTTTCTCGCACGTGGCAGTAACTTGAGTCGATTGTCACACCAACGTTACAAGATAATCTCGTTTTGTACAAAGGTTTTGATCAAATTTTAGAAAAAGTTTTGTAATAAAAGCTTTGTTTACACAAAGGTTTTAATAATATCAAAATTTTAAATTTAAAGTCGGCCTCGCATGGCACTTTCCCATGAAAGTTCGACCATATGACTAAAACACTTATATATCGGAAGTACCAGCGGCGTATCCACCATGTTTTGGCCATATGGCCCTCTTATGAGGCGGTATCATGTGTGTCGACATTGTACTGATAGATTTCGATTCCCTCGGGCCACGCGAAAGATGGTTGGACCAAGTGTAAGAGAAGGATTGAGCAACTGAGCGATGAAGTCATTTTCGATCTCAGTTTAGTGACACGAGCGAGTGCGATGAGCGGACACGATAATTGTTAGCACAAAACATACAAAATAAGTGAAGACGACAGCGACAAGCGATAAGCGATGAGCGACGGGCGATAGCGACAACCGTCGAGCAAGAGGCGACGATCGATGCGTTGCAAGCGATGGGAATATGCGATTTGATTAGATTAAACGACACCACAAATTTTAACTAACATTAAGCCCCCCACATGGCCTTTTTCCACGAAAGTCTGCTAATATGGCTAAAACACTTATATATAGGAAGTACGAGCAGCGTATCCACCATGTTTTATCCCTATTAGTTTCGTCTCGTGAAGCGAGGTCATGTGTGTTAACATAACACAGGTAGCATAGATAACGGTAAGCGATAGCGATAAACGTTAAGCGATACATGATGAGCGATAGAGCAATACACAAAGCGAATGAGCGATGCATAAGATAAGCTATAGCGCGATACACATAGTAAGCGATTGAGCAAACACATAATAAACGATGGAGATTTGCGAGATAGATTCCAGTGATAATGCGATTGCGAGCGTGTTGACTTACGAAAAGTCTAGCGATTACACGCTTTGAGTTGCGATTGAGGTTGTTACGCCTTGCGATGTAGTTTATTGTGTCGAAAATAGATTTAATAGTATACTTGGTCTAATAACGTTCAACTTGTATGGCACTTTCTTCACAAAACATTGGTTGGCATGGCGAACCACTTATATATAGGAAGTACCATCGGCGTATCCACCATGCTTGTACCACATGCCTCTGCCCCGTGAATAGGTGTCACACTGTGTCGACATGGTCAAGACACTTATATATAGGAAGTACCAGCGGCGTATCCACCACGCTTAACCATGCTTTTAACGTTATGGCATTATTGAAACTTATTACGATCCCCGTGCACCGACCAACATAATCCCGTGTGCACCCGTGATTAAGTTGTCCCTTGCACGTTTATCGCAACTCGCTTCAAGAACGCATAGTATAGGGGTAAAACACACTATATAGTATATAGTGCTAGTATATAGTCCGTGATCGAGTGCGAGAGAGCGAGAGGCAAATAGAATCCACGTTGCGTCGAGAAGTAGAAGAAATTCAACACATAAAAGAAATTAACAGCGAAAATCGTATCATTACAACAACATTGGGAGCATAACTAATGTTGTTGTGGAGGACTTCTGCGGAGACTGCGATCATTTCTGAAATTTCTCAAGCTTGCGGCCCCGTGCGGCAATGCTGGGTAAGATGACCATACCAGTTGCAATTTGCGCAAAAGCGCCAGTTAGCTTCTAGCGGGTGATGATACGTACACAAGAGACACAGGGGATGAGTTCCATTGTAGTCGCGCTTCGAGTGAACTGGAATTGCTTGTAGAGGTTCTGGTTACGACAGTTCAGTTGTTGAAGAGTTTGGGCTCATGGTCTTTCGTTTGCGGCTGGGCTGAGCTTCCTGGAGCGATGCGTTATCATCGGTGGATTCGTCTGAGGAATCATCGATAGAATCGTCGGAAGAATCATCGGAAGAATCGATGACGATTGCTTGGTGAGCTTGTTTGACGGGGTTCTTGGAGAAGAATTCGTCCAAGACTCGTTTATCATTGATTTCTGCGGCCAAGCGGTAGGTTTCTTCGATGGTAGCAGGTCTTGTAGCTTCGACAGAATCGCCCACACATTCAGGCAAGCCGCGAATGTATTTCGTGATGGCTTTTTCCGAAGTGTTGACTTGACTTGGGCAGATTACGCTAAGCTGTTTGAACCTTGCGGTGTAGCCAGTATTGTCAGCTTCGACTTGCTTGATATTCCAAAATTTGTCTTCTAGTTTCTGGACTTCGTGGGAAGGGCAGTACTCTTTCCTCATGATCTCTTTCAACTCAGGCCAAGAAAGAGCATAAGCTGCGGAGATCCCACGTTTGTTACGTTTGGCTATCCACCAGTCGAGTGCCCGCGATTGAAATACTCCAGTTACGCAAGTAGTACAGAAACTATCAGGACACCCACTCTGACGAAGGGTAACTTCGATAGAGTCAAACCACTGGAGTAGCTGGGATACCCCTCCTTCACCCGTGAACTCCATCGGGTCACAGGCTTTGAAGTGTTTGTAGAGGAAAGCAGATTTCGGTGCTTCCGTCTTAGAGTCTTCCGAGGTTCGAGAGTTGCTGAGAGAGTGCACTTGAGCGACAATATGAGGAATGACCTTGGCCACTTCCTTGGCCACAAGCGAGACAATCCTCTTCTGGGCGCTTCGTTTGGCTCTTCACCTAGCTGTTTGTCTCGAGGTAGAGTCGTTTGAAGACATCTAGACAGAGAGAGAGAGATTTGGAGTGAGATTCAATTATAATGATTTTTGAGTTTTACGATGCGATTGAGCACGATCAAAACTTGTTGTAGGTAGTATAATAGATTTCACATAGGAGCCAAATAGGAGACACGAGATTCCTAAGTTCCCACACAATTGATTTGATGTATATATATAATTAATTATAGTTTATGCTTATACACAAACATGTCGGGATAGAATGCGCGAGGACGCGTTGAAGGGAGAAAGCGAGGGCGATTAATTAGACATTAGCTTTGTTACGAACATTCGGTTTTTGTTTTAGATTGCGATGGCTGTGCGAGTTATGCGTTTGCAAGTGCAAAGAGCAAAAATCGATAAATCGAGAAATCGGTAAGGTGTAGAGTTTTAAATTGTAAACACATAAACGTAAATAGGTTCCATAAAGCGTAAAATCGGTGAGTCGTAAGCAATAAAAATAGATAGAGTGCCTCTGGTGTTTAGGCGTCGACTGCCCAAGGGATGCAGCTCATGGCATTCGTCCTCCTAGTCATCGCGTGGCTCGGGTCATCGTCATGGTCGAGTACTTGGTGAGGGCTTTTTGAAGACCATATTTATAGAAAGTGGAACGGTTTATTAAGATACGGGTTTCACCCCTGACTTAATTACTTCACTCCTAGCTGTGGTTGTGCTCTTCGAATAAGTTCGAGAGTTCCACTAGATTTTGAAATGGAGACTTCCGCTGAGTTGTGGATGTCACTCCTAGCTCAACGAAAAGTTCTCGTGCTAGAAAAATGCGCTGAGTGAGCGATCCTATCGAGAGTTCTTGGTTTTCACGCCTGATCTCGACTGGACCACTCGGTTGTGTTACGCGAGTATTTTCGAAAACGTGTGTATTGTGTTGGCCTTAGGAAAGGCTAAGTAATATTCTAGCCTTAGAAAAGGCTCTTCGTGTGAAGTTATAGTATGCGGTGTTCATGAGAAGTTGTAGTTTTAACGGATTTGAACGAGAGTATCAGGTAGGCCCGTGAAAATCCTACTAAGTTCGCACAAGTCGGCCCGTTGGTACTTAGACTATAGATTAGGTCGTTTCAAAGACATTGACCCAGACTAGGTCAAGTCTGGCCTAATTCCCTATAGTTATGGCTCTGATACCAATCTGTCACACCCCAACCGTTGGCGGAATCATCGGGGTGCTACACTAGGTGAATCAGATTGCTCAAAAGAATCCATAACAACTATAAAGCGACAATATTTATTACATTTGTTATCCCATACTAACAAACAATACAGCCACACAAGTTATCACAGATTTCTTGACCTCTCGAACAATACAAATCCGACAACCTAGATTTTTGGTGAGTTTCTAGACTTCCTAGCTTGATTTGATGTAGACTGCGACTAAACCTGCAACATACGTTAAAACAACGTCAATACAAAGTATTGGCGAGTATACAAGTTTTTATAGAGTAGCGTAAATAGATAAAAGTGTTGCGAATTACCAAATACATAAACGGGATACCTCAACATACATGCATAAAAGACAGATAGTACCAGCTAAGTCTCTCGAGCTGCGATTGCGATTGCTATTCATCCTAAACCCCGTTGGGTTCTATAGTACTATACTAGTTAAGGCGGGACCTTGAGAGTATAAGTCCTAACACATATGTAACTAGCATCACGTGTAAATTTGCATAACAGTTATTCGCAAGTGATAAACAGTTTGATTGAATAATTCGTTTTGATAAATTTGATTTGATAGAAACGTATGTTACACCCAAAATGAGATAAAAAGGGTTCGAGTATACTCACATTCGGTGTTCAGCAAGTAAACACAACTTGGTTGGATTGAAGGGAGCGTGTCTGATATTAGCTTGATTGTAGATTGATAACGTAAGCGTTGAATAGTACGTTAAACGGTGGCGGTGAACCAAGTGTCAGATGGTAATCCGATCGGATGGCAATGCGATCAGATGGCCACTAGATCGGATGTCAATCCGTTCGGATGGTCATCCGATCGGATTACCATTCGATTGGATTGACATCTTGTTTGGTAAGGACATGTTTGTGTACGATGGCTTTGAAGTTTTCGCTGTAGTATTTTGAAAACAGAGAAGTATCTCTACCCTTCAGGTCGATCGACCGAATGGTCGTTCGACCGGGTAACAATCCGATAGGTAGGACACTTAGTGGGAACAAGTTCACAGCAGGGTCGTCACTCGATCGGATTGCAATCCGATCGGGTGGCAATCCGTTGGTCATTGAACATTTTTAAAATTGTTTAAGTGTTGAGTTCCAAACGTCACAGGGTCGGATGGTCGTTCGATCGGATGGCGATCCGATCGGACGGCAATCTGTTCAATATTCAGATCTTGGAAAGTTGAAAATAATAAAATTTTAAGTGTGGGACCAAGTGTAGTCCGATCGGATGGCAGTCCGATCGGATGGCATCGGAGTCCGATCGGACGGCAGTCCGATCGGATGACAATCCGTCCCAACGCCCTGATCGTCTTGAACTTGTTTACTTTTGAAAGTTTTGCAGTTTTGACCGAGACGGTGTAATAACGTGCTAAACAACAGAAACCCCATCAAGACCCAAGTGACCCGATCGAAGAGGAATCACCCTGGTCTGATCTGTTAACTGTCTCAAGACGGTTTTTCATGTTTAACCCAAAATCGGTAGTCTCTCTGACAGAACTCAGATTTAGAACCAACACATCACTAAGAAGGAGTAGAAGATCAGAACGAGCTCCGGTTCTATCGGTTTTGGAGTGCATTGAGTGTAAAAGAGTTGAAAGAAAGTTAGAAAAACCATCTTTAAATCCTTTTAACCATGAATATGTGTAGATCTAGTGCAAAAACATTGTTTAATCTTGTGGAATCCTTCAGATCTGAGTTGTTCTTGGTGGAATGAGGCCAAGACTTGAAGTTCATAAGAACTCCATGATGACATCACCCTAGAACACCTCAAATCCACTGATTTCATGGTTAAAAGTTTAGATTCAAAAGAGAAAATGATGTAGAAGTGTGTGTAGATCATAGAAGTACAAGATTTAGGTTGGAAACTTACAAGAATCGCGAGAAATCGAGAGAAATAGAGCCAAAAGCATGCTGGTCAAGTGAGAGCTGTCACATCACTTGAACAGTGATGTAACAAGGGCTATTTATAGGTGAAGAAGAGAGGAGGTGATAGGGTGCCATGGATCGGATGGCTATCCGATCGAGTGACATTTTGATCGGATGGCAATCCGATCGGATGGCCATTCGATCGGTTGGTCATCCGATCGAGGGCATCCGGCGAGTCGCGTTTCGACGTTTCGTTTTGTTCGTTAAGCATTGCGATAGTTTGGTCACACATCTTCATACCCACATTCATATATTTATTATATTTAGTCACATTGGGTTCTACAAATATCCATATTTCAAAGTCTGCGTTGCGATAATCGAGTTGCGCGGTTCGAATATGCGTTGCGTTGCGACACATCACGGCTATCGAGGAGGGTAGAATAGGTCCTCACTCAACATCATCGTGAGTGTTAGTATGTGCGATGTGATGTGTTATAGCGATAAGGTATGCGTAATATGCGAAAATACTGCGAAATAGCGATGTATTCGATATAGCTACATTATGATCCGAATCTCTGGTGCCAGGCGTAACGAGTAGTAACAACGCACGAACGTGCGGGTTGTTACAACTTTAGCCCAAAAGAAATAATAAACCTTTGAATCTAAGCCCAATAGTTATGTAAGCCCAAGTCCTAACCCAACTAATATTTTAGCCGAAAACAAATAATAACCCTTTGAATATAGGGCAGGGGCGCGACAACAGATTTGTGTAAACCAAACGTTGTACAAGGCATAAGCATCTGAACTCCATAACATCAGCAACGACAAAGTGTATAAACTAATCAAAATTCGACAAAGTGTGACCTGTGTGAGATTGATCAAAAAATCGAACAAGCAGAACTGATCATAACTTTGATTTTCGAACAAGCAGAAGCAGAAGCGCAGTCGCAGAACTGATCAAAATGAAAGTGTATCAAACATGCTCTTGTTATTCATAGAATAACCAAGAAAATACACCAATATGGAAACAAACTAATCTATTGACTAGGCTAATAACTAGGGATTATCTATTCTAGAAATATAAACAAATCATGCTAAATATACAATTGCACAGTTGTGTACAACTAAAATATTTCTAACAAGCCCCCTTAGTTTGAGTCGTAGCCGGATGAAGGCAAAAACTGGATCAGAATCGAGTGAACAACTGTTTAGATAACCCTTTAGTAAAAACATCTGCATATTGGTAATCGACGGGCACATTAAGACACGAATATCCTCCACCCGAACTTTGTCTCAAACAAAATGTATATCCATTTCGACGTGTTTGGTACGTTGGTGCTGAACTGGATTCCGAGTGAGATAAAAAAACGGTAGCTTCATGAGTAGCGACACCAAGTTCAAGAAGTAAGTTTCAATCCAACTTGATTCGATCACTGCATTAGCAACCCCACGATACTCAACTTCGGCACTTGAGCGAGAGATTGTGGGTTGACGTTTAGAGCTCCACGAGATGATATTATGACCCAAGTAAATGCAAAAACCTGATGTGGAGCAACGTGAATCCGGGCATCCCCCCCCCAATCCGCATCCGAGTACGCTGTGAGTTGCATGGACGTGGAAGGTGATATGTGAATGCCAAACTCCAGAGTTCCTTTAATGTAACGAAGAATATTTTTGAGGAATGATAAGTGTGGCTCCCGGGGATCCTGCATGAACAAACATACTTGTTGTACGGAATAAGAGATATCCGGCTGGGTAAAAGTAAGGTATTGGAGCGCCCCTGCAAGGCAAGGCTCTGGTATAGAGTACCATCGACAACGGGTGAGCCAGAACCTACACTAAGTTTTGAACCAATGTCTACAGGAGTGGAAGAGGGCTTGTAATTTGACATGTATGCACGCTTTAAAATATCAGCCGCGTATGAAGATTGAGACAAGAATGATCCGTCTTTTCGTTGTTCAACTTTGATTCCAAGAAAGTGGTGCAAGGTGCCGAGATCGGTCATTGCAAATTCATTAGAAATGGCACCTATAATCTGTTCAAAGAGAGCATGGGATGAGGCTGTCAATATAATGCCGTCAACGTACAATAGAAAGTATGCCATTTGGTTGCCTTTGTGATAAACCAATAACGAAGTGTCGTATATGCTAATCTTAAATCCACACTTGCTTATGAATGTGGCAAACTGTGGGTACCACGCCCTCGGGGCTTGCTTAAGTCCATACAAGGACTTGTTTAACTTACATACAAAACGTTGATTAGTCGGATCCACGAACCCGGGCGGTTGGTGCATGAAGACTGTTTCCTTGAGGTTTCCGTGTAAAAACGCATTTTTCACATCTAGTTGGTGCACGAGCCACGAACGAGAAACAACAAGACTTAAAACGTTCCGGATGGTGGTCGGCTTAACCACCGGACTAAATGTCTCGTCACAATCGACGCCCACTATTTGACTTTTACCATTGACAACAAGGCGAGCTTTATACCATTCAAGGGTACCGTCTGAATGAAACTTATGTTTAAAGAGCCACATACACCGAATGCCTGAAGCATCAAGTGGTCTCGGAACTAGTTCCCATGTATTGTTATCCAATATAGCTTTGTATTCAGTCGCCATGGCATTTTTCCAATGTGGATCAGTTAAGGCTGAAAGGTGGGACTTAGAAAGAGGAGAGATCAGCGCGGAAGTGATGGTGGAAAGATCTAGTGTGTGGGGTGGTTTAGTGATACCGGTTTTGGCCTTGGTCACCATATGGTGAGTGGGTGGTGGAGGCGAAGTTAGGGGTGGTTCGGAGGTGATTGTGGAGTTTGACAGTGAGAGGTGGAAGGTGATGTTGGTATATCAGAAGAGTTGGTAGGGGAGGTGTGAGCAGTGGTGGTGGATAGATGTGTTGAAGTGGGGTGGGCCGTTTGGGTTTGTAGCGGGTTAAAGTTGTCTGGACCATTAATAGGTTGAGGGGTGGAAGGTGTTTGGGTTAAAGGCACCACATTGGGTTGGGCCTGAACATCAGAGTGTGTGGATGTTGGTGACGGATAGGAATATTGAAAAGGTAGAGGAGATGGTGGAGTGTCTAGGAAGGAGTGGTCTGGTGGATTCGTGGTGGACGAATGAAATGGAAAACGTGCCGCGAAAAGATGATTTTACCGGTGGACACCTCAAGGCATCGGTATCCTCGGTAATTAGCAGGGTAGCCAAGAAAGACACAGAGGGTCGAGCGTTCACACAATTTGTGAGGTCGTGTGGCGGAGGTGTTTAGGTAGCACGCGCACCCGAAGATGCGCAAGTGGTCATATGAGGGATGGCGATGATAAAGAATGGCCATAGGAGTCTTGTTGTGAAGAAGCTTGGTAGGAAGAATGTTGTGTAGATAGCATGCTGTGTGCAATGCTTCTACCCAAATTTTAAAGGTAGCGAGGCACGGGTTAGTAGAGACATCATGATATCGTTAAGGCGGTGTATCATGTGCTTGGCTTTCCCATCCTATTGAGATGTGCGAGGGCATGAAAATCGAAATTCCATGCCATGAGTGTAGGTAAAGTTCTGAAAGTTATGACTATTGAATTTGCCTCCCATGTCACACTGAAATTTTTGGATGTTTAACCGAAATTGAGTTTTGACAAACGCATAAAAGTGTGTGAATTTTGTAAAGGTTTCTGATTTATATTTTAGAGGGTACACCCAAGTATATTGTATGAAATCGTCGATTGAGACCATGTAATACTTGTATGCTGCAACACTAAGGACGAGTGACTTCCATAAATCACAATGAACAATTGAAAATGCCAAAATATGTATTAGAAATAGAATCATGAAACGAGTGTCATTTATTCTTATATAATTGACAAGCATGAAAAATAAAAGGAAAACCATGTTTATTACACCAAATTAATTTATTTGAAGAAAGAAAATTCATGACAGGTAGTCCGGGTGACCGAGACGATTATGCCAAAACTGGGAAGAAGACAATGCAATGAGTGCCGTTTCGGAAGCATCTTTAGTGAACGGGCAGAGACTGCCGGAGCTATTGTGGCGGCTCAGGAGCATACCATCATTCAAGTCCTTCACAGAAAAATCAAACGGGTCAAAGTCAACGAAAACGGAATTATCAGTTGTAAATTTTATTACAGAGATTAAGTTTTTAAGAAAACTTGGATTGTAAAGAATATTGTCTTATGGGTACTTAAACCTGGAAAATAAATAGTAAAGAGTTAAATGCTTGGTTGGTCCCTGTGGTTTACAAAAATTGCAGAGTTGGTCATAGTGGTTTACTAATTACACGCGTGGTCCCAAAACTTGTCAAAAATGCACTCGGTTGGTCCCCAGCCCTAACCTCAGTTAAATTTCTCAGTTAACTATGTGTGAAATGACTATATTACCCTTGAACAATTAAAAACCCCACCACAACCTACATCATCTTCATCACCAACCAAAACCCAAAACAAACATTTCACCATTTCAATTTTCATGATCCAAAACCCTCTTCTCAGAAACACCCAAACCTGACTTTTCTTCTTCTTCTTCTTCTTCTTCTTTCAAAACAGATCCGCACTTTCTTCACCACCCAGCTACCCCCAAATCATTCAACCAAAATCCCCAATCACAAACCCTAATCGCTTCAAACGCCATTCAGATTCTCAAATTTCATCACCTGCTGCCTTCGGTTATGATCAAATTCACGTTTCCAAGAAGCTGAGACCATCCGCTTGGGCTTCCAGTTCGGTTTCAACTGTTTCGAGTGTTTCGAGGCTCCGGTTGTATCCGAATCAGGTGACTCCTATTGTGAGGGAGATTCAAGCTCCTTGTGTAGTTGTTAGGGGTTTTGGTTATAGCTGAGACCATCCACCTGTCGGCTCGTCGCTTCCCTGTTCCGATCGGAGCACCCATCCGCCGCCACCATCACGCGCCGCTACCAACTGTGGTGGCCGGCCGGTCACCGTAGAGATGGAGGACGAAGGAGAGAGGGTGACCGAGAGGGTGTTTGGCTTGGGTTATGTATGTGTGTTTGAGTTGTAGTTAAGGTTCTGTGTGTGTATGTAGAGGATATAGGGTTTCTTCATGGAGAAGATGATGAGGATCTGGTTATGTGTGGCTGGAATTTTTCAAAAGTGTTATGGTTTTCTTGTGTGGGTGTTTAATAGAGTTGTAGAGAAATGGAAATTGAGGGGATAAGGTGTTCTTTAGGTTGAAGATGAAATCAGAGACTTCATCTTCACACACTCACAAAAATGATTATGGTGATGCAGATGATGAAGGTTGTGGGGGGTTTTAATTTTTTAATTCTTAGTTTTAGGTTTTTAATTTTTCAAGGGTAATATAGTCATTTCACACATAGTTAACTGAGAAATCTAACTGAGGTTAGGGCTGGGGACAACCGAGTGCATTTTTGAAAAGTTCTGGGACCACGCGTATAATTAGTAAACCACTAGGACAAAGTCTGCAATTTTTGCAAACCACAGGGACCAACCAAGCATTTAACTCAATAGTAAATCATGTGTAAAACATGTATACTCTATGACACATGTAAAATGCTTTGAGACTGTTGGTTTGGGGATTCCAAATAATGGCCTAAATAATTGAATAACTCTTATCTATACCGAAAGCAATTTCTCCTCTACCACTTAATCAAACATTATGAGTAGGGTTTCGTGGTGAATCATTTCAAAGAAATAATGACATGCAAAATCTATTATCAACAATTCATTAATTCTGGGTCATGGCTTGCCCTATTTGTAGTTATAATAAATTATCTAAATCGAATAATTATCAAATACACGATGAAAAAACTAAAGTATCTTTAATTTAGTTGTACTCCACCAAAGCTTCTACTGCTTGTCATCCTTTCCAAAAAGAGTGCGTATGAGTTTTTTAGGCTAAACTGCGCAGTGAAAACCCGACTCGTATTCTCCTTCTTCATCTTCTTATCCATCTTCGCGCGCTTTCTTGGTTCATTTCCTCTCTTAATACTCGGGACATCCATATGAGGCTCTTCAGTAATGGTAGAAAGCTCAGTTCTGAGTATCTCATCTATATCCAACCGTGATTCTGTACGTAACCTCCTCGTTGAGCTTGTACATGGAATCAACCACAACAGTTTTCTAGTCCCGCTCCTCATCCGCATTGTTCTCAGCTAATTTGTGTGTTTTTGAGGAGATTGAAGGAAATGCGTCTATCTTATAGCTGCTGGAGACGTTGGAATGTGATGGACTGGTTCTACATAAAATGACTTTGTCCAATCAAAGGTTATAAATATATATGTTTACTCCTGGTAGCTAGACTAATTCTTTACTTGTTTAAAAAGTTGCTGTAGTTTTAAAGTTTATGTAACCAAAACAAGTTCAAAGAATTATTCATAAGTAAAGGGTCAACTTGGTATTGACATATACAAGTTTAAAATAAACTATTATCTTCCAACTACTACATGAGACTGACTGCATTATTTTACACATTTTAAAATCATTGAGATACATCCTTGTAACTCATAATTTTTAAGTTTACGTGTGGACTGTTCAGACACTTTCACAACAAGCTTTCTTTTACGCAATAATAGATTTCACATGTTATATATTATACAAAGTAATTTACCTAGGGGTAAGAGGTGCAGTTAAGTCTGCTCAAACTAGGTTCACTTAATTCTAAAAGGTTCAAGTTTAATTCGCTTCAAGCTTGGCGTTTATAAGCTCAAATTGGCATTGTGTCGTATATTTATTTATTTTATTTAATTAGGGGATGGTTCAAATGAAAGCCACTTTTATTGTGAAAACTAGAAAACTAACTAAAAAAAGGCTAAAAAACACACAAATGTTTTTTTTATAAAAATCGCAGGTTTTTTTATATAAATTTTTTTTTTCAAATTTTTTTTTTGTAGTACACATGTGCACTACAAATTTTTTTGAAAATTTTTTTATATATAAAAAATGGCGAAAATTGTTATGCAAAAAAAAAAAAATTTGGTATGTTTTTTGGCTTTTTTAATTAGTTTTCGAGTTTTCACAATAACTAGTGGTTTTCATTTGAACCTTCCCTTATTTAATTATTTATTATATATACTAGCGGTAAGACCCGTGTGCAAACACGAGTCGTTTCTTAGAAAACCATTCATAACATATATTGACAGAACATATAGATATGTGTATAGATATTGTACAAAAACGTTTTATCTATTATAGCTAAAAGACAACTATAAGTAAATATAAAAGATATTTAACAAAGTTAATAAAAGATGTCTAAAAGATGTCTAACAAACTTAATAAAATTCATCAGTTACATATGATTATTTCCATTCTCTTATTCATAAAAGAGAGTATCCACCCATTGACAATATAAATTGTTATAAACATAAGTACATATGAAAGATGTCTAACAAACTTAATAAAATTTGAATACAATTTAACTTTAACAAACATTAACTAAGAACATATGATCACCTGCCTAAACAACACACATCAAACCTCACTCAAGAATTTGTTACCCAGCAACATGTCTTTCGCTACATGTTGTGATCTGGTTAAATATGCTACTGCAAACAATGTAACAGCTGCCGATCCAACAATCTCCCTATACAACAGATGATACGAAAACCCTTCTTTATTACTGATTTTTATTTCTCATCAACATCTCCCTGATTTGTCCTTTGAATTGTAGTTCAAAGTCCAGGGAGAACATGTCTTCTTCATCATCCCTCTCAAGTTGAAGGTCCAACAAATCTTGGAGATCGTATGCATTCAGATTATATGCACTATCCATTTTAATCTCTTCAACACTATCATCTGATCTGATCAAAGTCAATACTTGGGTTTTTGAGCATGACTTCCACTTTACTATTTTTGGATCAGTTGGTTTTCTTGGGCAAAGAATTATTGAAGATGGGTTTGGTGATTGTGGTCTGCTAACTAAATTTGCAATTGATTCAGACAAATCAGATGATCAGAGAAGGTTTTTCGGAGTACCGATTTTTGGAGACAGAGCAGCAGTTGTAGGATAGACTGACTTTTGAAGAACATTTGAATGTTCAGCTCTAACTTCTTTCAGCTTTTTGTAGGTCTCAACTATCTTCAGTTTAGACCATATAGCAATGGATCTAACTGAACCATAATCAGCAGCCACAAGCTCTGCTCTCATTCTTTTAAACTTCAATACCTCATCTGAATCCAGTGTTTTGACTTTCTTCCAATTAGGTTGAATTGGCTTTACCAGAGGATCATTTTTCATTTTTGTGATTCTATCGATAGGAGTTTTTCTCTTACGTGTGGAGATGATTTCTGGTGAAGGAGAATGTTTTGATAGTGAAGATGAATGTATGGGAAATCTTTGTGACGTTGGAGATGGTTGGATTGTGGTTGGTGTAGTGAAAATGATCATGGCAGATGTTTGAGAAACTTCTGCTGAAACAACTGGTGTCTCAGCAGCTGTTTGGTAAACATCTGCTGATACTTTTGTGTTCCCAACATCTATTGACAAAATGGGTGATGATGGTGTGGAAGGTATTTTCTCCTTCTTATGTAGTGGTTTTTTTGGAGAAGGTTGGGATTTAGGTTGAGTAGGCGATACAATTTATGTAGGATTAGCTTTTGAATCTGGTGGCAACTTTCTCAATGAATCTTTCTCCCCCTTTTTAGCATCTTTATCATCATCATCATCATCATCATCTTTCTCAAAGATTGATGTAGAGGTGGAGCCAGTAAGTTCCAACAGATGTTCCTTAATGTTCATAATGTCTGCTTGTGTGTCTGTATACCTGGCATCAACCAAATTTATGATAAATTCCAAACTGAAATTGCGGTTACTTTCAGCCAAATTCCTCTAAGCTTGAAGGATGGTTTGCATAGAATTCCAAAGCTCATTGGCAATTTCCTGTCTGGTACATTGACTTTTAAAAAGCTCTATCATCTGCTTAATCAATTCTTTCATTTCAGCAACATTTGTTTCAATGCTAGACACTCTAACCGTCAAATCCTTATAAGTTAATTCATCACCTACTTTAATAGGATCATCTGAATTGGCACTTGTAGTGGTTGTATTTGTTTTGATAATAGGAGAAGTCTCCATATCATCAGAAACAGATGCCCCTTTTTCTTCGTTCTGGAGACTTCCCACTGAAGCAGAGATTACAGTTGTAACCTCATCAGTAGTTGCCTTCAAAGGAGTCTTAATGATGTAACCACTGTCCAACTGATCACCAATGGGTTCAACAGTTGTAGTGGCTGCTCCACTTGAACTACTACCAAGAGTTTCGTAATACTCAACTGGGATAACCTCCTCAACTGTTTGTAGGATAGGAGTTTGAATTGGTTTAGACACAGTCATTTGTTGCGATCTACTCTCAGTAATGTGTGCATTAGAGGATCTGTTTTCTTTCTGAAATTCAATTGCTTCAAACAGAGGTAATATTGTTAATGGAACTTGAGCCGAGGGTTGTGGTGTTGTAACAACCCTCATTAAAAGTCCTATTTATATTATTATTTTATTCAATATGAAACCCTAATTGAAACACCCAAGTAATTCTACGCGAACTCTAGAATTTTCATAATTTTCAGAATCAAGATTAGGGCCCCTAAAACTCAGGGGGGGTATTCCCTAGTTAATGATTATCTATATTTACGTGATGAAGAAGTTGAATTTTAAAATATCGTCGACTCACCTAAGCTAGTTGGACACGTACCTACCCTACCCTAAAAGTGTACCGCAGGCGACACGCGGAAGGTGACACGAATTCTTCCGCGACACTCCTGAGATGCAAAATTCCAGTATAAATAGGAGAGTCTGGGACTTGATTCTGGGAGTTGAAACGACGAAGAAACTCCAAATATACGCTGAATTATTGTCCAATTACTCTCAAAACACACACAAATCACTAATTAGTAAGGGGGTGCTGCTACGATACAGGGTATTAACTCAATCGCTATTACGATTCATTGTCCGATCGATCGATGTACTCAATGGATGTTTAAGTGCCGCCCACATTAGGGTTATACTTTATCGTTCGTCATTAATTTGACGGATCATCGTTAATTCGATGGATAAAGTATTATACTTTGTCATTCGTTGTTAATTCGACGGATCATCGTTAATTCGATGGATGAAGTATTGCACTTTGTCGTTCGTTGTGAGAATTTGATCTCGTGAGTTATCGTAAATGCTGTATTAGTTATTACCTAATTCGTGTGCACTAGGTTACCAGGCTAAAGAAATAGGCTAAGCTCTGCTCAAATTAAATCTGCAATATATATCAAGGATTATCTGTAGACTAAGCTTTGCCCATAGAAATCTGCAATGTGAGTTCATTTCTCTTTTCTCACCGTTTGTGAGTCCACTCTATTTTCTCACAGTTTTATCACCTTTTTTGTGATACAATTATATTTACAAAGGCTTTTCCAGAATCCTAAATAGTTACCAGTTATACTTACAGTGATTAAGTTTTTATATTAACTGCTGGTATGAAAGATTTTATATATTATTTGATTCTCATTATTAATTACCAGAAAGTTAGTTAATATTATCATGATTACAATAACAGTGGAAATTATGCATTTTACTAAGATTATATTTTAGTCTTAGTCACGTTAAAATATTAAATAATGATATTACAATTATTTAATTAACATATTTGATAAGTTATAGTAATTTGATATAAATTGATATATGTCATTTTTCTGGATTAAATGGTTTATGCCAAAAGTAATATATTTGACAAAGAAATGTCACGGGACAATTATGTCCAAAGACACTAGTTGAGAGAATGATCAAACAGTGTTATGAATAGAAATTACTAGTTGAGAGAATGATCAACAGTAATATAATCTGAGTTACTAGTTGAAAGAATGATCAACAGTGACATGACCGAAAGCACTAGTTGAGAGAATGATCAACAGTGTTATAGAATCACTAGTTGGAAGAATGATCAACAGTGATATGACCAGAATCATTAATTGAAAGAATAATCTATATTGATATGATTATAGTCACAGGAATCGCCTAGTGACAGATAAATTGAATAATAGTAAAATAGAATTATTTGATAAATTCACTATTGGACTAAAGTGAGCTAATAATTGATATGATTACTGTCACATTGGAACTGTCAGCATTTGACAAATACTGATTGAAGTTGGGTAAATATAAACAAATATAAAAACCTTAATACTGTACGGTATAACAATATATTTTATAAAAATGGAATGAATTCACTCAGTATTATCGCTGACGAAACCTTTTTAAAACATTTTTCAGGTAATTGGAATAAGAGATGGATATGACACTGAAAGGCTTCAAGAAGTGGCTTATTTTATTAATTAAATCAAAATAAGAAATATTGTTTTATGTAAACAAATTTATCTTATTAAAGCTATCTTTATAAAATATGGGTTTATCCCATCTCTTTAAATAAAATCCGGTGTTTCTAAACTCTGATATTTTTCCTAACTCACGGTCCTGATGAAATTTCCGCTGCAACGTTTTTTTTAAAATAATCACCGGTACCGCTGGACTGTTCACGGCTTCCGATTCCGTCCAGGGTGGGTCGGGGGTCGTGACAGAAGGTGGTATCAGAGCCAACTCAAAGAGCCACTTGTTTAAGCTAATTAGGTGTTCTTTTTAATACCTAAACTTAAACAATAAAGTTAGGAAACTGATACAAATTAACATATGTGTTACATATGAATATATATATATCAATATGCACATATAATATCCTGGAAGTATTGTTTTGTTTTAACTATTCTGTGATGTTAATATGTGAAAATGTTTGCAATTCAGATGTCGAATGAAGTACCACATAATCCAGAAGTTCATATTAATAATGAAAATCCTTTGGATAAAAATGCTATAGAAAATTTAATAGCTCAAGGAATAACTAATGCTTTGCCTTCAATAATTAAAGCTGTTAAAAATACCGTAGAACCTACCAAAGTTGTGAGTAGCAAGCATACTCGTGACGATGGTTTTAGCCATAGTGTCAATGGAGGTAATGATGATATTATCAAAACCCCATTTCCCAAGAAAAAGAAGGCGATGACTCTCGGGTGTACCTACAAAGAATTTTTAGCGTGTAAACCAACTGAGTTCGCCGGCAGTGAAGGAGCCACAGCTGCTCTGCGATGGTTGGAAAAGACGGAAGCTGTTCTTACAATCAGCAAATGTGCCGAAGAAGATAAGGTGATGTATGCATCTAATCTCTTCAAGGAAGAAGCCTTAGAATGGTGGAATACAATTCTTCAGGCAAAAGGAAGTGGCATGGCTTATGCCATGAACTGGGAAAAATTCAAGGAAATGACAGAAAGGAAATTCTGTCCTCCCTATGAAAAGGAACGAATAGCTAACAAGTTCCTAAATCATAAAATGATAGATGTGAATTGTCGTGAATATACGACTACGTTCTTCGAATATGCAAGAATGGTACCAACTCTGGCTTCGCCAGAACCTGTACTAATTTCTCGTTATATTTGGGGATTAGTTAGCGAAATCCGAGACATAGTCAAGGCCACTAGACCACAGACTATTGAAGAAGCAGTCGAGCTTGCTAACATGCTGACAGATGGATTAATCCGCACAAGAGAAGAAAATAAGAAGAAAGAGTTAGCCCAGAAAAATTTCCCAAGAATTCTACAAGAAAACAAGAACTGAACAGTCATTGGAGCAACCTATCTGCAGAAGCTGTAACAAAAAGCATTCAGGAAAATGCCGTTTTAGGAGAACATCCTACTGTGACTTCTGCAAGATGACCGGACATATAGAGGAAGAGTGTAGAAGGAAAACTAATGTTTGTTTCAATTGCGGAGAAACAGGACACATCAAACCATATTGCCCGAAACTAACCAAAGCAACCGACAACAAGGCCAGAACCACAGACGAAGCTAAGAAGAACGCGCGAGCATTCGTACTTACTACGCAAGAAGCAGAAATGATTCCAGACGTAGTCGCTGATATGTAATATCTAAGTTAAGTTATTATTTGACCCTAGTACAAATAAAAGTTTATAAATAAATCCATTTTGTCAAGTATTTCATCTATTCAAAACCATAACAGAATTGTTTGGTCTTCACTTTCACTAAATCATTTATTTGGTCACGATCACCTTGTGGTGACGTTTTCACAAAATTTGAAGCTTGTGCTAATCTCATATACGGGTTTAATTATTTATTTATATTGAATCCGTTTTGTTGGTTTATTCTATAAAATCAATCTTAACACAATCATGTGCTAAGATAATGATACACAATTTCATTTCATATTTCAGTGTATCTCTTAAAGAATTTTTATGTCAACAATCGAGCGTTTCGTAATCCTTATTGTTTTATCATCTTTGATCGAAAAACATTATTCAAGTATTTTGATTTCAATCCTACTAGATTTATTTGAAACATTCGGATTTACTTCATTTGATTTAAAGCATGGTGAAACTCATTTCATTCACCGCTACTATTTTCAATTACTATGACACCTTGTGGTGGCATTTTCTTTAATTTGAATCTTGAGATATTCTCATTTTCACTCCTGATGAACGAATTTTAATTTCTGTTGGTTCATCATCTTAAACAGTCTTAATACAATTATGTGTTAAGATAAGTGTACACAAATTCATATCATATTTCGGTGTACCTCTTAACGTTTCTTTCATCATTTATCGAAATTTCTAAAAATTTCATTTGGTCTTATCATTTGAAAATCCTATTCGAACTGAATATCCAAAATTACTTCATTAGAGCTTTCAGTTGATTACACGGTGAAATTGTTCAGTCACCGTAATTATTGAATTATTTCAATCCTTACGACACCCTGCGGCGTCGTTATAAACTTATAGCTTGGGCTAAATCATAAGCATACGAATCATTTAAATTCACGTATGTATTTCGTTTGACTCATCATTGAAAAATAGTCTCGATGCAATTATGTATTAAGACAATGATACACTAAACTCTATTGTATTTCGGTGTATCCTTGCAATTTAATAAATGTCAACAGTGATTTTTCTCTTGTTATGATTCAATCATTGACAATCATTTTCATGCTTTTATTTCATTTTGAGATTGTTGATTCTGAGTCTTCTTCAGTTGCCAATCAAAGTAAGCTTTCTTTTGATAAAAGAATTTTTATTTGATTCTAAAAGTTCTTCATATTCATTTTAAAAATCTATTTGATCATATATCTTTTGGCTTGAAAATAGTCACATTGGAAATTATATCATTTCATCTCATTCGTTTGACATCGATTTCTTGAACTAATTCAGTTGAATCTTTGAATTCTACTTATGATACAACTAATATTCACAAAATTTGATATTTCAATTATGTGTCATTTACCTTAATATTGTTTTTATTGACTGGAATATGACATAAGTCTAAAAGAAATATCATAACCCAAATACACTTGGAAGCTGGAACCTGAGATGAAGAAAAAAAGTATTTCTACATATTCAGTAAATCTCGAGGACGAGATTTTTATTAAGGTGGGGAGAATGTAACAACCCTCATTAAAAGTCCTATTTATATTATTATTTTATTCAATATGAAACCCTAATTGAAACACCCAAGTAATTCTACGCGAACTCTAGAATTTTCATAAGTTTCAGAATCAAGATTAGGGCCCCTAAAACTCAGTGGGGGTATTCCCTAGTTAATGATTATCTATATTTACGTGATGAAGAAGTTGAATTTTAAAATATCGTCGACTCACCTAAGCTAGTTGGACACGTACCTACCCTACCCTAAAAGTGTACCGCAGGCGACACGCGGAAGGTGACACGAATTCTTCCGCGACACTCCTGAGATGCAAAATTCCAGTATAAATAGGAGAGTCTGGGACTTGATTCTGGGAGTTGAAACGACGAAGAAACTCCAAATATACGCTGAATTATTGTCCAATTACTCTCAAAACACACACAAATCACTAATTAGTAAGGGGGTGCTGCTACGATACAGGGTATTAACTCAATCGCTATTACGATTCATTGTCCGATCGATCGATGTACTCAATGGATGTTTAAGTGCCGCCCACATTAGGGTTATACTTTATCGTTCGTCATTAATTTGACGGATCATCGTTAATTCGATGGATAAAGTATTATACTTTGTCATTCGTTGTTAATTCGACGGATCATCGTTAATTCGATGGATGAAGTATTGCACTTTGTCGTTCGTTGTGAGAATTTGATCTCGTGAGTTATCGTAAATGCTGTATTAGTTATTACCTAATTCGTGTGCACTAGGTTACCAGGCTAAAGAAATAGGCTAAGCTCTGCTCAAATTAAATCTGCAATATATATCAAGGATTATCTGTAGACTAAGCTTTGCCCATAGAAATCTGCAATGTGAGTTCATTTCTCTTTTCTCACCGTTTGTGAGTCCACTCTATTTTCTCACAGTTTTATCACCTTTTTGTGATACAATTATATTTACAAAGGCTTTTCCAGAATCCTAAATAGTTACCAGTTATACTTACAGTGATTAAGTTTTTATATTAACTGCTGGTATGAAAGATTTTATATATTATTTGATTCTCATTATTAATTACCAGAAAGTTAGTTAATATTATCATGATTACAATAACAGTGGAAATTATGCATTTTACTAAGATTATATTTTAGTCTTAGTCACGTTAAAATATTAAATAATGATATTACAATTATTTAATTAACATATTTGATAAGTTATAGTAATTTGATATAAATTGATATATGTCATTTTTCTGGATTAAATGGTTTATGCCAAAAGTAATATATTTGACAAAGAAATGTCACGGGACAATTATGTCCAAAGACACTAGTTGAGAGAATGATCAAACAGTGTTATGAATAGAAATTACTAGTTGAGAGAATGATCAACAGTAATATAATCTGAGTTACTAGTTGAAAGAATGATCAACAGTGACATGACCGAAAGCACTAGTTGAGAGAATGATCAACAGTGTTATAGAATCACTAGTTGGAAGAATGATCAACAGTGATATGACCAGAATCATTAATTGAAAGAATAATCTATATTGATATGATTATAGTCACAGGAATCGCCTAGTGACAGATAAATTGAATAATAGTAAAATAGAATTATTTGATAAATTCACTATTGGACTAAAGTGAGCTAATAATTGATATGATTACTGTCACATTGGAACTGTCAGCATTTGACAAATACTGATTGAAGTTGGGTAAATATAAACAAATATAAAAACCTTAATACTGTACGGTATAACAATATATTTTATAAAAATGGAATGAATTCACTCAGTATTATCGCTGACGAAACCTTTTTAAAACATTTTTCAGGTAATTGGAATAAGAGATGGATATGACACTGAAAGGCTTCAAGAAGTGGCTTATTTTATTAATTAAATCAAAATAAGAAATATTGTTTTATGTAAACAAATTTATCTTATTAAAGCTATCTTTATAAAATATGGGTTTATCCCATCTCTTTAAATAAAATCCGGTGTTTCTAAACTCTGATATTTTTCCTAACTCACGGTCCTGATGAAATTTCCGCTGCAACGTTTTTTTTAAAATAATCACCGGTACCGCTGGACTGTTCACGGCTTCCGATTCCGTCCAGGGTGGGTCGGGGGTCGTGACAGGTGTAGAAAGAGTGATTGCCCTGGGAGAGGGACTTTTTAACATACTTTCATATGAAAGGTCTACTTCATGTTGCGGTGTCCCTGTACTTACAACATGATCCTTTTGTGACGATACATGAGGAGTTTGGATGGGTTGAGATCTTTCCAATAACTGTGAAGAAGTAGCAGCAGTGGTTTCAAGTGACATTTGTGTTGTCATTGCATTAACCTCTGGGATCTCATCTTCCAGAGGAACCTTTTTATTTTGTTTAGTTTTGATGGACTTTTTGGATGTGACAACTTTCTTTTTGCATTTTCCTGGTGTGTGTTTCAGAACACCGGTTGTGGTGTCATTATCACCAGGAGCAGTTCGCTCAACAATAGAAGTTTGAGCAACTGATGCAGACGCATCTAAAACAGGCTCATCTCCCTTTGTTTCAGTTGTTGAAACTTTTGACTCTTTATCCATAAGTTTAGTAAAAGTTTTACTTGTAAGACTATTTATTTGAAAAGCTACACCTTGTTCAAAATCTGTTTGTGACACTTGTTTTCATAGGTAGAAGCTTAGAAGTCTTGGATACAACAAAAACACATTACTACGAACACCTTTTTTCAATTTTTTCACATTTTTCACATTATTCAACAAATCAGAAAACAGTGCTTGTGATAAATTGTAATCAGATTTTGTTAAAATAGCATAACCCAAATACTGAATGTTCAAAGGTATCTCATTAAATGCGGTGGCCATTGCTGAGAGACAAATTAAAAGAGTATGAAACAAAAATTTCATTGGCGGAGGGAAGTTTCGTTTGTAGATAGTAACTTCCTTTAATTGTGCATCATACCCTCTTTCAATGAACTCTGTATGAAGTTCAAGTTTTTCAAAGTTGTTCTTACCTGCCAAGTCGTCCAATGCAAATGTAGTGGAAATTGTAAAGGGAGAAATACGTACCACACTTTCCCTGACCTTAGATGTGATGGCAACTGGATTATTATCTTCAGCCTCTATTTCAGCATTAAACCAAAATTGTCGGAGTGTTTCTGTATGAACCGGAGCATCAACAGTAAGAATTGATTTGTATTTCGATGACGTTAAAAGGTCAATTATTGAGTGATAGCTGGTATTTTTGCTAGTTTTCTCGAAGATGGGGAGGTAGTTGTGAGGGTTTTTGATGTTCAGAGACATGATCGGAAAAGAAGGTGATTTGGTGATGAAACAGGATTTAAATTGGAGGGATTTTAATATGTTGGAAACTGTTTTTGAGAATTTTGAATTCGAGACTGCAGTGGTAGAACCTCGATTTAGGGATGAAACAGCTTTTATATAGAGAGAAGAAGTGAATGCTGACGTGGCAGTAGTTACAAATATTTGATGGCTAAGTTCTGTCCACGTCAGAACCTCTATTGCGACAACCGATGACAGTTGTTTGGAAACCTCTGTTGGTCGTTGGGAACAGTGTGAGTCAAACAGTCGTTAGATAAACAGAAGTTATGAGAACATATGATAACTTTCAGCAGTTGTTTTATTTTTAGCTAACATCTGTCCACGTCAGAACCTCTGTTGTCATAATGGATGATAGTCAGCAGTTTAGTAAATCAACAGTCATTAGGATAAACAGAAATTATGACAACAGACGGTAACCTTTAATAGTGGATGTATTTTTAGGCAAGCAGAAGTTTCAAAAACAGTTTTTTTTCAATCGGTGTAACTCAACAGTCGTAATTTGAACATCTGTTATTAGCCCAAACACTGTTAGTATCAAATCCTCTGTTAAGCATTTTAAGATTGAATATCATCTGTTGTTCATTAACATCTGTTGACCCATAGCAAACCTTTGCATCTTCAGACATTTATTCATCAGCAGATGCTCTCTTTTGTCAGACTTTAGCTACAACACACCTTTTATAACACAAAAATATACCGTAAATCCTTCCAAAAAACTGTTGTTGATAAACAAAATTATATATTAATACTTATAGCAGACGTTATATAATAATACTTATTCATCATTAGCCCAACCACTGTTGGTATCAAATCCTCTGTTAAGCATTTTAAGATTGAATATCATTTGTTATTCGTTAACATCTGTTGACCCATAGCAGACCTTTGCATCTTCAGACATTTATTCATCAGCAGATGCTCTCTTTTGTCAGACTTTAGCTACAACACACCTTTTATAACACAAAAATATACCATAAATCCTTCCAAAAAACTGTTGTTGATAAACAAAATTATATAATAATATTTATAGCAAACGTTATATAATAATACTTATTCATCATTAGCCCAACCACTGTTAGTATAAAATCCTCTGTTAAGCATTTTAAGATTGAATATCATCTGTTGTTCGTTAACATCTGTTGACCCGTAGCAGACCTTTGCATCTTCAGACATTTATTCATCAGCAGATGTTCGCTTTTGTCAGACTTTATCTACAACACACATTTTATAACACCAAAATATACCGTAAATTCTTCCAAAAAACTGTTATTGATAAACAAAATTATATAATAATAATAATACTTACAGCAGACGTTATATAATAATACTTATTCATCATTAGCCCAACCACTGTTAGTATCAACAGTCGTTAGAATACACAGTTGTTTCATCATCAGCAGATGTTCTCTTTTGCCAAACTTTAACTACAACAGACCTTTTACAACTCGAAGTATTGACTCTCTGTAATTTACAGGAGCACAGATTCTTCAAAAAACTGCTATCAATGATCAAATTCTAAACATTTGTTTTATCTTTGCACTCATCTGTTCACTATCAAACCAACCCTTGATACTATTAAACCTCTGTTGACTTACCAAACAGATGTTCAAACACAATTCAACATGAACATAATCTAAATCTTACTCAAACACTAAATAAGTAAAAACAAAACACAACATAGATTCATAAAATTAAAATTTATTCATTTATTCATGACATTAAAACTAAAACTCCAATAATTACATCACATACTGAACAACATTAAAGGTCAAATCTAACAATAACAACAAGAATTAAGAAACTTTAGCTTCAACTCCATCGATTGCTGAACCTCTCGATGTATGTCCTTCAACATCGCCATGAACTCCACGTCTCTATCACCGCACTCTATATTACTGACAACACAAAGCTCACGAACGGAGGTTGAAGGCATCCACATAAGATCTCTGGAAACCTGCTCTCTAGTGAACATGCCAACTTGCAATCCATCAAAACATCTCTTCAACTCTTGAAGAGTAGCCCTATCTTCATACACCTATTCCTCGATTTGCCTGACAAAACGCTGCTTTAAATCATCTGATTTTGCATTTGTGAATGATGCCATTTGAATAAACTATATTACTCGACTTTCCTGAAAGTATGATATCTTCGTAGGAAAACGTGATGAAAGACAGGTGAAGTGACTATGAGTTTATATACTGAAATTTGGTATTATGAAAACGTGTACATTTAATATAAACATATTAATATATATTTCAAAACAACAATCTTTTAATGCAAACACCTTTTCAAACCCCAACTTTTATGGGAAAACTGTAAAATTAAATACCAAGAAACCCAAGGGACAAAATTTCGAAGTTCAAAGAACAAAAGCAGATTATCACAATTACAATTAACCTCTTGATTTACCATGTAGACGCGTTTTTAAACTGTATAAAAGACCGATGATTACTTTTGATTCAAAACATCAACAAATTGTCCTACAAATCACTTTTTGTCAAAAGTTGTTCCAAATCAGAAAACCAACAAAAAATCTACATGGCAAACTTCAGCTTCTACCACTGATCAGACACCAGCAATGTTAAAACACAGTTCTCCATGTGGTCACTCAAAGAACAAAGAACAAACGAAGAACTAAACAGGAAAGTCGACATAATAAATGACACTAATTACAACAAAACCTGGAACAACATAGCATTGCTCGATGAAGTCCTCCACTCTCCTCCATCAGAGTTCCAGAAGAATGCAGAAGAGTTTCTGACACAACTTCTAAAACAGGATCAAAAAGTCTGCAACATGCTAACTGACCTGAAAATCAAAAGAGAACATGAAATCACATGGAGAAAGGACAGAGTCTATGAAATCCTAGCAAGTGTTAACTCTAGCGTGTCAGAAACAAACCTAAAATTTCAGTGTCTATAAAAACTCTCAACATCATCAACAGTTAAACAAAATAAGAAACAAACCTAACATGCAAAGGTCTCTTCTCAACTGTTGTAGTACATCTGACTTTTCACGATATTGCACGAATCTATACTTTCTATAAAAGGAGAAAATCTTCCTGACGCAAGAAAACCTGACTTTCGATTTAACGAAAATCGAACAATGCAACTCTCCCATCAAAGAAGATAGCACATGCAACTTTTCACGATGTTGCAACAATGATACTGCAACATCGATATTGAAAGGTTGATGTATGATGGGAAGCTTCATTGAAACGACGATGTTGGAACAATGATACTGGAACGATAACATGTAAACATAATCAACAAACATTCGAACAAAGAAGTGTAATCGGAGATTAGCGGCTGAATCACGAGAAAGATGCATTTGAGAGGGAGAGATACGCTCACAGATGTGAGCGGGAGAGATTTGAATGTGGAGCCAGATTATTAACCCTTATTTATAGGATTAGAATATATGGTTTGAATTTTGAATGTGGAGTCTCGACAGATGTTTATTGAGAACTGATGTTTGATTATAAAATGTGAGGGCAAATGTTTAAACAAAAGTTTAAATGTTATTTTATATTAGGCTTAACATGGGCAGACCTTTCCTCAGCAGACCTTTGCATCTTAAATGTGGGCCAACTTTGAATTTTAAGGCTTTATGATGTAATAATGACATAAGAAAAGCATTGTTGGACATGCTCTCTAGCTGACACATCAGCTTTTTTTATGTCACTTGGATTTCTTCTTTTATAGAAAGTATAGATGTGTGTGTGAAGTATAGGAAGAAAACTCATTTGAGTTGAAAAAACTTAAGAAAACCATATGTAACATTTTTGTATTTTTCTAAAAAAAAGGAATATAACATAAATATATTTGAACATTTTTACAAAAAGAAATGTAAAAAGCACCGACTAGTTTTTTTTTAAATGTTCAAAATCCGTATGTTACATTTTTTGGGACATATATATTATGTAATAACACAAACCCAAACTTTAACCAAAAATCAAATCGGTTTGGTACTAACTAAACCCGTAGCTTTGAGAACGGATTAAGAACCCCTTTGTTGTAATCGTTTCTAATTGGTTAAAACGATTTGGCCAAAACCATTAGAAAAAACAAAACTTGTTTGGAACCAAACCGATCATTTTTCACATGAAAATTAATTTGGAAAAGATACCGGTGTGGGAAAAAACCGACTTTGACTTATTGTTGACCAAAACTGTAACCGGTCTGATAAAAAAAAAACTAGATTTGTGCACCTTTCTGTCCAAGCTCGTTTATTAAAAAAGACTTGGCTCAAATATTACAGTTTGAAACACAATGAGTTGATATGATTAGTTTATGATCAAGAATCACTTGATATCTACTTATTAAAAGTTCAAATCGAGCTCGTTTTTTACAAACTCGAGCTCAAAGCTAAACGATTTTTCTTTTTGATTTGAGCTTGATTTAATTGTTTTAAAGGGGCTCCTAATCCTAAATTATCCTATTAATCACTTATACCTTTCTTCATTTCTTGAATAGAGGGGGGCACAACTTACCATCAATATATCCTTATGGGTCGATTTAAACTTTTTAGTTACCAGATTTTGAGCAACTGCTGGCCGAATCCTATCAACCGAGTATGTTTCAAACCGTAATATTTGGGTTTGTTTCAATTTAAAAGGTAAATGTCTAAAGTTATCTTATTTTAAATTTTAATTTGTGACAAACAAGTAATACTTCACAGTGGCGCAACTTAGAGGAGGCCGGACCGGGCCTCGACTCGTGCGGTTTTTTCGCCCAGTAGTGTTAAATTTCAGGTTTTCGAGAATTTTTTTAAATGTGTATTGGTTCGGCCCAGGCTGATTTTATCTTCAAAAAACATCGGCCCATCATGAGTTTTAGGTTAAGATCCGCCACTGCTACTTCATATAAAAAATTGAAAGTATTCGTATTTGTAAGGTTTTAAATTGATCTTTTAAATTCATTTTTTATTTATTAATATAGCCATTCCATCCAATGGTTATTTTATTTATTCTCACTTTCACGACCACACCAATGCGGTACAACGAACGGTTTTAGATGTTTTTTCGTTATTTCGATAACTATATGTATGCTATTTAACATTGTGTTTATTTTAATAAAGTGACCCCGAGCCAAACCAAAAATTCTAAAATCAAGTGATTTCTATACCGAGCGTGTAAGTATTTTTTTTACTCCTGTATCTTTTTAATAAAGACTTTCTATATCACTTGGAGATGATTTTTTTTAAAGGTGAAACTTCAATATATAATATAGAAAATGATGGGTCAGCACGAACCTGAAAGTTATAAAATTACATCTGAATATTGAACTCACGTCATCTTTCCCAATTTCGATTAACATATTTAGACCTGCTAGTCAGTGGCGGACCCAGTATTTTTTTCAATAGGGTCCACTTTTTTCGGTGTTCAAATTTTTGACAAACAAAAGTTAAAATTTTCGGGTCGTCGTCTGTTGGTGCATAGATGTCTGTTAACTTCGTCTTTATAGAGTCTTGTAATAGAATTATTAGATCAGGGCACGTAGTTCGAGAAATATGTCAAAAATAGGTTTGGAGGTAATTTCGCACGAAATTACATTTGGTAATTCCATACGAAATTACATGGTAATTTCGCACGAAATTACATTTGGTAATTCCATACGAAATTACATGGTAATTTCGCATTACATGGTAATTTCGCATGGAACGGCTAATTTCGCTTGAGATATTTCGTGCGAAATTACTCAGCCTATATATATGTGTTGTGCCTTGTCATTTGTAACTTTTCCGATTCAGAGCCGAGGTGCTGCCAGTTTGTCAAACGATCTGTAAAAGTTTTGAAATCAATAAAAGGAAGATAATTAGAGAGAATTTAGCTGTATTCACGTCGATATCATTGATTCCGCCTTTGATATTGATGTTAAACTCTTCTGATTGACTCGTTCGGGTCACACGACGATCCAACATCGTCATTTGGGTCGGGTCGGGATGAGGAACATAATAAAATACAATACCTAACAAAATTATATAATCATTACTCATTAGAAAACACACAATAAACATACGATGTCTTTCGAAACGAAAAAAAAAACATTAAATAAATAACAAAATTTAGCATACAAAGTTTTAAGATGATAATAAGCAACTAAATATATAACAAAATAAAGCATTACTTGAAGAAGATGAGACTTCAAACTTGCTTTTTAATGATTCTTGCATAATTTGGCCTATAATTCAAGTTTTAAGATGATAAGCAACTAAATAAATAACAAAATTCAACAAGATTAATACTAGTATTACTTGAAGAAGATGAGTCGTACAAAGATTCATAGCAAAAAAGTTCTTAAACAACTAGATATATACCAAAATTCAAGTTACAGAAGTAAAAAAAAATCTTACCAGTGGAGGCGGATAGGGCGGAGGAAGGGGAGCCGGTGGTGGGAGGCCGGAGGCGGAGGAAGGTGGAGGGTTTCTTGATTGTGGATAAAAAAAACACAAAAAACGAAACAAACAAGTATCGAACCCGAGACCTTTTGTGTGTAAACAAGAGGTTTTTACCAATGCACTAGACTCAGTTTCATTGTTATGTGTCTAAATAAATTATTTTATGGGGTTCATAGAAAATTTTATATACCGCTTCTACTACTTTTTAAAAAAAGATTGGGGTCCGGGGACCCCGACCTGCTTAACGTGGATCCGCCCCTACTGTTAGTTGAAGAAGCACAAGTCTAACTTAAGGAGTTACCCAAATGCTCAACCAAGGAGAGGGTTATCTGATCTTTACAAGCTCTGATTCTGAGATGATTCCGGCAAAACTAGCAACACCGTGAGCTCGTTACGAGAAGGAGATGTAGGGGGGTTCTTCTCGTAACCACCCTCCGGTGTGAGAAAAAGTTTAGAGTGAGTGTGATGAGAATATAATGCTTAAACGTTTGGAGAAATGTGGTATTTATAACCGAGAGATTGGAGAAGAACGGAGAATAATTGGATGAGGTGTCATTGTCAAGAAATATCCATTTGCTTCCCTGTGTCATGAAAGTTAGTGTCCGCAAAGGTGGGGTACGTTTCCGTGCCCTGATTAGCCATGCATCGCTTTCTGGATGTACTTCTTGTCTCATTTGTCGTAAGCCGTTAGTGGATGTTAAAAATAAGTGGATTGGCGTCTCGTGAGTGGCCACACTTGCTCTCATTTGTACCTTTTGTCTCCAGCACAATGGCGTATCGTGGGGATCTTCTATCTGGTAAGCAATGATTAGCTACAAGTCACTTTCACCTTGTACTCTATGTTTCACCCGTGAGTGGCTTGTTATGACCAGTTGGTAGTTTTTTTTTTGGATTAGCACTAAGTATGGTCCTACGTCCACGGGGCCTACCATGTGCCCGCAAGGGGTCCAGGACCATATCTCTTCACTGGTAATCCATAAAACCGCATTTTCCTTGATGAAGCTTTTATACAAACTTGCAATGATTAATAAACGGATATATGTCACAATAATAACTAACTAATGAGTCTGATTTTTTTTTTCATCTATTGACAAAATGTCGCTTGCTAGTTGATATTTGATAAGACAACGTTATCATTGATTTAGCCCAATGCCTCTTTCAAAAATTATAATCCACAAAAAAATAATGCATTTCCAACATATATATTTTTTTTTCAAACAGGTGCCAAGCAGCCAACCATAAGTTCAAAAGTAATGGCCGAACTTTGCTTGAATACGACAGTCGTTACTTATTAAAAAATAATTCTATATACGTTTACAATTGATAATTCTCGAGATTCAGCTTTAAAAATGATTTTTATACCATATCAGTTTGGGCTCAGAAACGGTTTAACTAGGTGTATCAAGCGGTTCAACCAAGTATACCGGGCGGTTTAACCGGATCTACCGGACAGTTCAACCGGTACTACCGGCCAGTTTGAACTGGTTTTTAAAACATTGCTCGAGATACCGAATCAATGTTCATATCAACTAGGTTAAACAATGGGTTTTTCGATTCAAAAAACAAAGATACCCACTTTATTTTTACGAAATTTGATAGTACTATATCGTTTACAAAATAAATAAAAATACGAAATACGTAGTCAACATAGAGAGAATGTTCTAAGCAGTGTCTTCAACATGATCTTCCACTCCATAGATTTAATTAACAAAACCATTAAGGTTTTTGTTAAGACCTCATGTTCAACACGCATCACTTAAAACAATATTCTCTTGCTTATGAATTTGTTTCCTATGGTACAATAACAAGAAGCAGTAGTAATGCCGGAGATGACCTCAAATCCTGAAATTCACCATCGGAAAGGTGTTGTGTTTTTATTTGTTTTTTTAGAGTATAGCACGTCTCTCAAGAAGTTCTAATTTCTTTTTTTTTTGGTCTATTCAGCTAAGGTTCTCTCTTGGTATTTATAGTTGAAAACCCAAGTAGAAACTCTTGGTGTTAATTAATTTTTTGTTTCAACTTAGAAACTTATGTTAGAGCAACCAAGTAGTGGGAACCCACCTGCCGAAATTGTAACAATCCGCACGTTCGTGTGTTGTTACTACTCGTTACGCCCGGCACCAGAGATTCAGATCATAATGTAGCTATATCAAATACATCGCTATTCCGCAGTATTTTCGCATATTACGCATACTTTATCGCTATAACACATCACATCGCACATACTAACACTCACGATGACGTTGAGTGAGGACCTATTCTACCCTCCTCGATAAGCGTGATGTGTCACAACGCAACGCATATTCGAAACGTGCAACTCGATTATCGCAACGCAGACTTTGAAATATGGATATTTATACGACCCCTTGTGACTAATTATAATAAATATATGAATGTGGGTATGATGATGTGTGACCAAACTATCGCAATGCTTAACGAACAAAATGAAACGTTGAAACGCGACTCGCCGGATGCCCTCGATCGGATGACCAACCGATCGAATGGCCATCTGATCAGATTGCCATCCGATCGGATTGCCATCCGATCAAAATGTCACCTGTCACACCCCGACTTTCCACGTGTCACCGGTGGGCCCGGTAGGGAGTATCGTGACGTGGTTGGCAACATAATAGTCAAACAACACAATTATATAAATGCACAGCGGAAGCAAAAGATAATTATTATTACATTCCGAATATAAAGTAATATCCAGTATTACAACGGAAAGTAAAGGATCCACAGGCGGATCTTTAAACATATCATTTGTTCAACAGACTTTAGACGCCTAGAACTTTCAAGATTCCTTATTAGCGCCCTGAGCTTCCAGCCAATTACGTTCAGTACCTGTCACTTAACCTTTTTGGAAAATACGTCAGTTTTCACTGGTAAATACACTCAACCGACTCATTTGAAAAGAGTTTAAAAAAATTGATTTGAATGCACGTGGCACAAAATATCTTTTATAATTTGATTAAAATGCACAGAGGCAAAATTAACCTTTTTAACTTGGGACAATTATAGTTATAACCTTGTATACAGATTTACATGTTCGTTGTACGTTCAGGCCCCGATGTAGAAACCGAGTCAAGATTAACAGACACGCCACAAGTATAAGCCCACAAGAGAGTGAGATATCGTTATTACTTAGTAACTGTCAGGTGTATGCCTACACCCCGTACCTAAGACGTGGCCATTTTATAATACAATGATGTCAAGGATATCTGGGACATGGTCATTAACCCCTAAAGGCTTTTATTTCAAACAATACAGATTAAACCGGGTTACCTCAATAATTTAATCACAATCCGATTAAATATTCAATACCCGACCAAGCGGTATTATTATACCGTATCCCAAGCCCGTATAGGGAAAATAAGTTAAGAGTATTTACCTGAGCTAGCTCCTGTCTTAAATAGCAAGAATCTAATAACTCAGCCGTATTCACTTAAGTAAGCATAGGTACCATTTACCGAAATGCTCTAGTCTGGAATGATGGTATAAATAACCAATTAGAATGCTAACGGGTTTTTAATTTAGCCTAAGCTTAGACCGGTTAGTATTAAGGGAATATACGGTTCAGACGCATGATTAAGCGAATACCGGAATAGAATGTGATTTAGACCCGACAAGTTTGAAGACTTGTCTTAAATGGGTATTTCATACACATTCTGGAATTTGAGATAAAACCAATAAGGTTTGACCCGTTTCGGCTAATTTATGTAAACTTGCTACATAAACCGAACCGTACGCGTAATAAGCGTGACGGGTATTCATGAGAGCTATATACAGGTTTCCTAAGTTAATTATGCCTCAAATATGTTGTGACATCGGTAAGATGTCTTTCATTATGCCCGAAACGTGTTTAAACACAAACTAGGCCCCGTAGGGGTAGTTTGGTCATTTAAAAGTTTATAAAAGAGTTTAAGTAACAAGCTGAGTTATAGGTCTGATGTAAACAGAAAATATACTCAAATTACTAAGTTATATCAGTAGGATAAAGTATATATGTGAAATTTATCAATTATAACCAAACTATGCCCCGTAGGGGTATTTTGGTAATTTCACATAAGCCGAAAAGCTCAAAACTGAAGTCTGAGTTAATCAACTTTTGCTTACTGTTAAAATATCATAATTTACCTCAAATATCAGTAGGTATCAACCCGAGTATGTTTAATATAGTTTTTAATACATACTATGCGTTAAAAACGCTTAATAAGGCGATTAAAGGCCATTTCCGGGTTCGATACTTAAATCTGATATTTTTATATTTCCAGAAGGCTTAAAATAATTTATTTATCATAAGTGATCAGTAGCAAAAGGTTTGGAGTCGTTTAGATAAGTAAAATTCATTTTATGGCCCGTAAGGGCAAAACCGACAATTACCGGATTAAGCCTACGACTACAAGTTATGCTCAGCCTAAAATTAATTAAAAATCTTCAAAAATCCCAAAATAATATATTACATCAGTGGGTAAAGATTTTAATATCAAAAAGTAGGCTTAACTAGGCTATACGCTAATTACGCCGTTTAATTAACATAAAGCTTCTATTTTGCGCTAATGAGCATAACTCTCAATCTAGACCTCGAATTGATGTCAAACTTTGCATACAAGTTTATATATCAGTAACTAAGGTTTCTACACTTTTACATTTTCATAAATCACGTTTTAAGGTAATAAGGGCATAATGGTCAACATATGAGCAATTAACGGAAACGCGTAAACGAATGGGTCAATTAATGAACCAACCACAGAGGGTTATGCTAACATGTAGCCTGGTCCTAAGGAAGCTCTAAGGCATTTCCAAATCATACTAAGACGGGTCAGAACTGAAGTCAAAGCAAAAGTCAAAGCTTTGCGACTTTCGGTTCCGAATCGGTTCAAAACAGAAAGTTGTCGAATCAAACAAGCTTAGACAAGTTCTTATGCTTATTATCAAGTTATATGAATGATAAAATAGGTTACACACCTTTTACATCGTTAATTATGCGTTAAACGAAAGATTACATTTCTGTTGACTTTTTCTAATCATCTTTGACTCGACAAATGACCTAGTTAGGATGGAAATCAGTGGATGCCCTTTTAAGGGTTTAAAGCCCACATAATTACCAACTTATAACTACCTTTGATTCGACTAATCACTGGACCATTAGTGATTAATCGCTAAGTCAACCTTTAATTACGACGGTTGACTTTTTAAGCTAAACTAAGCTAAAACTTAAACTAAGGAAGGATTAGAAAACTTACTGAAGTCCTAAGCTTGATTAGGAAGATCTTGTGTCTGCTCTTAAGCTCCCAAAAGCTCCAGAATTGCACAAGTGAAGTGTGAAGAATGTGTTGCAACTTAGTGGCCTTATATAGTGTTTAGATCACCACAAATTCTTGACACACAAGTCTACAAGTGACCACAAAATCTTAACAAGTGTCCCTAGATGTTTAGGGGTTGTTTAGGGGCCAAGGGTTATGAGGAAAATCGGATAAAAGGTCAAATTTCGCGTTTAACAGCAAACATGCAATTCTGTTGGAGCTGGGCTTAGCTTGCGCACCGTAACAATTATTTGTTGCGGTGCGCAACAAATCATCAGCAGCCAAAAATCTTGTTCCTTCATGCATTCGAAAGGGCAACCTCATAATTCGACTTTGGGACCTTGTTTTGTCAGTTTGGGACCTCTATTATGGGTTTTTAACAATTACATACCCTACCATTATGTTATGTTTGCTTGAATCCTTTTCAAAAGTGCCGAACAAGAAGGTTAACCATAGAAATTTTCATAGGAACCTATCATGCACTTTGAATTCGTTTATCGTCAATGAATTTCTGGATTTAGGATATATTAGATGTTTGAAAAATATAATTGGGTATTGGGATTTATAAATGAGGTCGTTCAGAGGTGAAATTTAACATGACGACACTTTTAAATCCTGCCAAAACATCTTTATTAAATCCGAGTTTACAACGCATTTTGTCTTACATGACACGTGTCGTTATTTCATTGAACACGAATTTTCGAGGTGTTACATCACCCGATCGGATAGCCATCCGATCCATGGCACCCTATCACCTCCTCTCCTTTACACCTATAAATAGCCCTTGTCACATCACTGTTCAAGTGATGTGACAGCTCTCACTCGACCAGCACGCTTTTGGCTCTATTTCTCTCGATCTCTCGCGATTCTTGTAAGTTTTCAACCTAAATCTTGTACTTCTATGATCTACACGCACTTCTTCATCATTTTCTCTTTTGAATCTCAACTTTTAACCGTGAAATCAGTGGATTTGAGGAGTTCTAGGGTGATGTCATCATGGAGTTCTTATGAACTTCAAGTCTTGGCCTCATTCCACCAAGAACAACTCAGATCTGAAGGATTTCCACAAGATTAAACAACTTTTTTGCACAAGATCTACACATATTCATGGTTAAAAGGATTGAAAGATGGTTTTTCTATCTTTCTTTCAACTCTTTTACACTCAATGCACTCCAAAACCGATAGAACCGGAGCTCGTTATGATCTTCTACTCCTTCTTAGTGATGTGTTGGTTCTAGATCTGAGTTCTATCAGAGAGACTACCGATTTCGGGTTAAACATGAAAAACCATCTTGAGATAGTTAACTGATCGGACCAGGGTGATTCCTGTTCGATCGGGTCACTTGGGTCTTGATGGGGTTTATGTTGTTTAGCACGTTATCACACCATCTCGGTCAAAACTGCAAAACTTTCAAAAGTAATCAAGGTCAAGATGATCAGGCCGTTGGGACGGATTGTCGTCTGATCGGATTGCCATCCGATCGGATTGTCATCCGATCGAACAGCCATCCGATCGGCTTACACTTGGTCCCACACTTAAACTTTTATTTTCAACTTTCCAAGATCTGAATGTTGAACGGATTGCCGTCCGATTGGATCGCCATCCGATCGAACGACCATCCGACCCTGTGACATTTGGACCTCAACACTTAAACAATTTTCAAAATGTTCAATGACCAACGGATTGGCACCCGATCGGATTGCAATCCGATCGAGTGACGACCCTGCTGTGAACTTGTTCTCAATAGTGTCCTACCTATCGGATCGTTACCCGATCGAACGACCGTTCGGTCAATCGACCTGAAGGGTAGAGATACTTCTCTGTCTTCAAAATACTACAGCGAAAACTTCAAAGCCATCATACACAAACACGTCCTTACCAAACAAGATGTCAATCCAATCGAGTGGCCATCCGATCGGATTGCCATCCGATCGGATTACCATCCGACACTTGGTTCACTGCCACCGTTTAACGTACTATTCAATGCTTACGTTATCAATCTGCAATCAGGCTAATCTCAGACGCGCTCCCTTCAATCCAACCAAGTTATGTTTACTTGCTGAACACCGAATGTGAGTATACTCGAACCCCTTTTATCGCATTTTGGGTGTAACATACGTTTATATCAAATCAAATTTATCAAAACGAATTATTCAATCAAACTGTTTATCACTTGCGAATAACTTTTATGCATATTTACACGTGATGCTAGTTACATATGTGTTAGGACTTATACTCGCAAGGTCCCGCCTTAACTAGTATAGTACTATAGAACCCGACGGGGTCTAGTTAGGATGAATAGCAATCGCAATCGCAGCTCGAGAGACTTAGCTGGTAGTATCTGTCTTTTATGTATGTATGTTGAGGTATCCCGTTTATGTATTTGGTAATTCGCAACACTTTTATCTATTTACGCTACTCTATCAAAACTTGTATACTCGCCAATACTTTGTATTGACGTTGTTTTAACGTATGTTGCAGGTTTAGTCGCAGTCTACATCAAATCAAGCTAGGAAGTCTAGAAACTCACCAAAAATCTAGGTTGTCGGATTTTTATTGTTCGAGAGGATAAGAAATATGTGATAACTTGTGTGGCTGTATTGTTTGTTAGTATGGGATAACAAATGTAATAAATATTGTCGCTTTATAGTTGTTCTGGATTCTTTTGAGCAATCTGATTCGCCTAGTGCTGCGCCCCGATGATTCCGCCAACGGTTGGGGTGTGACAAAAGTATCATTTTTTTGTCAGTGGTATCCTCGTATTTGTTTAGAGGTATCTTTTATATAAAACCGACAAAAAATATTACACTTCTGGGCTACGGCTCGTTGAGTGCTAGTTCCGCCCCAACTTAACTGCACCTCTTACCCCTAGGTAAATTACTCTGTATATATATATATATATATATATATATATATAGTGTGATATTCATTGGGGTATATATATATATATATAGGGTCGGGATTTAGAGAAAACGATCAAAAGTGTGAGAACGGTGAGAATGCTTAACGATCGTCCGATCAAAACAATCTATGGACTAGATTGGCGCGGTGGCGTTTTCGTAAATAACATCAATTTTATTACGTGGACGCGCTTCATTAAGGGTAAAATGGTCTTTTGACTACTCCACATAAAACGCCAAATCATGAAATAAAACGCCAAAAACAAAAATGACAGACTATTCTAAGTAAAACGTCATTAAATATAAAATGACAAACTTAATTATAGTAAAATTCCGCCTTAAAAAACCGCTAAAAATCCTATATATACAACATCTCAGACCTTCAGTTAAAAAACACACACAAAAACCCAAACGCCATATTTCATATAACCCATTCACCTTAGAAACGCCAAAAAACCCAAACATCAAATATCTTCAACCCCAAAAACGTTTTTTTTTTTGAAATTCAGTTTGGCTGTCAGTAAGATTTCGCTTAATGAAATAGACAAAATCCTAAAGTGAGGATATAGTCCATTTCATTTAGTAAAATGTCATTGACTTATCCTAAACTTCCATCAAATTTATAACACCAAAACATACAAAAACATTATTGAGGTTTATTGTCAATAAAGTTTAGCTGTATAGGGTAGACAACATTGTCAGTTATCTTTCTTAACCGAGGATTAACAATGTTGTCCATCTCATACAGCAAAACATTATTGATTTTAGCATGATCAAAATTTGAGGTTTAAGGAGATCTTATTTCGTGGCGTTCTTTTTATCGGTAAAACGCCAAAAAAGTTAAAAAATTAAACATCGTTGATTGTAAAAATTCAAGATTGTTGGCTGAATGATATAAACTCAATAACATTTTGCTGCATGAGATGGACAAATATTCAAGAAAAAGATGCTGATGTCAGACTGTGTGCTTCCAAACAGCAACACAAAAAACTACTTGAAAAACAAAAAAAAAACAAAATGAATCATACGAAAGTCGAACCAGCCAGTTAACATTATTCAAAAGAGAGAAAGAAAGAGACTGGAGACAGAGAAGATTTGAAAGATCAATTGTTTATGTATTCTTTTTTTTTTCCTTTTCAGTTAATTGTTATATAATAAAAACGCTATATGTAATAAAAACGCCAAAACAGTCAAAATGCTTGTTTAAAACGATATCATCTAGTTAAACGCCACCAAAAAACTGCCAAACTATAATAAAATTACTTTGAAAAATTATTATAAAAAAACCCAAATAAAAAAAATAAGAAAAAAAAAAGCAAACTTGAAAATGTAACTAGAAACATTAAATACAAAATCATTAAATACTGAAGAATCTAAAACGCCAAACTTGAAAGATGGGAGGTGTTACAGACTTCAGAGATAAAAGCTTATCAAAACATTAATTGCAAAACAGTAACTGAAAAGACAAAATACTTTATTATAATAATGCACCGCCTAATTTAGGCGCCAAAAAGAGATCCTATAAAATGATACATCTCAGCAACTTCCATTTGATCAAACCAAAAAAACAAACGCCAAATACTACTAAATACCACCCACTGTAAAACGCCAACAAATAAACTGAATGAATTGTTATCAGAGGGAAGTACCTCAGAAAAGACAAAATACTTTATTATAATAATGCACCGCCTAATTTAGGCGCCAAAAAGAGATCCTATAAAATGATACATCTCAGCAACTTCCATTTGATCAAACCAAAAAAACAAACGCCAAATACTACTAAATACCACCCACTGTAAAACGCCAACAAATAAACTGAATGAATTGTTATCAGAGGGAAGTACCTCAGAAAAGATTTTGCTGCATGAGATGGACAAAATTTCAAGAAAAAGATACTGATGCCAGTCATATGGCATTTTGTATTTTTTGTTCTTGAAGAAGGTTTGGATGAGGAGAAGAGGTCAATGACACTGAAGAGTGAGTTCACTATAAAGATGAAGATCCAGATAAAGAAAAGGCGAAAAACCCACTCACACGCCATAGATCTATGTCCCCAAACATCCACACAAAAACACAGTTCAACAGACGAGCAGGCAAAAAAAATCAAACCCATGGGTTTGTTAAGTTTTACATAAAACGCCATATATTTGATGACAGTTCTTGTACTATTAAAGAAGAGAGATACTGATGACACTGAAGATTGGGAAAAGAGATCCGATTAGGATTTTTAATTTATTTCCTTCCCTTGTATTTTTTTTTCCTATGGTTGAAATATAATTTAACAATAGTAAAACACCAAGATACCACAAACGTCAAAATGTTTATAAAAAATAACAGATCAATAGGCCAACTTGTTTAAACGCCTTGGAAAAATGCCATTCAAATTGATTTCCTGCCCCCTGGGTTCCATTGGCATACGATGTGAATAACGCCATAAACGCCAAAATGTTGATACAATGGAACCATTAAAACGCCATTAATTATTGAATTTGGTTAACGCCAAAAATCTCAAAAACCAAAAATTAAAACAACATTGGGAAAAAGCGGAACAGGAAAAACAGAAGATGTAAGGACAAAAAAGCCCCTCCGCCCTTTTCTAAGCGGCGTGACACGTGTTGGGCCAGGAAGCGTTCTCACCATTCTCACACTTTTGATCGTTTTCTCCCGATCCCGTTTCTATATATATATATATATATATATAGGGGACCGCTAAAATGAGAACCACCTCGAGTTGTAAGAACCGTGAGAACTACACCGTACGGGGCGAGGTGGACCAATTTTTTTTCATAAACGTAGATGCGTGTATTATAAACACATTTGTAAAAAAAATTCAAAAAAAAATGTCGTGTGTGTAGTTTTGAGCACCACAAGTTTGTGTTTACGGGTACCGTAAATACTACCGGAAAATTTATGGTACCCATAAACACACACTTGTGGTGCTAAAAAACTTTTTTTTAAATTTTTTTTTTACAAATGTGTTTATAATACACGCATCTACGTTTATGAAAAAAAATTTGGTCCACCTCGCCTCGTACGGTGTAGTTCTCGCGGTTCTTACAACTCGAGGTGGTTCTCATTTTAGCGTGATTATATATATATATATATATATATATATATATAGTGTGAGGTTCATTGGGGAACACTAAAAAAGTGGGGAACAGTGGGGAACCGACTCAAACGAAATCCGATTGGACTCATTCTAGCGGCGTTGGAACCGGCTCGTCGAACCCTAACTAGGATCTCTTAATCCTAAACCTTAAATCATAACCCCTAAACGTAAATATATTAGGGTTTGGCTTTTAGGGTTTAGCTTTAGGGTTTAGCTTTAGGTTTAGCCTTTAGGGTTTAGTTTTTAGGGTTTATAGTTTAGATTTTACGGTTTAGATTAGGTTTTAGCCTTATATTTTAGCTTTAGGGTTTAGAGTTTAGGAATTAGGATTTAGGGTTAAGAGATCTTAGTTAGAGTTCGACGAGCCGGTTTCAACGCCGCTGGAATGAGTCCAATCAGAGTTCATTTGAGTCGGTTCCCCGCTGTTCCCCACTTTTTTAGTGTTCCCCAAACCTTCCCCTATATAAATATACATATATATAAATAGTGAAATCTATTATTACGTAAAAGAAAGCTTGTTGTGTGTGTGTCTGAACAGTCCACACGTAAACTTTAAAAATATGAGTTACAAGGATTTATTTCAAGGATTTTAAAATGTGTAAAATAATGCAGTCACTCGCATGTAGTAGTTGGAAAATAATAGTTTCTTTTAAACTTGTTACTTGTATATGTCAATACCAAGTTGACCCTTTATTTATGAATAATTCTTTGAACTTGTTTTGGTTGCATAAACTTTAAAACTGATCAAGTCTACAGCAACATTTTAAACAAGTAAAGAATCAGTCTAGCTACCAGGAGTAAACATATACTTATAACCTTTGATTGGACAAAGTCTTTTTATGTAGAACCAGTCCATCACATTCCAACGTCTCCAGCAGCTATAAGATAGACGCATTTCCTTCAATCTCCTAAAAAACACACAAATTAGCTGAGAACAACGAGGATGAGGAGCGGAAGTAGAAAACTGTTGTGGTTGATTCCATGTACAAGTTCAATGAGGAGGTTACGCACAGAATCACGGTTGGATATAGATGAGATACTCAGAACTAAGCTTTCTACCATTACTGAAGAGCCTCATACGGATGTCCTGAGTATTAAGAGAGGAAATGAACCAAGAAAGCGCGCAAAGATGGATAAGAAGATGAAGAAGGAGAATATGAGTAGGGTTTTCACTGCCCAGTTTAGCCTAAAAAACTCATACGCACTCTTCTTGGAAAGGATGACAAGCAGTAGAAGCTTTGGTGGAGTTCAACTAAATTAAAGATACTTTAGTTTTTTCATCGTGTATTTGATAATTATTCGATTTAGATAAATTATTATAACTACAAATAGGGCAAGCCATGACCCAGAATTAATGAATTGTTGATAATAGATTTTGCATGTCATTGTTATTCACCAAGAAACCCTACTCATAATGTTTGATTAAATGGTAGAGGAGAAATTGCTTTCGGCATAGATAATAGTTATTCAAATATTTAGGCCATTATTTCGAATCCCCAAACCAAACAGCCTCAAACCATTTTACATGTATATAATGGATGTCATAAAGTATACATGTTTTACACATGATTTACTATTTATTTTTCCAGGTTTAAGTACCCACAAGTCAATGAAAAGAATGAATAAGGAACCATTATAGAAGAAATAAAATTATGATTAGGTGAAGCAAGTGAAGGAAGCATGACCTAAAGAATGTTCAGTGTCAAAGGTATCTAGTGGTTGCATATTAATTCAAGATACAACCATAGATCTACTTAAGACCATCACCAATGCAAAATCCTAAATGCACCTATAAATATGTCTAGTTGACTGATATTTTTACAAATGCATAAAAAACACTCATTTTATCTTCTACTCTACAAACATCTTTATTAATACTTATAATTCCACATCATCACTTTTTACATTTATTTATATTTAATGTATCTCGTGTCTTGTACTCGACCAGACTTAGCATATGTTGTGAGTAGGCTAATTAGATATACTAGTAATCCTAGTTCGGAACAATGGAAGTGTATGACAAGATTACTAAGGTATTTGAGATACACGAGGAATTATGGATTGCATTATGGGCAAAATGCAGCTTAAATCCAGCTTTTGTGGAAGGATTCAGTGATGCCAATTGGATATCCAATATGAAAGATTCCGGATCTACAAGTGGTTATGTCTGTACTCTTGGAGGAGCAGTGATGTGCTAAAAGTAGTTTAATTAAAACTAACTAAATTACTCTAATTCTAGACACTAAGTAATACTTTAGACTCTCTAAAATTCGACTAAACTACTAACCGACAAGTGAACCGATCGACTCTAGTAAAGCTATGTAAGTCCAGAAATCGAACTCATGAGACTCTACTTAATTACGTTAACTAGACCTATCTAGACTTAAGACTGACACGACTCTAACTGTTTTTATATTTTAGAGGGGGGGGGGGTTCTAAATGTCCTAGAATTTTAATTAAATGTCACACCCCGATATTTCCACGTATTACCGGTGGGCCAGGTGGGGAGTATCGTGACGTAGTTGATATCATCATAGTCAATTAATCACAGTTTAATGCAAATCGGAAGTCTAAAAGTAATTATACAAACCGAGTTGAAAGTATAATAAAATATTACACAACGGATTGTAAGTGGATCCACAGGCGGATCTAAAACAGAAAGAAATATTGTTCAACAGATTTCAAGTATCAAAAGCTTGCAAAACTCTTTATTTAATACTAGGAGTATCCAGCCCATTACGCGTAGTACCTGCACTTAATCTTTTTGAAAAATACGTTAGTTTACGCTGGTAAATACAATTAACTGACTCTTTTGAAAAACATTTATAAAATTTATTTGGATGCACAAGGCAAAAATCTTTATAACTTGGGACAATTATTTTAAATAATCTTGTATACAAATTTATATGTTTGTCATCCATTCAGGGCCCGGTTAGAAGAGCCGAGACAAGATTAATAGACATACCACTAATATAATCCCACGTCGAGTTATCCTCAACGAGTGGTTATATCTTTTACATACGCAACTGTCACGTGTATGCCTACACCACGTGCTTAAGTCGTGGCCATTTCAATGAATGAGCCGAGGATATCCAGGACACGGTCATTAACCCCCCAAAGGCATTGCATCAAACAAAATAGATTAAAACGGGTTATCTCAATGATTTAACCACTAATCGATTAAAGATTCAATACCCGACCAAGCGGTAATAATTTACCGTATCCCAAGCCCGTATAAGGGAAAATAAGTTAAAAGTATTTATCTGAGCAAAAATATAATTTTATTTTCAGCCGTATATCAATCAGCAAGTACAAGTAGCTTTTACTGGGCTCCTAATCTGGAACGAAGGTTTTAATAACCTATTAGATTCCTAACGGATCTTATTTAAGTCTTAACTTAGACCGGTTAGTTTTAATGAAAGGTTTACGGTTCAAAACGCAAGATTAAGCGAAGACCGGATTAGAACGTGATTTAGACCCAACAAGTATGAAGACTTGTATAAATAGGTTAAATAAATACATTCTGGATTTTGAAGTAAAAATGATAAGGTTTGATTCGTTTCGGTTAATTTATGCAAACTAGTTACATAAACCGTACCGAACGCGAATATGCATAACGTGTAACCAAAAGAGTCATGTACAGGTTCCACAAGTTAATATGCTTTAAATGTGTTATGATATCAGTAGGATACCTTCCATTATGCCCAAAACGAATTTAAGCCCCGTAAGGGTATTTTGGTCATTTTAAAGTTTATAAAAGAGGTTAAATAGCAATCTGAGGTTCTGGTCTAAAATAATCAGTAAAAGTACTTATTTTAACAAGTTATATCAGTAAGATATCATACATATGTGAAATTTATCATTTATGGCCAAACTATGCACCGTAGGGGCATTTTGGTCATTTCACATATGCTATAAGGGTCAAATTTGGAAATCTGAGTTTAAGACTTTTACTTACAGTTAAAGTGTAAAAAATTTCTTATAACATCAGTAGGTAATAAGTCTTAGGCGTCAAATATGGTTTTAAACCATACTATGCGCTTAATAAGCGTAAAAGTCGGTATTTGATGATATTTGAAATGTTTATAAAATTTTGAAGTTTTGATCAGTCTCTAAAGCTTAAAATATTTTATTTAACATACAAAATCAGTAGGAAAAGGTTTGGTATCAAAATGTTACGTAAAACTCATTTTATCAATGAAAAGGGCAATTTCGTCAATACCGAATTTACACTAGAACCTATAATATGACCAGTATAAAATTTGACAAAAATTTCCAAAAATCCCTAAATATTATATTATAACAGTGGGTAGCAAGTTTGGTGCCAAAAATTGGGTTTAAATGTGATTTATACTGAAAATGCAATTTAATTAATAAAAAGCTTTCATTTTACGATATCTCGTATAACTTCTATTTTAGACCATGAACTGATGTCAAATTTTTAGGACATGCTTATAAATCAGTAATAAAGGTTTTTGTCTTCTCACATTTTCAAAAATCTCGTTTTTTTTTATCAAAATGGCATAATGATCAACTTTTAAGCATTTAACGGAAACATGCAAATGATTCAGATTTCAAAGGAACCATATAGTATAATCTCAGAGGGTTATACTAACATGTAATATGGTCCTAAAGAAACCCTAAGGCATATCTAAACTAAGCTAAATCGGGTCAGAACTGAAAGTCAAAGCAAAAGTCTACTTTTGCGACTTTTGGTTGCGAACCGAGCCTAAACTCAGAATTGTCGGATTGAACATGCCTAGACATGTTCTTATATTATTTACCAAGTTATTTAAGTGTTAAAACATATTCCATAACTTCAGCATTATCAGTTATTAATTATTTTGCAAAAACTGGCCCGTTTGACTTTTTGTTAATAAGTTTGACCCGACAATTGACTGAGATAACGTGATAATTTGAAGGTGCCCTTTTAAGGGATTAACACCTACATAATTACCAACACATAGCCACTTTTAATTCGAATAATGGCTAGACCGTTAGTGATTAATCACCAAGTCAAAGCTTAATTACGATATCTTTGACTTTCGGTCATTAAGCTACTAAAACTTTAACTAAAGAAGCTAAGAACACTTACTAGAGTCCTTAGCACAAATATAGAACTTGAGAAAGCTTCCTTTAGCTCTAGGAGGCTTCAAAGAGTGAGCTTGAGTGAAATATTTGAAAGTGTGCACGAACAAGAACATCAATGTGGGTATATATAGGACTTTGGGAGCTCTAGGATCAATCCATTTGTACTTAGGAGGTAATTTAGATGATCCCCAGTGTCCCTAGGGCAGTAAAAACCAATTGCTCAGACCCCGGTATCGAAATCAGCTGGGGGTGAGCAAATGGGTCTGACCCATAGGAACCGGACCGACCCGACCCGGAACCGGACCGACCCGACCCGGAACCGGGAACCGTTTTGTATCAATATCAAGAACCTTAACCGACCCCTTTTATGTGGGTGCGGGTCGGTTCCGTGAACAGGTCTGATGGTTCCCGGAACCGAATTTAGGGCGCAGAACCGTATAAAGGCCCATAAACAATTATGAATGGATTGTGCTTCAAATCTAATAAAAAAACATAAACATAAACAGGTAAACTTGTAGGATCGGAACTACACTCACAAAACTATACATCATATCTAAAAAAACATAAAGGCCCAATGAGAAATGATTTTTGCAAACTAGATAGTAGGTAACACTATTGAATGTTTATACAGTCTATATGGTTTTTCTAACCAATAAACAACAGATCATCAAAATTATAGCAGCTTAATAAAATAGTACACATCCATCCAACTGATCGGCTGAAAAAGAACACCGATGTGAAGGTAAAAAGCATATATTTCAAAGTTCAAACCATATCAATCCAACAATAGATTAATTAAACAAAGTTTCCAAATTCAAAACATAAATAAAAACAAATTAAACCATAAATAAAAATTTCAAATACGTGTTCAAACAAAATATTTGTTTGCTCTTTCTTCAATCTTCTCTATTGTTGTTATAAACTTTTGCCATTAACCTTTATTCAATCTTCATCTTTTCAATCTTTTCATAAACATCTAAATAAAAGTAACAGTTAGAAAAAAAAAACAAACGAATATGGTTCACAAAATAATAACACATACCTTTTGTGAATTCATTGAATTTCTCATATTCTTCCTCTTCATTTATTTCTTTTCTCCCGGGTCGAATCCGGTCCTGTGTGCAAATTAATGCCTCAACAATGGTGGGTGATAACGAACTTCTGTAGCATTCTACTACTCGCCCTCCAGTGCTAAAAGCAGACTCAGAAGCTACGGTTGAAACCGGAATAACCCATATATTTGAAAAAAACAAAACATTTTAGTAGAATATACATTTACAAAATCTATAAATTTATAAAATAAATAATTATTACCTTTTGCCATCCGTGCCAAGGTAGGATATCTAGTGGAATTTACCTCCCACCAAAGCAATATATCAAACTCGTCATTCATTAATTCAAGATCTTCTAAGAGATATTTTTCTAATTCTGTCTTCTTACTAAAAGACTGTCCAGCAACACCACGAAACTGTTCAAGCTTACCCATCCATTGTTTCTTACCCCGACCTTGTTCAACTGTATTAATTGGAATGCTTGAACTGGCTGGTTCCAAATCCTCATATTCTCGTAGCAGTTTGTGCATCTCAGATTCCACCCCATCAACCATTTCTTTGACCTTTTCTTTAAATTCTTTATCTGTCTTTAACTTACCGTCTTTTTTCATCAACTCACAATTTTTTACACAACCGTACTCTATTATTGTAAGTTTCACTCGGGGATCCAAGATAGCCGCAAACTCAAACAACTTATTACTCTTACTATTATCATAATCTTCATAATATTTATCAAATTTGTGTTTCATTGATGTGTGTAAAATGCAACATATAAATTACATCAAATGAGGCATAAAACTAACCCTTTTTTAGTACTAATATTGGAAAAAGAGTGTTTTTGTCTTCCTTTTGTATTTTCAGGATTAAATGAGCTCAAAAACGCAAAAGAAGCAAAAAGACAGCTAAATCCAACATAAATACAAGAAAAGGAACATTAGTGGATTGCCCGAACCCTCAACGGCACCTTCCAAAGCAAAATAGAGAAAACAGAAGGCTGAACACGCCCCGTGCTCAGCCAGCACGGGGCCGTGCCCAAGAAGCAGCAGAAAAGACAAACCTATAGAAGCTTCCATTGCCCACCACGGGCCGTGCTCAGCGGACACGGGGGCGTGTCGAAAGTACAGCAGGCGCATTTATTGTAATTGCGAATTACAATTAATGAGGAGAGAGAGTGTCAGACGGGCACGGGGCCGTGTCCAGCGGACACGGGGCCGTGTCCAGCTCTCTGTTCAGCCTATAAATAGGAGTGCTTGGATTCATTTCATCTCATCCCTTGGCACACCACCTCTCTCACACTTCATCCACCACCCACCACCATCACAACACCATCATCCACCACCATCATCCATTGTCCATCATAGAGTGTGTGAGTCGTCTCGGGATCCAAGATTGATCGTAAGAGTTCTTGACAATCAAGGCCATGTTTGCCTAAGTCTCTTACATCACTTGGTGAAGACAAAGTGTCTAGTATAATACTTTTTATTTCTAATCTTTTGCACTTTTTATTTGGTTTTGTATTAATGACTTTAATAACTAGTTACTTATGTTGAAGGTGATCTTTCCTTATCGTTTGTCCGTGGTGTCTTGGCATTATTTTACTGTCTATATAAAATAAAGGATTTTCACCATTCATATCTCCACGGTCTATATGGAGGTATGTTGGCTACCTGGTAGGGGGTTAAGGGAACGGTTTGGTAAAGGTCTTGCCATTGTTCAGCGTTTAGAGGTCCTGCAATGGACCTGGGTCAAATTTAGTAGGACCTCCTTCAATACTTCACGGTATTGGATGGCGGGGGTCCAAACTCTTTGATCCCCTCATAAGTTAACTACTATTAATACTATAACCCGGCTATTTAGGACTGTATCCCTGCTGACTCAGACTACTTAGTCGAGGGTAACGTCACCGCCAAAAGCGGGGCCTACCACAATACTGCATTAATAACTTAATTCATTATCTTCCAATAATCCACCCCTTTAGGATTGTATCCCTGCTGACTCAAACTACTGGGGTGAGGGTAACGTCACCTTCAAAAGAGGGGCCTACTACAATAACTAAGATAATCTCTTAATTATGTGCAAAAGTGCGGAAATAATCAAAGGTTATACTAGATACGAGTCGGAACCAAGTGATTCATCTTGTCTATCTGTTTTTATTTTATTTTTATTTTCAGCATTTTAGTTAGTTTTTATTTTTCTTAGTTTAAAACATTTTTCTAAACTTTTATTTTGGTTAGACGTTGAGGATAAACCGGTATTAAAAGCTCTTGTGTCCTTGGACGACCTCGGTATCTTACCAACGCTATACTACACTCAACGATGGGTGCACTTGCCCATATGTGTGTTTAGTGTTAGTGAAATATCGTGTTTTATAAATTTAAAACTTGGCTAAAATAAGTGTTAAAAAGGGCTTAAAATATACACCTAAAATATACGACACTTCGCACGCATCATTCATCGTTGATACCATATTCAAAAATTCAAAATGTAGTCCCTGTTCATTAAGCATTTGATTAAGGTTATCACCAATATCTATAACCTCGGCATATACCTCATGTGCTATCACGTAATTTGAACAAGACAAATCTATTGTTTTTCTTTTGAAAAGTTCTAGTATTGCTGTCATTTTTTTTTGCATACATCCAGTCACTACGACATGGTATATCTTTACTAAAACTAGCATCCTTGCGGCCATACAAATCAATTGCCTTTTCTAGTTCAATAGCTCTCTCCAACATATCATAGGTGCTATTCCATCTAGTGCTAACATCTAGAGATAACAAACCTTTTGTCTCTACTTTTGAAGCAGCAACACATGTTTTAAAGTTGTTAAGCCTAGTTGGTGATGCTCGTATGTGTTTAACGACATTACGTATAACCTCAATGGTGTCATTTTGTACTTTCAAACCATCCTGAACTATTAGGTTAATAACATGGGCCACACATCTAACATGCAAATGCTTCCCTTTATCAATTAAATTTGGTAGCCTATTTTTTAGTATTGTAACCGCAACATCGTTTGATGACGCATTATCCATGGTAATAGTCATAACCAGTTCTATCCCCCATTCCTCAATACACTCCTAAAGGGCCCTCGCTATATCATCACCCTTATGACTAAGAATTGGCTTGAAGTTTATAATTCTCTTATGGTATCGCCAATTTTCATCAATGAAGTGAGCAGTCAAACACATATAATTAATACGACCGATGTCCATGTATCCGTTGTAAAAGACACTCTTTGCTTATTTTTAACAAAAAAAATCTCTTAGTTTCTTTTTCTCGTCCAAGTATAAATCAAGTATGTCACGAGCTACAGTGAAACGTGAGGGGACATTAAAACTAGGGCACAATGCTTCCATAAACTCTCTAAACCCTTCCCGTTCAACAAAAGAAAACGGAAGCTCATCCACAATAATCATTTTAATCAGTAACTTTCTAACCTTAGTGGGATCGAACTTCCAAGTTTTTAACGTACCTTGGCCATCTTCAGTTTTTTTAACCACCAAGTTAGGTTGATCTTTTGCCTGATTTTCCGGATTTTCTTTACAGTTTCTAACATGCTTATTTAAGGATGAGGTTCCGTTCGGTCCAGAATCTGCACACAACTCCGCGGAACAATAGTTGCATCTACCTTTTCTTCTACCATCCTCATCATAGAATTCTGTCATATGGCTCCAACAAAACCCTTTAAGCTTCCTTTTTCTTGTACTCACTTTTTCCTTCCCAGCTTTTGCTCTTTTAGCGTTTTCTTCATTCTCGCCACTCGAAACATTATGCGGATCCATTCTATTCGAAACATATACAACATTATGATTAAGTATCAAATAGCGTCAAATTACACTACATTAAGTTTTTGGCGCCGTTGCCGGGGACACAAGGATTTTAAGAAAGTTAGGAATCAACGGCCTAATCATCTTTTATTTTTCTTTTTTATTTTTTTTTAGGATTTTCTTAGTTTTTCAGTTCTGCAGCGCTCAGCACGGGCCGTGCCCGGTCAGACACGGGCCGTGCCCAGCAACCATCACTGGCAATTTTTGTTTTCTGAGTTACAGAGAGCTGAACACGGGGTCGTGTCGGTGCAACACGGGGTCGTGTCCAACTCCCAGTAACAGGGATCCAGAAATCAATTACTACAACTCTGAACACGGGCCGTGTTCATTGAGCACGGGGCCGTGGTGAACATTCTGACCAGCGTTCTTTTCTGTTTTTATTGCAGGATTTGGAACCCAGGCGCCACATTTGAACCTCCTACGTAGTGCATGAGCTCCAGTTCTAGTAGAGACATAAAAGAACCCCTAGAAGAACCCGAGCGCTTTCTCAGAAAAAGACTAAAAGCTAAAAATCAAGAGAAAGTTTCGGGGGACCCACTTCCAATGGCGGACCAACGTACCCTCATGGATTACCTACGGCCTACCGTAGGCAATCTTGGCGCCGCTATCAATGCCCCGAATGTCGAGGCCAACAACTTCGAACTTCGGCCGCATTTGATACAAATGCTCCAAAACTCCGCAACCTTCCACGGGCTTGCGGACGAGGATCCCCATCTACATATTACTAACTTCTTAGAAATATGTGATACCTTCCGGATCAATGGAGCATCAAATGACGCCATCCGCCTTCGAATGTTTCCTTTTTCATTAAAAGACCGAGCTAAGGCTTGGCTTAATACCCTCCCAGCTGGGTCGGTAACCACCTGGGATGAACTCGCCCAAAAGTTTTTATATAAGTATTTCCCTCCTGCTAAAACGGCTAAATTAATGACAGAAATTAATACATACTCACAAGAGGATGGGGAATCCTTATATGAAACTTGGGAAAGGTTCAAGGAGCTTCTAAGAAAGTGTCCTCACCATGGTCTAGCGATATGGCAACAAGTATCCACTTTCTATAATGGATTGTTGCCACACACAAGACAAACACTTGATTCAAGCTCCGGGGGACTCTTAGGTAATCGTCGCCCAAATGAAATATATAACCAAATTGAGGAAATTGCCCAAACCAATTTTCAATGGCACACTCCCCGAGGTAATAAATCTATTGCCCCGGGCGCCCATAAGGTTGATGAAAGCACCTCTTTACAAGCCCAAATCGAGGCCCTCTCTTCAAAAATCAAAAGGCTAGAAATGACAAAAACGGCCTCGGTTATGGCTTGTGAAGGGTGTGGTGGGTCACATGAAAATTGGAGTTGTATGATAGATTTAGATGAACAAACTGAAACGGTAAACTACATGGATAATAGACCTAGGCCGTCAGGTCCTCCAACGGGTACCTACAACCAAGGATGGCGTAACCACCCAAATCTTGGTTGGAGAGATCCCGGAAATAGTAGTAACCAACAAAACCAACGAACTAATTTTCAACAACCACAAAATTTTCCTCAACAACAAGGTGGAAGAGAAAGGCTTGAAGATACCATATCTCGCCTCATCTCTGACACTGAAAAGAAGAACTCGGATCGATTTCAACAAATGGAATCGAATTTCAGAAACCAACAAGCTAGTATTCAAAACGTTGAAAAACAATTAAATCAATTAGCTCAAAATTTCTCCGAGAGACCACAAGGCGCATTACCCAGTAATACCGAACCAAACCCAAAGGCACAAGTCCATCTCATCACATTACGAAATCGAACCGTGGGTCCCGAGGATGCTCCATTGCCGCCAAATGGAAGAAGTCATTCTGGCCAGCCTGTGACTCCTCCTGCGCCAGAAAAGGCTTCTACACCGAATCAAGAGCCCACCAAGAATCCTCCAATCCCGTACCCCGGTAGGTTAAATCGTCAAAAGACCGATGAGCAATTCGCAAAGTTCGAAAGTTTACTAAAACAATTGCATGTTAATATTCCTTTTATTGAGGTCCTAACCCAAATGCCTAAATATGCAAAATTCATGAGGGATTTCCTCACTCACAAAAAGAAAATTGAATCGTTGCAATTAGCTAACCTAGGCGAAGAATGCTCAGCTCTAGTACTCAACAAACTTCCACAAAAGAAAATCGACCCCGGGAGCTTCACAATCCCTTGTTCGATTGGGAAGTCCCCCGTCCGAAATGCTTTAGCCGATCTTGGGGCTAGCATCAACCTCATGCCCACCTCAATGTTCAAGCGACTCGGCCTAGGAGCAACAAGCCCTACAAAGATGAGCATACAACTCGCCGACAGGTCCGTCAAGTTCCCACATGGGGTCGTCCAAAATTTGCTAGTCAAGGTCGACAAATTCGTTTTTCCAACCGACTTTGTTATCCTAGACATGGAGGAAGACACCGAGGTCCCCCTCATCCTCGGGAGACCATTCTTAGCCACCGCTCAAGCAGTGGTGGATATGAATGACGGAACTCTAACATTGAAGTTTGGGGATGAGGAAGTGAAATTTGAATGTGGAAAGAGAGTAGAGGAAGAAGATCCGGTCAACTACATGAAGGTCATAGACTCAAGCTTGGATGACGCTCTCCGACGGTGTAACATGGGATGCAACACATCCCACTTGGGTAACATATGACCAGGCATTGGGTCTAGCCAAGGACCCTTATAAACGTGGCGCACCATGGAGGCATTCCACGGAACTATCCTTAGTTTAATTTAGATTAGTTTTTATGTTTTCTAGTTAGTTTAATTTTCAGGAATAAAACACACTCATGGTGGTAAAGGATGAAAAGGGGAACGAGAAAAATGATCCCATGCACAAGAACGAGGCAACCTGACAATTTTCTCCCTTTCAGAAGGTTCAACACGGGCCGTGCCCAACCAACACGGCCCCGTGTCGAACCACCTGCAGAAAACGCCCAGTACAGGTAACTGGACACGGGCCGTGTTCACCCAACACGCCCCCGTGTCCAGACTTCTGTTTCTCTTATTTCAATTTTGTTACTGGCACTTGAACACGGGGCCGTGCCCGGATAACACGGGGCCGTGTTCAGTGCCCAGTAACACAAATTTTTGCTTTTTAAACACTATTTTACACATCTAATCAACCTAAAAATTTATTTTTGGGACACATTGAGGACAATGTGTAATTTAAGTGTGGGGGGGATGCTAAAACCTTGAATTTTGCAAGTCCTAAATACAAGCCTTACACAAAACTCTATTGGAACCGCTAATCACCCCAATTTTTTTCAAAAATTTCAAATTTTTTTTTACTTGTCTAGGTTTAACTCGGGAAATTCAAGCTCTCAAAAAGGTTATATTTTTACAAATTTACAACCGATAGCATAGTGATAAAAAGAACCAACATAAGAAAATTATGAAAAGGCATGACAAACTTATTTAAAATTTGATTATATATACTTGATCACATAAAAACCCATTCCCACAAAAGTGAGTTTTGAGCCTTTATTGAGCACACAATTCCATATCATTTGATTAAATGCTCATTTTTCGTTTCTTGTGTGAATAGCCGCTTGGTTCTTACGACTCTAGAACTTGCCATAACAATACATTCCCGGTCCTTATCAACTTAAACCCGAGTAAGTAAATGATGGAGGCATTAGGACTAACATTTTTTTTCTACACTATTATTTTTCTTTTTCTTTTACCACCTACCCAAAAATCCACCTAGTTAGCCCCTTTGAGCCTAAACCTTTTCGTTTCATCACCCAAAACAAAAACCCTTTCACCCACCAAAACCTTTTTCATTTTTTTTACCCTTTATTTTAGTAACAAGTTCGGTTCTTCGTGAAAAAAAAAAATATTTTTTTAATGAAGCAAAAAGAAAATAAACAAACAAAGTAATCAAAAATAACTTTGTTTGAATAAAAGCTTCATTAAAAAAAAAAATATACGAAAACCGACACTTGTTACGCTTTTTGCCTTTTTTTTTACTAACCACTAACCCAATCACCTACCTTTAACCCTAGCCAACCCTTAACCCACAAAGTCCTCTTGATATCTACAAAGGTATAAAAGTTAAAAAGGAGGAGGATTGATTTTTTGGCAAGCCTATGGTAGGAATAAGTTCCAGGACCGCTCTCGAGTGATTCACTAAAAATACACCTTCGGCCGAGTGTGAGTGATTTCCCCGCGAGGTATGTGAACTTGTATATAAATAGAATTTTAAAAAAATATGTTATGCCCAATTAAGTAATTTCTTTTATGAACAGTTCTAAATAAATCATTACGAATAGGAGTGTAAATAAATAAAAATAAAACCCCAAAAAGATCTTGGAAATCCCGACACTCTATGACAAGCCCAAAACCTTCTCTTCTACCTATTCCATTTGGGAGTGTAAGCCAAATATTAAAGAGTTTTGCTTGAGGACAAGCAAAAGTTCAAGTGTGGGGGTATTTGATGTGTGTAAAATGCAACATATAAATTACATCAAATGAGGCATAAAACTAACCCTTTTTTAGTACTAATATTGGAAAAAGAGTGTTTTTGTCTTCCTTTTGTATTTTCAGGATTAAATGAGCTCAAAAACGCAAAAGAAGCAAAAAGACAGCTAAATCCAACATAAATAAAAGAAAAGGAACATTAGTGGATTGCCCGAACCCTCAACGGCACCTTCCAAAGCAAAATAGAGAAAACAGAAGGCTGAATACGCCCCGTGCTCAGCCAGCACGGGGCGGTGCCCAAGAAGCAGCAGAAAAGACAAACCTATAGAAGCTTCCATTGCCCACCACGGGCCGTGCTCAGCGGACACGGGGGCGTGTCGAAAGTACAGCAGGCGCATTTATTGTAATTGCGAATTACAATTAATGAGGAGAGAGAGTGTCAGACGGGCACGGGGCCGTGTCCAGCGGACACGGGGCCGTGTCCAGCTCTCTGTTCAGCCTATAAATAGGAGTGCTTGGATTCATTTCATCTCATCCCTTGGCACACCACCTCTCTCACACTTCATCCACCACCCACCACCATCACAACACCATCATCCACCACCATCATCCATTGTCCATCATAGAGTGTGTGAGTCGTCTCGGGATCCAAGATTGATCGTAAGAGTTCTTGACAATCAAGGCCATGTTTGCCTAAGTCTCTTACATCACTTGGTGAAGACAAAGTGTCTAGTATAATACTTTTTATTTGGTTTTGTATTAATGACTTTAATAACTAGTTACTTATGTTGAAGGTGATCTTTCCTTATCGTTTGTCCGTGGTGTCTTGGCATTATTTTACTGTCTATATAAAATAAAGGATTTTCACCATTCATATCTCCACGGTCTATATGGAGGTATGTTGGCTACCTGGTAGGGGGTTAAGGGAACGGTTTGGTAAAGGTCTTGCCATTGTTCAGCGTTTAGAGGTCCTGCAATGGACCTGGGTCAAATTTAGTAGGACCTCCTTCAATACTTCACGGTATTGGATGGCGGGGGTCCAAACTCTTTGATCCCCTCATAAGTTAACTACTATTAATACTATAACCCGGCTATTTAGGACTGTATCCCTGCTGACTCAGACTACTTAGTCGAGGGTAACGTCACCGCCAAAAGCGGGGCCTACCACAATACTGCATTAATAACTTAATTCATTATCTTCCAATAATCCACCCCTTTAGGATTGTATCCCTGCTGACTCAAACTACTGGGGTGAGGGTAACGTCACCTTCAAAAGAGGGGCCTACTACAATAACTAAGATAATCTCTTAATTATGTGCAAAAGTGCGGAAATAATCAAAGGTTATACTAGATACGAGTCGGAACCAAGTGATTCATCTTGTCTATCTGTTTTTATTTTATTTTTATTTTCAGCATTTTAGTTAGTTTTTATTTTTCTTAGTTTAAAACATTTTTCTAAACTTTTATTTTGGTTAGACGTTGAGGATAAACCGGTATTAAAAGCTCTTGTGTCCTTGGACGACCTCGGTATCTTACCAACGCTATACTACACTCAACGATGGGTGCACTTGCCCATATGTGTGTTTAGTGTTAGTGAAATATCGTGTTTTATAAATTTAAAACTTGGCTAAAATAAGTGTTAAAAAGGGCTTAAAATATACACCTAAAATATACGACACTTCGCACGCATCATTCATCGTTGATACCATATTCAAAAATTCAAAATGTAGTCCCTGTTCATTAAGCATTTGATTAAGGTTATCACCAATATCTATAACCTCGGCATATACCTCATGTGCTATCACGTAATTTGAACAAGACAAATCTATTGTTTTTCTTTTGAAAAGTTCTAGTATTGCTGTCATTTTTTTTTGCATACATCCAGTCACTACGACATGGTATATCTTTACTAAAACTAGCATCCTTGCGGCCATACAAATCAATTGCCTTTTCTAGTTCAATAGCTCTCTCCAACATATCATAGGTGCTATTCCATCTAGTGCTAACATCTAGAGATAACAAACCTTTTGTCTCTACTTTTGAAGCAGCAACACATGTTTTAAAGTTGTTAAGCCTAGTTGGTGATGCTCGTATGTGTTTAACGACATTACGTATAACCTCAATGGTGTCATTTTGTACTTTCAAACCATCCTGAACTATTAGGTTAATAACATGGGCCACACATCTAACATGCAAATGCTTCCCTTTATCAATTAAATTTGGTAGCCTATTTTTTAGTATTGTAACCGCAACATCGTTTGATGACGCATTATCCATGGTAATAGTCATAACCAGTTCTATCCCCCATTCCTCAATACACTCCTAAAGGGCCCTCGCTATATCATCACCCTTATGACTAAGAATTGGCTTGAAGTTTATAATTCTCTTATGGTATCGCCAATTTTCATCAATGAAGTGAGCAGTCAAACACATATAATTAATACGACCGATGTCCATGTATCCGTTGTAAAAGACACTCTTTGCTTATTTTTAACAAAAAAAATCTCTTAGTTTCTTTTTCTCGTCCAAGTATAAATCAAGTATGTCACGAGCTACAGTGAAACGTGAGGGGACATTAAAACTAGGGCACAATGCTTCCATAAACTCTCTAAACCCTTCCCGTTCAACAAAAGAAAACGGAAGCTCATCCACAATAATCATTTTAATCAGTAACTTTCTAACCTTAGTGGGATCGAACTTCCAAGTTTTTAACGTACCTTGGCCATCTTCAGTTTTTTTAACCACCAAGTTAGGTTGATCTTTTGCCTGATTTTCCGGATTTTCTTTACAGTTTCTAACATGCTTATTTAAGGATGAGGTTCCGTTCGGTCCAGAATCTGCACACAACTCCGCGGAACAATAGTTGCATCTACCTTTTCTTCTACCATCCTCATCATAGAATTCTGTCATATGGCTCCAACAAAACCCTTTAAGCTTCCTTTTTCTTGTACTCACTTTTTCCTTCCCAGCTTTTGCTCTTTTAGCGTTTTCTTCATTCTCGCCACTCGAAACATTATGCGGATCCATTCTATTCGAAACATATACAACATTATGATTAAGTATCAAATAGCGTCAAATTACACTACATTACATTATAAATTTACATGTGTCAGTAGCAAATTGCATTTGGTTATAATAAATAAATTTAGTCAAACGTAAATTAATTAACATCTATTGTTAGTCAAACATAAATACATTCACATGCATGTACAGTTGTTAATTAGTAATTTTGTACATTTAAACAATCACTAAATATATATATAAATAAATAAAATATTCAAACAACATGGAACGTATATAATTACTTTATTCTTTTATAACTAAGAAAGTATTACCAATACTTATGAAACAAAACTTATGAAACAATCACAGAACAATCAGATTATATACGTACATGAACACACACATGCATATAAATTGGGTCGGAACCAGACGTTTTTTCAATTACATAGATGAGTTGCAGTTTTACATACATGAACACACATATACATACAATAATAATTTGCATACATACATACATACATACATACATACATACATACCTGTGCCTACAATATAAACTCTTGAAGAAGAACTTGGACGAAGATGAGAAGTCTTCTTTGATTCTTGACCAAGATCGAATGAGTTGGTTTTCAACTGTCGTATGTTTATTGGTATAAATAAGGGTTGATTTCTTTGTTTTGTAATTTGATAAGGATTGCTTTCCTTAACGTTGATCTGTTTCCTTTAATAAGGGATATTTATCAATTTTTTAATAAAGTATCCTTATCAATTTAAAAAAAAATGTTTTGATTGGGTTTATGTAAATCGGTTCCAAGGGTTCTTAATCGGGTCTTTGACGGGTTTACCCGGAACCGTGAAAATGGCATTTACCAGAACCGAGACCCGAACCATGATATGCATATATGGCTAACATGGGTCGGTTCCAAACGGGTTTCATGGGTTTCGCGGTTCCGACCCATTTAATGCTCACCCCTAAAATTAGCCATGCAATGGCGATGGAACAGGCTGCAACATGCAGTTGTCCCTTTTTTGCTCGCTGGCACCTCTTACGCGACCCGCGTAAGAAGTGGAGAAGGCCTACGCAGTCCGCGACGATGGATAAATCCGGTAAAAAGTTTGAAAACTTTGCATTTTCAGTCCCTGGTCCATTTTATGTTTATTTAACTTTCTTTTATTGCACTTGTGACCCCCATAGTTAACTTTCAAGTGTCTTGAGTCACTATTTAACTTCGTTAAGCTCCCGGTTAGTTACTAGATCACCCGAAAAGTTCCTTAAGTACGTAGAAACCCCATGAAATCATTATTCATTATATATGGAAGCATAATGAAGTATTACAAAGCTTTGGGATCGTTAAAAGGTCACTCAGAGGTAACATTTAACATGTTGACACATTTAACCCCTGTGCTTTGTAAATTTTATATTTTTAAGCACAAACGGCTTCTTATGTCCGTCAATTTCTTCATTCATGAATACGAACATCTTATGAAGTCATTCAGAGGCACGAGTTTGGCATGTTGACACATTTGATCCTTCTATATACATACTTTCATCGTTTGTCCACTTTAGTCCCTTGAAAACAATTCATTACACGTTTAAAGTTCATGACACGTGTCTTTATTATATTGGACATGATTTTGCGAGGTGTTACATCCTCACCCCCTTAAAAGAAAACTCGACCTCGAGATTTACTGAAATAAATGAGGGTATTTCTGTTTCATTGTGGATTCAACCTCCCATGTGTATTCTGGGACTCTACGGGCATCCCATTTTACCTTCACAATCGGCACATGCTTTCTTCGAAGCTTATTGACCTTTCGATCCTCGATCGACAAAGGGTTTTCAACGAATTTCAAACTCTCATCAATCTGCACGTCCTTATACGATATTGCTAGCGATTCATCGACTAGACATTTCTTTAAGTTGCAGATATGGAATACATTATGAATTCCACTAAACTCCTCTGGTAGATTTAGCTTGTAGGCCACAGTTCTGACACATTCGATAATCTCGAATGGTCCTATGTACCTTAGGCTAAGCTTTCCCTTTTTGCCAAAACACATTACTCCTTTCCATGGTGATACCTTGAGTAGCACTTTATCACCTACCTCGAATTTTAGAGGTTTACGCCTTTTATCCGCGTAGCTTTTCTGCCTATCCCTGGCAGCTTTGAGACGATCACGGATCTAAACAATCTTGTCCGTCATCTCGAGGACTATATCAGGTCCTGACAGTTGGGGTTCTCCAACTTTCGCCCAACAAACTGGCGTTCTGCACTTCCTTCCGTACAACGCTTCAAAAGGTGCTGCTTGAATGCTCGAATGATAACTATTATTGTACGAAAATTCAATTAAAGAAAGATGGTCATCCCAACTTCCACCTAAATCAATAACACAAGCCCTTAGCATATCCTCGAGTGTTTGAATTGTACGCTCGCTTTGGCCATCTGTCTGAGGATGATAAGCAGTGCTGAAATTTAGACGAGTGCCTAATGATTGTTGAAAGCTTTTCCAAAAGTGAGACGTGTATCTTGTATCCCTATCAGATATAATAGATACTGGCACACGGTGGAGAGATACTATCTCATCCATGTACAATTGAGCTAGCTTATCAGAGCTGTGCGTTTTTTTAATAGACAAGAAGTGGGCTGACTTGGTCAGTCTATCGACTATAACCCAAATTGTATCATTTTCGAGCTTTGTCTTTGGTAACTTAGTGATAAAATCCATGGTTACCATTTCCCATTTCCATGTGGGAAGTTCAGGCTGTTGTAGCAAACCTGACGGCTTTTGATGCTCTGCTTTAACTTTTGCACACGTCAGACATTTAGCCACATAAGTGGCTATAGATTTCTTCAAACCTATCTACCAATAATTTGCCTTTAAATCCTGGTACATCTTATCACTGCCAGGATGAACTGAATATTTCAAACTATGAGCTTCTTGGAGAATTACATCTCTAAGCCCTCCATGGATTGGAACCCAGATTCGACCAGTCATCCTAAGGATTCCATCCTTGCCATATGATAATTGATCAGCAGTTACGCCTAACTTCTCATTCGGATAGTTAGTTTCTATTACAACTTCCTTTTGAGCGGCTAACAACCTTTCATTTAGGCTGTTCTTTATTTCAATGCTTTTGGCATTTATTCTAATAGGTTTGATCCTTTCTTTCCTGCTCAAAGCATCAGTGACTACATTCGCTTTGCCTGGATGATATCGGATTTCACAATCGTAATTGTTTAATGTTTCCATCCATCGGTGTTGTCTCATGTTAAGATCTTTCTGATTAAACAGACTCTGAAGGCTCTTATGATCAGAATAGATCACGCACTTTGTCCCATAAAGATAATGCCTCCAAACCTTTAGTGCAAATACAACAACACCCAATTCCAAATCATGGGTGGTGTAGTTCTTTTCGTGCACCTTTAATTGACGGGAAGCATATGCAATAACTTTGCCCTTCTGCATAAGCACACATCCTATGCCGGTGTGCGATGAGTCGCAATAAACCACAAATTCTTCAATTCCTTCTGGCAATGTCAACACAGGAGCATTGCTTAAGAATATCAAAGGATTCTTGCTGCTTGGGACCCCAGTTAAACTTGACATTCTTGCGAGTTAGCGAAGTTAAAGGTGCGGCAATCCTTGAAAAGTTTTCAATGAAACGTCTATAGTAACCTGCTAGACCCAAGAAAATGCGAATTTCAGTAGGTGTTTTGGGCGCTTGCCAATTCGTAATCGCCTGGATGCTAGGCTCACTCACCACGTGTCCAAGAAATTGGACTTCCCGAAGCCAAAACTCACATTTAGAAAACTTGGTGTAGAGCTTCTCTTGCTGTAGAAGTTTAAGGATGCACCAGAGATGTTTTTCATGATCGGCTTGATTCTTTGAATAGATAAGTATGTCATCGATAAAGACAATGACAAACTTGTCTAGATACGGCTTGAAAACGCGATTCATGAGATCTATGAATGCTGAAGGTGCATTAGTGTAACACCTCGTAAAATCACGTCTAATGATGTATTGACACGTGTAATAAACCCTAGTAAAGTCAAACGTTGAATTTAAGTGACAAATTTTTTGAAAAATCGAAAACTTTGAATGCGTAAGGACTAAAAGTGTCAACATGCTTAGTATAGGCCTTCAAATGATGTTACACGGTGTTCCTATTCACTTATGAGCCACTTGTTGATCAAGAGTAGCCGTTTACGTAATTAATTGAAAGTTTGCGCGATGAAGGGTTAAAAGCGTCAACATGTTAATTCTTACCTCTGAGTGACCTTTTAACAAACCGAGAGCTTCATGATGGTTGATTATACTCTCGGGGATGCCAAATATTGGCCATCTAAGGCTTTTATGCCTTTAAGCGACGTTACGCGCAACTTTGCAAGTTTAAGGGGTTAAAAGCGTCAATATGTTTAATTATATCTCTAAATGACCGTTTTACGAACCCGAAGCATCGTGATGTTTAATAATACTTTCAAGAATTCCTAATATGGATTAGATAGGGCTTCGATGCTATTAAACGATGATATACTCAAGTTTGCACATTAGAGGGACTAATTGCGTCAAACTACAAAAGTATACCAATTCGTATGATATCGAACCTTCCGGAATATGATCATAAGTTAAACATGCCCTAAATATCCTTTACATAACTTAGTTATAGGCTTAGAAGTGTTTGGTGCGCAAAAATAAACTTATACTAAAAGCGTCAAAAAGTGCATAAGTTTGCATCCTCGCGCATATCTTACGTTCTGAATATATCCGGACATCAAAAAATTTATGTAATCATTAAAATATTTTATTTTAGTGTTTGGCTTAATAAAATTCCATTCGTCGTGTAATTTGGATCGTTTTTCGCGTCCGTTCGTGTTTCGTCGTAATTAGCCAAACAACGCAACCGTACGACCAAACGAACCGACATCCGAGATATTTTTGAGCATGTTTTATGTTCCCTATGTTTAGGCACCATTATAGAGCCTTGAAAATGGCTTAACGGGCCTTAACCGTGTCAGAAAGGGCCTTACAAGCTTACAGGGACTAAAACTGTAACTTCTGAAAGTTGTTGTGTGTGTTTGATCTGTGCAGGCCGTAGCCTAAGCCCCCTGTAGCGTAGCCTACGCCCAGGTCTTGGTAGCTTCATTTTTTTTGGCTTGCAGCCCACTCCAAGCCATTCTAAACCACTAAAATCAATTCTAGGTGCTCTTTGATGGTATTAAAACATGGTTTTACATCTGTAACAATCTCATAATCCTTTCCAACACTTGTTATGATCCTATGCAATCCCAAAAACTATATAAAGGGCCTTGAATTCATTTGAAATTCACACCCTTTTCTTGGGTTTTTGCTCCCTATCTCAAATCTGAGGATCCTGGTCATTTGGAGCCTCCTTTTGAGTTCTTTTCAGTCCTAAGGACCACTTGTAAGTGTTCCTTTCGTGCTTAGATATTTTGTTTGGCTCTTAAAGCCGAAAAGTCAAGCGTTTGCGATAAACGCTTTAACTTTTAGTAAGGTCGAGCCATGGTTCGCAACGAACATGGCTACGTGATCGTAATTAGGTAGGTGTTAAACCCTCAAAAGGGCACCTCATAATTATCACGTTTACTTAGTTAAATGTCGGGTCAAACTAATTAAAATAAAAGTTTAACGGGTCAGTTTTTAAATAAAATTCATAACTAATAATATAGAAGCTATAAAATCAGTTTTGTCACTTTAATAACTTGGTAAATATTAATTGAACATGTCTAAGCATGTTTGACGGGTGGTCCGTAGGACAACCCTTTATGATGTTAAAAGACAAGTTTATCCCTCATTTAATTGTGTAATTATCTTGAATTAGATAACTACGATTGCTTATGTTTCAGGTACATTCGGAGCTTAAAAGTGTGGAAATGAAGCTTCGGAATAGGCGCGGTTGGATTAGAGATTGAAAGATGGAGAATACATGAAGAAAATAATTTATTAGAATTGAAGAATTAAGAGGATAGCATGATAGAGGACGAAATTACGAGAACGTAGGCGAAAACGGTGAAGAAAACGGAGTTGAAACGAAAAAGTTATGCTGAAAACAAGTTTTCAACATTGCCAGCCGTAAGACAGGAGCTCCTGGCCGTAAGACTCACTGCTTGCCGTAAGCTACGGATGGGAGGCGTAGCTTACGGCTCCGACTGATCCAAAAAGTGTAACTCCTCATTTTAATGCCATTTTCAAGTGGTTTTATGGTGGCTAATCATCTTCTTTCGGTTATGAATCATTGTGGACGAATTTTGGAGCTAGCTTGGAGACTTTTTGGCAACAACAACACTTCTGAATCATTAGTTTTATTTGGTTTTGATCTTGATGAACATTGAAACTTTTGTTAAGATGTTGTTTGAAGTCATGTGTGGCTAAACACTCTATGATCATCCTAGGTTGAAGGTTTGTTTGAGACATTTGTATTTGATTTCCTAATTTCTAGAATAGCAATCCTTCTATTTATGATTGGTTTGTTATGGTGTGTGATTATTTGTTAGTAACTTATTAATTCTTATGATTTTCTAGTTTGAAACCATACGTTCTTGGTGCCGTTGGCAATCGAGATATCATGGGTAGAATTAGGATTGGGTAAGGGTTGATTGATCATCGGGTAACAACCTCACGTTCTAGGAATCTGAGTACTTAGTTCCCTTTCATCACTGCAAGTAATCACACATGAGCTATGTCTATGTAGTTCTTTCTAGTGGAATGATAATATGAATGTCGATACAAACCGGAAATCTAGGATGGTCATTTGTCTCTAATTTGCTTACAACCGAACTTTCCTCTTGCAATTTACTTAGTTTAATTTAGTTTAAAATCAATCTAATCAAACAATCCAACTCTTTGAATTTACTTTTTATTGCAATTAGTTTAATTTAGTTAAAATTAGATAAACTTTCAAATAACACACATTCCACAAACTCCCTGTGTTCGATACCCACTTGCCACTATCTATATAGTTGTTATTGGGATTAAATTTGCGTGACCACGACAATCACGTCAAATTTTGGCGCCGTTGCCGGGGAGTAGTGCGCAACGTGTGTTATCTTGTGTATTAGTTTGAAAAAAAAAATTAAAAGAAAAAAATTTAAAAAAAAAACCAAAAAGATTTCTTTTATGTTCATGATTTACACTTGGTAGTTGAGTTGTGTTGTGCAGGATGACAGGGCATTACACAAATTTCAGCTTATCTACGTGTAGATTGTGCGGGGGTCCACGACATCCATGTATTGGTTGCCACGAGGCTCACTACAGGAGGGCACATGGAAAACCGGTGTCTTATGTTTCACAGCTTCCACCTCCATCATACGTTGATGATTATGAATCAGAAATGGAGGATGACTATTATTCATATGGATACGATCGGGACGAGGAAGTTTATTATGAGGCAAGGATGGATAGTTTATGTTTTTGTTGCGGTCGCGATCACACTTATGATTATGATGTGTGCCCGGTGTATTCGGAAAACCCGAAATATTGGAATAAAAAGATGATGGAAGCGCGCATCTATAGACCGTATCAGGGATATCGACAATATCATCCCGAAGAATATTCTGAGCCCGAGGGTGTTTATGTTTATGAGACCGAGGAGGAAAAAGAGCTTGCTGTATTGGAAGTAACTTTGTCCAAACTCGAGCAATATTTAGCAACACCCAACCTGTCCAATGAAGACCGAATCAGCTGCTTAGTCTCTAAGTGTCATACTTTAAAATTGAAGATAGAGATAGAAGAACGCCTCTCACCATTACCTGACGATATTAGAGATTATTCTCACATGAAGGAGGAGGTTGTGGAGGATAATACCACACCAATGAGTCCTTTATCTGATGAAGAGTCACTTGTAGATCAGATGATGTGTGCAGATTATGAGGTAGAGCAGGCTGATGGGATGGATATGTGTACCGAACCTGTTCCCATATCAATGATTCAAATTAACAAGTGTGGGGAAGAGGGTTCGAGAAACAAGATGAGAAGGGTGAAACTACCAGACATTAAGGTACATGTCATGAAGTGGACTAGCAAAGCCCGCAAGAGCAACTTTATCATGCCAAATATACTGACAAATCTATGGAGATGGCATGTAAATTTCCGGGCATTTGTTGGAAATGCTGCGGGTAAGTGTGCATTAAGACCACCATAACGCATATCAGGTATGGTCTGGCTGAAGACCTTTAAACTTAGCGCTCTCGGGAGGCAGCCCGAGGATGTAGAGTATTGTATTTGTGTTTTGTTTTGTTTTTGCTTTGTTTGGTTTTGTTTTGGTGTTGTGTTTGTGTGTTGGCAGGTTATTACGTTTCAACCCTCGCGGATGCAATGATTCAAGTGTGGGGATGTTTGGCAACATCCCTGTTGAGATATCAGTGAATCTGAGAGATGTTTTTGAACCGGTTCGATTACCGCAGCTGCATCACTACCAACACTGCTGATTTACTAATCAGGTCGTGTCTTGTTCTCATCTTGTGCCCCTTTGTATATATTCATGTTTAAGTTTTTGGTTGGGCGGTTGGGTGGTGTTTTGATGTGTTTAGTTTATGGGTTGTGAAGGAATTGGTGGTGTTTTTAATAATTAAAAAAAAAAATAAAAAAAAAATTGGGATTTGAGAGTATTAGCGAAAGCTAATGTTTTTTGTTAGAAGCGATCTTTCCCTCAAAACCATACATTGGGACAATGTATCCCAAGTGTGGGGATGAGGGGAATTTTTTTTGAGAATTTTAAAAATTTTTGTGAAGCCAAGCGAAAATTGTCAAAATTTGAAAACTTGATATTGTTCCACTTGACACACCGACACCCATTTCTAGTCCTTTATTGGTGAGAGTTTGAGCCACATATGATTATTATAGATATTTCTTTGTTTTGAGTGGCGGTGTGTGTATTGTGTTAATAGAACTTGTGTATGAATTCTTGTTAAATCCTAGAGTTAGCATGCTTTTGAAAATGATAGGGGATTTTTAGGTAGCCTCGTCTAGATGTGTGAGAGTGTGGGAATTAGGGGTTGGACCTCATACGTTACATATATGAGCTTGGTATTGTGAGGGGTGGGGGTTTGGTCTTTAGAAAGCCATGTTTGAGCCTTATACCATTCGGTTGTGACCCAAACCTACTTCCTACAAAATTTTACCTATTGAGATGACCCGATTTAGGAGATTTAGTATGTAGTTTTGATGTTCTTGTATATATTGTTGAGTTTGATGTGTTATGAAAAAAAAATGAAAAAAAAAATGATGAAAAAAAAAGAGAAAAAAAACGAGAAAGAGAAAAATATGAAAAAAAAGTATTTAGTTGCAATAGTAGTTGAGAATGTTGAAGAAGTTGTGTATATATTTGATGGTTGCTTTGTTTAGTGGTAGAAATAAAAACCGGGTCAAATCAATTAGCTCTTTCATATGTATTCCACCATTTTCCTACCTTGACACCTAGCCCCGTTACAACCCGCAAGTCCCTTTGATTCTAAAGCATGTTAGATATTTGTTAGGAGGAAACTTGATTTGTATACAAGCTTATTGTCGCACACACACACACACACGCATTGAGTGGTTTAGCATTATGCTAATAATTCTTGTAACCGAGAGACTTTTTTTTTGTGAGGGATGTGTCTTGTGGTATGATTGAAAGTTAGTAAAAGGCCGGCACATTTAGCTTGGTTTACATTGATCGCTTGTTTTGAAATTGATTTAATGAGTTGCTTGGGACAAGCAACGGTTAAGTGTGGGGATGTGACGGGTGGTCCGTAGGACAACCCTTTATGATGTTAAAAGACAAGTTTATCCCTCATTTAATTGTGTAATTATCTTGAATTAGATAACTACGATTGCTTATGTTTCAGGTACATTCGGAGCTTAAAAGTGTGGAAATGAAGCTTCGGAATAGGCGCGGTTGGATTAGAGATTGAAAGATGGAGAATACATGAAGAAAATAATTTATTAGAATTGAAGAATTAAGAGGATAGCATGATAGAGGACGAAATTACGAGAACGTAGGCGAAAACGGTGAAGAAAACGGAGTTGAAACGAAAAAGTTATGCTGAAAACAAGTTTTCAACATTGCCAGCCGTAAGACAGGAGCTCCTGGCCGTAAGACTCACTGCTTGCCGTAAGCTACGGCTGGGAGGCGTAGCTTACGGCTCCGACTGATCCAAAAAGTGTAACTCCTCATTTTAATGCCATTTTCAAGTGGTTTTATGGTGGCTAATCATCTTCTTTCGGTTATGAATCATTGTGGACGAATTTTGGAGCTAGCTTGGAGACTTTTTGGCAACAACAACACTTCTGAATCATTAGTTTTATTTGGTTTTGATCTTGATGAACATTGAAACTTTTGTTAAGATGTTGTTTGAAGTCATGTGTGGCTAAACACTCTATGATCATCCTAGGTTGAAGGTTTGTTTGAGACATTTGTATTTGATTTCCTAATTTCTAGAATAGCAATCCTTCTATTTATGATTGGTTTGTTATGGTGTGTGATTATTTGTTAGTAACTTATTAATTCTTATGATTTTCTAGTTTGAAACCATACGTTCTTGGTGCCGTTGGCAATCGAGATATCATGGGTAGAATTAGGATTGGGTAAGGGTTGATTGATCATCGGGTAACAACCTCACGTTCTAGGAATCTGAGTACTTAGTTCCCTTTCATCACTGCAAGTAATCACACATGAGCTATGTCTATGTAGTTCTTTCTAGTGGAATGATAATATGAATGTCGATACAAACCGGAAATCTAGGATGGTCATTTGTCTCTAATTTGCTTACAACCGAACTTTCCTCTTGCAACTTACTTAGTTTAATTTAGTTTAAAATCAATCTAATCAAACAATCCAACTCTTTGAATTTACTTTTTATTGCAATTAGTTTAATTTAGTTAAAATTAGATAAACTTTCAAATAACACACATTCCACAAACTCCCTGTGTTCGATACCCACTTGCCACTATCTATATAGTTGTTATTGGGATTAAATTTGCGTGACCACGACAATCACGTCAATGTTCAACCGGACAATTCTAAGTTTAGGCTCGGTTCGCAATCGAAAGTCGCAAGAGTTGACTTTTGCTTTGACTTTCAGTTCTGACCCGATTTAGCTTAGTTTAGATATGCCTTAGGATTCCTTTAGGACCATATTATATGTTAGTATAACCCTCCAAGGTTATACAACATGGTTCCATAGAAATCCTAGTTCATTGCATGTTTCCGTTAAATGCTTAAAAGTTGACCATTATGCCCTTTTGATATAAAAACGAGATTTTTGAAAATGTGAGAGTCAAAAACCTTTATTACTGATTTATAAGCATGTCCTAAAAATTTGACATCAGTTTGTGGTCTAAATTAGGAGTTATGCTCGATATCGTAAAATGAACGCTTTTTATTAATTAAACGGTATTTTCGGCATAAAACCTACTTAAACCCAAATTTTGACACCAAACTTTCTACCCACTGATGTAATATATTATTTAGGGATTTTTGGAAATTTATTAAATTTTAAACTGATCATAACATAGAGTTCTTGCATAGACTCGGTAATTGACGAGAATGCCCTTTTCGCTAATAAAATGAGTTGTACACATCCTTTACATACCAAACCTTTTTCTACTGATTTTATATGTTAAGTAAGTTATTTTAAACAGTAAGGGCTGATCAAAATCTCAGATTTCCTTAATCAACCCGAATATCGTCAAATACCGACTTTTATGCGATTTAGGCGCATAGTATGGTTTAAAACCATATTTGGCACCTAAGGCTTGTTACCTACTGATGTTATGAATAAATTTTATACTTAAACAGTATGTAAAAGTTGTAAACTCAGATTTCTAAATTTAACCTTTAAAGCTTATGTGAAATGACCAAAATGCCCCTACGGTGCATTGTTTGGCTATAAATGATAAATTTCACATATATACAATATTTTTCTGATGACTTGCAAAAATAAATATTTTTACTGATCATTTTAGACCAGAACCTTAGATTGTCATTTAACCTCTTTTATAATCTTTAAAATGACCAAAATACCCCTACAGGGCTTAAAATGATTTTAAATTCGTTTTGGGCATAATGAAAGATATCCTACTGATATCACAACATATTTGTGACAACCCGCAAAATTTCAGGTATCTGTACAATTAATTAATTCTTAGTTTGTGCTTAATGACTGTGCTTGATTACAACTGTGATTTAACTGCTTACTGAATTCCATTACATACATACATATGCATCACATTTCATACTGTCACTCCATCTATTACGCACAAACCTTTGTGACAAACTTGATGCACAAAGCATAGTTAGCACAGTGAGCGGATAACCCAGAAAACATGCTGACAATACCAGCACCTAGACAGACAATGTTTTTGAGGCCAATATGAGCCAGAATTAGAATACTACACTAGTAGGGAGTGTAGGGAAGTGAGGACCATAAAACTGCGTCACTAGGTGATAGTTATAGTGTCGGGAAGTGCCTAAAATACACTTTAAATGCAGAATTCTGCACTTTTAAACAAAATTCAGCATTTAACTAAGCTAGTAAAGTGCAAAAACTTGGCAAACTAGTCCTAGATATTTTCCAAAGTGTTGAGAATTTAATGTGTCACTAAAAGTAATATAAAAGACACTTTAAAGACTAATTTAGCACTTTAACGGACAACACCCAACCGAACAACCGGACTTTACCCGAAACATAAAAATAATGTCAAACACATTTTTTTTTACTTTTCTGAGATAGTTAGGGTCCCCGAACACCCTAACACACCTTATATTATATAACACACAATAATACACTAACTATATCATTAAAACTTAACTAGTTAGTAACTAGAAACATTACAACCCAACCCCATACCCCCCCCCCCCCCATCGACGGTCATGGATGTGGGGACACCCCCCACACTTCTTTTCCTTATTTTATTTGATAATGTTGGATGATGAGGAACACATTACATGATGGTTAATGTTGATTTTGGATTATAAATAAACTCAAGGGGTTAAGACTTTCATTTCACAAACACACAAACAAACAAGCTCTCTCCCCTCTTCTTCCCCCTTGTTCGGCCGCCACCACCACACCACCATACCACCATCTTCAAGTCTTGTTCAAGCGATCCATACATATCCAAGGGTGCTAGAGACCGAACAAGTAAGATTGGTGTACTCGGAAGCTCAAGGACCGCTCTTGTTTTCTTTTATCCAACACTTTTACGCTTTGAAACTCCCCTAGCCTTGTGCTAGTAGTAAGTGCCTTAGATCTTCATCTTGTTCATAATTTTGGTGGTTAATAGTAAAAAGAATGATAAAAATGTAAGAACTCTAAAGATCATGATCAAAGTCTTGAAGTATAAACTAACTAAAGATGAAAAATGGTTAATGTAATGGTAAAATCATGTTGTTCGTATGTTGTGATGATTATTGTATGTTGTTTGTTAGATAGAATGATATGGTTCATCACATAGGCTTGCTAGATCATGTTTAAAGACATGAACTAGCAAGATGTGAAGGTTAAAAATGTTGTGGATGATGATGAAATCATCCACACATAAGTTATGAACTTGATTACATACATGTTTCTTGAAAAATAAAGATCAATATGAGTTGTAAACTTGTAGATCTAAAGATCTATGAGTGGTTTTTCGAAAGAACCAAGTGAAAAAATATTAGTTTTGTTAAAACTTGGATCTTGTATGAACTAAACACATTTTTAGTAAGTAAACAAGTGTATAAACACTTGTGTAACAAGAAAATTTTACAAAGAAATATTATTGGAAATCATGACTAGAAGTTGTAACTCTTCAAATCCTTTAAAGATAAAGTTTTTAAGAAACTAATCACATTTTTAAAGGTAACAAGACTCACTAATTATGCTAGTAAGTTACTACTTGCTTTTATAAATATTTCAAGTTCATAAGCTTATGATTTATGCTTATTTTTGTCAAGATTGATGATTAGAAATTGTATGTTGTTGGATGATGATTGATTGAATGATTTTACAAAAGAAAATGATATGCTAGTAAGCATGGACGCCTCCATTTACAAAGGAAACTCCGGCGAAATTTTTCTAGAATTTCAACACTTAGAAATATTTTTCTAAACAAGAGTTTACAAATATATATTTTTAACTTTATTTTTCTAAATAAACTTCGCCATCATTTTTATTTCAAAAATTACCAAGTACCGGAGGTGGATTTTCGTAAATAAAATTTGATAAATATATATTTAGAATATATATTTCATACTAAAACCCGTATGTGATTATTTGTTTATTTGTGTGAACTAAATACATTATTTTTAGGGTAAAAATAATATAACTTATGACACCATAAAAGTTACTACTCCAGAAATAATACCAAGATTCTCACAAAATAAATATTTGAGTTACGCAAGTATTATCGCAATACGAAACGCTAAGACACCACTTATATAGTATTTCTGAAGAATACCCTTATACGTATATTTTGATGAAGTATTATTTTGGAAAAGGTATGAGGTAAAATATAATATTTTGGGAAAAATATGTATATTTTGGAATTAAGATGTTTTCGACACGTAAATTAAATATATTTTCTAAGTGGGACTTAAAATTTATTTTTCGGAATTAGAATTGTACATGTATAAAATCCCCCATCCTTGGGAAGGAATATACTTATAAAATAAATAAGAAGTGTGAATACGAAATAGTTGCCTAACTATTTTTCCAAAACGTTAAACCCTAAGCCAAGGCACGGCCATCCGTCTAATAGGCATTTGTACGTGTAGGTCGTCACGCAGCAGATTGAGTTGGAGATTGACGTTTCAGGATACGCACTTCTGTGAGTTCATGTCCCCCCTTTTCTCTTAACTATTTTCAGTTTTATAACTTCGTGGGTGAAATACATGTTACAATTATTTAGGACATTTTTATACATGGTATGGTTAGCTTAAGGAGGGTTGGGATGTTCAGATCATGTGAGTGGTGAGTACAACGCTTAAAGCCATTAATCCTCGTTGTTAGGGCCGAGGGGCACAAGATTGATAGATCTATTTGGGTGTAGCAAGCCCACACCCGTGAGGTCAGGGTGATCCATAGAGGTGACTGTGTCTTACAGCCGAGGCCCGGTACAAATTTGCTAGGTTTGAGTTTTCCTGCATCACTTCACATATACCAGTGGCTTTGCAACCCAGTGGTGATCTTTTTCCTTAATTGCTACATACCAGGAACATTTTTACATTGGGACGTACTTTTACGATTTATAAACATACTCACTTTTACATGAACTCGCTCAACTTTTGTTGATTTTTCAAACTACATGTATTTCAGGAAATTAGAGGATCTGGCGATGTGCGCAATCAGGTCAAGCTGTGTAGTGAATAATGATGTCATCCGGGTTTAGGAGGTGTGACCCTTGCCTGGACGGGTTACACGTCTTTAAACCATGGTTTTTAGTTCAAGTCTTTTGTGGTGTCTTTTGAACATATTTCTAATTATGTCATGGTTGTATGTTGTTTTATGTGTCGACTTTTAAAACAATGTTGTTGCGGTAGCTTTTAAAACTTAATGAATGGATGACTATCATGTGTTTTATTTTCATATAGCATGGTTATGATTGTGCTATGGTATTAAGAAGTCACATTTTTCGCAAAAGCCAGGGCGTGACAATATTTAAGGCATATTAACTTGTGAAACATGTTCATGACTCATTTGGTTACCCGTTATACATTTTTCGCATTCGGTACGGTTTATGTAACTAGTTTGCATAAATTAACCGAAACGGGTCAAACCTTATCATTTTCACTTCAAAATTCAGAATGTGTTTAGTTTACCCATATTATACAAGTCTCCATACTTGTCGGGTCTAAATCACATTCAAATCCGGTCTTCGCTTAATCTTGCGTTTTGAACCGTAAACCTTTCCTTAAAACTAACCGGTCTAATTTTCAACTTAAATAAGACCCGTTAGGAATCTAATAGGTTAATAAAACCTTCGTTCCAGATTGAGAGCCCCAGTAGAGGTACTTGTGCTTGCTGATTTGAATATACGGCTGAGAATAAAATTACATTTTAGCTCAGGTAAATACTTTTAACTTATTTTCCGTTATACGGGTTTGGGATACGGTATTATTATAAAAATACCGCTTGGTCGGGTGTAGAAACCTTTTAATCGGAGATGACTAAAGTGCATAATCCCGTTTTAATCAGTATTGCTTGATAACAAATAACATTGGGGGTTAATGACCATGTCCTGGATATCCTTGGCTCATTTAAAAAGCGTAAATGGCCACAACTTAAGCACAGGGTGTAGGCATACACCTTCCTGTTGCGTATGTAAAAGATATACTCACTCGTGAGGTAACTTCTTGTGAGTTTATATTTGTGGTGTGCAGATTAATCTTGATCGATTTATTTAAACACCGGCCCTAAATGTTGGACAAACATGTAAATCTGATACAAGATTGTTATTAATATAATTGTCCCAAGTTATAAAAGAAGATTTTATGCCTTGTGCATCCAAACCAATTTTATAAACACTTTTCAAAAGAGTCAGGTAATTGTATTTACCAGTGTAAACTGACGTATTTTCCAAAAAGGTTAAGTGACAGGTACTGTACTGGCTGGCAGCTCAGGGCGTTAATAAGGAATCTTGCAAGTTCTAAACGTCTAAAGTCTGTTGAACAGTGTTTATATTTCTGCTTTAAGATCCGCCTGTGGATCCATCTTACAATCCGTTTGTAATATTTGATGTTACTTTTGAATCGGTTTGTAATATATTTACTTTAGACTTCCGCTGTGCATTGAACTGTGATTATTTGACTATGATGATATCAACTACGTCACGATACTCCCCACCGGGCCCACCGGTAATACGTGGAAATATCGGGGTGTGACAGGTTGGTATCAGAGCCAACATTGAGTGAATTAAACACTAGCCTTTTGTGTTTAATCTCAATGACACAGTAGCACATTCCTTGACTTCTGAGTCTAGACATGAACTAGGAATGATCTTATCCCTGATATATGTATACATTGTTTTTGATATTTATGCGTCTCAGGATCGTGTCGCCGAGCAAAGCTGCCATTAGTGGAAGCTCTCCAGACCCGAAGTATAAGAATGCTAAGCTGTCGCAACCCCCGATCCCTATTTCTTCGGGAACGGACGGCCGCGAGCCAGTTTCGGTGGTATCTGGTATTTTCTAATTTTGGCAGCGGAAATTACATCAGGACCGTAGTTAGGAAATATTTTATCAGAGTAAAATACCACACTTTCATAATATCAAACACATGGGATAAAACCCAAGTTTTAAGTACACACATTTTCAAAGGAATAAATCCTATTTTTATTTAATAAAAACATCTATTTCTTTTTAGGTAACTTATTGCCACTTTTCCAAGCCTTCAGTGCTGTCCAGCTGGCTTCTATTTGGCTTTCACATTTTGTTACCTGAAACCCGTTTAAAAACATTTTGTCAGTGGGAAATACTGGTGAGTGAATCCCAGTTTAATCAAGTTTAAATAAAATCCATTGTACAGTGTTGAGGGCGGTCTCGCAATTACATTTGTTTCCAAGTCATATCAATTACCACCCACGGTACTGTTAAACCCGACTTGTGGAAAAGTTACCCCTCGCAAGGCAGTAACTAATTTTGTATACAAAACCCCAACATACCGACGATAATTGTATCCTTACAAGTACTCAATAACTGCTTAATATATAATTAATTGTGTGAGGTTTTGTAAAAACAGTTAACAAAAAGGAGAATACTCACATTGCTGTCTTAGGTTTTCAGTAAGGATTTCCTGGGAATAATCTATAATTTACACAAATGCACACGTGTTAGTATAATAACCCATTTTAACATTAGCAATACCCTCCCCGAGACGGTATTCCAACGACTACGTCGGGCAGAACCACGACAGCCGTTACGGAACCCTAGATCAATCGGGCAAAGTATCCAATATGTATCCAGGGGTTATGATACTTACAACGGAGCAGAACTTCATTATTTAGGGGGGTATTATGCCTGAGTATAGTGCCTACTATAAGAAAATTGAGAGAGAAAGTCGAATTTTGAACGGACAGACTGAACTGCCGATGCATGCTACTTATAGGACCCGATTTGGCCTTTTACGCGGCCCGCGTAAACAGAGATTACGGGCTACGCGGCCCGCGTAAACAGAGATTATGGGCTACGCGGCCCGCGTAGTAGTCCGGGTAGGGTTTAGCTTGTCTGGGTCAGCTTCCTAGTCTCGATGTGTGGCTGCCACGTGGCAGCCCAGGGTTTCGCCTGCCTTTACTCGGTCGCGGCCCGCGTAAGTTTAAGGGGTGGCTTACGCGGCCCGCCTAAACCCCAATTTTCATGTTTTTAATTTATTTTTAATGGCATAACGTATTTTGGGCTCGGTTTTCATGTATGGGGTGTTTTTAGTGACATATTGGGATATTTTAAATATTTTTAGGGTGTCGAAAAGTTTATGAGGGTGTCGGTTTTCGTTAGGGTTGTTATATCCTCCCCACCTTGTTTTAGAGCTCGTCCTTGAGGTCTACTGGAACAGGTGTGGGTATTTCCTTTGCAATTCTGTTTCAAGCTCCCATCTGGATTCTTGTCCTCTTTTGGAGTCCCATTTCACTTTGACCAGAACTAATCTCTTATGCTTGAGGTTCTTGATTTTCCTGTCTTCAATCTGTAGAGGCCTTTCTACAAATTTGAGTTGTTCATTTACCTCTATATCCTTAGGAGGTACCATCAGTGATTCATCGGCTAAGCATTTCTTGAGATTTGATACATGAAATACATCATGTATTCCTGCCATTTCCTCTTGCAGTTGTAGCTGATAGGCTACAGGTCCTATTCTTCTAATAATCTCAAAAGGTCCAACATACCTGGGACTTAGCTTCCCTCGTTTGATAAATCTTACCACTCCTTTCCAAGGAGAGACTTTCAACAATACTTTATCTCCTACTTGAAATTCCAATGGGTTGCGTCGGTTATCAGCCTAGCTTTTCTGTCGATCACGTGTTGCTTTCAGTCGTTCCTTGACTTGAATGATCTTGTCAGTTGTTTCTTGCACTATCTCAGGTCCAGATAGTTGCTTTTCCCCAATTTCGGCCCAACAGACTAGGGTTCGGCACTTTCGTCCATAAAGTGCTTCGAATGGTGCAACATTGATACTTGTGTGATAATTGTTATTATAAGAAAATTCTATTAAAGCTAAGTGATCGTCCCAATTACCTCCGAAATCAATTACATAAGCTCTAAGCATGTCTTCCATTGTCTGAATTGTCCTTTCGCTTTGTCCGTCTGTTTGAGGATGATATGCTGTGCTTAGATTTAGTTTGGTTCCCATTGCTTTTTGGAAACTTGCCCAAAAATGAGAGGTAAAACAACTCTCCCTATCAGAAACAATTGATAAAGGTATTCCATGTAGTGAAACGATTTCATTTACATATAATTTAGCTGATTATTCCATACTAAAAGTTTCTTTCATTGGTAGAAAATGAGCTGACTTGGTTAGTCTATCTACAATCACCCAGATTGTATCATTACCTTTTCTTGTTTTGGGTAATTTGGTAACAAAATCCATTGTTATCAATTCCCATTTCCGCACTGGCATCTCCAATTGTTGTAGCAATCTTGAGGGTTTCTGGTGTTCAACTTTAACTTGTGAACAAGTTAAACATTTGGAAACATAGGCTGCTATATCCTTTTTCATTCCTATCCACCAAAAATTCTTTCTTAAATCCTGATACATTTTATCACTTCCTGGATGCATCGTATATTTGGACTTACGGGCTTCTTCAAATATACGATGACGCAGGTTCCCTAATTTAGGTATCAACATTCTTTTTTTATGAAATCTCCAAATTCCATATGTTCCTTGTTCTAATTCCTTAATCATTCCTTTTAATTTTTCAGTATCATCCTTGATTACTGATTCTTGTGCTTTTCTAATTTGATCATTTAAATCTACTTGTAGATTTAATTTAAGAGAACCCTTTTTGGCTTTTCATGATACTTTTGGCTTAAAGCATCAGCCAGTACATTTGCCTTTCCTGCATGATACTGGATATTACAATCATAATCACTAAGAATTTCCATCCAGCGTCTTTGTCTCGTATTTAACTCTTTTTGCCCGAAAACATACCTTAAACTTTTATGATCAGTGAATATAGTAAACTTACTACCATAAAGGTAATGTCTCCAAATCTTAAGGGAAAAAATTATAGCTCCTAACTCTAGATCATGGGTTGAATAATTCTCTTCATGATTCTTAAGTTGTCTAGAGGCGTAAGCTATAACCTTTTGATGTTGCATTAACACACATCCATAACCAAACTTAGAAGCGTCACAATAAATTACAAAATCTTCAGTTCCCTCTGGTAACGCTAGTATGGGTGCGTGGGTTAATCTTTGCTTAAGAATTCTAAATGCTACTTCTTGTTTTGGTCCCCATTCAAACTTAATGGATTTACAGGTTAACTTAGTTAAGGGAATGGCTATTCTAGAAAAATCTTGAATAAATCTTCTATAATAACCTGCCAATCCTAAGGAACTTCTAACCTCGGTTGGTGACTCAGGGGTTTTCCATTTGGTAATTGCCTTGATTTTTGTAGGATCCACATGAATTCCTTCATGATTAATTAAGTGTCCAAGAAACTGTACCTGCTTTAACCAAAACTCGCACTTTGAACATTTAGCTGTGACACCCGTGCCTCCACGGCCATCAAACAAATACCAAATTAATGAAATATTGTATTTCATTCTTGGGATTTGTATAAATATGTGAATCAATTGCACATATCAATTCTCGTTCGATTTCGAGCTCTAAATCGCTTTCTGGGAAGTTATATGCGCACTGATGTGTAAACGTAATCAAATTAACTCGAAAAACACTCCGGAATAGTGACATGGGCTTAACATACCTTAAATAACCTTTACATAACTTAGAAATAAGTTTTGGAGGGTTTGGTATGCCGAAATCAGGTTTATTCGCTTACAGGGACTAATTTCGACAAACTGCGAAAGTATGCTGATTCATACAGTAACAAACATTACAGAACATGATCATAAGTTAAACATTCCTTAAATATCCTTTACATAGCTTAGAAAATGGCTTTGAGGTGTTTGGTGTGCAAAAATAAACTTATTTGATCAACAAGGACTAAAAGCGTCAAAAAGTGCATAAGTTTGCATTTTCGCGCATATCTTACGTTCTGAATATATCCGGACATCCAAAAATTTATGTAATCATTAAAATATTTTATTTTAGTGAATGGCATTATAAAATTCCATTCGTCGCTTAATTTGGATTGTTTTTGCGTTCGTTACGACTTCCGTCGTAATTAACCGAACAACGCAACCGTACGACCAAACGAACCGACATCCGAGATGTTTTTGAGAATATTTTAAATTCTCTATACTTTAACATCATTTTAGAGCTTTGAAATTGGGTTAACGGGGCTTAAAAGTGCCAAAAATCAAGTTTTACAAGTGCAGGGACCATTTTTGAAATTTCTGACCAGATTCAATGAACCTAGTCCAATTTTGAAGTGTTGATTGTTTTAATGGCTGGTTTTGGATGCTATGGGCTCAAATTTGTTGGTTTTAAATATTCCCATGGTTTTGAAAACCATGAGCCCAAGTGGAGGGCCAAGATCAAAGCACGAAATGCGAGGAACGATCCTAACGGTTTAGCGAATCCTATATAAACCCATGCCTTCACTTCATTTCAACTCACACTTTGGTTCAATCAGCTCTAAGTTGAAGTTATTACTTCATACCTGAGTTGTTTGGGTCAAAACTTCCTAGCTTGGACCCTTTGTAAGTCTCTTTCGTGCTTTTTATGCGTTTTTAGCACGAAAGTCAAACAGTGTTTGACTTTCTGCTTTGACCACGAGTTGGTCAACACGAAGTTCGTTGAACTTCACAACGTGAGCGTAATCACGATGGTCATAGTCCCTTGTGACTATACCTACTGATTACCACGTTGATTAGGTGTAGTGACGAGTCGTAGTTTCGGTCAAAATACGTATTCTTGCGTATTTTGCAACCAAACTACTTTTGGGTATCAAGATCCTTTGTCTTGATATCAAACTTGTTTTCAAACTTCGTTAAACATGTTCTAACATGTTTAACCGTCACTTTAGGTTTAGTGCTTATATAGGGTCGTAGAATAAGCGGTCTAAACAACCGCTTAGACTTTCGAACCCGACCCATTTGGTCGATCATTAGGATCCGACCAAGCATATTATGTGACCATAGTTGCATAGGGAATAACCTTCCGAGGTTATACCTTATGGTCACTTCGTTTGAGTAGTTATATGATAGGTAGTTTTTATGCCTTAGGTAAATGACCAAAATGCCCTTTTTACACATAAATTCATTTTAAGAATATGTAACCTAAATTTTGACATCTAAACTGATTAGGTAACATTATTAGACATGTTAAGGCACATATTACTTGTCATAAGACTAGTTAGGCGGTCCAAATGCGTTTTACGCGAACGACGCGTTAAAGTAGCGTAAGCTACCTAAACGGGTCGTAATGGGTCATAAGTACTTAGGATAGGTTTCCTTTTAGAAAGTAGGCTTTGTTAAACCATATTACATGAGTTCCTATACTCATTTGGTTTACGAAACCTCATTCTATCCGATCTTCCGATTTAGGTCCGGTTTATTTACATAGTTACCTATATTAGGTGTCGTTTGATTCCGTGATCCCTCTAGCTTTGCTTGGTTGTTGTTCAAGACTTCTAAGCACCCTCAAGTGAGTACATAGACCCCTCTTTTACTGTTTTTCAAACATTTTGGGGTGAAACACATGTGCCTACTTGTTACTTTCATGTTTCCATGTTTTCATATCATATACTTGCTATGTTCATTAGTACACTATTAGTACATGATTTCATTATGTTTTTGCTATGTATGTCCATTTAGTGCATACTTAGTACATCGTTTTACATTACATTTCATGCTATGTATGTCCATTTAGTGCATACTTAGTACATTATTTTACATTTCATTTCATGCTATGTATGTCCATTTAGTGCATACTTAGTACATTATTTTACATTTCATTTCATGCTATGTATGTCCATTTGTTGCATACTTAGTACATTATTTTCATAAAACATGCTTACATTTTGGTATGACATTTGGTTTGTTTAAAGCTCAAAAATAAATTCATTAACATTAGCTACGCCGTTCGTTAGTAGGTAGTGGTACCATAGGAATTGACAACTCCCGTTCCTGACATCCTAGGTATGTTTGGATGGAAGGAATGACCGAATTCGATACACATAACTCAGATAAATCTTTAATTCGTTTAAGGGTTTATCGCCACAGTCTCAAGGCTTGAATGTATACATTTTCACAATACCGCATAGATGTTTGTATCAGTAAAGCATGCATTATTTTTCAAAACATAAATTTTGATTATAATTTATCAAATGCATTGTTTTGTACATTTCTTTCTTATAGGGTCGAGTAAATGCTTTTAATCAATAAAGGCTTTTTTATTCACTCTACATTACATTTGTTTACTCAATAACATTTCAACATTTGTTTAAACATTACATTTAGTTATACATGAACATTTTTACATTGGTGGTTTTTTTGGGTAAGTGATTTAAGTAACGAGACGTGTGTAATATGATAAAAGCATGGTGGATACGCCACTGGTACTTCCTATATATAAATGCTTTTATGATATTACATATCGTAGCGTTATTTAAACCATTTCAATTTTGACATATTACATTTTACACAAATAACATAACTTTACAAAACATTGTTTTACAAATAACTCATTTTATACAAATTCATTTTTACTTGGTTATTTACATAACCATACATATTCTTTTATATCATCTGTTTCCTTATCGATTTTTATATGATTTATAAAACAAAAACATTTTTTTACAAGGTTCATGACTACTTTTGTTAAACATTTTCTTTAAACTTACAAGTCATGAATCCTAAATCAATAAAACCTATGTATCTCACAGGCATTTTTATGCTGACGTACCTATTTTCACATGTGTTTCAGGAAATGATGCATAGGATTGATCAAGTTACACATAGGCCGACTCGGGCCTTAGTGACAATAAAAGATGCAAGACTAGTTAATTATGTTATGCTTCCTTGTTGTTAAGACATTTTAATTTCTTTTAATCAATAAAACAACATTTAAATTTCCATGTGTTATGAAACAATGATTCTGTTACAACACTCCCCGATGATTCCGCCACGATTTGTTGTTTTACGTGGTCGGGGTGTGACAGAAAAGTTGGAATCAGAGCTCATGGTTATAGGGAATTAGGTTATTAGTAATGCTTTGACCTAGTCTATAACCTTCCTAGGACCCTAACGCGAGTTTACTTGCGTTCAGATCTTAAAACAATACCGTCACCTATCCTTAGGCGACAACCACAACAAGAACACAAATTTCGAATTCACTTCGAAAACCTATCATCTGTTCTAGGATGATTGATTACTAGGTTTTGAACCCTCTAAGTTTTCAAAATCTCGTCAAAATTTGGGTCTTATAATGTGAACACGTGCAAACTGGAAGGGTGAATGCCTGTACTCTGAGTTTTCTGTCTAAGGCTAGAGTGTTCGTACAAATCCGTAGTATCGGACCAGTCACTCTTACCTGGGAACTCTTGGGGTGAGTGTTCACTTATAGGCAAGCATGTCTTCAGTGATACATTAATATGACCCGTTTACTTTGATTTGTCGCCGTCTCATTTGTTTGCCTTAGGTAACAAACAAATGATCGCAATTTTATGCATTGCCATTCTGTTTTGATTATCCAATAACATTTCACTTGTTTCCTCCTATGTCTTTCACTTCCTCCAGAATGTCTCTTCATCGCAGCGACACTCAAATGTCTGAGCAAACTGCCAAATTTGCTCAGCGAATAAGCGAAGTAATCCTGAAGTCTGTGGATTTAAGTATCGCCATGTCTCGTCTCAATAATGGAGCCACTCAAGAAGCATCGAAAGAAGCAGAAGCCAAGCCTTCAAAAAGGTCAAGGAAGCGTAAAGCTTCAAAGAATTCTCCAGTCGTTACACCAAATCAAGCAGAACCTAGCCAGGTGGCAGCACCACCAGCCAAGAAGCCGTACTTGGGAACTGCTTCCTTGTGTAATCGATGCAACCGTCATCATCCAGATCAAACACCATGTTTCAAATGTACCCACTGTGGACAATGGGGACATTTGGTTGACGTGTGCCGCTTTGCTATCCAAAACAAAGCTGTTGCAAATCTTGCTGCTACTCAACTCCAAGCCAACCCTGCTCAAGCTCGCTTTCCACCTGGATTGTGCTACAACTGTGGTGAGACGAGCCATTTCAGGAATAAATGCCCAAAGATTGTCAATGCAAATCCAACCCACGGATGAGCATTTGGCTGATTAGAAGAAACTGCTGCTTTAAATAAATTTGAATCTTCTGCTTTTGTATCTTTTTTTGAATCCTGAAACAATCTGCTTTGTTTATAAATAAATTGTTGTTCATAATTCTGATGTACAAGTGTAGTTACATATGTGTATGGCATTTCCCTATGATACCTACATCAAGGAACTATGTTCTTTAAACAAACTACTTTTGTGATTTCCCCTTTCAAGTGATCGCTCATAATTTCCTCGGAAATTTTAAAGTACTCGTTTCATTCTAAGAAACAAAGTACAGGAAATAAAGTGACATTATGAGTAATCGTGCTTTTCGCACATCTGTGCCTTTGAATCCTTGGTAAGATAACTGAGGGTAATTTTTAATCTCATACCCATTACATTCTAATTTTCATAACAACATGCATAACATAAGTTTTCAAAACAACCTTCATGATTTCAAAATGTTTCATATAGTCTGAAAACAATATTAACACAGTATATTTTCTTAATATATCAAGTGCATGATTTCAAAAAGCATTATTCATATTTTCAAAAACCTTATACATAATTTCAAAATCTCATCTTGCATGATTTTAAAACATTTTATAAATATACTTACCTAATACACCTACTTTATTATATATAAGGTTTCAAAAACATTAAACACATTTTAAAAAGAACCCCATACATAGTTTTCAAAAACATTTTCTCATACATTGACTTAACCTTCAAACTCTGCTTCATATGTCGCCTTGGCATATCTAGCACCTCAACTTCATGAGCATTTTTACCTCATGTTTCGACTTAAGCACGTCTAGTGCAAGGTTTTGAAACGCCTCCCGCTTTTCAAATCCCAAAATCCATATGGGATCTTCTTACCTTCACAATTAGATCCTTGTGGATGATTATCATTCAAATCAGAGTCCTTCATTGGATTCCTTGTATGCCTTAATTCGAACATTCCGATTCCTTATAATCGAAATCGAATTTTCTTTTTAAGATCTTCCTATCTTTATAGTTAGATTCTTGGAAAATATTTAAAGTGCCAATCAAAATCCACGGATTGGATACCTGGTGTGCTTTAAATACATGTTCCCAATTAATCAAACAAATTAACAAAATGATAACAAATTAAAAGATCAAGATAAACAATTTTGTGGTTATGTGATTATGTGTTATGTGTTTTCTTTTATGCATTTTGTATTTTTAATCTAGATAATTCGTTATCCAAATCCTCGTAAAATCTTCCATATCTTCATGTGAAAGATTCATAGTAGGATATCCAAAGGTACTACCTTAAATACTTAATGGGCTTCTACGTAATAGTTAAGACCCTTGGATTATATAGTACCATTCCATAATTCAAAGAGACCCTTTGAGTGGTCTAGTCAAAAAAATTGATTCAGAATCTGGTTAAGAATGACATGTGATGATATAAGCTGAAAAGACTCCTTGGTAGTCTATTTAAATCATTTATCGATTTAATTAAAAGGACCCTGAGATGGTCTAGTCACACTCATCACAGGTTTGTTCATTTGGTTTTCCCCTACACATTATAAAATGCACTGTGCGGACTATGCAAGGAATTACATAATTATGGACGTGTACATAATTATGAAATTCAGTGCACAGAAAACCCTAGTAAGATTTATCATGTGTAAGAACCTATAGTGGCAACAATAACAAAACGTGAACAATGTAATGAAGGTATGGTGGACGTACCAATAACGCTTTATATACTTGTATATAAGTGTCCCTCTTACATTGCAAGCATGATGTTATTAAAGTTACTAGAAGTTCAGAACCTTAACCAGTGTTGTTTTATCTTTTCAACTTCATGTTTCAAGAACTCTCACAAGTTTCCTCTAAATAAATTTCGGGACGAAATTTCCTGAAGTAGGGGAGACTGTGACACCCATGCCTCCACGGCCATCAAACAAATACCAAATCAATGAAATATTGTATTTCATACTTGGGATTTGTATAAATATGTGTATCAATTGCACATATCAATTCTCGTTCGATTTCGAGCTCTAAATCGCTTTCTGGGAAGTTATACGTGCACTGATGCGTAAACGTAATCAAATTAACTCGAAAAACACTCTGGAATAGTGACATGGGCTTAACATACCTTAAATAACCTTTACATAACTTAGAAATAAGTTTTGGAGGGTTTGGTATGCCGAAATCAAGTTTATTCGCTTACATGGACTAATTTCGACAAACTGCGAAAGTATGCCGATTCATACTGTAACAAGCATTACAGAACATGATCATAAGTTAAACATGCCTTAAATATCCTTTACATAGCTTAGAAATAGGCTTTGAGGTGTTTGGTGCGCAAAAATAAACTTATTTGATCAACAGGGACTAAAAGCGTCAAAAAGTGCATAAGTTTGCATTTTCGCGCATATCTTACGTTCTGAATATATCCGGACATCCAAAAATTTATGTAATCATTAAAATATTTTATTTTAGTGATTTACATTATAAAATTCCATTCGTCGCTTAATTTGGATCGTTTTTGCGTTCGTTACGACTTCCGTCGTAATTAACCAAACAACGCAACCGTACGACCAAACGAACCGACATCCAAGATGTTTTTGAGAATATTTTAAATTCCCTATACTTTATCATCATTTTAGAGCTTTGAAATGGGGTTAACGAGGCTTAAAAGTACCAAAAATCAAGTTTTACAAGTGCAGGGACCATTTTTGAAATTTCTGACCAGATTCAATGAACCTAGTCCAATTTTGAAGTGTTGATTGTTTTAATGGATGGTTTTGGATGCTATGGGCTCAAATTTGTTGGTTTTAAATATCCCCATGGTTTTGAAAACCATGAGCCCAAGTGGAGGGCCAAGATCAAAGCACGAAATGCGAGGAACGACCCTAACGGTTTAGCGAATCCTATATAAACCCATGCCTTCACTTCATTTCAACTCACACTTTGGTTCAATCAGCTCTAAGTTGAAGTTATTACTTCATACCTGAGTTGTTTGGGTCAAAACATCCTAGCTTGGACCCTTTGTAAGTCTCTTTCGTGCTTTTTATGCGTTTGTAGCACGAAAGTCAAACAGTGTTTGACTTTCTGCTTTGACCACGAGTTGGTCAACACGAAGTTCGTTGAACTTTGCAACGTGAGCGTAATCACGATGGTCATAGTCCCTTGTGACTATACCTACTGATTACCACGTTGATTAGGTGTAGTGACGAGTCGTAGTTTCGGTAAAAATACGTATTCTTGCGTATCAAGAACCTTTGTCTTGATATCAAACTTGTTTTCAAACTTCATTAAACATGTTCTAACATGTTTAACTGTCACTTTAGGTTTAGTGCTTATATAGGGTCGTAGAATAAGCGGTCTAAACAACCGCTTAGACTTTCGAACCCGACCCATTTGGTCGATCATTAGGATCCGACCAAGCATATTATGTGACCATAGTTGCATAGGGAATAACCTTCCGAGGTTATACCTTATGGTCACTTCGTTTGAGTAGTTATATGAAAGGTAGTTTATATGCCTTAGGTAAATGACCAAAATGCCCTTTTTACGCATAAATTCATTTTAAGCATATGTAACCTAAATTTTGACATCTAAACTAATTAGGTAACATTATTAGACATGTTAAGGCATATATTACTTGTCATAGGACAAGTTAGGCGGTCCGAACGCGTTTTACGTGAACGACGCGTTAAAGTAGCGTAAGCTACCTAAACGGGTCGTAATGGGTCATAAGTACTTAGGATAGGTTTCCTTTTAGAAAGTAGGCTTTGTTAAACCATATTACATGAGTTCCTATACTCATTTGGTTTACGAAACCTCATTCTATCCGATCTTCCGATTTAGGTCCGGTTTATTTACATAGTTACCTATATTAGGTGTCGTTTGATTCCGTGATCCCTCTAGCTTTGCTTGGTTGTTGTTCAAGACTTCTGGTCACCCTAAAGTGAGTACATAGACCCCTCTTTTACTGTTTTTCAAACATTTTGGGGTGGAACACATGTGCCTACTTGTTAATTTCATGCTTTCCATGTTTTCATATCATATACTTGTTATGTTCATTAGTATACTATTAGTACATGATTTCATTATGTTTTTGCTATGTATGTCCATTTAGTGCATACTTAGTACATCGTTTTACATTACATTACATTTCATGCTATGTATGTCCATTTAGTGCATACTTAGTACATCGTTTTACATTTCATTTCATGCTATGTATGTCCATTTAGTGCATACTTAGTACATTATTTTACATTTCATTTCATGCTATGTATGTCCATTTGTTGCATACTTAGTACATTATTTTCATAAAACATGCTTACATTTTGGTATGACATTTGGTTTGTTTAAATGGCTCAAAAATACATTCATTAACATTAGCTACGCCGTTCCTTAGTAGGTACTGGTACCATAGGAATTGACAACTCCCGTTCCTGACATCCTAGGTATGTTTGGATGGAAGGAATGACCGAATTCGATACACATAACTCAGATAAATCTTTAATTCGTTTAAGGGTTTATCGCCACAGCCTCAAGGCTTGAATGTATGCATTTTCACAATACCGCATAGATGTTTGTATCAGTAAAGCATGCATTATTTTAAAAAACATAAATTTTGATTATAATTTATCAAATGCATTGTTTTGTACATTTCTTTCTTATAGGGTCGAGTAATTGCTTTTAATCAATAAAGGCTTTTTTATTCACTCTACATTACATTTGTTTACTCAATAACATTTCAACATTTGTTTAAACATTACATTTAGTTATACATGAACATTTTTAAATTGGTGGTTTGTTTGGGTTAGTGATTTAAGTAACGAGACGTGTGTAATATGAAAAAAACATGGTGGATACGCCATTGGTACTTCCTATATATAAGTGCTTTTATGATATTACATATCGTAGCATTATTTAAACCATTTCAATTTTGACATATTACATTTTACACAATTAACATATCTTTACAAAACATTGTTTTACAAATAACACATTTTATACAAATTTATTTTTACTTGGTTATTTACATAACCATACATATTCTTTTATATCATCTGTTTCCTTATCGATTTTATATGATTTATAAAACAAAAACATTTTTTTTACAAGGTTCATGACTACTTTTGTTAAACATTTTATTTAAACTTACAAGTCATGAATCCAAAATCAATAAGATCTATGTATCTCACAGGTATTTTTATGCTGACGTACCTATTTTCACATGTGTTTCAGGAAATGATGCATAGGATTAATCAAGTTACACATAGGCAGACTCAGGCCTTAGTGACAATAAAAGATGCAAGACTAGTTAATTATGTTATGCTTGCTTGTTGTTAAGACATTGTAATTTCTTTTAATCAATAAAACAACATTTAAATTTCCGTATGTTATGAAACAATGATTCTGTTACAACACTCCTCGACGATTCCGCCACGATTTGTTGTTTTATGTGGTCGGGGTGTGACATTGGCGTAAAGCTTTTCCTTTCTTAATAGACTTAAAAGTGCGTGCAAATGCTTTGCATGTTCCTCTTTACTCTTAGAGTAAATTAGAATATCTTCTATAAAGACAATTATGAATTTATCCAAATATGGCTTACATATTCGGTTCATCATGTCCATAAATGTGGCTAGGGCATTGGTTAAACCAAATGGCATGACAGTAAATTCATAATGGCCATACCTCGTTCTAAATGCGGTTTTAGGAATGTCCTCTTCCTGTACCTTTAATTGATGATATCCTGACCTTAAATCGATTTTAGAGAAAAATCGAGCTCCTTGCAGTTGATTGAACAGATCATTGATTCTTGGTAATGGATACCAATTCTTAATCGTGACCTTGTTTAATTCACGGTAGTCAATGCACATACGCATTGATCCGTCCTTCTTTTTGACGAATAAAATCGGTGCTCCCCATGGCGATGAGCTTGGCTGTATGAATCCCTTCTCCAATAATTCGTCTAACTATTTCTTCAGTTCCTGCATTTCGGCAGGTGCCAAACGGTAAGGTGCTTTGGCAATTGGTGCTGTTCCGGGTAGCAGATGGATTCTGAATTCGACTTCTCTGTTTAGTGGTAGCCCTGGCAACTCTTCTGGAAATACATCTGAAAACTGAGACACTACTGGAATGTCTTTTAGTTCTTTTCCTTTAGTGTTAGTGATTATAGAAATCAAATACACTATGGATCTTTTTCTTATACAGCTTGCAGTTTTCATTACAGAGATGAATTTAGTGGATCTAGAGGGCCTTTCTCCTTTAATTGTGATATTTTCACCCTTTGGTGAATTTACTTGAATTGACTTTTGATCACATAAAATACTGGCTTTATTGACTATTAACCAATCCATTCCTAATACGATATCAAATCCTGCCAGATTCATTGGGTAAAGATTTGCAATAAAATTTTGATTTAAAAATTCTATTCTTGCTCCCTGCAAGATTTCAAAAATCCTAACCGTTTCTCCATTCGCTGTCTCGACTAGACATTCTTGTGAGAGTTTAGTTAATGGCTGATTGAGAAGTTTGCAAAATAAAGTATTAATAAAACTTTGGTTTGCACCAGAGTCAAATAATACTTTAGCAAAACCAACATTAACTAAAAACGTACCGGCTATTACGTTCGGAATCATTTTGGCTTCATCTGCAGTCAGAACAAATGCTCTAGCATTTTTAATGTTCTTGTTGTTCACGGATGGAGCTAGTTTCGGGCAGTTCGGCTTGATGTGACCTTTTTCTCCACAGTTGAAGCATAGTCCATTACTGGATTTTCTTCTGCAATCTTCTTCCTTGTGTCCTGGTGCCTTGCAGAAATTGCAGTGAGTGGAGCATTTTCCCGAATGCTTCTTCTTGCAGGCCTTGCAGTATGGTGCAGAGGTAGAACCTATATTCCTACGGTTGGAATTCCCTGAACGGAATTATTGGGTAAGCCTTTGAGCTAGGTTTCTCCTCTGGTCTTCTTCTCTAGTACGAATTAATTCATATGTCAAAGTATTGGCTAGTTCTACTGCTTCTTCTATAGTTTGGGGTCTAGCTGCCATGAGTACATGTCTAATCTCTCCAATTAATCCCTAGATGTAACGGGAGATTAATACCGGTTCAGGTGATGCAAGGGTTGGTACTATTCTAGCATATTCAAAGAATGTGGTAGTATACCCCTTACTATCTACCCCGGTCATCGTAAGGTTTAGGAACTTATTGGCTATCTGTTCCTTTTCATTGGGAGGGCATAATTTCCTTTCTACCATATTCTTAAATTCCTCCCTTTCCATGTTGTAAACCCTATCGCTTCCTCTTGACTGGTGGATAGTGTTCCACCATTCTAAGGCTGAGTTTTTAAACAGATTAGATGCAAACATTATCTTGTCTTCTTCAACACACTTGCTTATTTTTAAAACAGCCTCAGTCTTTTCTATCCAGCATAGAGCAGCAATGGGTCCTTCATTGCTCGAGAATTCTATTGGTTTGCAGGACCAGAATTCTTTGTAAGAACAACCATAAGGCATGGTTCTTCTTCTTTTGGGAATGGGCACCTGCAGTACGAGTCCATTGTTTACACTGTGTTCTTGTTCAGTTGGTCGCTTACTGCTATGCTTACTTTTATTATCTACTTCCTTAACAGTTTGAAGAATATATGGCATTGCATCTATGATTCCTTGTGCCACTATGTGTTGGATGGCACTATTATCCACTTGGTTTCCATGGTTATTGTTGTTCGGATTCTCATTATTCAGATTATCATTATTCGGGTGGTTATCACTCTGATTTTCCTGGTTCACTTCGTTGTCCATCTGAATTTTAAACAATTACCACGTATTAATATCACAAAATAATATTTAATACAGCCAATCACATGACACGCATTTTGGTCAAAAGCGTCGATCATTGCGACTTTACTCTATTCATATAGTATGCATCTATTACACACCAGTACTGAAATTAAAATTACAATACCGACTGAAATTTAAAGTTACACTACTAATAATAAACATCCGTAGTTTTTTTTTCATACACATACACACATATTTTATTATTATATTATATTATTATAACCTTTTCCACCATCACTTCTACGGACATGGATTCATCCAGAAATCCATATTGTGCTCATCGTACTTCCAGACGAGTCGCTCTCCCACCTGTCTCATCCTTTCACTATTCTCTAAAATTTCCTCACCAAATGTCCTAAGTTCTTGTACGTTTTCTACACTCATTGGGGGTGCAGGTTCTAGGACTGGGTTCGGAATTTGGGGTGCGGGTTCCTGGTACGAAGGTGTAGGGGCCTGGTATAGGTAAGGATTTTCTAGAATCTCCCTAATGAATACATCATTATCGTAATAGGGATCTAGAGGATCTAACCCTGGGTAGGCTCCTAGGTTTTGCATGGGCATGTCTTCATGTATCGGGTAACGTTGCACAGAGTCCCTATTGTCATCCCACCATGGGTCGTAATTTGGGTCTAAGGGATTTGGTGCGGGTACCCTAGGAATCTCCTCCGGGTTAAAATCATGCATTTCTACTTGATTTTCGGGGTTTTCTATTTCCATCGGTTGGTCAGGAATTGGTGGTTGTGGTTGGGGTGCTATCATTTGTTCCAGGTTAGGTCAGCTGTAGTGGTTGCTAGGATGTGGATGTTGGCTATACCCCTATTAATCATTTCCTGGGCATAGGCATCAGTTTCTCTTTTGGCTGCTGCTAGTGCCCTTTGGCTTCTACGCTCATGTGCTCCCCTACTGAACCATCCCCTCTTTTTCTGAGGAAATGGCTCTTTAGATTGAGCCTTAAATACGAATATCCCTTCTTCCGTATCAGCAGAGTACCTCGAAAGGGCAGGCTGAGAAGAGGCACCTTCGCTTCTAGGCGAGCCAGACAATTGATGGTACGCGCCAGATGGTCCTTGGTCGCTCACACTGTAAACTAACAAATAGTCAAATAACACATAACAAGAAAATATAATTATGCACGTATTCTCGTAATTTATTTCCTAACAATTTGAATTTTGGTGTCAGTAGAACACTTCTATGGCTGAATTAGTGGCTTAGCTCTGATACCACCTTCTTTCGCAACCCTCGATCCCTATTTCTTCGGGAACGGGCGACCGCGAGCCAGTTTCGGTGGTATCTGGTATTGTCTAATTTTGGCAGCAGAAATTACATCAGGACCGTAGTTAGGAAATATTTTATCAGAGTAAAATACCACACTTTCATAATATCAAACACATGGGATAAAACCCAAGTTTTAAGTACACACATTTTCATAGGAATAAATCCTATTTTTATTTAATAAAAACATCTATTTCTTTTTAGGTAACTTTATTGCCACTTTTCAAAGCCTTCATTGCTGTCAAACTGGCTTCTATTTGGCTTTCACATTTTGTTACCTGAAACGCGTTTAAAAACATTTTGTCAGTGGGAAATACTGGTGAGTGAATCCCAGTTTAATCAAGTTTAAATAAAATCCATTGTACAGTATTGATGGCGGTCTCGCAATTACATTTGTTTCCAAGTCATATCAATTACCACCCACGGTATTGTCAAACCCGACTTGTGGAAAAGTTACACCTCGCAAGGCAGAAACTAATTTTGTATACAAAACCCCAACATACCGACGATAATTCTATCCTTACAAATACTCAATAACTGCTTAATATATAATTAATTGTGTGAGGTTTTGTAAAAACAATTAACAAAAAGGAGATTACTCACATTGCTGTCTTTGGTTTTCAGTAAGGATTTCCTGGGAATAATCTATAATTTACACAAATGCACACGTGTTAGTATATTAACCCATTTTAACATTAGCAATACCCTCCCCGAGACGGTATTCCAACGACTACGTCGGGCAGAACCACGACAGCCGTTACGGAACCCTAGATCAATCGGGCAGAGTATATAATACGTATCCAGGGGTTATGATACTTACAACGGAGCAGAACTTCGTTATTTAGGGGGGTATTATGCCCGAGTATAGTGCCTACTATAAGAAAATTTAGAGAGAAAGTCGAATTTTGAACGGACAGACTGAACTGCCGATGCATGCTACTTATAGGGCCTGATTTGGCCTTTTACGCGGCCCGCGTAAACAGAGACCACGGGCTACGCGGCCCGCGTAGTAGTCCGGGTAGGGTTTAGCTTGTCCGGGTCAGCTTCCTAGTCTCGACATGTGGCTGCCACGTGGCAGCCCAGGGTTTCGCCAGCCTTTACTCTGTCGCGGCCCGCGTAAGCTTAAGGGGTGGCTTACGCGGCCCGCCTAAACCCCAATTTTCATGTTTTTAATTTATTTTTAATGGCATAACGTATTTTGGGATCGGTTTTCACGTATGGGGTGTTTTTAGGGACATATTGGGATATTTTAAATATTTTTAGGGTGTCGAAAAATTTATGAGGGTGTCGGTTTTCGTTAGGGTTGTTATATAAGCTTCGTACTACAACTCGAATTAGCATACGACCAGTATAGAGAAAGGACCTTCTGAACCCATTTACCATATTTCAAATTCTGTACCCAAGACTTTTGAAACCTCAACTGAGAAGCCAACATCGGAGGAGTTCATACCAGTTGTCCCTGAAACTCCCGCTCCAAAGATAATACCTATGGACCCAAATTACTCATATTTCTTACCTCCAAGTCTTGGAATCCTAAACTTGGATTATACCTGTCCTGACCTTATTCATGACGCATATTATTCATTGACCATAGAATCCTTGGATTCCACTTTTGCAAAGATTTCCTAATATAGAAGATTTCGACTACCCATAAAAAGCTTCAGTACCCGTACTGAAGCTTTCAGAGAACCAAGGAGAAAACTTTCAGAAATAGGTTGAAGAAGGAACTTCCTTTTTATAATTCATTTCTATAGTAGTCCCTATTAGGACATATATATCTTTTAAGTCCCTGCGTGGGCAAATTTCCTTGTTTAAAGACCCGTTTAGGGAAATTATTATGATTCTTTAGGACTTTCTATGAAAAGTTTCCTTTTTGAAATTTACTTTGGTATTAAACAGTATACGTATGTATTATGTCCTAAATCAGAACGTCATTTCAATTTATGATTGCTCTGCCATTATATATCAAAGAAAATCTTAAAGGTATAACCTAGCCTATATGTCATTTTCGACATAGCTAAAATGGTAAAGCCTTTTTAAGATAATAGATCCTTGTTAACACCTAAGAACGTGATTAACACTCTTGACAAATGTGGTTCGTGAAAATCACAATAGTCATCCTAATATTGGATTCTTCCAATTTCTTATCTAGCCTAGTGATTTCGAAATCATGGCTCAAATCATCAGATAAGATGATCATATCATAAACACCCCTTAGTGATGAAATGCCTACGGGCTATATCTATTGTCCTAAAAGACAAAAGACAGTTGTAGTCTTTGACTCTCTGTCAAGAAAGGTAATGAACTATATTCAAACTTTAATGCCTCGATCCCTTAAGATCATGACTTATAAATTCAAAAAAAAAACCTGATTATCAAATTAACCAAATATGAAAAGTTTAAATAAACCTGATTATCAAATTAACCAAATATGGTATATTTATACCATGGTTAATGAATCATCGAAGATGATGATTCCAAAATAAACTCCTAAGCAAAAATTATTGACAATTGTTATAGAAAACAAGCTTCAGCATGTATGAATCAGATGAAGTCAACAGTCATCCCAATATGAGGAATGGCAATACAAGGATGAATGTAACGGCTGCAGAATTACAGACAATGATAGATAAAGCTGTCACTCAAGCCATTGACAGGTAGTTCAAAGATTCAAGTGGTGCTCGCAGTGGGACCCAATTTGTGCCTCACACGAAACCACCTTCTAAGATACATACGTCTTATAAGAATGATTCTCATCATTCTTCAAATCAGAGAAGTGTTCCATCCAGACAAATTGTGCTCAATCAGGAGCCACGTGTTAAGACCTGCTCTTATAAATACTTTGTCTCTTGCAAACCAAGGGACTTCACAGGAGAAAAAGGAGCCATCGATTGTATGACATGGCTGGATAAGATGGACACAGTAGTAGACATCAGTGGTTGTGCAGAGCAGGATATTGTGAAGTTTGTTTCACAATCATTCAAAAGAGAAGCGTTGGCATGGTGGAGATCATTAATCCAAGCCACAGGGAAGATCCTACTTTATAACTTGTCTTGGGATCAATTTGTTGCACTGATCAAGGAAAATTTCTGTCCTCAGCATGAGGTAGAAAAGATAGAAACAGACTTCTTGACTCTGGTCATGCAGAATTTAGATTGTCAGGCATATGGAACAAGTTTCAACACTATGTCCCGCCTAGTTCCCTATTTAGTCACCCCTGAACCTAAACGCATAGCGCGTTTTATTGGAGGCCTGGCACCAGAAATTAAGGGAAATGTTAAAGCATCGAGGCCTACCACATATAGGTCCGTGGTGGACTTATCCTTATCTCTCACTTTAGATGCAATCAGGAATAAGTCTGTTAAGACTTCTGGCAAGGGAAAAAGAAAAGGAGAAGAGGAAAGCTTTCTTCAATCTAACAAGAAGAAGAAGGGAAGTTCTGAGCACAGGAAAGATTATGAGTTTAGGAAAAACTCGAGTCAGTCTACTAACAGACCCAAATGCAGCAACTGCAGAAAGCATCATACAGGAAAATGTACGATCGACCCACGTGCTAAACTGTGTGGAATTTGAAAGACCAAAGGTCACAAGACTTTAGATTGCAAGGAGTTGAAGAACGCGACTTGTTACAACTGTAACGAGGAAGGGCACATCAAAACCAACTGCCCAAAACTTATAAGGAAGCCTAAAGAGGCCAAGAAAACCAACGCATGAGTCTTCTAGATGAACACCCAGGAGGCAGTACAGAATGATAACATCATAACAGGTACCTTTCCTTATCAATGATGTTTACGCGGGAATTTGTTTGATTCTGGAACAGATAAGTCTATTGTGGACAATAAATGTTGTAAACTGTTGTATCCGCCTGTTAGGACTCTAGACATATAACACGAGGTAAAATTGGCCGATGATACTTTAGAGACTGCTTCAACAATCTTAGATATATATTTTATATCTATTAGGAATCACTCTTTTCTGATATCCTTATGGCAAGCTTTCAAGCTATCCAAATTTATCAATATAATAAAGACAGATGTGACATTTTGATCCCCTGTAAAAAAGGTGATGGACTAGGTCCAAACCTTAAATGCCATTGATGGCCTTTTTATGGCCTAGGCTAAGTATAATTGATATATATTTAATAACATTCATTAAGAATGTTCGTACTATATTAGCCTGATGATACCATGGTTAGTATATGTTAGGTCATTAGGATGATGAATAGTGGTTATTGGATTGCAACTAAGTAATTGTTTCATTTGGTGTTAGGAACCAAGTCTCGAGTATGACAAACTCGGATAAGACAACCGTCAATCGTGCCATTGATGATGCGACACATGCTAATGATGCTACAATTGTGAACCTCAAAATTGACAAAGATGTTCTCCAAGCTATGATTGATGGAGCTGTTGGAAAAACTGTGAGAAAGGTCATGAAAAAGTTCAAGGAGCCCAATACTACTTGCTCCAAATCTCATTTAAAACCACACTTCCTTACTCACGAGAAGGATCTTGTTTATGCCTCGGATGCAAAGAATGAACTAAAAAGGAAAATGGAGGAAGATACCTCCCAGACTTCTAAGAAAAAGGGTAAGCTTGAGTTCAGTAAGAACAAACAAAAGTCCAACAAGAAACCTATATGCAAGACCTGCAAGAAGCACCATCTAGGGAAGTGCAGGTTCGAATCAAAATCCCAATCGCAGCCTAGGGTTTGTGGGACCTGCAAATCAAGTGAGCATAAAACGTTGGATTACAAGGACATAAAGGATGCAGTTTGCTTCGGCTGTAACGAGAAAGGCCACATCAAGACTACATGCCCTAAATCTGTCAAGGGAAGTGCGGCTAAGGATAGAAAGACTAAGAATGAAAGCGCTTAAACTCTCCTGATGGATGCCAGAGGTAGTTCACATCAATAATGACATCAGGTACATTCCTTATCATTTATCAGAAATATAAATGCTAAGAGTTCTGTTTTGATTCGGATACCAATAAATCCTTCATAAATGGTAAGTATAGCAAACTTTTAAAATCCTCCACAAGAACCCTAGATATTAAGTGTAAGGTAAAACTTACAGACGAAAATCATAGGAACCATTTCTTCTGTTCTTGTCAGAAATCTTCAGTCGTAAAATTCTAGAGTACCCTCTCTCCAGATGAAGTACGCCAGTATATGTAGTTTGATATCTCTTTGATTTCTATCAATTGTGAATACCAGACTGTATGATAAAAGCGCCATATGAGGATTGGTGTATCTTAATATGTTCCATAGATTGATTCCATGCCTGATCAGTATGGAGGTTTAATGCATGGAACCACTAAGATATCCCAATGGTTATGTTGTACTGAAGTCAGCTAATGGTATTCAAAGAAGATATCCAGAATGGAATTGTCCAAGTAAGTGTCCCTGATTAAGGTATCCATGGATTCGTAAAGAAACTGTGTCATTTGCTGTCACAGGCGATGATAATAAGACCGGGGCTTGAGATTTGGAAAGATCTCTGTAATCTCCTTGTGTCTTGATTGTCTTCTCCAAAGACTACCCTTTTTACCTCCTGAGACTAGTAGAGTTAAGATTAACATCCCGCTTAGGGCTGCAGTATTGTGAAATCTTCATGTCGATTAGTACCACCAATTAGGGAATAATAGAAACCCTAAATAGATGAATTTTAAGATAAAGGTTCTTAAAGCCTAATACGTAATTCTAAGAGTTCCGATATTATTAATTAAGAAAGACGGTTCATTATGCGTATGCACTGATTACCGCAACCCTACATAGGCAACAATTGAGAATCGCCATCAGCTGCCCAGGATCGTCGATTTGTTCGACTAACTGTAAGGAATAGCTATTCCTTAAGATTGGTTTTAAGCAGTAGTTGGAATAACCATCTCACCATAAATAAGCTCTCCTGTAACTAATAGTTAGTATGTAAGCATCAAGGCTGCTCCTTTGGAGACCTCATTTAGATGAGATGTCAAACATCTGTTGTTGGACAGAAGTTTAGTAAGTCCGAATTAGCAGGACCTAAAATTACCTTGGAAACAACAAATAAGATCATACGAATTCGTAATCGTCTGAAAGTTGCCAGTAATCGGCGGAAAATCAAGGATTTATGAAGTAGCAACCCTCTTAAGTCCTTAATAAGGAATAAGGTTCAATTGAAGGTATCGCCCTAAGAAGGGTGTGCTGAACTTTTAATTATCGGGTTAGTTAAGCTCTGGATATATAGGATCATTCGAGGAAATCGAATATATCAAAGATCAATATCTTATAAGCTAAAACCTATTTAAGGAGCTTGGTGGAGCTCGCAATGTGTTCCGCACTTGTAATTTAAAGATATGAATATACAATAAGTAAAGAGCATAGTCACAAAATGATGTGCGGATTAATAAAAATTTATATTTGGTGGTGAAATCAGCATCGATTGAGGAATGACAAGATTAGAAGCTCCAAAAGGATACATGTACCTACTATAAAGGACATCTTGGGTGCCTGGAGGGCCCCCAGATATGCTGTGGAAGATTAAGTCCATTATAAGATAGAAAGTACTTCCATCTTTTGAGTAAATCTCGAGGTCGAGATTTATTTTAAGGGGGTGAGGATGTAACACCTCGTAAAAGCACGTCCAATGATGTATTGACACGTGTAATAAACCCTAATAAAGTGAAACGTTGAATTTAAGGGACATTTTTTCGAAAAATTGAAAACTTTGAATGCGTAAGGACTAAAAGTGTCAACGTGCTTAGTATAGGCCTTCGAATGACATTACACGGTGTTCCTATTCACTTATGAGCCACTTGTTGATCAAGAGTAGCCGTTAGCGTAATTAATTATAAGTTTGCGCGATAAAGGGTTAAAAGCGTCAAAATGTTAATTCTTACCTCTGAGTGACCTTTAACAAACTGAGAGCTTCATGATGGTTGATTATACTCTCGGGGATGCCAAATATTGGCCATCTAAGGCTTTTATGCCTTTAAGCGACGTTACGCGCAACTTTACAAGTTTAAGGGGTTAAAAGCGTCAATATGTTTAATTATATCTCTGAATGACCTTTTTACAAACCTGAAGAATCGTGATGTTTAATAATACTTTCAAGAATTCCTAATATGGATTAGATAAGGCTTCGATGCTATTAAACGATGATATACTCAAGTTTGCGCATTAGAGGGACTAATTGCGTCAAACTGCAAAAGTATACCAATCCGTATGATATGGAACCTTCCGGAATATGATCATAAGTTAAACATGCCCTAAATATCCTTTAAATAGCTTAATTATAGGCTTAGAGGTGTTTGGTGCGCAAAAATAAACTTATTTGATCAACAGGGACTAAAAGCGTCAAAAAGTGCATAAGTTTGCATTCTCGCGCATATCTTACGTTCTGAATATATCCGGACATCCAAAATCTTATGTAATCATTAAAATATTTTATTTTAGTGTTTGGTTTAATAAAATTCCATTCGTCGTGTAATTTGGATCGTTTTTCGCGTCCGTTTGTGTTTCGTCGTAATTAGCCGAACAACGCAACCGTACGACCAAACGAACCGACATCCGACATATTTTTTAGCATGTTTTATGTTCCCTATGTTTAGGCACCATTTTAGAGCCTTGAAAATGGCTTAACGGGCCTTAACCGTGTCAGAAAGGGCTTTACAAGCTTACAGGGACTAAAACTACAACTTCTGAAAGTTGTTGTGTGTGTTTGATCTGTGCAGGCCGTAGCCTACGCCCCCTGCAGCGTAGCCTACGCCCAGGTCTAGGCAGCTTCATTTTTTTGGCTTGCAGCCCACTCCAAGCCATTCTAAACCACTAAAATCAATTCTAGGTGCTCTTTGATGGTATTAAAACATGGTTTTACACCTGTAACAATCTCATAATCCTTTCCAACACTTGTCATGATCCTATGCAATCCCAAAAACTATATAAAGGGCCTTGAATTCATTTGAAATTCACACCCTTTTCTTGGGTTTTTGCTCCCTATCTCAAATCTGAGGATCCTGATCATTTAGAGTCTCCTTTTGAGTTCTTTTCAGTCCTAAGAACCACTTGTAAGTGTTCCTTTGGTGCTTAGATATTTTGTTTGGCTCTTAAAGCCGAAAAGTCAAGCGTTTGTGATAAACACTTTAACTTTTAGTAAGGTCAAGCCATGGTTCGCAACGAACATGGCTACGTGATCGTAATTAGGTAGGTGTTAAACCCTCAAAAGGGCACCTCCTAATTATCACGTTTACTTAGTTAAATGTCGGGTCAAACTAATTAAAATAAAAGTCAAACGGGTCAGTTTTTAAATAAAATTCATAACTAATAATATAGAAGCTATAAAATCAGTTTTGTCACTTTAATAACTTGGTAAATATTAATTGAACATGTCTAAGCATGTTCAACCGGACAATTCTAAGTTTAGGCTCGGTTCGCAACCGAAAGTCGCAAGAGTTGACTTTTGCTTTGACTTTCAGTTCTGACCCGATTTAGCTTAGTTTAGATATGCCTTAGGATTCCTTTAGGACCATATTATATGTTAGTATAACCCTCCAAGGTTATACAACATGGTTCCATAGAAATCCTAGTTCATTGCATGTTTCCGTTAAATGCTTAAAAGTTGACCATTATGCCCTTTTGATATAAAAACGAGATTTTTGAAAATGTGAAAGGACAAAAACCTTTATTACTGATTTATAAGCATGTCCTAAAATTTTGACATCAGTTTTTGGTCTAAATTAGGAGTTATGCTCGATATCGTAAAATGAACGCTTTTTATTAATTAAACGGTATTTTCGGCATAAAACCTACTTAAACCCAAATTTTGACACCAAACTTTCTACCCACTGATGTAATATATTATTTAGGGATTTTTGGAAATTTTTATTAAATTTTAAACTGATCATAACAAAGAGTTCTTGCATAGACTCGGTAATTGAAGAGAATGCCCTTTTCGCTAATAAAATGAGTTTTACACATCCTTTACATACCAAAACTTTTTCTACTAATTTTATATGTTAAGTAAGTTATTTTAAACAGTAAGGGCTGATAAAAATCTCAGATTTCCTTAATCAACCCGAATATCATTAAATACCGACTTTTATGCGATTTAGGCGCATAGTATGGTTTAAAACCATATTTGGCACCTAAGGATTGTTACCTACTGATGTTATGAATAAATTTTTTTTACTTTAACAGTATGTAAAAGTTGTAAACTCAGATTTCCAAATTTAACCTTTAAAGCTTATGTGAAATGACCAAAATGCCCCTACGGTGCATAGTTTGGCTATAAATGATAAATTTCACATATATACAATATCTTACTGATATGACTTGCAAAAAAATATTTTTACTGATCATTTTAGACCAGCACCTCAGATTGTCATTTAACCTCTTTTATAATCTTTAAAATGACCAAAATACCCCTACGGGGCTTAAAATGATTTTAAATTCGTTTTGGGCATAATGGAAGATATCCTACTGATATCACAACATATTTAAGGCATATTAACTTGTGAAACATGTTCATGACTCATTTGGTTACCCGTTATACATTTTTCGCATTCGGTACGGTTTATGTAACTAGTTTGCATAAATTAACCGAAACGGGTCAAACCTTATCATTTTCACTTCAAAATTCAGAATGTGTTTAGTTTACCCATATTATACAAGTCTCCATACTTGTCGGGTCTAAATCACATTCAAATTCGGTCTTCGCTTAATCTTGCGTTTTGAACCGTAAACCTTTCCTTAAAACTAACCGGTCTAAGTTTCAACTTAAATAAGACCCGTTAGAAATCTAATAGGTTAATAAAACCTTCGTTCCAGATTGAGAGCCCCAGTAGAGGTACTTGTGCTTGCTGATTTGAATATACGGCTAAGAATAAAATTACATTTTAGCTCAGGTAAATACTTTTAACTTATTTTCCGTTATACAGGCTTGGGATATGGTATTATTATAAAAATACCGCTTGATCGGGTGTAGAAACCTTTTAATAGGAGATTATTAAATTGCATAATCTTGTTTTAATCAGTATTGCTTGATAACAAATAACATTGGGGGTTAATGACCGTGTTCTGGATATCCTTGGCTCATTTAAAAAGCGTAAATGGCCACAACTTATGCACATGGTGTAGGCATACACCTGCCTGTTGCGTATGTAAAAGAGATACTCACTCGTGAGGTAACTTCTTGTGAGTTTATATTTGTGGTGTGTCGATTAATCTTGATCGGTTTGTTTAAACACCGGCCCTAAATGTTGGACAAACATGTAAATCTGATACAAGATTGTTATTAATATAATTGTCCCAAGTTATAAAAGAAGATTTTATGCCTTGTGCATCCAAACTAATTTTATAAACACTTTTCAAAAGAGTTAGTTAATTGTATTTACCAGTGTAAACTGACGTATTTTCCAAAAAGGTTAAGTGACAGGTACTGTACGTAATTTGGCTGGGAGCTCAGGGCGTTAATAAGGAATCTTGCAAGTTCTAAACGTCTAAAGTCTATTGAATAGTGTTTATATTTCTGCTTTAAGATCCGCCTGTGGATCCATCTTACAATCCGTTTGTAATATTTGATGTTACTTTTGAATCGGGTTGTAATATATTTATTTTAGACTTCCGTTGTGCATTGAACTGTGATTATTTGACAATGATGATATCAACTACGTCACGATACTCCCCACCGGGCCTACCAGTAATACGTGGAAATATCGGGGTGTGACAATTAGTGAGCCCAAAAGGCATCACTAAAAACTCATAGTGGCTATAGCGTGTTCTGAATGTGGTCTTGTGTACGTCTTTGTTGTTGGTGCACTTATGTCTGCACTTTGTCTGTATTCGGTCACAATGTAAAACGATGTCTTGTTAGTCTTGTAAGTTTGACCAAGTCAACCATCCTCCTGGTTTGACTTGGTCAAACAGTCAACATTATGTTTGTAAGATGGCTGGGTCGAAGGATGCACCATCGAAGGATTGCATGGATCCTTCGATGATGAGCTCGAAAGATGGACCTTCGATAGATGGACCACGAAAGATCCCATCTTTCGTGATTCATATGGATCGTTCGAGCTGTTCCTGGTCGAAAGATGATCTTTCGACCGGTCTGCGTGATCCTTCGACCAGACCTGCTGTGTTGGGTATAAATACCCGTGTGTTGTTTTCACTTCGACAGTTGAACATATAGGAAAAACAGAGAACACACATACTGTTAGAGAGAGTTTATAGAGCTGATCTGTAAACATTGAGCTGTAACTGGACCTTTCATACGTTTAATACAAGTGGTGTTAATCGTTGAACCTTGCGTGTCGTGTTATTGTGTGTTCTATCTCGGTTTGCTATTTCGGTTGGATTCCGCACAACCGGAGTGGTTCGTATACAAGGATTAGGCGACTAGATCCCCCTAGCCGGACCTACAAGTGGTATCAGAGCCTTGGCTCTTCTCCTTGTTAAAACCGAGTGTTTTCGGGTGTTTTTCGGGTTTAAAAGGTTTATTTTTTTCTGAAAAACTTGTTAAAATCGGGTTTCGGTTTGTTGTCGGTTTGCAGAAATATTCATATTTCTGGGTTTGTTCTTATCTTCAACCGATACTCATAGTGTTCTTGTTAAACTACACTCTTTGATCTTAAAATTTTTAAATTACCAAGTGTTTGTGTGTTGGAAAGGGTATTTTGATTATAATATTCGAACCTTACCTGTTTTCGTGCAACCTGCATGGTCTGACCATATCTTCCGCAGAAAGTTTCTACCAACCCATCACCTTTTTCACCAACCTGTCACTCTTTGTCAACTGTGTCAGAACCATTCGAAAGATATCCTTCGAACTCGAAAGACCATCTTTCGATCAGTGGAGGTTCGATAGATCATCATCCTTCGAACCAAGGAATCATTTCGAAACATTCATCTTTCGGACTACTGTTCATTTTCGAAAGACTAGGATCCTTCGATTGGGGAGTCTTTCGAAGTCATCTTTCGATTTCATCTTTCGGTCTACAGTACTTTTTCGAAGGATAAGGATCCTTCGGTTGGAGAATCTTTCGAAAAACTTTGTTCGAAATTCAACAGAGATCTTTCGAACCCTGTTGATCCTTCGAACAGGTGTGGATCTTTCGATCATCAGTTTGTTTGTGCTTAACAGTTTGTGTTTTTCAAGTATCTTTCGAACAGGTATCCTTCGGCTGATTAAATATGAATCCAAGGTGGAATACTTTGGTAAATACAGATATGTATTTTGGTACTCCATCATCTTCCGCACCGGTATCTTCACAAGCTAATGCAATTTCTACCGGTCAATGGGCATTTGTATCCAATCAAGTTCCAAGTGTTCAAAGCATTCTCTTAAGCGAGAGCGAAACTGGAAGCTTGAATCGGCCTCCAAAGTTGATGCACTTGTATGAATATCCAGGATGGATTGATAGATTTCATACATACGTTAAAGGTCAAAATACAGAATTGTGGTTGCGGTTCATTACAGATTTTGATCAAACAATAGAAGTTGCAGCATCATCTGCAGCCACGTTTGCAGATCTTACAGAAGATCAGAAGAAGGTGTATGATTTGGAAAAGAAGGCATATGCCATTCTCACTCAGGCCTTAAGTAAAGACATTTATCATCAATTCGTTAGTTACAAAACAACGAAGAGATTGTGGGACGCGTTAAAGACAAGGGGCGTAGGAAATGAAGCGACACGCCAATTGAGAAAAGAATTGCTAAAGAAAGAGTTTGATGGTTTCACTTGTATGGAGAATGAGTCGTTACATGATTTGACAAGTCGATTTAATCATTTGTTGACTGAATTGGCAAATTTTGAGGTTGTTACAACTGCAGCAGAGATTGTGAAAAAGTTTGCAGATGCGTTGCCACCCCAATGGAATACCTTCTTGGAAATCATGAAGTACAATGGTACTTTAGCTACAACAAGCTTCAACGACTTTGTACAAATTCTAGAAAACAAGAATCAGGAAGAAATTCTCAAGGCAAAAAGAGTTGCAGTGCCACAAAATCCTGATATGTATTATGGAACCTCTAGCACTTCTACAAAACCTTCTTCGCATGCTCCAATTCAAACAGCATTTGTGACTAGCACTGATATGTATGGCAATACTATCCAAGTGCCGGTTCCTCCAAAGACAGACATGTATGGAAATCTGCTAGAACCAGTTCCTCAACAGCAACAGCAAAGCCAACGACCGCTTAGACCAACTGATATGTTCGGGAATCCATTACCAGTTCGATCTCCCGGAACAACAGATATGTATGGGAATCCACTTCCTCCTCAATCTACAGTTCCAACAGACATGTATGGGAACCCACTTCCTCCACAACAGCAAGCCTGTTATGGAAGCACATCATCTGCTGGTCAACAATCAAAGCCAAATACAGTACGGCTCGACACCTCAAGCTTTTCTAAAGTAAGTGTGGAAGTAGCAAAGGAACACATGGAGCTGCTAAACACTGTGGTGAGCGCATACTGTGGATTAGTGGAAGGTCAGATTGGCAACATTAATCTGACTCAAGAAGACTATCAGCAGATAGATAAAGAGGAGATGGAGATGATGGATATTAAGTGGGCCTTTGCCAGTGCTGTTAGGCGAGCAAAGGATTTCATGGAAAGAACGGGCCGAACCAGCTTGGAAGGCAAGAAAGACACCAAGTATGGGTTTGATAAGCAAGCTGTTAAATGCTTCAACTGTGGGGAACGTGGTCATTTCAAGCGTGAATGTACAAGACCATCTCAGCATGGAAACCAGAATCCCTTCAGAGGTCAAGGCAACCAGCAGAACCAGAATAGGAACAATGTTCGTACGCTGGTACCTGTCAACAACCAAAGCCAAGCAGGACCATCAAATGCCAACCAGGCACTTGTGGTTCAAGTAGATGAAGGTTGTGACTGGTCACTACAGTTGGGAAATGATGCTCCGGATGGAACGGCGTGTTTTGCTGAGATTGTCAAGGATCTTAATCACACCAGTGGTGGAGAATCTTCCACCAATGGTGATGTATCTTCTGAGGATGAAGACTCTTCCGGGTACAGTGGAAGTTCAGATGAAGAGTCCTCTGCTTCAGGCAATGATCAGGAAGATGACACATCAACTGCATCAGTTAATGCAGACATTGATGAACTTTTGGAGGAAGCTGCAGCAGGAATTCAAAGAAGATCTATTCTGGTGGATCAAGCTGCTTATTCTTCGTCTTCTCTCCATTCAGCCTTTATGGCGAATGTCGACAGTTCATCAAGTCAGGTATGTGTCGACGAACCCACTTCTGTTAGCTGTAATAACTGTGATAGTTTGCATGATAGATGTGCTGTGTTGGAAGCAAACATGTCTGAGTTGCAAGGCAAACACGATGCTTTACAAGCTAGTTTGTTTGAATTGCAAGACAAACATGTTTCTGTGAAGGATAGGTGGTGTGAATTGCAAAGCAAACACAAGGCTTTGCAAGAGAAATATGATGTGACATTTATTCATAATCAGAAATTGACAGTTGATATTTCAAAGTGCACTGAAGCCAATATGTTTTATGAAAACCATGAAAAGGATTATAAATCAATGATTGAAACATTGAAGAAAGATAAAACAGAGTTAACTAAAATGGTTTCCAGAAAACAAACGGACATTAATTTGTATATCACTCGTCTTGAGGTAATGCAAAAAGAAATGGCTTGTGTTAAAACAGAAAGTGAGGCGATCCGACTCAAGTTAGACAGTTATTTGAGTTCTAGCTATGTGTTGGATCATATCATTGATGTTCAAAAAGAGAAAAAGGATGTCACATGCATAGGTTACAAGAAATGTCCACCACCCGTGAGAAACAATTTTGATGCTTTGCCTGATGAGGAGTATAGGACTCACTTTGAGCCATCTGTTCCGTTGGACATTGAGGAATTTGCAGCAGGGCTCGGATACAAGAAAGAAGTATCGTCAGATTCAGATGTGTCAGCAGATACATTTGTAACTGCTGAACAGAATCAGGATCCTCCAGTGGTGGTTGAGGATGTTGATTCTTCTGATGATGAGTCTGATGATACTGATTCGGAAAAGTCTGATGCAGTAGTCAAAGAAGAGGACATACCTCTTGAGAATCATATCCTATGTGATCCTCCCACAAAACCTGCTAAGACTGTTCCAACCGAGTCCACATCTGAAAAAGAGTCGGAGAGTGTGGATTTGCTGTACACTCTTGTTGGTGATGATAAAATCTATTCAGACAAAGATTTTCCTATTAAAAATGTTAATCAATCTTTAATCAGTAAAGTCTTTGAAAATTCTACACGTAAGTTTTTGGGAAAGACAGGACCACATGTTACAGTTACACAGTGTCCTCCTATCCCAAAGGCTGAAGTTAGAAAACAGTTTGGGAACAAGAAATTACCAACAGTGCCAAAACAGCAAAACCATACCAAAACAAATGGTAAGACACCGGCTCAAGATCAAAAGAAGCCGAATCAGAAGAAGAAGAAGAATGTAAACTTTGTGAAATCGAAGGGAACGGACAAAATTGAAAAGTTTGCAAATCAATCTAACCTAGATTTTGTCCAAAAGGCAACAGTGATGAAAAGGAATGAACCAAGTAGTTCAAAACCTAGTACCTCGGGTTCACAAAGTTCATCATCGGCAAGACGACCACATGATACTTCGGGGTTTGTAGAACGAAGATCATGTTTTGAATGTGGTACAATCGGACATATCATTCGAAATTGCCCGTATCTTCATAAGTTGAAAGCCAAAGAAGATGATCCCCGTGAACGCAATAACCAAAGGCGATCTGTTTCTGTAAAACAAGATCCCCGACTCATAAGAGAAAGGGAAAAGAAACAGAAACGCCAACAGGTCAAGAAAATTGAAAAGGCAATTAAAACCGACGTGGTTCACAAACCATCTGTTTCAGTTAAACCAGTTAATTCAAAGTCTTCAAAAACTTCAAACAATCAAACTGGTAAAACTCAACAGACCTGGAAACCAAAAACGGTTACTGAATCAGGGGGACCATCACAATTTCCGAATCATCAAAAGGTGGAAGTTATTGTTGTTGATAAAAATGGAAGACCCAAGACCACAATGGCTTGGGTCCCCATCTCCAACTAATCGATTGAGTTTATGTGCAGGGTGTTCCAGGAGGAACTATCAGTAGTCATTGGATTGTTGATAGTGGGGCATCCAGGCACATGACAGGCGACATGAAGCTTCTCTACGACGTCAAATCTATTAGAGGAGGTTATGTTGCTTTTGCTGGAGATAAGGGCGGATATATAACGGGTGAAGGAATGATTTCCAACGGGGTTGTTAGCTTTGACAAGATCAACTTTGTGCAACAACTTGATCACAATCTTCTTAGTGTTTCTCAAATTTGTGATAAGAAGTTCTCGGTACACTTTGATGCTAATGGATGTTATGTGCTGAAACCCGGCTTCAAAATTCCAAAAGAATGGATTCTCTTGTCGGCTCCAAGGATAAATGATCTGTATGTCCTTGATATGAGCCAAGCTATCACAACGTCTGCACAAGCAACATGTTTCGTTTCCAAAGCCACAGAAAAAGACACAATCTCTTGGCACAGACGAATGGGTCACATTCACTTACGCAAAATGAATCATTTGGTGTCAAATGAATTGGTGAATGGTGTTCCTCTTAAAAATTTCCATCTTCAAGACGTCTGTGTTTCGTGCCAGAAAGGAAAACAAACGAAGAAGCGACACCCTACAAAGAAAGTCAACACGGTGGCTGTTCCTCTTGAACGTTTGCACATGGATTTGTTCGGTCCTGTCAAGCACAAAAGCATTAGGAATGATCAATATTGCCTCGTGATTACTGATGATTATTCAAGATTTTCTTGGGTGGCGTTCATGGCACACAAGAGTGAAACCTTCGGTATTATCAAAAACTTGATCATTCAGATTGAGAATCTTTACAACTTGAAGGTTAGGCGGATACGTAGCGACAATGGTACTGAATTCAAAAATCATGCCATGGCGGAGTTTTGCACTTCAAAAGGTATTCTTCACGAATTTAGTGCAGCTTATACTCCTCAACAGAATGGCGTCGCTGAACGTAAGAACCGCACATTGATCGAGACTGCTAGGACTATGTTGGTAGAATCGCAGCTACCCATTCCATTCTGGACTGAAGCTGTGTCTTCTGCATGCTATACGTTGAACCGAGTCCTTACAGTCAAAAGGCACAACAAGACCTGCTTTGAGCTTATCAACAAACGGAAACCAGACTTGTCCTATCTTGAACCGTTTGGAGCTCCATGCACAATAATCGATCCTAATGGAAAGTTTGGGGCAAGAGCAATTGAGGGATACTTTCTTGGGTATTCCACCCCTAACTTAAGAGTCTGGAATTTAGAGACTAAAAGGGTTGAGGAATGGTCTGAAGTCAGAGTACAAAGGCACACTTTACCAGTCAGAAATCCTGGTCAGCCTTGGATGTTTGAGTACGATGACTTTTTCAATTCGATCAATGTTGAAGCCGTTGAAGAAAGTGTTGCGGCAAGGATGTTTTTCGAGAGCGACAATGCAACAGATTCACCGTTGGTTCGTCCCATTATTGTCAATCAAGAACCATCTTCAGTGAACAATAATGCTCTCGACAATGAGGATTTTCAAGATGCTTCCGAATTGAACGAATCTTCAGAGGATGATGAATTTCTAGATGCAGATCAAGAAGCTCCAACAGCAGTTCATGGTATTTCAGAGGGTACACCTCCAGTGGATGTCCCTCGAACAGCTGAAACTTCTGCATCATCCTCTTCGTCAATTCCGGGGCTTGAATTGATTGTTGATCTGAATCTCAACAATCTGGGTACAAATATTCCAGTTCAAGATAATCCAGAAACAAGGATTCATAATACCCATCCTCAACAAAACATCATAGGAAATGTACAAAGTGGCGTTCAAACAAGAAACATGTTGCGAAACAACAACAATGCAGGCTTGTATGCAACTATCCGAGAATCTGGTCAACAGAATGATTGGTCTTTCGCGTGTTATGTCTCACAGGAAGAACCAAGAACATGGAAAGATGCTTTGAAAGATAGCTCATGGGTTGAAGCGATGCAGGAAGAACTGCAACAATTCCAGAAGCTTGGTGTCTGGAAACTCGTAGAGAAACCTGCTGGATACAAGAAGATTGGTACCCGTTGGGTGTTTAAATGCAAAAAGGATGACCGTGGGATCGTTATCCGGAACAAAGCAAGGCTAGTCGTTCAAGGTTTTCGTCAGATTGAAGGGATCGACTACAACGAAGTGTATGCACCTGTTGCGCGTCTAGAAGCCATTCGGATCTTTCTGGCTTATGCCTCATTCAAAGGTTTCAAGGTATACCAGATGGACGTGAAGAGTGCATTCTTACATGGTGTGGTGGAAGAAGAGGTGTACGTCGAACAGCCTCCAGGTTTTGAAGATCCTATCCATCCCGATCGGGTTTGGTTGCTCAACAAAGCTCTCTATGGTCTTCATCAAGCACCGCGAGCTTGGTACGCAACCTTATCTAATTATCTGCTGGAGAATGGTTTTCGCAGAGGTCTTATCGATTGTACTCTCTTCATCAAAGAACAAGATGGAGATCTTCTACTGGTACAGGTATACGTTGATGATATTATTTTTGGTTCTACTAATGATGTTTTGTGTAGGGATTTCGAGCGTGTTATGCAGGATAAATTCGAGATGAGTGCTATGGGGGAAATGACTTTCTTTTTGGGCCTACAAGTACAACAAACAGAGTCTGGGATATTCATCCATCAGACTAAATATGTTGGTGACATCTTGAGCCGGTTCCAGATGTCTGATGCAACGCCCATTGGTACCTCATTGCCACAAAATCACGGAATTACTCTAGACTTGAAGGGTCAAGATGTTAGCCCCTCATACTACCGCGCGATGATAGGATCTCTTATGTACCTCACAGCATCAAGACCAGATATAATGTACCCAACGTGCCTGCTTGCCAGATATCAAGTGAACCCGAAGGCCTCACATCTTGCAGCTGTAAAAAGGATTTTTCGTTATTTGAAGGGTTACCCTGACACCGGTCTGTGGTACCCTAGGGATAATAACTTTGACTTGATCGCATTCAGTGATTCTGATTTTGGCGGATGCAAAATCGACGGCAAATCCACAACGGCTGGATGTCAGTTTTTGGGAAATCGCCTAGTCACATGGCAGTGCAAGAAGCAGACGTGCGTCGCTACATCAACATGCGAAGCTGAATACATTGCTGCCTCGAGTTGTTGCTCCCAAGTCCTGTGGATACAACAGCAAATGCGTGACTACGGTTTTGAATTCCTAACTACTCCTATTTACGTTGATAATTCTGCTGCCTTACAGATCACTAAAAATCCTGTGCAGCATTCAAAGACTAAGCACATCGAAATCAAATATCACTTCATACGTGATTGCTTTGAGAAAAGGCTAATCGATGTTGCTTACGTCCACACCGATGACCAACGTGCCGACCTTTTTACCAAAGCTTTTGACAAATCAAGATTTGACTACTTATTATTGGTAAACGGCATTAAGGTCAAGCAAGAGTAAAACCAACATCGGAAAATCATTTTTGTAAATATCTTTGTGTTTTAAATTTGTCTTAGTTTATTGATTTTAGGGGGAGTAAATCCAAAATTTGAAAATCCAAAAACATCGAAAAATTTCAAAAACACAAAAACAATAGAAAAACAAAAATGAGTTTCCTGGCGAGCAAAAGAGAAAATGATAGTACATCAGTGGTCTGTCCAAACCTCTTTAAACCTTAAATGAAAAACGATAAGCAGCTCTATATAAGATGTATCGGTAGGCTCACAATCATTTTAAAGTGTGCAGGGTGATATAAACTTAAATCGACTGAAGACCAGGTGGGAACCATTCATTGGCATATGGTCTTAGTACCGAAATTTCGTTTGAGAGATTGCCGAGGTTCTGAGATATTCGGTCTTTATGTTGCTTATCATCTGGGTATCATGGTTGTATCTTTTACCGAAAAATAACGGGGACGCAAGTCTAGATCTTCCATGATACTATACATACGTGTACATACTGCATACGACCTCAATAAGTGATCAACAATCACATGTCCAAACAAAATAAGTGATAAAATATCACAAATTCTTTCCGGGAGTCAAGTTCGTCTCTCTGCTGTACGAAAGTACTGACCTGTTCACGGACTTGCTCCTGTGCCCTCATGCATCGAAAATCAAGTTCCTCATCAATAAGTGATTATATCACATAGGGCTTGTTTTCAAATTCAAAATAAGTGAGAATCTCACATCATATACGGTCAAACAGATGATAATCGGTATACTCACCGGTAAGATGAACCCTCGTGCATACCTTGATACGGGAATGTGTCGTGATGTGGATGAACACCGGTCGGTAAGTATAAATCATACCTTAACGTATCCCCTCGCCATGATTACATCTGATAAGTTGAGCTTAAGTGGACAACAATACCGATAATTGTCATAGGATGCTTATCTTAATGTTAACTAATTGAACAAAGAGAGCGTTTTGGCATGACCGTACACTGATATGATTCTCTTACCCTCGAAACTCGCAAAAAGAATGTCTGTAAATATTTATTTAATGCTTTCAGTTTCTGCATCTTTGTATATATTTATTTACTGCTTTCTGTCTTTACATTTGAAATATTCAAAAATACCAAAAAGATTTTATGTGTGTTTTAATATAAATCTTATAAAAGCCAAAAAGATTTTATTTCTATTTTATTTTCGATCGTACGATGTTGGAGCTCGAGTCTTCGTTACCTGAAACCTGAACGAAAACCGAAAACGACTAAATCTTCATAAACGGTCGAAATTTGCAAGTGTTGAAAGTTAAAATTGAAATTGATAAAATTTGTTAAACTTTCAAACTGTCGGACGGTGTTTGCTTTAAAACAATGGTCACATGTGTGTTGTTTGCTTATGATATTCCAAGCGGTTGTTCTCATTACGCGTTTAGATTTCTTGCATGTGCAGATTCTAAAGGCTAGGAGAACATGGTCGATGACAAGCTTCGGAATGAAGACACGACGTGAAGGCACTCAAATGATGAAGATGATCGAGTTGCCGCTGACCATCATCAACACCACAAGGATCTCACTTCATAAAGATAAAGACGTTCACGAGCATAACTCAAGGGGGAGCTTATGTTAAGGGGGAGTTTGTCAACACACTTCCTACGTGATACGGGGAGTTTGTTGATACACTTTCTGCTTTCAAGACGTGAAGACTTTAAAGATCCTCCGACATTGAAGACTTGAATAGAAGTCAAAGACTTGAAGACACGAGAACTTACAAGATCGAAGATCGAGATAAAGCAACAGCTGATTATTGATAAGCCAGACAAAGCTACAGCCAAGGGGGAGTTTGTTGGTGCACTTATGTCTGCACTTTGTCTGTATTCGGTCACAATGTAAAACGATGTCTTGTTAGTCTTGTAAGTTTGACCAAGTCAACCATCCTCCTGGTTTGACTTGGTCAAACAGTCAACATTATGTTTGTAAGATGGCTGGGTCGAAGGATGCACCATCGAAGGATTGCATGGATCCTTCGATGATGAGCTCGAAAGATGGACCTTCGATAGATGGACCACGAAAGATCCCATCTTTCGTGATTCATATGGATCGTTCGAGCTGTTCCTGGTCGAAAGATGATCTTTCGACCGGTCTGCGTGATCCTTCGACCAGACCTGCTGTGTTGGGTATAAATACCCGTGTGTTGTTTTCACTTCGACAGTTGAACATATAGGAAAAACAGAGAACACACATACTGTTAGAGAGAGTTTATAGAGCTGATCTGTAAACATTGAGCTGTAACTGGACCTTTCATACGTTTAATACAAGTGGTGTTAATCGTTGAACCTTGCGTGTCGTGTTATTGTGTGTTCTATCTCGGTTTGCTATTTCGGTTGGATTCCGCACAACCGGAGTGGTTCGTATACAAGGATTAGGCGACTAGATCCCCCTAGCCGGACCTACATTTGTCTCTGACCTTCAACTGGTGATAACCCGACCTTAAGTCGATCTTTGAAAAGTAACTTGCTCCTTGAAGTTAATCGAATAGATCATTGATCCTGGGTAACAGATACCTGTTCTTGATTGTAACCTTGTTTAACTCGCGATAATCAATGCATAAATGCATTGAGCCATCCTTCTTCTTTACAAATAGAATTGGCGCTCCCCAAGTGGATGAGCTAGGTCGAATAAAACCCTTCTCTAACAAATCATTCAACTGAGTCCTTAACTCCTTCATCTCAGTCGGAGCCAATCGATAAGGTGCTCTTGCAATTGGTGCTGCTCCAGGAATAATATCGATCCTGAATTCCACTTGCCTATCTGGAGGTAAACCAGGTAGTTCTTTAGGAAAAACGTCTGGATATTCAGAAATAATGGGGATGTCTTCAATCTTGGGCTTTGGTTCATTAATGGTTATCTGTTCCATATAAATGACACAACCTTTCTTCAAACACTTTGATGCCTTAAGCATGGACACTTACTTAGGTAACCCGTACTGCGTATCTCCCTGAATTGTTAATGGCTCACCATAAGGAGTCTTGATAACCACTTGCTTCTTATCACATACAATTTGGGCTTGGTTATAAGATAACCAATCCATGCCTATCACTATGTCAAATCCTGCCAATTTCAATGGAAGCAAGGATAGCGGAAAAGAGTGATTCCTAATGGATATAAAACATCCATCTAGAACTGTTGAAGCAGTCTCTATAGTACCATCGGCCAATTCGACTTCATATTTTATGCTTAGAGTTTTAACAGGCAGATTTAGCAATTTACAAAATTTATTGTCTACAAAAGACTTGTTTGCACCAGAATCAAACAGCACTCTAGCATAAATATCATTGATAAGAAAAGTACCTGTTATCACATTGTCGTTCTGCACAGCCTCCTGGGCATTCATTTGGAAGACCCGAGCATTGGTCTTCTTAACCTCTTCAGGTTTCTTTGCAAATTTGGGGCAATTGGTCATGATATGCCCCTTCTCGTTACAGTTGTAACAAGTTGCGTCCTTCATTTTCTTGCAATCTAGGGTCTTATGCTCCTTAGACTTGCAGATTCCACAAACTCTAGGCTGCGATTGTGACTGTGATTCAAATCTGCATTTTCCAAAATGGTGTTTCTTGCAGACCTTGCACTTGGGCTTTTCACCTGACTGTTGGTTATCCTTTTTGAATCCAGAACCCTTCTTATGCTCAGAGTTCCCCTTACGTTTCATATCAGAACGACATGAGTTCTCATCCTCACGTTTCCTCATCCCTTCATCAGAATTCTTAAGCGACTTATGCCTAACCGCATCGAGAGTAAGTGATAAAGACAGATCAACCACTAACCTAAAGGTGGTAGGTCTGGATGCTTTCACATTTTCCTTGATTTCTGGAGCTAGACCTCCAATAAAACGAGCTATGCCCTTCGGTTCGGGTGTGACTAAATAAGGAACCAATCGGGACATGGTGTTGAAACTTGTAAGGTATGCCTGACAGTCCAAGTTCTTCATGACCAGAGTCAAGAAGTCGCTTTCAATCCTTTCCACCTCATGCTGAGGACATAAATTTTCCCTTATTAATGCAACAAACTGATCCCATGACAAGTTATACAATGGAATCTTCCCGGTAGCTTGGATTAATGACCTCCACCAAGCTAAGGCTTCTCCTTTAAATGATTGTGAAACAAACTTCACAATGTCCTGTTCTGCGCAACCACTGATTTCAACCACAGTATCCATCTCATCGAGCCATGTCATACAATCAATGGCTCCCTTTTCTCCTGTGAAGTCCCTTGGCTTGCAAGAGACAAAATATTTGTAAGAACAGGTTTTAACACGTGGTTCCTGATTAAGCACGATCTGATTAGACGGGACACTACTTTGGTTTGATGAATGATGAGAATCGTCCTTATGAGATGCGTGTATCTTGGAAAGTGGTTTTGTATGAGGTACAGACTGAGTCCTGGTGCGAGTACCGCTTGATTCTTTAAACTGTCTGTCAAGGGCTCGAGTAACAGCATTATCTATTAATGCTTGCAGGTCTGCACCAGCTACATTAACTCTGGTGGTATCGTTTCTCTCCCTGGGGTGACTGTTAACCTCATCTGATTCAGTCATGTAGCTTGATTGCTACATAAAAATGATGACAATGATTTATTCAGAAGTCTTATTATGGAATTGTCATTTTTGACGATTCATTAACCATGGTAACTATAAACCATTTTGGCTAATTTGGTAATTTAATTTATTTAAAATTTTATTACAATTTATCCCAGTTAAAAACTATTATGGATAATAGGGTGGCATATAAAAGGCCTAGTCACAAGGACAATTTTAATTCATAAGTCATGATTTTATAGAATCAAGGCATTTAGGTTTGAACATAGTTCATTACCCTTCTTGACAGGGAGTCATAAACTACAGCTGTCTTTTTGTCTTATTGGACAATGAATATGACCTGCATGCACTTTTTCACTAATGGATATTTAAATTTGGTGAGAATAAGGAATTGGAAAAATCCAATACAAGGATGACAAGTGTGATTTTTATCGAATCACATTTGCAAGGAGTGCTAACATGTTTTCAGATGTTAACAAGGATTTGAATCTTAAAAAGGTTTTACCATCAGGGCCATGTCTAAAATGACATATGGGCTAGGTTATACCTTCAAGAATTCCTTTAATATTTTATTGGCAGATCAAATTTAAAATGGAAGTGATATTTTGATTTATAATATATTCATACATATAAAGACAATTGAAATTTAAATTAAAACATCCCATAAATTGAAAGAAGTACATAATTGCCCAAAATGGGACATTTAAATAAATAGCATTGTCCTCGCAGGGACAGGAATAAGAAAGATAAGTCCACGCAGGGACCAAGTACATAAATAAAATGTCCACACAGGGACTTAATTGAAAATAAAAATTACAAAATAAATATATAAGGAATTTCAATAATCTCTCTTCTTCTTCTTCCCCTTTATTAGGTTTGCCAAACCCTTAAGTAGACCCCGGCGGCTTCTACGCTCCTCCTGTACCTGTTGCTCCACCTCATGCAACCGTTGAAGGATCTCCTGCTGCTGCGGAGGTTGGATTTTGGGCGGTTGCGGCTGCTAATGCGGCTGAGGTTGAGGAGGTGGCGGGTATTGATACCCATATGCCGGGTACCCAGTTGGGTACGCAGCTTGAAAGGGTCCTTCGGGGTGGAGAGCATTGTAGTTCGCCGCCTTGAGGTACGGGTCAACATTAGGGGCATTGTAGTAGTCGTAACCCGAGTAAGCTTGTTGCTCAAACGGGTTATACGCCGCTGCACCGGCGTAAGAAGGAATTGGGTTTTCATAACCCATAGGCGGTGGTGGTGCGACTGGAGCAGAGTCGACTTCAGAAGCTGGGTTTGAAGGCCCACCCATTTGCGGGTCTTCATATAGCGGCGGGTAATGGCTGCTGCTAGAGTGTTGGGGGTGCTCAAATGAAATCCCCCACACACGGACATCCGTGCACCTGTTCTTCTTCGCCTCGGTGGTTCTGGAGGCAGTTGTTGCTCTGGCAGCGGCGGTGGCGGTGGTGTAACCTCCTGAAAACATGAATCCTCTGAGGGATCCTGTTGCTGTTGTAGACGTGGGCTGAAAGGGGGAGTGTACTCCCAGTTGTATGTGGCCCATCTTTCAGCAAAACTGTATGGGCCCCTGTAAGACGAACCATGAAAAGATGATCCGCTGGATATATCTATGGGATGCGTCGGTGTCCCAGTCGGTGGTAGCTCGGGGTCTGGATCCTCGTCCATCTCCATATCCTGCATCTAAGGATAGTGATCAACTGGCCCCAAAGGGTTTGGACCCTCTGGTTATTGCACCTGGTTCATCGGATTGAACCGACTCTGGAAGTATGGGGTCGGGTCTTGTAAGGCACGGTGTGAACTTGACCGCTGCAACGGTATGAAGGAATGGTGCGAATCGCTATGCTCCACGTTTTGATGAGGTCCAAAAGAGTGATGATAAGACGGGGAGGAACTGAGGGAGACTGAGCGTCTCGCTGGCTCCAAATAAGTTCTCTGATCCTCATGGGGACTAGAGCTAAGGGTTGCCGAAGGTGTTCGCCGGTGGGATGGCCCGGCTTCATGATCATTCCTTGCAGTTATTGGTGCCTTTCCTCTTCCACCTCCACCTCTAAAAAGTGGCGACATTGTCTTTGTTCCTGCCAAAACAAACAAAAGAACCAACAAAAGAAATAATAAGATTAGGATTAGTCCTAATTCATTAGCCTAGACTCGGAAGTCAAGGAATGTGCAACTGTGTCATTGAGATTAAACATAAAAGGCTAGTGTTTAATTCACTCAATGTTGGCTCTGATACCAACCTGTCACACCCCGATATTTTCACGTATTACTGGTGGGCCCGGTGGGGAGTATCGTGACGTAGTTGATATCATCATAGTCAATTAATCACAGTTTAATGCACATCAGAAGTCTAAAAGTAATTATACAAATCGAGTTGAAAGTATAATAAAATATTACACAACGAATTGTAAGTGGATCCACAGGCGGATCTAAAACAGAAAGAAATATTGTTCAACAGATTTCAAGTATCAAAAGCTTGCAAGACTCTTTATTTAATACTAGGAGTATCCAGCCCATTACGCGTAGTACCTGCACTTAATCTTTTTGAAAAATTCGTCAGTTTACACTGGTAAATACAATTAACTGACTCTTTTAAAAGACATTTATCAAATTTATTTGGATGCACAAGGCAAAAATCTTTTATAACTTGGGACAATTATTTTAAATAATCTTGTATACAGATTTATATGTCTGTCGTCCATTCAGGGCCCGGTTAGAAGAGCCGAGACAAGATTAATAGACACACCACTAATATAATCCCACGACGAGTTATCCTCAACGAGTGGTTATATCTTTTACATACGCAACTGTCAGGTGTATGCCTACACCCCGTGCTTAAGTCGTGGCCATTTCTGTGACAACTGTGTTCTGTAATCATCGTATAATGTAAAACAATGTGGATTATCAATAAAACAATCTGCTTTGGTGTTATTACATGTGTATTTATGTTAAATGATTTTACAATTTGATTCGATTCCGATTTTAAGCTTTAAATCACTTTCTAGAAGGTCATACGAAAACTGGTAGATAAACGCAATCAGTTTAACGTGACGTACACTCCAGAACTGTGACGTAAGCCAAACATACCCAAAATATTCTTTACATAACTTAGAAATAAGTTTCAAATGATTCGGTATGGCAAAAACATGTTTATTTGAACTAAAGAACTATTTACGACAAAACTGCGAAACGAACGTTGGAGACCGCCAGGATTATATTTAAATCCCAAAAATATTCTGTTATGATTAAAATTTTGTTTTAATCAGGTTCATGTTGAAAAATAAATTAAAACTCCTAAAAACGTTATTTTTTTCAAGTTTAAGCGCGTACCGTGTGTTTCTGCGCGACACAGTGCTTCTACTGCAAAACACAGACAACACAGCCAGTCTAGGCAACTGAAATTTATTTCAGCAATATTTTGGCAGGTTTACTTTTATAGAATAATAAAAATAATTTAGAACGCCATAAACCGGGATTTAAACGCTAGATAAAATACCCGGTATCCAGTTAAACACCCGTTTTAGCCTACATATGACATGTTTATATAAAAAACATTACACTCTACCCCCTCCCCCATATACATATACGGTTTTTTTTAATAGTGTGGCCCCACAAATATTGGCTAGATCTTTCATATATTTCTTTTGATCTTTTGAGGACACTTGTATGTGCATGACACCTTCATATCTTCTATAAATCTTTCTATATCTTCACTTAATCTTTCAAGGTCATTTCACTCAACACCACACTCCAACTCCTTCACTCTCTCTCCCTCCCAAACCGTCCCCATCTCTCTCTCTCTCCTCCATCTTCATCTTCTTCAAACCTTCAAGCTTTGTTCTTCAAAGTTCAACACCATTTCTAGTAAACTTCAAGTTAGTGTGAGGATCTAAAGGTGTTCCCAAGGTGTTGTCAAGTGATTACAAGCTTCCTATCATCAAAATCTCATCCTACAACCTACTTGAATCTTGAAGGTATAACATTATGTTTAAATCATACTTTTGATTCTTGGTTGTTCTTGATTATTGAAGTTTCTCTTGAATCTTGGGATTTTCACTAAACTTGAAATCTAAAATGAAATGGGTCATGATACAAGTAAAAATGGTGATGTACATATATGTATGTATAACCGTACATATGTATGTATGTATATGAGTTTTGAAGTTTGTTATCTTGTTAAGTACTTGTTTATGTTGTTACATGTTCTAGAATGGTGGTAAAAATGCAAGTATTTGGTGATTTATGTATGATATGTTAAATATAAATTACATCGTCAAATACATCTGAATATATCACATATTTGATGCATTTAGATTAACATAAAATGATGATGTTATGATAGGTATGCTTTAGGCACTTGTACATGTGAATATATGTTGATTTAAAGCTCAGGAAATGGTTAAAAATGGTTGTATGACAAAAATGTTTTAGATCAGGTTAAAAACACTAAAAATAACATTATTTGATGTATTATAATGGCATGAAACTTTGACATAGGTTTGATAGCTTTGCATGTTGTACATATAGCTTAAAAAGTGGTAAATTATGTGAAATTTGCATGATTTATGTGCTTTATTTAAGACCTGAACTATCATGAGTATAACCATTATTTTATTCAGTAAATAACATGGGTTGTGTCAAAATTTCAAGTCGTTTCGATTTGGGATGGTTCGGGTAACGTTTGATGCAAAACTATGCGGTAAAACGGTTAAAAATCGCCTTTTCGGAGGACTTTTACAAAACTGTTTTAGATCAGTAACCAAACTGATATATTTGGTATAAAAATAAGTATTTTAACTTATATTAAGTTTACTTGGTGTTTGGTTAGTCATACGTGACTTCCGACGCCCAAAAATGTCACCGAATCGCTAAAATAAGTGTTTTTCAACATACCCTATAATGGGTTGTTTATGGGTTATTTTACGTGTTACAATGTGCTATGTGTTTAACAATATGTGTATGATCATGTGTTAGTATTGACAAGATTAGGTGTGTTACGCTCGAGTACATATATACAAATACACCAAAATAATAAAAAATAATAACTTTTCGAGAAATCTCAAAGTTATGTGAAAATTCCAAGTATCGGAGAAACTCATGTATTTTTTGTGAGTTTTGATTATTTAATCATTCTTATTTAATTTAGGACAAATAAACAAATTGTGGGATTGTGTTAACATATAAAAACGCACCCAAAGGTGAGTACATAGTCACCTCTTTTACCGTTTTTCAAACATTTTGGGGTGAAACACATGTGCCTACTTATTATTTTCATGCTTTTTCCATGTTTTCATAATATATACTTCTATGTTCATTAGTACACTATTAATACATAATTTCACCTTCTTTTGCTATGTATGTTTACTTGACATGCTAGCGCTTTGATTTACATGACTTTTCTGCTTTGTATGATAACTTAGCATACTTAGTACATTGCTTTCTCATAACATGTTTACATTTGATATGACATTTGGTTTGTACAACGGGACTAAAACACATTCATTAACATTAGCTACGCTGCTCGGTAGTAAGTAATGGTACCATAGGACTTGACAAATCCTGTTCCTAAAATCCTAGGTTTGTTTGGATGGATGGAATGACCGAATCCAAAAACATTTCTTTTGATAACCTTGACTTAGGGTTATCCGTCTGTCTCAAGGCTTGAATGTATGCGTTAACTTACCACATAAGTGTTTGTATCAGTAAAACATGCATTTAATTTACAAAACATAACTTTTTGATATATTCAAAATACCTTGTTTTGTACATTTTTACTTTTGGTTTATGTGACTACACTTTACTTACCATACATAACATTTGTTACACATTACTTGACTACATTTGGACTTTTAACATTTGACACGGTTTATGCAAGGACTCTTTGACAGTTGATTTAAACATGGACTTTATACATTGGTGGTTTGTTTAAATGACTTAAGTAACGAGATGTGTGTAGTATGATACAAGCATGGTGGATACGCCGCTGGTACTTCCTATATATAAGTGCTTGTATTGTACTACATGTCGTAGCGTTATTTAAATCATTCAATTTTGACTTATACATTTTATACAAACAACATATTTTTCACAAGACTTTGGTTTACAAAACAGTTTATTTTATACAACTCATTTTACTTGGTTATTCATTTAACCTTATATTATTCTTTTATTTATACATATCATCTGATTTTATTGCTTTTCAAATAACTTATAAAACAAAACAATTTACAAGGTTCATGACTAACTTTTATTAAACATTTCTTTAAACTCAAGTCATGAATCCTATTTTCATAAAACCTATGTATCTCACAGGCATTTTTATGCTGACGTACCAATTTTCACATGTGTTTTCAGGAGCTGTTGCTTAGGATGTTCGTGACACACTAGGGCGGACCTGTGCCTTAGAGACTTAAAATAAAGATGGAACTAGTTTAATTATGTGATGAACTCTACGTTTCAGTTATTTTAAGACAATGTAACTCTTTGTTTGATGAATAAAACATAACTTTTAATTACCATGGTTGTGGAACAATAATTTTGTTACAACACTCCCCGACGTTTCCGCCACGATTTGATGTTTGACGCGGTCGGGGTGTGACAGAAGAGTTGGTATCAGAGCCAATGGTTATAGGGAATTAGGTTATTAGTAATACTTTGACCTAGACTATAACCTTTCTAGGACCCCAACACAAGTTTTCTTGTGTTTAGATTTTAAAACATGCACTTCACCTATCCTTAGGTGATTACCAAAAACAAAACATAATGGAAGGCACAAAGCCAAAATGAATCATCAATCTCTTAAACCTTCCACGTTTTCAAATTCTCGTCAAAGTTCTGGGTTCTAAATAGTGTGAACACGTTCAAACTGGAAGAGTGAATGCCTGTACCCTGGGTTTTCTGTCTAAGGCTAGAGTGTTCGTACAAATCCACATAATCGGACCAGCCACTCTTACCTGGGAACTCTTGGGGTGAGTGTTCACTTATAGGCGAGCATGTCTTCGTGATGCATTATTTTTAACCCATTTACTTTGATTAGTCACTGTGTGTCGTTTGTTTGCTTTGTGATGCGGACAAATGACCACTATCTTTGCTTTTGTCGATTTTTGTTTCATCTCATTCTTTTCATCTAATCATCTCACTCGTTCCTTTCATGTTTCCTTTTTTTTAGAATGCCTCCTCGACGCGAAAATCCGCTACCAAATGCTGAACTGGCAGAAATCATCGCGCAACAAATGGCTGCTGCGTTCCCAAATCTTATTGCTTAATTGAACCAAGCCAACAACAACAATAATGCTCCATGCAATTTCAAGAGTTTTAACTCGGCTAAACCGCTCAAGTTTAGTGGTTCTGAGGGAGAAATTGGGCTTCTTCAATGGTTCGAGAGCATTGAGAATACTTTCCGTCACGTTCAGTGTCCTGATAATCGCAAAGTCGAGTTTGCTTCCAGTGTGTTCCAGAAGAGGGCTCTCACGTGGTGGAATGGGGTTATGAGAGACCGTGGTGCAGAAGTTGCTCTAGCACAAACATGGGCTGAACTTAGAACTCTTATGATGAGGGAGTTTTGCCCTCATCATGAACTGCGAGCTTTGGAAAGGGAGTTTGATGACTTGAAACAGGATAGTGGTGAGCACCGGGCGTATACTGATAGATATGAGGAGCTGAGTTTGTTATGCCCAACAATGGTTACCCCACTCGATAAGGCTATCGAAAAGTACATCGATGGTCTACCTGACTCAGTGCAAGACAACGTTACTGGTAGTAACCCTACCACAGTCCGTCAGGCGATCGAGTTAGCAGCAACATTGACTGAGTCGCAGATTCGGAAGGGTAAGTTGCACAGAAAGGGGGAGAAATGTAAGAAGCAGGCGTCTGACAAAGAGGATAGCAAGAAAGGTAAAAACAAGAAGGGTAAGGATTTTGGTTCCTCGAAGGGTTCTAGGAAGCTAAAGGCTTCCCAAAACTATTTCGTTACTGCACAGGCTCAAGTTGCACCAAATCAGCCTGCGCAACCACTTGCCAAGAAACCTTATCTAGGCAATGCACCTTTCTGCAACAGGTGTAACGGTCATCATCAGCCACACCTCCAGTGTCGTCAATGTACCAACTGTGGAAGACCTGGTCATCTTGCTGCTACATGCCGCATTCCTGCTAATCAGAATCGGGCAGCTCAGAACCCAGCTCAACAAGTTGCTCAGCCTCTTGCTCAACAACAAGGTCAAGCTGCACGACCTCACTACCCACCAGGTTCTTGTTATAACTGTGGGGATCTGACCCACTACCGTAATCAATGTCCAAGATTGGTGAATGCGAATCCAGCTTAGGCTCAGGCTCGAGGTCGAGTCTTCAACATGAATGCACAAGAGGCGCAAGCAGACAATGAAATGGTTAACGGTACGTTCTTTGTTAATAATCAACTCGCATCTGTTCTTTTTTATTCTGGTGCTGATAAGAGTTTTGTGTCATTATCTTTTGAGCCATTGCTTCGCGTGTCTAGAACGAAACTAGGTAAGCCTTTGACAGTAGAAGTTGCGAGTGGTAATCCCGTTGTTCTTGATTCTGTTCTTCGCAATTGCCAATTGAACCTTAACGACCATCTTTTTCCTATTGATCTCACACCCCTGCAACTTGGAAGCTTCGACATTATTGTGGGTATGGGTTGGTTAGCCAAGCATCACGCGGAGTTAGTTTGTTTTGAGAAGATTGTTCGGGTGCCGCTTTCGTCAGGTGAGATCCTACGAGGTTCGTGGTGAGAAGCCTGTTAGTAGCCTCAAGCTCATGTCTTGTTTTCAAGCTCGGAAGTATCTGCGAAAGAACTATGTGGCCTTCTTGGCACATGTTACAGCAGATAAAGGCAAAGGTAAGTCTATTCAGGATATTCATGTTGTTCGGGATTTTCCGGAGTTGTTTCCTGAAGAGTTGCCTGGTCTACCCCCAGCATGCCAGGTTGAGTTCCGTATTGATCTCGTACCTGGTGCAAATCCCATTGCCTGAGCTCCATATCGTCTTGCACCGTCTGAGATGCAAGAGTTATCTAAGCAGCTTCAGGAGCTATCTGACAAAGGTTTTATTCGTCCTAGTTTTCCACCTTGGGGTGCTCCAGTTCTCTTTGTCAAGAAGAAGGATGGATCCTTCAGGATGTGCATCGATTATCGTCAGCTGAACAAGCTTACCATCAAGAATCGATATCCCCTACCTCGCATCGATGATCTCTTTGACTAGTTACAGGGTGCTTCTTATTTTTCAAAGATTGATCTGCGTTCTGGGTATCATCAACTTCGTGTGCATGAAGAAGATATTCCCAAGACAGCGTTTCGCACTCGTTATGGGCATTATGAGTTCACAGTCATGCCGTTCGGTTTGACTAATGCTCCTGGTGTTTTCATGGACTTGATGAATAGGGTTTGTAAGCCTTATTTAGATAAGTTCATCATCGTTTTTATTGATGACATTTTGATATACTCTAAGACGCAAGCCGATTATGAGCAACATCTTCGTCTTACTCTGGAACTCCTAAAGAAAGAGCAACTTTTCGCCAAGTTCTCCAAGTGTGAATTTTGGCTTAAGGAGGTTCAATTTTTTGGGCATATTGTCAACGAACAAGGTATTCATGTAGATCCCTCTAAGATCAGTGCGATTAAGGATTGGGATACGCCTACTACTCCTACTGAGGTTCGTTCTTTTCTTGGTCTCGCGGGTTATTACCGCCGCTTCATAGAGAATTTCTCAAAGATTGAAGTTCCTTTAACTTCTCTAACTCAGAAGAACAAATCCTTTGAATGGGGATTTAAGCAAGAGGAAGCGTTTCAGACCTTAAAGCAGAAGCCTTGTGACGAGCCTATTCTGACTTTGCCTGAGGGCAATGATGATTTCGTCGTTTATTGCGATGCACCTAAATTGGGTCTTGGCTGTGTTCTGATGCAAAGGAACAAAGTTATAGCCTGCGCATCAAGACAATTGAAGGTGCATGAGAAGAAATACACCACTCATGATCTTGAGTTGGGTGCAGTTGTCTTCGCTCTTAAGATCTGGAGACACTATTTGTATGGTACTAAATGTGTGGTTTTCACTGACCACAAAAGTCTTCAGCACATCTTCAATCAGAAAGGACTCAACATGAGGCAACGACGTTGGGTTGAACTTCTAAACGACTATGATTACGAAATTCGCTACCATCCTGGTAAGGCGAATGTCGTAGCTGATGCTTTGAGTCATAAAGAACGTATCAAGCTTCATTATGTTCGTGTTCAAACTGATATTCAAGCTCGATCTGATATTCAAGCCCGCATCTCTCAGGCTCAACATACTTGTGTTTCACAAGACTTGATGGGTAAGGAATTACCCTATCACATTAAGCCTGATCTTGAACTGAAGGACGATGGATCGTATTATTTCATGGACCGTTTGTAGGTCCCAAGCCTAGATGATCTCCGCACTTTGCTTATGGATGAAGCTCATAAGTCTCGTTATTCTATTCATCCTGGCTCAGATAAGATGTATAAGGATCTCCGTACTCAGTATTGGTGGCCCGGTATGAAGAAAGACATTGCCTTGTATGTTTCAAAATGCCTTACTTGTCTTAAGGTTAAGGCTAAACACCAACATCCTTCTGGTCTTTTGGAGTAACCAGAGATTCCAGTTTGGAAATGGTAAAACATTGCTATGGATCTTGTTACCAAACTTCCGCGCACTAAAAAGGGTCATGATGCCATCTGGGTAGTTGTTGATCATCTTACTAAGTCAGCACATTTCTTGCCAATACGTGAAGATTTTTCTGCTGAAAGGCTGGCTAAAATCTATGTGGATGAAATCGTATCTCGACATGGTGTTCCTTTGAACATTATTTCTGACAGAGATGCTCGCTTCTCTTCTCGTTTTTGGAGAACCATGCAATCTGCTATGGGGACCCAACTTAATCTGAGCACAGCTTATCATCCACAAACAGATGGCCAACTGAAAGAATAATCCAGACTTTGGAGGATATGCTTAGAGCTTGTGTGATCGATTTTGGTGGTAGTTTGGATTCACATCTTCCATTGATTGAATTCTCCCACAACAACAGTTATCACTCCAGCAGCAACATGGCTCCTTTCGAGGCTCTCTATGGTCGAAACTGTCGTTCACCAGTCTGCTGGAATGAGATAGGTGAGGCTCAACTTACTGGACCTGACCTCATTCTAGAGACAACTGATAAGGTTAAGAAAGTTCGTGATAACCTTCAGACAACTCGAAGCCGTCAAAAGAATTATGCGGACCAACGACGCAAGCCCTTGGAATTTCAAGTCGGTGATCATGTATTACTTAAGGTCTCACCTTGGAAAGGAGTGATCAGATTTGGAAAGAAAGGAAAACTTGCACCTAGATACGTTGGACCATTCAAGATCGTTGAAACAATTGGTAAGGTAGCCTACAGACTCTAGTTACCTCCTGAACTTGGGAATGTTCATCCAACCTTCCACGTATCCAATCTCAAAAAGTGCTTAGCTGACGAGAACCTCCACATACCGCTTGACGAAATTCGTGTTGATAAAACACTGCACTTTATCGAGAAACCTGTGGAGATTTTGGACCGTACATTCAGACAATTGAAGAACAAAAGGATTCATTTGGTCAAGGTTCGCTGGGAATCCAAACGTGGCCCCGAGTTTACTTACGAACGTAAGGACCAGATGAAGGTGAAATATCCGCATTTGTTTTCACAAGTTTCCTCTAAATAAAAATTCGGGACGAAATTTCCTAAAGTAGGGGAGACTGTGACAACTGTGTTCTGTAATCATCGTATAATGTAAAACAATGTGGATTATCAATAAAACAATCTGCTTTGGTGTTATTACATGTGTATTTATGTTAAATGATTTTACAATTTGATTCGATTCCGATTTTAAGCTTTAAATCACTTTCTAGAAGGTCATACGAAAACTGGAAGATAAACGCAATCAGTTTAACGTGACGTACACTCCAGAACTGTGACGTAAGCCAAACATACCCAAAATATCCTTTACATAACTTAGAAATAAGTTTCAAAGGATTCGGTATGGCAAAAACATGTTTATTTGAACTAAAGAACTATTTACGACAAAACTGCGAAACGAACGTTGGAGACCGCCAGGATTATATTTAAATCCCAAAAATATTCTGTTATGATTAAAATTTTGTTTTAATCAGGTTCATGTTGAAAAATAAATTAAAACTCCTAAAAACGTTATTTTTTTTCAAGTTTAAGCGCGTACCGTGTGTTTCTGCGCGACACAGTGCTTCTACTGCAAAACACAGACAACACAGCCAGTCTAGGCAACTGAAATTTATTTCAGCAATATTTTGGCAGGTTTACTTTTATAGAATAATAAAAATAATTTAGAACGCCATAAACCGGGATTTAAACGCTAGATAAAATACCCGGTATCCAGTTAAACACCCGTTTTAGCCTACATATGACATGTTTATATAAAAAACATTACACTCTACCCCCTCCCCCATATACATATACGGTTTTTTTTTAATAGTGTGGCCCCACAAATATTGGCTAGATCTTTCATATATTTCTTTTGATCTTTTGAGGACACTTGTATGTGCATGACACCTTCATATCTTCTATAAATCTTTCTATATCTTCACTTAATCTTTCAAGGTCATTTCACTCAACACCACACTCCAACTCCTTCACTCTCTCTCCCTCCCAAACCGTCCCCATCTCTCTCTCTCTCTCTCTCTCTCCTCCATCTTCATCTTCTTCAAACCTTCAAGCTTTGTTCTTCAAAGTTCAACACCATTTCTAGTAAACTTCAAGTTAGTGTGAGGATCTAAAGGTGTTCCCAAGGTGTTGTCAAGTGATTACAAGCTTCCTATCATCAAAATCTCATCCTACAACCTACTTGAATCTTGAAGGTATAACATTATGTTTAAATCATACTTTTGATTATTGGTTGTTCTTGATGATTGAAGTTTCTCTTGAATCTTGGGATTTTCACTAAACTTGAAATCTAAAATGAAATGGGTCATGATACAAGTAAAAATGGTGATGTACATATATGTATGTGTGTATATGAGTTTTGAAGTTTGTTATCTTGTTAAGTACTTGTTTATGTTGTTACATGTTATAGAATGGTGGTAAAAATGCAAGTATTTGGTGATTTTTGTATGATATGTTAAATATAAATTACATCAGCAAATACATCTGAATATATCACATATTTGATGCATTTAGATTAACATAAAATGATGATGTTATGATAGGTATGCTTTAGGCACTTGTACATGTGAATATATGTTGATTTAAAGCTCAGGAAATGGTTAAAAATGGTTGTATGACAAAAATGTTTTAGATCAGGTTAAAAACACTAAAAATAACATTATTTGATGTATTATAATGGCATGAAACTTTGACATAGGTTTGATAGCTTTGCATGTTGTACATATAGCTTAAAAAGTGGTAAATTATGTGAAATTTGCATGATTTATGTGCTTTATTTAAGACCTGAACTATCATGAGTATAACCATTATTTTATTCAGTAAATAACATGGGTTGTGTCAAAATTTCAAGTCGTTTCGATTTGGGATGGTTCGGGTAACGTTTGATGCAAAACTATGCGGTAAAACGGTTAAAAATCGCCTTTTCGGAGGACTTTTACAAAACTGTTTTAGATCAGTAACCAAACTGATATATTTGGTATAAAAATAAGTATTTTAACTTATATTAAGTTTACTTGGTGTTTGGTTAGTCATACGTGACTTCCGACGCCCAAAAATGTCACCGAATCGCTAAAATAAGTGTTTTTCAACATACCCTATAATGGGTTGTTTATGGGTTATTTTACGTGTTACAATGTGCTATGTGTTTAACAATATGTGTATGATCATGTGTTAGTATTGACAAGATTAGGTGTGTTACGCTCGAGTACATATATACAAATACACCAAAATAATAAAAAATAATAACTTTTCGAGAAATCTCAAAGTTATGTGAAAATTCCAAGTATCGGAGAAACTCATGTATTTTTTGTGAGTTTTGATTATTTAATCATTCTTATTTAATTTAGGACAAATAAACAAATTGTGGGATTGTGTTAACATATAAAAACGCACCCAAAGGTGAGTACATAGTCACCTCTTTTACCGTTTTTCAAACATTTTGGGGTGAAACACATGTGCCTACTTATTATTTTCATGCTTTTTCCATGTTTTCATAATATATACTTCTATGTTCATTAGTACACTATTAATACATAATTTCACCTTCTTTTGCTATGTATGTTTACTTGACATGCTAGCGCTTTGATTTACATGACTTTTCTGCTTTGTATGATAACTTAGCATACTTAGTACATTGCTTTCTCATAACATGTTTACATTTGATATGACATTTGGTTTGTACAACGGGACTAAAACACATTCATTAACATTAGCTACGCCGCTCGGTAGTAAGTAATGGTACCATAGGACTTGACAAATCCCGTTCCTAAAATCCTAGGTGTGTTTGGATGGATGGAATGACCGAATCCGAAAACTTTTCTTTTGATAACCTTGACTTAGGGTTATCTGTCTGTCTCAAGGCTTGAATGTATGCGTTAACTTACCACATAAGTTTTTGTATCAGTAATGTCACACCCCTTTCTACGGCGGAAGCACGAGGTGTGATCATGAAAGGTTCTCATTGCATACGAAGAGTAAACATGCTACATGCTCGTAAAATAACATCAAATTCCATGATTTGAAAACATACGTTTAGCGTTTATATCGCCAGACAGCATAAAACATTGTCTTAAAAGTTTACAACTTTATTTAAAGTTAAACACAAGCGACATCCACGAGCATAAGCAAGACCACGCGCACATCCATCCTAGTTACCTGAAATACATGTGAGTTTTTGGAAAAACGTCAACATAAAGTTGGTGTGAATTCATGCAGTTTTGTATTTCATGTTTGTATACTTTGTATGAAAACATAGTTTGTGAGTAAATCAAGTTTTCATATATAAATCCAGTTTCATGTGTACACCACGTACATCTGTATAATTCAATTTCTTCTTGAGTACCCCACGTACTCAAGTTTAATTCTCATTCTCTTGAGTACCCCACGTACTTCAAGTATAATTCAATCTTCTTGAGTACCCCACGTACTTCAAGTTATATATCAATTTTGTATGGTATGAATTTTATGTAAATACAGTATTTCTGTAATTATCAGGTTGTTAATGGGTTGCAAGGCCATTAACCTGTGGCACGTCATAGGAAGTCACCAAACCTAAGGCATTTAATTGGTATATTCTGAGACACAAAAGCACCACTCGATTCTCGCCCCGACCGAGTGTGAGGCTGCCAGGCACCTGTTAGATCTAACCTTTTGTTCTGCGGTCTAGGTATATTGTTGATTAATGGTGCTTCTGTACCCTATTCGTGACACTATTTCTCATAACGCCTCCTACTTGGTTCTCGTCCTCACCAAGCGCGTTTCTTGTTATCATTTCTCATTGCGCCTTATACTTGGTTCTTGTCTCACCAAATGCGCTTCTCATACTCTTGTATTTCGTCACACTTGGTTCTCGTTCTCACCAAGTGTACTTCTTGTATTTTATATTTCGTCACACTTGGTTCTCATTCTCACCAAGTGTACTTCTTGTATTTATATCTTACCATTTATAAATATTGTACTTTTGTACATGTATTTCACCCCCGTAGTTATAAAAACTGAAAACAGTTAAAGAGAAAAGGGGGAGCATGAACTCACAACTTTGCGTTCCTAGCGTCGTAAACTCCACCGGATTTGCTTAATTAACGTCGTAACCTATACGCGTTTTCTTAACGTTAGTCACTAGACTTGCGTCGCACAAGTACAGTCACTCTCTTTTGTGTATATTCTTGTGTTAAAAATATTCTATATTTTTAACTACGTATCTTACTTATATTATTTTCTCCAAAAATAAATATAAGTCTTTTATGTTTTGCACTTTGCACCCGAATCATGTATCTTGTGTTTTGAATGTGTATTTCTATATTTCTACTCCTCATGAGTATTTAGTGTATTTTTAAGTCTTAATACACTAGCACGTATAACACATACTATATACACTTAGCACAAAATTTGGTGATAAAATAATATATATTTTTCTCTCAAAAATATATACTTATTATCCATTTTTATTCTTGAAGAAATCCTCATTTCTTATCACCAAAAATTAGGGAAACCTTAGTAATACTCTTAAACACATTTTTAGGGAATAAGTTTCTCAAAAACTTATATTTTTCTAAGTGTCAAAATTTATAAAAATTTTGACAGAGTTTCCCCTAAAAATGGAGGTTTCCCACGTTTTTCAAAACGTGTGTTTATTTTCTTTTAAATCATTATCAATCATCAACAATCAGCCACAACAATTATCAACAATAATCACTACTTTTCCCCACTTCATGAACTTGGATATTTACCAAGATTGTGTAGTATCTTACTAGCACATTTAGTAAGTCTTGTTATCTTTAAAAATAAGTTTAATTTCTTAAAAACTTTATTTTTAAAGAGTATGAAGTTTCACAACTTCTAGTCGGTTTTTACGAAAATTATTTCTTTGTTAAAACCTTTGTTACACAAGTATCCACACACTTGTTTGTTCACAAAAACCACTTTTGTTTGTGTAAGACCCGGTTTAGAACATGTGATTTCTTGGACACTTGGTTCTTTGAAAATACCGCTTGTAGATACGTAGATCTACTAGTTTTAAACACTATTTCACAAGTTAAATTGCTTTTACACAACAAAAATGCTTTTACACAAGTCCATGTCTCATGTGTGGTAGAGTTTCATCCTTTAACCCTTGTGTTAACTAAAAACGAGCTTATGTTAAGATCCATGATCTTACAAAGTCGGGTTAAACGATGATCCGGGCTACCACACCATAGATCGGGTCTAGATGACCATAAATTTCAAATACTACAACATTTACACAACATATGTGCTATTAACCACCACTTTAAGTGTTTTTAGTAGACTTTTGTTCATCATTTTGTATTTTAACGAGATTTAACCGATACAAATCCTTTTAACCACTCTAAAATAGTTCAAATACGAGTTTTAAACATTATACCTCTAGCTCGAGGCTAGGGAAGAATCTATGCGCAAAAGAGGTGGATAAAAGCAAAGTAGAGAGGTTCTTCGCCTTCCGTTTGCTCCAAGGCTCCTTATATGCGACCCTTAACACTTGTAGATGCTTGGAACTTGCAAGATCAAACTTGAAAGATGGATGGATGGGTGTGGGGTGTTCGGCCGTAAGTAGTAGAGAGGGAGAGAGTGTTGATGTTATGTGGTTTTGTAAAGTGCTTGGTCCTTCATACATATATATAATCCAACTTCTATGATTAACCAAAGGATCTTATGTTACTTAGATTTTAAACATATAAGATTAAAATAATCTTGTAAGGACAAGGTGTGTCCCCCACATGGGGACGGTTTCTAAAGAGGGGGGGGGGGGGGTCTAGTTCAATTCCAACTAGTTAGTTGGATATTAGTTAGGTTAATCTAGGTTAGTTAAGTGATTAACCCGGTTACTAGTGTGTTGTGCTTTATGACGGGTGTTAGGGTATTCGGGGACCCTAACTGGCTCAGAAAAAGATAAATAATGTTAATGGCAATATTTTCATGTTCCGGGTATAGTCCGGTTGTTCGGTTACATACCGATTCGTTAAAGTGCTAAATTACACTTTTTAGTGTCGTTTAAGTACCTTTCTTGTACTCTTTCAATTCCCAACACTTAGGGGAATATTCTGGATAATAAAACGACATTTCCGCATAATATTTATATGTCTAAATGCTGATTTATTGCTGAATTTTATAAATTCTGCACTTAAAGTGCGTTTCGGGTGCTTTTTAGTGCTTATTTTTTCTTTCGTATTGCATATATATTAACCCTTGTATGTATTCTTGGGTTTTAATGCATTCTTGTTGTCGGACCTACACCTAGGCCTCAATTCTGATGTCTGACTGCTTTCTGCAGTTCTGTTGACACATTGTGTCTTACCGGTGAGTTTACTATTATTCTGACGCAACGCTCTCGTTTATGCATAAAGCAATATTTTGTAGTATACAACATGCATGAATTCACTTGTTTAATCATGTGTTCAGCCATTGCTGACAATTAAACTCATAATTGCAGTCATTAAGCAATAATTATAGTGTACGGAAATTACCGGTTTGTGCCAGTTGTCACAAGTAAAACATGCATTTAATTTACAAAACATAACTTTTTGATATATTCAAAATACCTTGTTTTGTACATTTTTACCTTTGGTTTATGTGACTACACTTTACTTACCATACATAACATTTGTTATACATTACTTGACTACATTTGGACTTTTAACATTTGACACGGTGTATGCAAGGACTCTTTGACAATTGATTTAAACATGGACTTTATACATTGGTGGTTTGTTTAAATGACTTAAGTAACGAGATGTGTGTAGTATGATACAAGCATGGTGGATACGCCGCTGGTACTTCCTATATATAAGTGCTTGTATTGTACTACATGTCATAGCGTTATTTAAATCATTCAATTTGGACTTATACATTTTATACAAACAACATATTATTCACAAGACTTTTGTTTACAAAACAATTTATTTTATACAACTCATTTTACTTGGTTATTCATTTAACCTTATATTATTCTTTTATTTATACATATCATCTGATTTTATTGCTTTTCAAATAACTTATAAAACAAAACAATTTACAAGGTTCATGACTAACTTTTATTAAACATTTCTTTAAACTCAAGTCATGAATCCTATTTTCATAAAACCTATGTATCTCACAGGCATTTTTATGCTGACGTACCTATTTTCACATGTGTTTTCATGAGTTGTTGCTTAGGATGTTCGTGACACACTAGGGCGGACCTGTGCCTTAGAGACTTAAAATAAAGATGGAACTAGTTTAATTATGTGATGAACTCTTCGTTTCAGTTATTTTAAGACAATGTAACTCTTTGTTTGATGAATAAAACATAACTTTTAATTACCATGGTTGTGGAATAATAATTCTGTTACAACACTCCCCGACGTTTCCGCCACGATTTGATGTTTTACTTGGTCGGGGTGTGACAATTTCAATGAATGAGCCGAGGATATCCAGGACACGGTCATTAACCCCCCCAAAGGCATTGCATCAAACAAAACAGATTAAAACGGGTTATCTGAATGATTTAACCACTAATCGATTAAAGATTCAATACCCGACCAAGCGGTAATAATTTACCGTATCCCAAGCCCGTATAAGGGAAAATAAGTTAAAAGTATTTATCTGAGCAAAAATATAATTTTATTTTCAGCCGTATATCAATCAGCAAGTACAAGTAGCTTTTACTGGGCTCCTAATCTGGAACGAAGGTTTTAATAACCTATTAGATTCCTAATGGGTCTTATTTAAGTCTTAACTTAGACCGGTTAGTTTTAATAAAGGTTTACGGTTCAAAACGCAAGATTAAGCGAAGACCGGATTAGAACGTGATTTAGACCCAACAAGTATGAAGACTTGTATAAAATGGGTTAACTAAATACATTCTGGATTTTGAAGTAAAAATGATAAGGTTTGATCCGTTTCGGTTAATTTATGCAAACTAGTTACATAAAACGTACCGAACGCGAATATGCATAACGGGTAACCAAAAGAGTCATGTACAGGTTCCACAAGTTAATACGCTTTAAATATGTTATGATATCAGTAGAATACCTTCAATTATGCCCAAAACGAATTTAAAACCAATTTAAGCCCCGTAAGGGTATTTTGGTCATTTTAAACTTTATAAAAGAGTTTAAATATCAATCTGAGGTTCTGGTCTAAAATAATCAGTAAAAGTACTTATTTTAACAAGTTACACCAGTAAGATATCATACATATGTGAAATTTATCATTTATGACCAAACTATGCACCGTAGGGGCATTTTGGTCATTTCACATATGCTATAAGGGTCAAATTTGAAATCTGAGTTGAAGACTTTTACTTACAGTTAAAGTATAAAAATTTTCTTATAACATCAGTAGGTAATAAGTCTTAGGCGTCAAATATGGTTTTAAACCATACTATGCGCTTAATAAGCGTAAAAGTCGGTATTTGACGATATTTGAAATGTTTATAAAATTTTGAAGTTTTGATCAGTCTCTAAAGCTTAAAATATTTTATTTAACATATGAAATCAGTAGGAAAAGGTTTGGTATCAAAATGTTATGTAAAACTCATTTTATCAATGAAAAGGGCAATTTCGTCAATACCGAATTTACACAAGAACTCTATAATATGATCAGTATAAATTTTGACAAAAATTACCAAAAAATCCCTAAATATTATATTATAAATTGGGTAGCAAGTTTGGTGCCAAAAATTGGGTTTAAATGTGATTTATACAGAAAATGCCATTTAATTAATAAAAAAGCTTTCATTTTACGATATCTCGCATAACTTCTATTTTAGACCATGAAGGCATGAACTGATGTCAAATTTTTAGGATATATTACCAGTAGTAGAAAAATACACTTTTATTTACACTACCATATGTAAGACACTACTTTTTACATTACCAATATTAGAAATGCACATGTGCATCTATATGTATCAACATGAAATAAGGTGTTTTGGTACAAAAAGTTTGTGATTTTAAATGATGAAATAGGCATATATACATGTGTTTTAGTTAGTTATATCTAGTGATTGATGGTTTGATTATATTTGTCACTTTATGATGTAATATGTTGTACGGATGGTATAAAGGGTGTTGATGTACATATAATAAAGTGAAATATTGGTAATAATATTGTATTATGGATGGTAAAAAGCAATGGTATTGTATTACGGATGGTAGGAGGTAATGGTAGTGTAGTATGGATGGTATGATAGATGAAAGGGGATGTGTATTCAAAGTGGTGTACTAAAACATGTTATAACATGTTCATATATATAGATGCACATGTGCATTTCTAGTGTTGTTAATGTTATAACAAGTTCATACATATAGATGCACATGTGCATTTCTATTATTGTTAATATAAAAAGTAGTGTATTATGAATGGTAGCGTAAATAAAAGTGCAATTGTCTGATATTTGTACTGAATTACGGAATTTGTCAAAACAATGATACAAATGCACATGTACATGGATAACTATTACTCGATTTTGTTTTGAAATTTTTTTATTATTTACGAAATATAGCGATTTTTCCAAAAAAAAAAATTGTAAAAAAAATTTTTTTTTTGGTGTTTTTTAGATTCTTTTAGGTATTTTTTGGTTTTTGTTCACATTGGTTCTCGCGGTTCTCGCAATAAAGGGTGGTTCCTAACAGATCATTCTCATATATATATATATATATATATATAGGGAATGGATCATGAGAAAACCAAGAAACTAACTAAAAAGGCTTAAAAGACATACCAATTTTTTTTTAAAAATCCCTATTTTTTATGTATGAAAAATAATTTTCAAAAAAAAAAAAAATTTGTACTGCACATGTGCACTTAACCCACCCCCCCACCGACACCCCCCAAAAACCTTAACTCCCCCACCCTCACCCCCTAAAAACCTAAATTCACCCTCCCACCAAAAGCCTAACCCCCCACCCCCCCACCCCGAAAACCTAAAACTAAACATATACCCGAAAAAAACTTAAACCCCCCACCCCCGAAAAACCAAACCCCCCCCCCCCCACCCAAAAACCTAATTCTAATCCTAACCTCCAAAATACCTAACCCTAAAAGCTAAACTAGACTCAAAATCTAATTTTAAGCATGTAATGCACATGTGTAGTACACATAATGCACATGTGTAGTACAAGTTTTTGTTTTTTGAATTTTTTGTATATATATAAAATAGCGATTTTTTTATAAAAAATTGTAAAAAAAAAAATTTGGTATGTTTTTTAGGCTTTTTTAGTTAGTTTTCTAGTTTTCTCATTTATATGTAGTTATATCATGATAGGAAGGACTTCTTAAAGTCCATAAAAATTCCCTTCAAACACCCCTAAAACATGGTTTACAACCCTTTAAAGCACAAAATAATTTACACTTCCAATTATGCCCCTCCAAAACTTTTAGCTTTTACCCGGATCCATCATCAGCCGTCCATTTCCTTTATGTCTTCACACGGATCGTGATCTGACGGATGATGTATTTTTCACTCGGATCCACCTTTCCCCTTCATTCTCTATCATCTATCTCACAACTCACATCTCACCAGATCTCATCCGCCCCCAACTCCATGCTTTCTCTCTCCAGGCGATTTCCAGATCTAGGGTTTCAATAACCCTGAATCGTTCATTTTCTCTCAATCCGACAGAAGATCCAGTGGGATTGACCTCTAGGTACCGTTTTAAACCACATCTAAAGTTTTTGTTTGTTATTTGAGTCTGATATGTTTGTTATTTGTGTTGAATCGTTCATTTTCTCTCAAATCTGACAGAAGATCCACTGGGGTTTTCTCTATTCGGCACAAGATCCACTGTGGATGACATCTAGGTACCGTTATAAAACCACATCTAATGTTTTTTGTTTGTTATTTGAGTCTGATTTGGATCTGGTTAAAATTCTGTTTGCGAGGCAATGCTTGAACGGGTCTCTGACATGATGGAAAAGGATTTGATTCTTGTTGGTGCAACTGGTATAAACCATCTTCTCCGAGATCGGTTGCTGCTTATGTTAATCCTCATCGTCTTCTGTTCAGATCTTGTTTTAATACCGGTAATCGTTTAATCTAGCTTTAGTTTACTTTGTATCTGTTGTTGAATCTGTTGTTTTTGGTTGATTTTAGGTGTTAAAATCACGTTTTATATGTTGAATTTGTTCAGATCTGCGTGGAAGGATGTGCGAACCGAGATCTAGGGTTAGATCTGGCGAAAGTTTTGGATGATTCTGGATTTGTTATTGTGTTACACACACACACACACACTTATACGTACACTTATATTTATACAGACACAAATATATACGCACATATTGATGTATGAAGTTAATTTTGTTCGTGATAATCTCAGGTGAAGTACTCAACGGAACCCGAAAACCCTACGAAATGTTAGTTTTCCGATTATTATTCTTATATTATGTCCTAATCGTTGATCGCTAGGGTTTATAGCTCTGTAATTTAATATTGTGTTCATTGTTGATGTTCGATCAGCTTGCAAAGCTAGAGGTTCAGATCTCAGGTGTCACTTTAAGGTACGCTAATTTTCGTTATTGAATTTTTCGTTTCGATTTCGATTTGTTACTGATTGTTAACAATTTTAACGTTACGAACGCGTAAATTATTGTGACATATGTTGTATCTATGTGTGTGTTGCTAATTTAGAGTTTGAACATTTTTATTGTAGAACACTAGAGAAACCGCACATGCTATACGAGAATTGCCATTGGTTAATAATAGTTTAGTGTTGTTATGAACATACAAATTATTGTTTTATATGTTGTATCTATCTGTATGTTGCAAATTTAGGTTTTGAGCATTTTTATATTATAGAACACTAGAGAAACAGCACATGCTATATGCAAGTTGCCGCTGATTATTAACAGTTTAACATTACGAATGCATAAATTGTTGTTCTAGATGTTGCTTTGATTTGTGTGTTGCTAATTTATGTTTTGAACATTTTGTTTTAGAAGACGGACTGCACAAGTGAAGAATCGCCATTCGAATGGCCAAGGACGTTGGCCTGCTAAATCTGCCAAGATTATTCTTGATTTGCTGAAGAATGCTGAGAGTAACACTGAAGTAATGATCTAAGTTTCACTTATATGTTGTTCTAATTTGGTTTTGTAAGTTATGTATAAAAGCATAATGTACTAACCTATTGATTTTAAAAGTAACTGGGTCGGGTCGGGTCGTGTCGTGGCATTAAACGACTGCAAACGCGGCAGAAATGGCTGCGTTTTTACACCCATTTGCTGCTGCATTTGCAGCCGTAAACGCGCCGTTAAACGGCTACAAACGGGTGTAAAAACGCAGTCGTTTGCTGCTGCGTTTGCAACCGTAAGCGCGCCATTAAACGGCTACAAACACGGCAGCAAACGGCTTCGTTTTTACTCCCGTTTGCTTCTGCGTTTGCAGACATAAACGCGCCGTTAAACGGCTGCAAACGTGGCAGCAAACAGCTGCGTTTTTACACCCGTTTGCAGCCGTAAACGCGCCGTTAAATGGCTGCAAACGTGGCAGCAAACGGGTGCAAAAACGCAGCTGTTTGCAGCCGTTTAACGACGCGCTTACGGCTGCAAACGCAACAGCAAACGGGTGTAAAAAGCGCAGCCGTTTGCTGCTGCGTTTGCAGCCGTTATACCGCTGCAAACGGGTGCAAAAACGCAGTCGTTTAACGGCTGCAAACACAGCACCAAATGGGTGTAAAAACGGAGCAAGAACGCAAACTACCCTACTCGGTATACCCAACCCGGAACTGGTTCTTACCCTACTTGACCTGTGAATACATACCAGTTCCAGAACCGGTGTCGAAAAGGGAACCAGACTGGACCCGGTTTCACCTCTACCCAGTCAAAACCTGGACCCAAATCGGCCAAAACCCCCTACCATACCCATACCTGGTTCCTACCCGTTTTAGATTCTAAACAAACCTGATTTGTGCTTCTCTAGCAGTGTGTGATAAATAGTTTTGAATTTTTAACATATCCCATTGCGAGTAAACTCAATTCAACTTTCATGTTGACATCTTGAAGAAGGTAATCTAAAAATAGTTATTTTATTCGTTTATCGCAGTGAGAAGTAAGCAAGACAGGAGTAAAGTTTGATAATGATGATGATAGTGTTAGCTGTTTGCTGCAGTGTATTGTTCATGTGAACAAGTTGGCTTGAAAAAGAGACTTGTTGTATTTTGATGGGAGATATGAAGATGTAAAACTGTTCTTATTACCGAATTTCCTTGTGATGGTATAGTGTTTAAAATTTGTGGGAATATCAAGTTTAGTATTATCAAGTATTAACCTTTCTTTGCTTTTGGTGCAAACTTTTAATATACAACTACCAAGGCTGCCATAGCGGGAATTCAGTTGGTATTGGTTTTGTTTATTATGGTACATTAGGAGAATCAATCACTATAGCAAACAAAAGAAAAAAAAACAAATGCGTAAAAGTTGCAGGGTTTTTTTTTGAATCAATATATAAATAAAACAAATAAGAATTTAAAAAAAATATAACCAAGTATAATACAATAAACATATTCTTTGTAAATGTTCTATGCATAGAACAATATCACAGATGCTGCTTTTTATATTCCACAATTTAAGTAATTAAAATATATTGCAATAATTAGTTAGTCATGGCTGATTAATTAAACATGATTCGATTGTATACCAACCGATCGAACTTCAAACTTCAGAACCCTCGACCCAGTTCACATATATAGATCATTAGCCCAAAAATCGACAAAAATAGCTAACCCATTAGAAAGCTTTTTTAAAAAAATAAAGATAGCTAACCCACTAGAAAACTTTAAAAAATAAAGAGTAAATTGCACGAATAGTTCGTTGGGTGAAGTTTCACCATTAGTCCGCAATTTTTCAGAATGTCTTTGAGGTTTGCTTGGTTGTTACTCTGATAGTTTCTAAAATGGATGGATGTTAGTTTTCTCAGTTAATTGAATGTGAAATAATAAAATAAACCTTATCACTTTTGTTAAAACAGGAAGAGATACAAGAAAGTCATAAGCGAACGGATGTATTGGTAAAACAGGAAGAGATACAAGAGACTCCCCACACTTTTGTTTTTATTGTTTTGTCCAGCTACTTGACTGTTTTGAACTCTTCTTGTTTTTAATTACATCTACTTCTTGTTTTGTACTCTTCTTGTAGAAGATCACCAAAGAATCGATAAACTAACAGAAAAACCAGTGCCATCATATCACGAATAAGAAAACTAACTTAAGTACTATACAATATATCATGAGACGACGGATAAACTAACGGTAAACAATTATACTATTGTAAATTGCCACTCCCGCCGCATCGTGCGGGTAAGTGACTAGTATATATATATATATATATATATAGGTACAGGATTAGGAGAAAACGCCCAAAAGTGTGAGAACGGTGAGAACGGATTCTGGCGTAACACGTGTCACGCGACATAGTGAAAGGCGGAGGGGCTTTTTTGTCCTTTTATATTCTTTTTTTAAACGCGTCTCGCATCACCTCTCCATTTTTTGGCGTTTAACAAATACGCGGCGTATTGTTTTTTTTAGATCAGGAGCATAGTAAATATTTTGGCGTTTTAACTAAGTATGACTTTGATTGTTGTGCCATGTAGGACGCAGGCCTATAATGTGACACACAATTATGGCGTTTTGAAAATATAAACAAATTCAATTTTCCATGTAGTGACTTTTAATATAATAAATGTTTGGCAATAATGTTACCGTCTCTTCATTTTACTGTTTTGCAATTACTGTTTCGTTCAGTTCAATCTGTCAATTAGTGTTGCTTTTCCAGTAATACTTTGTTTGGCATTTTTTGGCGTTTTATATAGCAACAACGTGCTTTGCTAGCATCCGTTCTCACATTTTATACTCAATTTTTTTATTAGTAGAGAATTAGATAATAAACAACAGAGAATTTGATAATAAACGATAGAAAATGAAAAAAAAATTCTAATCTAATTTCTCATCCAAATCTTCACTGTCATCAGCCTCTTCTACTTTAACCTTTTTTGGCGTTTTGAATACCTTATGTAGATCCATATTTTCCTACATAATGCCCGTCTTAAGAAGATGTGTCACACCCCCAAAATCCACCATGCGCAGCATCACCGCTTGGAGGCGTGGCATGACCAGGATCGAGCCACCAATCATATTGAACAACACAATTAAGTAAATAAAACCAACCACAATACGATTGGTGACCAAAAGAAAGTAAACCGACTTTAAGTTAACAGCGGAAGCATTAAAGGTAAAACCCAAAACATAAGCTCATAGTTCATAAGTTTATAGACCAAAACATAAGTTTCATAAGTTCACAAAGTTTATTTATTAAGCACAGGACATAATAGTCCATATCCCACAACGACCTCCTCCTCGTGCAAGCTCCATAAGCGTCTAGCGACCTGTAAGGCATGTAACAACGAGTCAACAACAAAGTTGAGTGAGTTCACGGTTGGTTGTTTAGTTTTAAGTTGTTTCTGAAAACGTGGTTTGACTTTCGTTGGCTTACTTGCCGTGGGAGTTACCCCTTAGTTGGAAGTATGATTAACCAGTTCCTTCTTTATTACCCAAACCATATCCATAATCAGTGGGGGCTTCCTCATGTGAACCACTAGACCGATATCGACAACTGACGAACAATAGTTGTGCCCTACGTCAATGTTCTATCATCATTGACAATTTGCCATAGTCCATTAGTACACGCCCATTCGGACGACACGGTGTGAGGTTTGTTAAACCTAATAGCGCTAATAACTAATGACCCGCTCGCTATTGGCCTCGGCGATTAAGTCGATATAAAATGAGGGACTTCATGATAGAGTTCTGTCTAGTAAGTTTTAAGGGTGTTGTCCTACCCAAGGAGGACGAACGTACGTATTCTACTCAACGAGAATACGTAGGATTAATATTGGCATCCTACCTATGGAGGATGGCCGTACATATCCTACTAAAGGAGGATATGTAGGTTCCGTTTTAATTCATTAACCCATTCCCAAACCACCGGGAATCACATGCCTTAGAAAGTGTGTGAACTCACCTCGGTTGATCGGTTTGACTCTCAAAAATAGCTAACAGTCAAGGTCGGTCAATCACGTCCTAGTATGATTACTACTTAGTTTATTAGTGACTTCAAATAAGCACAAAGTTCCTACACGCATCTACCACATAACATGCGTCACTTTAACGGTTCATGCCCATATATACTTCCCATCTATTCCCGTTCATAAGCAAACATACGACATTGCACATAACACTTTTATTGACATATAACATGTTAGATCGTTCTCAGATAACCTACCCGACATTTAGACACGCAAATTACTACTTATGTCGTTTCAGCTTTTATATACAAAACTGGGCTGATTTCGGGGATTTTAATAAAATAGTTAACTTTTTCCAAAAATTCCCAACTTTTTACAGAAGGTCTTAAACGATCCAAATATTATTGTGTAAAAATTTCGGGATCCAATTCATCACCAATATTCTATAAAATTTTATTTTCCGGACTGCAATCAGATTCATTACTTTCTGACTGCAGTTCACGGGATAATTTATTAAAAATTCATCGTACGTCCGATTTACGAAATTCCAGTGGTAGGATTACAAATACATCAGTGGTCATCTACAGTATAAATTTCATGACCTAGTTCTATTCAGGTTTCAAGTTATGATGAAGAATATAACAGATATTTTCAGCAACAAAAATCCAGCTTTTGCTGCTGTTACAGAACACCCTTTTAAAAATAGCAAACGAAGTCCAAAAATTATGATTCCAGTGCCATTAGAACCGTATTTCATAATAAATAAATCTAAACTTCAGAAAATGCATTTTTCATTTAATTAAGATCCGGTTACAGCCAACTGAAGTTGGCTGTAAATACCAAACAACCTCCTGTTTTTTAGCTTTTAACATTCTAATGCGAGTTATATTGGTTCCGTTAACATGCTTAGTGATCAACCACATTTCTAGTAATCAATATTAACTAGTAAATCATCAATTAATCAACAACTAAATCAAAACAACTTCATACTAACATTATTACATCATGTTTCATCTTTAATAAAGCTTGTTTCAAACATAACCATCATACTACAACTTTTAGCCATAAAAACAAGATGAACAAGGGTTTGACAAGAGCTTACTACTAGCACAAGGCTAGGGTAGAATCTAGTGAGGAAGATGATGATGAACAAGCAAGAACAACGCTCTCTTGAAGCTCCTCAAGTTGCAAGCTTCCTTGTATCAATCTTTAAGCTTGAATGGAACTTGAAGATGGAGAGAGAGAGAGTGTGAGTGAGGAGTGTGATCTTTGAAGTGATGATGAAGATCAAGAGCTCCATACTTATAAAGATGTGTTCTCATCTTATGGACACTAACACAAGTAACATCTAATAAACAATTGGAATTAAATCAAGTTAGATATTATGTATTATGGTGTGAAAATTGTGTGGGTCCATAAGGGGAACCAAATTCGGACTAGGGGAGGGGGGTTGGTTACAACTTTTCAACTAAAGTGTAATGGATGATTAGATTTCTAAGTGTTAGCTTCCACATGGTGTTTATTTGATATGTAGTGGGTGTTAGGGTGTTCGGGGATCACGAAAAGCCAAGAAATAGTGAAACAATGTGTTTGGCAAAAATTTAGTGTTCCGGGTAAAGTCCGGTTGTTCGGTCGGATACTGTTCCGTTAAAGTGTTTAATTGTTCCGTAAGGTGTCTTATATATATATTTTTGTAACACAATTAATTCCTAACACTTAGGAAAATATTCAGGACCATTTAGTCAATTTTCTGCACATGACTAGTGTGTTAACAAGCACATGTAAGTATGACACAGTAATCAGGAAACAGTTAAGTAATTCAACACAGTCACTAAGCACTTTAATTATCATTAAAAAATCGTACGAATACATGTAATTACGAGGGTTGTCACATTCTCCCTCTGTTAAGAAAATTTCGTCCTGAAATTTAGTGTGTGGTTACTGAGGAAGCTAGTTAAGTTGCGGTGTTTACTGGCTTTTCCTGGGGTGTCACATCATCCCCCCGTTGATTTGGAATTTCATCCCGAAATTCTGCAGTAGCTTCAGCCTCAATAGTGGTTGCACTTTTCTTAAACAACTGGGGATACTTGAGTTTCATTTGTTCTTCTCGTTCCCAGGTATACTCTGGGCCACGACGGGAATCCCAACGAACTCGAACAAGAGGTATCCTGGTACGCTTGAGAATCTTAACATCTCGATCAGTAATGTCTACTGGTTCCTTGATGAATTGCAGTTGGTCGTCGATAGTGAGCTCCTTTAAGGGAACTATGAGGGTCTCATCTGGCAGACACTTCTTCGGATTCGACACATGGAAAACATTGTGAACTCCGCTGAGTTCTTCAGGTAGATTCAACTTATAAGCGACCTTGCCAATCTTCTCAATGATTTCAAATGGTCCAACATATCACAGATTGAGTTTGCCTCGTTTGCCAAAACGAACTACACCTTTCCAAGGTGAGACTTTGAGTAGCACCCGGTCCCCAACCTGGAACTCGAGTGGCTTTCTTCGCTTATCAGCATAGCTTTTCTGACGGTCACGAGCTGCCGCCATTCGTTGTCGTATCTGAGCAATCCTTTCGGTTGTATCCACTACAAGTTCTGGGCCTGTGATTTGACTGTCACCAACCTCTGCCCAACAAAGAGGTGATCGACACTTCCATCCGTATAACGCCTCAAACGGAGCGGCCTGGATGCTGGTGTGGTAACTGTTGTTATATGAAAACTCCACTAACGGGAGGTGTTTTTCCCAGCCATTACCAAAATCGATCACACATGCCCTAAGCATGTCTTCAAGGGTTTGGATGGTGCGTTCAGATTGCCCATCCGTCTGTGGATGATATGTCGTGCTCATGTCTAATCGAGAACCAAAGGATTTATGCATAGCTTGCCACAACTCAGATGTAAAACGTGAGTCACGATCAGAGATGATGGAAGTTGGTACTCCGTGCCTTGATACTACTTCCTTCAAGTAGATGTCTGCTAGGGTAGAAAACTTGTCGGTTTCCTTGATAGCCAAGAAGTGTGCAGACTTAGTCAATCGATCCACTATCACCCAAATAGTGTCATTTCCGTGTTGTGATCTAGGCAGGCCAGTAACGAAATCCATGGAAATTTGCTCCCATTTCCATGTCGGTATCTCTGGTTGTTGGAGTAGGCCTGACGGTTTCTGGTATTCAGTCTTGACTCTCGCACAAGTCAAACATTTGCTAACGTAGGTTGCTATGTGGGCTTTCATACTAGGCCACCAATACGTAGTCTTGAGATCGTGGTACATCTTATCCTAACCAGGATGTACTGAATAACGAGATTTGTGTGCTTCATCCATCACAAGCTCGCGTAAGTTTCCATAAAGTGGAACCCAGATGCGCCCGTTTACGTAGTAGGCGCCGTCTTCCTTTCATTCTAACCGTTTCCTTGATCCTCGTAAGGACTCAGCCCTGATGTTCTCTGCTTTCAACGCTTCGACCTGAGCATCTCGTATCTGGGCAGGAAGACTAGATTGGATGGTAAGTTGTAACGCTCGCACACGTTTAGGTATAGTATCCTTTCGACTGAGGGCGTCGGCCACAAAATTGGCTTTGCCCGGATGGTACTTGATCGCACATTCGTAACCATTCAAGAGTTCGACCCATAGGCGTTGTCGCATGTTTAATTCCTTTTGCTTGAAGATATGCTCGAGACTCCTGTGATCGGTGTAAATGGTGCACTTGGTACCGTACAGGTAATGTCTACATATCTTAAGTGCAAAAACAACTGCTCCTAATTCCAAGTCGTGCGTAGTGTAGTTCCTTTCGTGAACTTAAAGTTGGCGCGATGCGTAGGCAATGACCTTGTCACGTTGCATCAACACACAACCAAGTCCTTGTATGGAAGCATCGCAATAAACCACAAAATCATATGTGCCTTCAGGCAATGAGAGGATAGGTGCGCTACAAAGTCTATCCTTTAAGTGCTGGAAAGCAGACTCCTGTGCATCACCCCAATGATAGGTGACACCCTTCTGAGTCAGTGAAGTGAGAGGTTGCGCAATCTTTGAGAAATCCTTGATAAACCTTCTGTAATATCCTGCCAAACCCAAGAATTGGCGGATTTCTGTTGGTGTACGGGGTGCAGGCCAGTTTTTTATCGAATCAACCTTGGATGGATCAACATGAATCCCATCCTTGTTTACCACGTGGCCTAGAAAATGGACTTCGCGAAGCCAGAAGTCACATTTAGAAAATTTAGCATACAATTGCTCTGCTCGAAGAAGTTCCAGCATAAGTCGTAGATGCTGCTCGTGTTCCTCCTGACTCTTAGAATAGATCAGGATGTCGTCGATGAAAACAATAACGAACTTATCCAGGTAAGGTTTGCATACTCGGTTCATGAGATCCATGAAGACCGCTGGTGCATTCGTCAATCCGAAAGGCATAACCAGAAACTCGTAATGGCCGTAACGAGTTCTGAATGCTGTTTTGGAGACGTCCTCATCTCGGACTCTCAGCTGATGGTATCCCGATCTCAAATCAATCTTATAGTAATAGCTCGACCCTTGCAATTGGTCGAACAAGTCGTCAATACGTGGAAGAGGATAACGATTCTTCACGGTCACCTTGTTAAGTTCGCGATAGTCAATACACATTCTGAAAGTACCGTCTTTCTTCTTCACAAATAACACTGGAGCTCCCTAGGGCGAAGAGCTAAGACGTATGAAACCCTTTTCCAAGAGTTCTTGTAATTGCGTGGACAGTTCTTCAAGTTCTGATGGAGCTAGACGATAAGGTGCTCGAGCTATAGGCGCTGCTCCAGGAGCTAGCTTGATTTGAAATTCAACTTGACGATGAGGCGGAAGACTAGGTAATTCCTCAGGGAATACCTCAGGAAAATCACGTACAATAGGTATGTCTTCAATTCTCTTCTCTTCCATTGATGTGTCAGTAACGAGAGCAAGAATGGCGGTGTGGCCCTTTCGCAAACACTTCTGGGCCTTAAGGAAAGAGATAATGCCTACGACAGCACCACTCTTGTCGCCATAAATCACGAGGGGTTCTTCACTAGAACGAGGGATGCGGACAATCTTCTCGTTGCAAAGAATTTCCGCTTACTGAAGAGATAACCAATCCATCCCAATAACAACGCCGAAACTACCCAGAATGATTGGAATAAGATCGATAGAGAAGGTCTGATCAGCTAAGACGAGGTTACAACCCTTAACTATGTGTGTGGCCTCGAGACTTTTACCGTTTGCTAGCTCTACCGTGTGTTTGGTGGTTAAAAGTGTTGGAGTGCGCTTAAGCATTTGACTAACTTTTAAGGACACATAACTAGTATCGGCACCTGAATCGAATAAAACAGTGACAAAGAAATCATCCAGAAGGAACTTACCCATCACAACGTTGGGATCGTTCCTTGCATCACCCTGACCAATCACGAACGCACGACCCCTTGCCCCATTACCATTGTTGTTTCCCCCATTGCCGTTTCCATTCCCTTGATTGTTGTTGTACTGGTTCTGATTTAGCTGGGGGCAGTCTTTCTTGAAATGGCCCTCAGCACCACATTGAAAGCACCCTTTGTTGTTACCTTGTTGTTGCTGCTGCTGGCGTTGATTTGGTGGGGCTTGCTGATGCTGCCGGTTCTGATTCGCTGGACGCTGACTCCTGCAATCCCTTGCAACATGACCAGCCTTGTTGCACCGATGACAGTTGCCTTTACTACATGGCCCGCTGTGGTGCAAGTTGCAATGATTACATTTGGGGTGATTCCCCTTGTATCCACCCTGCCCTTGATTTCCAGAAGGCTGCTGACTGGGGCTCCTATGGTCCTCAGTCCTTCGTTGCTGAGACTAAGACTGAACAGAGGTAGAGCCTTTTCCTGAATTTCCATCCCATTTTCGTTGGTTGTCGCCAGGAGTATTAGTAGTAGCAGCGCTAATACGCTTGGGCAGCCTGTTCTACTCAACTGCCTGATCGGTGAGACGATGAGCCAACTTGATGATTTGCTGAATGGAGCCAAGATTAGCTGAGGTTACGTGACTCTGAATCTCTGGTACAAGACCCTTGAGGTACAGCTCAATACGTTTAATGGGAGGGTCCACCATTGTAGGACACAAGATGGCCAGCTCGTTTGACCTCTTCGTGTATGCCTCGATCTCAGACCCCGTCATTTTCAAATTGAAAAATTCCACCTCTAGCTTGTGGATGTCGTCACGACTAGGGGTGCAAATGAGCCGAGCCGGCTCGCGAGCTACTCGAGATCGGCTCGAGAAAAAGCTCGAAACGAGCCGAGCTTTATCGAGCCCGAGCCGAGCTTGAGCCTCAAAACAAAGCTCGTTTGTTTATCGAGCCCGAGCTCGAGCCTTGCATGTGAAGCTCGTTAGGCTCGTCGAGCCTTATCGAGCTTTAGTGTAAACGAGCCGAGTCGAGCCGAGCTTATTTAAACTTGTTTACAAGCCGACCTCGAACCTAAAAATAAGCTTATTTAGTAAACGAGCCCGAGCCCGAGCTTCACTTATCGAGCTCACGAGCCTAAAAAGTCTATTATTTATATTATTTTTATTTAATATACAAATTAATAGATAATAAACGAGCCGAGCTCGAGCTTGAGAAAATACAAACGAGCCGAGCTCGAGCCTTGAAAACAAAGCTCGAATCGAGCTCGAGCTCGAGCCCGAGCTCACATAAAGTTAATCGAGCTCGAGTCGAGCCTGGTCAAGCTCGGGCTCGGCTCGGCTCGTTTGCACCCCTAGTCACGACTACAATACTCTTCTTTGATCAGTTCTTTGAAACCGTTCCATCGGGTGGCATTAACAACCGCCAACCCTAGCAGTTGAACCTGTGCTTTCCACCAGGTTAACGCAGCACATTCGAGTGTTCCAGTAGCATATTTCACCCTACGATATTCAGGGCATTCACACATCTCGAAAACAGACTCAAGCTTCTCGAACCAGTGTAGAAGACCTACAGCTCCTTCTGTGCCGCTGAAAGTACTAGGTCGGCAATCCATGAATGTTTTGAACGTGCATACAGGAGGTTGAGCATGCTGACCTATTACGCGAGAATAAAAGACAAGGTTAAGCACAAGAGTTGGTTCGCGAATGTAGGATCTAAACATCCTAGGATAGGTCGAAATGGCAGGTTATACCTCCTGCAGGGACAGCTACGAGTGCCTCAGCCACTCGTTCGTTGATTAGAGCCGTTAGTTGGGCTTGAGTCAAGTTCAGGCGTCCACTCATAATCTTCACATCGAAAGAAACGCAAGTAAGAAAAGTGTCGTGAAAGTGCGTAAGTGTGGAGTGACAGAAGAGAGCAAACACACAGGGTTTCAAGCAATAGTCGTTACACTAACTAAGCATACCATGATCAACTGGCTGCTTAACTAGCAGGCAGGCAATATAAACATAAACCATATTACCTATAGTGTCGAGTCTTGCACGTGGAGCGAGGCGTCGTTGTGTATCGTTGCGCACTGTACAGGTTATAGTCTGGTTTTATCAAAAAGCCTTTCCCCTTTTTTTTTAAAACCAAGTTCACTATAACCAATGGCTCTGATACCAATCTGTCACACCCCCAAAATCCACCATGCGGAGCATCACCGCTTGGAGACGTGACATGACCAGGATCGAGCCACCAATCATATTGAATAACGCAATTAAGTAAATAAAACCAACCACAATACGATTGGTGACCAAAAGAAAGTAAACCGACTTTAAGTTAACAGCGGAAGCATTAAAGGTAAAACCCAAAACATAAGCTCATAGTTCATAAGTTTATAGACCAAAACATAAGTTTCATAAGTTCACAAAGTTTATTTATTAAGCACGGGACATAATAGTCCATATCCCATAACGACCTCCTCCTCGTGCAAGCTCCATAAGCGTCTAGCGACCTATAAGGCATGTAACAACGAGTCAACAACAAAGTTGAGTGAGTTCAAGGTTGGTTGTTTAGTTTTAAGTTGTTTCTGAAAACGTGGTTTGACTTTCGTTGGCTTACTTGCCTTGGGGGTTACCCCTTAGTTGGAAGTATGATTAACCAGTTCCTTCTTTATTACCCAAACCATATCCATAATCAGTGGGGGCTTCCCCATGTGAACCACTAGACCGATATCGACAACTGACGAACAATAGTTGTGCCCTACGTCAATGTTCTATCATCATTGACAGTTTGCCATAGTCCATTAGTACACGCCCGTTCGGACGACACGGTGTGAGGTTTGTTAAACCTAATAGCGCTATTAACTAATGACCCACTCGCCATTGGCCTCGGCGATTAAGTCGATATAAAATGAGGGACTTCATGATAGAGTTTTGTCTAGTAAGTTTTAAGGGTGTTGTCCTACCCAAGGAGGACGAACGTACGTATTCTACTCAAGGAGAATACGCAGGATTAATATTGGCATCCTACCTATGGAGGATGGCCGTACATATCCTACTCAAGGAGGATATGTAGGTTCCGTTTTAATTCATTAACCCATTCCCAAACCACCGGGAATCCCATGCCTTAAAAAGTGTGTGAACTCACCTCGGTTGCTTGGTTTGACTCTCAAAAATAGCTAACAGTCAAGGTCGGTCAATCACGTCCTAGTATGATTACCACTTAGTTTATTAGTGACTTCAAATAAGCACAAAGTTCCTACACGCATCTACCACATAACATGCATCACTTTAACGGTTCATGCCCATATATACTTCCCATCTATTCCCGTTCATAAGCAAACATACGACATTGCACATAACACTTTTATTGACATATAACATGTTAGATCGTTCTCTGATAACCTACCCGACATTTAGACACGCAAATTACTACTTATGTTGTTTCAGCTTTTATATACAAAACTGGGCTGATTTCGGGGATTTTAATAAAATAGTTAACTTGTTCCAAAAATTCCCAACTTTTTACAGAAGGTCTTAAACGATCCTAATTTATTGTGTAAAAATATCGGGATCCAATTCATCACCAATATTTTATAAAAATTTATTTTCCGGACTGCAATCAGATTCATCACTTTCTGACTTCAGTCCACGGGATAATTTATTAAAAATTCATCGTAAGTCCGATTTACGAAATTCCAGGGGGAGGATTACAAATACATCAGTCGTCATCGACAGTATAAATTTCATGACCTAGTTCTATTCAGGTTTGAAGTTATGTTGAAGAATATAACACATATTTTCAGCAGCAAAAATGCAGCTTTTGCTGCTGTTACAGAACGCCCTTTTAAAAATAGCAAAAAAAGTCCAAAAATTATGATTCCAGTTCCATTAGAACCGTATTTAATAATACATAAATCTAGACTTCAGAAAATGCAGTTTTCGTTTTATTAAAATCCGGTTACAGCCAACTGAAGTTGGCTGTAATTACCAAACAACCTCCTGTTTTTCAGCTTTTAACATTCTAATGCGAGTTATATTGGTTCCGTTAACATGCTTAGTGATCAACCACATTTCTAGTAATCAATATTAACAAGTAAATCATCAAGTAATCAACAACTAAATCAAAACAACTTCATACTAACATTATTACATCATGTTTCATCTTTAATAAAGCTTTATGTTCATCTTCTTGGTTCTTGTTCTTTAGTGTTTCAAACATAACCATCATACTACAACTTTTAGCCATAAAAACAAGATGAACAAGGGTTTGACAAGAGCTTACTACTAGCACAAGGCTAGGGTAGAATCTAGTGAGGAAGATGATGAGAAATGATGATGAACAAGCAAAAACAATGCTCTTTTGAAGCTCCTCAAGTTGCAAGCTTCTTTGTATCAATCTTTAAGCTTGAATGGAACTTGAAGATGGAGGATGATGGTGGTGCAATGGTGGTGGTGTTGGCAGTGGTAGTGTGGCCGAGAGAGGGAGAGAGAGTGTGAGTGAGGAGTGTGATCTTTGAAGTGATGATGAAGATCAAGAGCTCCATACTTATAAAGATGTGTTCTCATCTTATGGACACTAACACAAGTAACTTCTAATAAACAATTGGAATTAAATCAAGTTAGAGATTATGTAGTATGGTGTGAAAATTGTGTGGGTCCACAAGGGGAACCGAATTCGGACTAGGGGGTTGGTTGCAACTTTTCAACTAAAGTGTAATGGTTGGTTAGATTTCTAAGTGTTAGCTTCCACATGGTGTTTATTTGATATGTAGTGGGTGTTAGGGTGTTCGGGGACCACGACAAGCCAAGAAATAGTGAAACAATGTGTTTGGCAAAAAAATTAGTGTTTCGGGTAAAGTCCGGTTGTTCGGCCGGATACTGTTCCGTTAAAGTGTTTAATTGTTCCGTAAGGTGTCTTATATATATATTTTTGTAACACAATTAATTTCTAACACTTAGGAAAATATCCAGGACCATTTAGTCAATTTTCTGCACATGACTAGTGTGTTAACAAGCACATGTAAGTATGACACAGTAATCAGGAAACAGTTAAGTAATTCAACACAGTCACTAAGCACTTTAATTATCATTAAAAAATCATACGGATACATGTAATTACGAGGGTTGTCATAAGATGATTATTTTTAGTGGCATCCTGTATTGTGGTTTGATATATACTTGTTTGGTGACATGTTGAAGATCAATGCCTGCTCGAATGTATTGATACCTTCATGCCATCAATATATCTATCAAGAACAAAGTGACATGATGACATATCAGTGTCATCAGTCTCTTTTTCATGAATATTTGTCCATCTCATTCAGCAAAATCTTATAGAGATACCCACCTCAGAGAAGAATCCATTCAGTGAAACTTCATTTAGAACAATACTCAATATAGAAGAAACGATGTTTCCCATCTGTGGCTTTTTAACTATTTTTTTGGCGTTTTTAAAGTGAGTAGTTTCTAGGAAACATGCCGTTGTTTTTGGGTGTGATCAATTGATTGTGCAGAGACGTCTCTCCTATAGGATGTTTTGGCGCATAGTTTAGGCGGCATTTTATTATAATAAATTATATTAATAAAGTTGTATTTTTACTATTTTTGTTCAGCTTTTTATGAGTTTAGGTTGATAGACGTGCCATCTTCCAAGTTTGGCGTTTTTAATGGCTTTAATTAGTTTTTCGCGTTTTTTTTTTCATTTTTAGCTTTTAATAATACTTGTCCAAATTACTTTTATTATAGTTTGGAAGTTTTTGGCGTTTAATGGCATGATGGCGTTTCACAAGCATTATGTCTGTTTGGTGTTTTTATTAAAAATAATGTATTTTTGTTCTTAGCTGAAAAATACATAACAAACAACAGAAAAAGAAAATAAAAATAGAAACAATTCATCTTCCAAATCTTCACTGTCATCAGTCTCTTTCTTCTTTGAAACATGTTCACTGACGGTTTGACTTTGGCATGCTTCATTTTGTGTTTTTGTTGTTGAAGTAGCTTTTTGTGGCCGTTTGGAAGGACAAAATGAAGTGAGTTTTTTTGTTTCAAGTTCATCTTAATCATCATGTTTATCTTCAAACCACTCATCAGTGTCATTCGTCTCTTCATGCCATTAAAATATTCATCAAGAACAAAACACAAAAATGACATAAGTCTGACACCAACATCTTTTTGTTGAAGATTTGTCCATCTCATGCAGCAAAATGTTACTGAGTTACAACACCTCAGCAAAGAATGCATTCTGCGAAACTTCGCGTAGAACAATATTGAATATACAAGAAACGATGTTTGCCATTTTGGCGTTTTACTGAGGAAATAGTGTATCTAAAAGAAACGTCGATTTTTGGAATCTTTGATGTTTGAGTTTTTTGGCGTTTTCTAAGATGATTGGTATATAGTAAAATATGGCGTTTTTGAGTTGGTGTGTTTGATGTTTTGTGTTTTTTGGCGTTTCTAAGATTAATGGTATATAGTAGTAAATATGGCGTTTCCGGTTCAGGAGTGTGTTTAATGAATGTCTGAGATGTTTTGTTTGTATAGGATGTGTTTTGGCCCATAATGGCGTTTTGTGTAACACCCCGAAATATTAGAGCTTGGCGTGACTGGACCGGTATCTTCATTGCACAGCGGAAGCAAATAAGCTAAGACTTCTATAAAAAGAACGCCTGCTAAGTACTCGAATTCCCATGGATTCTCCTATTCCAACCGTTCCATAGTTTTGAAAATGCAACCTGAGAAAGGACATGCGAAAAATCAACATAAAGTTGAGCGAGTTCATAGTTTGTTTGGAAAAAGATTTGAAATAAATCTTTTGAATAACCGGTTTTTTAAAAGTTGTTGTGAAAATATAGTAAAATCATTTTTCTCGCCATGTTATATGAAAACTGTGAGCTCCAAATAAACTTGTAATCATTTGAAAATATTCCTTTGTAATCCGGTATGTAAGCATCTATGAACAGATCAATTAATGTGTAGCTAAGACATTAATATGTGTGCAATGGTGCAGGAAGGCTCAAACCTAGGGGATTTTGTACCGAGCCTCCGGCTGGAAGACATAGTCACCACCTTCGGCCACTTCCGGCCCAGGGGTGGGGCTCGCAACACCCAAAAAGATCTATCACTCCTGTCACTCGGTCCTTATACGAGGATTAATGGTCTTAAGTGTGCGCCTACCCATTCACATGATCTAACAGTTCATTCCTTAGCTAACCATACCATTTGTAAATATTTGTAACATGTATTTCACCCCCGAAGTTATAAAACTCAAAACAGTTAAAAGAAAAGGGGGACATGAACTCACTGGGTTGTCTCGTTTTACATACGCAGACCAACCCAGCCCCATTATTATAACTAGGACGATCCCGTCCTTACTCATGAACATCATGCACGTTTCGAGAATACGCATTTGTTTTGTAAAACCGGTATATTCAGTATAAATCGTTCATAAGCCGTTTAAGTTCCTTGAAATCCATTCGTAACATGGTTTAGAAATGAGTTTTCGTTTATCGAGAAATTGTTTACTTTTGGAAAACTTGCATGTCTTTCCACCCCCAAAAAAACATTTATAAAAATGTAAAACCGTAAAAGAGTGGGGGTTATGAACTCACCTGGATTTCCATGTGCAAAGCTAGCTAACTACGACCTCGTGATGTCGTTTCCACAAAAGTGACTCCCTAGCGTACATTCTATAGTATCCCTAATCACGGAATATTTTGTAAGTGTCTAAGTAAATTGGTAACTAAGATACGTGTCACCGAGCTCTACCGAATAGTTGACCGAACGATTCGACGGTAAGTTATTAACTTAATGGAAACGATTAAGTTATCTTTGTTTAGTTCGTTTATTGTCGGTAAACTTACTAAGTCTTGGGAATACTTAATTTTCGGGAGATCTAAAATATATAAATACTTATATAAAAATATATAAATATATTAATGTAATCGCATTAGTCGTTTCGAATAGATGTACATGTAAGTAGCAAATACTTACATGAAATTAACACTTTGCAAACTCGTACATTGATATATAGTACGCCGTTTAAAAATAAATATATAAACTATATTTATTTTATAAAGGAATTCGTGTGTTAGGATATTTGAAATAAATATATAAACTATATTTATTTTCTAAAACAAATTCATGATGGTTGGTATTTGAAATAAATATATAACTATATTTATTTTTATAAAAGAATTCGGTTTGTTTGCGGTTGTAAGTAAATATATAAAAGAATTCGGGTTATCGGCGTTTGAAAATAAATATAAAGTTATCATATTTATTTCATAAAATAGGTCGTGTCATTTACGTTTTTGTAAGTTTTAAAATGTCGTTGAAAGTAATTATATATTTTCATTGGTTTTCATAAAAGTCGCTTGATATCGTTAGTCGTTGTTTTTCAATAAAACACGTTTTGTTTTCGGATTTTCTCGAGAAACGGGCAGAGTTTCCTCGGTTTTTGGACAGCGACAACGCAAGTTGTCGTTATTTTATCAAAATTCAACAATATTCAATCATATTATATGTAATTTTGTCAAATATATCGAAACGTAAACTATATTCTAATTGTTCGGTTCGAGCTCGTTTTCACGAAATAAATAAAAACTCTGTAAAAACAATGTAAATATTAATCGTGACGCTAAATTCTTTACCAAATCTTTCATGTCATGACGTTTGACTGAGTTGACCGAGTTAACTGGGTTGACCGAATTGACTCGCTGAGTTGACGAGGTTTGACCGAGTCTACTCTCTAAGTTGACCAGGTTTGACCGAGTCGACCGCACCGCTTCCTAATCTGGCCCATAACCCGAGATCCAAACCAACTGTTAACTGCGTTGACTGTACCCGAACACTTGTTGGCCAGTTAATTGTTGACCCGAACCCGCTGACCCATTGACTGAGCCGTTGACCCCACCCGAAGCTAACCCGAACTATCCTTGTTGAATCTGAGATGAGTCTAAACCCGAACCAAGCTCAGCCAATACCCAAAACCGAACCATCAGTTGACCGAAACTGATGTTTGACTTGGTTGATGTCCTGACCCGAACCGAAGTCTGTAACCCGAAACAAAACTCAAGCCGATCCTCTACATCTTCAACATCAGCCATCTATTAACTCATCATCTTTATCAAAACTTAAAAAAAAAAGAGAACAAAAATGGAAGAAATCAGACAGGCTTTTACCGGGTTGTTTCTTCGGTCAGAATGACGGCGGCGGTTCTGGTTTCCCCGTTCACCTCCGCCTCGTCTCTCTCTCTCTCTGTGTGTGCTTCTCTCTCTCTTCTGCTGCCTTGATGCCGTGCGCCGCCACTAGACAGTGGTGGCCGGCCGGTTAACTTAAATGGAGACAGTAGGGTGTGTGTGTAACAGGTACACGAAGGAGAATAGTTTGGGTGGTGTTTAGGTATGTCATCTGGCCGGAATACCGCCGTGATGGCCGGTCCCGTCACCGGAGAACAGAGCTCGAGGGAGAGAGGGTTACCGAGAGAAAGTGTAGGAGATCTTTTGTGTGGGTATGTAGTTGTAGAAGATATGACGTTAGGGTTCTTTTAAGTTGAAGAAGAAGGAGAGTAGAGGAGGTAAATATGTAACTTGTGTTTTGAAAATGTAGATTGGAAATGTGCATGTTTTTTTTTGAACGACAAAACTTCTATAAAAAATATAGAAAGATGGCCCAGCAAGAAACTGGGACCCGAGTTACACAATTGCATCACGGATGTTAAAATCACACCACTTACTCCACTCGATAGTACAATATTTAGATCTACTACTAACGAAAACGAAAGAGTTCTCCTTGATAATATCCGTTGTTCTATTAAAATCAATATGTCGTTCGTTGAACGTCATCTCGTTCCTCGCTTTCCAAATCTCCCAAGCCGCAACTTGAAGAACCGCCCCAATTTTTTTCTTCCAAGGCCTCCACCTGTTCATCTCCAAAGGTACTCCCAAAATCTGGTTAAAAGACGACGCTTGATCTGGAAACGGAATCTTTCAAGATCACATAAATCAAAGATCAAGCCTGAATTTAAAACTGTGTTGTTTTAAAATAGATTTAAGTAGAATTAAATCTTGTACATAGATGTATCATGTATAAATATATATCATTATATATGTGTTCCTTTTCGTGGTTTAGAATCTAAAAAAATGTGTAGACACATGCAAACATGAAAGATTTTATAAAGTCATGAAATGATATACTGAGCATAAAACTGACTTGAACATACGTTTTAGCATCTTGATTGTTAAATCACCAACGTTTGCGTTTTGTGACGTTCGGAAGCAGAATAATTTCGCAAAACCAAATCTCATAAGTACAAAAATATTCGTAGAAAATTCGTATTTATTGGCGTTGTCAGTATTTTGTTCGTTTTCCGTTCGTTACCGTTGAACGTTTAGTAGATTTTTCCGTTGTTGGTACACAATGTCTATCGCCTATGTCATCAGTCTAGGTCGTGTCAGTAGCTTGTAATAGGGGTTAAAGTGTAAAAAGTTAAAGTTATTTGTATTGTAATCCAATTCGCACGAAATGGATATTGTAAGGCCATTTCGCACAAAATGGACTTTGCCATTTCATACGAAATGGTCATGCCATTCCATGCGAATTGGAAACCCTACATATAGGGGTGTTGGGTTTTCCATTTGGTACGGTTCGGTGAAAGTTATCACGAAGTGCTGTCAAATTCTCTGCGTGTATTAACGTCTAATATCAATGGAAAACCAGTTTAAAGTGTATTTCTCTGCTTCTACTCACATACTAACACCGATTCTCAGTTACTAGATTGTTTCCACCTCTCTAGTGACTTAGATTTGACTCAGACCGACTCATTTAGGTCGATTATCGATCCTACAAGTGGTATCCGAGCTCAGGATGAGTCAAATCGGCTGAATCAGTGCTTTGAATGGTTTAGAACTCTCTACTTCTACTCATTCTTGGATTTTTGAACGATTCCACGGACAAAATGAACTGAGATTTAGATATAACGTGTAAAACACCATTTTAATCAATCCTTCAAAGTTACAGACCTTAATTCGGACTAAAATTGATCAAAAAGTGCCAAAAACATCATTTCGTGTGAAAATGTATCATTTCGTATGAAAATAGTGTTCAATCCATACGAAATAAACCATTTCGTGTGAAGTTTTACCAAATCGCTTGAAAATTTTGTCCAATTCACACGAATTGAACCATTTCGCTTGAAAATCCGAATTGTCTGATCATTTTGCATGAATTGGAACCTTTTTACTCATTTCGCACGAAATGGCAAACCAATTCGTTTGAAATTGTCAGGTCGTTTGAAAGATCATTTCGTTTGAAATCATTCCGTTTGAAACAGTTCATTTCGTTTGAGGTCCAATCCGTTTAAAAATCCAAATCGTGTGGAAGTCAAAGGGGTATTCAAAATTCGTTTCGAATTCGAAAAATTCGAAATTCGATTCGATTATCAAGAATTCGTTTCGATTATAAGAATTCAAATTCGAATTCGATTCAATTCGAGTCAAGTAAATCGAATACGAATCGAATACGAATTTATAGTTTCAAATTTGATTCGAAATTCGAATAAAAATTATTCATTTTTATTTTATTTTTATATATAATACATATATAACTTTTATTGGGATATACTATAAATTATTTTCAAAATTTATTTCAACTATTAAAATTACCCGTTACCAAACCCACTACAAGACTCCTAACTAAACCTAAGTAACAAATCTATCAACAGATTTCTAACCCTAAAAATATTAACTTGTAATGTGGAGTGGTTATTCCCGACTTCTTGTTTTGAGTTTTAGACTTATGGTGCTTTATTTAGAAATTTTTAATTTGATATGGTGCTTTATGGATGCTTTAGAATTTATGTATCATTTTGATAGTTTTTTACATGTTTTAAAAGAACCTGAATCAAATCGAATTCGATTCGAATTCGAATTTTTAATCGAATACGAATCGAATACGAATTGGGTTTTTTATTCGAATACGAATTGGAATCAAATTCGGTATGTTTTAATCGAATACGAATCAAATTCGAATTCAAGGGAAAGTAAAAATTATTCGAATAATTCGAAAATTTGATATTCGATTCGATGAACACCCCTAGGAAGTCATTTCGTTTGAAAAGTGATTTTTTCAAAAACTTGGAAAATTTTTCAAAATTTAAAATGGAGAACCAAGAATTTTATAACACATTTTTCGGAAGGGGGAATGACAGCATCTCAAACTCCAGCGAGTATTGTGCAGAACGTAAACATGGAGAACGAGCTTGGTACAATGCAAAAGCCACCAAAATTAATGAACATTGACGAATATTCAGGGTGGTCAGAGAGGTTTAAAACTTGGGTACAGGCAAATCATTTTGAGTGTTGGATGAAAATTGAATCGAAGTATGAACCTCCGACAAATGGAGCGGGTATTGAGAAAACACTTAATCAGTTAACTCCACTTGAACAGGAAAGCTTTAAAGCTGAAAAGAAAATGATGAGTATCTTGCAGCAAGCAATCAAAGAAGATATTTTAGTTCTGCTACAACATCAAGATAATTCGCAGTCCGTCTGGAATGCACTAAAGGTGTAGTTTCTTGGAAGTGTTTCGATGATAAAGAGCAAAACGGCATTGTTGAAAAAGGAATTTGATATTTTTACGGGTATCAAGGGTGAGTCAACAAAAGAGTTGATCGAGAGATATTGTCATTTGGTTGTAGAAATGAAGCGTTTGAGTATTAACAAAACAAATGAAGAATGGGTTGACAAGTTGGCAGATGCTTTACCGTATGATGAGTGGGGCACATATTTGTTGGTTTTGAAAAATAACTTGGAATATGTTGGTTTCAATCTAAGCACGTTTATCAAGAAAATTGAATGGCATGAGCTTAAACTTAAAAAGATTTGAAAAATGAAATCTTCTAATGTACAACAAGATGTTCAATTGTACTACAAAGGAAGCTCATCAGCAACATCTACCCCAAGTCCAAAAATTCAGACAACATTTAGTGCTGATTCTACATCTGGAGTTTCTCCAAGCACACCAAACAATAACTATTCACCATTCACAAGTTATGAACCAAATCCTAAGGTTCAAGAACAAGTGTCTCCTCAAGGTTCATCAAGTTCAAATAATCAGAGTTACGTTTCTGGGATACAGTGCAATATTGCTGTAAACATCAAAAAGGTCAAGATTTTACAGAAGCAGCTGCAAAGCAACATATCACACTATTAGCTTCCGTTCTTGAATCATATGACAGTCTAGTTGCTGGAAAGATCGGTAATCCATACATGACAAAGGAGGATTACGATCAAATTGATCCTGAAGAATTAGAGCTTATTGATATCAAATGGGGAATGGCGAGCTTAGTGAAGAGAGCACAAAGGTTCATGGAAATAACCGGACGAAACAGTCTCTCAGTACCTGATTGTAAGCTTGGATTTGATAAAGCTAAAGTAACTTGCTTCAAATGCAAAGAAAAAGGGCATTTCAAACGTGAGTGTCCGAACAGGGAAGTAAACAATCATCAGAACCCATTCACAAATGACTATTACCGACAAGCAATCTATCACAAAAATAGTCAGCAACCATTCAATCCAAGACCTCAAATTGAAAACAAACCAAAAAAGGCTCTTTTGGTTAATCAGGATGATGAGAAGATTCCGGAAGGGTTTAGTTGGGATAAATATGTTCCTGGTGAGGGTCTTGCTATGATGGCAGAGATTGTTGAAGAGCCAGAATGTGTTGTTGAAACTGAGGAAGCCGGTGAAGTGATGAGTGAAGAGAGTTTGGCAGAGCTTGAAGAGGCAGCAGCAGAAGTTTATTATTATCAATCAGAACAGGAGATTATTGCTAATTCTTTTAAATCCATAATTCCTCCTAACATGTTTGATTCTTTTGCAGGATTCTTCAACGAGCCAACTACGGGTTTCTGTCCACAACATGACGTCGAAAAAACTCCGGTTGAAGAAATCATAGATGTTTCTAAAGAGGTGAATTAAGAAACTCTGAAGGAGATAGCTAACAAGGCGCTGATGGTCAAGCTAAAAGCGGTAGACAAAACTCAAGAGTCATTGTCTGTCGAAACGGAGTCTGTCAAAATGGAGTTTGTCGAAACAGAGTCAATCGAAAAGGAGTCAGTCGAAAAGGAGTCCGAGTTCAAATCAGAAAATCTGGATATCAAGTCAGGAGAAAAAATCAGAGTCTGAGTCTGACGGGTTTGGTAAACTAGAAATTAAAACTGATAAAGAAGAAAAGGTTTTTGAAAAGATCAATCCAATTCCTGAAACACCATGCGAAAACTGTTTAAAACCCTGCATGGATTGTCTTGAAAAAGACAAACAATTTCAAGAATTGAAGAAATATGCTGACAACGTAAAATTTGATCATAATGATGTGAAAGAAGCTTATGACACTTTATCACGTTCAATCAAAATGATTCAAAAGGAAAGTATAGAAAATGATAAAGCTACTAAGTTGTTCAAATAAACTGTCATGGAAAAGCAGATGGAGATTAACATTCATCTGGACACAATCGCATCTTTGAAAAAGGAACTTGAATTGATGCGTATTTAAAAAGAAAGAGTTGATAAGAAATTGATCAGTTATATTGCTTCATCTTATGCGATTGATCAAATTGTTCCTCAACTACCTGATGCTAAACCTGCTTTCAACAATGTTCCACCCCCAATATGGAATCATTATACACAGAAATATCCAGATGGGGTGGAAGCAGCTTTGAATCTCAAGTTGAGAACTGTAGAGAATGAGTTACAGGAAAACATTGATGTTACATTCTCTCCATCTGACACTGACAACGAGTCACAAGTGATTAAAACTGTTGTTGACCAAGTGTTGGATGAAGAAAGTGATAACTCAGATTTCGGTACGGTTAAAACTCATTTGGAGAATTCCAATTCTGATTCTGAAGATGACGGAAATTTTCTGGACAAATTCATCCCAAAATCAGATAAAGTTGTGAATGACGATTCGATCATTGTGGTTTACACAATGACCGGAACTGACAAACTCTATGCTGATCTTGAGTATCCAATTCAGAATGCAAAATTGGAAAATGTTGAAAAAGTGTTCAAACTTGTGGAAATTGATATTTCAGAGGTTAACAACAACGCGTTTCTATCAAAACCGAAAAAATCTTTTGTGAAACAACAACCAAACAACCCGGGAAAGAAAGAATGGATGGGTAACAATGGTCACAACAAAAGACATGGTAACAATTTCAAAAAGAAAGGTGTCGGTTTTGAGAAGAAAATGGCTAAAAAGGAGGTTAAGCCAAAGGAAAAATTGAGCGAAGTGTTTGTTGCTGGAAAGAATACAGAGGCCGAAAAGGATTACATTTTTAGTCAGAAAGCTGTTGACGATTTCAATGCAGCCAAAAAGTTGAAAGAAGAGACCAACAGATCTACCTTTGTCGAATATGACAAAAGAATCTATTATCGCTGCAATGAAATTGGTCACATGGCCAAATAGTGTGTTAAAAAAAATTAAAAAACCAGTTTTCCAGAAACCCAAACCTAAAACTTCAAATGATGTTAAGGGTAAAACACCAATGATTTCCCCCGTACGTATTCTGAAACGTGGTGAATCTTTGAAGTCCGAAGACAAGCCAAAATCAACCTTTGAGATTGGTGAATCTTTAAAATCTCCAAAGACTTCAAAGGTTTATCCTAAAACGAAGATTTTTCAAAATCAATCATGGGTGGAAAAACCGAAACAATCGTTTGAAGAAAAGAAAATGGAAAAGTTTTTAAAATCTGAGCCAACAAGTTGTTGTAACTAACAATGAAAATCTTGAGTTTGAATTGGACAAATTGATTGAGGAATTCCCACCAATCAAGGAGGGAGATCTAAAATCAAAGACAAAACCTGTTGTTCCAAACGTTGTCTTCAACATTCCAAAAGTTGACGTTGCTTATGATCTGGTATTTGGTAGTGTTCCAAATGTGAAGAAATCTTGGGCATCGTTGTTTGAGTGAATGTCTTTGTTGTGTGCAGGGGCTTCCGAGGTCAATCATCTCCAAGTGGATCATGGATAGTGGCGCCTCGAGGCATATGACTGGGATGTTAACACTACTCTATGATGTCAAATCAATTAATGGAGGATATGTTGGCTTTGCGGGAACTAAGGGAGGAAGAATCGTTGGTGAATGAATTCTTACCAATGGAGTTGTAACGTTTGATAAAGTGAACTACATCGTTGAACTTGAAAAGAATCTGTTGAGCATATCTCAGATTTGTGACAAGTCCTTCAGAGTTCATTTTACAAAAAATGAGTGTTTGATCATTAAACCAGGTTTTAAAATTCCAGAAGATATGGTGTTGATGCGTACTCCTCGTGAAAACGATTTGTATGTCCTAGACATGAGCGTCGCAACAACAACAGACAAAAAACCAAAATGTTTTGTAACTAAAACAAAAGGAACTGAAAAAGAATCAATAATGTGGCATCGTAAGATGGGCCACATTCATGTGAGAAAAATGAATTTCTTAGTTCACAATGATCTTGTTGAAGGAGTTAATTTGAAAAATTTTCATCTGAATGATTTTTGTGTAGAATGCAAAAAGGGTAAGCAAACGAAGAAGTCACACCCAAAGAAGCTCTTGAACTCAATCAGACTACCGCTAGAAAGACTCCACATGGATCTTTTCGGATCGGTAAATGTGAAGAGCGTAAGTGGAGATCTGTATTGTCTAGTGGTCATTGACGACTTTACAAGATTTTCATGGGTGATGTGTCTCGAAAGAAAAGATGAAACATTTGATTCATTGGTGATTTTATTCAAAAAGATGGAGACGCTGTACAAACTGCCGATCAGACGAATTCGAAGCGACAACGGAACAGAGTTCTAAAACATCGTGTGACGTCATCATCATTTCGTACGAAATGGGCCATTTCGTGTGAAACAGACCCTCATTTCGCACGAATTGGACATGTTGGACCTCATTTCGCATCAAAGTGTCATTTCACTTGAAATCACACGAATTGGACATATTGGACCTCCATTTCGCACGGATTGGTCATAACAGCCTCCATTTCGCACGAATTAAGTATTGATTCCATTTCGCTTGAAACATCAAGCCATTTCGCACCAAATCCAATTCGTGTGAATATTGCCATTTTGTTTGAAAGCTAAGTTTGTGAAATTATTTACCGAAACATGGAAGAAGAGTTTTACAATGCGTTTGCTACTGCCCCGAGAACTTCTGTTACCGTTGCTCAGAGCATGAACATGGAAAATGAAACAGGAACGTTATTGGAAAGACCGGTTCAAAAATTGGGTTCAAGCAAATCATTTGAAGTCTTGGGAGTGTATTGAGAAAAAGTATGTTAAACCTCGTACAGATGTGGGAGTTATCAAAACTATTTCTAAATTATCGGATAAAGAAAGAGACATGTACAAGGCAGTAAAAATGATGATTAGTCTTCTTCAGCAAGCTGTGAAAGAAGACATTTTCATACTACTTCAACATGATGGTACTTCACGTTCGATTTGGGAAGCACTTCGAATTAAGTCTGAACAGAGTGAAGAAGTTAAAGTTGCTGAGAAGGTGGTTGAAGTTGAAAAGATAGTCGAAGTTGAAAAGATTATCGAAGTTAAAAAAATTGTTGAGATCACGAAACCTTGTCTAAAGTGTTTGGAACCATGCAAACATTGTGAAGAGAAAGATGAGAAGTTTAGTGAGCTTGATAAGATGAAAGAAAAATTATAGTTCGATGTTAAGTATGTGAAAGAATCGTATGATGTGTTGAACAGAACGGTGAATAGTTTGCAAAAGACAAACTCAGAAAGAGAAGATGCCTTAACCATGATGAATGCAGTGATGATGTCTAAGCAGAAGGCTATCAACCACTATATTGAAGAATGTGCAAAGTTGAAGCAGGAGTTAGAGGCAGAAAAGATAGAAAATGAAAGAATCAGACGATTGCTGCAAAGTTATTCAAGTTCTGATCATTTGATTGATAGAATTTATCCAACTGTTGTAGGTTTTGAAGCATTTCAAGATAAGAAGACGGAAGAGAAGGATACTGGTAAGAAACAAAGTGCAAATTATAACAAGTGTCCGCCTCCGATCTGGGAAGGTTATTCACCCAGAAAACCAAATGAGGAACAAGTAAAAAAGGCAGTCAATATAAAATTGAAGTCTGAAACAACTGATGAGTTACCAAAAAACATTGACGTCACGTTCACATCGTCTGACACCGATCATGAGTCTGAGTTAATAAAGAAAGTGGTCGATCAAGTGTTGGATAAGGATGAGGAGTCAGAGTCAAAGTCTGAGTATGAAAGCTCGAGTTCAGCAGTTGACAGTCCAAAATCGTCGGTCAAAAGGGTTTATAATAAAGAATTTCTATTATCAAAACATAATTTGAATGATGAACCAATCAAAGTTGCATATACTTTGAATGATTCAGATAAATTATTTTCTGATAAGGAATTTCCAATAAGAAGTGTTCAAATTGAAAAGATTAAAAAGGTTTTCAAATTAAAAGAAATTAATATTTCTGAAATAAAAGATGTAAATCTTACTGAAAAACCTAAAAAATACACTTCAAGAGTTCAACAAAGATTGAACAAGAAAAAGGGTTACAGTTCTGGTTCGGGTTATCGAAAGAAACCAAACCATAATAGTAATTTCAAAAAGAAAGGATTAGGTTTTATTCCACCCGTAAATCATAAAAATGAGAAAATTTCTAAAACAAAAACAATATTTGTTTCAGAGTCAAGTTCTGAAGAAGAAGACGAAGAAGAAGAAGAAAAGAGCTCGTTTTGGAAACAATCGAACAAAGAGTTCTTTGCAGAAAAACAAAAGTTTGAGAAGAATGGAGTTTATCAGAGAAAGGAGACAAGAACCTGTTACCGATGTCAAGAAGTTGGTCACATCGCCTGGAATTGTCCAAAGGCAACCAACACAAAACAAGAAGTTGTTTCTAAACTCAAAGAAAAAGTTATTGATAAAATTGAACCACCAACTGAAAAATTTTAAGTGTTTAAAAATTCAAAATATGAAGTTGGTGAATGTTCGAAAAGGTTTTACAAAAGAAGGGTGAATCTTGACAACCAAACGTGGGTTGTTAAGAAATCTGATGTGAAATCTGGTGATGAATCTGACTCGTCAAAGTCAGAGGAGCCACAAGTTGATCAAAAAGGAGAAAATTCAATTCCGCCAATGGATGATGTCAATTTTCCACTATTGCGGGCTGAAAATTTAAAATCAAAAGTTGGTAAAGTGAATATTTCGAATCAATTCTATTCTGAAAATAAAGAATTTGATGTAGAAAAGGCGTTCAATGGGAAAGTTAAAAATATTTTTGGAAAGATGGTTGAGGGAAAGGTAAAAGGGGTAAAAGATTTTTATGAAGAAAAAAGGAATGTTCAAACCCCGAGTGAAACAGAGAAGTTCACACCCAAAGCTGGTCAGGCTTGGGTGTCTGTATTTCATATGTAAAAATTTTGACTTGCCGGAGCTCCCAAGTTGGTAAACGTGGAGCATGAATCAGCATCTTTCTAAAAATTCAAAATTGTCATATTTCATTTTGCAAATGGTATGGTTGATAAGTGAACCTAAAAGTGGTTGAAAAAGGGGTTTTCACATACAAGTGGTTAATCAAGGTCATTAAGTTGAACTTGATTTAACTTTCATACAAATGGTTGAAGGAACAATATGATGAATATATCCCCGATTTTACAAATGGTATCAACAAAACTAATTTTTCGGAAAAACCATTTTGATTAAAACAAACTTCAGTGTTTTGAAATCTTAATGGGAAAATAGTTTGTTGTCAGGGGGAGTTAAATGTTAAATCATTTTGAACAAAATCTGCAAGTGGTTGTTAGATTTATCAAATTGTTAAATTTTGTGAAATTTATTTTGAGGTAGAGGATTGTGCAGGAAACAGCTTTGTAAGAGCTAGGTTTCGATTCCTGAAGACTTTCCGCATAAAGCCTGAGCAGAGTTTGAGCCAGGTCATGATCCTAGAGCAAAAGCTATGTCAGATTGCGATCTCGGAACAGCTTAAGGGGGAGTCTGCTAGCAAAGGGGAGTCTGAAGATGCAAGATCAGTTTCTGATCCTGAAAGTTTGTTAAAGATAGAGCCAGGATTAAGATTCTGGGAATGAGCGAGAAAAATAGGAGATTTGTTGGATCGTTCCGGCGACCCTAAACAGTCAAGTTGAGTATTTCATCATCATTTACAAAGGCGGAATCAATGCAAACAATGTCAAACAGCTTGTTTCCTTTCAATGCTTTTTACACATTCAAATGATACACGGACAGCACCTCGGCTCAGAGAACAAGACCAGATTCCGCTTCAAATGGCAACACACAACATCTATATATAGGCAGCATGATTTCGCTTGAATGAGACATGACTGTTTCAAGCGAGATCAGCTATTTCGCTTGAACATGCACCAGACTGTTCAAGCGAAATCACATGTTATGATTTCGCTTGAACTGCACCTTTACACTTTCAAGCGGAATCACCTATATTAACATGTAAAACCCTAAATTTCTATCCTGTTGTGCACTTGTTCATCCTATCTAGACATAAGACTCGATTAAGACGAAGTTAACAGACACTGGGTGCACCAACAGACTCCCCCTTGGATGTTGACGAAGTCTTTGGCATCGAGTCTTTAGTATTTGTCTTTATCCAAATTGTCTTGACATTGTAAAAGCTCCCTTCAATCTTTATCTTCAAACTTTAATCTTCAATCTCCCCTTTGAGTGTTGATCCAGAATCTTGACTCCCCCTTTCGGAGACTCCCCCTCTCGATAAGCTAAGGCTCTAATTCTGGTTCAAATTTTGACATTTTGTTACCATGGAGAACTTGATTCCTATATAATCTCTACCCAAATATAAGATATATGACAATAACAGTTTCAATTCAAACTTACCATTCAAACTCATTTTGACGATCTTGTTAGAATTAGAAATCCACTTAAGTATTCAAGTCCAAGTTAATGACCCTGATTACTCAATTAATCTACCAAGTACAACTTAATGACCTTGGTTGATCTGAGACAAATCACACTGACATTTAGTTCAATTTTTTCTGAAAATTTACAAGTTTCAAATTAATGAACCTGTTTTAACTTTTCCACTTTCACAAACTTATCATATTAAGCTCCAAACTCATCATCCAGCCCAGAAACTTCCTGCATCTGCTTCAATTCGAATCTGAAGATCAGCTTTCCACTTTGGTTTGTCAGAAAATAAAGCAGAAATGTAAAATCTTTTTGGATTTTTAATAAAGTTTCTAAACTAGAAATGAAATACAGAAATAGAATGCAGTAAAAGTAAACTATTTACAAACATATTTTTGATGAGTGTGTTAGGGAATCATATCAGCTATTCGACAAGTCACAAGTACCGTTAAGCTTTAATAACATACTCAGAATTAAACAATTCGCTTAGATTGTCGATATACTGATCCACTTAAATTCTCACACACATTTCAATCTGTCCAGGATACGGATTTAGTGTGTTGAAGACTTAAACTTATACGTGTGTCCCACCTCTTGAATATACTTCCGTATCCAGATCCCAATATTCAGTCTTACAGGTGAGTATACCACAGATGATATCTGTAAAGGGTTAAATTGCGAAGAACCGTGAGAGCTCAGGTCAGAACTTCCGTTCAGCAGAGAGATGACGGCTTCGACTTTGGTGTGTCCCCTTTAGAGGATCTTTTTTACAACAGCCATGATTAGCATTTTTCAATGTTTTATCATTTTTTAGCTGAGGGCGGCGCTATGTTTCAAGCAATGCAGAAAGTATTATTCGGGGACTAGGCCATTGCTTCCGCATTATCAGAAGTCCCGGAATAATACCCCAGATATCACTGAGTATAAAGACCTAGTATCTCAGAAAGAGGGATCCTTCAAACAAGATTTCAGGAGTTACCTATATATCCAAGTAGTGTTCCCCACGAAATAAGCAAGTAAGGATTTTAGGTTTATATCCCGAACAAACCTACTAAATGTGTAAAAACTTATCGGAATATCATCAGCGAAACTGTTTAATCCATTTTAAACATTACATTTCTTTAGCATACCGTAACTGTCAAGCCGATGTACTATCATTTTCCCTTTTCACACAAGCTCTTTTTCTGGTTTTCTATTGTTTTTGGATTTTGAAAATATCTCATGTTTTTGTATTTTTGTCATTTTTTATTGTTTTTGTATTTTCTGAAAATATTACCCTACTCTCCCCCTAAATACCAAAACAAGTAAAAAATTGACAAACCATTGCAGATTGCTTCTCAACATCATCTACAATAATACCTTCATCAACGCCAAGAATCTCTTCCAACACCGATAAAAGCTTCATACCATTCAATTTTAGCAAATATTGAAAACGAGTTTTGTCAAATGCTTTGGTATGTAAATCAGCTTTTTGTTCGTCAGTGTGGATTTTCTCAATTCGTATCAACTTCTTCTCGAAACAATCTCGGATGAAGTGATGACGAATTTCAATGTGTTTGGTTTTAGCGTGATGAACAAGATTTTTAGTAATGTTAATCGCTGCCTCATTATCAACAAAGATAGGGGTGTTTAGAAATTGCAAACCGTAGTCGCGCATCTGTTGCTGGATCCACAAGATCTGAGAGCAGTAGCTGCTAGAAGATACATACTCCGCTTCACACGTGGATAAAGCCACAGAGGTCTGCTTTTTGCATTGCCAGGTGACCAATCGTGATCCGAAAAACTGGCACCCCGCTGTTGTTGATTTAGCGTTAACTTTGCAACTTCCGAAATCTGAATCGGAATATCCTTCGAGCATAAAGTCGCCATCTTTTGGATACCACAACCCCAACGATGGAGTTCCTTTAAGGTAGCGTAATATCCTTTTGACTATTACCATGTGCGACGCTCTCGGATTAGATTGAAATCTTGCTGCGAGGCAGGTTGGGTACATGATATCGGGTCTTGAAGCTGTCAAATACATCAGCGATCCGATCATGGAACGATACATCGTTTCATCTACCTTCTCTCCGGTGAGATCAGGGTTTATCCCATGATTTGTCGCTAATGGGGTGGAGGCTGGAGTAGAACCTGACATCCTGAATTTCTCCAAGATATCATGAACGTACTTCGTTTGATGTATGAAAATTCCCTTAGGTAGTTGATCAACCTGAAGTCCCAAGAAGAATTTCATCTCACCCATCGATGACATTTCGAATTTCTGCTTCATAACTTGTTCAAAATCTTTGCACAAATTTTCATTTGTTGACCCAAATATGATGTCGTCCACGTATATCTAAACAATCAGAAGATGTCCGTCGACCTCTTTGGTGAAGAAAGTGGCATCCACTTTTCCACGAATGAAACTGTTGGCTAGCAGGTGTTGAGACAATGTCTCATACCAAGCTCTCGGGGCCTGGTGTAAACCATACAACGCTTTATCTAGCAAATAGACCTTGTCTTTGTGGATTGGATCGGTGAAGCCCGGTGGCTGTCCGACATATACCTCCTCTTTTACCTTCCCATAGAGAAACACAGATTTAACATCTAACTGATATACTTTGAAATTTTTCCAAGATGCAAATGCCAGGAAGATTCCGATTGCTTCTAGTCGAGCAACTGGAGCATATACTTCAGTGAAATCTATACCCTCCTGCTGACTGAAACCCTGGACTACGAGTCGAACTTTGTTACGAACCACAACTCCTCTATCGTCTCTCTTACACTTGAACACCCACTTGGTGTTTATCTTCCTCTGACCATCAGGCAAGTCTACTAACTTCCACACTCCTAACTTCTCAAACTAACTCAACTCTTCTTGCATAGCATTGACCCAAGAATATTCAGTTAGCGCCTCTTTATATGTACGCGGTTCGATCTGCGAAATATAACAACTAAGTGAAAACTCAGTTTGTAAAGGTGCTACTGTAGAATAAAAACAAGTAAGGCCTTGGTCAATTTGACGTCTAGTGCGAACGCCTGTTTGCAATTCTCCAATGACCAATTCCTCTGGATGATATGAAAGAGTTCTCGGCATCACCTCGCCTGAAACATCTACCTCGCCTTCCAGATTAGTAACATTCTGATTTGCACCTTGTTCACTGACTGGGTTTGTTTGACTTGAAATTTGAATTTGCTCCCCCTCAGAATCTGAATCACCACGATAAAAAACTGGCATATTCTCAGATTCTTGATTATCATTCTGTGTCGTCTGATTATCATGAGCAACTTCATTTTGTTGAATATCATCATGTTCTCCAGCATTGCTTGGACCTGCTTCATCATCGTTCGAAGCTTGTCTTTGTCAACTGAAAGTCTCTGCTGGGAATCTTTCCTGCGATTCTTCATACTCTCTCAAAATATCCAACTCGTCAAAGAAATCTTCTTCTTCTTCCTTTTCTTCTTCCATGTCAAACGAATCCCACAACGTGTCATAATGAAAACGCCATGAATCGCCTGGATTCCGTGATGGCATTGTGTAACCTTGACACTCAACATTGTGTGCTTCAATAATCCGCTTCAAGCTTGGAACAAAGACTCGTTTCAATGGACTTTGATAACCCACGAAAATTCCTTCGATGCTCTTTGGACCAAATTTACCAAAAGGCTCTAGAACTGTGCAAGGAGACCTAAACGGTTCTAAATACTTCAGGTTCGGTTTATGGTTATTGATCAGCTCGAAACATGTCTTGTTGAATTTCTTTACAGTGAGAACCCGATTGAGTGTATAGCAAGCGGCTGATACTGCTTCTGCCCAAAAATTGACTGGTAGCTTTGAATCAGTAGGCATCGTCCTAGCCGTTTCAATTAACGTCCTGTTCTTTCTTTCAGCTACTCCATTTCGCTGCGGAGTATACGGAGCACTAAATTCATGCAATATACCTCTTTCATCACAATACTCTTCCATCTTGTTGTTCTTGAACTCAGTACCATTATCACTTCTGATTATTTTGATACGCCTTTGGTACAAATTTTCTATTTTTCTGAACAACGCCATCAAACTATCAAACGTCTCATCTTTTGTTTACAGAAATGAAACCCATGAAAACCTGGAATAATCATCAGTTACCACTAGACAGTAGAGATCCCCTGTAATACTTTTGACATTTACTGGACCAAACAGATCCATATGTAGTCTCTCTAACGGTCTTGAAACTGAATTGACTTTCTTTTTAGGATGTGAGTTCTTCGTCTGCTTGCCTTTGATGCAGCTAATGCATTCTCCTTCAAGATGAAAACCTTTGACATGAACACCAATAACTAAATCGTTGTGCACCAAATGATTCATTTTTCTAAGATGTATATGACCCATCTTCCGGTGCCACAATTGCGATTCTTTCTCGGTTGCTCTTGAAACAAAACAATGTGCCCGACCTGTTGTTGTAGTTGCTACACTCATGTCCAACACATATAAATCATTCACTCTAGGCGCTCTCATGATAATCCATTCTTCAGGGATAACAAATCCTGGTTTCAAAATCAAACATTCTTTTTCTGTAAAGTGAGTGGTATACATCCTATCACAGATCTGAGATATACTCAGAAGATTGTTTTCAAGCTCGGCAATGTAGTTAACTCTTTCAAACGTAACAATCCCATTGGATAACGTTCCTTCTCCAACTATTCTACCACCTTGGTTTCCTGCAAATCCCATGTAACCACCATTGAAATTTCTAACATCGTACAGCAGCGCTGTTTTCCCTGTCATGTGCCGAGAAGCTCCACTATCCATAATCCATCGTGAAACAGATCTTGGAAGCTCCTGCACATATCAAAAACATTTAGTGAGATTTTGATGCTACCCAAGCCTCTTTCGACTCAGGTAACTGGACTTTAATGTGAGATTTTGTAGTGTAAGGTGGTGGAAAATTTTCATCATTCATTTTTAAGCTTTCTGTAGACCCAACCTCAACCTCTTTATACAAGAAAAATTCGCATTTTTGAGGTTGACCAGATGATTGGTCTTTTTTCAAAACAACCTTCTTCTCAGAAGTAATAGCCTCTTTAGAATCAAGTTTCTCATAGTACTCCAAAGGAACATCCATCTTTATAGGTGTGGTAGAAGACGATTGTTTTTCTGACTCTAAAACCTTTGGTTTTAGAAAACTTGATTTCTTTTCAACCACTTTTGGCTTCCATGTTTGTTGAGACGATGCAACCCGTTTGTAAAACTTGTCATTGTTAGTTACCACATTTTTAACAGGTTCAGTTTTGATCTTGGTGTTGTTATTTTTCAAAATCTTTTTCTCAACAACCAATGGAGCTTTTCCCTTCACATCATTTTTCTTTCTTGAATTCATCACAACTTCAGTCTTAGGCTTCAAGTTGGTACACTTTCATGCAATATGTCCAACTTGATTGCATTTGAAGCAAATTCAAGTATCAACTACCCGACTTGTGCCTTCAGACTGAGGTCGTGAGACCTTTTCCTCAAAGAACTCTTCATTTGTCTTTGAAAAAATCTCAGACTCTTGCTCGGAATGAGAACGCGAGCTCTTTACAAACACCTTATTCTCAGCAAACTTCTTGTTTTGAACATTCTTTTTCTGATAATTCTTACCACCCTGATAACCACCCGACCATCTGTTTCGATTGTTGTTATAAAAACACGGTGGAACAACAGGTTTCTTGTAGTAAGCTTTATCTTTTTCAAAATTCATTTGCCTCTTTGTCTGTTTTAGACCTTCAATCTCAGACCGATCAATTTCAACTAATTTGAACACATTTGTCAATTTAGCAACATTAACATTCTCCAGTGGAAACTCAGAATCCGAATACAACTTATCCGATCCCTACATCTTGTACATGACAAGATCAGGTTCTTCATTTAAGATGTTTTTGGACTTTTGTTTCGGAATGTATTTGTCCAAGAAACATTCATCTTCCTCAGTAGTGTCATTTTCAGATTTTAGAACATTCTCAACCACACTTTTCACTACTTCAGTTTGGACACTATCGTCATCGGAAGATGAAGTGAATGTGACATCAATCGTGTCTGGAAGTTTCACTTCATTCTCGTCTTTAAGATTAACCAACCCTGATTGTTTTTTCGAATAATTGTTTAGAACTGGTGGTGGAACTTGATGATAACCCACCCCGGTTCCATCCGAAAAGACATCTTCGCCAGCTTTGTTTTTCCCGATGGGTTTAGGAACAATGTGTTGCAAAACAAAGCTTGCGGAGTTGTAACTTTTTAGTTTCAACTGGATTCGTTCATTTTCAATTTCAGCTTCTTGAAATTTAAGCTTCAACTTTGCAATTTCATCCAGTTGCTGGTTGATTAACTCTTCTTTTACCCAAAGAACTCCCAACAGATGATTATTTTCTTTAATTGTCTTACCATTTCTGTCATCAGCATCTTTAACCATTCGTTTAAGCTTCTCAAATTTTTCTGAAATTTGACGATTTTCAAGAACTAACTGCTCATTTTCTTTTCTAACTTTTTCTTTATCAATTTTATCATTTTAAATTTTGTCAGTTAATTCTTTTAATCTGTCGTTCGAAGCTTTCAACATTTTATCACGGTTAAGAATCTAATCCTCAACATTTCTGACTCTATCAGTCAGATCATCAACTTTCTTACCATTTAGATAAGTGGTTCTACTACAAACTTTGCACTCTTTTATGCAATTTTTGCAGTCAATTTCACCATTAACTTTCTTACCTGGCGCACTCGTTGACGCATTTGAACTGACCTGGCTTTTAGACTCAGATACAGACTTAGAGTCTACCTCAAGTTCCTTAGCAGCCAGCACTTTATCAGCCATCTTTCCCAAGTTTTCAGCATTCAACTCTTGTGATGTATCAATGATCCCATCATCAACCTTCTTTGCCTTTTCCTCTTTTTCTTTTTCTTTCTCTTCTTTCTCTTCTCCGCTTCCCCACCATTTTCTTTGCCAACCCTCTTCTTCTTCAGCAATTTGTTGAATTATGGTTTCAAGATCGAGGGTCTTATAGTCAATAGCAATGTTTCCCATGGGGTCAAGATAACATTCTCTGTCTGGATCCCATCTCTTTGCCCTTTTTGCTTCAGTGTATATATCAGATATTCTGATCATTCTGTTTTGAGCTATCATCCTTCTGTTGACATACTTTTCTTTTTCATTTCTATTATCTTTAAAAGGAACAGGTTCAACAGTCTTTGTCATAAAAGCATATCCAACCGCATCATCTTCTGGTAACAACTCGCTCCAGTCAAAACCTTCATCGTCATGAATCACAGCAAGAGGTCTAGATTTTTCTTTATTATCCTCAAGTTGTTTCATTCTGGGCGGTTCTGATTTATTCTGATGATAAATCGCTCTCTTGTAGTAATCTTCTTTGAACGGATTTTCAGAATCATCAGCATAAGCATTCCGGCACTCTCTTTTAAAATGACCTTTCTGTTTACACTTGAAACAGGTCACTTTTGACTTGTCAAAGCCTAACTTGGTAGATGGTCCACCAATAGACTTTCTTCTTGTAATCTCCATAAAACGTTATGCCCTTCTCACTGCACTAGCCATACACCACCTTATGTCGATCAATTCCATCTCCTCAGGATCTATTTGATCGTAGTCTTCCTTTGTTAGGTTGGTGTTGCCTATCTTGCCTGCCACAAGGCTCTCATACGACTCTAACACAGAAGCTAAAAAAACCATCTGTTGCTTTGCAGACTCCTCGCTGAAGTTTTGAGCGATCTTTAAATCCACAGCGATGTTGCATTGAAATAAATTCTTTGCAGCTGATTGGTTTGAAGTTGACGAAGAGCCACTGTGAAATCCACTACTTGCACTCTCTTTGCTAGATGTGTTGGAATTTTCAGCAGAAAAAGTTGTCTTGGGAGATGCATTCTTGGGAATCATGCTTTTTGGATAATACAACTCCAAATTCTGCTGATATAACGAGTGATTGACTTTGTGTGTTTTCTTTATCTCCAGCTCGTGACTCTCTAGTCTTTCAATCAACAAATCAACTGTAAGATCTTCAGACTTAATCGTATTCTTTAACATCACGGCATAGTATTGCCAATCCATCTCATCTGGCAACGAGTCATACAATTTATCGACTAACTCTTCAGGTTGTAGTTTCAAGCGAAATCAGATTGTAGTTTCAAGCGAAATCAGGAACTTTGAAGCGAAAACACTTATTTCGCTTGAATTTTCAAGTGGAATCAACTAAAAAGTCTAATTTCGCTTGAAAATGCACAGATTAGTTCAAGCTGAATACGAAGGATCGTTCAAGCGGAATTAGGTTTCAGGCCATTTTTTATTAGTTTTAAGCAGAGATTTGATCTAATATTCTCAAGGCTTTGTTAAAACTATGTTTTACGTGATATATGTAAAATTTAGGCCATTTCAACCGTTAAATCTTGTTCAAATCAGAAAAGAAAGGGTAGAAGTGAGAAAATCCGGTGATTTCAAGCTGAATTGGTATGAACTCCTCGTCCTGAGCTCTGATACCACTTGTTGGATCGTTTCGGTGACCCTAAACAGTCAAGTTGAGTAGTTCATCATCATTTACAAAGGCGGAATCAATGCAAACAATGTAAAACAGCTTGTTTCCTTTCAATTCTTTTCTATTACTAATTGTCTGAGCTTTTTACACATTCAAATGATACACGGACAGCACCTCGGCTCAGAGAACAAGACCATATTCCGCTTCAAATGGCAAAACACAACATCTATATATAGGCAGCATGATTTCACTTGAATGAGACATGACTGTTTCAAGCGAGATCAGCTATTTCGCTTGAACATGCACCAGATTGTTTCAAGCGAAATCACATGTTATGATTTCGCTTGAACTGCACCTTTACACTTTCAAGCGGAATCACCTATATTAACATGTAAAACCCTAAATTTCTATCCTGTTGTGCACTTGTTCATCCTATCTAGACATAAGACTCGATTAAGACGAAGTTAACAGACACTAGGTGCACCAACAGATTGAAGATTAGATCAACATTCAAGGGGGATTAGCACAAGTTACAAGTTTATACCAACGCCATAAGGTGTCGTAGTGAATGAAATGATTCAATAATAGTGGTGATTGAACAAGTAACACCTGTATTTTGCATGAAACGCTCGATCATGATTATGTAACAACCCGCTTTTTGGAAAGTCAAAGTACAAGTCAAAGTCAAAGTCAAAGGAAGAAAAGATTGCTAATTACGATCTGTCACTCCTTGCTTGACTAGCAAAATCGTAGTTTTGACTTGTAATCGGATTATATTATTTAATCTCTTTAATTGTATTATGTGGAGTATCTATTAATAATCGAGGTTTAATCTCATATTAATCGCTAATCGACTTATCGCTAATCGCTATCGCAATCGCAACTCGAATTATGTGTTCTGGATATTGTTTTACGTGTGTGTGTTATTTATATGTTACTTGTGCATGTTATGTTTATGTTGAGGTGTTAATCGCAATTCTATCGCATCGCAATCTAATCGCAAACGCTAAACGCAAGATATTTATAATGATTGTATGTTAGATATAGTAGTTAGGTTATTTGTGTGACTATTGGGTAATACTATCGCATCACTCACGTGAATCGCATCGCAAAGCTCAACACGGGAATCGAAACAACAAAACTCAATGCGCCAGACACCAGGATCGAGTGGCCATCCGATCGGATTGCCATCCGATCGGTGACCAATCCGACAATTCGAAACTTTCCTCTTTTGGAAACCCTATAAATACCCTCATGTCACATCATTTGTTGTCACACCCCGACCACGTAAAACAACAAATCGTGGCGGAAACGTCGGGGAGTGTTGTAACAGAATCGTTGTTTCACAACACATGGGATTTAGAATATTGTTTTATTACATAAAAAGTTACATTGTCTTGGAATTTGATCAACAAACAGTACAATTGTCGTTCATGTTTTTATAATTACTAAGTCCCATGTCCATCCTATGTAAAGCAATCAACAGTCGTCACGAAATAAAACCTGAAACATATGTGAAAGTAAATACGTCAGCATAAAAATGCCTGTGAGTAACATAGGTTTTGTGAATTAGATTCATGGCTTTGGATCATATAAGAAAAGATTATATGTTTATAAAAGTAGCCATGCATCCATGATAAAAGTTTGGTTTCTAGAACACTTTGCATTGATATAAAAGTTGTAGTATACATAAAATATACCTTGGTTTTAAGAAAGTCGGATAAGTAATATATTAAAATATATTTTAGTTTCAAAACAGTTAAACAGATAGTATATCAAATATACTTTAGTTGTTAAAATAATAGTTTTCGGTAGTATATCATACGTATACTTTGGTTTGATAAATAACATATCAACTATGTTTTAGTAAATAACAAAATATATGTTGGATTTGTACATAGTATATCAAATTATACTTTAGTAAATAATATCACGTTGGTAGTATGTCGGAACATACCTAAATCGTGGTTTGGTAATATATCAAACTATATTTTAGTAAATAATAGCATATCAAATTATGCTTTAGTAAACAGTATCACGTTGGTAGTATATCGAAATATACCATAAATCGCGATTTAGCAATACATTCAAACCTTAGTGCATCAAACTACACTTTAGAGACTATAGAAATACCACAAAGGCAAATTCTATTTGGTTTCTGACATTCCATACAACAGGAATGGGGTGTCTAGTCCTATAGCGCTATATCGTACTACCAATCGGCTTGATCATTGTTAATGAATGTATAAATAACAGTTTAAATGAACAATTAGTTCTAACAAACCTTGGAAATCAGTCGTTTAAACCATAGATAATAGTTCAATTTGTCAAAATATAGTACTTATGCATGTAAAATCATATAGTCGAAATCATGAAAATAATGAATAGGTACACATGTTTCACCCCAAAACATTTGAAAGCAGTAAAAGAGGGGACTATGTACTCACCTTTGGGTGCGTTTTTATATGTTAACACAGTCCTTCAAATTGTTTATTCGTCCTAAATTAAATAAGAACGATTTAATAATCAAAAACCCACAAAAATACATAAGTTTCTCCGATACTTAGAATTTTCACATAACTTTGAGATCTTCTTGAAAAGTTATTATTTTTTATTATATTGGTGTATTTATGTATATATGAGTTCATATACATATTTTAAGAACTTTGCGACTTGAACGATTTTATTGGTGACCCTCATCATGTTATAAGCAATATATCTACGATTTGTGCGTCGTAATATATATACTTATTGTGACATAAAATAAATATCGTAATACACATAATCTTGTTAAGTATTAACATGTCATCATACACATATTATAAAACGCATAACACATTGTAACACATAAAATTTACCCATGAACAAACCATTCTAGTGTATATTGAAAAACACGTATTTTAGCGATTCGGTAACGTTTTTGGGCGCCGGAAGTCACGTATGACTAACCAAACACCAAGTAAACTCAATATAAGTTAAAATACTTATTTTTATATCGAAAATATCAGTTTACTTACTGATCTAAAACAGTTTCATAAAAATCCTCCGAAAAGCCGATTTTTTACCGTTTTACCGCATAGTTTTGCATCAAACGTTACCCTAACCATCCCAAATCGAAACGACTTGATATTTTAATATAACCCATGTTATTTACTGAATAAAATAGTGGTTATACTCATGATAGTGCAGGTCTCACATAAAGCACATAAATCATGCAAATTTCACATATTTTACCACTTTTTAAGCTATATGTACAACATGCAAAGCTATCAAACCTATGTCAAAGTTTCATGCCATTATAATATACCAAATAATGTTATTTTTAGTGTTTATAATCTGTTCTAAAACATTTTTTTTCATACAATGATTTTTTTTTATCATTTCTTGAGCTTTAAATCAATATATATTCTTATGTACAAGTGCCTAAAGCACACTATCATATCAACATCATTTTATATGAATCTAAATGCATCAAATATGCAACTTATTCATGTTTACTTTCTGATTTAATGGAACATTTATCATATCATACACAAATCATCAAACACTTGCACTTTAACTATCATTCAAGAACAAGCAACAACTTAAACATGTACTTAACAAGAAATCAAACTCAAAGCTCATACACACACATATATATGTACGGTTATATATACATATATATCACCACCATTTTTACTTGTATCAAGACCCATTTCTTTTTAGATTTCAAGTTTGTGAAAATTCCAAGATTCAAGAGAAACTTCAAATCATCAAGAACAACCAAGAATCAAGAGTATGATTTAAACATAAACTTTATACCTTCAAGATTCAAGTAAGTTGTTGATGAGATTTTGATGATATGGAGCTTGAAATCACTTGAAAACACCTTAGAAACTCCTTTGGATCTTCACACCAACTTGAAATTGGCTTGAAATGGAGTGGGATTCTTCAAGAACAAGGTTCAAGAAGATGATAATGGTGATGGTGGTGTGGTTACGGTTGGGGGGAGAGAGATGAAGATGGTGGTGTGGATTCTTCAAGAACAAGGTTGAAGAAGATGATAATCCGCGTTACATTGGCCCTTTCAGAATCCTGCAAAGGATTGGGCTTGTAGCCTACAAATTGGACCTACCTGCTGAAATCAATGGTGTTCACGATACATTCCATGTGTCAAATTTGAGAAAGAGTCCAACACAAGAAACGGTGATCATTCCTGCTGACGAAGTTCATATCGACGACACCCTCCACTTTACCGAAGAACCCGTCGAGGTTACGGATTGGAAAGTTAACAAAACACGCAGGAGTAGTGTCAAGCTCATCAAAGTTCGTTGGAATGCAAGACATGGGCCTGAATTCACGTGGGAACGTGAGGATCGTATGAAAGAGAAATACCCCCGTTTGTTTCCTAAGATCCCTGCATCTAGAAGCAGAGCTTAAATTTCGGGACGGAATTTCTTTAACGGGGGGAGAATGTGACAACCCTCACCAAACCAGGTATCCGTACGAATTAATTAATATTTGATTAATGCTTAATTACTGTGCTTGCTTACAACTGTGGTTGAACTGCTTCTTGATTCTGATACATACATACTCATGCATCACACTCTATACTGTCACTCTATTATTTACACACAAACATCAGTGACAACCTTGATGCACAAAAACACAGTGAGCACACTATACGTTTAACCTAGTAAACATGCTGACATTGCCAGCACCTAAACAGACATTGTTTTGAGGCCAGTATGAGCCGGGAATAGATTACTACACTAGTAGTGAGTGTAGGGGGATGAGGTTGTAGAACTGCGTCACTAGGTGAAGTTTATAGTGACCGGATGTGCCTAAAACATACTTTAATTACAAAATTCTGCACTTTATTACAAAATTCAGCATTTTACTTAACTAGTAGAGTGCAAAAACATGGACAAATAATACTAGACACTTTCCAAAGTGTCGGGGATTTATTGTGTCACTAAAAAAAATAATACTAAAGACACTTTAAATGCTTATTTAGCACTTTAACGGATTAATATCCAACCGAACAACCGGACTTTACCCGGAACATAAGAATATTGTCAATGACATTGCTTTTCCTTTTCTGAGCTAGTTAGGGTCCCCGAACACCCGTTATATTTCATAACACACTAATAACTTATTTAATTTCCTAATTAACAAAACTAGACACTAACTATTTGGTTGAAATCAAACTATAAGCCCCCCCCCCCCTAACCAAACGGTTCCCCATAGGGGACACACTCCACCAATTTGTGATTATTTTATTCTTGTTGTCTAAAATCAAGAAAACACATTATTTGTTGGTTAAACATATAACATGGGCTATAAGTATACTTAGAGGTTAACCATCATTCACTTCAAAACACCAACACAAAATTGCTCTCTCTCTCTCTCTCTCTCTTCTCTCCTTTGGATCGGCCGAAACCATCATTCATCATCTACCTATCATTCAAGTTTAATCTTGTTATTCCACTTACATCCCAAGGTGCAAGAGACCATACGAGGAGACCCGGTGCTTTCGGAATCTCAAGAACCTCTCTACATTGCTTTTATCCACCTTATTTATGCTTTGATTCTTCCCTAGCCTTGAGCTAGTTGTAAGTGCTTCTAAACACCCTCTTGTTCATGTTTAAAGTGGTTAATAAGAGATTTAACGGTTAAAACTCAAGAACTTACAACATCAAAACTAAAATTCTTGAAAGAAAGATGAATATGTTGGTTAAAGAATAACAAATGGTGTAAAACTTGTGAATCTTGTTTTGTTGTGATTATTTTATGTTGTTAGTGGCTAGTAGTGGAACGGATCGTCATCTAACCACGGTAGATCATGTTCATGAAACATGAACTAGCAATATGTAAAGTGTAAAAGATACAAGATGATGAACCTTTCCACACATAAACTTGAACTTGTGTAAAAATGATTTTCCTTGTAAAATAAAGTTCTAAACTAGTAGAACTAAAGATCTACAAGTGGTATTTTCGAAGAACCAAGTGTAAGATGCAAATCTTGTTTAAAAGCCGGATCTTTCATGAACTAAAAGCATTTTTGCAAACAAACAAGTGTGTAAACACTTGTGTGACAAAAGATTTAACCAATAAATATTTTCGTAGTTTTTGGACTAGAAGTTGTAAAGTTACATTTTCTTTAAAAATAAAGTTTCCAAGAAACTGATTTTATTTTTAAAGATGGAAAGATCTACTAAATATGTTGGGAAGTTACTACATACTTTTACACAACTTACAAGTTCATGTGTTTGCGATTTATGCTTATTTTTTACTAGTTTGATGTTTGAATGATGTATGTTGATGATTGGAAAATTGTTGATTGAATTTTGAAAAGAAAATGATACGCTAGTAAGCGTGGCCACCTCCAGTTACAGAGGAAACTCTGGCGAAATTTTTCCAGAAATATAACACTTGGAAATATTTTTGTGACAAGTGTTTATAAATATATTTTTAACTTGTTTTCAAAATATAAATTTCGCCATGATTTTTATTACAAAATAACCAGGTGTCGGAGGTGTATTTTCGTAAAGGAAACTTGTTAAATATATATTGAGAATATATTTCATAATAAAACGCTTGTGTGATTTTATGATTATTTTGTGAACTGGATATGTTATTTTTAGAGTAAAAATAATATAACTTGAATACACTGAGAAGTATCGACTCCAAAATAATACCAACGCCCTCACAAATAAATATTTAAGTTACACCGGTATTATTATTACCACACGAACTTTAAAAACGTAACTTATGTATTTTCGGAAAATACTCTTAAATGTGTATCCTGACAAAGTATTATTTTGGAAATTGTATAAAGTAAAATATAATAATTTTTGGGAAAAATATGTATATTTTGGAGATAGAATATTCTAGCCAAATGAATTAAAATATATTTTTTAAGTGAGACTTAATAATATATTTTTGGAATTATAAAAAAACGCACATGTATTAAAACCCCCATCCTTGGGAAGGAATATACTTGTTAAATAATTAAGAAGTGTAAATACGAAATAGTTGCCTAACTATTTCTCAAAAACGTTAAACCTTAAGCCAAGGCACGACCGTCCGTCTAATAGAAGTTAGTACGTGTAGGTCGTCACGCAGCAGGTTGATTGGGATTTACTATTTCGAGACGCACTTCTGTAAGTTCATGTCCCCTTTTTCTCTTAACTGTTTTCAGCTTTTATACTTCGGGGGTGAAATACATGTTACTATGATTACAAATATTTTTTTACATGGTATGGTTAGCGTAAGGAGGGTTACTACTTAGATCATGTGAGTGGGTAGGCGGAAACTGGAGGCCATTAATCCTCATTGTAGGACCGAGGGTCATTAGCGGTAGATCTATCTGGGTGTAGCGAGCCCAACTCCAGGCCCAACAGTACAGACCTCGGGGTGACTTTGAGCCCGACGCAAAAATCTGCTAGGTTTGAGTCTTCCTACTGCACTTCACACATATCAATGGCCTTGCAAACCATTGGTGATCTCTTTATTTCCTTATTTGCTACATACCAGGGATTTTATACTTACCAATGTATTACAAAGGTTTTACATACTCACTTTCACATGAACTCGCTCAACTTTATGTTGACTTTTCAACTTACATGTATTTCAGGGAATTAGGGATCTGGCAAGGTATGCATTGTCGTTACGCTGCGTAGAAGAATGGTGTCATCCAAGTTTAGGGATTGTGACTTTTACCTGGATGAGTCACAAGTCTTAAACTGTGTTTATTTCATATTTTGTGGTTGTGTCTTATGAACAAGGTTTTTATTATGTTGTGTTGTAAACTCGTTGCATGTGTCAACTCTAAAATGATGTTGTCGTATTTTACTTTTACAACTTGAGGTAATGGATGATCATCATGGTTTTACTTTCATATAGCTTTGTTGTGATTAAGCTATGGTATTAAGAAGTCACACCAAATAAACCCACGCTTCCGCAAAGCCAGGGTGTGACAGCTTGGTATCAGAGCTTTGATCATAGCGAACTAGGATTCCTTCTCGAGTCTAGACTATGATCATTAGGGCTCTCACGAAAACATTTTTACATTGCATACACTAAACGTCCAGATCCCGGGGCACAAACATTTTTAACAAAAAGGGCACAATACACTTTTCAAAGATTTAAAATTCAGTCGGGGAGACTGAGGGAGTTCAGTCGGGGAGACTGAGGGAGTTAAGTCGGGCAGACTGAGAGGATAGTCTAGGGAAGACTAAGATGATTACTTGTTTGCTTATTGGTGGCTAACATGTTTATATGATTATATGATTGATTGTTTGTACGTATGTGTGTTTGTGTTACAGACATCATGCCTTCTTCATCAGACACTGGAGTTTCCGACACTCTGGACCCTATGGCGATAGTATCAGACGACATAGTTTCATTGGAGCACGAGGTCCACACTTCCGATACTACCAGCACAGACGATGACGACTTCCAGCCCTTTGCGCTGCCTGACATCGTAGCCGAGCCTGCTGATGGCCATCTCACTGGGGATTTACCACTCGCGGTGATCCCTGCTCCTATACCCCTTGCTGCTTATCCGGTTGTTGATATGCCACTTGATGATGTTTCTGACGACGACGTCGATTTATTTGAGGAGGACCCACTTGAGGATGACCTTGAGGGTGAGGTCCCTATTTCTGCTGATGATATCCTACTCATTGCTGACGCTCCTGCAGAGGAGGCTCCTGTTCATTCACCTGTCCCAGACTCATTTGAGTCTGTGGCGTCCGAATCTTTACACGCACAGGGAGTGCAGCACCACTCACACGACACCGACCCTGACATGGCATCATCAGCTGCACCTGCACCCGCACACAGCTTTGAGTTTGATCACGATGTTGATGATGATCCTGTTTTTCCACCTGGTTTTGATCCTGACCAGGATATTGAGTTCATTCACTTAGACCAGCCCCTGGAGGATCCTGTAGCCCCTGTCGATCCTTTGTTTGCTGATCCAGCTGATTTTGATATGGATTTGTTTGACCCAGAGCCTGTCGTGGCCCCTGAGCCAGGCGTCACTCCTGATCCCGCATTAGGGCATGACCCTGTTCATGCCGATGCACCTGCTGTTGCTCCTTTTATTGATGACATACCTGTTGACGATCAACCCGTTGTTGCTCCACCGTTGGTGGATGATCATGTTGCTGACGCTCCTGTTGATGCTCCACTTCTGTTAGAAGATCCTTTTGTTGCACCACTTCCTGAGCCAGTGCCGGTGTTGTTCGACCGTGCACCTTTTGCGACCCATATTGATCCACGATACGCTCACACCCACAACGGGTGGATAGATGACGACGATGATTACCCACCTTTCGTGATACCAGTTACACCACCTGTAGCCCCCGTTTCAGCCCCTGTGTCAGCTCCCATTGTTGTTCCCTTGATTCCCTCTCACACCCCAGATGCTTGCCGCACAGATCTTCAGATCACCTATCTCCAGGACATACCTCCACCGCGTCCTGGGGAGGGTTCGTCATGTCATCCGTTTGGTCATGTTGGTGCACTACATCTGTTGATTCCGTCTAGGTGTCTAGGATCAGGTCTTATGTCGTATTGTATAGCATAGGGCACGAAATACGAGAAAACAAGAGTCTGTATAGGTGTTACAGGTCTGGTCCGCTCATAGGGACATAGGGAGTCTGGTCCGCTCATATGGACATGTCTGGTCCGCTTATATGGACATGTCTGGTCCGCTTATATGGACATGTCTGGTCCGCTTATATGGACATGTCTGGTCCGCTTTTATGGACATGTGACATATAAGCGAACCAGAAAGTCTATATATAGGTGCCTCATGAACGGACCTCATAACGTGTATGTGAAATTCCACACCGAAGCTCTGCCGGTGTGAAGATCGAGCTGTAAACGTTTCAAATCAATAAAACAAGCAGTTAGGAAGAAGAACAAGCTATATCTACTTGCATTTCTTATTATTCCGCATCTGAAACGCAAGAGACAACCTCTGAACGACTCATTCGGGTCAATAAACGATCCTACAAGTGGTATAAGAGCTTGGGAGGAGGTTTTCTGCAGATTGTAGCTGTTTTTTCATCATTTCTTCTCACTTCTACACCTTCTTTTACTGATTCGGAAAGATTTCACGGTCGGAATTTGCTCAAATTTCACAGCTTGTGCGAAATAGTATCGAGATAAATCCTTGAAAGTTTCAGATCCAAATTCCTAACCGTTTAGGAGAAATCTAAGTTTTTCTGTTCGTTTTCGCTGTCAAAAGTGCAGGTTCGCTTTTACGTACAATTTCTGGTGCGCTCCAACGTACAATTTTGATTGCTGGTTCGCTCGTCCGGTCAGCTTGAAGAACAATTTCTGGACCGCTCCAAAGACATCTGGATCGCTCATTCGAACAAGTCTGGTCCGCTCGAACGAACAAGTCTGGTCCGCTCGAACGAACAAGTCTGGTCCGCTTGAACGAACAAGTCTGGTCCGCTCGAACGAACAAGTCTGGTCCACTCGAACGAACAAGTCTGGTCCACTCGAACAGACATCATCTGGTCCGCTTCAGTGAACAACATCTGATTCGCTTATTTGTTCAGAGTTGGTTCGTTCTTTTGTTATTTGCCTTGAAATACGTGTTAAGTCAGTATGGATTCCGAGTTCTACAACGCATTTGCTTCATCGACTACTCCAGCTTCAATTGCTCAAAACATGAATGCAGAAAACGAAACCGGAACAATGCAAAAACCCCCGAAGCTTATGGGAATTGAAGATTATCACGGATGGAAGAAACGGTTTGAGAATTGGGTTCAGGCGAATCATCTAAAAGCTTGGGAGAGTATCGAAACTGAATATGAGAGGCCAAAGAATACAATGGGAGCTGATAAAATCATTTCTTAATTTACTGAACAAGAGAGGGAAATTTATAAAGGAGAGAAAATGATGATCAATTTGTTACAACAAGCGATAAAAGAAGATATATTTGTGTTGCTTCAACATGATGAAAATTCTTATTCTATCTGGGAAGCTCTTCAAAAGAAGTTTGAGGGAAGCACTGAAATGTTACAAAGTAAAGCAGCTTTGTTGAAAAAAGAGTTTGAATTGTTTACGTGCATGCCTGGTGAAACAACAAAGAGTCTTATTGAAAGATATTGTCATCTTGTACGCACCATGTCACAGTTGAAGATTACAAAAACTCCAGCAGAATGGGTTGAAAAGCTTGCTGACGCGTTACCGCAACAGGAATGGGGTACATATCTGATGATATTGAAGAATTCTGGACACTTTAAAAGGTTATCGATTGCACAGTTTATAGAAAAGTTGGAGGCACAGGATCTGGAGCAGCAGAAAATTGCTAGAATGAACAGTTCTACTCATCAACAAGATATTAAATTGTACTATAAAGGAAATGTTCAAACTGCTGAAGCAAGTCCAAAGATACAAACTGCATTTAGTGCTGGAAATCAATCTACACCTAGCAGTCAAGGATCAGTAAACACTAGTGGGTTCTCAACGGTAAATCCTCCAAGTGTTCAAAGTGCATCTGCTGGAAATGGGCATTCGATTCAGTGCAATGTAGCTCTACATCTTCAAAATGGTCAAAATTATTCTGAAGAAGTTGTAAAGCATCATATGGGATTATTGGTCACTGCATTAGAATCTTATGAAGGGTTGATTGCCGGAAAAATTGGTAATCCGATGCTCACAAAGGAAGATTATGACCAAATTGATGCAGAGGAACTGGAACTGATGGATATTAAATGGGCTTTAGCTAGTGTATTGAGGAGAGCAGAAAAATTTAGATTGGTTACAGGAAGAAATGATTTCTTGGATGCAAACCTTTCTAATTTAGGGTTTGATAAATCTAAAGTTGTCTGTTTTCGTTGCAGGGAGAAAGGCCACTTTAAAAGGGAGTGCAAGAATCAGGAACCAAGAGGAGCAAAGGAGTCTGCTGGGAAAGATGATTATTATAGGAAAACCATTTATCAGCAAATCACTCATCAACCACATCAACAAAAAGAAGCTCAAACAGCTCATGGAAGAATGATCGAGGATGCAAACAGGAAAGCTTATCATGGCATTATTAATCAAGATGATGAGCAAGTAGCTGATGGTTTTAGCTGGGACAAGTACATTCCAGCTAATCCTAATGTTAAAGCTTTTATTGCTCAGATTGTGCAAAAGCCAGAGTTGCTGAAGGAGTGGATGGATGTAATGTCGGATAATGAGGAGAGTCAAGATGGAAAATCTGTTTCTTCTGAAAGCAGTAATGATGATGAAGAAGTTGAACAGATAAACATTGGAAAATCTCATTTATCTTCTGACAGTTTTGAATTTTATTTTGCAGAGAAATTGAAGAAACTAAAAGAAAGGAAAGCTGCAAAAGAATTGAAAGAAGTCAAAGTGATTGAGAAGATTGTGGAAGTTCAAAAGATAGTTGAGGTCGAGAAAATAGTTGAAATCACAAAACCTTGTCTTACATGTTCAGAGTCTTGTAAACAATGTATAGAGAAAGATGGGAGGTTTAGTGAGTTAGAAAAGTTGAAAGAAAAGTTGTTGTTTGAAGTAAAAAATTTGAAACAGTCATATGATGTATTGAACAGAACTGTGAATAGTCTAGAAAAGACTAACTCTGAAAGAGAGAAAGCTTTGAAGATGTTGAATGCTACTATGATGACAAAGCAGAAAGAGATTAACATGTACATAGAAGAATGTGCAAAGAGGAAGAAAGAGTTGGAGAATGAAGCAGCTGAGAATGAAAGAATCAGAAGATTGCTGCAAAGTTACAAAGGTTGTGACTACGTAATGGATAGAATTTATCCAACAGTTGAAGGTTTCGAGGCATTTAAAGATGAAGATAAAACCAAAAAGCCAAAGGAAAAGGATACTGGTAAGAAACAGGGTGTATGTTATAATAAGTGTCCGCCTCCGATTTGGGAAGGGTACTCATCTAGGAAACCTAACGAGGAAGAACTAAAAAAGGCGGTCAATATTAAGTTAGAATCTGAGATAACCGATGTTTTACCGGACAATATTGATGTCACGTTCACAGCGTCCGACACAGATCATGAGTCAGAACTGATAAAAAGAGTGGTTGATCAGGTGTTGGATAAGGATGAGGAGTCAGAGTCAAAGTCCGAGTCCGAAAGTTCGTGTCAGTCAGTCGGGAGTTCAAATTCATCCGAAAAGAGTTCAAAATCGTCGGGAAAAAGGGTTTACAGTAAAGAGTTTTTGTTGTCAAAATCTAATTTGAATGACGAAACATTTGAAGTTGCATATACTTTGAATGATTCTGACAAATTATATTTTGATAAAGAGTTTCCAATAAGAAGTGTTCGTTTTGACATGATCAAAAAGGTTTTCAAAATGACAGAAATTAGTATTTCTGAAATAAAAGATTTAAATCTTACTGAAAAACCTAAAAAATACACTTCAAGAGTTCAACAGCGGATAAACAAGAAAAAGGGTTACAATTCTGGTTCTGGTTTTCAAAAGAAATCAAACCACAATCGTAGCTACAAAAAGAAAGGACTTGGTTTTATTCCACCTGAAAATTATAAAAATGAGAAATATGTTCGAGATTTTAAATCAAAAATGACATATGTTGCAGGAACTAGCCATGAAGAAGAAGCAAAGAGCTCATTCTGGAAACAGTCAAATAAGGAGTTTTTTGCTGAAAAGATGAAGAATGGAGCTTTTCAAAGGAAAGAGACAAGAACTTGTTACAGATGCAATGAAGTTGGTCATATTGCATGGAACTGTCCGAAAGCGACTAACACAAAACAGGGAGTTTCTGGAAAACTGAAAGAAGTTGTTGTTGATAAAACCGAACCACCAACTGAAAAATTTAAAGTTTTCAAAAATTCAACATTTGAAGTTGGTGAATGTTCGAAGAGATTTTACAAGCGAAGTGTGAAACTTGACAACCAAAAATGGGTTGTTAAGAAATCAGAAGTAAAATCTGGCGATGAATCTGATTCCACAAAATCAGAGGAGCCACAGTTTGATGAGAGTGATGAAAACTCAGTTCCTTCAATGGATGATAAGAACTTTCCACCATTGAGGATTGAGAATTTTAAATCAAAAGTTGGGAAAGTTGAGATCTCAAATCAGGGTTATTCTGAGAAGGATAACTTTGATGTTGAGAAAGCGTTTAATGGGAAAGTTAAAAAGATTTTCGGAAAAATGGTCGATGGAAAAGTAAAAGGGGTAAAGGAGTTTTATGCTAAAAAGAAAGCAACTTACACTCCAACTGCTTCTGAATTGAAAACACCCAAGGCTGGTCAGGCTTGGGTGGACATTTTCTTTGCTTGAAAACCTGACGTGCCGGAGATCCCAAGTTTGTAATCGTGGATCAGGAATCGGCATCATTCATGTTTTATGAGTTTGTATGAAAAGTTCTTAAAATTGTTAGCATTTTACAGGTTAAGTATGACTTGCTGGAGCTTCCAGGTTGGAAAGTGTGAAGCAGGAATCGGCATCTTGATTGGTAAAATGGTTTGTGTAGATGTTTTATTCCTACATGTGATTAATTGTTTTGGATATACTTACAAGTGGTAAGAGGTTGATTCTGACAAAGTGATTACTCAAGGTCATTAGTTTGAACTTGATGTAATCCTGATACAAGAGATTGAATGGACAAAATGATGAACCATTCCCCTAACCTACAAGTGGTTTGAAAATTAACAAAACTTATTTTCCGGACAAATCATTTTGGTTAAAACAAACTTGAGTGTTTTGAAATCATAATGAGAAAATAGTTTTGTGAAAGGGGGAGTTCTGATTGTTTATGCCAAGTGGATGGCGAATTGAGGCAATTTGATATCAGTTGTCATGTTCTTGTATAGTTTTGTTTTCAAATTTTCTGAAATGTGTTTGCATTTTAGGGGGAGTAAAAATTTCAGAAAATCCAAAAACATTTGAAAATTTGAAAAAGGCAAAAACATGATAAAATCAAAAATGAGTTTTGGTGTCTAAAAAGAGGAAATGATAGTACATCAGTAGACTGTCACAACATGCTAAAGAAATGAAATGTTAAAATGTGATAAACAATCTCACTGCGGATATGCCAGTAGGTTTTTGCACATTTAGTAGATTGTGATGAGATATAAATCTAAATTTCAAACTTGCTTATATCGTGGGGAAACATCTCTCGGATATATGGGTAACCCCCGAAATCTTGTTTGAAAGGTTTCATAATCTGATATACTAGGTCTTTATACTCAATGATGTCTGGGGTATTATTCCGGGACTTCTGCTGAACGGTGGTTCTGACCTAGTCCTTGGATAATACTTTCCGCAATGCTTGAAACATAGCATAAACCCTCAGCATGCTGATGAAACAATAATATTGATAGTCGCTGCTGTTGTAGCTAAAAGATCCTCTAAAGGGGACATACCGAAAAGTCGAAGCCGATATCTCTCTGCGTATACGGAAGTATCGACCTGAGATCCCTCGGCCCTCGCATTACCTAATTTATATACAGATATCATTTGTGTCATAATTACCTGTAAGACTGATTATTGGGATCTGGATACGGGAGTATATTCTGAGGTGGGACACGCGATTGAGTTTAAGTATCTAAGACATTAATATCGTATCTCGAAACAGTTGAACTTTGTGTGAAAATTTAAGTGGACTAATATACTGACAATCTAGGTGAATTGTTTAGAACTTAAAATGAAATGAAGCTTAACGGTGTTAGTGATTTGTCTCATAAACTGATATGATCCTCTTACACGAACTCACAAAAATTTTGTTTGTAAATATTTCTTTATTGCGTTACATTTTCTTTATTATAAAATCCAAAAAGATTTTGTGTGTGTTTTAGCATAATTTTTGAAAAAGTCAAAAAGATTTTCGACAACTGATGTTGGAAAACTGATTTTCAAAATTCCGAGTGTTAAACATGATGAGCAGCATTTGAGGGGGAGTGTTTGTGTAAATCTAACTGTTTTCGTTAAATCTAACCTTCTTCAAGTGGTTCATCATAGACAGTTGAGAGAAAGTTTGTGTTGGTGCACAGGTATTTGATATGTGATATGTGATAAAATTAGAAAATTTATGCCTGGGTTAAGATTGTGCAGGTAGCCAGGTTTCGATATTCTGAAAATCTCTGTTGGAAAAGAGCCAAGTTTCGATCCTGGAAATCAATTCTGAAAGCCTGTGTAGATCAGACAACGATCATGAAGATGTTACTGAAGAACAAAAGAATACCAGTAAATCGAGAAGGGGAGTCTGAAGATTGAAAGAAGAAAAAGCCCAAAGACTAATCTAGATTGAAGATGAGAAGACACGGTTTTGTAGTCAGGGTGTATTGGCGACTCCATCAACATCTGAGGGGGAGTCTGTTGGTGCACTACATCTGTTGATTCCGTCTAGGTGTCTAGGATCAGGTCTTATGTCGTATTGTATAGCATAGGGCACGAAATACGAGAAAACAAGAGTCTGTATAGGTGTTACAGGTCTGGTCCGCTCATAGGGACATAGGGAGTCTGGTCCGCTCATATGGACATGTCTGGTCCGCTTATATGGACATGTCTGGTCCGCTTATATGGACATGTCTGGTCCGCTTATATGGACATGTCTGGTCCGCTTATATGGACATGTCTGGTCCGCTTATATGGACATGTCTGGTTCGCTTTTATGGACATGTGACATATAAGCGAACCAGAAAGTCTATATATAGGTGCCTCATGAACGGACCTCATAACGTGTATGTGAAATTCCACACCGAAGCTCTGCCGGTGTGAAGATCGAGCTGTAAAACGTTTCAAATCAATAAAACAAGCAGTTAGGAAGAAGAACAAGCTATATCTACTTGCATTTCTTATTATTCCGCATCTGAAACGCAAGAGACAACCTCTGAACGACTCATTCGGGTCAACAAACGATCCTACAGGTCATACACCTTTCGTGTCAGGAGGAGATCAGTTTGTGCCCTAGATTTCTCATCCTACTGTTATTCCCACTGTTGCACCATCAACTGCACCATCCTTCGCTCCATCTAGTGAGCCATTCCTCTGGACCACGCCCCCCATTATGCCACCGACGGATCCGTATCACCCATACCACGTGGGGTATTCTACGGAGGATGTTCTCACATCTTTCATGATACAGCAGGAGGCGCTGAACCGTCGCGTACAGGAGCTGGAGAGAGCTCAGCGACCACTGTGCCATTGCCAGGCCCCACCTGCAGTATCACACCCTCCGCGTCCACTTTCACCTGATTCTGCCGCTCGCTTTTGGACTCCCGAGCAGCAGATAGCATACTTATTGCGCTCTCATCGCGCTATGGAGGAAGATTGGCTTCATATGCGACGTTTACTCTTTTCTCATTTTCCCCCTCCTCCACCGCCATCAGCTTAGGCCTTTTTTATTCGACGCAGGTAGACTTTTGGTGAGACGACCACGATTGTGCAGACTACATAGCTTTTGGAGACCGCATTTTTTATGATTGTGACTTTTGATGATTTGTATATTTGTTGTTGTTGTCACTGACTAGATAGTTTGGACTAGGGCGATGTGGCCCTTAGTCACTGATGATGTATTATACAGTTATGAACTTGTAAACCTTACATTGTGGTCTTGATTTATGACAGCACAATCGCAGTATTCTCATTATATGTTGGGTTGATTATTGATTGTTTATGTTCTATAACATGAGATGTTATGTGGTTGATTTATTTATAACATGAGATGTTATGTGTTGATATTGTTGAATACATATGTACACTTTACTTACTATGACCTGACCTACGTGAAACATCTTTTAGAAGATGCCACCAAGACGCGAGATGCGTATGCCTACCAGCGAGGCAGAACTCCAAGGAATCATTGCGGCCGCCATAGCGCAGTATGCAGCCTCACAAAGAGGAACCAGCGGAAGCAATTCGAACAATAACGACAATAACAATCCACCACATGGTAATGTTAAGTCATTTAAGACAGAATACAATACATTTGGATATTTACAGCACGTCCGCTAATACCATTTGTATATTCTAACGTATGTGCAGGGTGCACTTACAAGCAGTTCCTAGACTGCAAGCCCGTAAACTTCGACGGCACCGGAGGTGCTGTTGCTTTTGTAAGGTGGGCCGAGAAGACTGAGTCTATCCTTAGAATGAGCAAATGTGCTCCAGATCAACAAGTGACTTACATCTCAGGGCTATTTCTGGATGGAGCCCTATCCTAGTGGAACTTACAAGTGCAAACTCTTGGTGAGGCCGCTGCTTATGCGATGACATGGAATGAGCTGAAGGAGCTCATGCGAAGAAAGTACTGCCCGCGTGCTGAGATTCAAAGGTTAGAGACCGAGTTATGGCATTTAAGGATGGATGGTCCCAAGATTGCGGAATACGTTCAAAGATTCCATGACTTATCTCACGTCGTGCCGTACATGGTCACACCAGAGTTTAAACGGATTGAAAGGTTCATCTGGGGATTGGCTCCCCAAATAATGAGCATGGTCACCACATCCAAACCTGCCACGATCACGGAAGCGATCGATCTTAGTGTGGCGCTCACTGAGGAGGCCATTCGTTTGAACAAGTTTCCAAATGTTGAACCAAAGAAGAAAGAAACACATGCTGAGTCGTCTTGTGAAAACAAGCGAAAGTTTTCAAACTTCAAGCAAGGAACCAGCCATGTAAGCAAGAAGGACGAATCAAGCACACCGGTCCAAGCTGCAACCGGTGTTGGGAAGAAAGGGAAAGGTTATATGGGTACACATCCCAAGTGTAACGCCTGTCAGCGTCATCATTCTGGCCGGTGTGGGCCAAAAATATGTGAAGCTTGTGGAAAGGTAGGCCACTTGAAGGATAATTGCTGGGCTAGTGCTGGCCAGGGTGGCCAATGAGGTTTTGGTAATAGGAACAACAACCGTGGTGGTAATGGAAATCGATCACAAGGAAATAATAGAGGTAATGGTAACCGAGGAGACAATGCAAATCAGGCGGGTAATGTGAATCGAAATCAAAACAACACTCAAGCTGGGAACAGAGGTGGTAATGGGCAGAGACTGGGTTGTTTCAACTGTGGTGACATTGGACATTTTAAGAAGGATTGCCCAAATTTGAACCAAGCACGGGGAAGAGTCTTTAACATTGGCGCAAGGGAAGCGCGCCAGGATCCGAACGTTGTCACCGGTACGTTCCCTATAAACCAACGTTTTGCATCTGTTCTTTTTGATACTGGTGCCGATTATAGTTTCGTGTCGTTAGAATTTAAGAATATACTTGGGTTGACACCTAGTAAGTTAGACGTTCCATACTCGATCGAATTGGCGAATGGTAAATTAGTTGAAACGGGTGAAGTTATAAGAGGATGTGTGATAGAATTGGGAGGACACGAATTTACGCTAGACCTGCTACCTGTCGAGTTGGGAAGCTTTGATGTGGTAGTGGGAATGGATTGGTTGTCGAGTAACAAAGCCGAGATCGTTTGCCACGAGAAGACCATCCGTATCCCTGTGAAGGAAGAAGAAACGATCGTAGTGCACGGAGAGAAGCATGATACGCCGCTGAGGATTATTAGCTGTCTGAAAGCTAGAAAGTGCTTGAAGAAGGGATGTGTTGCATTCTTGGCACACATCGTGGATAAGGAAGCTGCTGAACCGAAGATCGAAGACATTCCAGTTGTCAAGGAATATCCGGAAGTCTTTCCAGAAGACTTGCCAGGATTACCGCCTTAAAGGCAAGTCGAGTTCCACATTGACTTGGTTCCAGGTGCCGCACCTGTAGCCAAGGCACCCTACAGACTCGCGCCTTCAGCGATGCAGAAGTTGTCGACACAACTCCAGGAGTTATTGGACAAAGGATTCATCAGACCAAGCTTCTCACCTTGGGGAGCTCCGGTTCTGTTTGTTAAAAAGAAGGATGGTAGTTTCCGTATGTGTATAGACTACCGTGAGCTTAATAAGTTGACCATCAAGAATAGATATCCTTTGCCGAGAATCGATGATCTTTTTGACCAGTTGCAAGGCTCAAGCTTTTATTCAAAGATCGATCTTCGATCCGGATACCATCAACTTAGGATACAAGAGGAAAATATCCCGAAGACAGCCTTTAGGACTCGTTATGGACATTACGAGTTCCTAGTTATGTCGTTTGGGTTGACGAACGCACCTGCAATTTTCATGGACCTAATGAACCGAGTCTGCAAGCCGTACTTGGATAAGTTTGTGATCGTATTTATTGACGACATTCTGATTTACTCGAAGACAAAGGACGAGCACGAACAACACTTAAGAGCTATTCTAGAGCTGCTTGAGAAGGAGAAATTATACGCCAAATTCTCGAAGTGCGAGTTCTGGCTGCGCGAAGTCCAGTTTCTTGGACATGTGGTTAATGGAAATGGAATCCATGTTGATCCCACAAAGATCGAGGCGATCAAGAGTTGGGAGACTCCAAAGACGCCAACCGAGATTCGACAGTTCTTGGGTTTGGCTGGTTATTATCGAAGATTCATTGAGGATTTTTCTAAAATCGCTCAACCTCTGACCGCGCTCACACAGAAAGACAAAAAGTTTGATTGGAGTGACAAACAAGAAGAAGCGTTTCAGTTGTTGAAGGACAAGCTTTGTGACGCACCGATTCTATCGCTACCCGAAGGAACGGATGACTTCGTGGTGTATTGTGACGCCTCGCGTCAAGGTTTGGGTTGCGTGTTGATGCAACGCCAGAAGGTTATAGCTTATGCGTCACGTCAGTTGAAGGTACATGAGAAAAATTATACCACGCACGATTTTGGAGCTAGGCGCAGTGGTATTTGCGTTGAAAATCTGGCGACATTATATGTATGGTACGCGATGTACAATTTTCACGGATCACAAAAGTTTACAGCACATATTCAACCAGAAAGAGCTTAACATGAGGCAAAGACGCTGGGTAGAGCTTTTGAATGATTATGACTGCGAGATCAAATATCATCCAGGGAAAGCGAATGTGGTCGCTGATGCCCTGAGTCGAAAAGAAAGGATCAAGCCCATAAGGGTTAGGGCTTTGGAAATGATCGTCCAGACGGATCTCTCCTTGCGCATTCGTGTCGCGCATAGAGAAGCTTTGAAAGAAAGGAATATTGAAGATGAGTATCTCCGTGGGATGGAAAAGCAGTTAGTGCCAAACGAGGAAGGAACTTTATACTTCATGAAACGGATTTGGGTTCCTCTGTTTGGTGGTTTGAGAAAGATTATTTTTGATGAAGCTCACAAATCACGGTACTCTATTCATCCCGGTGTGGATAAGATGTACCAAGATCTTAAGGACTATTATTGGTGGCCTAGGATGAAAGGCGATGTTGCTGTTTATGTTAGCAAGTGTTTAACGTGCGCCAAGGTGAAAGCTGAATACCAGAAGCCTTCAGGACTTCTACAGCAACCTGAGATTCCCAAGTGGAAATGGGAACAGATTTCAATGGACTTCATAACAAAACTGCCCAAGACGCCCAGAGGTCATGACACTATTTGGGTAATAGTTGACCGTCTGACCAAGTCCGCACACTTCTTGCCAATCAAAGAGAAGGATAACACTAGTAAACTGGCGGAAATATACATGCGAGAGATTGTTGCACGTCATGGAGTGCCTCTCTCGATCATCTCTGATAGAGATGGACGTTTCATATCAAGGATTTGGCAATCCTTCCAAGAAGCTTTTGGCTCATAGTTAAATCTGAGCACTGCATTTCATCCGCAAACTGATGGCCAAAGTGAACAAACTATTCAGACATTGGAAGATATGCTGAGAGCATGTGTAATGGATCTAGGTGGTAGCTGGGATAATCATTTACCATTGGTCGAGTTTTCATACAACAACAGCTACCACACAAGCATTGGAGCCGCGCCATTTGAAGCGCTTTATGGAGGCAAATGTCGATCACCCTTATGATGGGCTGATGCAGGCGATAGACAACTTGTTGGTCCCGAGATAGTCCAAGAGACGACCGACAAGATTGCACAGATTCAAAAGCGCATCGAGGCAGCTCGTGACAGACAGAAAGCATGTGCAGATCCAAAGAGGAAACCTTTGGAATTTCAAGTTGGAGATATGGTTTTATTGAAAGTTTCACCCTGGAAGGGTGTGGCACGCTTTGGAAAGCGTGGGAAGTAGAATCCGCGTTACATTGGACCTTTCAGAATCCTGCAAAGGATTGGGCTTGTAGCCTACAAATTGGACCTACCTGCTGAACTCAATGGTGTTCACGATACATTCCATGTGTCAAATTTGAGAAAGAGTCCAACACAAGAAACGGTGATCATTCCTGCTGATGAAGTTCATATCGACGACACGCTCCACTTTACCGAAGAACCCGTCGAGGTTACGGATTGGAAAGTTAACAAAACACGCAGGAGTAGTGTCAAGCTCGTCAAAGTTCGTTGGAATGCAAGACATGGGCCTGAATTCATGTGGGAATGTGAGGATCGTATGAAAGAGAAATACCCCCATTTGTTTCCTAAGACCCCTGCATCTAGAAGCAGAGCTTAAATTTCGGGACGAAATTTCTTTAACGGGGGGAGAATGTGACAACCCTCACCAAACCAGGTATCCGTACGAATTAATTAATATTTGATTAATGCTTAATTACTGTGCTTGCTTACAACTGTGGTTGAACTGCTTCTTGATTCTGATACATACATACTCATGCATCACACTCTATACTGTCACTCTATTATTTACACACAAACATCAGTGACAACCTTGTTGCACAAAAACACAGTGAGCACACTATACGGATAACCAGTAAACATGCTGACATTGCCAGCACCTAAACATACATTGTTCTGAGGCCAGTATGAGCCGGGAATAGATTACTACACTAGTAGTGAGTGTAGAGGGATGAGGTTGTAGAACTGCGTCACTAGGTGAAGTTTATAGTGACCGAATGTGCCTAAAACATACTTTAATTACAAAATTCTGCACTTTATTACAAAATTCAGCATTTTACTTAACTAGTAGAGTGCAAAAACATGGACAAATAATACTAGACACTTTCCAAAGTGTCGGGGATTTATTGTGTCACTAAAAAATAATACTAAAGACACTTTAAATGCTTATTTAGCACTTTAACGGATTAATATCCAACCGAACAACCGGACTTTACCCGGAACATAAGAATATTGTCAATGACATTGCTTTTCCTTTTCTGAGCTAGTTAGGGTCCCCGAACACCCTAACACCCGTTATATTTCATAACACACTAATAACTTATTTAAGTTCCTAACTAACAAAACTAGACACTAACTATTTGGTTGAAATCAAACTATAAGCCCCCCCCCCCCCTAACCGAACGGTTCCCCATAGGGGATACACTCCACCAATTTGTGATTATTTTATTCTTGTTGTCTAAAATCTATAAAACACATTATTTGTTGGTTAAACATATAACATGGGCTATAAGTATACTTAGAGGTTAACCATCATTCACTTCAAAACACCAACACAAAATTGCTCTCTCTCTCTCTCTTCTCTCCTTTGGATCGGCCGAAACCATCATCCATCCTCCACCCATCATTCAAGTTTGATCTTGCTATTCCACTTACATCCCAAGGTGCAAGAGACCATACGAGGAGACCCGGTGCTTTCGGAATCTTAAGAACCTCTCTACATTGCTTTTATCCACCTTATTTACGCTTTGATTCTTCCCTAGCCTTGAGCTAGTTGTAAGTGCTTCTAAACACCCTCTTATTCATGTTTAAAGTGGTTAATAAGAGATTTAACGGTTAAAACTCAAGAACTTACAACATCAAAACTAAAAGTCTTGGAAGAAAGATGAATATGTTGGTTAAAGAATAACAAATGGTGTAAAACTTGTGAATCTTGTTTTGTTGTGATTATTTTATGTTGTTAGTGGCTAGTAGTGGAACGGATCGTCATCTAACCACGCTAGATCATGTTCATGAAACATGAACTAACAATATGAAAAGTGTAAAAGATACAAGATGATGAACCTTTCCACACATAAACATGAACTTGTGTAAAAATGACTTTTCTTGTAAAATAAAGTTCTAAACTAGTAGATCTAAAGATCTACAAGTGGTATTTTCGAAGAACCAAGTGTAAGATGCAAATCTTGTTTAAAAGCCGGATCTTTCATGAACTAAAAGCATTTTTGCAAACAAACAAGTGTGTAAACACTTGTGTGACAAAAGATTTAACAAAGAAATATTTTCGTAGTTTTTGGACTAGAAGTTGTAAAGTTACATTTTCTTTAAAAATAAAGTTTCCAAGAAACTGATTTTATTTTTAAAGATGGAAAGATCTACTAAATATGTTGGGAAGTTACTACATACTTTTACACAACTTACAAGTTCATGTGTTTGCGATTTATGCTTATTTTTTTACTAGTTTGATGTTTGAATGATGTATGTTGATAATTGGAAAATTGTTGATTGAATTTTGAAAAGAAAATGATACGCTAGTAAGCGTGGCCACCTCCAGTTACAGAGGAAACTCTGGCGAAATTTTTCTAGAAATATAACACATGGAAATATTTATGTGACAAGTGTTTATAAATATATTTTTAACTTGTTTTCAAAATATAAATTTCGCCATGATTTTTATTACAAAATAACCAGGTGTCGGAGGTGGATTTTCGTAAAGGAAACTTGTTAAATATATATTGAGAATATATTTCATAATAAAACGCTTGTGTGATTTTATGATTATTTTGTGAACTGGATATGTTATTTTTAGAGTAAAAATAATATAACTTGAATACACTGAGAAGTATCGACTCCAAAATAATACCAACGCCCTCACAAATAAATATTTAAGTTACACCGGTATTATTATTACCACACGAACTTTAAAAACGTAACTTATGTATTTTCGGAAAATACTCTTAAATGTGTATCCTGACAAAGTATTATTTTGGAAATTGTATAAAGTAAAATATAATAATTTTTGGGAAAAATATGTATATTTTGGAGATAGAATATTCTAGCCAAATGAATTAAAATATATTTTTTTAAGTGAGACTTAATAATATATTTTTGGAATTATAAAAAAACGCACATGTTTTAAAACCCCCATCCTTGGGAAGGAATATACTTGTTAAATAATTAAGAAGTGTAAATACGAAATAGTTGCCTAACTATTTCCCAAAAACGTTAAACCTTAAGCCAAGGCGCGACCGTCCGTCTAATAGAAGTTAGTACATGTAGGTCGTCACGCAGCAGGTTGATTGGGATTTACTATTTCGAGACGCACTTCTGTGAGTTCATGTCCCCCTTTTCTCTTAACTGTTTTCAGCTTTTATACTTCGGGGGTGAAATACATGTTACTATGATTACGGATATTTTTTTACATGGTATGGTTAGCGTAAGGAGGGTTACTACTTAGATCATGTGAGTGAGTAGGCGGAAACTGGAGGCCATTAATCCTCATTGTAGGACTGAGGGTCATTAGCGGTAGATCTATCTGGGTGTAACGAGCCCAACTCCAGGCCCAACAGTACGGACCTCGGGGTGACTTTGAGCCCGACGCAAAAATCTGCTAGGTTTAAGTCTTCCTACTGCACTTCACACATATCAATGGCCTTGCAAACCATTGGTGATCTCTTTATTTCCTTATTTGCTACATACCAGGGATTTTATACTTACCAATGTATTACAAAGGTTTTACATACTCACTTTTACATGAACTCGCTCAACTTTATGTTGACTTTTCAACTTACATGTATTTCAGGGAATTAGGGATCTGGCAAGGTATGCACTGTCGTTACGCTGCGTAGAAGAATGGTGTCATCCAAGTTTAGGGATTGTGACTTTTACCTGGACGAGTCACAAGTCTTAAACTGTGTTTATTTCATATTTTGTGGTTGTGTCTTATGAACATGGTTTTTATTATGCTGTGTTGTAAACTCGTTGCATGTGTCAACTCTAAAACAATGTTGTCGTATTTTACTTTTACAACTTGAGGTAATGGATGATCATCATGGTTTTACTTTCATATAGCTTTGTTGTGATTAAGCTATGGTATTAAGAAGTCACACCAAATAAACTCACGCTTCCGCAAAGCCAGGGTGTGACAGGTGGTGTGGTTACGGTTGGGAGGGATAGAGAGGAAGATGAGTGGAGTGAAATTTTTTATTATCTAGCGTTTAAGTCCCGGTTTATGGCATTCTAATTTTTTTTTATTATTCTATAAAAAAAAAACTCACCAAAATATTACTGAAATAAATTTCAGTTGCCGAGACTGGCTGCGTTGTCTGCGTTTTGCAGTAGAAGCACTATGTTACGCAGTAATACGCGGTACGCCTTTAAACTTGAAAAATAACGTTTTTAAGCGTTTTAATTTATTTTTCAACACGAACTTGATTTAAAATTTTTTTAATCATAACAGAATATTTTTGGGATTTAAATATTATCCGGGCAGTCACCAACGTTCGTTTCGCAGTTTTGTCATAAATAGTTCTAAAGTTCGATTAAACATGTTTTTGCCATACCGAATCCCTCGCAACTTATTTCAAAGTTATGTAAAGGGTATTTAGGGTATGTTTGGCTTATGTCACAGATCCGGAGTGTACGTTGCGTTAAACTGATTATGTTTACGTAATGGTTTATGATTTCACTTCCAGAACAGGTTTGAGAGTTCGGAATTGAACAATGATTGAAAACGTACTAATGTCACAAATAATTAAACAAATATTGAAATTTAAACGTCATATTTCATTAAACCCAAAGTTGTTCGGAACAGTACAAGGGTTAAAATACACAGATGTCACATTTGTGATGTGACAGCTCTCCCACTCGACCAGTCGCGCTACAAGCTTCTTTTCTCTCTATTTCTCGCGATTCTTGTAAGTTTTCAACTTAAATCTTATACTTCTATGATCTACACGCACTCCTTCACCTTTGAATATTAACTTTTAACCATGAAATCACCGGATTTGGGGTGTTCTAGGGTGATGTCATCATGGAGTTCTTATGAACTTCAAGGTTTGGCTTTATTCCACCAAGAACAACTTAGAACTGAAGGATTTCCACAAGATTAAACAATGTTTTTGAATAGATCTATACATATTCATGGTTAAAAGGATTGAAAGATGATTTTCCAACTTTCTTTCAACTCTTTTACACTCAATGCACTCAAAACCGATAGAATCGGAGCTCGTTCCGATCTACTACTCCTTCTTAGTGATGTGTTGGTCCAAGATCTGAATTCTATCCTAGGGACAACTGATTTCGGGTTAAGCATGAACCACCGTCTTGAACAGTTAACTGATCGGACTAGGGTGATTCCTGTTCGATCGGATCACTTGGGTCAAGATGGGGTTTCTGTCGTTTAGCACATTGTTAAACCATCTCGAACAAACCGCAAACTTTCAAAATAACCAAGTTCAAGACGATCAGATGCGTTGGGACGGATTGCCGTCCGATCGGATTGCCATTCGATCGAACTTCAATCCGATCGGATTGCACTTGAGCTTCCAAACACTTAATCATTTCCAAGTTTTCAAAGGACTGAACGTCGAACTGATTGCCGTCTGATCGGATTGCCATCTGATCGAACGACCATCCGATCATGTGACATTTGGAACTTTGGTACTTGATCATTTTCAAAGGAGCAACAGTTTCCAACGGATTACTATCTGATCGGATTGCCATCCGATCGAGTAACCATCCTGGTGTGAACTTGTTCTCACTAAGTGTCGTGCCAATTGGATCGCTATCCGATCGAACTGCCGTTCGATCGATCGACCTGAAGGGTAGAGATACTTCTCTGTTTTCAAAATGCTACAATGAAAACTTCAAAGCCATCATACACAAACACATCCTTACCAAACGAATGTCAATCTGACCGAATGACCATCCAATCAGATTGCCGTCCGATCGAATTGACATCCTTACCATCCGAACGGATTGACATCCTATCGAATGACCATCCGATCAGATTGCCATCCGATCGGGTTACCGTTCGACACTTGGTCACTTCTCACCGTTTTACGCACCGCTCTTCGCTTACGCTATCGTTAACTCGCAGTCTAGTCTGTGCATATTTCATTGTTGATAACCTACTAGCTTCGCATTATACATGTTACTTGCTGGTTATGCGTAAACGCTTTCGAACTCTACTATTACTATTAAACTTGTATGCTCACATTTACACTATGTGTATTGACCTCTATTTTAACGTATGTGACAGGTGCTTAGGATGATATGCTTGCTATTTGATGGAATTGAGCTAGGTTGGAGTCTTAGAAACAAACACTTTAAATCTGAGTTGTCGAAATAGTTTATTTGTTTTTGAGATAATATGTCTCTAATAATTATTTTACTGAATATGTTTTGGTATGGGACTTAACGTTAAATATTCGGTAATGTTAGTTGTTATGGATTTCTCTTGGACAATCTGTTTCGCTCAGTGCTGCGCCCCGATGTTTCCGTCATCGGTTGGGGTGTGACAGATTGGTATCAGAGCCATAACTATAGGGAATTATGCGAGACACGACCTATTCCGGGTCGATGTCTTAGAAACGACCTAGTCTATAGTCTAAGTACCAACAGACCGACTTGTACATACCCAGTGTGGGTGTTGTATGAGCTTATTCGCTATTTCTCGCTCACACTCGTTGTACACTACACACTTGCGCGAACATCGCATACTACAGTTCTACGCAAGATCAGCCTTTCCTAAGGCTGGACACACACTCAAACGAATGGTTTGGTTAAGATTAGGTGTGAAAACCGCAAACTCTCGACCAAATCATTTGTTCAATTCACCATTTTTACTATAAACAAGAGAAATTGCGTTGAACTAGGAGTGAAATCCACACTTCGACGCATATCTCCTTATCTATCCTGTGATTTTATCACACAAACAGGAACGTAGTCGCTAAGTTAGGGGTGAAACCCAAACCTTGATGACTCGCTCTACTCTCTAATGTAGTTTTACAAAACTCTCACCAAAGTCTCGACGGACTCCAACGACTTGAGGTCGCACTGTGACTGTAAGGATGCGTGCCAATCGCTCAAATTGAAGCGAGAGCATAGTCCAGAAAGCCAAAGTGTGGACTTAAGGTCCTTATGAATAGTCGGATCACTTTGGGAAGTCAATGTCTACACACACCCGAGACAATCTATCCTCGATTTTATGTGATTTATCGCTTTTATGATCAATTTTATGTGGAATTTATGTGATTTATATGATGATTTGTTAACGTTTTAAGATAAACAGTACGGTGGTACTGATGGTTTCGAATCCACGTTTCTCGCTCCGCCAAAACACACACAATTAACACCATGTTAACAAATCGCGCTATGCTACTCTCTGTGTACTCGCTAATCGCAATCGCTATACTTAATCACTATACGCTGCTGTGAAGGATAGGTGAATATGTGCAACATATGTGTTAGGTTAGCCTATGTGTGCTTATGTGCTTATGTGTCTATGTGCTTATGTGATTCTGTGATTTTGTGCTTATGTGGATTTCGTGAATGGTTGTGTTCCTGAGCTTTATGGTGAATCATTAGACTATACTAGGAGTAATCGAAATAGTGTTTGAGTCCTATGGCGATGTCTGTTGCAGACAATGTCATCGTTTGGAACATTCCACTCGCGTACCGCTCGCCGAAACCATGATGACAAATGCATCGCCGCTCTCGTCTCTAAGCAAATGGAGAAAGTCATCTCCCAGATCGTCAGTGAACTGAATGAGAATGCAAGCAAGTCCTCGGAAGAGTCCAGGACAGATACTCCCAAGGCTGCTTTTAGCTTCAAGCAGTTCAAAGCCTGCGGACCAAAAGAATTCACCGGAGAAGATGGTCCTACGGCCATGTTTCAATGGTTTGATTCTATAAAAGTCACCCTGCACCAGAGTGGTTGTCCAGAAAACCTACGCACCGTCAACGCTACCGGTGTCTTCCAATCCTGCGCTCTTGATTGGTGGACGGCCGAGAGGAACAAACGAGGAAATGATGCAGCTTTTGGATTATCCTGGGATGAGTTGAAGAACATAATAATGCAAGAGTTCTGTCCTCCCCATGAACTCCAAAAGCTTGAGGATGAATTCTGGCACATAAAGAAGGAGGGCGGAGATAACGCTGGTTTGACTGCCCGCTTCAAGCAGTTGAGTATTATCTGTCCCGGTCAGGTTACTACCCCAGATGTCACAATCAAGAAGTATATCCGTGATCTTCCGGATTGCGTTGCAGACTTTATTCAAGCTGCAAAAACGACAACGATCGAGGAAACCTACCTACTCGCTGCAGAGATAAACGATAAGCGAGTCAGGGCAGGTTATTTTGACAAAACCTCCAAGAATCTGCATCAAGTCACAGCCGCTGCCACCGCTGAAACCACTACCGCACCACAGTCATCAAAGCTCTTGAGACGCAGGAGGAAGAACAACAACAGTTCCAGCAACAAGAACTGTGCGATCACTGCAGCTCCGCTCCAAACAGTACCAGCACCACCGCAACCTCAACACCGCCAAGTAGCGGCACATGTGGTCAATGCACCACCTGCCAAGCGTGCATACACTGGACCACTCCCTCTTTGCCCTACTTATACTTATCATCACCCGGTGGGTATCGCATGCCGGTTCTGCGTTCATTGCAATATGTTCGGCCACTTCACCGCCAACTGCCGTACAGGTCCACGTCAAACCCCAGCTCCATCCCAAGGTCAAGCTCCTGCTAAATAAGCTCTACTTACTGCTCCTCAAGGCCATCAAGGGGCTCCTGCACACGCGATCCATGCTAGAGCTTTCTATGCGTGTGGTGATCCCAACCACTTCGCGAACATGTGCCCCAATCGAGTGGTGAAGCAAAAGCCACAACAAGAGCAGCCCCAGCAGCAGCCTCAGCAACAGCAGCAACAGCCAGCAGCCTGCGGACATGCATTCAACATCAACGCCTGTCAGGCTCAAGAAGCCAACAATGTGGTCAATGGTACGTTCCTTGTGAATGGTATATATGTTTCGTGTTTATTTGATACTGGAGCAGATAACTGTTTTGTCTAGTTTGAATCAGAAAAGCTCCTTAATCGTAAGCGCGCTCATCATCCCTCGACGTTCGATGTTGAAGTTACCACCGGAAGGACCGTCGCAGTCAATTCTGTTCTACGTGATTGTACGCTTGAACTCAACAATCACGTCTTCCCTATTGATCTTATTCCGATGCAGCTCGGTAGTTTTGACATCATAGTAGGCATGGATTTTCTTTGCGAGAATCGTGCTGAAGTTGTTTGCTTCGATAAGATGATTCGTTTCTCGCTCGCTAATGGTGATCTACTTTGTGTGTATGGCGAAACTCCTTCGAAAGGTCTTAAACTCATGTCGTGTGTCCAGGATAGTAAGTATCTCCGCAAGGAATACCAAGCTTTCTTGGCACACATCGTAGTAGCGGAGAAGGAAAAGAAAGGTAGCCTAGTAGTGAAGGACGTTGTTGTTTATGAATTCCATAACGTTTTTCCCGACGATTTACCAGGATTACCTCCCACTCATGATATCGATTTTCGAATCAACCTCATTCCTGGAGCAAATCCTGTTGCTAAAGCGCCTTATCGTCTCGCTCCTTCTGAAATGCGCGAACTCTCGAGTAAGCTCCAAGAACTACTTGATAAAGGCTTTATTCGTCCTAGCACCTCTCCATGGGGCACACCTGTCCTTTTCGGCAAAAAGAAGGATGGTTCGTTCCGGATGTGCATCGACTATAGGGAGTTGAATAAGCTGACAATCAAGAATCGCTATCCCTTGCCTCGAATCGATGACTTGTTTGATCAGTTACAAGGTGCTATGTGTTTTTCTAAGATCGATCTACGCTCAGGCTATCACCAACTACGCATTCAAGAAGAGGATATTCCCAAAACCGCTTTTCAAACCCACTATGGTCATTACGAGTTCGTTGTCATGCCTTTTGGTTTGACTAACGCTCCCGCAGCTTTCATGGATCTAATGAATCGAGTGTGCAAGCCCTTCCTTGACCGCTTCGTAATCGTGTTCATCGATGATATCCAGATCTATTCCAAATCAAAAGCCGAACACTCGCAGCATCTACATTTGGTTCTTGAGTTGCTCCAAGGAAACCGTCTCTACGCCAAATTCTCCAAGTGCGAATATTGGCTGGAGGAGGTCCAATATTTGGGTCACATTGTTAATAGTCAAGGTATTCACGTCGATCCCGCGAAGGTTAAAGCTGTTAAGAGTTGGGTTACACCCAAGAATCCGTCTGAAGTCCGTTCTTTTCTCGGACTGGCAGGCTATTATCGCCGATTTATCGAAGGTTTCTCTAAGATCGCTGTACCGCTTACCTCTCTTACGCATAAGGACAAACCTTTTGTTTGGGGAACCAAACAAGAGGAAGCCTTTCAAGCTCTCAAAGCTATGCTTTGCAATGCTCTTGTGCTCTCACTGCTCGACGGAAACGATCATTTTATACTCTACTGCGATGCCTCTAACCTTGGTCTTGGTTGTGTTCTCATGCAACGAGATAAGGTTATCACGTACGCTTCTCGACAGCTCAAGATCCACGAGAAGAACTACACCACACACGACCTCGAGCTTGGCGCAGTTGTTTTTGCGTTAAATATTTGGCGAAACTACCTTTACGGTACCAAGTGTACAATCTTCACCGATCATAGGAGCCTACAGCATATCTTTGACCAGAAAGAACTGAATATGCGTCAACACCGGTGGGTAGAACTGCTCAACGATTACGACTGTGAGATTCGTTACCATCCAGGCAAAGCAAATGTCATTGCTGACGCTCTCAGCCGACGAAGCTATCTGCATAGCGTTCGTAATGTTCAAGCCCAGCATCATCTCGAAACTCTTATCCGTGACGCTCAGCATGCTTGTTTTACTGAACAAAATTTGAAGAAGGAAAGGATTCTAAACGATGGCGCCTAACTCGAGAATAAATCGAATGGTATCTTTCACTATTTGGACCGAAATTGGATTCCCAAGCGCACCAACTTATGACAACTTTTGATGGACGAAGCCCACAAATCTCAGTATTCTATTCATCCCGATGCTGACAAGATGCACCAGGACATGCGCTACAAGTACTGGTGGCTGGGCATGAAGAAGGATATCGCTATCTACGTTTCGAAGTGCCTGATCTGTTCCAAGGTCAAGGCTGAGCATCAAAGACCCTCTGGCTTACTCGTTCAACCCGAAATCCCGATGTGGAAAGGGGAGAGTATAGCTATGGACTTCATAATGAAACTTCCCCGTACTCAATCAGGTCATGATAGCATTTGGGTTGTAGTTGACCGTTTGACCAAGTCAGCTCACTTCCTGCCGATATGAGAAGACTTTAAGGTAGAAAAATTAGCCCGAATCTACACCGACGAGATCATTGGTCGGTTTATCTCGTGTCTTTGGGAAACGTTTCAATCTGCTCTCGGTACTACTCTTAATCTAAGTACCGCATTACATCCCCAAACCAACGGTCAGACTGAAAGGACGATTCGCACCCTTGAAGACAAGCTTCGCTCATGTGTCATAGATTTCGGTGGTAATTGGGACTCGCACTTACCTTTGGTCGAATTCTCGTACAACAACAGTTATCATTCTAGCATACAAATGGCACCATTTGAGGCTTTATACGGAAGAAAATGTCGATCGCCTATTGAATGGCATGAGACCGGAGATGCGCAAATTACCGGTCCCGAGCTGTTGCAAGAAACGACTGACAAAATCCTCCAAATTCGAGACAATCTATTAAAAGCTCGGAGCCGAAAGAAAAGTTACGCTGATAGACGCCGCAAGCCCCTTGAATTTGACGTTGGCGATCACGTACTCCTAAAGGTTGCACCTTGGAAGGGGGTGATCAGATTCGGCAAGAAAGGAAAGCTCGCACCTCGATATGTTGGACCCTTTAAAATTCTGGAAAGGATTGGAAAAGTCGCCTACAGACTCGAACTACCAGAGGAATTGAGTAACGTCCACCCGACTTTCCACGTTTCGAACCTCGGAAAGTGCTTGGCCGACCAGGAATAACATGTCCCTCTTGAGGATTTACAAGTGGACAAAACATTACACTTCGTGGAAAAGCCTGTCGAGATCGTGGGACTGTAGGATCGTTTTGTGACCCAAACGAGTCGATCAGAAGAGTACTCAGACAGAATCAGAGGTGGAATTCATTGATTCTGTCTTTATTTAGCTTGTATTCACTATTAACTGTCTAGTTTATTGATCTGGTAACAATTTACAGCACAGAGACACTTCGACAGAGCTTCGCCGTCGGAAAACACCTTCCTAATTTCGTTTCAAATGAAACGAACCTAGAACCTATTTATAGACAAGTAATTTCGCTTGAACATAACTCAAGCGGAATTACTTGTTCAAACGAAATTAATATCTCAAACGAGATTACATGTTCAAACGGAATTAGGTAGTAATTTCAAGCGGAATCACCATTGAGTAATTCCGTGCGGAATTACCTTCAACCCTAATTTCGTATGTTTTCTCGTAAAACGTGCCTAGATCTGACAATACTAATCTAAGACTCGAACGAAGATGAAGTCGACAGACAACTGCACCAACAGACTCCCCTTGAATGTTGACGGAATCTTCAGTGAGAGTCTTCATCATAACGACTCTTCAATCTTGAACTGTCTCTTTTCTTTCTTAGCATGTACCAGGATCTTCTCTTTGGCTCTAACCTCGTCAGACTCCCCCTTTCATCATTCTGGGATCGCTGTCTGGAATTAGCTATCACCTTGAGATCACACCCTGCCTTTAGCTCTGTTTAAGACCTCTACAGGTTCTGAAACATCTCCTGGCTCTTCGTAGCAAAAGGATCGGAAACCTAGCTTCTTCAATATTTCCTGCACACATTTTCTCACCAAAACATAAGTTTTTACTTAAATCAATTAAGAAAAACTTACTGGTAGAAACCATTCAATCATAATAGTTACATCAAGTTCAAATTAATGACCTTGATTAACTAATCTTAACTTCTCTTTAAAAAATTTCTACAATTCAACACACATTCTCCAATCCAAAGTTCATCCTGTTTAGCACATGGAATTTTGAATATCAGCTTTCCAACATCAGTTGTCGAAAATCTTTTTGTATTTTTCAAAAATTATGCTAAAACACACTAAAATCTTTTTGGATTTTTGAACTTGAAATGCAGTAAAGAAATATATACAGACAATATTTTTGTGAGTTTGTGTAAGAGGATCATATCATTTTATGAGACAAATCACCAACACCGTTAAGCTTTAAACATTTTCAGTTCTAAACTATTCACTTAGATTGTCAGTATACTGATCCACTTAAATTCTCACACAAAGTTCAACTGTTTCGAGATACGAGATTAATGTTTTAGAGACTTAAACTTATTCGCGTGTCCCACCTCAGAATATACTCCCGTATCCAGATCCCAATATTCAGTCTTACAGCTGAGTATACCTAGATGATATCTGTAAGGGGTTAAATTGCGAGGGCCGTGAGAGCTCAGGTCAGAACTTCCGTTCAGCAGAGAGATGACGACTTCGACTTTTGGTGTGTCCCCTTTAGAGGATCTTTTGTTTCAACAGCACATGATTAGCATTTTTCAATGTTTCATCATTTTTTGTACTGAGGGCGATGCTCTATTTCAAGCAAGCAGAAAGTATTATCCGGGGACAAGGCTATTGCTTCCGCAAAATCAGAAGTCCCGGGATAATACCCCAGATATCACTGAGCATAAAGACCTAGTATCTCAGAAAGAGGGACCTTTCAAACAAGATTTCGGGGGTTACCCATATATCCGAGAGATGTTACCCACGATATAAGCAAGTTTGAAATTAGATTTATATCTCGTCACAATCTACTAAATGTGCAAAAACCTATTGGCACATCATCAGTGAGACCGTTTATCACATTTAACTTTCCAATTCTTTAGCATGCCGTGATTGTCCACTGATGTACTATCATTTCCTCTTTTTTACAACAAAACTCATTTTTGATTTTATCATGTTTTTTACTTTTTCAAATTTTCAAATGTTTTTGGATTTTCTAGAAAATTCTTACTCCCCTTAAAATTCAAACACATTCAAAAGAAATTTGAAAACAAACTGTACAAGTAAAATAACAACTGAAATCAAATCACTTTAATTCGCCATCCACTTGGCATAAACAATCAGAACTCCCCCTCACAACAAACTATTTTCCCATTATGATTTCAAAACACTTAAGTTTTTTTTAATCAAATGGTTTTTCCGGAAAATAAGTTTTGTTAAAACCACTTGTAGGTTCGGGGTTCAATTCATCACATTGTTTTATCAACCACTTGAAAAATATAACAATTTTAGATTCAAAACACAAACTCCACTTGTAGAAAATCAAGTACAACTTAATGTCCCTGATTTACCACTTGAAAGTCGAAATCACTTTCGTGAATTTCTCAAGAAAGATGCCTATACCTGCTCCACTCTTACCAACCTGGGAGCTCCGGCAAGTCAGATTTTTCATTTAAACAGATTCACCCAAGCCTGACTAACCTTGGGTGTTTTTGAGCAATCATCACTCACTTTCTTTTCAACTTTTTGTTTTGAATTTCCGTTTGACAATAATGGAAAATTTGCATCATCCATTGCCTTAACGGAAATATCACCTTTTACCTCAACACATGGCTCTTCTGGCTTTGATGAACCAGATTTATCGCCTGACCGTGGCTTGTCTGACTTTGATGAGTCAGATTCATCGCCAAAACGTGGCTCCTTTGTTTCCGAAGAAACAAATTCATCGCCAGAAAGTGAAGATTTCACTTTCTTTGCTTTGTTAATCACTTGATTAACCACATTTTCTTTCTTCAATACCCCATTTGTCCTCAGATTTGTATCTGATGAATTCATTTTGCTTGATTTGTCATTCTTTTGAGAGCAAGACAATTTATCAGAACTGTTATCTGATTTTCCTTTTGTATCCAAGGACAAAATCCTTTCGAGATATTCTCGTGCTTTCTTCCTTTTCTTTCTCAGTCTGTCTTTCTGCCCTTGTGAAAGCTTTACTTTCTTTTCTAGAACTTTATGTTCTTTGGGCTTTTCTTCGACTTTGACTGGTTTCTTTGCCATTTTCTAAGATTCAGCCCTCGATCTTCCCTTTGATCTCATTGGGCAATCTCTGGCAATGTGACCTTTGATATGGCATTTAAAGCATCTTCTAGTCTCAAAACTCCAACTCTGGCAGTTAACAGCAATGTGTCCTCTAAAACCGTAGTTATAGCACACTCTGTTATCGTACCATTCACCACTTACATACCAAACACTTAGATCATGGAATTGTTTGGCCTTGTGGTAATCATCACTCCTCTTGTAAGCTGGATTTGGCATTTGAGCACTGTGGTCAAACCTGCACCACTTATTACCAACTGTTTTTGAGTTTTAATTTTCAAATTTTTTTGACTTTTTATCACGATTGGATGATTGAACTGATGATCTTTTATTTTCACTTTGAACATTTTTTGAATTTTTCACATTTTGTTTCTGTTCCACTTTCTTCTTTAAAGGTTTTTGCGTAGAGCATTCTCCCTTTTCAGTTGATTGCAGAACAGTTTCTTGAAATTTTTCTTTTAATTTCACAAACATTTTCTTTCTTTCATTTTCATCATCAGATCTTTCATCACAATCTTCAATTTTGACTTTGTCAAAATTTGTGACATTGTCACTTATTGGAACTAAATTGATCGGTTTTGGACAAATATAATCTGGTACTGATGAATTCACAAAACCATTCAATTTCTTTTCAAGCTCATCAATTTTATTCCGAGCAATTTCAGCTTCATTTTCAAGCCGAATGATTTTCTGAAGATGAAAATTTATTTCAATCTGTTTTTCAATATTATTTTTAAAAATAACAGACTTTTCATCTTCTAAAATCTTTATTTGACTCTGAAAATCTTTTTCAATTTTTAATTTTTCATTTTCAAACATTTTTATTTTATTTTCAAAATCTTTTTCTTTTTCTTTCAAAATTTTGTTTTCCAATGTCAAACTCTCTAAATCCTTCAAGAGTTTGACATTTTCTGATTTTAATTGTTCACAATTTGAGCACATCTCAAAAATCTGTTTATCATCAGCTTTCTTTTCAATCGTCAAAGCTGGAATTACTTCAACCTGTGACAATCCAGTTGTCTCTTTTTGTTCAGATGTTTCTTGATGAATTTTGTCAACTTGTTCCTTTTCAACTTGAACACTTTCATCAGGTTTGACTTCATCATTCTGTGACAACTCAATTGTCTCATTTTGTTCAGGTGTTTCTTGAAGAAGACTGACAACCTGATTTTCCTCAGATTTTATACTTTCTTTCACAATAACTGCCTCATCAAACTTTATCTTTGCAGCTTGTTTATTTTTAAGCTTTTCCAGTGTACCTGCATAAAACATATTAAACAATTCAGGTCCAAACATTCTTTTATAATTTTCAAGATTTTCAATTTCTTCACTGTCATCGTCACTCTTTTCATCTGATGAGAGATCAAACACCGGAGCTTTTTTTTAAACAACTTCTGTAAGATTATCAGTTTTTTTTAGTCAACTTCTAAACCCTTTTCAGTTTTATCTAAAACACTTTCTGAATCCTTTTTTATGGAAACTGGTTCTCTTGAAATTGATTTTTTGAAAACTGGTTCTAATTTAATCTCAATATAACTCTCTTGTTGAGATACAAAATAATACAATGCTATATCTTCTTCAGAATCCATGTTTCAGCAATTTTTTCACAAAATTACAAGTTCAAACGAAATTCAGTTTCAAACGGAATTACTTTCAAACAATATCACTTCTCAAACGAAATTTCCTCTTAAACGAAATCACCCTTCAAACGGAATAACCTGATTTCGTTTGAAATGTTTCAAACGGAATTAGTTTCCAAACGGAATCAGATGCTTTTCAAACGAAACTAACCAACAACCTGTTTTCAAGTGGAATTAGCCAAACGGAATTACCTTTTCAAATGGAATAGGTAATTTCATGTGAAATTACCATAACTTTTCAAACGGAATTAGTGTGCTCGTTCAAACGGAATCAGGTTTTTGGTCCATTTTTGTCATTTTTAGCCTGAATTTAGGTCTGATTCTTTCAAGGGTTTGTTAAAACTGTATTTTACACACAATATCAAAAGATCAGTCTGTTTTAACCGTGAAAACTTGATTAATTTTGAAAAGAAGGTGTAGAAATCATAATTTTCCAGCGAAAACGAGCTAAACGGTAAGAACTCTTCCTCCTAAGCTCTGATACCACATGTAGGATCGTTTTGTGACCCAAACGAGTCGATCAGAAGAGTACTCAGACAGAATCAGAGGCGGAATTCATTGATTCTGTCTTTATTTAGCTTGTATTCACTATTAACTGTCTAGTTTATTGATCTGGTAACAATTTACAGCACGGAGACACTTCGATAGAGCTTCGCCGTCGGAAAACACCTTCCTAATTTCGTTTCAAATGAAACGAACCTAGCACCTATTTATAGACAAGTAATTTCGCTTGAACATAACTCAAGCGGAATTACTTGTTCAAACGAAATTAATATCTCAAACGAGATTACATGTTCAAATGGAATTAGGTAGTAATTTCAAGCGGAATTACCCTTGAGTAATTCCGTGCGGAATTACCTTCAACCCTAATTTCGTATGTTTTCTCGTAAAACGTGCCTAGATCTAACAATACTAATCTAAGACTCGAACGAAGATGAAGTTGACAGACAACTGCACCAACAAGGACGAGAAACCAAGGTGCTCAGACGCTCACGCATTCACATTGTGAAGGTTAGCTGTGAAGGCAAACCAGGCGCCGGGTTCACATGGGAACTCGAAAGCGACATGAAGGCGAAGTACCCGCAACTGTTTCTTACGCCTACTTCTTAAATTTCGAGACGAAATTTCCTAAAGTTGGGGAGGCTGTAACAACCCGTTTTTTGGAAAGTCAAAGTACAAGTCAAAGTCAAAGGAAGAAAAGATTGCTAATTGCGATATGTCACACCTTGCTTGACTAGCAAAATTGTACTTTTGACTTGTAATCGGATTATATTATTTAATCACTTTAATTGTATTATGTGGAGTATCTATTAATAATCGAGGTTTAATCGCATATTAATCGCTAATCTTTATCGCAATCGCAACTCGAATTATGTGTTCTGGATATTGTTTTACGTGTATGTGCTATTTATGTGTTACTTGTGCATGTTATGTTTATGTTGAGGTGTTAATCGCAATCGCAATTCTATCGCATCGAAATCTAATCGTAAACGCTAAACGCAAGATATTTATAATGATTGTATGTTAGATATAGTAGTTAGGTTATTTGTGTGACTATTGGGTAATACTATCACATCGCTCACTTGAATCACATCGCAACGCTCAACACGCGAATCAAAACAACAAAACTCAACGCGCCGGACACCAGGATCGAGTGGCCAACCGATCAAGTGGCCATCCGATCGGTGACCAATCCGACACTTTGACACTTTCCTCTTTTGGAAACCCTATAAATACCCTCCTGTCACATCATTTGTGATGTGACAGCTCTCCCACTCGACCAGCCGCGCTCCAAGCTTCTTTTCTCTCGATTTCTCGCGATTCTTGTAAGTTTTCAACTCAAATCTTGCACTTCTATGATCTACACGCACTCCTTCACCTTTTTCACCTTTGAATTTTAACTTTTAACCGTGAAATCACCGGATTTGGGGTGTTCTAGGGTGATGTCATCATGGAGTTCTTATGAACTTCAAGGTTTGGCTTCATTCAACCAAGAACAACTTAGACCTGAAGGATTTCCACAAGATTAAACAACGTTTTCGCATAGATCTACACATATTCATGGTTAAAAGGATTGAAAGATGGTTTTCCAACTTTCTTTCAACTCTTTTACACTTAATGCACTCAAAACCGATAGAATCGGAGCTCGTTCCGACCTTCTACTCCTTCTTAGTGATGTGTTCGTCCAAGATCTGAATTCTATCCAAGGGACAACTGATTTCGGGTTAAGCATGAACCTCCGTCTCAAACAGTTAACTGATCGGACTAGGGTGATTCCTGTTCGATCGGATCACTTGGGTCAAGATGGGGTTTCTGTTGTTTAGCACGTTGTCAAACCGTCTCGAACAAACTGCAAACTTTCAAAATAACCAAGTTCAAGACGATCAGATGCGTTGGGACGGATTGCCGTCCGATCGGATTGCACTTGAGCTTCCAAACACTTAGTCATTTCCAAGGACTAAACCTCGAACGGATTGTCGTCCGATCGGATTGCCATCCGATCATGTGACATTTGGAACTTTGGTACTTAAACATTTTCAAAGGAGCAACAGTTTCCAACAGATTGCTATCCGATCGGATTGCCATCCGATCGAGTAACCATCCAGCTGTGAACTTGTTCTCACTAAGTGTCTTGCCAATCGGATCGCTATCCGATCGAACTGCCATTCAATCGATCGACCTGAAGGGTAGAGATACTTCTCTGTTTTCAAAATGCTACAACGAAAACTTCAAAGCCATCATACACAAACACGTCCTTACCAAAAGAATGTCAATCCGACCGAATGGCCATCCGATCGGATGACCATCCGAACGGATTGACATCCGATCGAATGACCATCCAATTGGATTGCCATCCGATCGGGTTACCGTTCGACACTTGGTCACTTCTCACCGTTTTACGCACCACTCTTTGCTTATGCTATTGTTAACTGTGACAACCCTCATAATTCCATGTATCCGTACAACTTATTTATAATAATCAAAGTGCTTGATGACTGTGCTGAATCACTTAAATGCTTTCTGATTACTGTGTTATACTTACATGTGCTGTTAACATACTAGTAGTGTACAGAAAAGTTACTAAATAGTCCGATATGCTTTCCTGAGTGTTGAAAATTAAAAACGTTACAAAAATATATACGTAGGACACTTTACGGATTAATTAAGCGCTTTAACGGAACAGTATCAAACCGAACACCCGGACTTTACCCGGAACACAAAAATATTGTCAAACACATTGTTTTTATTTTTCTAAGCTAGTTAGGGTCCCCGAACACTCTAACACACCATATATTTAATAACACACCATAATGCACTAACTATACATTTGATTTCTAACTAAACTAGTAACTAAGCATTGAAACCCAACTAGACCCCCCCCCCCCCCAACCGGTTATGAAACATGGGACTTCCCCCAATGATTTTTCCTAATTGTTTAATGGATTTGTAGTGTACTAGTGAAACACTTAGACTAATGGATAAAGAAAATGTTGGAAGTTTAATTATAAAACCACTAGACATTCATAACCTTCATTTCACTCATCACTTCAACATACTCTCTTCTGTCCCTCCCTTCTTGATCTCGGCTGAACCCAAGAGCACCACCACCACCATCACTTGGTCACTTTTAAGCATTCTAAGAGCATCCATAGGTGTTAGAAGGCATACAACGAAGCTCGGTGTTCTCGGAAGTTGAAGGACCTCTTGCAAGTGCTATTAACTACCACATTTCTTCACTTGAACTTCCCTAGTCTTGAACTAGTGGTAAGAACTTAGATCTTTGCATTTTACATGTTGTTTTAGTGGTTAATAGATGTATTATGAAGAAAACATATGAACACCATAAGATCTTGCACTTAAAACTTGAGCATCAGCTTAAATAAGATGATACACGAAGAAATGATGATTAGAATGATGTTGTTTGGTGTATGATGATTATGTGCTGATATGAGGGACTTATAATCTGCTGTAAGTATCGTTGTTTATCGCTAAACATGTTAACGGAATCAATCGAACGCGCTTTAGAATGTTAAAAACTGTAAACAGAAGGTTGTTTGGTGATTACAGCCAACTTCAGTTGGCTGTAACAGGAGCTTAATAAATGAAAAATGTATTTTCTAAAGTCTAAATTTATGTATTAAGAAATACGGTTCTAATGGCACTGGAATCATAATTTTTGAACTTCGTTTACTATTTTTAAAGTGTCGTTTTGTAACAGCAGCTAGAGCTGCATTTTTACTGCTGAAAATATGCGTTCTGTTTTCTGCCATAACTTGAATTCTGTGTAGAGTTAGATCATGCAATTTGTACTGTAGATGACCACCGATGTATTTGTAATTCTCTCACTGGAATTTCGTAAATCGGACTCTTGATGAATTTTAAATAAATTATTCCGTGGACTGCAGTCAGAAAAAGATAAATCTGAGTTCAGTCAGGAAAATGAATTTTTATAAAATATTGGTGATGAATTGGATCCCAAAATTTTTACACAATAATATTTGGGTCGTTTAAAACCTTCTGTAAAAAGTTGGGAATTTTTGGAACAAGTTAACCATTTTATTAAAATCTCCGAAAACAGCCTAGTTTTGAATATAAAAGCTGAAATGACATAAGTCGTAAATTGCGTGTCTAAATGTCGAGTATGTTACCTGAGGATGATCTAACATGTTATATGTCAATGAAAGTAACATGTGCAATATCGTATGCTTGTTCTTGAGTAGCTATGGGTGGAATGTTTATATGAGTGTGAACTATTAAAGTGTGTACATGTTATGTGGTAGAAGTAATGTGTAAATAAACCATACATAGGATACGTGTTATGCATGAGAAACTGATTGTTATCCATACCTTATTAGGACGTGATTGACCGACCTTGACTGTTAACTATATTTGAGAATCTAACCGAGCAAACCGAGGTGAGTTCACACTTTTCTACAAAGCATGGTAATTCCCAGTGGGAATGGGAATGGGTTCAGGAATAGGGATTCCTCGTCCTTTGGGACGTGTTCAGGAATGTAAATTCCTCGTCCTGTTGGGACGGATTAGACTTACTGGACTAGAACTCTATCAGCGAAGTCCCTCCCTTTTTGTATCGACTTAATCGCTGAGGCTATGGCGAGCGGGTCATTAGTTAATAGCGCTATTAGGTTTAATAAACCTCAAACCGTGTGGGTGTGTACTAATGGACTATGGCACGTCGGTGATGATAGACACCGACGCTAGGGCACAAGAAATTTTGGTTAGTAGTCGATATGATAAACGAGTCTAGTAGTTTAAATAATGGGGTAGTCCCCACGGCCGGAGTGCCGGGCTGGATAGCCAGGGAAGGTGAACATGGGATGGTTAACTAATAAACGTTTTCGAACTATGGGGTGGCCCCCACGTCTGGATAGCTGATTAAGTTTAAACTACGTTTTTGGAAACAACTCTAAAATGGACAACCAACCGTGAACTCACTCAACTTTGTTGTTGACTCGTTATTACATGCTTTGCAGGTTGTTAGATGCTATGGAGCTTGCGTGAGGAGAAGGTCGTTGTGGGATATGGACTGTTACGTTCCGTGCTTAATATTTAAATCCTTATGAACTTATTAAACCTACGTTTTGGACTTTAAACTTATGAACTATGGAACTTATGTTTTGGACTTACGTTTTATGCTTCCGCTGTTAACTTAAAGTCGGTTACCTTCTTTAGGTCACCAATTGTATTGTGGTTGGTTTTATTAACTTAATTACGTTGTTCAATATAATTGGCGCCTCGATCCTGGTCATGTCACACCTCCAAGCGGTGATACTCCGCATGGTGGATTTTGGGGGTGTGACATTAACTGTTCAGGCTAATCACGCTAGCGCTCCCTTCAATCCATTTCCATCGCTGTGAGTATACTCGATCCCTTTTTGCTTTATGCACTTTTGGGTGTTACATACGTTACATATTCTAAATCACAATCGAACACACAACACAAACACTACTTATATGCTGACCGTTATTGCATGTTACTTGTTACTCGATGAATGCTTGTATGTTATGTTAACACAGTGATTGTTGCCTGATGCCTTAGCAACGATAGTACTATTTGTTTGGACTCAGCACCTGTCGTGGACAGGGGTTGTTAAGGTTACATCTTCACATATCACAGTGGTGATATGTGTTACGCATTCTACAACTCGCAGTCTAGTCTGTGCATATTTCATTATCGATAACCTACTAGCTTCGCATTATACATGTTACATGCTGGTTATGCGTAAACGCTTTCGAACTCTACTATTACTATTAAACTTGTATGCTCACATTTACACTATGTGTATTGACTTCTATTTTAACGTATGCGACAGGTGCTTAGGATGCTATGCTTGCTATTTGATGGAATTGAGCTAGGTTGGAGTCTTAGAAACAAACACATTAAATCGGAGTTGTCGAAACAGTTTATTTGTTTTTGAGATAATATGTCTGTAATAATTATTTTACTGAATATGTTTTGGTATGGGGCTTAACGTTAAATATTCGGTAATGTTAGTTGTTATGGATTTCTCTTGGACAATCTGTTTCGCTCAGTGTCGCGCCCCGATGTTTCCGTCATTGATTGGGGTGTGACAGATTAGCACAAGCTGCAAATTCTACTGACGCCACAAGGTGTCGTAGTGAATGAAACGATTCAATAATAGCGGTGATTGAACAAGTATCACCTGTATTTGAAATCAAACTAAAGCGTAATGAAGTAAATCTGTAAATTTGTTTCTAACAACATCATAGGATTTTTGAATTGAAAATGGAACATCAAAGAAATAATGTTTTCGATCAAAGATGAAGAAGTAATGAATATTGTAAAACTTTCGATCGATGTTGAAAGAACCGTTAGGAGGTACACCGGAATATAATATGAGTTTGTGTACCATTATCTTAGCACACGATTGTATTAAGACTGCTTTAATATGATAAATCAGAGCGGATTTAAAGCAAATCCATAAATAAATATTTAGATCCATGCATGAGATGTGTAGACGAGATTAGCGCAAGCTTCAAATTACTGAAAACACCACCACAAGGTGTCGAAATCAACAAACGACTTAATGGAGTCGTAGATCAAACAAGTCTACTACGACTCGGAACAAATGAAACGCTTGTTAAAATGAATTTGAATATGATGTTTTCAATACATCATATGGTGTCTTGAATCGAATATGTGTAATGGACATGTTCAAACAATTGAACTGGGTTTCGGCGCAATCCAACACAAATACATGTATCGACAAGGAAATTTTCAGCATGGTTACAACGAAAAACCATGTACGTGACTTGAAAAGAAAAGAAGTTTTCGAGAAGTTCGTAGACTCGATAGCAAAGAGTCAACACTTACAAGGATGTAGATCATCCAGATCACGAAGCAGTAATTATATATATAGGTGATATATATATATATATATATATATATATATTAATTTATATCTATCTTAGTTGATTTTTTTCTAAGTAACAGAAATTACACATATACATATATAGTATAGTAGGCGTTGACTTTCTAATACTGCATTTCCCTCTCGTCATATTTCCAGACGAGTTTTTCCCCGAATTGGCATATCCGGTTTCATTCCTCAACCAACTCTTCACCATAGTGGCGAAGTTCTTCCACATTCTCATGGCTCATGGGCGGCATAGGAGCTGGTACGGGTTCAGGGTAAAGTGGTTCTGGTTCTCTGTAGGGATATGGGTTATTCAGTATTTCCTGAATTGCCCATTCGTTGGCCCACCACTATTCTAAAGGGTTCGGTGCTAGAATCCTGGATATTTCGTTGGGATCGAAGGCTTGGATTGGAAGTTGGTTCTCCTGGTTTTGTTCTAGGTTCATGGGTTGGTCAGGATACAAAGGTAGTAATTTTGGTTCTGGTACTGCTGCTTGGCTGAGATCAAAGTCTACATCTGCATTTCTAAACATATGAAAGTTGGCTAGTTGCCTATCCAATTCCTCTTCCCATACAGGTCTAGCTTCTGGATTTAGGGTATTTCTCTCAGCTCTATTCACTATTGCTTGTTGTTGGGCTTTTCTCATTCTTTTTCTCCTTTCTACTTTGGCTCTACTAAACCACCCTCTTTTCTTAGGGGAAAAGGTTCTTCGGAATTGGCTTTCAAAACAAAGATTCCCTCGGAATCGGCTGCATATCCGGCGGTTGGCTGGGATGTTCCTTCATCCATTGGAGAATGAGGTAGGTGACGATAAGCGTCAGAAGTACCTTGATCACTCATACTGTAAACTAAGAAAATTGTCAAAATGACATAAAATAACAATATACATATTTAAACAGAATAACACATAAGTTATTTCCCAACATAATCGGTTAAAATTTAGATATTTAAAAGAACACCTAAATGGCTTAAACCAGTGGCTCTGATACCACCTTCTGTCGCAACCCCGATCCCACCACGGAAGCGGGAGCCGCGAACACGAGCCGGTGGTATCGGTGTTTATTAATTTGGTAGCGGAAATGAGACATCAGGATCGTAGTTAGGAAATAAATTTCAGAGTTTCAAAAGACCAAACTTTTATAATAAACAAATGGGATAAAACCCATATTTCATTATTAGTGTCTTTATAGGGATAAACCCTAGTTGCTGAAAATATAAACATTTTATTTAGGTAACTTTTATAGCCACTTTCTTTAAGCCTTCAGTGCTCCACAGCTGGCTTCTAATAGATTTCACATCAAGTTACCTGAAACGCGTTTTTTTTAAATATTTTATCAGCAAGAAATAATGGCGAGTACATTCCAGTTTATTAAAATAAGCTTTTATAACGTTACAGTATTAAGAGCGATTACAATGTTTTTATCTACCCAATTACTCATTCATTATTTGTCACATTGGCAGTTACAATGACCGTGGTCATATTACTATTGGCTAACTTTTTGTCCAATAGTAACGCTTGATTAGTAGTGTATACAAAACCCCACATACTGGCAGTATTGTAGAATACAAAAACTTAATCACTGTAAGTATACTTGATAAACATTTAGGGTTTTGCAAAGCATTTAAGTATAATGGCTCACAAATTGTGAGAGAAGGAGAATGACTCACATTGTAGACTTATGTTTTTCTAAGGGCTTCCTGGTGATATTTTCTGATTATATTCTTGAGTTTCTATTAAAAACATACAATGCACGCGTGTTAGTAAAATAACTCAAATCACATTAGCCATACAACACGAGACAGAACCCTAACGAACTTAGTCAGGCAGAGCCTTGACATGCGTTGATGGGTCCTAGATCAATCGGGTAGGGTAACGAATTAGTGATCTGTAACACCCCAAAACCCGAATGTTTATAATTATCGTGTGTCCCATATGACTCAGCATGAAATAAATGACTAGGCTATTTAACCTAGTTAAGTGTGTGGTTAGAAGTATGAAAAGACAAGAGTTTTGCCAATATTATGAGTAAGTAATAAACATGAGGGACCAAAGTTGAAAAAGGGGAAAGTTATGTTTAAAAACAAAATAAACACACACACGACACACACATCGTGTGTGTTCTAGATCGATCAGGGGAACTCCCCATGAACCAAACCCTAGTTCTAACATAATCATCAAATTGAGGAGTCAAACGAAGCTCAAATTCATAACCGAGCATAGATTAATGATCACCTTCACAAGGGGATCGCAAGGTATGTCTTAAAAGCTAGTTTGGTGATTATGCACGAAGTGGGTTATGTTGTAAATCACGAAGTTGTATGAAATTGAGCATGAGTATGTGTTAGATTCATCATTTGGAACATGGATTATGCATGGTTTAGGTTAATTTGATGTTTAAGGGTGAAACCCGTTTGTTATGGTGAAGATGAAGACATGGGTAAATCATCTATGTCTAAATTCTTGCTTAATATTGATGTATTTTGATTTGTATGATGGATTCTTGTGAGAGGAATTGAAAGAAATGTGATACTAGTATGTTTGATGTTTATGCATGTATGATTCATGTTGATTAGAAGGAAGAAATTGATGAATTGTGTATGAGATTAGAATGATATGCATGAACTAGTTGTACACTATGCTTACAAGGTAGTACACATATCAAAAGTATGATGAATAATGAGGAACTTAAGATTAGATCACTTGTAAGTGATTAACAAGTAGTTATGAAGTGGGTTTTAGATGATGTAATGTAAATTGATGATTCACTTATGTTAATAATGTTTGGAATCATACATGTGTGTGAATGTTTAAAGAAATGGGATAAGAAATGATGAATTGTTGTTAGATGAAGTGAATAAAATGTGATGATAATATGTTTGATGTTTAATTTTAAATACCACATGTTGATTAGTAGAAGGATTTGATGAACTATGTATGAATTTAGAAGATTGTGCATGAAATAGTTGTACGTTATGCTTAAAAGGTAGTACTCACATCAAGTATATGATGAAATGTATATAGTGTTGTCCGTATAGTCGATTATGATGTTACGAGTATATGATGATAAGTCGAGGGTGAAATGTGGTATATAGTTGACTTTCAGAAGTCAACTAAGCATAAGAAACATGAATTGACACGTTGTCGTAAAGGCAGGATTATGGGAAGTCGTATGGTACATGTTATGTCAATATGCGTTATTTGTGATTATATGATGAATTACTACATGAGTTTAAACGGATATGAATATAATCATATGAGTTACGTATGTTAGAAACGACTAATGAAAGTTAAGGGTGAAATATGCGATTGATATGATCGTTAACATGTACGAATGCATATGCTAATAGGAGCGTGATCTTGATGAAAAGAGAGTATAGGAATCCTGTCAAGACGGACTCAAGCATGAAAGGATAACGGGTCAAGAAAAGGGGAGGAATCGGATACGAGCACGGACGCATAAGGTAAGTGATTCCCGTAATCACTTCTTAGTTCAAGTAAGTAATAAAGTGTTGTAATTAATTAAACATGATGTTTGAGGTTAAATATGTGTTAAAGTCTTTCGTCGTAAATGATGGGTTTAAAGTTGACCAAAATGCCCTTGATGGGTATTTTGGGGTAAACGATCTTAAAAGTCGTTTAGAAACAAGTTATTCGATTAGTGTAATGTTTTAGACAAGTATGGAAGTGGGGATGATGGTTTGGTTAGTCATAGACCATTAATGCGCGAATACCCTTAACGGGTCAAAATAAGCTTTTGAGCGAAAATGGGTTAAGAGGATGCAAAGCATCCGAGAATTTAATCTTTTATGATAGTCGCCATTGATATTATTAGGTTCATAAGAAGTTATGGTCAATCGAACGAGTTATGTGAATGAATGCATGAACGGGTCGGATAAATCGTAAATGAATAATAAGACGATAGCGTGTAAGTTAAGAATTTCCTTAATCCGAATGTGGGATTTTAAGTTCATATGTTAGAAGGTGAATTTACAAGCATGTAGGAAGAAACGGGAGGTTAAACGGGTAAACGGTTCGAAAGTTATGCGCGTTTTAGTGCGTTCGGACGTCGAAACGGATCTGCAGAAAAAATGCACTTTAGAGAGCCCGTCGCCGACGGGTAAGGAGGCCGTCGCTGACGGGCAAGGGAAAATCAATTTTTTCTCCGACGGGTTATCTTCCTGTCTACGGGGTTTCGGCTACGGGAAAAACTACGGGCCGTCGCCGACGGGCCCTAGGGCCGTCGCCGACGACCTCCCCAAGTCCAAAAGTCTGAAATTTTGTTATTTAAGTTGATTTATGTATCGTAGGCTTCGGTTTGTTATCCGTGGGCTACGGCGGACTTTCTAAACATGATTTTGATCGATCCTTAGATGTTTATGGGTTATGAATCAAGGTTTAAGTCTCATGTAAATAACGTATAAGTATGTAAGAGGTATGCAAGATGTTGTACGTGTATGTAGATGCGTATTTATGTATATATGTAATGCTGTAAGAAAGGTATGTACGTATGCAGACGAGTATATATGTAATAAAGATATGTACGAGTGTATGCCTGTATGTAATGTTATAGAAAGGGTATGTACGTATGCAGACGTGTATGTATGTATAAAGATATGTACGAGTGTATGCATGTATGTAAAGATGTAGTAAAGGTATGTACGTATGTAGTTGTGTAAGTGTGTATGTATAAAGACATGTATGAGTGTATGCACGTATGTGAAGCTGTAGGAAGGGTATGTACGTATGTAGATGTGTATGTAGGAATGTATGCAAGTACGTATGTATGTATGACTTAGATATGTTGAGTGTTAACGTTATTGATGGTGTACCTTGAGAATGAAAAGTAATGCAGGTACATTATTGAAGCCTCACCAGGATATGGATACGCAGATGAAATGCTTAAAGTTTGAAAGATGACGAAATGTGAAGTGTACGTGAATGTATCTTGTTTATAAAATGTGTGCTAATGTTATGAATATATGTGGTGAGCGCAGGTAGTACAAGCCATGAGGATGACTAAGGAAGGGAGATCGAAGATCGAGTCACTAGAGAGATTGTACGGGAACATTGATGTGTATATTGTAGTAAACATAAGCTATGTTTTTAATTAGTAAATAAGAGGATGACGGATTTATGAAAAAAAGCTATGTTAAAGTTAAATTTTAAATAAGTTGAGGTATTTATAATGAAAGAAATTTTATGGTTCGTGTTTCCGCTGCGACTTTTGCCATGTACGAATTAGGGTCTTACAAGTTGGTATCAGAGCCCTGGTTTGAGAGAATCAAGTACAAGAAAGTAAGTACTTGAACTCCAACTTGTGTGCTCTTATGATAAGGAACCCGTACAATCTAAGACTCGATCAAGATCCAAAGGTAGAAGCGAATGTAAGTGTGTACTTATGTATACGTATAAAGAAACTGACGGTATGTTATGTGCAAGGTAAGTATAAGTGTTTGAAGAAGATGACCCTTGAATGCAGTCTAGGTTGAATGCTAAGGCAGGCAAGGATGCGAATGGACAGACGGACCCCAGGTACACAATGTTAGTATGTAGGGTACCGGTGTTAAAAGAAAAGGGAAGAAATCTCCTTGGGAGGGTAAGTACTAAATGAAAGACAACGATGTTGTCTTGATAAGGTTGTAAAAAAAATGTAGCACGAATTGAGACCCACTACTGCAGACATAAGGCGATGATTACCTAAAGGCACGAAATTAGTATGTGAATTGTGCACCTGGCCAGTACGCAAGAAGCATATGACATTCGTGAGACCGTGGTAATTATCGCAGGTATGTCCGTTAGAATTGGGTAGCATGTGGGCGTGCGGGTGAAGTGGGTAGTAAGACTCTCGGGAAATTGAGAGTACTATGTAGGAATGAAAAACATGAATGATAAGAATGAAGAATGTTGAATCCGTAAGAAGGTACGGATCAACAATGTATATTAATGCAATGCTTGAATCCGCGAGACGGATTCAAGGGATGAAAAGCGTAAATGCAATGTTTGAATCCGCGAGACGGATTCAAAGAATGAAAGATATGAATGCAATGCTTGAATCCGCGAGACGGATTCAAGGGATGAAAAGCGTAAATGCAATGTTTGAATCCGCGAGACGGATTCAAAGAATGAAAGATATGAATGCAATGCTTGAATCCGTGAGACGAATTCAAGGGATGAAAGGCGTAAATGCAATGTTTGAATCCGAGAGACGGATTCAAAGAATGAAAGATGTGAATGCAATGTTTGAATCCGCGAGACGGATTCAAAACATAGAAAGTACGAAAGGTATGAATAACGCGTTCGAATCCGCGAAACAGATTTAGGATATAAAAGACGGAACTAGTATACATAAGAAGAAGTCAATAGCTTGACCATGTATGCGTCAAACAAGTCATATAAGTAAATGTAAAGCAGATGAACAAAAGAATGATAGAAATGAAAATATCCGAATGTGCAAGCAACGTAAGGATATGTATGGTACAAAAGACTATAAAAATGTAGAATGATGTTAGCTACGGAGTTAAGCACGTAGGTATGACGATGACATAGCAGTTTTGTTGTGATAACAAAACAAGAGTTAAATGTTAAACAATGTGTCTATAGAATGGAATCTTAAAGGATGGGATGAAAGTACTAAACCCGTTATAAACGGATTATATGAGTGTAAGCATTATTATAAGTTTGAATAAGTATGTATATTAACCTGTTATTAACGGGTCAAAGGAAATGAGAATGTTATATGAAAATATGCCATGGAAAGTATAGACTTGTTAAGAGGAAGAAGTCAAGTGTATTAATACGTATGAATTGAGATAGGATGAATGCTTATAATTATGTTGTGACCGTGAAGTCAAACATAGATATGTGTATAAACGAAAGTGAGAAAGGTTTCGGGGACGAAACCTTGTTTAAGGGGGGTAGACTTGTAACACCCCAGAACCCGAATGTTTATAATTATCGTGTGTCCCATATGACTCAGCATGAAATAAATGACTAGGCTATTTAACCTAGTCAAGTGTGTGGTTAGAAGTATGAAAAGACAAGAGTTTTGCCAATATTATGAGTAAGTAACAAACATGAGGGACCAAAGTTGAAAAAGGGGAAAGTTATGTTTAAAAACAAAACAAACACACACACGACACACACATCGTGTGTGTTCTAGATCGATCAGGGGAACTCCCCATGAACCAAACCCTAGTTCTAACATAATCATCAAATTGAGGAGTCAAACGAAGCTCAAATTCATAACCGAGCATAGATTAATGATCACCTTCACAAGGGGATCGCAATGTATGTCTTAAAAGCTAGTTTGGTGATTATGCACGAAGTGGGTTATGTTGTAAATCGCGAAGTTGTGTGAAATTGAGCATGAGTATGTGTTAGATTCATCATTTGGAACATGGATTATGCATGGTTTAGGTTAATTTGATGTTTAAGGGTGAAACCCGTTTGTTATGGTGAAGATGAAGACATGGGTAAATCATCTATGTCTAAATTCTTGCTTAATATTGATGTATTTTGATTTGTATGATGGATTCTTGTGAGAGGAATTGAAAGAAATGTGATACTAGTATGTTTGATGTTTATGCATGTATGATTCATGTTGATTAGAAGGAAGAAATTGATGAATTGTGTATGAGATTAGAATGATATGCATGAACTAGTTGTACACTATGCTTACAAGGTAGTACACATATCAAAAGTATGATGAATAATGAGGAACTTAAGATTAGATCACTTGTAAGTGATTAACAAGTAGTTATGAAGTGGGTTTTAGATGATGTAATGTAAATTGATGATTCACTTATGTTAATAATGTTTGGAATCATACATGTGTGTGAATGTTTAAAGAAATGGGATAAGAAATGATGAATTGTTGTTAGATGAAGTGAATAAAATGTGATGATAATATGTTTGATGTTTAATTTTAAATACCACATGTTGATTAGTAGAAGGATTTGATGAACTATGTATGAATTTAGAAGATTGTGCATGAAATAGTTGTACGTTATGCTTAAAAGGTAGTACTCACATCAAGTATATGATGAAATGTATATAGTGTTGTCCGTATAGTCGATTATGATGTTACGAGTATATGATGATAAGTCGAGGGTGAAATGTGGTATATAGTTGACTTTCAGAAGTCAACTAAGCATAAGAAACATGAATTGACACGTTGTCGTAAAGGCAGGATTATGGGAAGTCGTATGGTACATGTTATGTCAATATGCGTTATTTGTGATTATATGATGAATTACTACATGAGTTTAAACGGATATGAATATAATCATATGAGTTACGTATGTTAGAAACGACTAATGAAAGTTAAGGGTGAAATATGCGATTGATATGATCGTTAACATGTACGAATGCATATGCTAATAGGAGCGTGATCTTGATGAAAAGCATAAGGTAAGTGATTCCCGTAATCACTTCTTCAAGTAAGTAATAAAGTGTTGTAATTAATTAAACATGATGTTTGAGGTTAAATATGTGTTAAAGTCTTTCGTCGTAAATGATGGGTTTAAAGTTGACCAAAATGCCCTTGATGGGTATTTTGGGGTAAACGATCTTAAAAGTCGTTTAGAAACAAGTTATTCGATTAGTGTAATGTTTTAGACAAGTATGGAAGTGGGGATGATGGTTTGGTTAGTCATAGACCATTAATGCGCGAATACCCTTAACGGGTCAAAATAAGCTTTTGAGCGAAAATGGGTTAAGAGGATGCAAAGCATCCGAGAATTTAATCTTTTATGATAGTCGCCATTGATATTATTAGGTTCATAAGAAGTTATGGTCAATCGAACGAGTTATGTGAATGAATGCATGAACGGGTCGGATAAATCGTAAATGAATAATAAGACGATAGCGTGTAAGTTAAGAATTTCCTTAATCCGAATGTGGGATTTTAAGTTCATATGTTAGAAGGTGAATTTACAAGCATGTAGGAAGAAACGGGAGGTTAAACGGGTAAACGGTTCGAAAGTTATGCGCGTTTTAGTGCGTTCGGACGTCGAAACGGATCTGCAGAAAAAATGCACTTTAGAGAGCCCGTCGCCGACGGGTAAGGAGGCCGTCGCTGACGGGCAAGGGAAAATCAATTTTTTCTCCGACGGGTTATCTTCCTGTCTACGGGGTTTCGGCTACGGGAAAAACTACGGGCCGTCGCCGACGACCTCCCCAAGTCCAAAAGTCTGAAATTTTGTTATTTAAGTTGATTTATGTATCGTAGGCTTCGGTTTGTTATCCGTGGGCTACGGCGGACTTTCTAAACATGATTTTGATCGATCCTTAGATGTTTATGGGTTATGAATCAAGGTTTAAGTCTCATGTAAATAACGTATAAGTATGTAAGAGGTATGCAAGATGTTGTACGTGTATGTAGATGCGTATTTATGTATATATGTAATGCTGTAAGAAAGGTATGTACGTATGCAGACGAGTATATATGTAATAAAGATATGTACGAGTGTATGCCTGTATGTAATGTTATAGAAAGGGTATGTACGTATGCAGACGTGTATGTATGTATAAAGATATGTACGAGTGTATGCATGTATGTAAAGATGTAGTAAAGGTATGTACGTATGTAGTTGTGTAAGTGTGTATGTATAAAGACATGTATGAGTGTATGCACGTATGTGAAGCTGTAGGAAGGGTATGTACGTATGTAGATGTGTATGTAGGAATGTATGCAAGTACGTATGTATGTATGACTTAGATATGTTGAGTGTTAACGTTATTGATGGTGTACCTTGAGAATGAAAAGTAATGCAGGTACATTATTGAAGCCTCACCAGGATATGGATACGCAGATGAAATGCTTAAAGTTTGAAAGATGACGAAATGTGAAGTGTACGTGAATGTATCTTGTTTATAAAATGTGTGCTAATGTTATGAATATATGTGGTGAGCGCAGGTAGTACAAGCCATGAGGATGACTAAGGAAGGGAGATCGAAGATCGAGTCACTAGAGAGATTGTACGGGAACATTGATGTGTATATTGTAGTAAACATAAGCTATGTTTTTAATTAGTAAATAAGAGGATGACGGATTTATGAAAAAAAGCTATGTTAAAGTTAAATTTTAAATAAGTTGAGGTATTTATAATGAAAGAAATTTTATGGTTCGTGTTTCCGCTGCGACTTTTGCCATGTACGAATTAGGGTCTTACAAGTTGGTATCAGAGCCCTGGTTTGAGAGAATCAAGTACAAGAAAGTAAGTACTTGAACTCCAACTTGTGTGCTCTTATGATAAGGAACCCGTACAATCTAAGACTCGATCAAGATCCAAAGGTAGAAGCGAATGTAAGTGTGTACTTATGTATACGTATAAAGAAACTGACGGTATGTTATGTGCAAGGTAAGTATAAGTGTTTGAAGAAGATGACCCTTGAATGCAGTCTAGGTTGAATGCTAAGGCAGGCAAGGATGCGAATGGACAGACGGACCCCAGGTACACAATGTTAGTATGTAGGGTACCGGTGTTAAAAGAAAAGGGAAGAAATCTCCTTGGGAGGGTAAGTACTAAATGAAAGACAACGATGTTGTCTTGATAAGGTTGTAAAAAAAATGTAGCACGAATTGAGACCCACTACTGCAGACATAAGGCGATGATTACCTGAAGGCACGAAATTAGTATGTGAATTGTGCACCTGGCCAGTACGCAAGAAGCATATGACATTCGTGAGACCGTGGTAATTATCGCAGGTATGTCCGTTAGAATTGGGTAGCATGTGGGCGTGCGGGTGAAGTGGGTAGTAAGACTCTCGGGAAATTGAGAGTACTATGTAGGAATGAAAAACATGAATGATAAGAATGAAGAATGTTGAATCCGTAAGAAGGTACGGATCAACAATGTATATTAATGCAATGCTTGAATCCGCGAGACGGATTCAAGGGATGAAAAGCGTAAATGCAATGTTTGAATCCGCGAGACGGATTCAAAGAATGAAAGATATGAATGCAATGCTTGAATCCGCGAGACGGATTCAAGGGATGAAAAGCGTAAATGCAATGTTTGAATCCGCGAGACGGATTCAAAGAATGAAAGATATGAATGCAATGCTTGAATCCGTGAGACGAATTCAAGGGATGAAAGGCGTAAATGCAATGTTTGAATCCGAGAGACGGATTCAAAGAATGAAAGATGTGAATGCAATGTTTGAATCCGCGAGACGGATTCAAAACATAGAAAGTACGAAAGGTATGAATAACGCGTTCGAATCCGCGAAACAGATTTAGGATATAAAAGACGGAACTAGTATACATAAGAAGAAGTCAATAGCTTGACCATGTATGCGTCAAACAAGTCATATAAGTAAATGTAAAGCAGATGAACAAAAGAATGATAGAAATGAAAATATCCGAATGTGCAAGCAACGTAAGGATATGTATGGTACAAAAGACTATAAAAATGTAGAATGATGTTAGCTACGGAGTTAAGCACGTAGGTATGACGATGACATAGCAGTTTTGTTGTGATAACAAAACAAGAGTTAAATGTTAAACAATGTGTCTATAGAATGGAATCTTAAAGGATGGGATGAAAGTACTAAACCCGTTATAAACGGATTATATGAGTGTAAGCATTATTATAAGTTTGAATAAGTATGTATATTAACCTGTTATTAACGGGTCAAAGGAAATGAGAATGTTATATGAAAATATGCCATGGAAAGTATAGACTTGTTAAGAGGAAGAAGTCAAGTGTATTAATACGTATGAATTGAGATAGGATGAATGCTTATAATTATGTTGTGACCGTGAAGTCAAACATAGATATGTGTATAAACGAAAGTGAGAAAGGTTTCGGGGACGAAACCTTGTTTAAGGGGGGTAGACTTGTAACACCCCAGAACCCGAATGTTTATAATTATCGTGTGTCCCATATGACTCAGCATGAAATAAATGACTAGGCTATTTAACCTAGTCAAGTGTGTGGTTAGAAGTATGAAAAGACAAGAGTTTTGCCAATATTATGAGTAAGTAACAAACATGAGGGACCAAAGTTGAAAAAGGGGAAAGTTATGTTTAAAAACAAAACAAACACACACACGACACACACATCGTGTGTGTTCTAGATCGATCAGGGGAACTCCCCATGAACCAAACCCTAGTTCTAACATAATCATCAAATTGAGGAGTCAAACGAAGCTCAAATTCATAACCGAGCATAGATTAATGATCACCTTCACAAGGGGATCGCAATGTATGTCTTAAAAGCTAGTTTGGTGATTATGCACGAAGTGGGTTATGTTGTAAATCGCGAAGTTATGTGAAATTGAGCATGAGTATGTGTTAGATTCATCATTTGGAACATGGATTATGCATGGTTTAGGTTAATTTGATGTTTAAGGGTGAAACCCGTTTGTTATGGTGAAGATGAAGACATGGGTAAATCATCTATGTCTAAATTCTTGCTTAATATTGATGTATTTTGATTTGTATGATGGATTCTTGTGAGAGGAATTGAAAGAAATGTGATACTAGTATGTTTGATGTTTATGCATGTATGATTCATGTTGATTAGAAGGAAGAAATTGATGAATTGTGTATGAGATTAGAATGATATGCATGAACTAGTTGTACACTATGCTTACAAGGTAGTACACATATCAAAAGTATGATGAATAATGAGGAACTTAAGATTAGATCACTTGTAAGTGATTAACAAGTAGTTATGAAGTGGGTTTTAGATGATGTAATGTAAATTGATGATTCACTTATGTTAATAATGTTTGGAATCATACATGTGTGTGAATGTTTAAAGAAATGGGATAAGAAATGATGAATTGTTGTTAGATGAAGTGAATAAAATGTGATGATAATATGTTTGATGTTTAATTTTAAATACCACATGTTGATTAGTAGAAGGATTTGATGAACTATGTATGAATTTAGAAGATTGTGCATGAAATAGTTGTACGTTATGCTTAAAAGGTAGTACTCACATCAAGTATATGATGAAATGTATATAGTGTTGTCCGTATAGTCGATTATGATGTTACGAGTATATGATGATAAGTCGAGGGTGAAATGTGGTATATAGTTGACTTTCAGAAGTCAACTAAGCATAAGAAACATGAATTGACACGTTGTCGTAAAGGCAGGATTATGGGAAGTCGTATGGTACATGTTATGTCAATATGCGTTATTTGTGATTATATGATGAATTACTACATGAGTTTAAACGGATATGAATATAATCATATGAGTTACGTATGTTAGAAACGACTAATGAAAGTTAAGGGTGAAATATGCGATTGATATGATCGTTAACATGTACGAATGCATATGCTAATAGGAGCGTGATCTTGATGAAAAGCATAAGGTAAGTGATTCCCGTAATCACTTCTTCAAGTAAGTAATAAAGTGTTGTAATTAATTAAACATGATGTTTGAGGTTAAATATGTGTTAAAGTCTTTCGTCGTAAATGATGGGTTTAAAGTTGACCAAAATGCCCTTGATGGGTATTTTGGGGTAAACGATCTTAAAAGTCGTTTAGAAACAAGTTATTCGATTAGTGTAATGTTTTAGACAAGTATGGAAGTGGGGATGATGGTTTGGTTAGTCATAGACCATTAATGCGCGAATACCCTTAACGGGTCAAAATAAGCTTTTGAGCGAAAATGGGTTAAGAGGATGCAAAGCATCCGAGAATTTAATCTTTTATGATAGTCGCCATTGATATTATTAGGTTCATAAGAAGTTATGGTCAATCGAACGAGTTATGTGAATGAATGCATGAACGGGTCGGATAAATCGTAAATGAATAATAAGACGATAGCGTGTAAGTTAAGAATTTCCTTAATCCGAATGTGGGATTTTAAGTTCATATGTTAGAAGGTGAATTTACAAGCATGTAGGAAGAAACGGGAGGTTAAACGGGTAAACGGTTCGAAAGTTATGCGCGTTTTAGTGCGTTCGGACGTCGAAACGGATCTGCAGAAAAAATGCACTTTAGAGAGCCCGTCGCCGACGGGTAAGGAGGCCGTCGCTGACGGGCAAGGGAAAATCAATTTTTTCTCCGACGGGTTATCTTCCTGTCTACGGGGTTTCGGCTACGGGAAAAACTACGGGCCGTCGCCGACGGGCCCTAGGGCCGTCGCCGACGACCTCCCCAAGTCCAAAAGTCTGAAATTTTGTTATTTAAGTTGATTTATGTATCGTAGGCTTCGGTTTGTTATCCGTGGGCTACGGCGGACTTTCTAAACATGATTTTGATCGATCCTTAGATGTTTATGGGTTATGAATCAAGGTTTAAGTCTCATGTAAATAACGTATAAGTATGTAAGAGGTATGCAAGATGTTGTACGTGTATGTAGATGCGTATTTATGTATATATGTAATGCTGTAAGAAAGGTATGTACGTATGCAGACGAGTATATATGTAATAAAGATATGTACGAGTGTATGCCTGTATGTAATGTTATAGAAAGGGTATGTACGTATGCAGACGTGTATGTATGTATAAAGATATGTACGAGTGTATGCATGTATGTAAAGATGTAGTAAAGGTATGTACGTATGTAGTTGTGTAAGTGTGTATGTATAAAGACATGTATGAGTGTATGCACGTATGTGAAGCTGTAGGAAGGGTATGTACGTATGTAGATGTGTATGTAGGAATGTATGCAAGTACGTATGTATGTATGACTTAGATATGTTGAGTGTTAACGTTATTGATGGTGTACCTTGAGAATGAAAAGTAATGCAGGTACATTATTGAAGCCTCACCAGGATATGGATACGCAGATGAAATGCTTAAAGTTTGAAAGATGACGAAATGTGAAGTGTACGTGAATGTATCTTGTTTATAAAATGTGTGCTAATGTTATGAATATATGTGGTGAGCGCAGGTAGTACAAGCCATGAGGATGACTAAGGAAGGGAGATCGAAGATCGAGTCACTAGAGAGATTGTACGGGAAAATTGATGTGTATATTGTAGTAAACATAAGCTATGTTTTTAATTAGTAAATAAGAGGATGACGGATTTATGAAAAAAAGCTATGTTAAAGTTAAATTTTAAATAAGTTGAGGTATTTATAATGAAAGAAATTTTATGGTTCGTGTTTCCGCTGCGACTTTTGCCATGTACGAATTAGGGTCTTACATGATCAGGGGTTAAAATACTTACAACGGGGCAGAGCTTCGTGTTTTAGGGGGTATTTAGCTATAATTTTCGAGCTATAGCATAGAGAGAAAAAAAAAAGAAACTAAACGAGGATTGAAAGTGCCTGAACTGCTCTATTTATACGTGAAAACGAAGCCTGTTGAGCCCCGCGACAGCCCCCTCTCCTTCTTGTCGCGCCCCGTGAGAGTCCCCTAGCTACGGCTAGGGTTGACCAATCACCACTATAGGTGTGCCACGTGTGCGACACGTGGCATCTTGAGTGTCCGGTAAACACAAGGCTGTCGCGCCCCGTAACCGACCTTCACAAAACTTGCCGCGTCTGGCGACAGGTGTATTTTTCTTGATTTTTCATTTTTTTAATAAAAATTAACGTTACGCGGGTTCGGTTTCGGACATACGGGTTAATTTAGGGTGTTTTCGAGGGTTGTTATACAGACGGGTTCACCTGGGTGGCCTGAAATCTGTTTTAATGGAAGCGTGTTGAACACATGCCTCGATCACCTCAAGTTTCTTTTCTTGTTTGGTTCATTTTCATTGCAATGCGTTTTGCAGTTTTCATTCTGTTTGTAATTTGTAATGCTTATTTTGTTTCGTTTTGTTTTTAATTTTCAAGAACCAGTGTAATATGTTTACTAGTTTCTTTTTGTTTCTGATTTCTAATCTATATTAGAAATTAATAAAGTGGTATTTTCTTTTCTTTGTGAACGACTCTCCTACAAATCATTAGTTTTTTGTGGAGTTAATTGCCCGGATGGTCCCTGTGGTTTCTAATTTTTTCACCTTTAGTCCCCAACTTTTTAAAATTACACGTATGCTCCTTGTGGTTTGATCTTTTGTTACTCGGATAGTTCCCTGAGCGGATGTCTGTTAGTTTGTTCAGTTAAATTAGTGTAAAATGACTTAACTACCCTTATCATTTATAATACTAATTGAATTAAAACATTAAAAAACATCAAGTGGGACCTACTCACCACTCACCCCCAACTTCATCTTCAACCTCTATCACCCAACCTTCTACCATCACCATTTTCTCCATTAAGCACCACCCAAACCTGAAACATCAAGTTCGCCTTATGGTGGCGGATGACCGCGGCACCGGTAAATCGAGCCTAATTTTGGCAGCTTCATCGGAGAGATTTCCGGAGAGTGTTTCTCCGTACTTCCTCAAAACTCGTCTTCCTGCGGATTATTATCCTGATGCGGTTCCTGTTATGATTATCGATACGACGTCTAGGTCTGGATTGTGTTTTTTTTGTTGATTTGTTTGATTGTTTGAGTTGTGCTGTTGTTTATTAGGTTTTTGAATTAATTGTTGATGTAGTTTGGAAGGTAAAGCTAAGTTAGAGGAAGAATTTGTAACACCCCAAAACCCGAATGTTTATATTTGCCGTATGTTCCTATATAACTTAGCATGAAATAAATAAATAACTAGGCTATTTAACCTAGTTAAGTGTGGTTAAAAGTATTAACTGACGAAAGTAGTGCAAATTATGTTAAGTGACAAACACGAGGGGCTAAATGGAACAAGATGGAAGTTGGGTTATTAAAATGAAATATCACCACACACAAACACACACTTCATGTGTGTTCTTGAACGTTCAGGAGCTCCAAAGATCCAAAACCCTAACTCAACTATAACCATCAAATTGAAGGGTGAATCAAGTCTTAAATTCACAACCGAACATGGATTAATGATCACCTTTACAAGGGGATCATAAGGTATGTCTTAAAATTTAGATTGGTGATTATGCACGAAGTGGGTTATGTTAGAAATCGCGAAATTGTATGAAATTGAGTATGAGTTTGTGTTAGAATCATCGTATAGGACATGGATTATGCGTGGTTTGGGGTAATTTGATGTTTGGAGGTGAAACCCACTTCTAGTGGTGAAGATGGCGACATAGGTGTGTCACCCATGTCCAATCCTTGTTCAAATCTTGTTGTGCTATGTTGTATGTAATGCATTCTTGTTAGGTAGATTGAATGTGATATGAATTTGTTGATGTTTTTGTGTTAATTGATGAATGTAAGCATAAAGTAGGAAGTAAAGCATGAAACACTTGTACATTATGCATAAATTGTGGCATGCACACCAAGTGTTTGATGAAATGCCAAGGTGAGATTAATAGATGAAATGGTATGCAAGTAATGGATGAAATCGTATAATATGGGGATATGATGTATTTGATGATGAATAAACATGAGAAATCTATTTTTAGATGGAATTCATGTAGGATTTGGTTGGCCATGTTATTTGGTAAAAGTATGATTGTACTCATTAGAATATTGTACTCTGTGTTGGAATGGTATGATGTTTACTACATGTTTGAATAATTTCTTAATCAAAATTGATAAGTAAAAGTACTCTAAATGTGAAGCATATGAGATCATTAGAACAGGATGAAGTTAGAATGATGTTGGGTTGCTAAGCATAGGTCATGGTGTTAGTTGTAGAATTATGTTACTAGAATGAACGGAATTGAATATGTTTGGTGTGTGCATATAACTAGATGATCATGTGATTGTATGCTTATTGCATCGTGAGTATGAAATGTATATAGTGTCATTAGTATAGTCTACTATAATGATGTATGAGGTTAAGTCGAAAGTTCATATGATAAATCGTTGACTTTCTGAAAGTCAACTGTGCATAAGTAGCAATATTAGACTTTTTTTGTCACAATTGTAATATTATAGAAAGTCATATATGCATGTTATATCCATATGTATTATATGTGATGACGTGATGAATTATATGAGTTTGAAAAGATTGACTTGTGGAAATATGCCTTATGCTTGTTGGAATTGACTAATGAAAGTCAAATGTGAAACATGAATTTGATATGATCGTTAATATGTGCAATCATGTATGCTAACAAGAATGTGAATGCGATGACATGAAAGTATAGGGATCATGTCAAGATGGATGGAAGCATGGAAGGCTAACAGGTCAAAAGGAGGCGAGGAAACGGATGCGAATACGGACACTTAAGGTAAGTGATTTCCGGAATCACTTTGTGTTGTATATAGGGAACCATGTAAGAATTTACGGGTAAGAGTAAGTACCAAGGTAAGTTCATATGAACTTCGTCTATCCTTAATGTAAATTAAGATGATAATCTCATCGTGTTAATGGAATGTTCATTATGTTGCTGAATGTTCATCGTGTTAATGGAATGTTCATTATGTTACTGAATGTCCATCGTGTTAATGGAATGTTCATTATGTTGTTGAATGTTCATCGTGTTAATGGAATGTTCATTATGTTGCTGAATGTCCATCGTGTTAATGGAATGTTCATTATGTTGCTGAATGTTCATCGTGTTAATGGAATGTTCATTATGTTACAGAATGTTCATTATGTTGCTAAATGTTCATCATGTTAATGGAATGTTCATTATGTTGCTGAATGTTCATCGTGTTAATGGAATGTTCATTATGTTGCTGAATGTTCATTGTGTTAATAGAATGTTCATTATGTTGCTGAATGTTCATCGTGTTAATGGAATGTTCATTATGTTGCTGAATGTCCATCGTGTTAACGGAATGTTCATTATGTTGCTAAATGTTCATCGTGTTAATGGTATGTTCATTATGTTGCTGAATGTTCATCGTGTTAATGGAATGTTCATTATGTTGCTGAATGTTCATCATGTTAGTGGAATGTTCATTGTGTTGTAAATGTTCATCGTGTTAATGGAATGTTCATTATGTTGCTGAATGTTCATCGTGTTAATGGAATGTTCATCATGTTTGTTGGAATTTAGTCGGTTATGTTTGTTTGTAATTGCATTGATTTGTGTTGATATGATTGTAGATAAGACTCAACTTACAAATAAGTGAATGTGACTTGTATGTATGTATGTATGTATGTATGTATGTATGTATGTATGTATGTATGTATGTATGTATGTATGTATGTATGTATGTATGTATGTATGTATGTATGTATGTATGTATGTATGTATGTATGTATGTATGTATGTATGTATGTATGTATGTATGTATGTATGTATGTATGTATGTATGTATGTATGTATGTATGTATGTATGTATGTATGTAGATATGGATCTGTAGCGTGTGTAAGTACTGTGAACTTGTATGTACGTACATATGAATGGGATACGTATGAATGTACTTAGATATATTTAAGTATATACACGCGTTGTAATCTAATGATTGTAGATTACTGGTATACGTATATGTGAAGATGTGGGTTTTCAATATGTTTGAGATTACGTACTCCTAACCATGTTACTATTGAGAATGAAATAAATGGAGTGCAGGTATGGGAACGCCGGACTCTCGAGGAATTGATGTCGGACTCGAGTAAATAAAATTGAGAGGATGTTTCAATGGAATACCTTACGTAGTTAGAATGTGATATAGCCTTTTAAGTATATGTATTAAATTATATATGATGTTACCATGTACTAACGTGTTGGTTATATATCGTGACCGCAGGTTAATCAGATATTCATGATGGACATGTGAACGAGGATCAAGTTGAAGATCATGGATTGTACGGGAAAGCGGTCACGTTGTTTGTAATCATTTGTTAACATAGTTACATTAAATAAATGATGAATGATGTATTTATGTTAGAAGGGTTGACCTAAACGGTATTTAAGTATGTTAGAGTAGTTAAAAGAAAGAAATTTTACGGTTCATTTTCCGCTGCGTCGTTTTGGGTCAATCGGTGAATAGGGTCTTACAAGTTGGTATCAGAGCCATGGTTTGAGTGAAATCAAGTATGAGGAGATAAATACTTGAACTCAAACCTGTGTGCTCTTGTGACAAGGAACCCGTATAATCCGAGACTCGATCAAGATCTAATGGTAGAAGTAAAGGTAAGTATGTGCTTAAGTATGTATTTGAAGAAAACTAACAGTATGTTATGTGTAAGGTAAGCATAATTGCTTGGAAAGGATGATCCGTGAATGCGGTCCAGGTCCGGCATCAAGGCATGTAATAAGACAAATTGACCCAGGTACATAAATTTAACATGTGGGCACATGTAATGGTATAATCTAGCAACTGAAAGAAAATTTGAAATGAAATATAATAATGACATGGTAAAGAAGTTTTGAAAATGTTACACGTGCCGAAACTTAATTCTTCGGACACAAGGTAGCGATTACATGAAGACACGAAACTAGTATGTGGATTATGTACCTGGCCAGTACACAAGAAACATATGACGTTCGTGAGACCGTGATAATTGTTACAGGTATGTCCGTTAGAATTAGGTAGTAGGTGGACATGAGGGTGAAGAGAAATGTAAGACTTTCAGGAATGAAAGTATGAAGGATATGTTAGAATCTGCGAGACGGATTCAACACATGTAAGGAATGAAAGGTATGAATGATATGTTTGAAACCGCAAGACAGATTCAAACATAGAAGGAATGAAGGGTATGGATGTTACGTTTGAATTCGCGGGACAGATTTAAAACCTAAAAAGGATGAAATTAACCCACCTCAGGATGCGTCGATAGTTTGACCATGGTTGCGTCAGACGAGTGATATAAGTAAATCTAAAGCAAATGAACAAAAGAATAATCGTAATTGGCACGTAAACCTAAATTTTAGACGAAACAAAGAAGTTTTGAACAAGTTATGTCTTAGATGTGTCGGTAATCGACTCTTAGGAGTCATAATGAACGACGGGCTACAACCCAGACAATAATTTAAGTATGAATGAGAAGGGTAAGTTTTGTTAAGAATACCGAAATGATGTAATGAATGTCTCTGCAAGTAGGCATGAAGGGAAAGAAGTACGAATGTGTACCTCAATACATCTACGATAAGTAAGAAATGTCGGTTTGACCTTGAAAAGTCAAACTGCAAAGGTCGACAAAATAAGTAACCAGAATAAAAGAATTGCATGTGAGGAATGAAATGTGGGATGTGTTATAGCATGTATGTAGGAAGATGTAAAAGAATTATGGGTGAGTAATCACCTAGTATAATGAATGTTTGAATGAAAGGTGCTAACCACCGATTTTGTAGATGTTAATGGTAGAATTCTGAATGTGATGAAACCAATCGAATTGGTGAAATATTATGCACGAGTGGAAGCCCATTACAAGGATGAATGAAAGCTGGCCTGGTACGGTTAGTACTCGTGAAGGAGCGGATCGCTCTGGTTTACGGACCGCTGAAGTATGAAATGAAATCGAGGTAAGTATAATGTTTTAACTCATACCGGATAGGTATGGATTAGTAAATTGAAAGCGACTTACAAGATGAATGATGGAATAGGTATGGTAGGGTATGGAATGTTTGACTTTTAATAGTTGACGTAAGAAGAGAACTATGTCATTAAGAACTAGATCTTAAAAGTTTTGAGCGAAAATTTCGGGTATTGGTTAAACTCTCGTATGAAGAACCTGCATGATACACTTGCTTAGGCAAATTAAGTAATGCATGAATTGAGAGGAGTAGTAATGTAGAATGAATGAGGTGAGTTGAAGTTAACGTAAGGGTACGTATAGTACAAATAACTCTAGGAAACGTAGAATGATGTTAACTTTGGACTTAAGTGTGTATATGTGACTATGAAATAGTAGTTTTGTTGCGATAACAAAACAAGAACTAAATGTTATATGATATATGTATAGAATATAATCTAAGAGGTAGGATGAAGGTATTAGATCTGTTATAACGGATCATACGAATGTAGGTACGATAATAAGTGTGAAGAAGTATGTATATTGACCCACTACAAATGGGCCAAGGAAATGAGAATGTTATGTAAAAGTAGAGTATGAAAAGTATGGACTTGTTAGAAAGAAGTCAATTATATGAATAGTTATGAATCGAGAATGGATAGTTACTTAGTATTATGATGTACCTGTCGAAATTAAACATAGATGTGTATGTATAAATTACGAATTTAGATCGTATGGTCGATGAAAATAATAGGAATGTTATTAATGGGATGTTGGAATTGTTTCAAGCAAACAAAATGGTATATTGTGCGTGATATATACGAGTATTGGAATGATGAATAAACCGCTAACTATGAAGTGCGTTAGAAACTAGCGTCAGCTAGAGAAAGTGACACTAATAAGTACTCTGGGACGGGTCCTTGATGATAGATGTCACACCCCAACCGATGGCGGAAACATCGGGATGAGACGAAGTGTGTATAGATTGCTAGAGACTTCATAACACTATGTGACAATATTTAATTAAATTCAAATTTCATTGCAAGTGCTAAATTGGCATACAATATTCAAAACAAAATACAACATTGTTTCAACAAATAACATAACATAAAAAGATAAATAGATTAAAGGTGTGTATCTAGTCCACCCTAAACTTGTTTCATCATTCATCCATACTTCAATAATCAACCTGCAACATGTATTAAAATAGAGTTTCAATGCAAAGGCAATGAGCGAGTATACAAGTTTGTTTACATAGCATAATAGAATAAAAGCTCAAATCCAACATGATTCATAATATGTGAATTACTAGTATGCAATTTTGGCGTACACTATGATCAAACCCAAGAATCCAACGCATAAAATAACCTAATCCCAATTGATAGCGGGATAGTAAATGTTTAACTTAACAATACCCCCAAGTCTCAAGGGCGGTGCGTAAATCCTATAGCGCTATAATTGTTAAGGTGGGCTAGCAAAGTTAATGAGCATATACGTTCCAAATCGTTCAAATAGAGCATACAAGAATCATAAGTAAAGCACATTAGTTTCATGTTTGTACAAGGATTGAGTATGTTTAGTTTTGTTTAAAGATGTTTGCATAATTATACATGTTGCATCCCAAAGTGTAAAGGGGAAAAAGGGATCGAGTATACTCACGGTGGTTGCAAGCTTTCCTACTTGGAATTCCCGCGAGCGAGTTTGGTGGATGAATTAAGTTGGAGCACCTAGTCCTTCTACACGAGGAAACGTAGGTGTGTGAGTTTGGCGTTCAACGGAAGATTATAATTTTTGGAGTTTAACATAACATAAAGTATGATATCAAAATAATCATCTTTAACTTATACTCTTGTATGACACTACGTAACCACTAGGGTTATATTGTATTTCATGGGTAGTATGCCCATTAGAATCATACTTGGAGTGTTAAGTCTTAGATGGTATTCTACTACTTTAACATATAAACACAAGTTTAATATTAAAGGTTCGAATGAGTGTATATATACTTAGGTTAAGTATTACATATTATTAAGTCCAATAATTCAAGTAGGAGGTAGAAGATTAAGATCTTCATTTAGGCACCTCAAGTTGTTCATAGATGTCATGTATGGGGTAGGAAGACAAGCTTCCATTTAGGAACCCCTTGAATGTTCACCACTTCTCTTGATGTAAAAACAACCAAGGAGGGTCACGAACTAGGATTAGTATAATATAAACAATCTAACTAAGAGAAATCATCAAATCATGTGAGGATTGTATGTTTGGAACAACCCAAGTTGTTCCATAATCACTCTACATCAAGAACTAGCTTGAACATGACTTGTGGGTCAAAACACCTTAACAAAACAGAAAGTTTATGAGGTTTAATCCTCTTATTTTAAGTGTCTCAACCTTGTTTTTAAGCCCAACTAACCATTCATTTGGTTATGAGCATTAGGACATAGGTTTGAGATGAGAAAACTCAAGTTTGGTTAAGTTTAACAAAGATTTCATGAAAACAAAAACAATCAGTGGACTTTGGAGCCTTTTTGCCGGAGTTCCAGGGACTTATTTACTGTCAAAAACCCATGGAATCGAAGCTAAGGTCAATCCAAGCGCATAGGAAAAAGAATGAGGTAAATCGGACAAAAATTGAGTGAGTTATGCTCACTTTAGTGAAGCTTGCTGAATCTGTCCGAACTTCTGATTATAGCTGCGAATTTAGAGTGTTTGGGAGTGTTTAGAGAGAGTTGAGAGTGTTTTGAAAAGTGGAAATGGCTTGGACAACACTTGGGTTTTATAGGGAAGGATTAGGGTTGGGTTGGTTGGCATTTAATAGGTTGTTAGGGGTTAAAACAAATAATAAAAAAAAAATTGAAAGTTGTTGCTGTCATACACATGCGGCCGAGAGGCCTTTGTCAGCCAACAACATCTTGTTCTTTTAATTTTTTGTGACAATTAAAGATACACAAAATATGACATAAATAGATATTAGGATATTATAATTAGTTAGTGGATGTTTATTAAAAAGGACTTGAAATGGGTACTAGACCCGATTACTGTTGATGGACACCTCTTTTTAGGTTCTTATTTATTTATTTATCTTTTTAAACATAAGTGACATATTAAATTGGTGTGCTCATGCTATATTATATTAAAATATAACCTACTAAACATTATAAGGTGAGAATTGAAATAATTAGAAGAGGATTTGATGCATGGATGACAGCTTTCAATCGCTGCTGTCTTTCATTTATTATTTTTGTTTCTAAACTAATATTTGAAAGAAAAACATCAACGATGTTTAGTTTTTTTTTTTATTATCATATTATTATTTTATTAACATATTTTAACCACGTATCTAATAGTTAACAAGCATGTATAAGCTATGAGTACCAGTATGTCGGGTATCGGTTGCGCGTATGCAATCGAGATTGATAACGTATAACCCAAGTATTGCTACACGTATAAGCATGTATAGAATTTCATTATTTTAAGAGTTTTAATTAGTTTAACGAGTATCAAGTGTCGATAAATAAAGAATCAAGAATCCATGAATAATATTCCGTTCAAACGAGAAATTGATTAACGGTTGCTAATAAGACTAACTTATGAATATAAACACATGATAAACAAAATAGCTTCGCTTTCAATATGATCAAGAGTCTCGAATTACAAATGAAACAAAGAGAGTACAAGTGTCTAAATATGGAAAGTACAACATGACTTGCTAAAATAAGAAAGTTCAAAAATACGGAGCGTTACAGTCTCCCCTCCTTTAGGAAATTTCGTCCCGAAATTTAGGAAGACGCAGGGAAGAGATGAGGATACTTCTTTTTCATCTCGCTCTTGAGTTCCCAAGTAAATTCGGCGCCTCGTTTACCTTCCCATCGAACCTTGACGATAGGAATTTTGCTGCGCCTCAATAACTTGACTTTTTGATCCATGATTTCGACGGGTTTCTCCACGAAATGCAAAGTGTCGTTTATTTGGAGATCTTCGAGAGGAACTTGAAGTCTTTCTTCAGCGTGACACTTCTTTAGATTAGAAACATGGAACGTTGGATGCACGTTGTTGAGTTCTTGAGGTAAATCGAGTCGATAAGCCACCGCGCCAATCCTTTCGAGTACCTTGAAAGGACCAACATAGCGAGGGGCAAGCTTTCCCTTTTTACCAAAACGAACCACTCCTTTCCAAGGAGACACTTTGAGTAAAACGTGATCCCCAACGTTGAGTTGCATAGGTTTGCGTCCCTTATCAGCATAGACCTTTTGACGTTCTCGAGCCTTGAGTAGATTGTCGCGGATTTGGTGAATCTTATCCGTTGCTTCTTGTATGATCTCAGGGCCCGAAAAATGTTTGTCACCAATCTCGTGCCAGCTTAAAGGAGATCGGCATTTGCGACCATACAATGCCTCGAATGGAGCCATTTTAATACAGGAGTGGTAGCTATTGTTATACGAGAACTCGACCAAAGGTAAATGCACATCCCAACTACCACCAAAGTCGATGACACAAGAACGGAGCATGTCCTCTAGGGTTTGGATAGTACGTTCAGTCTGTCCATCCGTTTGAGGATGAAAAGCCGTACTGAGATTCAAATGAGTACCCATAGCGGACTGAAAGGTTTGCCAGAGACGTGAAGTAAATCGACCATCGCGATCAGAAATGATGTCGAGAGGAACGCCATGATGACGTATGACTTCGTTAGTATAGATGCGAGCAAGTCGTTCAACTTTGAAATCTTCACGAATAGGGATGAATTGAGCGGACTTGGTCAAACGATCGATGATCACCCAAATGCTATCGTGACCAGAAGATGTACGAGGGAGTTTAGTGATGAAGTCCATCGCAATGCTATCCCATTTCCAAACGGGGATTTCAGGTTGTTCGAGGAGACCAGAAGGTCGATGGTGTTCGGCTTTGACTTTTGAACACGTAAGACACTTAGAGACGTAAGTGGCAATGTCTTTCTTCATCCCAGGCCACCAATAGGATGTACGTAGATTATGATACATCTTGTCGGCACCAGGATGAATTGAGTACTTGGATTTGTGTGCCTCGTTCATAATGAAGTCTCGAAGTGCTTCGCGTTCAGGGATCCAGGCACGATTGTTAAGGTATAGGATACCATCGGCCTTGGAGACGAGATCGTGTTCTTTTGCGCCTCGTATCTCGACGTGGAAGTTACCCTCGTTAATAGAGGCGTACTGAGCTTCACGAATGCGTTGAGGAAGGTCGCTTGATATATGAAAACAACGCATATAATCTACATGAGTTTTACGACTAAGCGCATCGGCCATGACATTTGCTTTACCCGGATGGTATTTTATTTCGCAGTCGTAGTCGTTTAACAGTTCCACCCAACGACGTTGACGCATGTTCAGTTCCTTTTGGTCGAAAATATGTTGGAGGCTCTTGTGGTCAGTGAAAACCACACACTTAGTACCATAAAGGTAGTGTCGCCAAATCTTCAACGCAAAAACAACTACGCCAAGTTCAAGGTCATGGGTAGTATAGTTTTTCTCATGTATTTTGAGTTGACGAGAGGCATAAGCGATGACCTTGCCTCGTTGCATGAGGACGCAACCCAGACCACGGTTCGAGGCATCGCAATACACCACGAAATCATCATTCCCATCAGGGAGAGCGAGAATAGGAGCGTTGCAAAGCAAGTCTTTGAGAGTTTGAAAAGATTCCTCTTGCTCAGGACCCCAAGCAAAAGGCTTCTCTTTTTGAGTCAACGAAGTGAGAGGAACGGCGATTTTTGAGAAGTTCGAGATGAATCGGCGGTAGTAACACGCCAATCCTAAGAAAGAACGGATTTCGGAAGGAGATTTAGGCGCGGTCCAATTCTTTACGGCTTCGATCTTCGCAGGGTCAACGTGGATTCCTTTTTCACTAACAACGTGTCCAAGGAATTGGACTTCTTTAATCCAAAACTCGCATTTAGAGAATTTAGCGTATAATCGTTCCATACGTAAGAGCTCGAGTATAAGACGAAGATGACGTTCATGATCGGCTTGAGTTTTAGAATAAATGAGAATATCATCAATGAAGACGATCACGAAACGATCCAAATAGGGCTTACAAACACGATTCATTAGATCCATGAACACAGCGGGTGCGTTGGTCAAACCAAAAGGCATAACCACGAACTCGTAATGTCCATAGCGAGTGCGAAAAGCGGTTTTGGGTACGTCCTCTTCGAGGACCCGAAGTTGGTGATAACCAGAACGAAGATCGATCTTGGAGAAACAAGTAGCGCCTTGAAGTTGGTCAAAGAGATCGTCGATACGCGGAAGAGGGTAGCGATTCTTGACAGTGAGTTTGTTGAGCTCGCGATAATCGATACACATACGGAAAGAGCCGTCTTTCTTTTTAACGAAAAGCACAGGTGCACCCCAAGGTGAGGTACTTGGACGAATGAAGCCTTTATCGAGGAGTTCTTGAAGCTGCGTAGATAATTCTTGCATCTCAGAAGGTGCAAGACGATAAGGAGCCTTGGCAACAGGAGTCGCACCAGGTACGAGGTCAATGCGAAAGTCAACGGATCGAGGTGGAGGAGGACCGGGTAAATCTTCAGGAAAGACGTCAGGGAAGTCGCGCACCACTGGAACATCACTTACACTCTTTCCCTTGCCCTTTTCTTCCACAACGTGGGCTAAAAAGGCAAGGTACTTTTTGTGTAAGTACTTGTTCGCTTGTGTGCAGGACATCAACTTCAGTCCCTTTGAAGGTCGGTCTCCATAGACGTGTAAAACATCACCAGATGGGAGGGGTAAACGAACGTATTTCTCGTGACAAGCGATTTCGGCATGGTTCTTTTGGAGCCAATCCATGCCTATGATGATGTCGAAACTACCCAATTGCATGGGTATGAGATCGATAGGGAAGACGTGCTCGTTAAGAGTAAGGCGACAATTTCGAAGGACGGAATCGACTAGGATGGATTTGCCATTGGCGACTTCAACGGAAAACGACTTAGGTAGCTTAGAGCGTGTGCAATTTAACAATGATTCGAATTCTAAGGACACAAAGCTTTTGTCCGCACCAGTATCAAATAGTATCGAAGCATAAAGATGGTTAACAAGGAACGTACCGTTAACGACATTATTGTCGTTGCGCGCTTGGTTCGCGTTCAGATTGAAACAGCGTCCACGAGGAGGTTGTAGTTGCTCTTGATTCCATAGTGGGCATTGAGGACGAAGATGATTGGCGTCTCCACATTTGAAACAAGCTCTAGCGGGTCTTGCATTTTGAGGAGGAGGTGGAGCTTGTTGTGCTTGTTGAGCTGGTGGTGCTTGTTGTGCTTGTGGTGCTTGTTGTTGTTGATTGTAGCGACAAAAGTTGGAGGTATGACCATAACGGTTGCAATCGTTACAACGACGGCACCTAGCGTTTGCGGGATGATGGAAATTACAGGTGGCACACTTGGGGTGAATCCCAGTGTACGACCTTTGGGTGTTATCAGGAGCAACAGGGTTTGGGTTAACGGGTGGTACAATCGCATTGCAAACAGGGTTCGATTGCTTTCGCTTCTTCCCCCTATTGCTACTCGACTGTTGGGTAATTTGGTGAGCTGGCTTGAAAGAAACGGGGTTTGCGGCTTGTTTATCGCGAACACGATTGTTGTTCAGGGAAGCGGCCAAACGATAAACAGCTTCAATATTGTCGAGTTTGGCAGCCTCGATCGTGTCGCGCATAGCAGGGGGTAACCCATTGATATACTTCCGTATCTTGCGATCAGTGGTCATAACAAGGTGAGGAACTATGAAGCAAAGTTGTTTGAAACGGGTGGTGTAGGCTAGGTTTTCGTCTCCCACTTGCTTTAGCGCCCAAAATTCTTCCTCCAACCTTTGTTGCTCATGCGGAGGACAAAACTCGTCCATCATCAGGGCCTTGACTTCTTCCCACTCCAACGCATATGCCAGTTCGTTCGAACGAATGTTCCTTTCGTTCGTCCACCATTCGAGAGCTCGGGCTTGGAATACCCCAGTCGCACTACGCGTTCTGAGCTCATTGGGGCAATCACTGTTGATGAATGTGACCTCCATGCTATCAAACCATTCGAGCATGGCGGTCACCCCATCATTGCCGGTGAATGGCTTGGGATTGCACGATGAAAAGTGCTTGAAGTTGAACGAAGCGGGCTTGCGTATTTCGACCTTGGAGTCGACGAAAGAGTTCGGAGTTTCAGAAGCTCGAATTTCGGAAATGACCTTTGGAACGACGCGCGCAAATTGATCGGCCATGAAAGCCATCATTTTCTTCGTAGCACGGGACTTTGACTTCTTAGACGAGTTGGAGTGACGAGAAGACATCTAAGATTCAAAAGAACGAATAGGTGAGACTTGATCATAATGTTTGTTTAAGAAAAATCGTTTGCATAAATTGATTCACATATCAAAAGTGTCACATAGCATAAAAGTTTCAAATTGATTCACATGGCATAAAGAGTTTAGATGTCACACATAGCATGGTCATGAGTCCAACATAGCATAACATGGATAATTGAAAGCTTTGTAAATTTAGTTTGTTCACGAGGGATTATTATTGTTTGTGATTGCGATAACGTGCGAAATGATTAAAACGAAATTTTGAAATGAACGAACGTTCAAGTATAAAATCGCATATAAATTGAGATACATAAAAGAGAGGCTCAATAAAACATTGGATTGTTTCGGGTAGAGAAACGTCGACTATTCCAAAGTTGGTCGAAAGTTCTTTCGAATTAGAGATAACGTGCTTTGGCCTATAGGTAAGATACTCTCGTCGAGAAGCGATTAACGGTATCTTACCCTTCCGGTTACTACACATCTCTAATCGATTGAAACAATCGGGACTTTGGCGAGATTGAAAATCGAGGAATGGGACTTAATCGACGAGATGCGGGTTTCACCCCTAGCTTGACGATTTCGTACCCTAAATGTGGTTGGTACTTGTCGGGTCAAAATAAAATTTTGACACTTTGACAAGGGTCCACTAGAGTTGAAATGGAAATTACCATTAAGTTGTGGATTTCATTCCTAGCTTAATGGCGAAATTTCGTGCAAAATAGAGTTTAAGGTAGAATGAGAGTCGTTTACCAAATTGTGGGTTTCACGCCTATTTTGGTAAGGTTGTCTCGTTTGTGTTACAAGAGTATACAAATAAACAAAGTGTATTCATGTTAACCTTAGGAAAGGCATATAAATTTAATCAACAAGAAGTATAGCTAGGAAGCATGCATGGTAGAGTACAAAAGTTTTAAACGACACATAAGAGGCAAAATTCCTAAAACTATAGATTAGGGCAAAAGCATGGCAATTTTTCCTAATTCCCTATAGTTATGGCTCTGATACCAATCTGTCACACCCCAACCGATGGCGGAAACATCGGGATGAGACGAAGTGTGTATAGATTGCTAGAGACTTCATAACACTATGTGACAATATTTAATTAAATTCAAATTTCATTGCAAGTGCTAAATTGTCATACAATATTCAAAACAAAATACAACATTGTTTCAACAAATAACATAACATAAAAAGATAAATAGATTAAAGGTGTGTATCTAGTCCACCCTAAACTTGTTTCATCATTCATCCATACTTCAATAATCAACCTGCAACATGTATTAAAATAGAGTTTCAATGCAAAGGCAATGAGCGAGTATACAAGTTTGTTTACATAGCATAATAGAATAAAAGCTCAAATCCAACATGATTCATAATATGTGAATTACTAGTATGCAATTTTGGCGTACACTATGATCAAACCCAAGAATCCAACGCATAAAATAACCTAATCCCAATTGATAGCGGGATAGTAAATGTTTAACTTAACAATACCCCCAAGTCTCAAGGGCGGTGCGTAAATCCTATAGCGCTATAATTGTTAAGGTGGGCTAGCAAAGTTAATGAGCATATACGTTCCAAATCGTTCAAATAGAGCATACAAGAATCATAAGTAAAGCACATTAGTTTCATGTTTGTACAAGGATTGAGTATGTTTAGTTTAGTTTAAAGATGTTTGCATAATTATACATGTCGCATCCCAAAGTGTAAAGGGGAAAAAGGGATCGAGTATACTCACGGTGGTTGCAAGCTTTCCTACTTGGAATTCCCGCGAGCGAGTTTGGTGGATGAATTAAGTTGGAGCACCTAGTCCTTCTACACGAGGAAACGTAGGTGTGTGAGTTTGGCGTTCAACGGAAGATTATAATTTTTGGAGTTTAACATAACATAAAGTATGATATCAAAATAATCATCTTTAACTTATACTCTTGTATGACACTACGTAACCACTATGGTTATATTGTATTTCATGGGTAGTATGCCCATTAGAATCATACTTGGAGTGTTAAGTCTTAGATGGTATTCTACTACTTTAACATATAAACACAAGTTTAATATTAAAGGTTCGAATGAGTGTATATATACTTAGGTTAAGTATTACATATTATTAAGTCCAATAATTCAAGTAGGAGGTAGAAGATTAAGATCTTCATTTAGGCACCTCAAGTTGTTCATAGATGTCATGTATGGGGTAGGAAGACAAGCTTCCATTTAGGAACCCCTTGAATGTTCACCACTTCTCTTGATGTAAAAACAACCAAGGAGGGTCACAAACTAGGATTGGTATAATATAAACAATCTAACTAAGAGAAATCATCAAATCATGTGAGGATTGTATGTTTGGAACAACCCAAGTTGTTCCATAATCACTCTACATCAAGAACTAGCTTGAACATGACTTGTGGGTCAAAACACCCTAACAAAACAGAAAGTTTATGAGGTTTAATCCTCTTATTTTAAGTGTCTCAACCTTGTTTTTAAGCCCAACTAACCATTCATTTGGTTATGAGCATTAGGACATAGGTTTGAGATGAGAAAACTCAAGTTTGGTTAAGTTTGACAAAGATTTCATGAAAACAAAAACAATCAGTGGACTTTGGAGCCTTTTTGCCGGAGTTCCAGGGACTTATTTACTGTCAAAAACCCATGGAATCGAAGCTAAGGTCAATCCAAGCGCATAGGAAAAAGAATGAGGTAAATCGGACAAGAATTGAGTGAGTTATGCTCACTTTAGTGAAGCTTGCTGAATCTGTCCGAACTTCTGATTATAGCTGCGAATTTAGAGTGTTTGGGAGTGTTTAGAGAGAGTTAAGAGTGTTTTGAAAAGTGGAAATGGCTTGGACAACACTTGGGTTTTATAGGGAAGGATTAGGGTTGGGTTGGTTGGCATTTAATAGGTTGTTAGGGGTTAAAACAAATAATAAAAAAAATTTGAAAGTTGTTGCTGTCATACACATGCGGCCGAGAGGCCTTTGTCAGCCAACAACATCTTGTTCTTTTAATTTTTTGTGACAATTAAAGATACACAAAATATGGCATAAATAGATATTAGGATATTATAATTAGTTAGTGGATGTTTATTAAAAAGGACTTGAAATGGGTACTAGACCCGATTACTGTTGATGGACAGCTCTTTTTAGGTTCTTATTTATTTATTTTTTAAACATAAGTGACATATTAAATTGGTGTGCTCATGCTATATTATATTAAAATATAACCTACTAAACATTATAAGGTGAGAATTGAAATAATTAGAAGAGGATTTGATGCATGGATGACAGCTTTCAATCGCTGCTGTCTTTCATTTATTATTTTTGTTTCTAAACTAATATTTGAAAGAAAAACATCAACGATGTTTAGTTTTTTTTATTATCATATTATTATTTTATTAACATAATTTAACCACGTATCTAATAGTTAACAAGCATGTATAAGCAATGAGTACCAGTATGCCGGGTATCGGTTGCGCGTATGCATTCGAGATTGATAACGTATAACCCAAGTATTGCTACACGTATAAGCATGTATAGAATTTCATTATTTTAAGAGTTTTAATTAGTTTAACGAGTATCAAGTGTCGATAAATAAAGAATCAAGAATCCATGAATAATATTTCGTTCAAACGAGAAATTGATTAACGGTTGCTAATAAGACTAACTTATGAATATTCACACATGATAAACAAAATAGCTTCGCTTTCAATATGATCAAGAGTCTCGAATTACAAATGAAACAAAGAGAGTACAAGTGTCTAAATATGGAAAGTACAACATGACTTGCTAAAATAAGAAAGTTCAAAAATGCGGAGCGTTACAATAGAAGGTCGTCATTAGATGGGCTCATAGTCGTGTTGATGGGGCGGAAGGGAAAGGTAATTAGTGTTAATGGAAATGAGAAAGGTTTCGGGGACGAAATCTCATTTAAGGGGGGTAGACTTGTAACACCCCAAAACCCGAATGTTTATATTTGCCGTATGTTCCTATATGACTTAGCATGAAATAAATAACTAGGCTATTTAACCTAGTTAAGTGTGTGGTTAAAAGTATTAAATGACGAAAGTAGTGCAAATTATGTTAAGTGACAAACACGAGGGGCTAAATGGAACAAGATGGAAGTTGTGTTATTAAAATGAAATATCACCACACACAAACACACACTTCGTGTGTGTTCTTGAACGTTCAGGAGCTCCAAAGATCCAAAACCCTAACTCAACTATAACCATCAAATTGAAGGGTGAATCAAGGCTTAAATTCACAACCGAACATGGATTAACGATCACCTTTACAAGGGGATCATAAGGTATGTCTTAAAATTTAGATTGGTGATTATGCACGAAGTGGGTTATGTTAAAAATCACGAAATTGTATGAAATTGAGTATGAGTATGTGTTAGAATCATCATATAGGACATGGATTATGCGTGGTTTGGGGTAATTTGATGTTTGGAGGTGAAACCCACTTCTAGTGGTGAAGATGGCGACATGGGTGTGTCACCCATGTCCAATCCTTGTTCAAATCTTGTTGTGCTATGTTGTATGTAATGCGTTCTTGTTAGGTAGATTGAATGTGATATGAATTTGTTGATGTTTTTGTGTTAATTGATGAATGAAAGCATGAAGTAGGAAGTAAAGCATGAAACACTTGTACATTATGCATAAATTGTGGCATGCACACCAAGTGTTTGATGAAATGCCTAGGTGAGATTAATAGATGAAATGGTATGCAAGTAATGGATGAAATCGTATAATATGGGGATATGATGTATTTGATGATAAATAAACATGAGAAATCTATTTTTAGATGGAATTCATGAAGGATTTTGTTGGCCATGTTATTTGGTAAAAGTATGATTGTACTCATTAGAATATTATACTCTATGTTGGAGTGGTATGATGTTTACTACATGTTTGAATAATTGCTTAATCAAAATTGATAAGTAAAAGTACTCTAAATGTGAAGCATATGAGATCATTAGAACAGGATGAAGTTAGAATGATGTTGGGTTGTTAAGCATAGGTCATGGTGTTAGTTGTAGAATTATGTTACTAGAATGAACGGAATTGAATATGTTTGGTGTGTGCATATAACTATATGATCATGTGGTTGTATGCTTATTGCATCGTGAGTATGAAATGTATATAGTGTCATTAGTATAGTCTACTATAATGACATTGATGTATGAGGTTAAGTCGAAAGTTCATATGATAAATCGTTGACTTTCTGAAAGTAAATTGTGCATAAGTAGCAATGTTAGACTTTTTGTCACAATTGTAATATTATAGAAAGTCATATGATGCGTGTTATACCCATATGTGTTATATGTGATGACGTGATGAATTATACGAGTTTGAAAAGATTGACTTGTGGAAATATGCCTTATGCTTGTTGTAATTGACTAATGAAAGTCAAATGTGAAACATGAATTTGATATGATCGTTAATATGTACAATCATGTATGCTAACAAGAATGTGAATGCGATGACATGAAAGTATAGGGATCATGTCAAGATGGATGGAAGCATGGAAGGCTAACGGGTCAAAAGGAGGAGAGGAAACGGATGCGAATACGGACACTTAAGGTAAGTGATTTCCAGAATCACTTCTTATTTATAAATGAAGTTTGGTATGTTGTATATAGGGAACCATGTAAGAATTTACGGGTAAGGGTAAGTACCAAGGTAAGTTCATATGAACTTCGTCTATCCTTAATGTAAATTAAGATGATAGTCTCATCGTGTTGATGGAATGTTCATTATGTTGCTGAATGTTCATCGCTTTAACGGAATGTTCATTATGTTGCTGAATGTTCATCGTGTTAATGGAATGTTCATTATGTTGCTGAATGTCCATCGTGTTAATGGAATGTTCATTATGTTGCTGAATGTTCATCGTGTTAATGGAATGTTCATTATGTTGCTGAATGTCCATCGTGTTGATGGAATGTTCATTATGATGCTGAATGTTCATTATGTTGCTGAATGTTCATCGTGCTAATGGAATGTTCATTATGTTGCTGAATGTTCATCGTGCTAATGGAATGTTCATTATGTTGCTGAATGTTCATCATGTTAATGGAATGTTCATTATGTTGCTGAATGTTCATCGTGTTAATGGAATGTTCATCATGTTTGTTGGAAGTTAGTCGGTTATGTTTGTTTGTAATTGCATTGATTTGTGTTGATATGATTGTAGATAAGACTTAACTTACAAATAAGTGAATGTGACTTGTATGTATGTATGTATGTATGTATGTATGTATGTATGTATGTATGTATGTATGTATGTATGTATGTATGTATGTATGTATGTATGTATGTATGTATGTATGTATGTATGTATGTATGTATGTATGTATGTATGTATGTATGTAGATATGGATCTATAGCGTGTGTAAGTAGTGTGAACTTGTATGTATATGAATGGGATACGTATGAATGTACTTAGATATATTTAAGTGTATACACGTGTTGTAATCTAATGATTGTAGATCACTGGTATACGTATATGTGAAGATGTGGGTTTTCAATATGTTTGATATTACGTACTCCTAACCATGTTACTATTGAGAATGAAATAAATGGAGTGTAGGTATGGGAATGCCGGACTCTCGAGGAATTGATGTCGGACTCGAGTAAATAAAATTGAGAGGATGTTTCAATGGAATACCTTACGTAGTTAGAATGTGATATAGCCTTTTAAGTATATGTATTGAATTATATATGATGTTACCGTGTACTAACGTGTTGGTTATATATGGTGACCGCAGGTTAATCAGATATTCATGATGGACATGTGAACGAGGATCAAGTTGAAGATCATGGATTGTACGGGAAAGCGGTCACGTTGTTTGTAATCATTTGTTAACATAGTTACATTAAGTAAATATTGAATGATGTATTTATGTTAGAAGGGTTGACCTAAACGGTATTTAAGTATGTTAGAGTAGTTAAAAGAAAGAAATTTTACGGTTCATTTTCCACTGCGTCATTTTGGGTCAATCTGTGAATAGGGTCTTACAGAATTGAAGCGAGCGGATGCGGTTGTGTTGACTTATGCTTGTGATAAACCGGAGAAGCTTAGTTGGCTTCAAACGTTTTGGATTCCGAAGTTCGTCGTCTGAAGGTTTAATTTCTATCCGTTCGTATGCAGTGATAAATGTGTTTAGTTGCTTGAATGGAAATTGTAAGAGTTTAATAATGTTTTGTGTGTGTATATATATATGTGTGTGTGTGTGTAGGTGAAGGCACCAGTGATTGTGGTTGGTTGCAAGCTAGATTTGTGTGATGAACACTACCCGGTGAGTCTAGAGCAGGTGAAGGCTCCAATAATGCAACAGTTTAGGGAGATTGAAACTTTTACGAAAGAGGGTTGTGACTTGTTTGAATTTAACAAACAGCAATGGACCCATCAGCCGGTACGTCGCCGGAATGGGATGCTTGTCGGCTGAAGACGGGTGCGGTAGGGTGTCGTGGAGGTGGGGTTTTATGTTTGGTGCTTAATGGCGAAAATGGTGATGGTAGAGGGTTGGGTGATAGAGGTTGAAGATGAAGTTAGTGGTGAGTGGTGGGTAGGTCCTACTTGATGTTTTTTAATGTTTTAATTTAATTAGTATTTTAAATGATAAGGGTAGTTAAGTCATTTTACACCAACTTAACTGAAAAAACTAACAGACATCCACTCAGGGACTATCCGAGTAACAAAAGATCAAACCACAGGGAGCATACGTGTAATTTTAAAAAGTTGGGGACTAAAGGTGAAAAATGAGAAACCATAGGGACCATCCGGGCAATTAACTCTTTTTTGCGATTTAGAAATAGATGTAAATACAAGCAGACTCTATTGATGTAAGACCCATGTCTATTTTATACATATAGTATAATCTAAATTTGCATTTTATATACATAAAATGCCAATTACAAAACGCCAAACATGATTTAAAGTTAATTCACACATTTAAAGTATCCAAAAGTATGTTTTGATGTTTAGATTAACAAAAGAACTAAACTAGTGCGGAAGCTTCGACGTTATATGTGTTCGGTTCTTCAAAGAGCTTGATCCCATCTTTGATCCCCATATTAGAGACCTAAACAACATTTAAAAGCCTTAAATGTTAGTAATATAAGGTTTACAGGTTAATTATTAACACGAATTACCTTATAAAACGAAAACATAATTTTGGGCATAACCTGCCGTAGGCTACGGTCTGCAGACTGTAGCTTACGGTTTGCTTAAAACAACCAGACAGAAGGTCCAGACCGTAACTTACGGTCTGCAACCATAGGTTACGGTCAGTTTCTGCAGATTTATATTCCAAGTTTGCCCTTGATACAAAAACGATCATAACTTTCCTTCCGTTTATCCGTTTAACCTCTCGTTTCTTCCTACATGATCGTAATTTATTCCTCTATCATCTAGACTCAAAATCCAACATCCGGATTAAGGAAATTCTTAACTTATAAGTTTTCGGCTTAATGTTCATTTACGAATTATTCGACCCGTTCATGTTTTTAACAAACAAACAAACTCATTGATTACTTTTAAATTCACATGAACATCATACTTATAAATGTTTCCTATTACTCAGAGTCATATCCACAGGATTTATGCATCCGTTATCCGGCATGCGCTAAGATTATTCGACACGTTCAATCATACATAATTGAACTTTGTTAGCATAATTTCTATATGCAAATTTGTTTGTCTTTTAGTCATAACTCACAAACCGAGTCTTTTGACTATTAATCCGCATGCCCGTTTCTCGGTTTACGCGATTATTTGCAATCCTACCCATTGTCCAGGTATTAAACCGAAGTCATTATTCATGCAGTCATTCCGGCATGCATTAAGACTTCATTTTGACCCGGTTGGTTAGCTTAGCGAAATCCATCGCTTTTATGCAACCAAACCTTTATTATTTCTATCATTCTGACCCGTTTGGTTTACTTCGAAATCCATTGCTTTTACGCAGCCAAACCTTTAATGTTCTTATCATTTCGACCCGTTTGGTTTACTTAGCAAAATCCATCGCTTTTATGCAACCAAACTTTTCATACTCTTATCATTTTGACCCGTTTGGTTTACTTAGCGAAATCCGTAGCTTTTATACAACCAAACTTTTCATAGATTCGTTATTCGACCCATTCGAATGTTTTAGTGAAATCCATCACTTTCAAACATTCAAAGTTATCATTAATTTGTTATCTAACCTCCCGGTTCGCCCATACGAAATGCATCGCATAAGCACAAACGGAGTTTTACAACTAATCTATAATAATCGATCATATATTAATACAATTCGACAAGAAAATTCTACGAAGTATAAAACTACGTACCTTTAAAACTTTCCCTTCAAGCGAGTGTCCGCTCCGTCTTGGCCACTTGATGATTCGCCCAATTTGCCTATAGAGTTCAATCCGATTTATCGTTTAGAACTCGTAATACAACATATGTCACGTAATTTGTCAAAATCTCATTTACGTGATTCTTTCATACATTTTAATCAATCCATTATTACTTAGGCATTTCATCAAGCATCTTGCGGGCAAGATTTATATACTAACCTTTTAGATCTAGACATTATCAATTAACCATTTATACATATACCTTATCACCAAAATGGTTGATGCACATTAACTTTTTTTTTTGAAACGAGAACTTCATTAACACACGCCAAACCCGAAAACCGGGGCGGCAACAGACAAACAACACAACTACATATTCACAAATTTACACCAATCCTCCCAATCAAACGAACCCTTTTTAGCCCTATGCTTAAACCAAAAAAAACTGGCCGCCCTAACTTCACTAAAAACCTCTTCTACACTACTTTTCTTTCCGTTGAACCTCAAGTTGTTTCTGGCCATCCATAAGAGCCAGCAAGCAACGACAACAATACCTTTCAGTGCCTCCCTCTCCGCCGCTCCTCTAGATCCAAGCTTATGTATCTCTAATAAGTCATGGAAGGAGAAAACAAAGAAGTTCGAAACCCGACACCATAAAGTAATTTTTTCCCATAAGCCCAAGGCCAAAGAACAAGCCGTGAAGATGTGGTCGACCGCATCCAGACCTGAGCCGCAAAAACTACAAGCATTGTCGGGCACCAGCACACCTCTCCTAGCCAAAGCTTCTACCGTAGGAATTCTATCCATCTTAGCGCGCCAAGCCAGAATGTTGCACTTGAGCGGGGCCTACTTACACCAATCCATCACATAACGGTTACTAAAATCCTTCTTCAATTCGATAACCTTTTTAACCGCCGCCACCGAGAAACTATCCGACCCATTTCCCACCCATTTCCAACTATCGGACCTTTGCGAAATGATGACCGAACTCAGAGCCGTGGAAAGAGAATCCCATTCGAGCCTTTATGACAAAGAATCTGGATCGTGTTTCCAAAGCCAACATTAACTAGCATCAATAATTCAAAGTATCAAACACCAAATACATTATTCACAACATTTTAGTTCATGTATTCTACATATACTCAAAACCCACTTGTATACACATAGTATTTCATTCAAATACCTATAATTTGGCATTTGATTCACAATCTTTCACCTAGGGTTTCTTATTAAGTTTGTTACATCAATTAACTTTCATAATTTTCATCAATTCGTGTAGAAATCAAACTTTCAAATTTTCAACAAATCTATCTAATATCACCACATATCAAATTGTGGCATACCTTATGATCCCTTGGATTAGGTGATCTCAAATAACGATTCATGCACGATTTTAAACTCCTAATCGACCTTCAATTGACCAATTTTGCAGAAATTAGGTCTTGGGGGTTCTTGTTCACCCATGGTCGCACACACACCTCTGTGTGTTTGTGTTTTTAAAATTTTTGTTTTATAAACAATCAAGTTTCATTTATTTACAATTTTAGTCCCTCCACTATTTTCAATTAGATAATTTTTTTATTAATCATAATATATTAGTTAACTTAACTTAGTTAGTTAACCTTAGTTAATTGTGATTTAATATTTTGGGGTGTTACAATTAACGGATTTTTTTAAATGAAAACTTCATAAGAACACACCGAACCCGAAAACCAGGACAGAAACAAAACCAAAACTTACATAATTACAAATTTACACCAGTCCGACCAATGCAAAGATTTATACTTGGATCTATTCTTGAACCAAAGAAAACCTAAAGATCTAACTTCGCTAAAAATGCTTTCGACCTTGGGTTGCTTACCATTGAACCTTCTCTTGTGTTGTTCCTAGCTTTCCAGATACCCAACATGTTATCATAACTATGCCTTGGAACGCCTCTTTCTCCCTCGCCTTTTTACCGCAGGATTTCGATAAGATCTCTAAACGAAAACACAAAAAAAATCAGAAACACAACACCAAGAACACACTTTTTGCCAAACAATATAACTATGATGCAAGAAGAGAACAAATGATCAACGGAATCATCGCCATTGCTGCTGAACTGACGCATCTCCTCCTCAATAATGGATTAATGTTCTTTTATGATGTAGGTTTAGTTGGATTGTTGCTCCCTGTTTTTGTGGGGTGACGTGTGCATTTATGTGAATAAATTTACAATTCGAAAAAAAAAGTACAAAGAAAATGAAGAGTTGAATAAATTTACAATTCGAAAAAAAAATAAAAAGAAAATGAAGTGTTTTGGGATGACTCCCTAATTTTATTGTATTTTTTTGAATTCTATGCTTTAATAAAATTTCCTTGAATACCCCACCAAGTAAACCGGGTTTGTTGGTGTATAGGATTCAGCAAAGTCAGGTCGTAAGGCCACCACTTGATTCTGCCAAAGTCAAACTTTGCTGTTTTATATTATTTTTAATTTAATTAAGAAATCCATTCTTTTATAATTATAGTTTTTTAAAATTATTCTTTATTAGTATAGTGAGACTTTTATAATTATAGTTTTTTTAAAATTATTCTTTATTAGTATAGTGAGACTGTTTAACAATCTGTGACTAATTTAAATGACATATAGCATCTTTGATTCCCTTCCCAATAAAGCCAAACGTATAAATTAAAAAAAAGTTTTAATTTTTTTTTCTTTCTATTAACTATAATAATTCAATCATAATAAACAAACGTATACAGTTTTACATTTACTTACTGTTTATAGAAAGCGTTGACCATCTTTTATAAGCTGTACAATGACATACTTGTAACATATTGGTAAGAGAATGTAAGCTCTTAAAAAAAAACTATTAAATATCGTCAAACTCAAACTTTGTATATCTAGATTGTAGTCTTGTAGATTAATAAATTATAAAGAGATTAAAATTATATTAGGTTAAAATGAGTTGTCTTGTAAAAAAGTATGAAAATAAGTCATGAGTATATTTATTTTAATGAATAATGGAAGCTAGTTGCGACCGATATTAGCTACGGTGACAGAGACGCTATCGAAAGAAGCGACAATTGTGGCACGCAGATGGTGACCAAAGTCGTGGTGCCGGTAGTAGTGTTGAAGAAGGTGGCGCTGGCAATCAATGTTAGGTGAAGAGGTGATGACTGACAAGTGGTGTCAACAAACAACGGTCATGGGTGTTGCTCCTCCATCTAACCCATTGACCCCTGGATTAGAGCATCTCCAACAAGGAAGGTTTGGCAAAGTGGACGAGTAGTTTCACGGATCACACCATTGGAGGAGGTGGTCCGGAGGGTGTTGGTTTGCTTGAGCGGACGAGCAAGAGGTGGAATTGTGGGGACCACCCACTCACAAACCTTTGTTTTTGTTTTTAGTTTAAAAAGTGTGGTTTGGAATGATTGTGCTTTAGAATGATGTGATACGCTGAATAGGCTGTCTAGATTTTAGACTAGGATTATTGTTGTCGATGCTTTTAACTTAAGAGCGTCCACAATAAAGGGGAGAAAAAATGAGTGACATGGCACCTGCCCAACTCATTTCTCTCTTATGTCCACTCACAACAAATTCTCTCTCTTTAAGAACACCACTCTCTTTCTTCTCTCTTCTTTCCTCCGTACACTCACATAACTCATATTTTCTAGTTTTTCACCACAAACTAAACCACAATCTCTCTCCTTAAAAACAACTTCACCCAATAATAAAAAGGGAAATTGGATTTAAATAATCCGAACTTTCACCTGTTGGCCAATAACACTCCGAACTTTCAGTTTGGCCAGCAGCACTCTCAACTTTCATCCTATTTTCCCAAAACACTCCCAAACTAACATATCACTAACCAAGTTAGTTTTTAAGTTTTATTTATTACACAAACAGTCCCTGTAGTTATAATTTACTAGTTTTAAGTTTTATTTATTACACAAACAGTCCCTGTAGTTATAAAAAAAAATCATAAAAATAAAAAAAAAATCTAAAAATTCAAAAAAATCAAAAAAATTCAAAAAAAATCAAAAAAATTCTAAAAAAAAAAAAATCTAAAAAAAATAAAAAAAAATCATAAAAATTCTAAAAAATATCAAAAAAATTCTAAAAAAATCATAAAAAACCGTTTCAACCCGTACCGTTTCGACGCGAACTGTTTCGACGCGTACCGTTTCGACCCGGACCGTTTCAACCCGTACCGTTTCCACCCGGACCGTTTCGAACCGTACCGTTTCGAACCGGACCATTTCGAACCGTACCGTTTCGACCCGGACCGTTTCGACGCGTACCGTTGAAACGGTCCGGGTCGAAAACGGTACGGGTCGAAACGGTACGCGTCGAAACGGTACGGTTCGAAACGGTACGGGTCGAAAACGGTACGGGTCGAAACGGTCCGGGTCGAAACGGTACGGTTCGAAACGGTCCGGGTGGAAACGGTACGGGTCGAAACGGTCCGGGTCGAAACGGTACGCGTCGAAACAGTTCGCGTCGAAACGGTACGGGTCGAAACGGTTTTTTATGATTTTTTTTATATTTTTTAGAATTTTTATGATTTTTTATGATTTTTTTAGATTTTTTTTTATATTTTTTAGAATTTTTTTGATTTTTATGATTTTTTTGAATTTTTTTGAATTTTTATGATTTTTTTTATAACTACAGGGACTGTTTGTGTAATAAATAAAACTTAAAACTAGTAAATTATAACTACAGGGACTGTTTGTGTAATAAATAAAACTTAAAAACTAACTTGGTTAGTGATATGTTAGTTTGGGAGTGTTTTGGGAAAATAGGATGAAAGTTGAGAGTGCTGCTGGCCAAACTGAAAGTTCGGAGTGTTATTGGCCAAGAGGTGAAAGTTCGGATTATTTAAATCCAATTTCCCTAATAAAAACACCAAAAAAATTGCCACATCACCAAAAACACATCTCAAATATGCCTTATTGGTGATGCTCTAAGTATTAGAGTACAATTCCGACCCGTTGTTTAATTTGAGTGAACACTGAACATGTATGAACCCGAATGCATACATTTTTATTAGGGTCCATGGTATGGTTTCGGGGAGTTAAGCGGGGAGTGGTTTCACCGCACGGTGAATGATTGCCGGTCCATCGGTGAGTGGGGATGAGTAGGGAGGGGTGTTTTTGGGGTATAGTCACCGATACAGGAAGAGGAGAGAAGGAGGAGGGAAGGGGGTTTAATGGTGGGTCTCAACCCCTTTCAACCAATCACAATTTTTTTTTTAAATTCTTTACCATTCTCTAGGTGTTTGAACTATACCCTCTGATTGAGTGTAAATGGGGAGTGGGGGGGGGGGGGGGGTTGACATGGCATGCTATTATTGGATAGAGAATAACTCAAACACCCTAGAGTGATTAAACCATACCCTCCACTCCACCCGTATTAAGTTATATATAAATTAAGTGCTTAGATAAGTGATTATGTGATTCTATAACACGTTAAAACATAACACGTCAAAAGAAGTATTAAAACATATTTTTATCACCTAAAAAGGCATAATTAGTATTTTAATCATTTTTAAAATTTATACACAATATATATATATATAGAGGGAGACACCCAATTAAGTCACAAAGATAGATATATAGATCTGCATGGGTAGATTCTAGACGGAGAAAACAATGGATGGTGAAAATAGTCCATTATTTGAAACAAAGAGAGCAAAAGGGAGGAAGCTACACAAGGTGTTTGCAACGACGGTGTTAGTGAGTATTGTATGGATTTGGATATACAGAGCTACACAACAGCCACCGTTAGCGGCAGTTTCCGGGGGGCGGAGCTGGTGGTGGACGGGGATGTTTATGGCGGAGCTATGGTTCGGTCTGTATTGGGTGTTGACTCAGTCGGTTCGATGGAATCCCACGTACCGGCACACCTTCAAACAACGACTCTCACAAAGGTTAACCATCTCCATTTAGTTAACCATTTTAAGTTTCATTATAGTCCCTGTGGTTTGGGTCATTTCGTCAGGTTAGTATAGAGGTTTCATTTTTCGCATGTGTGTCCAAAAAGATTTAACCGTTGCCATTTTAGTTCACTGGGTTAACTTCATACATTTTTTCTGTTAACGAGAAGGATAATTTGGTCATTTTATATGTAATTCTGTAAACTAGAAGAGCAATTCGGCCATATAAAATGGCCGAATTGCTCTTCTCGTTAACAGAAAAAATGGATGAAGTTAACTCAGTGGACTAAAATGACAACAATGAAACCTTTTTGGAACTTACAAACGAAAAATAAAAACTTTGAACTAAACTGGCAAAATGCCCAAACCATATTTAACTCTAATTATTAAAAGGAATGGAAGACAACCTATTTAAGTTTAGATCTACCTTTAGTTTTTTATAATTAAGTTATGTGGGGGTAAAACCACTTGAATAAGTATATATTTAAGTACTATTGTGTTTAGACCTTTTTAAATTTGGACGTTTGCATGTGGGAAGCCTTGTGAATGCTCTGAGTTTATGATTTTATGTTACATAATTACAAAAATGAAATATATTACCAAATTAGGTATTTAGTTTATATTTGTGTAAATATCATATATCTTTATAAAACAAAGTATACATGTTAATATTATTAAGAAAGAAAACCCCATCAAATTATGTAGTCCTACTACTTCTTTATTTATACATATCTTGCATGTTACGGCTCTAGCTCTCAATAATTCCGAAAAAAATAAAAAAAGAATAAGTAAGCAATATCTTAATAAACAAATACTAAACACACACTAACTGTTATATATCTTGACTTTTCTTTGCGTCTATCCCTTTCTCAATCAACTCTTAATTTTTCATCCAAATTCTGCCCAGAAAAAATAAAATATTATTATTATATTATTCAATATTCATTGCATGCGGACAGAAGTATATACTCTCCATAAATTTCATATATGCATAAAAAATAGTAAAAAGTCGATTAACTTTTATATTTTAATATAGTTCTAATGATACACGAAATAATTTTACGTAAATCAGATACAATACCAAAGGATGGCATTTTTATGATTTTTTATAACATCAGTGACATGACGGAACTAACCTATTAAATCAGGGGTATCCAAACTGTTATACTATCCTCAGTGGCGGACCCAGGATTTTTTTCCAATGGGGTCCACTTTTTTCGGTGTCCAGATTTTTCACAACGTAACGCTAGAATTTTCGGGTCGGGGTGCTGCGACCAACTAGTTCTTAAACCTATAATTAATACCATCAGAAGTGCCTAATGATTCACATAAGTTCGATTTTAAAAACATTATTTGTAACTTATTTTTCAAGATTTTGTTGTTAGTCGTGTTTATTTTTGTTAATTAATTCAGAAAAATTGAAGTAATTTTAACACTATTGTAGACATTCGATCCGGGAGTTCAACGACAAAAAAATAACATTAGCAATAAGCACATACTTCGCAGCCTACGTAAGAAATGTACTCCTAAAACATGAGACGTTATTTTGAATTCAAAAAAATAGTAAATAGGATCGAACGTTGTGGCGGTACAACACGAATAAATATACAAGTCTTATTAATGTTGAACAATACATCTCTTTTTTGTAAACCTTCCTAATATAAATGTGTACACTATGTTTATTTGTTTATACACTTTTCGGTGGGATATACATGAACGTGGCTAACTAGATTGACATGGATGAATTAAAAGTTTAAAGCTAACAAAAATAAATAATAAAATTGTAAGTTGATAATTTTTTACTAAAGGGACATATCAGTTAGACATTTGTATTTATTTTTAAAAGAATTACCAATTTAGTGTGTGATAATGTGATAGGAATTTAGTCTTAAAGAAATTTATATGAAAAAATATGTTACTTCTAAATTTACGGTTTCAAATTTAGAAATGTGTGTCCTATAAATTATCTTTCACAGCAGTTCACTTTTACTTAAATATTGAAACTTACCAAAACTAATTAACTACCCATCACTAGTACAAAGAAACAAACAACTCAAAATCTGCAAATTAATATGGGAACCGGGAAATTTAACAAAAAAGGGAGGTGAAGGGTCTCGAACCCAAGGCTTTTGGTTTAAATGGGAAGAGGTTTGCCACTTCTACAAGCTTTGGTTTAATACTATGGGGTCCCTAGAAATATTTTTATGGGATCCTTTAAAAAAAATTTATATCGTCTCTACTACTTTTTAAAAAAAGATTGGGGTCCTGGGACCCCGACCCGCTAAGGGTGGGTCCGCCCCTGACTATCCTATTATTATGGTTAGGGGTATTCTCGTATTTTTTAGGGGTATTTTTTGTATAAAAACGAAAAAAATAACACTGTAAATAGGCGGTTGAGCCGTAGCCCGTGCTACGGCTGCTTATATTGTGGTTCCGCATTGTAACTAATTTGTATGGCAACAGGTACGAACACCAACTGCCGCGGGTGGACATATTTGTATGCACGGCTGACCCCAAAATCGAGCCACCAATGATGGTGGTCAGCACTGTTTTATCCGTGATGGCGTATGACTACCCGCCGGAGAAGCTCGCCGTCTATCTCTCGGACGATGGTGGCTCTGAACTTACCTTCTATGCTCTCACTCAAGCTGCCATATTCTCCAAGCATTGGCTACCGTACTGTAGAAACTACAAGATCGAGCCACGCTCTCCGGTTGCCTATTTTAAATCAGCATCTCGTCCTTCAAACACGAAACACGATCAAGATTACACCAATATTAAGGTAATCATATCCCGTTAGGACTCTAGCTGAAATGTTGGGCTTAGGCTCGGAAACTCAAAAGCTCGCTAGCTCGTCTATTATTTATTATTTTTTTTTTCAATTTGTTATACTTTTTACATGTATTGAAAATTTTTATATGGATAAAAAATTAACATACACAATCTAGAATTTATAAACTACAAAACTAATAAATTATATATATTAAAATTGGGTTATGACTTTGCTTATAATTTATAAATAATAAAATTTGGGTTTTAATTTAAACGAGCTATGTAACGCGATGGCTTACCTTGGCTTGGGCTAAGCTCGTTAACAAATGCGCCAATTTCAATTGATCCACGAGGCGCAAGCTTTCCTTATATTACATGATTAATTTTTCGTTTGAAATGCAGAAATTATTCGAAGAAATGGAGGATCGAATCGAAAATGTGATGAACAATGGAAGAGTTCCTGATGAATTGCGCTTAGAACACGAAGGATTTGCAGAATGGGATTCGTTTACATCTCCAAAAGATCATGCCGCTATCGTTCAAGTAAACGCTTGAATTTTAAGTATTATATCACATTGTTTTCCAACTCAAATCTTGATTATTAAAATTCAAATCAATGATCATGTTTAATCCATGAAACTCTTGTGTTTTTTTTTTCCAGATTTTACTTGATCAAAATGAAGATGCACAAAGGCAAAGCCTTCCAAAATTGGTATATTTGGCTAGGGAAAAGAGACCAGATCATTTCCATAACTTCAAAGCTGGAGCCATGAATGCATTGGTAAGTATTTATCATTATTTAGGGTGGAGTTATTGTAAAAAAGACCAAAAGTGTGAGAAAAGTAAGAAAGAATCTCAGCCATTAGATCTAAATTAATTGAAAAGGGTATAATTGTAAATGCATTAACAAATTCAAATATGGTAATCCTTGATTTAAGGATTTGGAGAGAGAAAATCCTTGATTTAAGGACTTATAACCGTCCATAATCAGAGCATGTTCATGACATGGTGTTTTAAATAAATTCATAGTTCAATTCATGGTGTTTTTACAAAAATAATATAACACCATTCAGTAAACAAAATATAACACCATTCAGTACACAAAATAACACCATTCAGTACAAGATATAACACCATTCAGTAAACAAAAAATAACATCATTCAGTAACGAAAATATAACACCAATCAGTAAACAAAAATATAACACCATTCAGTAACGAAAAATATAACACCATTCAGTAACGAAATATAACACCATTCAGTAACGAAATATAACACCATTCAGTAACAAAAAAATAACACCATTCAGTAAATAATATAACACCATTCAGTAACGAAATATAACACCATTCAGTAACGAAAAAAAACACCATTCAGTAACGAAAAAAAACACCATTCAGTAAAAGAAAAAAACACCATTCAGTAAAAGAAAAAAACACCATTCAGTAAAGAATATAACACCTCTGTATCATCTTCTCCACTTCCGGCACCACCACTGCCGCTCCGCCGCCGCTGTCGTGTAGGGAGAGAGATCCGCACCACCACTGCCGATCCGCACCACCACTGCCGATCCGCATCACCACTTCCGGCACCACCACTGCCGCACCACCACTGCCGCTCGCCGCCGCTGTTCGAGCGATTAGAGAGATAGACGAAATTGTAGAGAGAGAGAGAGAGAAACTGTTCGATCGATTGGAGAGAGAGATCGGAATTGTAGGGATTTTGATTTACAGTTTCCTATTTTGAATGGATATAAAGACTTTATTACCCCTAGAATTTTCAATTCAGTCCAAAAAATAAAACAAATTTTACAATTTGGTCCCTATTAATCTCAACCATTAGATCAAAGATCTAATGGTGTAGATTCTTTCTTACCTTTCTCACACTTTTGGTCTTTTTTACAGGATCCTTTACCTCATTATTTAATTAGTTTCATATTTTGTTTTGAATTAGTTATGTGTGAATTTTAAAATAAAAAATTATATATGATTTTATCCGGTTTTTACCAGTCTGAGAAGTGTCTGACAAGTGGTGGATCATTAAGAGAACCGGTTCGATGACCTGTCTGGTTGTAAAAAAATAAAAAGCATTGCGGGTTTGAATTATATATATACATTTCAAATTGGCCTATATATTTTTCCAAAAAAAAATGTTTTATTTGTTAGTTAAGATATTAATTTCTTAAATAATGAGAATTTACTAAATAGTCATTGATTTTATTATTACAACTTCAAGCAACATAAGTACATTCAAACACTATTTTTTACAACCCGTTTTGTTACAACAAATTATTCATTTTCTGGATCTCATGACAACATGATGGTTTAATGTAGATAAGGATATCTTCGAAGATAAGCAATGGCCCGATAATTCTCAATGTGGATTGTGACATGTACTCAAATAACAGTGATACCGTGAGAGATGCTCTTTGCTTTTTCATGGATGAAGAAAAAGGCCACGAGATTGCTTTCGTTCAGTACCCTCAATGTTTTGAAAACGTTACGAAAAATGAAGTTTATGGTGGTTCCATGAGAGTACTCCGTGAGGTAATATAAGTTTCTAATTAAGAGGTGACAAAATAACTGGGTCGGGTTAGTTGGATAACTAGTCGAAAATGAATAAAATAAAAGTCTTGTATGAGTTGAAATGGGCCCACTCATGTTGACGCAAAGACACATTTTGTCCAAAGTTTTATTCTAAGACTCATATTGTCAAAAGTTTATAAAAAAAACCATAGTATTTCTTTATAGTCTTGTGTTTTTTTAATAAAGTAGCACACTTTCGATCGGTTTCCTTTTTAGATGATGTTTTGGTTTCACCTGTTTGATCAGTAAAAGATAAAACAAAACGAAATCGACCGATTTGTAAGTAAACAAGCCAAATTTTAACTATAGATATTATTATTGAGTTGGAACGTCTTTATACAAACATGTTTTGTTGATTAATGAAGGTAGATTTTCACGGTTTGGATGGAAATGGTGGGCCGTTGTATGTTGGAACGGGTTGCTTTCACCGAAGAGATATTCTGTTAGGAAAAAGCTTTGATGGTGAAAGTAGAATCGATTGGAAAATGGAGAATGATCACAACGAGACACCAGAAAACAAGACCGAAGAACTAAAGAATCTTGCGAGCTGCACCTACGAGATTGACACCGAATGGGGCAAAGAGGTTATAAGCAGTCTTCTTTGTGTTGCTTACAATATTCTTAGTTATCAAAAGTTTATATTCATTTGTTTTGTGTCGGGTTGATAGGTTGATGGGTTAAGCTAATATATGCATCCATGTCAAATAACCCTAACCCGAACACACTTAAAAATCTAAACATGGCCCGGTAATCCATTTATCTAAATAAGGTTAATTGGTTGGCGGGTTGTGATCAAAATATAAACGAATCATAAATGGGTTAGCGGGTTATAATAAACGGGTTGACCTTATAAAACATTTTTTTAGCCTATCTAATCTTAGATGGATTGGCGAGTCGACATGTCTAATCTGAAACGGATTAAACTGAGTTGAACAAGTCAACCCAAACATGACCCTACTTAGACATGACACACTATAGTTTATAAAAAAAAAGGTAACTATTTTTGAGAAAGCATTATGGGCCAACCCAGCCCAGCCCGTTTCAGAAAGTAACAGAATTATCTGTTTGTATACGTGACCCAACCCATCCGATCTGATCATCTTGCCTCCTCTAGCAAGTTGACATTGCATTGCAATGTGTTTTTGTGTAACAGATGGGCTTGAAATACGGGTGTCCTGTCGAGGATGTGATAACGGGCCTATCGATCCACTGCCGAGGCTGGAAATCAGTGTTTTACAATCCAAAACGACATGCGTTTCTAGGTGTTTCTGCAACCACAGTTGACCAGACCCTCGTGCAGCATAAACGGTGGTCTGAGGGTGATCTATTGATTTTGCTCTCAAAATATAGCCCGGCTTGGTACGGGCTCGGAAAGGTTAACCCTGGTCTCATAATGAGCTATCTGATATACTGCTTATGGTCCCCTTCCTCTGTGCCAACTCTATATTACTCCATTGTCCCTTCACTTTGTCTCCTTAAAGGGGTTCCACTTTTCCCAGCGGTATGTCATCTATTTATCATTTTTTTGTTCATGTTAAATTTGTGTATAACTAGACGAAACTTGGGATGGCGTTGGGCCGGGTTTTGGTAATCCAAATCCCATACCTTTCGGACACCTGTTATTACCCATCGGGCTTGTATGTAATATGCCCCTAGGTATCGGGTATACATGCTTATAGTCTTCATTCGGTTAAAAATTACCAGTTTGGAAGCCCGTTACCCAAAACCTGATATTAAACTCATATAAAAAAACTGAATTAAAATATTAAATATAAGTATATAACTACACTTCTTATAAATCTCTAAATTTAATAATTTTTAAGTTTCTAGCTTGAATATACCTTACATTATATTTATAAGATTATTTAATATGAGCAAACGCTTCAGGTAATCAGGTGGGTACACTACTAGAAAAATTAAAATTTCTGACACCGTTTTTCGTAGGAAATGCGTCACAACTCGCGATTTTCTACGAATTTGTGACAAAATGCATATGTAGGAAAACCACTCGTAGGAAACTGGTTTCTTACGCATTTTCTACGCATTTTCCTACCTATTTCTGACAGAAAAGGGCTGTCACAAATTGCTACACATTTTCTACGCATTTTTCTACCCATTTAATTTAACGGAAGTTAATTTTTAGTTTTTGCTACACAATTGTGACAAAATGATACGTATCACCTAATACTTTACTGGTCCCAAACCCGAAAGTATAATATATAACTAATCTCATGCAATATCCAGGTGACAAGTGGATGGTTCCTCCCATTTGCATACATCATAGTCACCATCACTGCTTTCGACTACCTCGAATTTCTCAGGTGCGGCGGCACCACCAAAGGGTGGTGGAACGACCGGAGAATATGGCTCTACAAACGGACAAGCTCGTACCTTTTCGCGTTACTTGACACCATATTGGGTTCGGACTTGTCATTTGTAATCAGCTCAAAAGTGATGGATAACGATGTTCAAGCGAGATACGAAAAAGAAATGATGGAATTCGGCGTGTCATCGCCTTTAACGACGACTGTGGCAACGATATCGATGCTCAATCTTGTGTGTTTTGTCGGGGTCGTTATGAAATCTATGTTGATGGATAAGGTAACTAGGGGAGTGTACTATGAGACCATGGCAGTTCATGTTGTACTTTGTGGTGCATTGGTTTTACTCAACATACCATTGTACTGGGCTCTTTTTGTTCGTAAAGATAAAGGGAAGATCCCGGATTCTGTTACAGTTAAAGCGGTTGTTCTTGCTTTGTTTATTTCTACTGTTTTCTTTTTTCTATAGTTATATTCAATATTGATATTGGTACGATGAAATCTATTTGGGTCGCCTTGGCACCTTTTTAATAATTATACTTTGTAATACTAATTATGAATGTTTTTCGTAATCGGATTGTGATGTGCATGAGTGTTATTAGTTTTTAATGTATATTTTAAGCCCTTTTTACACGTTAGTCAAGTTTTAAATTTATAAAACACGATATTTTACTAACACCAAACACACATATGGGCAAGTGCACCCATCATAAGCGTAGTATAGTGTTGGCAAGATACCGAGGTCGTCCAAGGACACAAGAGCTTTTAGTACCGGTTTATCTTCAACGTCTAATCAAATCAAAAGTTAGAAAATTGTTTTTAAACTAGAAAAATAAAAACTAACTAAAATGCAGAAAAATAAAAATAAAAACAGATAGACAAGATAAATCACTTGGCTCTGACTCGTGTTTAGTGTAACATTTGATTATTTCCGTACTTTTTAAGAGATTATCTTAGTTATTGTAGTAGGCCCCTGATAGAAACTGGAAAATTTGATTAATAAAAATAGGGAAAACAAGGGATAGTTAGCCTGATTCGAGATAGGCAAATCTCCAAACACAAGACACGATAATTAATAAAAACTGGACAAAGAAAATAGATGACTAAAGGCCTATTTATTCTTGAGGATTGCTGGAAGTTTCCCCTTATTTTAGCCTTTGAAATAGTTGCTGAAATCATGGCTGCTGAAATCATGGGATAATATCTTAATTATGCAGGGAGATAATTGTGCATTTGATTGAGAGGATCAGTTTGGATCCATCCAATTTGGTTCTTATCATTACTTCCCGCCTGGTAAAACGACTTGTCCTCAAGTCGATTATCCAATAGTTGTGCCAAGCGATAAGCCATTCAATTATAGGTTGACACGCTTCATAAACCAATACGTTAGCCCAACCAGATTGTGGTTGTAGGTCGGGCCTGGCCACGACATTCGGTGGACTATGGTGGTTGTCCTTCACGTCTCCGCTACCATCTCTCCGATTTGCAGCTTCTTTGGGAAGCTTGGGAACCGTCTTCTTCCCTACCACTTGTGGGTCCTTCCTTACATGATCTAGATCCAAAACTTCAGCACCTTTGGTTGAGTGATGAAGAGTAATCTGGATAGGACCATCGTCTTTAGGCGCCTTTACATTTGGAATGAAATCATCATCTTCATCGCCTTCGATTTCTTGATCTTTTGGCGATTGACTTCGGTAATCAACCCGCTCAAACTTCTGGTGATTCTCAATGACTTCGGGATCTAGATCATCTGGGTCGAAACTTGTGTGCATGATCATCTGATTCTTGATTTCTTCACAGTAACTGCCATCCCTGGTCATTTGAGTCTTGATTACTGCAACATCATCCTTCATGGCTGCAATATCATCCTTCATGGTTGCTAAGATGGCGTCTAATCGTGCCGAAATCACTGATAACTGGGCAGAGTTAACCAAATTCCGGGTTGTAAGCGTCATTCGACTTCCCGGCAATGGAACCAAATGATAGAAACTAGAAAATTTGATTAATAAAAATAGGGAAAACAAGGGATAGTTAGCCTGATTCGAGATAGGCAAATCTCCAAACACAAGACACGATAATTAATAAAAACTGGACAAAGAAAATAGATGACTAAAGGCCTATTTATTCTTGAGGATTGCTGGAAGTTTCCCCTTATTTTAGCCTTTGAAATAGTTGCTGAAATCATGGCTGCTGAAATCATGGGATAATATCTTAATTATGCAGGGAGATAATTGTGCATTTGATTGAGAGGATCAGTTTGGATCCATCCAATTTGGTTCTTATCAGCCCCTCTTTTGAAGGTGACGTTACCCTCAACCCAGTAGTTTGAGTCAGCAAGGATACAATCCTAAAGGGTCGGATTATTGAAAGATAATTAATTAAGTTATTAATGCATATTATGGTAGGCCCCGCTTTTGAAGGTGACGTTACCCTCGGCTAAGTAGTCTGAGTCAGCAGGGATACAGTCCTAAGTAGCCGGGTTAAAGTATTAATAGTAGCTTACATATGAGGGGATCAAAGAGTTTGGACCCCCGCCATCCAATACCGATGGGTATTGAAGGAGGTCCTACTAAATTTGACCCAGGTCCTTGCAGGATCTATACACTGAACAAGGCAAGACTCTTACCAAACCGTTCCCTTAACCCCCGACCAGGTAGCCAACATACCTCCATATAGACCGTGGAGATATGAATGGTGAAAATCTTTTATTTTATATAGACAGTAAAATAATGCCAAGACACCACGGACAAACGATAAGGAAGAATCACCTTCAACATAAGAAACTAGTTATTAAAGTCATTAATACATAACCAAGTAAAAAGTGCGAAAAAATTAAAAATAAAAAGTATTACACTAGACATTTGTCTTCACCAAGTGATGTAAGAGACTTAGGAAACATGGCCTTTGATTGTCAAGAACTCTTACGATCAATCTTGGATCCTGAGACGACTCACACACTCTATGATGGACAATGGGTGATGGTGGTGGATGATGGTGTTGTGATAGTGGTGGGTGGTGGGTGAAGTGTGAGAGAGGTGGTGTGCCAAGGGATGGTTTGCAAATGAGCCAAGCACCACTATTTATAGCCTGAACAGCAGCTCGGGCACGGCCCCGTGTCCATCCTCTTTTATTCCTTCATTAATTGCAGTTTGTCTGCATTAGTTGACCACGCCCCCGTGTTCACTGGGCACGCCCCCGTGTGCAGAAGCATATCTGTACTATCAAGATTTCCTTAGATTCTGCGAATCTTAGAGTTGACCACGGCCCCGTGTCCGCTGGGCACGCCCCCGTGGTGGGTGATAGAAGCTTCTATAGCTTTGTCTTTTATGCTGGCACTTGGGCACGCCCCCGTGTTCACTGGGCACGGGGCGTGTTCAGTCTTCTTGATTTTGCTTGGGAAGATGCTATCGGGGGGGTCGGACATGTCACGTTTGTTCATTTTCTTGTATTTATGTTAGATTTAGCTGCCTTTTTGCTTCTTTTGTTAATTTGAGCTCATTTAATCCTGAAAATACAAAAAGAAGACAAAACCACACTTTTTCCAACATTAGTACTAAAAATGGTTAGTTTTATGCCACAATTGATGTAATTTATATGTTGCATTTTGTGCACATCAAATACCCCCACACTTGAATCTTTGCTTGTCCTCAAGCAAAACTCTTTATAATGTGCCTTTACACTCCCAAATGGAATGGGTAGAAGAGAAGGTTTTTGGGCTTGTCATAGAGTGTCGGGATTTCCAAGATTCTTTATTAAGTTTTATTTTTATTAATTTACAATTCTTTTCGTCATGATTTATTTAAAACATTACATAAGATAAATTACTTATTAGGGCATAACATGCCTTTTTAAAATTTCATTTATATACAAGTTCACATACCTCACGGGGATCACTCAACACTCGGCCGAAGATGTATGTTAGAGAATCACTCGAGAGCGGCATGGAACTTACTCCTACCATAGGCTTGCCAAGCAATCAATCCTCCTCCTTTTTAACTATATACCTTTGTAAATATCAAGAGGACTTTTGGGTGAATGGTTAGGCTTGGGTTAAAGGTAGGTGGTTGGGTTAGTGGTTAGTAGAAAAGGGCGAAAAGCGTAAAAAACATCGGTTTTCGTGAGACTTTTTATTTTTGCAATTTTTATTTTGATGAAGACATTATTCAAACAAAGTTATTTTTGATGAACTTGCTTGTTTATTTCTTTTGCTTCATCATCAACATTTTTTTTTGAAAAGTCATACGAAAAACCGAGCTTGTTACTAAAACAAAGGGTTAAAAATAAAAATGGTTTTAGTGGGTGAAAGGGTGTTTGTTTTTAGGTTAAGAAATGAAAAGTTTTAGGCTAAAAAAGGTTAACTAGGGGGATTTTGGGTAGGTGGTAAAAAAAAAGAAAAAATAATGGTGTAGAAATGAAAAAGGGTTAGTCCTAATGCCTCTATCATTTACTTACTCTGGTATAAGTTGGTAAGGACCGGGAATGTATCGTCGTGGCAAGTTCTAGAGTCGTAAGAACCAAACGGCTATTCACACAAGAAACGAAAAATGAGCATTTAGTTTAAAGATATGTATTTGTATGCTCAATAAAGGCTCGAAACTCACTTTTGTGGGAATGAGTTTTTATGTGATCAAGTGTATATAATCAAATTTTAACTAAGCTTGTCATGACGTTTCATAATTTTCTTATGTTGGTTCTTTTTATCACGACGCGTGATTAGCGGTTCCAATAGAGTTTTGTGTAAGGCTTGTAATTAGGACTTGCAAGATTCAAGATTTTAGCATATCCCCCACACTTAAATTAAACATTGTCCTCAATGTGTCCCAAAAATAAATTTTTAGGTTGATTGAATGTGTAAAATGGTGTGAAAAAGCAAAATTTATGTTACTGGGCGTCTGGACACGGCCCCGTGGTGTCCGGACACGGCCACGTGTTCAGATTACCAGTAGCAGAAATGAATAAAGAGAAACAGAAGCCTGGGCACGGGGGCGTGTTCAGTGAGCACGCCCCGTGTCCAGTTACCTGAACTGGGCATTTTCTGCAGATTGTGCAGCACGGGGCCGTGTTGGGCGGGCACGGCCCGTGCTGAACTTGCTGTAATGAAGAAAATTTTGTCGCATGGCCCTGTTTTTGTGCATGGGGTGCTGGTTCAAGTTTCCCTTGTTATCCTTCACCATCTCGAGTGTGTTTTATCCATTTCAACATCATCCAAACACCAAATTAACAAAAACCATCATTCATTAAGTCATAGAGAGAATTACATAATGATCCTAAAAGTTAAAATTCTAGATAAATAGGTCAAAGAAACACAAGAAATCTAAACCAAGAAGTTCAAGCCTAATACTTATTCTATTAGCAAAATTTCCAAAAAGATAATTCCATCGATTGGACGCGGCTTGAAAAACTTCTTTCTCCGGGCATGGGTTCCTCACACGTCGGCGAGCCACTACTCTATCTCCCTAGGGAGAAGAAAGGCGGGCTCATTGGCATTGGCTTGAGGGGGTGTAACCTCCACCGGGACTTCTTGTAGATCTTCAAGAGGAGTTCCACTGGAATGTCGTCCCATTCGGTCGGGTTGTTGATTCCAAGTGCTAAGTTCCAATCCTCTTGAGGGAGGATTGGTTCCATGGGAGGTGTCACAAGAATGTTCAACCTCTGGTGCAAGAGGTTGATTGCTTGAAAACTGTTTTCCAACCCCACCGTAAGATAATTTATACGGTCTATTAGGACCTCCTCAACCAACGTCATCTCATCAAGAGCCTCACGTAATGCCATTACGTAGCGTACGAGAGTTACTTCAATTTATGGCCTTATTTCCCTTCGACTGTTTCTGGAGTGCACAGAAGAGGTTCCACTATTTTGACTAGACATTCTACGAAAACACACCAAAAATAATTCATTTGAATGGAACAGTATCTCCGGACACGGCCCTGTGCTCAATGAGCACGGCCCCATGTTCACCTTCCTGCTGATTTTCGGAACAAGAAATCTTGGAGTTTCAAATTATTTTACCAACTTATGAAGCATTTTTGAGCAGAAATAACTTAAAACAATGTTATACAACTTATTTTTAACAAGATTCCTTGAACAAAAACCCAACAAACATCACAACAAAGCTTGGAATCATGGTGATCTCAAACTTCAATGGAGGTGTTGAAGCAAGAAAGATGAAGAAGAAGGCAATGGATAAAAGAGGAAAGGACAAGATGGTTGTTAGAACCTTCTTTTAGAAAATACCTAGGATGGTAGGTGAGAAGATCCTTTCAAATCTCTGTCCCTGGATGGTCCAAATGTGCAGGATTCTTGGCTGCATTTATAGAAAACGACATCATGCTGGACACGGCCCCGTGTCGGCTGGACACGGCCCCGTGTGCAGGCAAGATCCTGACACATTTTGTCCGTATTCTAACAAAAAGTCAGAAATGAATCTTTTGGTGGACACGGGGGCGTGTTGACCTGGGCACGGCCCCGTGTCGAAAGGCTGATTTATGAAGTTAGTCTATTTTTAAGGAACTTATCCGGATCGGGCGGTTCCTTACTGGATGGAACAACCCCAAAGTGCCTAAGATACCTTAATTGCTCTAGATTAAGACGGGAACGCAAGAGGTTGTCGGTGAGGGTGATTCCTATGCTATGTGTAGGTGGACAAGTCCAACCCTTTTTCGGGCTCTCGTTAAAGAAGGTGTATGCTGAATCGCTCAGGTCTATGTATGCATCGAACGAAGTCGATGGGGAGTCCTTCACGGCACAATCGACACAGGGACGACTATCGCTCAAGTCCTCACTAGAGTTAGAGGTAACATCGGGAACAACGAAGTTGTTTTTATTTGAATGTGATCCCAACAATTCTTCTTGGTTATCGTCTTGAGATAAATTATTGAAATCCATCTTAAGTTCTTCTAACCAATTAAGAATTAGATATTCCAATTGAAATAGTTCATCAAGAAGCATTTCTCCTAGAAGATTCGGTTAAGAGCATTCGAGGGAGAGATAGTGATTATTTTTACTTTCGCCCCCCTTAAGGCTACGGGAAAACGATGGGTCTATATAGTGGGGCTTATAATTTAGAAAATAACATTCTAATTATTTATGGAAACCACCACATATTTGACACTACGAACCATAAGAGTGCCGAAAGTAAAAAATATCAGTATCACTCATGTTTGTGTCAGAAATTACCAACCGTCGGGATCTTACGGTTCTGTTTTCAGTAACTGAAACTTGGGCACGGGGCGTGTTGAGTGGGCACGGCCCCGTGTTCAGCTTACTGTCTGACTTAAAACAGGATTGCCAGTTCCAATGATTGGGCACGGGGCGTGTTCAGCGAGCACGACCCGTGCTGAGTTCTGCAGAAGCTGAAAAACTAAGAAAATCCTAAAAAAACAGAAAATAAAAAAAAAACGGTTAGGCCGCTGATTCCTAACTTTCTTAAAATCCTTGTGTCCCCGGCAACGGCGCCAAAAACTTGATGTGCGTGAGTGTTATTAGTTTTTAATGTATATTTTAAGTCCTTTTTACACTTTAGTCAAGTTTTAAATTTATAAAACACGATATTTTACTCACACCAAACACACATATGGGCAAGTGCACCCATCGTGAGCGTAGTATAGTGTTGGCAAGATACCGAGGTTGTCCAAGGACACAAGAGCTTTTAGTACCGGTTTATCCTCAACGTCTAATCAAATCAAAAGTTAGAAAAATGTTTATAAACTAGAAAAATAAAAACTAACTAAAATGCTGAAAAATAAAAATAAAAACAGATAGACAAGATAAATCACTTGGCTCTGACTCGTGTTTGGTGTAACATTTGATTATTTCCGCACTTTTTAAGAGATTATCTTAGTTATTGTAGTAGGCCCCTCTTTTGAAGGTGACGTTACCCTCAACCCAGTAGTTTGAGTCAGCAAGGATACAATCCTAAAGGGTCGGATTATTGAAAAATAATTAATTAAGTTATTAATGCATATTATGGTAGGCCCCTCTTTTGAAGGTGACATTACCCTCGGCTAAGTAGTCTGAGTCAGCAGGGATACAGTCCTAAGTAGCCGGGTTAAAGTATTAATAGTAGCTTACATATGAGGGGATCAAAGAGTTTGGACCCCCGCCATCCAATACCGATGGGTATTGAAGGAGGTCCTACTAAATTTGACCCAGGTCCTTGCATGATCTATACACTGAACAAGGCAAGACTCTTACCAAACCGTTCCCTTAACCCCCGACCAGGTAGCCAACATACCTCCAAATAGACCGTGGAGATATGAATGGTGAAAATCTTTTATTTTATATAGACAGTAAAATAATACCAAGACACCACGGACAAACGATAAGGAAGAATCACCTTCAACATAAGAAACTAGTTATTAAAGTCATTAATATATAACCAAGTAAAAAGTGTGAAAAGATTAAAAATAAAAGTATTACACTAGACACTTGTCTTCACCAAGTGATGTAAAGAGTCTTAGGCAAACATGGCCTTTGATTGTCAAGAACTCTTACGATCAATCTTGGATCCAGAGAGGACTCACACACTCTATGATGGACAATGGATGATGGTGGTGGATAATGGTGTTGTGATGGTGGTGGGTGGTGGGTGTGAGAGAGGTGGTGTGCCAAGGATGGTTTGCAAATGAGCCAAGCACCCCTATTTATAGCCTGAACAGCAGCTCGAGCACGGCCTCGTGTCCATTGAGCACGGCCCAGTGTCCATCCTCTTCTCTTCCTTCATTAATTGCAGTTTGTCTGCATTAGTTGACCACGCCCCCGTGTTTGCTGGGCACGCCCACGTGTTCGCTGGGCACGCCCCCGTGTTCGCTGGGCACGCCCCCATGTGCAGAAGCATATCTGTACTATCAACATTTCCTCAGATTCTGCGAATCTTAGAGTTGACCACGGCCCCGTGTCCGCTGGGCACGCCCCCGTGGTGGGTGATAGAAGCTTCTATAGCTTTGTCTTTTATGTTGGCACTTGGGCACGCCCCCGTGTTCACTGGGCACAGGGCGTGTTCAGTCTTCTGTCTTCTTGATTTTGCTTGGGAAGATGCTGTCGGGGGGGTCGGGCATGCCACGTTTGTTACTTTTCTTGTATTTATGTTAGATTTAGCTGCCTTTTTGCTTCTTTTGTTAATTTGAGCTCATTTAATCATGAAAATACAAAAGGAAGACAAAAACACACTTTTTCCAACATTAGTACTAAAAAATGGTTAGTTTTATGCCACAAATGATGTAATTTATATGTTGCATTTTGTGCACATCAGACTGTCATCAAACTGTTTAATTGTTGGCTCGTTTCAAGGATCGGATGACGTTATAAATAATAAAACGTGGAACACTTTATTTTTCGGTGTGTATTTGAATATCAACTAAATATGAAGTCGTAAATAAACAAAATACAGCCCACGAAGGAGCAGGGGCGCAACATAGGGGGCCACTGACTTTCGCTCAGTAGTGTCCTGTATATAGTTTTCGTATAAAATTTTTTAGTTATATACGTTTTCGACCCTCCGGGTTTACAATTTTTTAGGTATATACGTTTTCGACCACCGATCAGAAATCTCAAGCTTCACTACTACGAAGGAGTAAATAGAATATTATACATATATATATATATATATATATATATATATATATATATATATTGTGGAGGGTTCAAATGAGAAGAATTTTTTTGTAAGAAGAAAAAAGAAGATGTTTCAACCAATAAGAATGCTTCATTTTACTTCATTTAATATTTTCATTTAATTTTAATATAAGGGTATATTGGTAAACTTACATAAATCATTAATTTGTAATCTTCCCCTTTAATAACTAACTAAATTAAATTTGTAACTCCTTTTCAAAATATAAATCATTAATTTGTAATCTTTGGGTATGGGAACGAATCAAAAGGATGTGGGTCATCAATTTTCGGGGAGTTACACTTATTTTGAGTTTTGAATCATCTCTTGGAGCCATTACCATTGATCTTTCATCACCAACCTACCTACCATTATCTCTAACATCCGAAGCAAGATCCGAATCAATTCCACTTGCATTCCATTAACCCTAATTATCATTCATCCTTCAATCCATTCATTATCAAACAACCATTCCAAACCCTAACCACCATTTTCACCACTTCAAAGCTTCAAGATGATGATGTTCAAGTTCTCAATTTCCGGTGATAGCATTCGTCCTTCCATGAGCGGCTAATTCTTGGAGGTTTCACCCCGGTGTAGGTTTTTGTAAGTTCTTAGGTTTTAAACATTGTACTTGAGATTCGGTTTATGACAAGTTGTGATTTGATTTTGAAACCTATGATAATTGTCTTGCATTGGTATTGTATTCCTGAATTGTCGAGTGAAGATTAAATTTGACTTTGCGAAATGTTTATGTGCAATTATGCCTTATCTAGGTTAGAGTTTACATGTTCTTGGTAACGAAGTGCATTATGGTCCGTCACTCATGACGTTGATAGCTCTTGGCACCTAAGCCTCATAACACTAAATTTGTTAATCATATTTGCAATTGAATCGAATCTAAAAAGTGTACAAACCCTAGGACTTCAATCACCGAACCGGGTGTGAACCTTGTTTTCTTTATATTGTTCAAACAATCAATTTCATTTCTTGCAATTTGTTAATCATTAGTAGTTAATCAATCCAATTATTTTAGTAATTTTAATTCACATCTTTTCAAATCAACAAAAATACATAAAAACAAGATAGCAAGCTTCATAAGTTGTGACACACCCTTCAATTCATTCAAATCCAATCGCAAACCACATACTCTTCGTGGTTCGACCCCTTACTACCACTAACTATTTGTTAAGGGTAATTTGGGCATATAAATATTATCTTTGACCGGAGCGCGACACTCCGATCATTGACCTTTGAAGTTAGTAGCTTTATCGCGGCTTTGTTCCTTTTATTTTATCAGCATCCCCGAAAATATTTGCTCCACGTGTTCGCTCCTTTTTCTCATAGTTTAGCATTAATGCAAAGCAATTTATGACTCCATCATTAATCCATTTACTTGGTTGTAAATCCATCATTTGAAAATGGCATAACCCAATGTCAGTTGCAGTTTCAAACACCAATTTACTGCAAATAAGACATTATAATTAATAATCTTTACAATTAACCGTATGTCCCCCAAAGAACAAACATACGAGTACACTGTGTAACAAAGCACATACAAATGAGTACACAGGTGTAGACATGAAATACAAATAGTAGATTAATAGAATAATTCACCTTATAGTAGACGTACACATGTGTACACTTTTGGGCAAGCATTACACATGTGTACATAAACGACTCCACAACAAGTCAACCAACCGAAGAGCCTAAAATCAGTTAAAAACATAGCACAATCCATCAATCTATTTAATCAAACTTGTTATTCAACAAAATAAAAAAAAAAGCAAAAATCAGCCTTGTTAACCCCGCTGTACACATGTGTACAGCTAGAATTTTCTACCATCTCACCCGATTTAAAGACAACGTACACAGGTGTAAATCATCGATTATAGGTTATCTAAAGAAAACAAAAGTGCCTACACTCGAATAAAAACAGAGCAACATCACCTAATTTGTTAAATCAACATTCTCCTTCAAAGTAATCTAACATCAAATCGATTTACATAAATGAATCCACAACAAGTCAACCAACCGAAGAGCCTAAAATCAGTTAAAAACATAGCACAATCCATCATTCTATTTAATCAAACTTATTATTCAACAAAATCAAAAAACAGAGCAAACATCACCCTTGTTAACCACGCTGTACACATGTGTACAACGAGAATATTCTACCATCTCACCTGATTTAAAGACAACGTACACAAGTGTAAATCATCGATTATAGGTTATCTAAAGCAAACAAAAGTGCATACACTCGAATAAAAACAGAGCAACATCACCTAATTTGTTAAATCAACATTCTCCTTCAAAGTAATCTAACATCAAATCGATTTACACCTCCTAAAAATCACACCATTGTACCAAATAACTGTAACTAAACAACTTTCAGAACACAATATTCAAGCCCTAACTCCGATTTGATGTTCTTAGTTCATTAATAAAAAGGAACACAACATGCAACTACTTTCTGAAACTTATAAACATTAAGATTTACATTGTGTACCTTTATTGGTTGAAAATCGATTGATTTTTTTTCTGGTGATTGAATGATCAGATGCTGTTCTTCATCGTTTGATTGTCGTCGCCAATGAAGAACAAAAAGAAAGAGGACACGTGATTTTGATTAAAAGAGAAAATCAAGGGATTGATAAACTAACCTATAGATAATTATGGGATTTTACGAAATCAGAGAATATGGAAACCATTTAGTTTCCTGATTTTAAATAACAAATTAATGTATTTACACTTTTACCTTTTTGTTTTTAATAAAACACTAAAACCTAACCAAATAATTACAATCATGCCATCCATTTAAGAACTCAAGATCATAATAATCAATGGTCTAGATCAGTTCACGCAGTTCACTCTTGGTAGGTTGTTCACTCTAGAACCCATATATATATATATATATATAGTGGAGGGTTCAAATGAGAAGAATTTTTTTGTAAGAAGAAAAAAGAAGAAGTTTCAACCAATAAGAATGCTTCATTTTACTTCATTTAATATTTTCATTTAATTTTAATATAAGGGTATATTGGTAAACTTACATAAATCATTAATTTGTAATCTTCCCCTTTAATAACTAACTAAATTAAATTTGTAACTCCTTTTCAAAATATATACTTTTTCCAAATAAAAAAAAAACAAGTTAATTTAAAGTGTAGAATAAATTAATAGTTGTGTAGGATAAATTACGAGTTGTATAGGATATATTTCGAGGTGTGTACGATAAATTTTGACTATGTAGGATAAAATTCTCTAATGTGTAGGGTATATGTAGAAAAATTTTGATATGTGTAGGTTTGTAGATTATATGTAGAATAATTAATGATTAGTTGACTAATTAATTAAATAGAGAAAAATTAATGATATGAATTATAAATGAAATAGTATTTTACTAATATACCATTTCTTCTTTTTCTTCTCACAATAAATTTCTTTTCAAATGAACCTTCCCCTATATATATATATATATATATATATATATAGAGAGGCCGGTTAACGTACAAATGCGCTTATCGTACATTACGTACGCTACAATCTCAGCCGTCAGATCATCTTCCCGCATTGAAAATCGCATGTGAAATTGAATTACCACATGCGAAATTGTTACAAAAAAAAACAACCTGCTATTTTATCAGAATTATCACATGCGAAATTGAATTACCACATGCGAAATTGTTACAAAAAAACAACCTGCTATTTCATCAAAATTATCACATGCGAAATTGAATTACCACATGCGAAATTGTTACAAAAAAACAACCTTCTATTTCATCAAAATTATCACATGCGAAATTGAATTACCACATGCGAAATTGTTACAAAAAAACACCTGCTATTTCATCAAAATTATCACATGCGAAATTATTACAAAAAAAACAACATGCGATTTTCATTGCGGGAAGATGATCTGACGGCTGAGATTGGCGCGTACGTAATGTATGATAAGGGCATTTGTACAGTACTCTTTACCTATATATATATATATATATATATATATATATATAGTGGAGGGTTCAAATGAGAAGAAAATTTTTGTAAGAATAAAAAGAATAAGTTTTAAACCAATAGTAATGCTCCATTTTACTTCATTTAATATGTGTATTTAATATTATTAATAAGGGCATATAGGTAAATTTCTAATTGTAATTAATTAGCTAACTAATTAAATTTGTAACTCACTTTTAAATATACTCTTTCAATATAAAATAATTTAGGGTGAAGGACAATTTTCGACATGTGTAGGATAAATTTTAGTATGTGTAGGATAAATTCTTAAACGTGTATGATTGATTTAGATATGTGTAGGGTAAATTTCAGTAAGTGTAAGATATATGTAGGATAAATTTTGAAATGTGTAGGATAAAATATTTTTTACTTTATTAATAAGAGATAACATAATTAATGTAAGGAGTTATAAACTATTTAATGTTTTACCATTATGACATTTCTTCGTTTTCTTCTCACATAAAAGAAGAAAGATCATATTAGTAAAATACTATTTCATTTATAACTCATATCATTAATTTTTAACTCTTTAATTAATTAGTCAACTAATCATTAATTATCCTACATATAATCTACAAAACCTACACATATCAAAATTTTCCTACATATACCTACACATTATAGAATTTTATCCTACAAAATCGAAATTTATCCTACACACCTCGAAATATATCTTACACAACTCGTAATTTATCCTACACAACTACTAATTTATTCTACACTTTAAATTATGTTATTTTTTTAATTTGGAAAAAATATATATTTTGAAAAGGAGTTACAAATTTAATTTAGTTAGTTATTAAAGAGAAAAAATACAAATTAATAATTTTTGTAAGTTTACTAATATAGCCTTATATTAAAATTAAATGCAAATATTAAATGAAGTAAAATGAAGCATTCTTATTGGTTGAAACTTCTTCTTTTTTCTTCTTACAAAAAAAATTCTTCTCATTTGAACCCTCCACTATATATATATAGTTCATTTGAGAAAAAAATTAAATTGAGAAGAAAAAGAACAAAGAGTACAATTGTAAAACATTAAATAGTTTTTTTCTCATCTCATTTATTATTATTTTTGACTAATTAATTAGTCATTAAGACTATCATCATCCACAATATTTTTGCCTAAACACATCAAAATTTATCATACACGTTTTTTTAAATTTATCCTACACATAATGAAATTTATCCTACATAACTCGTAATTCATCCTACACACCTCATAATTTATCCTACACTTTAAATTATTTTTTTCTTCTTTGAAAAGATATATATTTTTTTTGAAATTAAGTTACAAATTTAATGTAGTTAGCTATTAAAAAAGAAGACTAACAATTAATGATCTATCTAATTTTACCAATATACCCTTACACCCATATTAAATACAAAAATTAAATGAAGTAAAATGAAGCATTCTTATTGGTTGAAGTTTGTTCTTTTTTATTTTTACAAAAAAATTCTTCTCTTTTGAACCCTCCACTATATATATATATAGGGTGGAGTTTTAGAGTGAACACTAGTGTATTTACGAACTGAGTGCACAAATCTTGGCCATTGATCTACACACGTGTATGGCCAAGATCTCATCACCAAATAATAAAATACACTAGTGTATTTCAACATCAAATCCTGGTCATTGATCTACACACGTGTATGACCAGGATTAGTTCACTCAGTTCGCAAGCTACACTAGTGTTCACTCTTGAACCTAATCCTATATATATATATATATATAGGGTTGGGATTTAGAGAAAACGATAGAAAGTGTGAGAACGGTGAGAACGCTTAACGATCGTCCGATCAAAACAATCTATGGACTAGATTTGCGCGGTGGCGTTTTCGTAAATAACATCAATTTTATTACGTGGACGCGCTTCATTAAGGGTAAAGGGGTCTTTTGACTACTCCACATAAAATGCCAAATCATAAATAAAACGTCAAAAACAAAAATCACTGACCATTCTAAGTAAAACGCCATTAAATATAAAATGCCAAATTTAATTATAGTAAAATCCCGCCTTAAAAAACCGCCAAAAAAATCTTATATATACAACATCTCCGACCTTCAGTTAAAAACACACACAAAAACCCAAACGCCATATTTCATATAACCCATTCGCCTTAGAAACGCCAAAAAACCCAAACATCAAATATCTTCAACCTCAAAAACGTTTTTTTGAAATTCAGTTTGGCTGTCAGTAAGATTTCGCTCAATGATATAGACAAAATCCTAAAATGAGGATATAGTCCATTTCATTGAGTAAAATCTCATTGACTTATCCTAAACTGCCATCAAATTTATAACGCCAAAACATACAAAAACATTATTGAGGTTTGTTGTCAATAAAGTTTAGTTGTCTAGGGTGGACAACATTGTCGGTTATCTTTCTTAACCGAGAATTAACAATGTTGTCCATCTCATACAGCAAAACATTATTGATTTTAGCATGATCAAAATTTGAGGTTTAAGGTGATCTTATTTCGTGGAGTTCTTTTTATCGGTAAAACGCCAAAAAAGTTAAAAAATCAAACATCGTTGATTGTAAAAATTCAAGTTGACTGAAGGATATAAACTTAATAACATTTTGTTGCATGAGTTGGACAAATATTCAAGAAAAAGATGCTGATGTCAGACTGTGTGCTTCCAAACAGCAACACAAAAAACTACTTGAAAAACAAAAAAAACAAAATGAATCATACGAAAGTCGAACCAGCCAGTTAACATGATTCAAAAAAGAGAAAGAAAGAGACTGGACATGGAGAAGATTTTGAAGATCAATTGTTTATGTATTCTTTTTTTATTTTCCTTTTCTGTTAATTGTTATATAATAAAAACGCCATATATAATAAAAACGCCAAAACATCCAAAATGTTTGTTTAAAACGATATCATCCAGTTAACCGCCACCAAAAAACTGCCAAACTATAATAAAATTACTTTGAAAAATTATTATAAAAAAACCCAAATAAAAAAATAAAAATAAGAAAAAAAATAAAAAGCAAACTTGAAAATGTAACTAGAAACAGTAAATACAAAATCATTAAATACTGAAGAATCTAAAACGCCAAACTTGAAAGATGGGACGTGTTACAGACTTCAGAGATAAAGCTTATCAAAAACATTAATTACAAAACATAACTGAAAAGACAAAATACTTTATTATAATAATGCACCGCCTAATTTAGGCACAAAAAAGACATCCTACAAAATGATACATCTCAGCAACTTCCATTTGATCAAACCAAAAAAACAAACGTCAAATACTACTAAATACAACCCACTGTAAAACGCCAACAAATAAACTGAATGAATTGTTATCAGAGGGGAGTACCTCAGAAAGATTTTGCTGCATGAGATGGACAAAATTTCAGGAAAAAGATACTGATGCCAGTCATATGGCATTTTGTATTTTTGGTTCTTGAAGAAGGTTTGGATGAGAAGAAGAGGTCAATGACACTGAAGAGTGGGTTCACTATAAAGATGAAGATCCAGATAAAGAAAAAGAAAAAGCTAAAAACCCACTCATACGCCATAGATCTATGTCCCCAAACATCCACACAAAAAGACAGTTGAACAGACGAGCAGGCAAAAAAAATCAAACCCATGGGTTTGTTAAGTTTTACATAAAACGCCATATATTTGATGACAGTTCTTGTACTATTAAAGAAGAGAGAAACTGATTGTAACGCTCCGCTTTTTCGCACGTTCTTATTTTAGCAAGTCATGTTGTACCTTCTATATTTAGATGCGTGTACTCTCTTTGTAACCTGCATTCGTTTCATTTGTAATTCGAGACTATTGATCATAATGAAAACGAAGCTATTTTATTCATGTTTGCGTTAGACCTATGTGCAATTTTCACGTTTGAACGATATATTATCCTAGACTCTCGATTCGTTAAACTAGTTGAAACTCGTAAAATAGTAAAACTCGAAAGTTTCGTGAAACGAATAATTGTTTAAAGATTTTTATTCGTTATAAATTAATTAAATTAATTAATTTTGTAATTTAAAAGGTTTATTTTTATAATAATCTAGTTAGTTTCGTTAGATTTTAAAGGTTAGTAAACTAACTTAGTTAGTTTAACTATAAAAGTTAGTTCTTTTCTTTTTTTAAACAACATAACTTGAGTTCCTTAAAGTTAAGGGTTATGTTGAGTAAATAACTCAAACTTTAAGTTACAGGGTCTGTTTTTGTAACTTGCTGAAAGTATATGGTTGTAAAACAAAAAGGAAATTAAATCACAAAAAAAGGGCCTAGACGGGACTCGAACCCGGGTCACCGCCTCACACACACACGCGCGCTTAACCAGCTGGAATGCGGCCCTTTTATTGATCAAACCTGGTGTGTATTTTATTTAACCACTCATTCAAACAACCTGATTCAGCGCAAACAAACATAAACAGACGCGATTTTAAGCGGGAGTTGTGATCTTTTTGTGTTTTAAACATGTTTTAACATTAATTAACCAAGTACCAACTTACCCTAACCTTTCCCTATAAATACCACACCTCTCCCAAACATTATACACTTTTCAATTCATCAAAAACACTCTCAAATCCTCCCCAAATTGCAGCAAATTTCCAAGTTCGAGCAGATTCATCCTACTTCACAAAAGTGAGCATATCTCACTCGTTTCTTGTCCGTTTTTGCTAATTCTTTTTCCTATGTGCTTGGTTTGACCTTAGCTTCGATTCCATGGGTTTTTCACAGTAAATAAGTCCCTGGAACTCCGGAAAAAATGCTCCAAAGTCCACTGATTGTTTTTGTTTTCATGAAATCTTTGTTAAACTTAACCAAACTTGAGTTTTCTCATCTCAAACCTATGTCCTAATGCTCATAATCAAATGAATGGTTAGTTGGGCTTAAAAACAAGGTTGAGACACTTAAAATCAGAGGATTAAACCTCATAAATTTCTGTTTTGTTTAGGGTATTTCACCCACAAGTCATGTTCAAGCTTAGTTCTTGATGTAGAGTGATTATGGAACAACTTGGGTTGTCCAAACATACAATCCTCACATGATTTGATGATTTCTCTTTAGTTAGGTTGTTTATATTATTATACTAAACCTAGTTCGTGACCCTCCTTGGTTGTTTTTACATCAAGAGAAGTGGTGAACATTCAAGGGGTTCCTAAACGGAAGCTTGTTCTTCTTACCCCATACATGACATCCATGATAACTCGAGGTGCCTAAATGAAGATTTAATCTTCTACCTCCTACTTGAATTATTGAACTTAATAATATGTAATACTTAACCTACATATATATATATATACACTCATTCGAACCTTTAATATTAAACTTGTGTGTATATGTTAAAGTAGTAGAATATCATCTAAGACCAAAAACTCCAAGTGTGATTCTAATGGGTGTATTTCCCATGAAAACATTTTAACCATATTGGTTACATAGTGTCATACAAGGGTTACTAAGTTAAGGATGATTATTTTTTGTATCATATTTTATTCTACTTTATGTTATATTAAACTCCGAATTTATAATCTTCCGTTGAACGCCAAACTCACACACCTATGTTTCCTCATGTAGAAGGACTAGGTGCTCCAAAGTAATCCATTCCATCAACTCACTCGCGGGATTTCAAGTAGGAAAGCTTGCAACCACCGTGAGTATACTCGATCCCTTTTTCCCCTTTACACTTTGGGATGCAACATGTATAATTATGTAAACAACTTTTGAACTAAACAAACTCAATCTTTGAATGAAGCATGAAACTAATGTGACTTACTTGCTATTCTTGTATGCTCTATGAACGATTTGGAACGTTATATGCTCATTGACTTGCTCGCCCACCTTAACAATTATAGCGCTATAGGATTAATGCCCCGCCTGCTGAACTATTGGGCATTGTTAAGTTTACCATCCCGCTGAACTATTGGGATTTTATGCGTTGTGTTCTAGGGTTTGATCATATTGTACGCCAAAATTGCATACTAGCAAGCACATATTATGAATCATGTTGGATTGAGTTTTTATTCTATTATGCTATGTAAACAAACTTGTATACTCGCTCATTGCCTTTGCATTGAAACTCTATTTTAATACATGTTGCAGGTTGATTATTGAAGTATGGATGATTGACGAAACAAGTTTAGGGTGGACTAGATACACACCTTTAATCTATTTATCTTTGTTGATTTGAATTTCAACAATGTTGTTATTTCCATTTTAAATGTTGTATGGCAATTTAGTCCTTGCAATGAAATTTGAATTCAATTAAATATTGTCACATAGTGTTATGATGTTTTGAGCAATTTGTTCGTCTCATCCCGATGTTTCCGCCATCGGTTGGGGTGTGACAGATTGGTATCAGAGCCATAACTATAGAGAATTAGGAAAATTACCATGCTTTTGCCCTAATCTATAGGTTTAGGAATTTTGCCTCTTATGTGTTGTTTAAAACTTTTGTACTCTACCATGCTTGCTTCCTAGCTACACTTCTTGTTGATTTAAATTTATATGCCTTTCCTAAGGTTAACATGAATACACTTTGTTTATTTGTATACTCTTGTAACACAAACGAGACAACTTTACCAAAATAGGTGTGAAACCCACAATTTGGTAAACGACTCTCATTCTACCTTGAACTATTTCTTTTTGCACGAAATTACACCATTAAGCTAGGAGTGAAATCCACAACTTAATGGTAATTTCCATTTCAACTCTAGTGGACCCTTGTCATAGTGTCGAAATTTTATTTTGACCCGACAAGTACCAACCACATTTAGGGTACGAAATCGTCAAGCTAGGGGTGAAACCCGCATCTCGTCGATTAAGTCCCATTCCTCGATTTTCAATCTCGCCAAAGTCCCGATTGTTTCAATCGATTAGAGATGTGTAGTAACCGGAAGGGTAAGATACCGTTAATCGCTTCTCAACGAGAGTATCTTACCTATAGGCCAAAGCACGTTATCTCTAATTCGAAAGAACTCTCGACCCACTTTGGAATAGTCGACGTTTCTCTACCCGAAACAATCCTATGTTTTATTGAGCCTTTCTTTTATGTATCTCAATTTATATGTGGTTTTATACTTGAACGTTCGTTCATTTCAAAATTTCGTTTTAATCATTTCGCACGTTATCGCAATCACAAACAATAATAATCCCTCGTGAACAAACTAAATTTACAAAGCTTTCAATTATCCATGTGATGCTATGTTGGACTCATGACCATGCTATATGTGACATCTAAACTCTTTATGCTATGTGAATCAATTTGAAACTTTTATGCTATGTGACACTTTATGCTATGTGAATCAATTTATGCAAACGATTTTTCTTAAACAAACATTATGATCAAGTCTCACCTATTCGTTCTTTTGAATCTTAGATATTTTCTCGTCGCTCCAACTCGTCTAAGAAGTCAAAGTCCCGTGCTACGAAGAAAATGATGGCTTTCATGGCCGATCAATTTGTGCGCGTCGTTCCAAAGGTCATTTCCGAAATTCGAGCTTCTGAAACTCCAAATTCTTCCGTCGACTCCAAGGTCGAAATACGCAAGCCCGCTTCGTTCAACTTCAAGCACTTTTCATCGTGCAATCCCAAGCCATTCACCGGCAATGATGGGGTGACCGCCATGCTCGAATGGTTTGATAGCATGGAGGTCACGTTCATCAACAGTGATTGCCCCAATGAGCTCAGAACGCGTAGTGCGACTGGGGTATTCCAAGCCCGAGCTCTCGAATGGTGGACGAACGAAAGGAACATTCGTTCGAACGAACTGGCATATGCGTTGGAGTGGGAAGAAGTCAAGGCCCCGATGATGGACGAGTTTTGTCCTCCGCATGAGCAACAAAGGTTGGAGGAAGAATTTTGGGCGCTAAAGCAAGTGGGAGACGAAAACCTAGCCTACACCACCCGTTTCAAACAACTTAGCTTCATAGTTCCTCACCTTGTTATGACCACCAACCGCTAGGGGTGTTCAAAAAAATCCGAATCCGAAACCGAATCCGAAATATCCGAAAACCCGTATCCGAAATATCCGAATTTTCGGATATCCGAATTTTCGGATATCCGAATTTTCGGATATCTGAAAATCGGATAATCCGAAAATTCGGATTCGGATAGTGATTTTGAGAATTTTCGGATAATCGGATTATCCGAATATATCCGAATATCCGAAAAAAAAACATCCAAAATATCCGAAAAATATCCGAAGTATCCGAAAAAATATCCGAAATATCCGAAATTTATATTCGGATATCCGAAACTATCCAAAAAATCTGGTTCCAAATATTAAAAAATAATAAAAAAATAAAAATTTAATAAAAAAATTGGATATTCGGATATCCGATTAGATATCCGAACCCGAATCCGAAATTTCGGATTCGGGTTCGGATGTCAATATTTCACTATCCGAAATTTCGGATATCCGATTTTCGGATATCCGAAAACCGGATTATCCGATCTTGAACACCCCTACCGACCGCAAGATACAGAAGTATATCAATGGGTTACCCTCTGCTATGCGCGATACGATCGAGGCTGCCAAACTCAACACTATCGAAGCTGTTTATCGTTTGGCCGCTTCCCTGAACAACAATCGCGTTCGTGATAAACAAGCCGCAAACCCCGCTTCTTTCAAGCCAGCCAACCAAATCACCCAACAGTCGAGTGGCAATAGGGGGAAGAAGCGAAAGCAATCGAACCCTGTTTGCAATGCGATTGTGCCACCCGTTAACCCAAACCCTGTTGCTCCTGATAACACCCAAAGGTCGTACACTGGGATTCACCCCAAGTGTGCCACATGTAACCGTCACCATCCCGTCAATGCCAGGTGCCGTCTGTGTGGCAATTGTAACCGTTATGGACATGACACCGCCTTTTGTCGCTACCAACCACAACAAGCCCCACCAGCCCAGCAAGCACAACAAGCTCCACCAGCTCAACAAGCGCAACAAGCTCCACCTCCTCCTCAAAACGCAAGACCCGCTAGAGCTTGTTTCAAATGTGGAGACGCCAATCATCTTCGTCCTCAATGCCCACTATGGAATCAAGAGCAACTACAACCCCCTCGTGGACGCTGTTTCAATCTGAACACGAACCAAGCGCGCAACGACAATAATGTCGTTAACGGTACGTTCCTTGTTAACCATCTTTATGCTTCGATACTATTTGATACTGGTGCGGACAAAAGCTTTGTGTCCTTAGAATTCGAATCATTGTTAAATTGCACGCGCTCTAAACTACCTAAGTCGTTTTCCGTTGAAGTCGCCAATGGCAAGTCCATCTCAGTCGATTCCGTTCTTCGTGATTGTCGTCTTACTCTTAACGAACACGTCTTCCCTATTGATCTCATACCCATGCAACTGGGTAGTTTCGACATCATCATAGGCATGGATTGGCTTCAAAAGAACCATGCTGAAATCGCTTGTCACGAGAAGTACGTTCGTTTGCCCCTTCCTTCTGGTGATGTTTTACACGTCTATGGAGACCGACCTTCAAGGGGACTGAAGTTGATGTCCTGCACACAAGCGAACAAATACTTACGCAAACAGTACTTTGCCTTTTTAGCCCACGTTGTGGAAGAAAAGGGCAAGGGAAAGAGTTACCTGGTCCTCCTCCACCTCGATCCGTTGACTTTCGTATTGACCTCGTACCTGGTGAGACTCATGTTGCCAAGGCTCCTTATCGTCTTGCACCTTCTGAGATGCAAGAATTATCTACGCAGCTTCAAGAACTCCTCGATAAAGGCTTCATTCGTCCAAGTACCTCACCTTGGGGTGCACCTGTGCTTTTCGTTAAAAAGAAAGACGGCTCTTTCCGTATGTGTATCGATTATCGCGAGCTCAACAAACTCACTGTCAAGAATCGTTACCCTCTTCCGCGTATCGACGATCTCTTTGACCAACTTCAAGGCGCTACTTGTTTCTCCAAAATCAATCTTCGTTCTGGTTATCACCAACTTCGGGTCCTCGAAGAGGATGTACCCAAAACCGCTTTTCGCACTCGCTATGGACATTATGAGTTCGTGGTTATGCCTTTTGGTTTGACCAACGCACCCGCTGTGTTCATGGATCTAATGAATCGTGTTTGTAAGCCCTATTTGGATCATTTCGTGATCGTCTTCATTGATGATATCCTCATTTATTCTAAATCTCGAACCGATCATGAACGTCATCTTCGTCTTATACTCGAGCTCTTACGTGTTGAACGCTTATACGCTAAGTTCTCTAAATGCGAGTTTTGGATTAAAGAAGTCCAATTCCTTGGACACGTTGTTAGTGAAAAAGGAATCCACGTTGACCCTGCAAAGATCGAGGCTGTAAAGAATTGGACCGCGCCTAAATCTCCTTCCGAAATCCGTTCTTTCTTAGGATTGGCGGGTTATTACCGTCGATTCATCTCGAATTTTTCAAAAATCGTCGTTCCCCTTACTTCGTTGACTCAAAAGGAGAAACCTTTTGCTTGGGGTCCTGAGCAAGAGGAATCCTTTCAGACTCTCAAGGACTTGCTTTGCAACGCTCCTATCCTTACTCTTCCTGATGGAAATGATGATTTCGTAGTGTATTGCGATGCATCGAACCGCGGTCTTGGTTGCGTTCTCATGCAACGAGGCAAGGTCATCGCTTATGCATCTCGTCAACTCAAGATACATGAGAAAAACTATACTACCCACGACCTTGAACTTGGCGTAGTTGTTTTTGCGTTGAAGATTTGGCGACACTACCTTTATGGTACTAAGTGTGAGGTTTTCACGGACCACAAGAGCCTTCAACATATCTTCGACCAGAAGGAACTGAACATGCGTCAACGTCGTTGGGTGGAATTGTTAAACGACTACGACTGCGAAATCAAATACCATCCAGGTAAAGCGAATGTAGTAGCTGACGCCCTTAGTCGCAAAACACATATGAAGGGTATTCGTTGTCTCCAACTTGCGAACGATCTTCCACGCCGCATTCGCGAAGCTCAATACGCCTCTATTAACGAAGGTAACTTCCAAATTGAAATACGAGGCGCTAAAGAACACGATCTCGTCTCCAAGGCCGATGGTATCTTATACCTCGACAATCGTGCCTGGGTCCCCGATCGCGAAGAACTTCGAGACTTCATCATGAACGAGGCACACAAATCTAAGTACTCCATTCATCCTGGTGCCGACAAGATGTATCATAATCTACGTACATCCTATTGGTGGCCTGGTATGAAGAAAGATATTGTTGTTTACGTCTCTAAGTGTCTTACGTGTTCAAAAGTCAAAGCCGAACATCAGCGACCTTCTGGTCTACTCGAACAACCCGAAATCCCCGTTTGGAAATGGGATAGCATCGCGATGGACTTCATCACTAAACTCCCTCGTACATCTTCTGGTCACGATAGCATTTGGGTGATCATCGATCATTTGACCAAGTCTGCTCAATTCATTCCTATTCGTGAAGATTTCAAGGTTGAACGACTCGCTCGCATCTATACCGATGAAGTCATACGACATCATGGTATTCCCCTCGACATCATTTCTGATCGCGATGGTCGATTTACTTCGCGTCTCTGGCAAACCTTTCAGTCCGCTATGGGTACTCATTTAAATCTCAGTACGGCTTTTCATCCTCAAACGGATGGACAGACTGAACGTACTATCCAAACCCTAGAGGACATGCTTCGTTCTTGTGTCATCGACTTTGGTGGTAGTTGGGATGTGCATTTACCTTTGATCGAGTTCTCGTACAACAATAGCTACCACTCGAGTATTAAAATGGCTCCATTCGAGGCATTGTATGGTCGCAAATGCCGATCTCCTTTAAACTGGCACGAGATTGGTGACAAACATTTTACTGGCCCTGAAATCATACAAGAAGCAACGGATAAGATTCACCAAATCCGTGATAATCTACTCAAGGCCCAAAATCGTCAAAAGGTCTATGTTGATAAGGGGCGCAAGCCGATGCAACTCAACGTTGGGGACCACGTTCTACTCAAGGTGTCTCCTTGGAAAGGAGTGATTCGTTTTGGTAAAAAGGGAAAGCTTGCCCCTCGCTATGTTGGTCCTTTCAAGATACTCGAAAGGATTGGTACGGTGGCTTATCGACTCGATTTACCTCAAGAACTCAACAACGTTCATCCAACATTCCATGTCTCAAACCTAAAGAAGTGTCACGCTGAAGAAGGACTTCAAGTTCCTCTCGAAGATCTCCAAATAAACGACACTTTGCATTTTGTGGAGAAACCCGTCGAAATCATGGATCAAGGGGTCAAGTTATTGAGGCGCAGTAAAATTCCTATCGTCAAGGTTCGATGGGAAGGTAAACGTGGCGCTGAATTCACTTGGGAACTCAAGAGTGACATGAAGACGAAGTATCCACATCTTTTCCCTGCTTCTTCCTAAATTTCGGGACGAAATACCCTAAAGGAGGGGAGACTGTAATGCTCCGCTTTTTCGCACGTTCTTATTTTAGCAAGTCATGTTGTACCTTCTATATTTAGATGCTTGTACTCTCTTTGTAACCTGCATTCATTTCATTTGTAATTCGAGACTATTTATCATAATGAAAACAAAGCTATTTTATTCATGTTTGCGTTAGACCTATGTGCAATTTTCACGTTTGAACGATATATTATCCTAGACTCTCGATTCGTTAAACTAGTTGAAACTCGTAAATTAGTAAAACTTGAAAGTTTCGTGAAACGAATAATTGTTTAAAGATTTTATTCGTTATAAATTAATTAAATTAATTAATTTTGTAATTTAAAAGGTTTATTTTTATAATAATCTAGTTAGTTTCGTTAGATTTTAAAGGTTAGTAAACTAACCTAGTTAGTTTAACTATAAAAGTTAGTTCTTTTCTTTTTTTAAACAACATAACTTGAGTTCCTTAAAGTTAAGGGTTATGTTGAGTAAATAACTCAAACTTTAAGTTACAGGGTCTGTTTTTGTAACTTGCTGAAAGTATATGGTTGTAAAACAAAAAGGAAATTAAATCACAAAAAAAGGGCCTAGACGGGACTCGAACCCGGGTCACGGCCTCACACACACAAGCGCTTAACCAGCTGGACTGCGGCCCTTTTATTGGTCAAACCTGGTGTGTATTTTATTTAACCACTAATTCAAACAACCTGATTCAGCGCAAACAAACATAAACAGACGCGATTTTAAGCGGGAGTTGTGATCTTTTTGTGTTTTAAACATGTTTTAACATTAATTAACCAACTACCAACTTACCCTAACCTTTCCCTATAAATACCACACCTCTCCCAAACATTAAACACTTTTCAACTCATCAAAAAACACTCTCAAATCCTCCCCAAATTGCAGCAAATTTCCAAGTTCGAGCAGATTCATCCTACTTCACAAAAGTGAGCATATCTCACTCGTTTCTTGTCCGTTTTTGCTCATTCTTTTTCCTATGTGCTTGGTTTGACCTTAGCTTCGATTCCATGGGTTTTTCACAGTAAATAAGTCCCTGGAACTCCGGCAAAAAGGCTCCAAAGTCCACTAATTGTTTTTGTTTTCATGAAATCTTTGTTAAACTTAACCAAACTTGAGTTTTCTCATCTCAAACCTATGTCCTAATGCTCATAATCAAATGAATGGTTAGTTGGGCTTAAAAACAAGGTTGAGACACTTAAAATCAGAGGATTAAACCTCATAACTTTCTGTTTTGTTTAGGGTATTTCACCCACAAGTCATGTTCAAGCTTAGTTCTTGATGTAGAGTGATTATGGAACAACTTGGGTTGTCCAAACATACAATCCTCACATGATTTGATGATTTCTCTTTAGTTAGGTTGTTTATATTATTATACTAAACCTAGTTCGTGACCCTCCTTGGTTGTTTTTACATCAAGAGAAGTGGTGAACATTCAAGGGGTTCCTAAACGGAAGCTTGTTCTTCCTACCCCATACATGACATCCATGATAACTCGAGGTGCCTAAATGAAGATTTAATCTTCTACCTCCTACTTGAATTATTGGACTTAATAATATGTAATACTTAACCTACATATATATATACACTCATTCGAACCTTTAATGTTAAACTTGTGTGTATATGTTAAAGTAGTAGAATATCATCTAAGACCAACAACTCCAAGTATGATTCTAATGGGTGTATTTCCCATGAAAACATTTTAACCATATTGGTTACATAGTGTCATACAAGGGTTACTAAGTTAAGGATGATTATTTTTCGTATCATATTTTATTCTACTTTATGTTATATTAAACTCCGAATTTATAATCTTCCGTTGAACGCCAAACTCACACACCTATGTTTCCTCATGTAGAAGGACTAGGTGCTCCAAAGTAATCCATTCCATCAACTCACTCGCGGGATTTCAAGTAGGAAAGCTTGCAACCACCGTGAGTATACTCGATCCCTTTTCCCCCTTTACACTTTGGGATGCAACATGTATAATTATGTAAACAACTTTTGAACTAAACAAACTCAATCTTTGAACGAAGCATGAAACTAATGTGACTTACTTGCTATTCTTGTATGCTCTATGAACGATTTGGAACGTTATATGCTCATTGACTTGCTCGCCCACCTTAACAATTATAGCGCTATAGGATTAACGCCCCGCCTGCTGAACTATTGGGTATTGTTAAGTTTACCATCCCGCTGAATTATTGGGATTTTATGCGTTGTATTCTAAGGTTTGATCATATTGTACGCCAAAATTGCATACTAGCAAGCACATATTATGAATCATGTTGGATTGAGTTTTTATTCTATTATGCTATGTAAACAAACTTATATACTCGCTCATTGCCTTTGCATTGAAACTCTATTTTAATACATGTTGCAGGTTGATTATTGAAGTATGGATGATTGACGAAACAAGTTTAGGGTGGACTAGATACACACCTTTAATCTATTTATCTTTGTTGATTTGAATTTCAACAATGTTGTTATTTCCATTTTAAATGTTGTATGACAATTTAGTCCTTGCAATGAAATTTGAATTCAATTAAATATTGTCACATAGTGTTATGATGTTTTGAGCAATTTGTTCGTCTCATCCCGATGTTTCCGCCATCGGTTGGGGTGTGACACTGATGACACTAAAGATTGGGAAAAGAGATCCGATTAGGATTTTTAATTTATTTCCTTCCCTTGTATTTTGTTTTCCAGTGGTTGAAATATAATTTAACAATAGTAAAACGCCAAAATACCACAAACACCAAAATGTTTATAAAAAATAATAGATCAATAGGCCAACTTGTTTAAACGCCATTCAAATAGATTTCCTGCCCCCTGGGTTCCATTGGCATACGATATGAATAACGCCATAAACGCCAAAATGTTGATACAATGGAACCATTAAAACGCCATTAATTATTGAATTTGGTTAACACCAAAAATCTCAAAAACCAATAATTAAAACAACATTGGGAAAAAGCGGAACAGGAAAAACAGAAGATGAAAGAAAAAAAAGCCCCTCCGCCCTTTTCTAACCGGCGTGACACGTGTTGGGCCAGAAAACGTTCTCACCGTTCTCACACTTTTGATCGTTTTCTCCCGATCCCGTTTCATATATATATATATTAATTCCTATTCCTAACATGTTGATTGTTGAACAATATAGTTTCATTGTTTTAACTTTTGGCCACAAAGGATTTTTAGCTTTGATTTTTAACTAAACGTTAAAATGGAAGATTTGATAATTAATTGTCAAATGGAAAAGTTTGACTTTGTTGGATTTAACCATTAGTATCGAATATGGTCTACTGAAACCTCAAAATCGTATGATTTTTTTTTCTTTAATTACCATTAGTATTTATTAAAACCCCTAAGTTATTTGTATTTTTTTTAAAATGTAAAATCAATGGATGCTGAGAAAATAAAAAAGAAGACATCGTTAACCAAAAACTTTTTAATGTAAACATCACTTTTCAATTGTTTTGAAAGTAGTCTTAGCCTTCTCAGCCGTTTCAGTCACCTCGAAAAGAGTGTAGTTTAGTTGTCTCAATCGTCTCGCATTGCAACATGTTATTTTTATCTGCGTTTAGATAAAAGTATTTTCAAAATCGAACGGACAAATACCATTTTTTTATTGACTTTATACAATTCAACCCAACAACATAATAAATACAAAACGGGTCCCCCCCCCTTCTCCCTTTTCCCCTCCGACGGTTTCCTTCCCCTCCGGCGTCCCCCCTTCCTCCTTTCCTCTCCACCTTTGGTGACCGACCTCATCCCTGCATCAACCTGCCTCCATGTTTCCCTTCCCCCCCGAGAACTGCCGCTTCCATTGAAACTTCCGGTAGTTATTCCCGGTCACAACCCACCTCCACCCTGCCCTTGCCTGGAAACCCAACAGTCACTTTTTTTTGAATTTCTTACGCGTCATACACCCCCACCTCCCACCCTCGCGTCCAACACACTCCAACTTCCACCTTCGCGTCCAACACCCTCTAACTCCTACCTTCGTGTCAACTGACCTACCCCTTGTATCTGCCAACCACCACATTTGTGTCACACCTTTCCCTTCGCGTCAGCCGCCAATCTCCTTCGCGGGGATTTCCATCCTCCACCTTCACGCTAGTCTCCTTCGCGTGGGTTCCTATAATCTTCGCGTCAACCACCGGCCTTTAGGTCAGTATCCTTTGCGTCCACTACTGTCCTTCATGCCAGTCTCCTTCGTGTCAATCTCCCCCGTGCCAGTCTCCTCCGTGTCACCCAGTAGCCTTCGTGTCAGTATCCTTCGCGTCTACCACTCTTCTTCATTTCTGTCTCCTTCTATCGTGCCAGTCTCCTCTTCCTATTACTAGCCATAGGGTAAGGGGTTTGTGCGGCACCGTGTTAAGGGTGGCTAACTTGTGGTTGATGCCCTCATTTGTCGTATATAAGGTTTTCCATTTCGTCGTGGTTGTTGCAACTCTTCTCGAGTTCGGTTTACCATTTGTGGGTTCTTTTTTTGATGGTAGTTATCATACGTGCATGGCTCCTACGAGGAGTGGTCGGAACATTAAGTCAGGGATCACTATGCAGGGCTCTGCTAGTGGTCTGAGGACCTGCCCTTTCAAATTTTTCCATGAATGTAAAGATGGTAAACCGGGGTCTGGGGGATTTTTCCGCCTGCTTGAACACATGCAAAGTACCCACCTCAAGACTGAAAACCAAAGAATATCTTTGAAAGAGGCTATCTCCAAGGAATTGGACCCTTTTTTGGATGTAGGGGAAGTTCTTAGTGTGACACCCCAGGAAAATCAGTAAACTACACTAGCTTCCTCAGTAACCACGTACTAAATTTCGGGACGAAATTTCTTTCAAGTTGGGGATAATGTGACAACTCGAGTTTCCAAGATTTTTCACCTTCGTATTTATTACATGTAAATTAAGTTGGTTGTTATACGACTCGTTTATATGTCGAACCGTATAGTGATATATTATGTCATATATGGTGTGTATTGGGGTTGTTTGTAAATTGTGGTTTGTATATATATTTGTGTTATATTTATTGTGTTATTATTATTAGAGAATAATAATATCCTGGTACCTTTCAATGAAAACACAAAGTGATTTCATCTAATATATTTTAACGAAAACAAAAGTGTTTTCATCAGACATAAGTGTTTTCATGGCTTCAGTAAAAAGAAAACAATAACTAAGTGGTGGGGTGAGCTTTGTATGAAAACAAGGGATTAGTGGAATGATAAGAATCCCTCATAATTGTCGGCCATAGTCCTCATATTTTCAGTGCATGTTTAGTGGTCATGTGCTGGTTATATGTATTTTAAAATTGGATAGAGCTCAGTGCATGCTCAACTTAAAATATGATAATTGTATAAATCCAGTGTTGAGTGATTAAGTTTTCCATCCGCAAAACTCTACTCTCTTTCATTCACGTACGGCAATAGTAGCAGCCCCCTTTCACACTCGAGTCTTTCAATCTTGTGGTCTGGACTACGGTCAGTATATTGAATTTTTATTATTAATCTGTTTATTGTTCATGATGATGGCATGGGTATTGCTGGTTAGTTTCTTAGTCTTGATATCATAACACTCTAGTATTACATGTGAATTAATAGGCTTGTCTGCTCCATGCCATGTGAATGCTTGTTTTGGTCCAATCGCTTGTAAGATAGTAACAGTTGCGTCGGCCAAGGAATTTAAGGCTAGTCAAAAAAATATATATATACATATATATATATATATATACGTATATATATATATATACGTATATATATATATACAAACCCACTACTAAAAATCGGTCCAATCAAATGTAGAGAATCATGAATTGGGTTCTATGTTATATTATTATATGAAGTGGTTGGTCCAATTAAAACCAAGGTTCATGAATTTTGCCATAATGGTTCAACTGTCATGTTTGCATGTGATTGTTAGTGATTATAATAAGTTGTCTTTGCATGAATATTAAATATTGAGATGATGCTTGTGTGTAATCGAGAATTTATAAGGATGGAGGCTCAACTTTTTAGATAATATGGATATTATAATGTTAGTGCAAATGCTAGGGACCCTACGGTGGTGTGTCATTAGAGAATACTATATTACCTTTCAAAAATGTAGTGTTTATTGATTTGATTAAAGAATGTTTTAGGACTTGGTGGGGTATAACTGTTGCCAATTTGTCTTGGAATTGTAGGCATGTGATTTGTATTGAAAGTGTTGTCAAATAATATAAATATCACTTCATGATTTTCGGCCATGTTGTTCATTTATGTATATAAATTGTCAGGGGGCATGTGGTTGAATTAATATTCATATATTGATATAACCAAATATGTGTGATATATATATTATATTGACCATGATCATTGAAATAGTTAATAGTGAATGTTCATTGAATTAATTAAATGATTAATCGTTGTGTGTTGTATGATATTACTGTGACACTAGTTTCATGTGAAACTTTACAAACATGTACTGATTAAAATACCTGCCTACTATAGGACTTGACTGATTTATTGTGAGCACATAGTTTAGCATACCGAGCAAACCGAGGTGAGTTCACACTCTTTACCAAGGCATGGGATTCCCGGGGATTGGGAATGGGTTGAATGATGGGATTTAACAATTACTCGTACTTACACGGCTACTAGACTATCTACCATCGTCCTCAGGTTAGGCAGGACACTTACGTAAAACCTACGTAAACAAGTATTTACCACTGTCCTCAGGTTTCGAGGGACACTTACGTAAAACCTACGTAAACTCATACATGCTATTGTCTTCCGGGGTCAGGAAGGACACTTACGTAAAACCTACGTAACCCCACGCGTACCACTGTCCTCGGGTAAAGAAGGGCACTTACGTAAAACCTACGTAAACCTTGTACGTACTACTGTTCTCGGGTAAAGAAGAACACTAATGGTTACAACTAGTCTAGTGTAAATACAAACATGGGAAGCCCCCACCAATAGAACATACTATCGGCCCAGTAGAGCCACAAGTTACAAACGAACTTACTATTACACACTTACCTTCTGTGAACTCGCTCAACTTTATTGTTGACTCGTTGTTACATGCCTTGCAGATCATTAGGTATCTTTGGAGCTTGCATGGGAGTGAAGGGGAGTCGTTGTGGAATATGAACATCTATGTGCCATGTTAAAATTATGAAACATATAAACTTATGTTGGGTTTACTTATGTATGCTTCCGCTAAATGCTTAACTACTTTATGGTTGTGAACACCTTTCGTATTGATGAATGACTTTTTATTATAAATTACAATGTTCAATATGATTGGTGGCTTGATCCTGGTCATGTCACGCCTCCAAGCGGTAGTACTCCGCGTGTGGATTTTGGGGGTGTGACAGATTGGTATCAGAACCATTGGTTATAGTGAACTTGGTTTTAATAAGGGGAAAAAGTTTTTGTTAAAACCAGACTATAACTGAACAGTGCTCAACAATCCACAACGACGCTTCGCTCCACGTGCAAGACTCGACACAATAGGTAATATTGTTCATGTTTACATTGCCTACTTACTAGATTGCATAGAACTTTGCTCACGGTATGCTAGATAAACCTAATAACTATTACTAGAGAACACCTGTGTGCTTATTCTCTTCCATCATCGCATTTTCGCGAACCTCTCTTACTCATGTTGCCTTTGATATGAAGATCATGGCTGGACGCATTAACATAACACAAGCCCAGTTGACGGCTCTCATTAACGAACAAATTGCTGCGGCACTTGCAGCCGCACAAGCAGGAGGGCAACAAGCTCAGCCACCTGTTTGCACCTTCAAGACTTTTATGGACTGTCGTCCTAGCACATTCAGTGGCACGGAAGGAGCAGTTGGACTCCTCCATTGGTTTGAAAAGCTTGAATCGGTATTTGAAATGTGTGACTGCCCTGAGAATCGCAGGGTGAAATATGCTACTGGTACTCTTGAGGGTATAGCACTCACGTGGTGGAACGCTCAAGTCCAAATGTTGGGGTTAGTTACTGCTAATGCCACTCCATGGAACGATTTCAAGGATATGATTAAAGAAGAATACTGCAGCCGTGATGATATTTATAAGCTGGAGGTAGAGTTTTACAACTTAAAGATGACGGGGTCAGAAATTGAAGCGTACACTAAAAGATCGAACGAATTGGCTACTCTGTGTCCTACTATAGTGGATCCTCCCATCAAACGTATCGAACTGTATCTTAAAGGCCTGGTGCCAGAAATTCAAAGCCACGTAACCTCAGCAAATTTAGGCACCATTCAGCAGATCGTCAAGCTGGCTCATCGTGTCACAGATCAGGCAGTGGAACAGAACAAGCTGCCTAAACGTATCAGTGCAACTACTACTGCTATCACTACTTCCGCTACCCCCAGTGACAATAAGCGGAAACTGGATGGGGATTCCAGCAAAAGTTCAGTTACAACTCAGACTCAGGCACAACAGCGGAAGACTAATGACTATCAGAGTCCGGGTCAGCAGTCATCTGGTAGTCACGGACAGAGAGGTTATCAAGGAAATCACCCCAAGTGCAACAATTGTAACAGACACCACAGTGGCCAGTGCAACAAGGGTCGTTGTCGGAGGTGTCTCAAGATGGGTCATGAGGCCAAGGATTGTAGGAGCCCACGGCCTGTAACTCAGAATCAGCAACAGCAGCAAACACCGCAGAATCAACAACAGGGCAACAAAGGATGTTTTCATTGTGGCGCTGAAGGTCACTTCAAAAGAAACTGCCCTCAGTTAAACCGAAATCCGAACAACAATAACAACAATAATCAGGGCAATGCGAACAACAACGGGGGAAATAATGGTGGAAACAATGATGGTGCTAGGGGTCGTGCATTTGTGATTGGTCAGGGTGATGCAAGGAACGATCCTAATGTGGTTATGGGTAAGTTTCTTCTCGACGACTTTTATGTTACTGTACTATTTGATTCGGGTGCGGATACCAGTTATATGTCCCTGAAAGTTAGTCAAATGCTTAAACGCGCACCAACACTTTTGAACACCAAACATGTCGTAGAACTAGCTAACGGTAAAAGTCTAGAGGCCACACACATAGTTCAAGGTTGTAATCTTATCCTCGCTGGTCAGACTTTCTCTATCAATCTCATTCCTATAACTCTGAGTAGTTTCGACATCGTCATTGGTATGGATTGGTTATCCCAACAGCAAGCAGAGATCTTATGCAAGGAGAAGATCATTCGTATTCCCTGTAATGGAAAAGAACCTCTTGAAGTTCAAGGCGACAAGAGTGGTGTCGTGAGTGGCATCATCTCCTTCTTGAAGGCTCAGAAGTGTTTGCGAAAGGGTCACCCTGCTATTTTAGCATTTGTTACTGATACATCGACGAAAGAGAAGAAGATTGAGGATATTCCAGTAGTACGCGATTTTCCTCAAGTGTTTCCTGAAGAGTTACCTGGATTACCGCCTCATCGCCAGGTCGAATTTCAGATCGAGCTAGCTTCTGGAGCAGCACCTATAGCTCGAGCACCTTATCGCTTAGCTCCAACCGAACTGGAAGAACTGTCTAAACAATTGCAAGAACTATTGGAAAAGGGTTTTATTCGTCCTAGTTCTTCGCCCTGGGGAGCTCCAGTATTGTTTGTAAAAAAAGAAAGACGGTACTTTTCGCATGTGCATAGATTACCGCGAACTGAACAAGGTGACTGTGAAGAATCGCTATCCTCTTCCACGCATTGATGACTTGTTCGACCAGCTACAAGGGTCGAGCTACTATTCAAAGATTGACCTAAGATCAGGCTATCATCAACTGAGAGTCCGGGACGAGGACGTCTCCAAAACAGCATTCAGAACACGATACGGCCATTACGAGTTCCTGGTCATGCCATTCGGGTTAACAAACGCACCTGCGGTTTTCATGGATCTTATGAACAGGGTGTGTAAGCCTTACTTGGATAAGTTTGTGATTGTATTCATCGACGACATTCTAATCTACTCCAAGAGTCAGGAGGAGCACGAACATCATTTACGACTTATATTGGAACTCCTTCGAACAGAACAGCTGTACGCCAAGTTTTCGAAATGTGACTTCTGGCTTCGTGAAGTCTACTTTCTAGACCACGTGATTAACCAGGATGGGATTCATCTTGATCCATCCAAGATAGATTCGATCAAGAATTGGTCTGCACCTCGTACACCAACAGAAATTCGCCAATTCTTAGGTTTGGCGGGTTACTACAGAAGGTTCATCAAAGACTTCTCAAAGATTGCACAGCCACTTACACTCCTGACACAGAAAGGTGTTGTTTACCGTTGGGGTAATACACAGGAAACAGCGTTTCAGCACTTAAAGGATAGACTTTGTAGTGCACCTATCCTCTCATTGCCTGAAGGCACGGACGATTTTGTAGTCTACTGTGACGCATCCATCCAAGGTCTGGGATGTGTACTGATGCAAAGGAATAAAGTCATTGCTTATGCTTCACGTCAACTTAAGATTCACGAGCGGAATTACACTACACACGATTTAGAGCTGGGAGCTGTTGTTTTTGCACTCAAGATATGGAGACATTACCTGTACGGTACCAAGTGCACCATCTACACCGATCACAGGAGTCTCGAGTATATCTTCAAGCAGAAAGAGTTAAACATGCGTCAACGTCGATGGGTTGAACTGTTGAACGATTATGAATGTGCCATCAAGTACCATCCGGGTAAAGCCAATGTGGTGGCCGATGCTCTCAGTCGAAAGGATACTACACCTAGGCGTGTACGAGCGTTGCAACTCACTATTCAGTCTAGTCTTCCTTCTCAGATACGAGATGCTCAGGTAGAAGCATTGAAACCAGAAAATGTCAGGGCTGAAGTCTTACGCGGTTCCCGACAACGGATGGAACAAAAGACAGACGGTGCTTATTATGTAACAGGACGCATCTGGGTCCCACTCTATGGCAACTTACGCGGACTTGTAATGGATGAAGCTCATAAGTCTCGCTACTCAGTACATCCTGGTTCGGATAAGATGTACCACGACTTGAAAACTACATATTGGTGGCCTAGCATGAAAGCTCATATAGCAACTTACGTTAGTAAGTGTTTGACTTGTGCGAGAGTCAAAGCGGAATATCAGAAACCATCGGGTCTACTTCAACAACCAGAAATACCACAATGGAAATGGGAACAAATTTCCATGGATTTTGTTACTGGCTTACCTAGATCTCAACGTGGTAACGATACTATTTGGGTGATCGTGGATCGACTCACAAAGTCTGCACACTTCTTGGCTATCAAAGAAACAGACAAGTTCTCTACTCTAGCAGGTGTTTACTTGAAAGAAGTGGTTTCGAGGCACGGAGTGCCCACCTCTATTATTTCCGATCATGATGCACGTTTCACGTCAGAACTTTGGCAAGCGATGCACAAATCTTTCGGCTCACGATTAGACATGAGCACAGCTTATCACCCTCAGACGGATGGTCAGTCTGAACGTACTATCCAGACTCTTGAAGACATGCTTAGGGCATGTGTGATTGACTTTGGCAATGGTTGGGAAAAACATCTGTCACTAGTGGAATTCTCGTACAATAACAGTTACCACTCCAGTATTCGGGCCGCTCCTTTTGAGGCATTGTACGGACGTAAATGTCGGTCACCTCTCTGTTGGGCAGAGGTGGGGGATAGTCAAATCACTGGTCCAGAATTTGTGGTAGACACAACGGAAATGATTGCTCAAATACGACAACGCATGGCGGCAGCTCGTGACCGTCAGAAAACCTACGCTGATAAAGGTAGGAAACCACTCGAGTTACAAGTTGGTGATCGAGTGCTACTCAAAGTTTCACCCTGGAAGGGTGTGATTCGTTTTGGCAAACGGGGCAAACTTAATCCGCGATATGTTGGACCATTTGAAGTCACAGAGAAAATAGGCAAAGTGGCCTACAGACTGAACTTACCAGCTGAACTCAGTGCGGTTCACAATGTTTTTCACGTGTCGAATCTGAAGAAGTTTCTATCAGATGAGACCTTCATAGTTCCTTTGAAGGAGCTCACTATCGACGAGCAGTTACGATTCGTCGAGGAACCAGTTGAAATCACGGACCGGGATGTTAAGGTCCTCAAACACACTAGAATACCTCTAGTTCGAGTTCGTTGGAACTCCCGGCGTGGCCCAGAGTTTACTTGGGAACGAGAAGATCAAATGAAACTCAAATATCCCCAGTTGTTCGAAAACAGTACAACGACTGCTGAGGCTGAAGCTAATACAGAATTTCGGGACGAAATTCCAAATCAACGGTGGGATGATGTGACACCCCAGGAAAATCAGTAAACTACACTAGCTTCCTCAGTAACCACGTACTAAATTTCGGGACGAAATTTCTTTCAAGTTGGGGATAATGTGACAACTCGAGTTTCCAAGATTTTTCACCTTCGTATTTATTACACGTAAATTAAGTTGGTTGTTATACGACTCGTTTATATGTCGAACCGTATAGTGATATATTATGTCATATATGGTGTGTATTGGGGTTGTTTGTAAATTGTGGTTTGTATATATATTTGTGTTATATTTATTGTGTTATTATTATTAGAGAATAATAATATCCTGGTACCTTTCAATGAAAACACAAAGTGATTTCATCTAATATATTTTAACGAAAACAAAAGTGTTTTCATCAGACATAAGTGTTTTCATGGCTTCAGTAAAAAGAAAACAATAACTAAGTGGTGGGATGAGCTTTGTATGAAAACAAGGGATTAGTGGAATGATAAGAATCCCTCATAATTGTCGACCATAGTCCTCATATTTTCAGTGCATGTTTAGTGGTCATGTGCTGGTTATATGTATTTTAAAATTGGATAGAGCTCAGTGCATGCTCAACTTAAAATATGATAATTGTATAAATCCAGTGTTGAGTGATTAAGTTTTCCATCCGCAAAACTCTACTCTCTTTCATTCACGTACGGCAATAGTAGCAGCCCCCTTTCACACTCGAGTCTTTCAATCTTGTGGTCTGGACTACGGTCAGTATATTGAATTTTTATTATTAATCTGTTTATTGTTCATGATGATGGCATGGGTATTGCTGGTTAGTTTCTTAGTCTTGATATCATAACACTCTAGTATTACATGTGAATTAATAGGCTTGTCTGCTCCATGCCATGTGAATGCTTGTTTTGGTCCAATCGCTTGTAAGATAGTAACAGTTGCGTCGGCCAAGGAATTTAAGGCTAGTCAAAAAAATATATATATACATATATATATATATATATACGTATATATATATATATACGTATATATATATATACAAACCCACTACTAAAAATCGGTCCAATCAAATGTAGAGAATCATGAATTGGGTTCTATGTTATATTATTATATGAAGTGGTTGGTCCAATTAAAACCAAGGTTCATGAATTTTGCCATAATGGTTCAACTGTCATGTTTGCATGTGATTGTTAGTGATTATAATAAGTTGTCTTTGCATGAATATTAAATATTGAGATGATGCTTGTGTGTAATCGAGAATTTATAAGGATGGAGGCTCAACTTTTTAGATAATATGGATATTATAATGTTAGTGCAAATGCTAGGGACCCTACGGTGGTGTGTCATTAGAGAATACTATATTACCTTTCAAAAATGTAGTGTTTATTGATTTGATTAAAGAATGTTTTAGGACTTGGTGGGGTATAACTGTTGCCAATTTGTCTTGGAATTGTAGGCATGTGATTTGTATTGAAAGTGTTGTCAAATAATATAAATATCACTTCATGATTTTCGGCCATGTTGTTCATTTATGTATATAAATTGTCAGGGGGCATGTGGTTGAATTAATATTCATATATTGATATAACCAAATATGTGTGATATATATATTATATTGACCATGATCATTGAAATAGTTAATAGTGAATGTTCATTGAATTAATTAAATGATTAATCGTTGTGTGTTGTATGATATTACTGTGACACTAGTTTCATGTGAAACTTTACAAACATGTACTGATTAAAATACGTGCCTACTATAGGACTTGACTGATTTATTGTGAGCACATAGTTTAGCATACCGAGCAAACCGAGGTGAGTTCACACTCTTTACCAAGGCATGGGATTCCCGGGGATTGGGAATGGGTTGAATGATGGGATTTAACAATTACTCGTACTTACACGGCTACTAGACTATCTACCATCGTCCTCAGGTTAGGCAGGACACTTACGTAAAACCTACGTAAACAAGTATTTACCACTGTCCTCAGGTTTCGAGGGACACTTACGTAAAACCTACGTAAACTCATACATGCTATTGTCTTCCGGGGTCAGGAAGGACACTTACGTAAAACCTACGTAACCCCACGCGTACCACTGTCCTCGGGTAAAGAAGGGCACTTACGTAAAACCTACGTAAACCTTGTACGTACTACTGTTCTCGGGTAAAGAAGAACACTAATGGTTACAACTAGTCTAGTGTAAATACAAACATGGGAAGCCCCCACCAATAGAACATACTATCGGCCCAGCAGAGCCACAAGTTACAAACGAACTTACTATTACACACTTACCTTCTGTGAACTCGCTCAACTTTATTGTTGACTCGTTGTTACATGCCTTGCAGATCATTAGGTATCTTTGGAGCTTGCATGGGAGTGAAGGGGAGTCGTTGTGGAATATGAACATCTATGTGCCATGTTAAAATTATGAAACATATAAACTTATGTTGGGTTTACTTATGTATGCTTCCGCTAAATGCTTAACTACTTTATGGTTGTGAACACCTTTCGTATTGATGAATGACTTTTTATTATAAATTACAATGTTCAATATGATTGGTGGCTTGATCCTGGTCATGTCACGCCTCCAAGCGGTAGTACTCCGCGTGTGGATTTTGGGGGTGTGACACTTAGGGCACCAGATAAATGGATATGTGGAAGTTGCATGGTTATGCATGCACTCAGTAGGGGGTGCAAGCATGTTGGCGAGGTCGTGTCGTTCGCCATGGTCTTAGGTGATGTTGAAGATTTCATTGTTGGGATCCAGAAACCATGCCAGTGGTGGTTGACACAAACCCACGTCACCCAGCTGGGCTCGGGGGTGGTGTTAAGCTCCTTGAGCGTGTTTTTTCCCTCCCTAGTCCAACTATTAAAAGCATTCCCCTAGCTGTCGGCGGTGTTTGCACAGGTCTTAACGGGTGCTTTGCGCAAAGTGGTGGCGTCGCAATGTAAAACCCTTGGTCCATTTTATACTATTATCAAATATTTTTCTATTATATTAGTGTATTTAAACTTAATCATACACTTAAAATATGAGTTTATTAAAACATTATACTAAATAAAACGTTACAACATTTTGTAAATTTGAGTCGCCGCTTAAAACATGACAACGAAACTATTCGCGGAAGCTTTGTTCTTTGTGTGATTGGTTCTTGTTCTTCGCTTGATATTCATCTGGAGACAGATACGTTTACCTAAAATCAAAACCAGCATAAACGTTAGTTATGAGGGTTTTGAACACTTTTAAACGAGTTCCATAAACAAAAACAACAAAGGTTTCTACCGTAAGCTACGGAGCCACCGTAGCTTACGGTGATGAAAAACTGGCTACCTTGATAAGAGCCTGTGTAAGGCCCTATAATGGTGTAGGTTTACGCCTATCTTTATCAAACACAAATAAAGGCTATTGGGCTTAGCCTTGTAGTGGGTTAGATAGTAATGGAATAAGCCATGTGGGCTAATTAGTGATTTGGGATTGTTTGGTTAGTAATATTGTGCATGTGGGCTGGCCCAGTCTGTAACTAGGTCACCCTATGTAACTATAAATAGGGTGAACCTAGTTCATTATTAGGTTAGACTTTTTAGAGAGGTTATTCAGTATTTTTCGAATTCTTGTCAAGTGTACCAGACGGTTCTCTAGAAACCGTGTGCACTTTGGTTAATCAATCGATTGTTTGTTCTTGTTCTTCTACACTTTTCTCAGTATTCTGCGCTTTGATTAGTGTTTGATATCCGATTATAGTGTTCCTGGACTTACAATTGGTATCAGAGCCTAAGTAGTCTTGCGAAGGCTCGGTTTTAATCGGATATTTTTGAAGTTCGAAGAACACGAAGAACACACTTGAAGATACGAAGAACAGTTGAAAATTGGTGGTTTCATCCGTTTTGGGAAAATAGTCAAAGTGTTTGCAATTATTTTGGAAAGTTATTAGTGAAAAAAATCTCTCAAAATTAAATTTCGAAACCTGTTCCTTATTTTTTGGGATTTGATTTTTGATTGGTTTAAAAATTTGGTTTGGGGATTATTTATAAGGGTACAACCGACAAAAAAAATTGAAGTGTGAGCTGTCTTGTGCGATTCATCATCAACACACATCATCTTTGCATTGAAAGTCAACTTGTGCAACTAAATTACAAGAGTGCATGTGCAACAACTTCATCTTGTGCGATTGAAACTTCTTGTGCGTCCGATACATCTTGTACGATTACTCCTTCTTGTGCGACTACGATCTTGTGCGATCCAGCAGTCATCATCAACAAACAAACAGCAGTCATTCATCATCAGTTTAAACCGCCGCAACATTGTCACCTCCGTTAACCGTCGTAAACCATCTCCGACCACTGAACACCTCCATCTTCTACGTATCGTAACCATTATCACAGACACCAAATATCATCTGAATCTGATCCGACTTCGAGTAACATCACAACGTTCAACCTGCAACTCTCCGATCAACTTCGCATCGTTTCTGAGTTCCGATTTCATGTTCGTGGTCCACCACATACTCCCGCGACCACCGCCATCGACCTCCGACACATTCCGATCTCTGTTCACTACCATATAATCTTCAACATCTCTGTTTGTATCATCATCATATCATCGTCACCATCTGCATTTGTCTTCATCACACCCGTCAAACCACCACCTTCGATCATATCACCATCATCTTCTCCGTTTTGGTTTCGGGATTTCGTGTTCGGATATCCGCAGACTCATCACCACTTCCGACCACCGTACATATTTCATCTCCGATTGTTGTCTGATTGATGTCACTGGGATTATATCGAACGAAGAAGACGACGGCAGTTTGATATTCTTGAATTAGGGTTTCGAGAGGTTGTCTAATCCAAGAAGAAGATACAGAAGACGTGTTTGACTTTTGAATTTACTTAAAGATTTTGTTTTTTAATTTATAATTATAATCATTTAGTAATCATTACTTTATTATTAATAATAATAATTATAATATTCAATTAGTTTTTTTATAAAATATTAAAAATTAAAAAAGGGGGGGTTTTATTAATTAAAAAAAAAGAGTTTGGTTATTATTTTTGGTGATAAGTTTTGACAGATTTGAAGGTGCGGTACAGATTGTTGATTTGTGTGTGTTGCAACGGGTCTGAGTTAGCAAGTACACGGGTTCTCGCTTTGGGCTTGTGTTGTGGAAACAGTTAAAGGCGCACATTTTTGGGGGATCACATTTTTGGGGGATCAAATCTTAAAAATGTCTTCTAAGAGAGAAGTGCTTGAGCAGGAATTTCAAGGATTCAGATACTCATATGGTGAATCTATAGAAGCACTTACAGGCCGGTTTGCTGAACTGCTCTCTGAAATGGAGAAGGCTGGGATTGAGGTGTCTAATCGCACGAGCAACGTACATAAAGCTTCTAGATGTTCTAAAAAGGATTCCAGATCAGGCAAACTGTAGTTGGTTTAGAAATGTTAATGAGATAATTGTGACAACCGACTGCTACTGTTACAAAATGAAGCCGGATGAGCTGATCTCACTCATCAAGTCATATAACAATGCTGACAAGCAGTCTACTCAAGATATTCAAATGAATGACTACACTCCTTCTGAGGCTGAGGTATGTGTAGATGATGTTTGTTGTACTGAAAAATGTAGAAAGAAAGTAAAAGGTTTTAAAAAACAGGCTCAATCGCTTACTATGCAAATTCAATGTACCAAATCCAGTAGCTACGAAGTTAAAAAGAAACTGGATGGGTATAAGGAAATGGTAGAGGCTCAAAAACATGACATTCGACAGTTGCATAGTGATCTAAGCGAAGCAAAATGTCGTTATCTCCACTTCAAGGAGCTATCTGAAAAATTAACTGTTGAGTTAAACAACTTAAAATCGACTTTCGAAAATACATAATTAAATTTTAAAAAGTTTGATGTTTCAAGTGAAAAAGTCGAAAAGATGATTAATCAACAGTTAAAATATAGCAAAAAGGAAGTCAGGAATAAAGGATTGGGATTTGTATGCATACCTCCACCATACAATCACAATTACACCTCTATTCCTATGACTGAGGAGGAGATAGCCGACTTGCCTGAAATGGAATATGGGAAGCCCGGGGATAGGAAGGCTGAGCCTGTTAAGCCGAAGAAAGTCAAAATCACAAGGCCGGATAAAACTGAAATTGTTCTAGAAAAACAGGCATTTGATAAAACTTTCGTGAAACCTGCTGATGTTTTAAAGCAAACCGAGACTCTAAATTTTGAGAATAATGTGAATATTGACAAACATTTTCAAGTATTAGATAATACTGTGTCAAGTTTTTCTCAAAATTCATCTGAAGTGCAACCTCAAACAAAAGAGTCTGAATTAACAGGGCCTAGAGTTAATGTAGACAACATCGAGTTTGCCATGTTAAGAGGTTTGACTGAGTTTGTGAAAGAATTTAATAAGAGCAAACAAGCTGAATCTGCTTCGTCATTTGACACATCTTGTGACACTTCTGAGACATCTACTTCTGAGAAATCAGAAATGGGCGAATCACCTAGTGTCAACAGTGCATCACCTGAGGAAGCAGAGGCATCTCAAACTGAATCATCAGCTTCATCTGATTCAACCAGTGACTCCTATGAAAAGACTGACTGTGATAATTCAGAGTCAGTTGTTTCAGTGAAGTCAATAAATGAATCATCTGAAACAGTAGATTCAGATTCGCTTAAGGAATAATCAGAAACAACATTAGGAGCCTCTGTTGAGCTAGATGGTAATGAGACTACAGAAGCCCCTGCTGCTCTTTCAAATGATAATGATTCTAGAACTTCTGAACCGAAGGTGTCACTCGAAACTACAAGCACTACTACGGCATCGCCTGACACCGTTTGTGAACAAGTGAACGTTACTGATGCTTCTACTTCATGTGCAGACCAAGTAATAATAGAGGATTGGGTTGAGGAGGATGACGTTGTTTGTCAAAAAGCTGACGATGTTTGTCTAAAAACATCAAATTTGTCTGCTGATGCTCCTCCTTATGTGAGAAAGGCTGTTTCTGAGCCAGCTTTGAGAGGCCTTACAAATAAATATGTGCCTCCAAAACCAACAGTTAGAAATGAAAATGTTAAATCCAATGAATGTGCTAACTATTGTAAACAGGGACATAAGAAGCAGGGGAGAAAGTCTGAAAAGTTTGCAAACAAATCATCCAACAAATCGTATAACTCATACTCAGCAGCGGTTGGATGGAATGGATCGGGATATGCTCCTTACATAAAGAAGCAGACCTGCTACAACTGCGGCATACCCGGTCACATTGCAAGAAATTGCACACATCGTCCCTATGTGCCATATTATACACAGCATCAGAAGGTTACACCTAGGGATAGATCTTATTCTAAGCCAATGAAGGTTGAAAAACCTAAGGCAAAGATGAATAAGCATCCCTAAGTTAAACCATCTGATGGGGACTGGAATGCTGCCAAAGCTAAAAGAAAACAAGCTTTGAAACCTAAACAAGTTCTAAAAGATAAAAAGGTTGAAAAGCAGACTGTTTTGTCCAAGGCACCTAAGAAATTAGAGAAGCCTATACAAGTTTGGAAGGCAAAACATAAAGCAGCAACATCACCAGTCCTTGAATCAAAAGGGGGCATGTGTTTTCGAGAAGTGTCGTACATTGACGCTTCAGGAATACCCAGGACCACGATGGCCTGGGTACCAATGTCTTACTAATCTCCTTACTTTTCAGGGACAACCAAGGAGGAGCTGTTGACAGTCCTTGGATGTTGATAGCGGTTGTTCCAGATACATAACGGGTAACATCTCACTGTTGCAAAAAGGTATATTCTTTTACAGTTGATATGTTTCGTTTGAGGAGATAAAAGAAGTAAGTAAGACAAGATCAGCGAAAAGGTACAAATTTGAATTTCGTATTCTAATTTCGATATTGATTAGTGTTAAATCTTATGATGGAACGGTTAGGCAAAAACAATAGAAATATTTTTATTTTCTTGCGTATTTCTCTTTGTACATACGTTTTCGTTGTTAGGTAAATTTGTACATAAGATTTACGCACAAATTTAGGGGGATATCCAGAGATATCTGTAAATAGAGAAAATGAGAAAATATAATAAAATGAAAAAATGAGAAAAATAGAAAAATCAAAAAAATTTTGTTGCATACATGGGAAATGAAATAATTTTAGTATGTGGATTAAGGCTGACTCATGTAAGACCAATATTGAAACGGTCCGACTCTAGAGCGATATGTTGGTAGGCTTTATCCTGATGGCTAGATTCTTTGACTGGTAGTGCGTAGAACACTAATATTAATCTATGACCTCAGGAAAGAACGTCACTTGGAATTAGGACATGTCTATTTGAATGCGTGTGTGTTGTCCCGATACACATAATTTCGTTCGAGCTCTGAAATCTTTTCTGTCCAACTCGTGTATCTCCTCTGTTTTGCGTGAGCAAAGACCTGGAGATGCTAGGCAACGTCAGCTTCTGCTGCATCCAGATACATGCTGACCTAGCTGTACGTTGTCGCACTATAGATCAAATACACCCGAAAGAGGCCCTCTAGTGCCCAAAAGAAACCCAAAAAAAAACCTATATGAAACTGAGAAAATCTCATTTGATCTGTATATTATATCCATCTCTGCTGCTGATCTATTCTTTTCTCTTCTCAATCAAGTCCCAGTCAAGATTTCAGAATCCTAGAACGGGCTTGTGAAATATGTGGTAGGGAAACTACATGTATGATAGCGTGTTCGAATTAAAATTCCAGGAATTGATTGTGATTAAATTGAGTGTTCATATTAATTTAAATTGGAAAACATGATAAATCAGTTGCAGACCGTCACTTGAAAAAGGCCTATAGAGATAAGTTTAAGTGGACAAATATACTGGCAATCGTTCGGATCACCCAAAGTAAATTAGTGTTGATAAGTGTAGTCTGGCCTGAAACACGGTGATTTGATCCCATTGTAAATTGTAATTGTATATTAGTTTATTTGTTTATTGGTGTTTTAGTTTATATTGTTAGTTTTTATAAAATCAAAAAATCCAAAAATAGAGTGTTTATTTGTTTTTATTAAAAAAATTTAACCGTTCTTGAAGATTTGATTGATCATCATAAATGAATGAAATTTGAATTGTGAAATCCGAGTACAAATACTTGGATGTAGCGAGTGTTCATGTGGTACTTTCCTCTGTTGCACAAAATTGTTTGCTTATGAATTTCTGAGTATGTGCAGAATTTAATGTTAAATCAAGAAACAGGGGTTATTGAAGATTGAGATGCTGTTGGTTGCTGACAAAGCTTGAAGCATCAGAATAGCAAGATGTACCTGAGTCAGAAGAACCAGATACAAGTCATCATCTGACAGTGATAGTACATGTAAAGAAGTACCTGTGAACCTGCTTGAAAGAGAAGACATTGATAAAGAAAAGAGTTGCTGAGAATCCTCCGCTTGCATTCTTTTCAACAAGATTTTCAAGCAAAGCTGATCATGATAATAAGAACAAAGAGCCCAAGTTTCAGAATGAAGACATGAAGTATCTTCCCACAGAAACATAATGAAGACCGCGGTTTGATAAAGACAGCATAAACCTAGGGGGATATAGTAAGGCCCTATAATGGTGTAGGTTTACGCCTATCTTTATCAAACACAAATATAGGCTATTGGGCTTAGCCTTGTAGTGGGTTAGATAGTAATGGAATAAGCCATGTGGGCTAATTAGTGATTTGGGCTTGTTTGGTTAGTAATATTGTGCATGTGGGCTGGCCTAGTCTGTAACTAGGTCACCCTATGTAACTATAAATAGGGTGAACCTAGTTCATTATTAGGTTAGACTTTTTAGAGAGGTTATTCAGTATTTTTCGAATTCTTGTCAAGTGTACCAGACGGTTCTCCAGAAACCGTGTGCACTTTGGTTAATCAATCGATTGTTTGTTCTTGTTCTTCTACACTTTTCTCAGTATTCCGCGCTTTGATTAGTGTTTGATATCCGATTGTAGTGTTCCTGGACTTACAGCCTGCCCTACGGTGGGCAGTTGTTTTCTTTTAGTGCCTACCATAACTTACGGTACCACCGTAAGCTACGATGGCGCCCAGTTCTGCTTATTTGCCATTTTACCCAGCTATGCATTTTCTTATGTTTAACACTTAAACTTACATAACTTTAAATCTACCCATCCGTTTTACACGATTTTTGTTTCATATTGACCGTAATGTAGTCTCCTATGTAAATAACACTAAGGTTTGTAGCACTGCCGATTTATAAGCTAACTGCTTATAAATCTCTTATACAATTATTCGACCCGTTTCATAATCTATTAAACGGCTTGTTTCTAAATCATTCTAAAACCTTGGACTGCTTGTTAACTCAAAAGTCTTTAACACATGAACATAACTTTTTATGAATTATGCGACCAATACCCAAGCTATGCGCATAATTTATTTTGACCCGTTTAGGAGATTTAAACATTTAAGTTTAAATCTCGCTCTTCTCTTTCCACACATCACATTTCTACATTAAAATGTATACTTATACTCCACCAATTTACGCGTACCTGTCTTGGGTTATAGAATTAACCCGTTTAAATACCTTTTGCTTTTAAACTTGCTAGTTTAAAGCAACGCAAGCCATAAATTAATTCCTGTGAGCATAAAACTTGATAAGCGTTTGTTAGTCGTTATTGTCAAATGGAGTTAACTTCACCATTTGACCCATTTAGCCTAAATGACTAAACATAACATAATTGTAGGAGGATGGTATTTATTTACCATTTCGCTCAATTGGCCCTCCTCGGATTCTCATCATAATGTCATATTTCTTTAAATCTTTTTCTTACATGTTTAACCCATCTTGGCTTATGCCATAGGGTATCTTTTGAACTTAAACTTAGTTTTGTTAACACATGACTAATTTACCATTTTATCCCTTTTTCTCATTATAAGTTACCCAATGAGGTAACATTTCAAAAACTTGTTGTTTGTTTGTCATGACTTGACTTAATTACCGTTTTACCTCTTTTTACCATTCATTATGGTTTTCATCACTTTCGCTTATTCCGACCCGTTTCAATTTACGCCGGAACATCACATTTCAAGTATTAGCTTATCATTTTCATAATCATTACGCATTCTAAAATAAAAGGGTGTAAGATTTACTTACCTTGCATCCATGCCACGTTTTTCTTTCCATACTCGCTCCGTTTGACCCGCTTCATCCACAAGCTTCCACCTAGCTTGTTAAGCGCCAAACTATTAGATTAACCATAATTTAATATGATCTTCCACTTTACACATTTCTATGCATTCATCCGAACACTTAATATAATCACGTTTTACACACAACCAAGTAGACCGCGATTTCATTTAGGCATTGCATATCACTGAAAATGGGTTGTTTTTGGTGACTTGTTTAACCTGTTTACAAGTCTTCAAAAATTATGATTTTTTTATGTGGCGTACCTCTCGGAGGGTTAGGCCTTGTGTTAAAATTTCAAGATCTAACTCTTTACCAAAAATTTATAAAAATTCATTTACTAAGCTGCAATCAGATTCGTCACTTCTGACTGCAGCTTATGGAAAAATTCATTAAAAATTCCTCGTTTATCTGATTGACGAAATTCCAATTGGCGATTCTTTTAATCGCTTAAAAATATCTACAGTAAAAATTTGAGATCATAACAAAATTCCTAAATTAAGTTATGACATTCGTAATGGGCTGTAAATTCTGTCAGAAAACGCAGCTTGAACCTTCGATACGGAAAAAATTATAACACGCTCAATTTTCGTCGACAAAATGCGATTCCAGTGGGGTTTTAAAGATATTTCCTGGAATTACATTTTAGACTCAAGAAACACATGTTTTGTCACGTTTTGTCCAGGTTACAGTCAACACAAGTCGGCTGTAAATTCTGATCAGGAGCTGTCTGAATTCAGCTTTCAATTAAAGCATGTTCTTGACATCATAACACTATTTTTTAGCAATCAAAACCCTAAAAACATCTCATACATGAATTTAGCATCAACAAAATCTGAATTTACTTGAGCTAAGCATGATTTCAATATATACTTGTCTAGAGTTTATTCCTAGACATGGATTTATCCTAATTTCACTCTTACATTAAACATGCAAGCAATAATTTCATTTATGATAATTCACCATGAATTCAAAACATCACCAAAAAATGGAATTCGACATACCTTGTGATCCTCTAGCCCGAGTGATCACTAATCTTAGCTTGGTTTTCGATTTAGTCTTGAGTTGCCCTCTTGATTTGGTTGATTTTGTGTATTTTAGGGTTCATTAGAGAGAGCCATTTTTCTCCTGTTAGAACTCACGACCAGAACAGAAACTTGGGTGTGTGCTTTGGTGTTTTATTTTTATTAAATTAAACCTCTTTCACTTTAGCCAACTTTAGCCCCTTAACTAACAAAGTGTTGTAAAAGTTTTATTAACCAAGTTTCATTGACATCTTATAACACTTAACTAACTAGGTTGTTATTCCAAGTTACTTAGTGGGTTCGGGAAGTTATACCCCGTTTTATTTTAAGTCCCATTAACTCGGGCCTTCTATATACTTTGTTTTCTCAAAGTATTTATTCTCCTTTTTAATTAACATAAAGTTTATTTATTTCGATCTCACTATTTACCGGGTTAATTTTTACCACTAACGGTACTCTTACCTGTCTTTGCTATTAACGTGGTTTGATTACCAAACCCGTTTTTGGGGTGTTACACGCAAGGATCGATTGATAATTGGGTCCAATTGCTCCTGCTACCGCGTTTCACCTTGAGGGTGGTCAGACCATCCTCCAGACAAGAGCGTAGATCAAGGAATAGGAAATCTCTGCAGTGTAGTAACATCTTGTATGCGCTTGCAGTTTGGAAAGATGGGGCTGGGTTTAGTGATTTGGTCTCTTCCCTATTGGATAGTGTGGAAGAGGCGGGGGGCTCCTAGGAGGGACCACATGAAGGAGGAAGACAGAGATAGGGACCCTAATATTAAGCAATGCCTTCGGAAAGTCAGAGGTGGACATTTCCCGGCTGTCACACCCCCAAAATAACACATGCGGATTTCACCGCGAGGTGTGTGACATACCGGGATCTAGCCACTAATCATGTCGAACTAACATTTAATAATATAAAACAAGTCATCATGTCTAACATGACTAGTGAATTTCGAATTAAACATTTCAAACATAGTATGTGTTCAGCGGAAGCAATGTAAACATCCCAAACAATTGAAATCAAAATGTTTTAAATTGTAAAGTATTAATGTTTGCAATCAAGTAAAACGCCCCCATGACACTTCAAACTCCTCAGACTGCAAGTTCTCATGCATAATGTATCTATCGACCTGCAAGCATGCAGCAAAAAGTGTGTCAACATAAATTTGGTGATTTCACAGTTTTGTTTAACGAAAATCGTGTAAGTGTTTAGTTTAAAGACATGTTACGAATAATAAACTCGATGCTGATTAACTGTTCTATTTTTGGTGCCTTCATTAATGTCTATCATCATTGATCAAAGTGTTTAAGGTTATTAGTTCACGCCTGGCTCCCAACACGGTGTGAGGTTTGTCAGGCCTAATAGCGCTATCAACTAATACCCCGTTGCCTCCCAGACAACTAGCTCGGTATGTAAGTAGAGACTTTCGTGATAGAGTTGAGTTTATTAACTAACATCGAAATTAAACCAAAACATTGAAAAGTATTCCTCCCAGGAATAGTAGTTTGAAAAGTATTCCTCCCAGGAATAGTAGTTTGTTTGTCCCCCGGGACGCATGCTTGTGAAAAAGTAGTGAACTCACCTTTGTTTGCTCGGTATGATAACGTACTTCTAGCGTTAACTAGTGGTTATGTTCGTTACACGCGACCCACAGTTTAAATAATGTAAGTACATACATGTGTAGGATCATGCAATACCCTAAGTGTCCAAATAACTCAGTGTTTTAGTGATCAGGTTAATACGTTTATTATAAAGTACCACACAGTAGCCAAAGTTTCATTTTGTAAATAACCCCATCAATTAAACCTTTTCAAAACAAACTCTTTCAATAGATCACAAATAAGTCCTTACAAAACACATAAGTCCTTACAGAACAAATAAGTCCTTACAGAACAAATGAGTCCTCACAGAACAAATAAGTCCTCACAGAACAAATAAGTTCTCACGATCACAAGTACGGACCTTCATAAATTAAGATAAGTGCGGACTCCTTTATATAATCACAAGTGCGAACCCTTTAAAATAACATAAGTGCGGACTCCTTTGTATAATCACAAGTTCGGACCCTTTAAAATAACACAAGTGCGGACTCCTTTGTATAATCACAAGTGCAGACTCCTTTGTATAATCACAAGTGCATACCCTTTGAAATAACATAAGTGCGGACTCCTTTGTATAATCACAAGTGCGGATCCTTTAAAATAACCTAAGTGCGGACTCCTTTGTATAATCACAAGTGCGGATCCTTTAAAATAACATAAGTGCGGACACATAGGTATTGTAACAAATGCAGACCCTTTTATCGTTAGACAAGTGCGGACAACATGTTTAAATTACAAATGCGGACGCCATGTTTAGATTACAAATGCGGACCATGTATTAATTACAAATGCGGATCATATATCATAACCCACAAATATGGACTCTCGTAAAAGTTAACAAATGCGGACTATGTAAGGTCGGAATTTGTGACTTCGCAAAATCTGACAATTAGAAAAAGAACAATTTTTCAATGTTTCTACCAACCAAAAACCCCAATCGCACAGAAATCAACAGTGTCAGGAATCAAATCAATCTAACAGTTCTATCATGTCCATGATAACACTAACATCAACAATCACTACACATTCATTCAGTCTATAGCAATTACATATTCATCTGGCATGATCAATTACACACAATCAATTGTTTGGATCATCTAGGGTTTGTATGAATCAAAAGATCAAGTTATCAATAAAGTATAACACAAGCACATACCTTAGATGGACATAGAGATTGTTCTAGGATAATTGGAAAGATCAAGATTAAGGATGAAGAGTTGTGTTGCAAAGCCAAAATGATTGGAGAGTGATTTGAGAGAAATGAATTACCGTATAGTGATTTTGAGAGGTTTTAGGGTTTAAAGTAGTCTATGTAAGTTTCAAAAATACTCTAAACACCCCCTGATACAAGGAGCACATAATATCATACAATTTATAGTAAAGCACATAATTCCTGTAGTTTTCATACAACGTATAAGTTTCATATAGACCGTCCGTATAAAATTATCATTTGTGTTAATCATTAACGTTTAAAGAATCAGCTTATACGTATTCTGGTAATTCCCTGAATTACCAACGTAGACTCATTCAACTAACTCTAGTTAAATGTAATGCTATGAATGTATGTCTAAATTAACTCTGGCTAGGTTAAGGTAGTGACCTGAATGATGCGGGAATATCAAGTGTCGACTCAATTATGTAACGAAATAAATCCACATTTAGTGTTCATTAAGTTTTGTTTTAATTTATGTCCATTGAGTTGATCATAAAAACTCTATATAAGTTCTCATGTAATTTGTATTGGGGGATAGTTTTTGAGTTTTATAAAATAATTGTTTGACTTTTTTTAAATTCTTGTCTTTTGGGGACGAATTTGGGGGTTTGGGAAAAGATCTTCGCGGGTATTCTTAGAATCAACGCGTTAGATTTCCAATACCATCATCACGCTACATCAGTTGGTATCAGAGCTAAAATCCTGGCTCAAAATGGCTTGTGAGAGGGATTATCGCTTGTACCACACTCTACCATGTTTTGATGAATACGAGGATGAGCAATGGTATTCTTGGGCATGCGACGATGATTCGGGTGGTACCAGTAGTGTGCTCACCATTAGACATGACCACAAAAAAGAGTCGACGATCATGGGAGCCGGTGATGACGAATCAAGTTTCAAAAGTCATAGCGTTAAGGGTGATGGTCCTACTATGGTAACGGGTGGTCCAACGGCTACATTTGGAACTCAACCTGTTAGCATGGGGGGCTTGCAAAGAAATTTCATGAGCAAAGCAATGAAGTCGAAGGCATTAAGAAACACAATAGATTTTGGTGCTTCTCAAATTTACTTTTGTACAATTTTAAAAGGTAATTTTCCAACAAATAGTTTTGAGGAAATTATTTTGGATGATGAAAACCATGGTATACAAAATTCTCATGCTGTAAAAATCTGGTACGAGGTTCTATTTGAAAATTTGGTTGATGGGCAGATTGTGGAGGTTGGAGAAGCTATGTCGTCAAAAGATGCCCCTCATATTGATCAAAACGAAGAAAAAGTTGTTAAACTTGATGGGTATTTTGTAAAAAAAAATGCAATGAGGTCCATGGTTTACGACTATATGGTTATTTAGTTGGAACTATATTAATTGAGAGGGTCAAGACAATAGTGAACAAGAAATGGTCCTATGCTTCGTTCGACCCAGGTGGTACAGGTTCAGAGTCAAATGAGATGACCCGTGAAGTAGAACTACTTGGGCGGGCCTTGATAAGAATCGGATTGATGTTCCTTTCGATCCAGGTGGCTTTAGCCTAAGACAAAACTCGAGGACGAGTTTTTCCAAAGGTGGGGAGAATGATGCGGGAATATCAAGTGTCGACTCAATTATGTAACGAAATAAATCCACAATTAGTGTTCATTAAGTTTTGTTTTAATTTATGTCCATTGAGTTGATTATAAAAACTCTATATAAGTTCTCATGTAATTTGTATTGGGGGATAGTTTTTGAGTTTTATAAAATAATTGTTTGACTTTTTTTAAATTCTTGTCTTTTGGGGATGAATTTGGGGGTTTGGGAAAAGATCTTTGCGGATATTCTTAGAATCAACGCGTTAGATTTCCAATACCATCATCACGCTACATCACTGAAGTTGCGGGTTGTCACAACGGCGGCGATTAAGGTCTTATGTTCCAGTGGAGTAGCTCCTCTAGGTGATCCGACCTTGAAAGCTCTCATCTATAAACATCCAGTGGTGCCGGCCCCATCCAGCCCTTTGGCCCAACCCATTCTTGTTGTTGACGAGGAGTGTGTGCTCAAATGTATCTGATCCTTTCCTAAAGGGACATCTTCTGGTAGGGATGGGTTACGGGCCCAACACCTGTTAGATGCTATTCGGGGCGAGGGCTTGGTGACTTCCCTGGCTTGCTTACGAGCATTACTGAAATTGTCAACTTATGGCTTAGGGGATCCTTCCCTAAGGTGCTTGCTGAGTTTGTCGCCTTGGCCCCCTTACCCCCTTACTGAAACCCGATAAAGGAATTCGGCCAATTGCGGTGGGGGTATTTGGCGAAGGTTGGTTTCTAAGGTGGCGATGAAGAAGGTCGAGAAAGATATGGCCCAGTACTTAGGGGACTTTCATTCGTGGTGGGGACGCCAAATGGGGCAGAGGCAGTGCTTCACAGTGCGAACAAGTTTCTCAACTCCTTTCACGCTGGTGGTTCCTTGGCCTTGCTTATTGTTGACTTCGCCAATGCTTTCAACACGGTCGACCGCACAACCTTCCGCGAAGAGGTCCATCAGCGGTGCCCGTCAATCTATCGGTGGGTCCAATTCCTTTATGCCCAGCCTGCTAGGTTGTATGTTGGTGATGAGTGTATTGGGGCTACTACCGTAGTGCAACAAAGGGATCCCCTAGGGCCCCTTCTCTTTGCCCTTGCCTTACACCCCCTTATTCTCCGGGTGCAGGATCATTGTAACTTCCTGTTTCATGTTTGGTACTTGGATGATGGGACGATTATTGGCAACGCGTCTGAGGTTGCTAAGGCCTTAGACATCATCCACGAGAAAGGCCCATCTCTGGGGCTTTATCTCAACATTAAGAAAACCAAGGTTTTTTGGCTGACTTGAAAATAAATCGAATTAAACAAATCAAATAGCAAAAAGCATGGAATGCTTAGATTGCTAATCCCAAACATGAAAATAAATCGAATTAGTTCATCTACTTACAAAACCCTAGCCCTAGAGGAAACCACAAAGAAATTAGTCGCTCATACTTATGAATTAATCTTCAATCTTGATGTTGGAATGCATTATGGATGATAGAATGATGATTAGATGGTATGGAATGGTGAAAAGTCTTGAAGAAAAGCTCCCAAAATCGTCCCCTAGGTCGCCCATATTTCTTAGAATGAATGAGATATGGCAACACTACTTTTTCTCATATTTTCGCAACCCAGCACCGTGGCTACGTTGGAACAGGTTGAAGCCGTAGTCTACTACTAACAGATTCTTATCAAAACTGTTTTCTAAACTAACCTAAAACAAGAAATATCAAAACAAATTCACGATTACCATTAATTACTGGAGTTGTCACCACGAATACCATTAATTACTAGAGTTGTCACCGCGAATCGAACTTCACAAACCATGTTGTAGTGTGTATGTGTAGGTGTGAATGTAATGTAGGTGTGAAAGGGATAAGACGAGGGAGGAGGTGGTGTGATTGTGGTGAACGACTGTGGTGGTGATCCAATGGCCGTCGACGGAGAAGGTGGTGCAGTGTGTGTGGAGGTGTGGGTCGTGTAGTGGAAGAAATAGAGTATGTCAGGGTTTGAAGGGGGTAAGATGAGGGAGGAGAGGATGAGTGGTTGAGAAGTTTGGACAACAAAATTACCATAATACCCCTCAATTAAACTGTCAAATGACGGTCAATAGACGGCTTGATGGTAGCGTGCAATGTTATGCTAACAGAAAGAGACAACGCAAAATATGAAAGATGCACTGTCATTATACAACATGCGCCAAACCACATGGGGCATACATAATATTGATTGATTGGATATATTGGACGATATTATTATTAGATGATAAACAACAACCATATGTTAAAGCTTTTGGTATAGAGATAAACATAGAAAAATATTATAAAAGAATACTTAAAATATATAGAGACACACAAGTAACAAAGATAGATATAGACCTGCATGGGTAGATTCTAGACGGAGAAAACAATGGATGGTGAAAATAGTCCATTATTTGAAACAAGGAGAGCAAAAGGGAGGAAGTTACACAGGGTGTTTGCAACGACGGTGTTTGTGAGTATTGTATGGATATGGATATACAGAGCTACACAACAGCCACCATCAACGGCAGTTTCCGGGGGGCGGAGCTGGTGGTGGACGGGGATGTTTATGGCGGAGCTATGGTTCGGTCTGTATTGGGTGGTGACTCAGTCAGTTCGATGGAATCCCACGTACCGGCGCACCTTCAAACAAAGACTTTCACAAAGGTTCTGGTCATCTTTTGTCTCATTTTTTTGTTAATTTAGTTTCTATATTTTGTTTTCATTTGGATTCATGAGCGGCTTTGATTTTTTAATTAATTTAATATTAGGGGTTTTACAATATGATGTTTATAAAAATTTGAATGTTTTATTAAGACTTGTATAAATTTCATTCCAAACCAAGTTTTCACGATGTATAAGTTATCAAAGCAGAAGCTTACAAGCTGTTAACTCTGTTTCAAAGTTTCATTCCTTTATTACGTCTTTTTCGTTTTTCTCAAACAACCTTTAAATTCTATAGCATAAGGAGTAGAATACATTTACTCAACAAGTTAAAAAAATTTACCAACTTTTATGCCAACATAAACTAGGTACGAAGACCAACTGCCGAGGGTGGACATATTCGTTTGCACGGCTGACCCCAAAGTCGAGCCACCAATGATGGTGGTCAGCACTGTTTTATCAGTAATGGCATACGACTACCCGCCGAAGAAGCTCGCTGTCTATCTCTCTGACGATGGCGGCTCTGAACTTACCTTCTATGCTCTCACTCAAGCTGCCATATTCTCCAAGCATTGGCTGCCATACTGTAGAAACTACAAGATCGAGCCACGCTCTCCGCTTGCCTATTTCAAATCGGCATCTCGTCCTTCAAACACGAAACAGGATCAAGATTACACCACTATTAAGGTAATCATATCCGTTAGGACTCGAGCTGAAATGTTGAGCTCCAGCTTGGATCCTCAAAAGCTCACCTTTAAAAAAAGTTAAATTATTTAATTTTCTATTTTTTAAATGTGTGTTTGAGGAAATTATTTAATTTTCTATTTTTTAAACAAAAATTATACTTTTAGTATAAACATAATGCATCATTTATAAACTACAAAGCTTTTAGTTTATATGATTAAAATTGGGTTATAACTTTGGTTATATTTGATAAATAATAAAATTTGCGTTTAGTTTAAACAAACCAAATAATGGCAAGCTTACATTCGCTCGGGCTAGGCACATTTACAAGCTATTTCAACCGAAGTAGTTAATGCGGTAAAATATTGGATATTGGTCAAGGACCGATATTTGAGATGTGGGTTATCGCGGTGGGATATCGGTAATTTTAATATCATGCTAAATTTATATATATAGCAATTTAACACTAACAACTCAGTATACTCTCCTACCATTAACAAATTAACCTCTTGTAACTTGCAAAACGCTAAAAAGTGTAGCAAGTAGGAACTGACTAAGACTGAAAAACACTAACTAACAATTAAGACTTAAAACACTAATAGTAGCAATAAGAAGAAAGACGAATAATAGAACTAAGATGGAAGGTATTGATATCGGGAAATCGGTGATATATTGGTCAAATATCTGTCAATATCGCCGATGATATTATCGGTAGACCGATATTTTGCACCGATATCTCACTAGGGGACCGATAACCTATATATCACTGATATATCGGGATATTAACTACATAGATTTCAACAACCCTATATTCGGTGATTATAAAATTTCTAGATCAGAAAATGTGTTTCGTTCAAATTGCAGAAATTATTTGAAGAAATGAAGGATCGAACTGAAAATGTGATGAACAATGGAAGAGTTCATGATGAATTGCGCTTAGAACACAAAGGATTTACAGAATGGGATTCATTTACATCTCCAAAAGATCATGCCACTGTCGTTCAAGTAAACCCTTAGAGCTGTAAATGAACCAAACGTTCAACGAACAATTTGTAAATCTTTCTGCGGGAAGTTCGTTTATGTTCGCTCGTTTAATAAATTAACAAACACGTACAACGATTTTGTGTTTGATAAGTTAAACAAATGAACATGAACAGGGGTTGTGTTTGTTCGTTTATGTTCGTGAACGTTCAGTAATGTGTTCATTTATGTTCGCGTGTTTATGTTCATTTGTGTTCCTTCATTTAAAGGTTTTCTTACGTTATATTTTTATTTTATTGGTTTTAGTTTTTAAAAATTTGAAACCATACTTATACTATACGCCTTCACCAACATCCCTCATTTGATCATTTCAATTTCAGTTTGTGTTAAAGCTTGACAAACTTTTTAATTTTTTTGTTGATTATGTTTATGATAATTATGCCAACTATGTTCAGATAGTTATGTTAAGTACTTATTGATTTTTGGTGGATTCTTAGTAATCATTCTAATGAAAAATGCAGATTTTATTTTAAGATGGATATATAACGTTTGCTTGTGTTCATTAATTTTCACGAACATTTGTTTGTGTTCGTTTACATTCGGTAAGTGTTCATGAATAGTTTATGAACATGTTAATTTTAGGAATTGAACGAACATGAACAAAAGATCCCGTTCGGTAAGCGTTCGTGAACCATTCATAAACATGTTAATTCCTTAATAAACGAACACGAACAAGGTCTTGTTCGTGCTCATTCGGTTTGTTTGCAGCCCTAAAACACTTAAAAAATTATATCACCTTGTCTTCCAACTCAAATTTAACCCATGAAACTCTTGTGTTTTTGCAGGTTTTACTTGATCAAAATGAAGATGCAGAAGGTCATAGCCTTCCAAAATTGGTATATCTGGCTAGAGAAAAGAGACCAGATCATTTCCATAACTTCAAAGCTGGAGCCATGAATGCATTGGTAAGTGTTTACCATTATTTAGTTAGTTTCATAATTTGTCTTGAATTAGTTATGTGTAATTTTTTGAAATTATTTACGACGTTATCCGACTTTTGAAATCGGTCTAACAAGTGGTGGATTAGTAAGGCAACCGGTTCAATGACCGGTCCGGTTCTAAAAAATTAAAGAGTATTGCTGGTTTGAAGTTGTAATAATCAGTTCTATATGGCTATATATTTTTCTAAAAAAATTGTCATATTTATTAGTTAAGATATTAATTTCTTAAATAATGAGAATTTACTAAAATAGTCAATGATTTTATTATTTACAACTTCAAGCAACAACACTGTACATCCAAACACTAGTTTTTACAACACATTTGTTACAACAAATTATTCATTTTCTGGGTCTTATAACAAGACAATGGTTTAATGTAGATAAGGGTCTCATCGAAGATAAGCAATGGCCCGATAATTCTCAATGTCGATTGTGACATGTACTCAAATAGCAGCGATACCGTGAGAGACGCTCTTTGCTTTTTCATGGATGAAGAAAAAGGCCACGAGATTGCTTTCGTTCAGTACCCGCAATGTTTCGAAAACGTTACGAAAAATGAAGTTTATGGTGGTTCTATGAGAGTACATTTTGAGGTAATATTAGTTTCTAATTAAGAGGTGGCAAAATGGTTGGGTCGGGTTAATTCGATAACTAGTTAAAATGAATAGAGGTCTATGAGTTGAAAGGGCCAATCATCTTGATTTAAAACACATTTGTCCAAAGTTTTTTTAACTTACATTGTGAAAAGTTGTTACGAAAACCATACAATTATTATTATTATTATTATTATTATTATTATTATTATTATTATTATTATTATTATTATTATTATTATTATTATAATTATTATTATTATTATCATTATCATTATCATTATCATTATCATTATCATTATCATTATCATCTCGTATTTTTTAATAAAGTAGCACGCTTTCGATTCCCTTTTAAGATAATGTTTTGGTTTCACCTCTTTGATCTTTAAAAGATTAAGCATAACTCTATCAACCGCTTTGTAAGTAAAGGGACCGAATTGTAATTATAATAATGATTTAGACTTGTCTCTACTTTTGGGAATTTCGAACAATGAACAATGAAACCGACCGACTTGGCGTGCAAGACTTAAGCGGTTTTAAAAGTGGATAATTATAGGTTATTAAATGTGATTATGATTTAATAATTAGTTGCATGGTTGTAAAATTCCCGACTAGGTGCCGATTAATCCCCGATTAATCCTGATTAGTCACCGATTAATCAAATTAATCCCGATTAATCCCCATAAATTCCGATTAATCCCCGATTAATCCTGATTAATCGCTAGTCTCCACCCCGCCGCCCGACTAGCGATTACTACAACACTGATTAGTTGTAATTATCATGTCCTAGTTTGATCCGTTCGAATAAAATAAGTTAATTGATTAAATAATTGTATAGCATCTTAAACGAGTTAGGTTTAGATGTCATTAGAATAACTATGTGAGCAATCCTAGTTATAGTCTAACACGTTATGTTAGCTATATATATAATGTGTATTGGATAGCCATTTTTAATTAAGTTTATTGAGTAGTTTTCTTGATCTAATAATATTGTGGGAGTTAACCTGAAGAAACACCAAACTAATCTGGTGAGTGGTTTGTGGTTTGTGCCTCGACAAATAAGGTCAATCTTCTTTATCTCGTCCAAGATGTGAGAGTGATGATCCCGCAAAACATTAAACACACAGTTAAGCTCGTTACGAGGAGGGGAATAGGGGGTTTCTCCTCGTAACCACCCTCCGGCGTGAGAATAAGTATCTGCTTTTAGGATATAAGTATGTAATCAAGAGTGAGAGAGCAAGGAAGCAGATCCTTAAACCTGAAGTGAAGGTTCCTATTTATAGCCGGAGTGGTGTGGAAGGAGATGAGCTGATGGGCCTTGGGCTTGTAGTCGATAACGAGGAATATCTGTTTTGTCCCCTCTGCCACGACCGTTGGTGCTTCTGGGTGAGAGGGAATCTGGCGCACGCTGATTGGATCCACGTGGCCTGACCATTGTCCTTTTAGTCTGTTGTTGATTCGAGGATCCGGCGAGTTTGACGGAGCTTCGGTCCCGAAACGACGTGTTCGGTGCGATTATTACGACTAAGAAAGGAGTAGAAGATAGATAGAACACCGAGCAGTCAAATTCAATCTGGTCTCTATTGATTATTCAACGTTTACAGCACCACGAGACCAGTTGCACAGCATGTCCCCTCTGGGAACCAAAAGCTTGTCCAAATGGGAGCCCCAACCCCCTATTTATAGATAACTAACAACACTAAGTCCATCCGTTCGGATTGCCATCCGTTCGGATGGTCATCCGGCCGGATGGTCATCCGGCCGGATGGTCATCCGTCCGGATGGACTATGACATTAACGAACCGTGTCCAACTAATCCTATTCTATACAATATTCAACACACGCTCTATCTAGCTATTCGCACAGTGTCAGACGTACGAAATATGCCTAACAGATTCCCCCTCGGCTGTCACTGTCGAATCGTCTTTAAAACTTTGAGAACCTTGAGCCGTGTTTGAATATTCTGCAACATCAACTTTTCTGCAACTTCAATCAGGCATCTTGAAATCTTACAATACAAACTCCCCCTTGATTGATGATTCGGGTTTGCTTTTAACCGAGTAAAGCACGAATTCCCACTGGAATGAATCTTCGGGTTTTTTGCACAGTTTACGACTCTCCTCTTATTTGCTAAACTGCAACCTTCACGAACAATCACCAATTTGAAACTAGTCAATGCAGCATCCTCTGTTTCAACTTTAAGCATATCCGAGCTCAGTTTTTTATATGACCTGTAAGCACCACGATCTCGCATTCCGCCTGCTCGATCTAAGAATGTACAAAAACTCAACCGGCAATTGATAGAAACTTCAAACACCCCACTGGTTAACTTCAAATCCGTGATTCCCCCTGAAGATCTCATATTCCCGTTTACCGTGATCCACGTTAACGCACCGTAAGAATGACATATCCGTGTAAATGGTATTCTCCACAATCAGCAAATCATCATCGAAAAACAAATCATCTGGTAATGTAATCCGATCTGCGAAGCATTCGTCCACAATCAGATTCATCTCCTCGGATAATCTAGATCTCAGAAGCTATCATCCACGATCACTCTCAGATCTCCGATGCTCTCGTCCACAATCAGATACCAACACCTCGGATCATCTTGATCTCAGAAGTTTTCACCCACGATCAGATTCACATTCCCCCTGATAATCTGAAGTCGAAACTACCCGAATACTGTTGCAGTGTCACGAATTTCAAAAATGCAGGAATTTCAACATACGACAGTGAAATTTTTATTCCCCCTTATTTTTGCAAATTCTGACGTCTCTTCACTGAATTCCCCCTCAAACTGAGAAATTCAGTCCTCTTTTATCTGTGAAAAACTCGACTATGCCGAAAATATGACAATTTTCCTCAAAAAGTCAGTTTTTCATCATTGCGGATTTTACGTTTTGGCCCATAAATAGTCAGATACCCTAAATGATAAACATTCTGCACAAGTATCATGACTACCCCACTAATTTCCACAATCCGTGATCGCATCATCAAAACTGTTCACTGAAGCCCCCGACGGTGTCCCCGAACAACCCAGCTTGGTCGTTAAAAACCCGAAAAATTTTACAATCACCAAATTTTTTCTGGAGACTCTCCTCGTCGTTGCGATCAAAAAATGCCTTTTCCCTTTTTTTAGGCATTTGATCATCTTGTCGAATGGCATGTGTCGGATGGTCATCTGATCGGACGATCGAATGACAAAGTGAACAAACTTGTGTTTGTGGATCGGAGGGTCATCCGATCGGATGGTCATTCGAGTGAAAACCAACTGATCTTCAAACTTCCAATAGTGACATGGATTGGATGGTCGTCCGATCGGATGGTCATCCGATCGGATGGTCATCCGATCGGATTGCCATCCGAATGGATATGTTCTAACAGCTCAAGAACACTCCAAATCACGCTTTTTTCGATCCAGAATCTTTATTACTGTGAATTTGATGATGAAACTTCACAGGATTGTTCGCGAGTCAATTCCGCACAGATTGATGTGTTTAATTCCAAAATCCATCCGTGAATCGACCTTTATTTTAATGATTTTCTCTGTTTAACGTCAAAACTCCCGTTTTACCCAAAATTGATGAGCTTTGGGTGATTTAACCGACTGTTAGATTGATTAAATCGGTACCGTAGCTCTGATACCACTATTGATTCGAGGATCCAGCGAGTTTGACGGAGCTTCGGTCCCGAAACGACGTGTTCGGTGTGATTATTACGACTAAGAAAGGAGTAGAAGATAGATAGAACACCGAGCAGTCAATTTCAATCTAGTCTCTATTGATTATTCAACGTTTACAGCACCACGAGACCAGTTGGACAGCATGTCCCCTCTGGAAACCAAAAGCTTGTCCAAATGGGAGCCCCAACCCCCTATTTATAGACAAGTAACAACACTAAGTCCATCCGTTCGGATTGCCATCCGACCGGATGGTCATCCGTCCGGATGGACTATGACATTAACGAACCATGTCCAACTAATCCTATTCTATACAATATTCAACACACGCTCTATCTAGCTATTCGTACAGTGTCAGACGTACGAAATATGCACTAACATCTGTTATGTCATCACCGCCTACGTAGAGATCGTGGTGCAGTTGTCGGCGCACGCTGATTGGTGCCACGTAAGCGTCCTTGTGTACCTTCTTGTCTCATGTACGATTGTCAATCATGGAGCATGATTGGGTACAACTTGTTGGACGCTCATTGGTCCATCGTTCTGCCACTTGTACCTTTAGTACTTGTACTGGATTACATGTGCTTCTGTCCTTCGCGCGACCATCGGATTGTCCAAAGTAGCCAGCGCAAGATCCAGGAAGTGAGGGTTTTCATCCAAGGAGCCAAGTGTGAAATCTGGTCTAATGTTTTCCCTGACCCCGCGCGCAACCTAGGTTACCCCCGTTTGGCCGGCGCGAGGATGGGAAAGCGACCTAGGTTACCCCCGTTTGGCCGCGCGCGTGGTAACCGTTGTTTCGTTTTTCCAGCCTGACGTGTCAACTGCTAGTTAGATATGCGCGCGGTTGATTCCGCACGGTTAACAATCGCATTAAATGCGATGGGTATAAATAGATGATGAGGATAAATAAGAGATCAATGTTTCTTCAAATCTCTCCTTCTTCTCTCTTCTTATCAACAATCTTTCGTTGAAGATCTTCAAATCTTTAAATTTTTTCTTCGAATCATCAAGCATTCTTCCTACTGTTCTTCGATTATCAGAAGATCTTCCAACTATTCTTCTTGTGTTTCTTGAATTTTGTTATATCAGCATGTCGACTGGCGACGATGTTGTTACCGTTGAGGAGGCCGGTGGTGGTTTGCCACAACTGAAGTGGGATCAAGGCCTTTTTGAACAAGTTGTTAGGGGTTATCAACTTGCTGACGAGTGAGATGCAAGATACCCTACACAAGGGCAAACTGCTGCAGACACGCCGCCCGGTTATATTACACTGTTTGCTGACTTCTTCAGCGAAGGAAATTTCCGACTGTCGGCCACCCATTTCCCGGGTAACAATCTTCAATATTACGGTTTTCATATTTCACAGATGAGCCCCATGGGCATGGTGGGCGTCAGGCACTTCGAATTTGTTTGCCGGTCACACGGGGAAGAGCTGACAGTGGATAAGTTTAAGGTTTTTTTACCAACTTCAAAGCAATATGGGATTCTTCTCTTTCGCCCTACGCGCTGCCAAGAAGCTTCCATGATTGGAAAATGAAATTTTTCTTTATCCGGGCGAAGGTGATTCCAATGGCGATGCAATTCCAAGGGATGGGGCCGATCCCCAAAGAGGAGATGAAGGTTCCGCGCGGCGTGGCATGATATGAGAATCTGATGGCGTTGCCCAATCGAGTTTTCGGCGAACAAGTGTTGGTCGCAGTAAGTATGAGCGACAAGTGGCCTGAAGACAGCGAGAACGTGCCTGTTCTGCTGCTTAATGATGAAGGCAAATCTCCTTTTATTACTCCCTTTGCAATAGTGTTTTGAAAATTTCGTAACCTGTTAAGTCCTCGTTTCTGAATGTAGAAGCTGCGCTGTAGCAAAGTGCTTTTCCAGCCTTCACTGGTGTTATGGGCGTTAGGCCTTTACGCGTGGGTGAGGAGTATTGGTTGGAGCAGATACGGCCGAATTTTATGTACGCGCGTGCTGAAGTGTTCGCTGCTCCTCCGGTTGCCACTGAAGGTGTGCACATTCCCAACCCTAGGCCATGTATGGAAATAACTCCTGCTGGGAAAGAAGTTGTCTGTCTTTCCAGCGAGGAGTAAGTAGCCTCATCCGAACATGATTTAAATCCTTCTCATGACCTGTTTGCAGGTGTGTTACGCAATCTGGGTGTTGACCCTGAAGAGAAGAAACAAAAGAGGGTTTCGAAGAAGAAAACAACTACTGTCGGAGGTGCGGCTGTGAAAAAGTCAGAGGTGACCGACGCAACGTCAGATGTTGCGTCCCGGAAACGTACTACTCAATTTCGACAAAGTAGGCTAGAAGACTTTGTGTATGTAGCTGACTCCTTTGAGGCACTGTACGCTATAGGTGGAAAGCTACAAGGTGGCATGGTGGTAGGTGCGCGGGCTCTAGACTCCCTAAATCTGGCGTGGCCCAACGTCTGCCCATGCCGAAGAAACCAAAGAAGATCCCGATCCTGAGAAGTTCATCCGAAAGAACTCTTCTAAGAGGTCCCGCGATGAGACTAAGTCTGAAGCTTCCCTTGTTGGTAAGAAAGTTGTCGGTAGCACGCCTGCAATTGGGAAGAAGGGGAGCTTAAGGTCTTTATATTCTGAAGTTTCGCTTGGTAAGTGTTCTCACACTTGTGTTTTCATACTTCCTTTTTCCTTTGTTTTCTGTTGACAATTTTTCCTCAATTGCAGAAGAAGTTATAAAGAAACCGGTTGCACGGCCGAAGATAAATGTTATTCCCCCTAAGACTGTTGCTGGTGAGAAAGGAATTGAAGCTTCTAAGGCTGGAAAGCAGCCGATTGATATTACTATGGAGGTGGAGAAGACTACGAAGGTTGTGAAGGCTGCTGGGGATAAGCAGCCCATCATCGAGCACATCGATACTGAACCGCGAGTTGAGAACCCCATCGCGCAACACACTGCCCCCATCCGGATAGTAAAATATTGCATCAACTGCTGGGGAGTCTGCATGCGATATTAATGAAAAGGGTTTCGTGGAGACCCAGAATGTTGAGGGTAAAGGCGCGGGTGGATCTAGCGCGGGCGGCAGGAAGGATAGCCCGCCCAAGACTCGTAAACGGGAACCTTGGCCGATCTGGTCTGAGGATACATTGGGCGATAACTATTACAAGTCATATGATGAAAATCGCGCCGATGAGATCCACGCCCCGGTTTGGAAGGTAAGGCAAGGTGATACCTTTGCTGATTTTGCTCCGTGCAGGGAGTGGTTCATGGGGGCTTTCCCCCCGGGTGAAGTGTGCCATCAGAGGGACCGTCGGCACGATGCTTTATATAGATGACATGTCTATGCCCAGGCGAACTGCGCTTCTACAAGTCACCAAATTACACGTGAATGACGCACGATGTACCTTGAACGCTCTAGCTGGTAGAAGCATAGGGAACGGTTGGCTGCTGAAGCCAAGTTGTTTGAGCAAGCTAAGGCTCAACTTGCTAAGGACAAGGAGGCTTTTGAGCATGAGAAGAGATCCGAAGAATGGGGCCTCCAAGGCTTAAACAAAAAGCTGCAAGCGAGCGAGGATACGCTCGCTGAAGAGCGTCGTAAATGGCGTGTGGCTTGCGAGAACGAGAACAAGCGGATGTTCATCATTCAAACGGAAAACTCAAATCTTAAGGCGCGCGTCGAGGAGCTGAAGAAATCTGAAGCCGATTATAAGGACAAGTATGAGGAAGCCAAGTCTCACAAGGAACGCGTGGAAATCCTTCAGGTTAGCACCCTTTCTGTTCTTGTAAATAACTAAGTAAATAAGAGTTTCAAACTTGCTTATGTCTTCCTTGAAAGGCTTGCAGGTTGAATTGTCCCAACAAATCATCAGCAAGGACAAGGACTTGGCCAGCAAAGATGTTGAAATTGCCGAGCATAAACGTCATCTGCGCGAGGCGCAAGAAAGCTTGGAAGCTGAGAGGTAGAAGAGTGACTCCCTTGAGATTGACCTTGTTGCTGAGAAGGTTAAACCTGAGACCGCTGAAGAGGCGTGCAAGGTTAGCCAAGCGGCCTTGAACGTGGCTCAGGAAAATTATGTTGAGGTGTAGTCAACAGTGGAGCCTCTTATCACTGATTTGGGATTGATGCAACAATACGGTGTTGTTCACATAAGTGTCTCCATTCTTTTTTTTCCTTATCTGAATTTTTTAACTCTTGACTTACATTTTTCTTTACTTTGCACAGATTGCTAATTCAATCTTAAATGCCATCGAGCTCGATCGTGTTGTGGCTGCGCTTACTATGGCTGTGCGAGCTGCTGGCCATCGTGCCGGCTATGTGGAATGCGTAACTCATGTTGAAGAAGCACTCTGCATCCAGTTTGGTACTCGTCATTACTCTGTTAATGAAGGGACTGAGGAGGGGTTGATCAAGGCGGAAGAAAACTACGACAACCTTGCACTGCCAGTTATGGACTTAGTCACTGAGGCTTTAAAACATGACAATTATGTACACGGCTAAGGGCCATTTTTGAGCCTCCTGAGACGGTTCAACTTACGAACGATGATGATGAGGCTGATGATGATGGTGCGGGGTGAAGGTTGAATGTAGCTTGTAGGACTTTTTACTTGGGCACTGGTGCCTTGTAAGCTTTTATCCATTTTCATATGTAACCTTCGCGCTGTTGCGCTTATGAATAGAACAGACTTTTTTCTCTTTATTGCTGAATTACAATTATTGCATGTGTTAGCAACTTCATCAAGGAAGCGCGAATGAACGTAAGTGGCTCATGCTTGAAAATCATCGCTCAGTTCCGCGCTATGTGGGAACCTTGGAGGCTTAGTTCATGACCTCATAATTTATTGTAGTGTTTTTGTGCGTAGTAGAAGTTGAACATGCATTTGTGATTTGTATGTACCGTAGGAAATAACAAGGAAAAAAGTATGTAAAGAACACTTGTATTAGTAAATTTGTTAGGTGCGCGGCCCTCGTTTACATAGGTGATGCATTACATGTAAAACATTTCTCTGTTGTCTTGTGTCCTAGGTAGATAGATGTAACCGTCTGAAGTACGTATGTAATACGCGCCTTGTCGGCATCAGAGGTTTCATTGTCACGGATGACACTTCTTGAATTCACCATCGGTGGCGTTGACAGCCGTCAAACGCGATGGGTTTTTGATTTTAACCGGGATAACCGCCTTTGAGCCATAAAGCTGGTCAAGGACGGTCTCGCCATTGTTTATTTGCGGTGTGATGCGATGAGCCCATCGATCACCCGTTGATCCTCTGGATCTTCTCAGTTTCCTTACGCACGTTCTTCAAGAGGTGTTCCAGCTTGCCACTCTTCAGAGCTTTCTCGATCTCTATGCGCAGGTGAATGCAATCATCGATCAAGTTCCCGGTATCTTTGTGGAACTCACAGAACAAACTAAGGTCTTGGCCTTTCTTGTTGCGCATTGGTGGTGGATCTTTGAGATCCAACTTCTCCGTGTTAAGAACCTCTAGGGGTGTCTTAGTCAGTGGAGTCCATTGTTTCTCTTGATTCTCGCTTTTGCTTGCCTTTGTATACCCTATCTTGTCATGCATAGCTCGGGTATCTTCACCATGTCGATGTATTTCATCGTCATTGTACGACTGGCTTGACCTCCAATCAGAGTGTCTCTTTTTTTTGTCGCACTTGCTAGAGTCGCGCGAATAGTCTTTCGAGTATTCGTCTGTTGAGTAATGGTCTTTTCAGTAACGACCAGACCTTGACCCGGTTAAAGTATCCTCTGTCTGTGCGACGACCTTTGCCGCTTCCATCAACTTGTCCCACTCCTTTGGCATGCCATCTCTTTCGATGATAGTTCTGATTAGACTATCACAGCGTATGGCTTTCTTAAAGTGGGTGCGCATGAGGTCTTCGTTGACCCCACCAATCTCCAAGCACTCCTTGTTAAAGCGAGTGATGAACTCTTCCAAACCTTCGCCTCCGCGCCACCAGATGTCCATTACCGCGGAGGTGTCGTGCTTGTACCTTCGTTGCTGGCTGATGTGAGCGAGGAGTTTTTTTTGCAAACCAGTCAAAGATTTGATTCTCCCAGACGGTTGTATCTGCGCTTGCTGTGCGCTCAGTTGCGCGTAGATCAGATTCAATGTTGCTTGAGATTTTGCATACCAAGAGGCGAGAGTTTCTCCCTCTGGTAGTCCTAACAGCGCATATATGTTTGATGGTGCTGGTGCTGACGGACCAGCGTCATGACTTGTTGGGGTTACTGTTTGGGTGATGCATACACCACTCGCGCGGATGGCCTTAACATTTGTGCCCTCCCCTTCAGTAAACTCGTCATTGGGTAGGTTTTGGACATGCGCGATGTCCTCCACTGTACCTACTTGAGAGCGTGCACCAATGGGTGGAAAAGGGATTCCCTGATCATCCATTGATCAAGAGAAAAAGAACAGCTCAGAGAAGAAGATGAAAAGTGACTGTAAAAAATCGGTGGGCGCCAATGAAGAAACACCAAACTAATCTAGTGATTGGTTTGTGGTTTGTGCCTCGACAAATAAGGTTAATCTTCTTTATCTCGTCCAAGCTGTGAGAGTGATGATCCTGCAAAACACTAAACACACCGTTAAGCTCGTTATGAGGAGGGGAATAGGGGGGTTATCCTCGTAACCACCCTCCGACATGAGAATAAGTATCTGCTTTGAGGATATAAGTATGTAATCAAGAGTGAGAGGGAGCAAGGAAGCGGATCCTTAAACTTGAAGTGAAGGTTCCTATTTATAGCCGGAGTGGTGTGGAAAGAGATGGGCTAATGGGCCTTGGGCCTATAGTCGATAACGAGGAATATCCGTTTTGTCCCCTCTTCCATCACCGTTGGTGCTTCTGGGTAAGAGGGAATCTGGCGCACGCTGTGACCGCGTTGTAGGATCGAATATAACGCCCGAATGATTGCGAACGACACGTACAACGTGCGGAATCCGTGCACGTGTGTGGACCGAACACAAGAACTAATTAACGATGACTCTATAATAGATTTGACAAAGTTTTAGACCTTGAATCACCACCTTTGCTACTTTCTCTCTCTAGATCTTGAATACTCCTAAGGATGAACAAGTTGCAAAAGTTCTAAAATGGACACAAGACTAAGCTATTTATAGGCTCCACTTAAATGAAGGCTCCCTCATTCGTCTGGATGGGGTTTCCTCCATCCGTCCGGATAGGCATTCCCCCATCCGTCCGGATGGGGTTCTAAACTATATTCTTCACTTTAACATCTTGTCTTGTTCCATTTCTGCTACGATGTATGATTGACGGAGGTGATAGACATTAGTGCACTCACACACGCTGATTGGATCCACGTGGCCTGACCATTGTCCTTTTTGTCTGTTCTGTCATCAGCGGCTAAGTGGAGATCGTGGTGCAGTTGTCGGCGTACGCTGATTGGTTCCACGTAAGCGTCCTTGTGTACCTTCTTGTCTCCTGTACGATTATCAATCGTGGAGCATGATTGGGTACAGCTTGTTGGACGCTCATTGGTCCATCGTTCTGCCACTTGTACCTTTAGTACTTGTCCTTGGATTACCTGCGCTTATGTCCGCCTCGCAACCATTGGATTGTCCAAAGTAGCCGACGCAAGATCCAGGAAGTGAGGGTTTTCATCCAAGGAGCCAAGTGTGAAATATGGTCTTGTGTTTGCCCTGACCCCGCGCGCGACCTAGGTTACCCCTGTTTGGCCGGCGCGAGGTTGGGAAAGCTACCAAATTAGTCTATTAAGGATATGGTCTCGCGCACGACCTGGTTGGTCGGCGCATGATTTGGGACCATACCCCTTCATAACCATAATTTTATGTTTATTTGAGTATCGATTGGGACTTGAATTAGTATCATAGCCAAGTTTAATCGTCGATATCAAACGAGTACTCGAGTTCTTAATTGGTGGCTAAGGAGTTTAACGAGTCGGCGATTTGGAAGGTCAAGATTAGTGGTATTGATTCGTCGAAGAAGTGGCGTGATACGGCGGGCAGCGAGTAGGTTGTTCTTGCAACAACAACTCGGAAACAAGTTGGTTTCCGATTGAAGCTTGCAAACGGCGGATTCGGTGTTTTGCGCGATTCTTTGTCTTTGATTTTTTTCTCCCGCCATTAAAAAAAAGCAAGAAGGCATACACTTTAACTAAAAAGAGAAGCAGCCCTAGAAGCAAGTTGCTTAATTTGTTGGTGAGCTTTGATTCACTGGTTAAACAAGCTTGTTTTGTTGATTTTTCTTTTTTTTCGTATCAAGACTCAAAAGAAAAAAAAACAAGACAGTTGTTTTTAAATTATTGTTCCTTCAACAAATTCGGGTTGAACGAGTATGTGTTTGAGTGCGGTTTAAGTTCATGATAAGCCTAAATTCTGCAGAAACATGTAATGATCCAAGAAAGCGTGTGTTTGCTCAAGATTGCAGTTGAGTCAACGGTGGTGCTTGTTCTTATGGCCAAAGGACGATTCGTGGACAAAGGATTAGTCGAGTACAAGGTCGCAAGAAATTTCGAGCTACGAAAGGAGCCAAAAAAACACATCTAGAGATCAAGATGAGTTACAAGATAAATAAGGCAAAGAAAACGTTTTTGGAGTTAAAGTCTTGTAAGATTCGAGTTCGAAATTCCAAGGGTGATTGTTGGGAATTCCGAACAATGAAACAGACCTACTTGGCATGCAAGGCTCAAGGAGGGTTTTAAGGAGTGGATAATTATAGATTATTAAATGTAATTTGATGTAATAATTAGGCTATGGGATGTGGGGTTCGGGGTAGGAAGGGGGAAATGAGGTGGAGGATGTGGGCCGACGTAACACCACCCCCCGATTGGATTTTGGTGCAATCGGCAAAATCCCATCAATCTCCCCGGTTGTTTTTTATAGGTGATTGTCCAATAAGAAAAAGTAAGGGTGAGGGGGAGGAAGGGGGAGCACTCCCTTGGATTGGGGAAAAGGGGGTGTGAGGTGGAAGGGGAGAGTGACGTGACGCTAAGGTGGAGGATGGGGGAGATGGGAGAGCACACCCCATAGCCTTAGTTGTAATTATCATGTCCTAGTTAATTAATTAGATAATTATATAGCATCTTAAACGAGTTAGGTTTAGATGTCTTTAGGATAATTATGTAAACAATCCTAGTTATAGTCTGATGCGTTAAGTTAGCTATATATATACTGTGTATTGGATAAGGATTTGTACTCAAGTTTTTGAGTAGTTTTCTTGATCTAATAATATTGCGGGAGTTAGCCATAATTTTGTGTTCGTTTAGATATCGATTGGGACTTGATTTATATGAGTCTAAACAGATTTTGTTGATTAATGAAGGTAGATTTTCACGGTATGGATGGAAATGACGGAAGTATGTATATTGGAACGGGTTGCTTTCACCGAAGAGATATTCTGTTAGGAAAAAGCTTTGATGGTGAAAGTAGAATCGATTGGAAAATGGAGAATGATCACAAGGAGACACCAGAAAACATGATCGAAGAACTAAAGAATCTTGCGAGCTGCACCTATGAAATTGATACCGAATGGGGCAAAGAGGTTATAAGCATTCTTCTTTGTGTTTCTTACATTCTTAGTTATCAAAAGTTTATATTTAGTTGTTTTGTGTCGGGTTGATAGGTTGATGGGTTGAGCTAATGTACCCAAACATGAATAATATATGTATCCATGTGAAATTTATCAACCCTAACTCAAACACACTTAAAAACTTAAACACGATTAATATATGTATCCATTTAAATATGTATCAGCAAGCATAATGGGCCAACCTGGCCCAACCCATTTCAGCAAGCAACAAAATTACATGTTTGAATATGTATCCTCTAACAAGTTGATTTTGCAATGTGTTTTTGTATTACAGATGGGCTTGAAATACGGGTGTCCAGTTGAGGATATACTAACGGGCCTATCGATCCACTGCCAAGGATGGAAATCTGTGTATTACAATCCAAACCGAAAGGCGTTTCTAGGTGTTTCTACAACCACACTTGACCAGACCCTTGTGCAGCACAAGCGGTGGTCCGAGGGTGATCTATTGGTTTTGATCTCAAAATATAGTCCGGCTTGGTTCAGGCTCGGAAAGGTTAACCCTGGTCTCATAATGGGCTATTTGATATACGGCTTATGGGCCCCTTCCTCTGTGCCAACTCTATATTACTCCATAGTCCCTTCAGTTTGTCTCCTTAAAGGGGTTCCACTTTTCCCAGCGGTATGTCATCTATTTATCATTTCTTGTTCTTGTTAAATCATGTAAAACTAGCCCTACGGATGGCTGGTTTTGGTAATCCAAGTCCCATACATGTTGGATACTTGTCACCCATTGGGTTTGCCAATTTGCATTTATATTAGGGGTATAAAACGAGTTGAGCTGCTCGTGAGCAAATCAAGATTGACTCACTAAAAACTCATATCGAGTTAAGCTTAAATGAGTTAAGAGGCAAGGATTGAGCTTTTATCAAGGCTCATTTAATAAACGAGTTTGATCCCAAGCTTAACATATCGCGCTCTAGCTCGCTCGTGAGCCTAAACGAACTTTTTGTATATATAATACTTATTTCATATATATTTTTATAATAATATTTATTGTATAAAAATTATTATATAAATAAGTAAATAATATATTATATAGAAGTTATATAAGTGTATGTATATATGTAAATAGCTATAAAAATACTTTACTATAATAATAATAATAATAATAATAATAATAAATAAATAAATAAATAAACAAGCCAAACCCGAGCTTTAAAGACTACTGTCAAGCGGAGCACGAGCTTAAAAAAGTACTTTCATGTTTAGCTTGGGCTTTAATAGTAGAGCTCTATACAAGATTACAAGCTGAACTCAATCCCGAGCTCTCTTAAGATAAATGAGTCTGGGGCTCGGCTCAACTCATTTACACCCATTGTATGCTTGTGAGTATCAGGTATGCCATATACATGTTTGATCTCACGCTAACCCACTACCCACCTAAAAGTTTAGATTTTGTTCATATCCAGGTAACAAGTGGATGGTTCCTCCCATTTGCATACATCATAGTCTCCATCACTGCTTTCGACTACCTTGAATTTCTCCGGTGCGGCGGCACCACCAAAGGGTGGTGGAACGGCCGAAGAATTTCGCTCTACAAACGAACAAGTTCGCACCTTTTCGCGTTACTTGACATCATTTTGGGCTCCGATTTATCTTTCGTAATCAGCTCAAAAGCGATGGATAACGACGTTCAAGCGAGATACGAGAAAGAAATGATGGAATTCGGCGTGTCATCGCCTTTAACGACGACTGTGGCAACCATATCGATGCTCAATCTTGTGTGTTTTGTCGGGGTCGTTATGAAATCTATGTTGATGGATAAGGTAACTAGGGGAGTGTACTATGAGACCATGGCAGTTCATGTTGTACTTTGTGGTACATTGGTTGTACTCAACATGCCATTGTACTGGGCTCTTTTTGTTCGTAAAGATAAAGGGAAGATCCCGGATTCTGTTCAAGTTAAAGCGGTTGTTCTAGCTTTGTTTATTTCCACTGTTTTATATTTTATGTAGAATATTTATAATTAGTACTTTGGTAGTTTGGTACTGGTAGTCTGGCACCATGACATGTACTTGGGCCTAGTTCCATTATGATAATTATACTTTGTAAAAACAATACTTTGTTTGGATAATTTACCGAATGTTAGTAATACAATATTTGACAACAAAAACTATAAAGCCACCTCTATGTTGGTTATTAACTTTGGCTTGTAAACAAATCAAACATTTAGAAAATCATTTGTGAACCGTTCAACGGAAGGTGTGTATACGTTCGTTTGTTTAATAGATTAAATAAAGGAGCATGAACAAGAAATTTTGTTTGGTTAATTACGCGAACGAACATGAACAAAGGATGTGTTTTCTCAATTATGTTCGTGAACATTCGTTTATTTTCATTTAATATATGAAGGAACATGAACATGAACATGAAATTTTGTTTGGTTAATTAAACGTGCGAACATGAACAAAGGATGTGCTTGCTCAATTATGTTCGTGAATGTCACACCCCAACCGATGGCGGAAACATCGGAGTGAGACGAAAACGAGATTGTTCGAGACTTCATAACTTGCTAATTGCGACAATATTTAAATAATTCGAATTTTATTTCGTGATAGAAGAAATACATTCTTGAAAAAGGAAATACAACTAGAACATAACAACTAAACAACCAAACATAATTTAAAATAAGGCGTGTTTCTAGTCCATCATACTAGATTTTTTTTCAACGCATCATCATCATATTCCCGCAATATATATTAAAGTAACGGTCAACACATAAAGCATTGGTGATCATACAAGTTTTGTTTACTAGTACGTATAAAAATTTAACAAAATCCACATGGAAAAATCGTATACTAAGGCATAACTTAATAGAGGCTAGCATGCATCACATAAATGTCAAACCAAAGTTTTCACTAGCGTAATCTCGTCACCAAAGCGACGAGACCGTTTACGATTGAATACTTAACAATCACCCATCACCGGGTGGTGTGCTGCTCCTATAGCGCTATACATGTTAAGGTGGCTCATAAAATTAATGACAAGTATTCGTGCAAGAATGTCTTCTAGCATACGCGCAAGTATCTTAGTGTATAACGTATTAAGCATGTATGTATGTATGGATTTGTTTGTTTGAAGCACGCGAAGGTTTGTGTATGTGTAAGTTTGGTACGTATATATATTGCACCCCAAAAGTGTACTTAAAGTAAAAAAGGGGTCATGTATACTCATGGTTTTGTAAAAGCTTCCAAAAACGTGACTGGAGAGTCTTGAGAGTTCGGGAACGCCGAGGTCACCCTACAAGGGGAAAACGAAGGCGTGTGAGTTATGGAGTTTGGTATCGAGTTAGATTCAGGGTTTAAAGTAGTATGAAAGTATGCATATTGCAAGAAAGCACATCTTGTCTAAAAGCTCTCATATGGACACTATGTTGGTCATGTTTTCATGGGTACCGGTTTACCCATTAGGGTCCATAATTTGAGGAACTTAGGCCAAGATGAGAATTACCATAATGCATAACATTTAACCATGGGTTTGGTTGATGTTATGATTCGGTTCTAAGTTATATATACATATATATATATATATATATAGAAACGGGATCAGGAGAAAACGTTCAAAAGTGTGAGAACGGTGAGAACGCATCCTGGCCCAACACGTGTCCCGCGTCATAGAGAAGGGCGGATGGGCTTTTTTGTCTTTTCATTCTTCTTTTTATTTTCCCTACGCGGTATGATATTTTATGGCGTCTAAGTTTTTTTGGCGTTAATTGTATTTTTTAAACTTTTTGGCGTTGAATTAATTGTTTTTGTGTCACATATATAACTTTTTGGCGTTATAGCGTTTTCTGGTTATTTTTTTGGCGTTTTTGGCCTTTTGTATAAAAATTCATTACGAGTCATTAAAATTTGCATAAGATTACAGAAGACCAATTTTTTTTTGGCGTTTAGTGAATTTTTTGGCGTTTAATACCCCTTTTTTACAAGGTGCTTTTGCCAGCAGCTGTTCTCCCAGTTTTCATACCACCGGCATTTTGGTGTTTGTAGTTTTTGGCGTTTTATATAATAATGTATTTTATTTATAATAATGTATTTTATTTATATAACAAAACAACATATTTCTTGATATCAAAACAATATAAAATGAAAACAAAAATATTACAAAATGATAATCTAATTTTTCTTCCGAATCTTCAATGTCATCAGCCTCTTCTTTTCTTGAATTTGTTTTTGGCGTTTTGAACATTTTTGAATACTTTAGCTAGATGCCAACTTTTCTTCATAAACCCCGTTTTTTTTAGTAGTAGCTGCTTAGTGGCAACCTGTTTTTTGGTGTGATATTCTTGTTTGGTGGCATGTCATTAAAGATCAACTCTTGCTTAATACTATTTGTAATAATGGAGTCCAAAATAGCATTTTATCCTTATGTTGATCTGTTTATTCCATTCAAAAATCATCAAGAACATAGCTTACATGATGGCATATCAATGTCATTAGTCTCTTTTTCTTGAATATTTGTCCATCTCATTCAGCAAAATATTATTGAGTTAACCCCCTCAGAAAAAGGATGCATTTCAGTGAAAGCTTTGCCATCTGTGGCGTTTTAAAGAGAGTTTTTTCTAGAGGATATGGCGTTTTTGTGTTTTTCTGGGTGTGTTTAATTTCATTGTGTATAGACCCTTCTCTTATAGGAGTTTTTTGACGCGTAGTTTAGGCGGGACTTTTTATTGTAATAAATGATAGTAATAAAGTAACTGTCTTTTCAGTTTCTGTTTTTTGTATTTTCTGAGTTGATTAGCTTTTATCAGTTTTATAGGTTATTGACATCCCATCTTTTAAGTTTGGCGTTGTTTTTTAAATGGCCTTATGCAGAACAACATGTCAAAATACAATAACGGAGTAAATAAAATTTTAAGCAAGAAAGATATTTTTTGTTATTGTTGGCGTTTTGTTAGCGTTAACCATTTTTTAGTAGTTTTTTGGCGTTTTGCTAATAAAGATAGAAATATATCATTTAATTATCTTAAAAAAAAGATTACATTGAAGAAAAAAAAAGACGAAAAAACAAATTAAAATCCTTCGTCAGAAGGTACTTTATCTGAATAGTATCCATCAGTTGTGTCATCTTCTTCCTCCTCGGAGTCTTCATCTTGATATTCATCCATGTCAACATATTCACCTTCATCAGCTTCTTGTTCCTGAAGATTTTGAAGCCTCCACCTGAAAATGTCTTGCATTAACTCCAATTTTGAGTCTATTTCTGGGTTGGTACATGTGGCGTTATTCAATTCTTCCATGAAACCCAGTCGCTGCTTTGTCATGATGTTCTCTAGCCAGTAGACTTGCTGCTCTCCGCTGTCGTATGTAATCGTCACCATGTTTGTTTCATCATCAAAACGCCATGATGTCATGACAGGGTCTGGCTTCACATTTCCTTTGATTGGTCCAAATTTGCTGGTTAATGCTTTCATAAGCATATGCGTTCCATGGCATTCGTTGTCTAGAGCGATGCCAATGGATAGGATTTGCCTCTGTATCTCTTCTTCCATCTTCAGAATAGCCCTGATCGTCTTAACATACACCCTCCTTCTGTTGTCAAAATGGATGACGTATCGCCTGATTCCCAGAGTGTATCTCCACGAAACGATTGTTGCCATTGTTGGCGTTTTGTTTAATTTGGCGTTTTTTGGTTAAAGGTGTTTTTTTTGCAGGAAATGGATAGATTGAATGATTATTGAAGCTTTGTTTTTATGTTTGTTTATATAATGATGTTTTTGGCGCGTAATTTAGGAGGGGATTTCTTCTAATAAATGTTAATAACTGTAATTCAGTTATTTGTGTTGTTTCATCTTCCTGTAATATTAAACGCGTTTTATTTTTAATTTTTGGTGTTTTGTTGTTAATGGCGTTTTATTTTTTGTTTGGCGTTTTATCATATTTGACGTTTTGGATATGAGCGGTAAAAAAACCCTTTACCCTTAATGAAGCACGTCCCACATAATTATATTTGTGTTATTTACGAAAATGCCACCGCGTAATCTAGTCCATGGATTGTTTTGATCGGACGATCCATAAGCGTTCTCACTGTTCTCACACTTTTCACCGTTTTCTCTAAATCCTGGCCCTATATATATATATATATATATATATATATAATTATTTAGTCCAAAGTCATATATGGTCATGCATAGAGGTAGGATGAATTCTATCTATTTAACCTCATTGTATGGATTCACCAAAGCACAAAATCATCAATTTAGTTAATGATTTCGGTTGGTCATGAATGGGAAAAGAATGAAAGTGTATCATCTAAATCATCAAGTAACCAAGTGAAGCTCAAACTAGACTAGTGCATTCCAATCATGGCAAATGTTTGGAGACTTGGTGTAGTTTGGACACTTTGTTACTAGAAACTTTACTTGATGGCTTAGGTTAAAGAAAACGGGTTGACTAACTAAGTGAGGTAGTGGAATCATAGTTGGAAAGCCAAGGTTTTCATTGTTCACACCTAACCAAAACACAAGTCTTTCAACATTGAAGGTTGAAAGCTAGAATGGTTCCAACACTGACTTGGGACCTTTAGAGCAGCCCTTAAGAGAGGTTATGAACATTAAATCTTCTAGAAATTAACCATTACACAAGCCCCACAACCATGACTTTGGTTGGTTGCAAGGATGGTACATGATTTCCATAAGATAAACATGTTTAAGAGCAAGTTGTAAAAAGTTTTATGAAAACAGAATCTTGAACTCACTTTGGAGCTTCATACAAGTGATGTATGTCACACTCCAACCGATGGCGGGAACATCAGGATGAGACGAAATAGATTGCAAGAGACTTCATATCACTATGTGATAATATAGTTTAAATTCAAATTTCATAAATTGCTAAAATGTCATACTAAGAATCAAATACGAACAACATTGTTTCAAACATATAATACAAAGTAGATTAATCTAAGTGTGTTTCTAGGTCCACTTAAGTCTTGTTTCTTCACTTAACATCATCTTGTCTATCGAACCTGCAACATGTATTAAAATATGATCAACAAAAAGTTTGCGAGTATACAAGTTTGATACATAGCATAAAAATAGTTTTAAAATAGTCTAATGGCTCGTATCCAACATGAATCACAAGATGCAAGTTACTAGTATGTTGAAACGGTGTCAAGTATATGTTCAAACCCCAGAATCCAATGTGTTAAAATAGCCTATCCCAATGAATAACGGGAGGTAACATGTTTAACTTAACAATACCCCGAGACTAGTGGGCGGTGCATTACTCCTATAGCGCTATAATTGTTAAGGTAGGCTTGTACGAAGTTAATGAGCATATAGACACGAAAAGTTTACATAACATACGAGATTAACAAGCATCATATAGTTTCATGTTCAAACATGGATAGAGAGTGATTCAAATAGTTTCAAGTGTTTCGTGTTTTGATATAAAATACATGTTTCACCCAAAAGTGTTTAAAAGTAAAAATGGGTTCGAGTATACTCACAAAATTGCATGTGTTTTCCGATTATCCAATGTGACGAAGTTGTTGAGACTAGAAGGTTGAATATGTTCGATTTGGAGTTTTATGAGATTGTTACATTCGGTCTAAGGATTTGGAGTTTAAAGTACATGAAAAATAGACATATGTGAAAATAATCATCGCGTACACATAACACTTGTTCTTGGCACTATTGAAACTCTAAAGAGTTTGTATGATTTCATGGATTCAAAGACCCATTAGAGTCGTAACAAGTGCATGGTCATAGATGATGTAACATATTCTTGACAAGTAACTACTAAGTTATTATCAAGTTTAGTTACTTAGATATATATATATATATAGGATTAGGTTCAAGAGTGAACACTAGTGTAGCTTGCGAACTGAGTGAACTAATCCTGGCCATACACATGTGTAGATCAATGGCCAGGATTTGATGTTGAAATACACTAGTGTATTTTACGATTTGATGATGAGATCCTGGCCATACACGCGTGTAGATCAATGGCCAGGATTTGTTCACTTAGTTCTCAAATACATTAGTGTTCACTCTAGATCCCCACCCTATATATATATATATATATATATATATATATATATAGGGAGAAGATCATGCGAGAACCATCTCTTATTGCGAGAACCGCGAGAACCAATGTGAACACACCAAAAATGCCTAAAAATAGCTAAAAATCACACAAAAAAAATTTTTTTGATTTTTTTAATATTTTTTAGGTTAAAATCGCTACTTTTCGAACCCAAAAAAAAAAAAAATTTAAATTTTTTATTTTTTAAAATTTTTTTTTTTTTTTTTTTTTTTGCTTCGAAAAGTAGCGATTTTAACCTAAAAAATATTAAAAAAATCAAAAAAAAAAATTTGGATTTTTTTTAGATTTTTTAGGTTTTTGGGGGGTTTAGTTTTTAGCATTTTAGCTTGGGGGGGGGGGTGGGGGGGTGGGGGGGGTTTGGTTTTTGGGGGGTGGGGGAGGGGGGTTTAGGCTTTTTTTTTTGGGGGGGGGGGGGGGGCGTGGGGTTAGGTTTTTTTTAGGTTTTTTTAGGTTTTTTTTAGCTTGGGGGGGGGGGGGGGTTTAGGTTTTTGGGGTTGGGGTTGGGGGGGGTTAGGTTTTTTTTTTTTGGGGGGGGGGGGGGGGGGGGTGGGGGGTTTAGGTTTTTGGGTGGGGGGGGGGTTAGGTTTTTGGGGGGTGGGGGAGGGGGGTTTAGGCTTTTTTTTTGGGGGGGGGGGGGGGTTAGGTTTTTTTAGGTTTTTTTTAGCTTGGGGGGGGGTAGGTTTTTGGGTGGGGGGGGGGTTAGGTTTTTTTAGGGTTTTTTTTTGGTTTTTTTAGCTATTTTAGGTTGTGTTCACATTGGTTCTCATGGTTCTCACAATAAGGGTGGTTCTCGCATGAGCCCCTCCCTATATATATATATATATATATAGGGCAAGGCTAGGTAGAAAACCCTATCTATATGAAAAACCTTAGAAAACCCAACCTCCCGACATTTTTTTTTTTTTTGAAAAAATTAACACATGTAATATACATGTTTTTAAGAGTTTTGGGCCAAAAAAATCAAAAAAGCGCCGAAGGGATCTTTTTTTTTAAAAAAAAAAATTCAACAATTTCTGTCATTTTTGGCTAACACATGTTAGGCGACCGGACATGGCTGAAATTTGTTTATTTTTTTAAAAAAAATCCCTTCGGCGCTTTTTTGTTTTTTTTGGCCCAAGACACTCTAAAACATGTATATTACATGTGTTATTTTTTTCAAAAAAAAAATGTCGGGAGGTGGGGTAGAAAGGCCGGGAGATTTGGGTTTCCAGAGTTTTCTACCTAAATGTGGGTTTTCTGTCTAGCATTGTCCTATATATATATATATATATGGAATACATAGATAATATAAAGATTACAATGTCCTATAGGTCAAGCATGAGGTAGGAGATTAAAGTCTCCAATTAGGCACCTCTTTATGTCATATAATTCATATATGAGGTAGGAATAACAAAGCTTCCATTTAGCTACCTCTATTGTTCACCACTACATTTGTTGTTGTAAACAACAAGGAGGGTCATGAACTTACAAGTAATAATCAAATATCAACAACTAATCTATGAAAAACATCAAGTAGTGAGTGGATTTCTATGAAGGTTAGCCCAAGCTAGTCCATCTATCACACATTCATCAAGCTTCATGCTTGAACACTACTTGTGGGTAAACCCTTAACTAAAACAAAATGTTTGTGAGGTTTTAACCTCTTATTTAACATTTTTCAGCCTTGTTTTTAAGCCCAGCTAACCATTCAGTTGATTATGAGCATTAGGACATAGGTTTGAGATGATATAGACTCAAGTTCAACTAAGAATAACAAGTTTAAATGAAAACAGAAACTAACAGTCTACTTTGGAGCCTTTTTGGTGGCATTCCAGAGCTTAGTTTTCCATGTAAAACCTCTGAAAATGTTCCTAAGGTTGTTCCAAGCAAGTGGGAAAAAGAATGGATGAAAAACGTTAAGTATTGAGTGAGTTATGCTCACTTTTGTGAAGGTTGATAATTCTGCTCGAACTTCAGAATGTAGTAGCTTTGTGACTGATTTGAGAGAGTTATGTGAGTGTTTGTAAAGTGGAAATGGCTTGGAGGAGGCGTGGTTTATATAGGGAAGAGTTAGGTTAGGTTTTAGTTGGGTTATTAATGCTAAAAACTCGTTTAAAACTCAAAAACTCCCAAAATCCCGCTCAAACAGCGAGCTGCACAAGTCTGGCCGCGGTCATACTAAGTCGCGGGCCGCAAAGAAAGTAAGGCGGTCCGTCGCGGGCCGCCAGAGACCCCAGTCGCGCCAAACTTTGCTTATTTGTCACTTTTCACCCCTAAACTTCCAAATATTGTTGTTTTAAGTTATATATAGGGTGTTTTTGGTACAAGAAGGGTATGTTATGCATTTGAATCATAAAATGGATATAAAACAAGTATAGTTATGTTTATTTGTCGAGAAATCGTGTCAAATTCGCGTAGTTTAGCGTACAGATCAATAGTTTACAAGTTTGATGTTTTTAGCACAAAATATGAATAAAGTGTCACTCGAATAATGTTTTAGAACGTATGAGCATGTATAAGACGTATATAACATAAATGAAACAAAAATACGAATTTCATTATGATTCAAGCCTCGGATTTTACATAGATTACCACGAAAGAATGATTACAAGAATACAAAGTTTCCAAAAATAGGATTACAAGTAAGGGTTTCCAAATAAAGAAAGTATGAAAACGCAGGGTGTTACAATGTACCACCTGGTTACACCTAGGTGAACCTTGGGTAACATTCTTAGAGATTGTCCAAGGAGTTTGATGGATGAAAACATGAAGAAAAAGGAGAAGAAAGTGCTCAAAACTCACTTTTTTGAGACTTGGTACAATCTGCCAGACTTGGAGATTTTAAGAGAATTATGAGGATTTGAGAGTTGTTTTGAGGTGTGTTAAGGGTGTAGGAGTTGTGGAAGACATATATTTATAGTGGGGATTAGGGTTTGGGTCTAACGAAGGTTGGAAGGTGATTGGGGAAGAAAGGGGGTGGAAAGGAGGTCCAATCCGTGAGTTTTGCATAATTCTGCCCATCAGACATACCTTGTGGACCGTAAGACCTTATGTCTTGCGGTACGTAAGACCTTTCAAAAAAAATATTTTTAAATCCATTAACTTATGTACTTTGTTACATTATGTTATAAATATAATGCTAAACATGGTTTTAGGGTTCTAAGGTGTGTGGAAGTATGTTGTAAGTGTGTTATAAGTGTGATTATAATCTGAACATGGTTGAAACATAGTGTGTGTCTCGGTTTGCATAAAAATGTGCGTATTCGAGATTGTTTGTATATCGTGTAAGTGTAAATAAACATGTATGATTAAAAAATGCATTTCCATTATGATCAAATTCTCGGATTACAAGTTTTGGAAAAATGAAATACGAACTCAAGTTTCCAAAATAGAATGTGAATACAACTTTCTAAATATGGAAAGTAAAGAAATGCGAAGCGTTACAGTCTCCTCTACCTTAAGAAATTTCATCTCGAAATTTATTCAAGAGGAAGACTCGGCGGATAGGTGTGGATACTTGGTCTTCATATCACTCTCGAGTTCCCAAGTAAATTCGGCGCCACGTTTTCCTTCCCATCGAATCTTGACTATGGGAATGCGACTACGCCTAAGTTGCTTGGTTCCTCGGTCCATTATTTTGACCGGCTTTCGACGAAGTGTAAGGACTCGTTGATTTGTAAATCGTCAAGTGGAACTTGAAGTCCTTCTTCGGCTAAGCACTTCTTGAGGTTTGCAAACCAAAACTTCAACAAAAGAAGATGGGGAACGAATTAGGGCAGAGGTTTTAAGAGTGATTTTGATTGCAAAATGTGTGAAAAGTGAGGGGGATATGGGTTCCTTTTATAGGTGATTAAGGGGAGTATTATTTTAGGAAAGTCTTGGAAAACGATTTAGCGTTTGGGGGACACCCCTTTAAGCCAAAACTTCGGTCTTAGGAGGGGTCATTTTTTGCCAAAATTGATTTTTGAGGGTTGGTTATGATAGGTCTTGATTTGTTACCCATTTCCCAAAACTTTCATTAATTTACGATTTCTGTTTTATTGCGGTAAATTAGGGTATTAATTGAAGTTTATTATTTTAAGTTCTTGTTAATTTGATCCACTAATGTTATGATTACATGTTATATGTTTAATATGGTTATGATAGGTATAGGCACGTGTTCAAAACAATTAAAATTCAAGTATTGGCAAACGATGTTACATATTGTTGAAAGTATGAAATTATTCAATGATAAACACTAAGTAATGATTGAATTGATAATTAGTGTTTCATATATAAAGACCACAAAACTATTTTCATTGATGATAAGTACATGATCGAATAAGCATGGAAATTGGGAATGTTACATGATCATTGATGTTCAAGCGGAACCCAAGTTTGTTACAACACATATCACCAGAGACGCAACCTATGCCCCGGCCACACCACCCCCTGCTATTTCAAAACCATTGCCATCAATGTTACATGATCATTGATGTTCAAGCGGAACCCAAGTTTGTTACAACACATATCACCAGAGACGCAACCTATGCCCCGGCCACACCACCCCCTGCTATTTCAAAACCATTGCCACCGTAGAGACCCACCACCACCTACTTGGTCAAGTTGTTCTAGGGGAAACCACTGTTTTTGCTTAGCTTGCTCGTGGTGATGAAGTGTTACCGAAGGAGGGTGGAGAGAGCGGTGGTTGGTCGGCCGACCTCTTCTCTACGTATCTCTCTCTTTCTAGTTTATTTTTCTCTCTAGAAAAACGGGCTAGGGTTTGTGTGCAGGAGAAGAATGAGGGTGTGAAGGAGAATAAGATGATTTATAGTCGGGGTTTTGGTGTGGGTGAGCTAGGAGTGTTGTAGTAATCGCTAGTCGGGCGGCGGGGTGGGGACTAGCGATTAATCGGGATTAATCAGGGATTAATCGGAATTTATGGGGATTAATCGGGATTAATTTGATTAATCGGCGACTAATCAGGGATTAATCGGTGATTAATCGACACCTAGTCTGGAGTTTTACAACCATGGCTAGGTGTATACCGCGTATACGAACATATTTACAACCCGTGTTTCATTTTATTAATCGATTAGTTGTTAGATCAATATTGTTAGTAAATTATGTTAACCTGTTAACTAAAACTATGTATTACCCTAATGGTAACGTACGACCAAACTCGTTGATTGAATTAATGTGTTCACTCATCGAGGATTGTCGTTATTTACTAATAATCACAAAAACAAATTTAAAATGCGTATCCTTTCGCAAATAAAAACGGTCGAAAATATAGGTTGCCACACCAATAGTTTGAAAATGGCCAAAATGTCCATGTTATAACTTTTGCTTTAATATACTCCCTGACACCAACTATGTTAAATATTCCAGTTAAAAGTAAAGACATTATGGTAATTTTACATATAAGGATTACGTACATGTTTATATAATACAAGGAATTTTTATACACACATATACTCTCTATTTCTTCTCTCTCTCTTTCCCTCTTTCTCTTACTCGCCACCACCATCTACCACCACCTGAACGCCCTAAGAAAGCCACCACCACCGCAATCCCCATAACAACCACCAATTGTATCCACCATCGTCGAAACACTAGGATGGTGGTGGGTAACCCCTCTAGTTTCGAGTTCAGATATGTTTTGATGTTTTAGATATGGTACAATTTCGATAACTTCAGGTTCGCAAGTTCCCCAACATTTGAATGATCTGAATATTTTGTGGTATGTTTTAATTTCCTGACAAGAAACTGGGGTTCTAACGATTGACTGGGGGGTGTGGTTGTGGGGTGGTTTTCCGCGATCAGAAGTGATAGAGAACGAGATACGATTTAGGTTTGATGACAGCGGCTAGGGTTTAGGTTCGAGTGTTGCAGCTGTCGGTGGTGGTGATGTGGTATGGTGGCTGGGGTTGATGGTTAGTGGTGGATGATGGTGGTTGGTGGTAGTGGTGGCGGCATGCATAGGAGAGAAGTGGTAGATGGAGAAAGGGATGAGATATGAAGAAAGAGTGTGTGTGATCTAGGTTTATATATTTGGATATTATATGGGAAAAGACTTAAATGTCCTTACTTGTATTTGTAAAATTACCAAAACACTCTTTTAATTAAGAGACATTTTGGATGGAGTTAATGCTAGAGAGTATTTTGATCATTTTTCAAAGGGTTATTAGATTTTAATAATCCTAAGTTTCACTTGTTGGCCGATTAATAATCTCAACTTAAAAAATTTACTCCAACAATCCCAACCTGTAAGAATTTGGCATCCATCAATCCTTTTCTAACTGGGTTATAATCCAGTTAGTTTTTTGCTGACGTGGCAGATGACTTGGTTGCTTATGTTGCACCAGCATCACCTCCACCACCACCAATCCCCACCATCCACCATCTGCCACCACCAATTCATCACCGCTACCACTAGCTACCACCAGTCATCACCACCATCCCTACCACCACCACCATTAGCCACCACCAACCCCACCATCCACCATCTGCCACCACCAGAAAAAAACACTATCACCTCTGACCATACATCACCACACCGTCATCAACCACTTTCAACCCCATCGCCACACCATCTCCGTCCACCTTGTTCCTCTACCGAAAATTTTGAAACAACCACTGAAAAACAACGGTCTTCGGTGTTATCAACACTCTCAACCCTCTCCGTCACAACCAACCTAACCACCCACACTAGGTTCAACAACAACAAAACCTCATCCACTCCAACACCACCTATAACCTCAGACCATCCCCATTAACCACAACCTGTAACCTGCTTCGTGTTGTTTGGTGGAATGACAGTGGTGGTGAGCGATGTAGATAATGATGCAGTGTAGATGGAGGTGAGGTGGATATGAGGTGGTGGTTATGTGGTGGGAGGTGGGAGGTGGGTGGTTGTGGTGGGGGTTGTAGAGAGAGAAAGTAATGAGAGTGGGTTGGTGGTGGTTAAAGGTGGCTGGTGGTGGTGGAGGTAAAGGGAGAAAAGGATGAGAGAGACATATCCACATCATTATCCACGTCATCGTATATCCACATCAGCGTCCACATTAATGGGGGCAAATTCTTAGAGCATTCTCATCCAATCCATCAAATTATACATACATTCCACTAAAAAACAACTCCTATATCAATATATTTTCACTAAAAACAAATACTTTTTCTCTCTCCTTTTCAATTAAATAATATTATCATTACATTTTTCTCTCTCCTTCACTCACAACCACTTTCAATATATATTAAAAAAATTATACTGGGTGAACAGTGTCCCCCCCAAATATACAGATGAACAGTAACATTTTCTCTCTCCTCCACTCACAACCATTTTTTATACCCTTTATAATATAAAAACTACCCCTCACATATTTTGATGGTTTGGATGAGAATGCTCTTAGAAGTTATAATTGTTGGATAGAATTTTTTAAATGTAATTATTATCGGCCAACAGGTAAACCTTAGGATTATTAAAATCGATCCAATAACCCTTTTTTCAAACATTAGACTAAAAACATTAAAAGTGATAAACCTCATGGAAAAGGGAAGATTAAAATTAAAAATAATATTCAAACAGCCATGCTGCATACTTTACTTCCCACGAGACCATCACTCAATATCAAGCATTGAATATTCATACAAAGCACTACGCATTTATGACGACTGATCTTACTTATTCAACTGCTATCAACCACTAGTAACTATTCATTTCATTACAATAATAATCCAATTAAATATGCCGAAAGTAGAAACTAGAAACTAAGTAAAATAATCCATATAACCGACATCTTAACATGATGAATCCAACGGCTCACAAATAAGTAAACCAAAGCGTGTAGTGTAGACCATTTTTCTCCTTAAATTTCGGTGCATGTGACTTGGTATAAAATTCCACTTCACTTTGTTTATAAGTTACAACTGTCTGAAACTGAAACTGAAACTCAAACAAAAAACATGGATAATTGCTTCTGCTAGCACCTCCAGAAACCGAATCCTATAATCCAGAGAGGTGAGTTAAACTTACTACTTATTCCTTATATCGACTTGATGTCGTTTATGGCTTTGTGTTGTATTGTTACGGACATAAACAATTGCAAGGTATCAGATTTGTCCCATATCGGTTGTTGTATGGGCGACACATGTGGGGTTTATAGACCAAACACGCTCTCTCACCCACCAGACTAGTTTTTTGGGTTAAGTTCTCTTGTTTGGGCCGTACGTTGCAATTGTTTCAATCTTAAGCATTGCACCAACGATTGCATTTTATGTTAGTTACGCGGGAAAAACAATTTCTAATGAGAATTGATGTAACAAGTAGAATATAGATCTTGGTTAAAAAAAGCAAGAATCACACAAAAACAAGGAACGCACCGCACCGCTTTTCGTACTTAAGGCACAAATATTTATATATTTTCAATAATTATGTAATTATTTTTTTATATATTTTCATATAGGATTCTAGCATTATTTACCCAATGGTTAGAGGCATATAAGCTTTATATATGTTTTAGAGTAAAATGCACGGATAGTCCCTGTGGTTTGGTAAAATTTCACCCTTAGTCCCCAACTTTTGGAAATTACACCCGTGCTCCCTGTGGTTTGACAGTTTGTTACTCGGATAGTCCCTGGAGTGGATGGGGGTTAGTTTTCTCCGTTAAGTCCATGTGAAATTACAAAATTACCCCCTTACTTTTATTAAAATATAAGAAAAAACTAATTAATGAAACCTGCACCCATATCCTCTTTCGATCGATCTGTTTCTCCACCAAATCTTTCAAAGCCTCAATTTCATCCACTCATCATCTCAAAATTTCACTCATCTTCTCGAACCCACCAAAATTCTCAAACCCAATCCCCAATGGCCACTCTATCTCCGGTCACCTTCACGGCCAAAGCCATCTCCACCCCCACCGGTCCACCCTCCCCCAAAGTAACCTACATCAAGGGCTTCACTCATTCGGTAGGCTTAAAGCCCACAACACCGTGGCCTCATTGAGCACCCCTGTTTCCACCGAGCAACAATTCGCCAACTCTGTTTGTTCTTTGAAGAAACCGTCGTCTCGCGGCGGCGCCGGTGGTGGAGCATTGACCTCCACGTGTAAAGCGGTGGGTGAGATATTCAAGATAACAGTTATCATGAATGGGATTACTCTTGTTGGAGTTGCAATTGGGTTGGTTCTTCTCCGGATTGAACAAAGTAAGAAATTTTTTCATCCACGAAATTGTAGGTTTATTTTGTTGTTGAATTGGTGTAGAATCAATCATAAAGATGTATGAACCAGATGTTATATAATACTATCATCTGATTGTCGGATTTGAAGCAGGCTGTCGTGGTGTGGGGTTGGTCGTGGTGGTGTGGGTTGGTGGTGGCTGGTGGTGTTGTGGGGGGTGGGTGGTGGCAGGTGGTGGTGCTGGTGGCGGCAGGTGGTGATGGGGGTTTGCCAGATATGGGTGCAAGTTTCATTAAATAGTTTTTCTTATATTTTAATAAAAGTAAGGGGGCAATTTTGTAATTTCACATGGACTTAACGGAGAAAACTAACTTCCATCCACTCCAGGGACTATCCGAGTAACAAACTGTCAAACCACAGGGAGCATGGGTGTAATTTCCAAAAGTTGGGGACTAAGGGTGAAATTTTACCAAACCACAGGGACTATCCGTGCATTTTACTCTATGTTTTAATATGAAAATTACATACCTATACAACCCGAAAAGCATGTTGTACAACAACCTACTGCACAAAAATATGGAAGTACATGAGGCGTGCGGCCACGTGCCTCAGGGTCAATTTTTTTTGCCAAGAAACCACGCCTCAACTCTCAAGTGCGCCTTTTGAAAGAAATGTGCCTTATCCTACCAAAAGTGCAGCGCCTTGTGCCTATAGGCGTGCTTTTTTAAACCAAGATATAGATTTTGAATTTCATAATATTTTGTAATTTATGCAAAGGTTATGAACTTATGATAAACAGAACAATATCAAACCTTTGAATTGTTTCACAGGCCTACCAAGAACTGTTGCACACCGAGCCGCCATGTCATCAAACGATGGAAACCGAACGTCACCAACAACCCCTAGCCAACCACAACCCTCACTAGCAAAAGATCAAATAACCTCCCTTAAAAGAAAACGATTCAGGCGAATTAAAAGCGCCCCGACATCAGATTCATTTCCTTCACAATCCAAATCGACCGCCTCTCTTCCACGGCCCAAATCTGTTTTTAACTACCTCCATCCAAGTTACCGAAAAGTAGCCATCATATTATGCATCTACTTGGGTACCGGTACGCTTTGTTTTTACTTCCTTAGACACCAAATCAAAGGCCGAAAAACAAACAGCATTCTCGATGCAGTTTATTTCACCGTGGTCACAATGACATCTGTCGGGTATGGAGATCTTTTCCCTGGTAGTAATCTTACGATACTACTCGCCTGCTTATTTGTCTTTTTCGGTATGCTTCTTATTGGGCTGGTACTAAGTAAAGCCGCAGATCTTTTAGTCGAAAAACAAGAACTACTTCTTGCGAAAGCGTTTCATATGCATCAAACCGTTGGTACTGCAGAAACGCTTAAAAGAATGGAATCAAATAGAGTTAGAAACAAGTGTATACTGTTGGTTGTTTTGCTGGTGGTTCTTATGGGGGCTGGGACCGCTGTTTTGGTTGCTGTTGAGGATTTGGATTTTGTTCACGCGTTTTATTGTGTCGTGGGCACGATCACGAGCTTAGGTTATATTGATAAGTGTTTTTCAACGAAAGGTGGGCGGGTTTTTGCTTTGTTTTGGATATTGTCTGGTACTATTTACTTAGGCCAGTTGTTGTTTACTTTTGCTGTGTTGCATACTCAAAGGAGACAGAAATCGTTAGTCAAATGGGCTCTTAAAAGAAAGACGACACCTGCGGATCTTGAGGCGGCTGATCTCGATGATGACGGGGTTGTTGTGTAAGTACACAAAACCCTGATATTTTCCATATACTAATATTGAATGATCCGACATGACATGAACCTGACATAAAATTGAACTAGATAAGGTTGTTGGGTCTAAACGGGCTGACCTGTCTATCCTGTTTATTTATGGGTTGATTTATTTATAAACCGGTTAACCCGCCATCTCATTTAAACTTAAGATTTAAAAAAAATTGATTATTCCATAGGGCGGCGGAGTTCATCCTATATAAACTAAAAGAAATGGGAAAGATCAGCCAAGAAGACATGACGCCGATCATGGAAGAGTTTGAAAGGCTGGACTTTGATAAATCAGGCACATTGACTACGTCCGATGTTCTGCTTTCACAATCATCATGGTACGACCCAAAGATGTTGCTTACGCAAACATCGGTCTGATGTTGCACATGACACAACTACAAGGGAAATATGATAGGTAACTGTTTTATTAGGTAAATCTAGTTGCTAATATACTAATTTATTTGTTTTATCAGAAAATCATACTTTTATTGATTGTCACGATAAAATCGTGTTGTAATAACTTTTGTACTAAAGCTATTTTGTTTGGAGACTATCAAGATCATGTGTATTATATGGGACTAAAGCTATAAACTGAAAAGCGTGTTTAACACGTATAACCAAACACGACGTGAGTTTTCTCGAGTTAACACGAACATGACCCATTTAAAAAAATGCATGTTTTATCTTTTTGCTGCATATCAATTCTCTAAAATTTCCACATCTATATACAAGAAAAATAAACATAAACCAATATTATCAAGACTCCTGCCCGACAAACATAACTAAAGAAACAAACTATTACACACCCTAAACCTTATCAAGGTTATCCCCAAAGAGATGTTCATAAATCGATGAAACTGACTAAACCGCCCAAACTGAAAAAAGTCAGCTATTTCAGTTGAGATCTATACTATTCCATTCACAGTTCGGTTTTTGTGGGTCGGACACTTAATATCAGTGAATCATAGTTGTCAAAAGCGCACAAGGCGCATGTGCGCTGTGACTTGAAAGCCCACCTTTTAGGCGCCCAGGCGCAAATTCAGGTGATTTTCCGGCCAAAAATGGTAAAAGGGAAACCCTAATTAAGGCTGGAATTAACCTTGAATCAACCTAAAACAACCTAACCTAGCTCTAAACAAGCCTAAAACATGTCTAAAACCCCTAATATTGGTATGTTATACCATGCACCTAGCTTAAAAAAGTCCTCGTTTTTCTAGCGCCTAGGTGCCGGGCTCCAGGCTTGGCCTATGCACCTTGGAATTTTGACAACACTGATTGGAAATGCAGACATGCAAAGGCAATATGGTAAAAACTAACAATTCCCAAATAAATCTTCTGTTCGAACGGCTAAAACATGCCGACACACCCAACTTGGATGGTTTGATTTGTCGCTTCCCAAAACCATAGTTAGCAGTTCGGCCCAGAATTTTCACAAAAGCATCCAGACAGTGAACATCCCTATCGGCACCAATAAGATTGGATTGTTCACATACACAAAAGTCTGTTATACAGTTACACTCACTACAAAAACCTAAGCAAAGGATCTACAAACGAACAAGCTCGTACATGAGACATACAGAAACGTAGGAGATAGTGTCTATAAATAACAATAATAGTTACAACTAAGTACATGATGAATGAATAAAATACAAGTAGGTACATCAAGAATCAAGTATGTTTAATACGCCCCTCAAGCGAGAAGGTGGCAGTCCGAGGTGAAGCATGCGTCGGAAGAATTTAAACTGCGGGCGAGGAAGACTTTTTGTAACTTGAAGCTTGGTCGGGACAAACTGAGTAAGAAGTTTACCAGAAGTGATAGTCAAGCTCGATATGTTTGGTTCGTTTATGAGAGATTGGGTTTTGAGTTAGAAAGAGTGTGCTACGGTTATCACACAGAAGCTATGAAGCACGTGGACGGCATATTGCATCGAGTACCCGTCCCGGGGACGGCTCGAGGACGGAAAGCGTAGGGGACAGCTCGGGGACGTTTCCCAAACGTACCCGGATATTGGGGACTTCTACAAGACCGTACCCGATATTGGGTACTTCCAAAACAGAGTATCGGGAACGTTTCCTAAAATATTTAGGGTTTTAACCCTTTTAACTTCCAAATACGTAAGTCGGCCTTTTATAATTATAGGGTGGAGATACAATAGGAAGTTTATTTCGCTAGGAAGGATAGGAAGTAATCATAACCGTCCAATTGCACAATCTACGGTCAAGATCAAAATCAAATTAAAAACTGTCATTTAAACACGCTCTCCGGAGTTTCAAGGGTATTATCGTCAAATTTCAAAATAACCGCCGTTGATTATACACAGAAACGCTTCGAAACAAAGTGCATTACGTTTTACACTTCCATTGAACGATCAAACACATACAGAAATTTGAGAAAATCATACTCCATTGAAGTTCATGGCGTCGTCGAGAGATAATTTGAAGTTTTACGTTCGAGTTACTCAAAGCAAATCAGTCTCTGAAAACCCTAAATCATCAAAGAAGCGAAAAACATCAACAGCTGAAGAGAACATTGATGAACAAGAAAATATTAGCCGAAAATCAACAATCAAACAACAAAGAACTAGAAAACGCAAAGATATTTCAGACAATGGTATATTTATCTATTTTTTGCTCTTTAACTGAATTCAAGTAACGTTTTATGAAGTACAATAGACCTAATATATCATATCCGTTCCGAAAAATAGTTAATGAGTAATATCATCCCCTATCTTAACATTTTTGTTACCAGAGACTATATTGCGTTTTATGTTAAAACTATGATCTAAGATACTAATGCTTCTTACGGGATTTATATATTGTGAATTAATGCGTTTTACCTTAATAAATTTGCAGAAACAATGAGATTATTATTATGATAATTGTAATCGAATTTTAGTACATTGCGTTTTATCTTTGAATTTGCTGAGATACATGTGTTGTTAACTATTGCGTTTTATATTAATATTAATAAAAAAACAAAATGAGATTATGTAATGTTAATTTGGTGTGTTAAATAATATGATGTAAAGTATTGCGTTTTATCTTAAACCTGTGAATTACTGCTTTTTATCTTTATAGTGTTAGCTAATGCGTTTTATCATTAATTTCTTAATTGACATTGTTGACTAATGCGTTTTACATTAATAAATCATAAAAAACAAAATGAGATTATTTAATGTTAATTTGGTGTGTTAAATAATATGATGTAAAGTATTGCGTTTTATCTTAAACCTGTGTGAATCACTGCTTTTTATCTTAATGGTGTTAGCTAGAGAGTTTTATCATAAATTTGTTAATTGACATTGTTGACTAATGCGTTTTACATTAATAAATCATAAAAAACAAAATGAGATTATGTAATGTTAATTTGGTGTGTAAAATAATATGATGTAAAGTATTGCGTTTTATCTTAAACCTGTGAATCACTGCTTTTTATCTTTATGGTGTTAGCTAATGCGTTTTATCATAAATTTGTTAATTGACATTGTTTCATTATTCTATTTAAAGTTAAAAAACAAGAGGAAAAACAACAACAGGAAAAACAAAAAAGGCGAAGAAAGAAAGTGGTGATAGAATCATCAGAAGAAACAGTTTCTGATTCAATGGATGAAAAATCTAGTCGAGCTATTGTTCTGCATACTTCCAATCAACAACAAGTAAATTCAGGTAACATAAAACGCATTTAACATATTTCATGAAAAAAATATATGTTTTTAACACAATTCAATGTATCAGATGATGATTTTGTTGATCCACAACCAAGAGTTAACCTGACAAAAAATCAAAAGAAGGAAAAGGCAGAATCAAAACCAAAGAGATCACAGAGGAAAGATAAAACAAAAGAACAACCAGAACAACAACCATATTATGATTACGACGGAAAAAAAATTAACATTAGATGTGCAGTCAATAATCTAAAAGATTATATTGAAGGTTTGTCAAAAGAGCAAAGGAATGTTGTTAGAGAAATAGGGTTTGAGAGCATACTAAAATTCAAGCTGCATTCAGTTCCACGCAAATTCGGATATTGGCTGGTAAAAAACTTTGATGCTAAAAATGATGAGATAAATATTGGAGATGAAAAGATTAAGATCACAGCTGAATTTATCCAAAAGGTATTTCAAATACCAAATGGAAAAACAGAGATTGTGGAAAAACTGAGACCAAAAGACACTGATCTTATAATTAAATTCTGGCGCGGTCAATTCACCAAAGATATTTTGCAAAGAATGTATGCGCACAACTTGATTACTTATTTAAAATCAAAAAATGAGCTTGGAAGAATGTTCAAACTGAATTTCTTGGTTATTTTTTTTACGATCATGGCGGAGGCAATGCAGAGTAGTAATGTTAATCAAAGATTCCTGCCATCAATGAAAAGTGACAAAAAAACCCAGGATTTTAATTGGTGTGAATATATGCTGACCGTTTTAAAGCGTACAAGAAGACAATGGCCTGGAAATGAGAAGCTCTTCAATGGACCTATTGCATTGTTAGCGGTATGTAATCTGATCTTTCATTATTGCTACATATTTGCTGAATGCTTGTTTAGGCTGCTTGTTTATATTATTTGTTTGTTTAAAACTAGACTTTATAAAACGCAATGTATATTTTAAAACGCAATTATCTTTCATTTTTGTTTATTTAAGTTCTTTGTTTCTTTAAAACTCTTCTTTGCTTGAGTAAAACGCAATGTTTTTGTAAAAGGCAATATATTTAAAGTTAAAAAACAATAGTTTTTTTAATTTGTTTACAATGATTTATATTTTAAAACGCAACAAATTATGAATTTATTATTTATCTAAAACGCAATGAATCATAGACTTTATAAAACGCAATGTATATTTTAAAACGCAATTATCTTTCATTTTTGTTTATTTAAGTTCTTTGTTTCTTTAAAACTCTTCTTTGCTTGAGTAAAACGCAATGTTTTTGTAAAACGCAATATATTTAAAGTTACAAAACAATAGTTTTTTAATTTGTTTACAATGATTTATATTTTAAAACGCAACAAATTATGAATTTATTATTTATCTAAAACGCAATGAATCATACAGATACTATATGCATACAAAAAACAAGGATTTGATGATACTGAAAACACTGAAGAGTTCTCACTTGATAAAATTGATTCTACAACATTACAAGAATTTGAAGATGAATTGGAAATTGCTGCACAAAATGAGGGCAGATGTCTTGTAAATGATAAAGTTAAAAAAGTCAGAAAGACTAAACAAAAAAAGAAAGATGAAAAGAATGAATTTTATGTTTATCCAAGTGAATCCGAGAATGAAAACGAAGAAATTTTTGAAGATGAATCTGAAGAAAAACATGAAGACGATGCTGAAGAACAACCAATCTCCTTACTTAAAGCTGCAACAGACTGGATTGATCAAGAGAATCAAGAGAATGTTCAAAACAGCCAAATTATAACAAATGAAACTGAGAAAACAAATACAGAAAGTGGAGGATCATGGGGGCAATTCTTCATTAAACCATCAATAGGAAATAAAGATAAAATGTGGGTAGACAGTCAAAGCCGACTGCGTAATTTCATACCATCACAAAATCAAAGTGAAGGTCTTTCTGACATTCATTCAACAAAAAGTGGCGATGAAAATATGAAGAACATTAAAGATAAAAAATCACATGAAGAATATCTTGTGACTGCTTTGGATCATCATTTTAAAGGAATTGAAGATATTTTCGAAAACATTCAATCACGCATAGATGAGATTGTGGAGGAATATCCAACGAGTGAAGCTCTTCATAACAAAGTTAACGAATGGGTGTCATTGATTGAAAAATTCCACCATCAAGAAAAAAAGCACAAGAAAGATAATATTGATTCAACTATGATTGAAACACCATCAAGATTTCTAAATTTGAGCCAAAATGAAGACACTGAAAATCAAATCATTTCAACACCATTGATTTTAAAACGCAATGATGATGATACAAAACGCAATGAGGATAGCTCACCTCTAGTTCAATCATCCAATCCAGAAAAAATCAGTGAGAATGAACCTGCATCTGTTCTGCAAACACACATTGAAAAACCTTCAATGGTACAATCATCATTTAGCGAAGAAACTCCATCATTAATGTTGGAGATTATCAAAAAGACAGATGAAGAAGAAAAAAAATCAAATCAAAAGAAAAGAAAATTAATGATGATGAGGTACCATCCTTTGATTTGAAAATTTCTCAGTTGTCTTCAAATGTTGATGAAAATGAAGTTGAAGTTGATGCTACTCGACACGGTGAACAAACCGAAATTCAAGCGGAATCTGAAAAAAAAACAATCGAACAAGATGTTCAAATTACTGGAATACAAACAATGTTTGATAGAATTGAAGAACAGGATACTGAAAAGGAAATCAGTGATCTACTTCAAAACACATCATTCCTACACCCACAAGAAGATCAGTATAAAACACCTGCAAAATCAGTTCATCAAGAACAACCAACAACTGATATAAGCAAAACAGAAGAAATAATCACAAAGATGGTACGACCAGATCGAGAGAAAAATGTTCCTGAAGTATTTTGTTCACCATATTATCTAAGACAAGTAGCAATGAAGGAATCAAGAACAGCACACGAAAACAACATATCGGGATATGCATTCCATGCAAAAGGAGAAATGATGTAAAAATTCATTTATATACACTAAAACAAAAAAACAAAAAATCAAAATATTATAATTTAATTATTATTATTATATTTTTTTTGCAGGGATACTCTCTTTGAAATTAAAGAACATGCATTTCTATATAGATATGCTGCTGAAACAATGAGGCCAGGATTGGAAATCACCGGAGAAGTAATCAATTGTTGGTCTTATATTTTGAATGAAGAAGAAAAAAGAAGATCAAAAGACAACAAATCTCCACGATTTTTCTGTACTATTCGAATGCTGGTATGATATTTAAAACGCAATTTTTCTTATTCGTATAATGAATTACTTTGAAGTTTGATTGAATTATGTTTAATAAAACGCAATAGAATTTTTATTTCTTTAATAAAACGCAATGATTTCTTTGTTTGAATGATGTTTTATAAAACGCAGCTGTATGTTTTATTAACTTCATAAAACGCAGCTCTATGTTTATTTACCTTCATAAAACGCAATAATATGTTAATTTGTTCTATTTTATACAGGCTTTACCAAATTGTGACAAGGAAGAATCTGAAAATAAAGGAAAGATGATAAAAGCATTCACAATGAACATAGAAAAAATTCTTAAAGGTGCAAAGCTAAAAAGCATAAAGGATTTTAAAATTATCCTTGTCCCGATTCTCCATATACAGCATTTCTTTGTTATATCCTTCAATCTTGAAGAGAAACAAATATTCATCATTGACAACAGTGCGAAAGAAGAAACAAATGAATCTAAATATGGAAATGTCCCTGAAAATACAGTAAGTATTCTTAATTATGCTTTTAAAACACAAATATAAACCACCTAATCTTTTTGTTTTGTTTTTTGTTTTTTTTTTTCTATAGAGGGATGCTTTGGCAGCTTACCTTAAATATGTTGGACATGAAAAAGCAGATGATATAAAGGGAATAATCCCTGTTAGAATGCAGATGAAATGGAGGACACAACATAATGGCATTGATTGTGGTATATTCACAATGCGTCATATGGAATGTTATAATGGAGAACCGGTCGAAAAATGGGATTGTGGGTTTAACGTGGAATATGAAGAACCTGCAAATATCAAGAAGGTTAAAAACAAAAAAACAGTCAACAAGCAGACCGCACAACTTGAAGATTTAAGAAGAAAGTTCATCGCAAAGATATTATTGCACGAAATCAACGAACAAAGAGATTATGTTATTGAAGACTCAAAGACGTTTCGAGACCTCAGTGCGAAACTTAAAAAACAATCTTATGAAACTAGTTTAGATAGGATTAAAGACAGGCTTGCTCTTGCTGGTTTACTTTGATTTTGAAATGATTCTTATTATAAAACGCAATGTTTTTTCATTTATCTTGGTTTTTATATAAATCATTATTTTCTTGATCTTGCTAGTTACTTTGAGTTAAAAATGCTACTTACTATAAAACGCAATGTTTTTTATTTTAAAATACCAGTTATTTTATTGTTATCTTAAAACGCAATATGTATCATTTAAAAATATTAAATCATTATTTTGAAAACAATTTATACAAATATATAAAATTTATAAAACACAACATTTTAATATATGCTATTGTCTTTTTAAATTATTACAATGTATTAAAATGCTAAAAACTATAAAACGCAATATTTTTTCTAATTATTCATTTCCAAACATATAACGCAATATATTTATAACGCATTGATTTTTTTTTTAAATTTATAAAACACAAAAAACAAATAAAATAAACTGATATCTTAATGACAAGAAATGATTAGACCAAAAGCCTTAAAAAGCCTTTTAGATTCCTGATATAAATACTGTATGTATGATGGAAATATCAATTCAAAGAAAAAAATAAAAAATAATCATTATTATTAAGACAAATTGATTCAAATTCCTCTACCAGTAGATTATATAAGAACAGAAACCCTAAACTATTTTCACATTTCTCTCATCATACACCAAAAAACACCAAATACCCAACACACACAAACCCTAAAATGGATAATCAACAACTATCAGTTTGGTGGGTTAAAAGAGGCAATTTCTTTCTTCAATTCCTTGATGGAAAAAAAATAAAATACCATTCCGTTGCTTATGTCCTTCAAAACTGCAATGAAAATGTTTTGAAAAGGATGAACGAAATAGGTATACCACCTTCTTGTTACACAGATCAAACAGCCGCACTGTTCAGAATTCTACACAAAAGATATGGTAATCCGAATCAAACAGAAACTGAAGATGCCCAGGTTACATCTTGGGAGTTCATTGAGGAAACTTTCAAAGTTTCAGTGACTTGGGACGATGGTGATGTGGAGATGTATGACCCAAAGGACATATCTACCAGTGAGGATCTAAGTTTTTTGAAGCAGTTATCTGAAATACCAATCATCAACAACTCTGCTAGCAAATTTGCTGAGAAGCTTCAAAACACAGTACTCTCACAGGTTGAACTTTGGGTTGAATCTGAAAGTGATGAAGAAATCCCTGATGGAAGCTTAGGGTTTTCATCCGATGAAGAAACAAACTTTGATCCATGAAGCTGATCGTGCTAGTTATTTTTGTTTATTTTTGTTGTTTGAAAAAATCATCTTTGTTTAGAACTATCATTATCTATATAACGCAATGTTTATTATATCCACTTGAATTTCTTGTTTAATTTTATGTTTAATATGTGTTACAATAAAACGCAATAATAAAAAAAACATATTAAAGTATATTGTTCTATCTATAAAACGGAATAACAATATACTGTTATCATAAAACGCAACTTTCCAAAAAAAGCTGACAAGTGATTTGGAAATCCCTTTTGGAAGCTTAGTGTTGTCATCATTTCTTGTTTAATTTGATCTATGATCTATGTTACAATAAAACGCAATAATCAAAAAATACAATTTAAATTATATTGTTCATGTATAAAACGCAATTACAATATATTGTTGGTATGATAAAACGCAATTAACCAAAACATACTGATAAATATGAAGGATATTATAAAACTCAGTAATAAAATGAGATGAAACATATACATCATAAAACGCAATGACAAATTTTTTTTTTACTTATTGATATCTGATTTTGTCAGAATTTCTATACATAATTACATTGCATTGCTTGAACCTATAGCATTAGAAGAAACCTTATCTTTACATGTGCGACTGTTATGTCCTTTTTCACCACATACACGGCACGATTTCTGGATCTTTGATGATTTCTGAATTGCAATCTCACGATTTGACTTGATCCTTTTTTGTACACCGCATCCTTTGGTCCTTGTTTTGATCGGCACACGAATAATAGAATCTGATTTTTCTATGTTCCCTCCAATTTCAGCAAATCTTTCTTTGCGACTAGGAGGCGGCGCAGCAACCATAACCTCATCCGCTTTATCAATATAACTTTTAATATGATCCCTGTAACGACACAACTCATCTATATCGCCAACCAGCCTATTAACCACATACTCATTTGCAACAACGATTTCTCTATAAACTTTATCAATTTCACTATTCCTACCAATTTCATCAAACCGAATATTTGAATGATTTGATCCAACAGAAACAACATCTCTCATCCATCTTCTATGAACATATCTTCTAGGAAACTCATTTATATCATCATACCGTAAAACGTAAAATATATGCCGGCATAATATACCAAATTGTTCAAACCGTTTGCAAGAACAACTTATTGTTAATCCATCTTCTTGTTTGCTGTATTGCACCTGTAAATAAGATTAAAAAGCTATATAAAATTAGTGAAATGAAATATAAAACGCAATGAATCTTAATTATAATACAGATAAAAATATATTTTCATATAATGATAAAACGCAATGAAAGATGGAATAATAAAACGCAATAGATATTTAAAAATATATAAATTTATAAAATACCTTCAAAAAAGATGTGCATGGCTGTCTGAAATCCTTTATTTCAAAATATTGAACATCACCCACAATATCAAGAGACTTTGACATACACTTTGTAATGGCAGCATCAATTTCAATCTGAATATCCTTAAAAATTGTTTTGGTATATATTTCTGATGCTTGTTTCTCCAATACAAAGTCACTCCAGGGCTTAGACTCAATATACCTTGTATCATGATCATTCCTCCTATGCTCATGCCTTTGAATATCCATTGCAGTCTCAAAATGAGTGAAAAATTCAACAAGTGTACATCTTGGATTGCAAATCTGACCAAAGAAGTAATTCTCGCTTTCACATCTCGACGTAGTACGCATAAGACCAGCCAAATCCTCTCCATGGTAATAAGCAGGAATCCAGTCAAATCGAAGATCGTACATATCTTTTAACCACTCATGATTTTCCAATCCAAAAGTAGACATTATTGAATGCCACTCAGTTTCAAAATCTTCTGGACTAATAGTATCATTCCAAACAACATGAGTCATTCTTGTATTAAAATCAGTGTTTGCTGACAAAACAGGACCAACCTGAATAAAAAAGTAATAATATTATTAAACATAAAACGCAATATTTTAAAAACAATATATTGAAAATGATAAACATAATGAATTGATGGTAAAACGCAATTGTTTTGTAATTCTATTGATAAAAATATTTGGTGATCTTATTGTATAATACATAAAACGCAATAATAAAACAATTAAAATTGCAGTTTGTTATATCATAAAACGCAGTTAATACCTTTGTCTTCAATTTCTCCCATATGTGCCACATACATAACCTATGCCTACTTCTTGAAAGTACATCCTTAATAGCTCTCTTCATTGCAGCATCTTGATCAGTAACAACAACTTTAGGCTCACTTCCAAAAGCATTAACAAAACACCTTAAAAGCCATCTATAAGAATCTGCAGTCTCCGAACCAAGTAATGCACCACCAAATGTGACATTCCTTTAATGATTATCAATACCAGTAAATGGAACAAAAACCAAATCATACCTGCATAAAAAAAATTAAAAAAGCATTAGAAAATTAGAACAGCATGTATAACGCAATAGAATATATAACGCAATAAATGAAAAAAAACTTACTTGTTTGATTTATAAGTAGCATCAAAACCAAATATGTCACCAAACACTGTATAATTTTTTTTTGATTGCTCATCAGCCCAGAAAAGCCCTTTCAATCTTCTATCTTCACCAATAACATAATCACATGTGAAACCAGGACAGCATTCTTTCTTCCTAATAAGACGCCTAACTACCATTTCTGCATCATACTCTCCGATATAAAGATTCAAATCCCTTCTATAATTCTTACAATCAACTTTACTAGCACCAACTTCACCAAAACCACCATACATTGTTTTCATAATATTGAATGCTTTAACAGGTCCAATATTGATTGCAGACAATCCAGATATAAAACTTTCTTTCACATAATCGATACTTCGTGCAGCCGGCAAGAAATGAATATCTTCATCTTCCACAAAGATATGATTATGTTCTTCTTCAAAGTAGTAGATTTTATACATATTATTGTTCTCTAATATTAATTTCACATGAGCATTGCATCCAACTCTTTTTGAACCTCTATTACGTCTAACAATCTTTTTACTATTCTCAACTGAACCAGAATCTATTTCTTTGCTAACATGAAATCCTTCTTTTGAACAGACAATATATCTTATTTTCACTAAACCATCACCATTTTTCCAAGAGGTATTTTTTCTTGCAGAAAAACCTGCAGCAAGTGCATATCTCTGATAAAACGCAAAAGACTCATCAAATGACTTAAAAAACATTCCAACAGCAGGTGTAATGGATCCACTGACTTTAGGTTTGAAAAACTTTCTTCCACTGTTTATGCATACACGTTCCTCCCACTTGGAAATGTTATCTGAAACAATTAAAAAAAACTTTAAAACGCAATTCATCTTACATAATAATGTTTTTATTGATAAACCAAAAAATATATTAATAAAAATTTAAAATTCAAACATTTAAAGTTTATATATAGACTAATATGCATAAAAAGCATAAAAAGCAACACGTTCAGTAAAACGCATCATATGATCTGAAACACTTAACAAATAATCATAAAACGCAATACATCCTATATAATAATGTGTTTAATATTAAATAACAAAAATAAGTTAATAATAATATAAGAAATACAAACCTTTAAGGTTTGTATATGAACTATTATCTAAAAAATCATAAAACGCAATACATTCAGTAAAACGCATAAAATGATGAATAAACAAAACATTGTACAACAATAACAGTTATAGACAGTTAAAGCTTTATATAACATAAAAATAAAAGTTTTATATGCATACAATTTAATTAATATCATAAAACGCAACTCTTCACTAAAACGCAATAAATGATGAAGAAAAAAAACAAACAAATTATGTTTAATTAAACAACAATAACTATTAAACTTATGAAAAATCAAATATTACTTATAGAACCACGAATTATAAAACTTAAAACAAAGAAATTCAGAAAAAATAACAAAATTTTACTCCGAATTGAAGCTAAACATACCAGCAGAGTCTGAAGAAGACATTGAAGTTATCGAATTGACGAACGATACAAGATTAATGTTTGAAAAGAGATGAATTTGCAATCGACGGCGATTTAGGGTTACAGAAACTTCAATTATGTTATGAGAGTGATGAACTAAGAAAAGAAGTAACAGAATCTGTAATTGAATTTGAACGAAGATATGATAATGTAAAAAGACGAAAATGCCACCGCGTACAAAAATTTAAAAAAATATGATGAACGGCTAAGATTGCTTCCTATACTTCCTAGCCAAAATAAACTTCCTATTTGATCTTTACCCTGCTACGTCGGCCTTTTATAAATATATATGTTATTCTAAATATTCACGTACAACAAGTCTGATCATCATCTCTATTCAAGTATTCATCATTCATCGAAGATGTTGAGTTTTTGGAGGTTGTCGATCTTTTGCTAGATGAACCGGAATTTGAAAACGTTTTTATTATTATAATTAATTACCTATGGTTGATGTAGTGTTTTTGGAGTTTAATATATTTTTGGACTTTGTTTACTATATTTTTATTTTTGGGACTTTGTTTAATATATTTTTATTTTTTTATATTTTTTTGCCGTACCCGTATCTTGTATTTTTGAGTTTTGTCGTTCCTCGTACCCGTATTGTTCCCGTACCCCACTCCCGTACTCGTATCCGTGCTATGTAGCACAGAAGAGTGGGCCTATCTGGAGGTAAGGCATGAAGTTCACATAACATGTGAGTGATCCAAATTAGTTCTACACCATAGCTCGATATTCTGATTCACAGCTTGAGCGAGAAATGGTAGGTTGTTTCTTGGCACTCCATGAGACCAGATTACCTCCAAAGAAGATAGAGTACCCATATGTAGATATTTGTGTTTCAACACAATTGGCTTGGTCTGCGTTAGAGAACCAAGAATATTGGCATGGGAAGGTCGACTGTAGGTAAGACCAAAGAAAATGGTACCTTTAATATACCGGAGAATCCTTTTGACACATACATAGTTCATGATGGTTGGAGTGTGTAGGAATTTTCTCACTTGGTTCACTGCATAAGAGATATCATTTCGAAAATCGTTAAATATTGGGGAGCTCCAACAAGGGATCGATAATGATTTGGATCTTTATAGAGTTCCCTGTAGAGGTAAACATCTCATTTGAAGCTAGTGGTGTGTGAACCGATTGGAATCAAGAAGAGCAGATCGGTCAAGAATGTCATGAGCATATTTGAATTGGCTAAAAAATAACCCATCCATTGTATACATGTCCTCAAGCCCAAGGAAATAGTTAAGTTCGCCAAGGTCTTTGATAGCAAACTCACTGTGTAAGCGAGCTTTGAAAGACACGATAATGTTCTCCTAATTGCCAGTTAGTATTAAGTCGTCAACGTAAACAAGGAGACACATAATGCACGTCTCCCGTTTGAAAACAAATAAAGAGGTGTTGGCTCGACTACACACAAACCCATTTGAGACAAGAAAGGCACTTAGCCGATGAAACCAATCACGTGGTGCTTGTTTGAGGTCGTATATAGCTTTGTTGAGACAACACACATGTGCAGGAAACAGAGAATCAGTAAAGTCGGGAGGTTACTCCATCATGGAGGAGAGCATTATTTACATCTAGTTGATGTAGTTTCCAATTGTTTATAACTGCTAGGGAGATGATTGTACGGACGGTGGTGGCTTTCACAATGGGACTAAATGTGTGGGAGTAATCGAGGCCAGGTACTTGGCTAAATCCTTGAGCACTGAGACGGGCTTTATGTCGTTCAATGGTGCCATCTACATTATATTTGGTGCGAAAGAGCCATTTGGAGCCAACCACATTGCGATCTTTTGGTCAAGGAACTAACGACCATGTATTATTTAAACAGAGGGCATCCATTTCTTTGTTTGTTCCACCACCCACTAAAAATATTCCATCATCATTCCAAAAAGTGCTTGATGCAATTGATACAACTGACTTGCACATACCTAGTTACTCTCAACAACAAATCACAGAGAGTACATTTCAACAAGTGACTAGGGCAAGATCAGAAATCATTGTTATCCCACAAGCAAAGGAGGCAACACCTTCTGTGTCTCAAGAGACACTGGCAGGTATTTTAAGTGGGACAACTACTACAACTGTAGAGACAACAGTCTCACAGTTGGACAGTGGTTACATCATTAAGATCTCTTTGAAAGCAACAATTATTAAGACAATAGTCTCTTCACCGGTTGGAAGTCCCCACTACCAAGAAAAAAGGGGCACCTAGTTCAAAACTAGGTACAACCACTTCTGGTGAGAATTCAAATGATCCTATTAACTTAGGTAATGGATTAAACTATCCTGAATTGACGGAGAGAGTCACCAAGTTGGAATCATCAGTTGAAGAAATCAAAGAAGTGATGAAGACTTTGGTACAAAACTCTAGAACTCCACCATCAAATGCAGACATTGCAAAAGAAATGTGGGCACATGTTCAACCATATTTACATATTCAAAAGCAAGCTGCAGAAGAAAAACGTAAGATGCAAGTAGAGTTGATAAGAAAAATGGTGGATGCCAAGTACAAAGATACTCAGGCAGATGTTAAAGCTATCAAAGACTTTATCCTTGAAAACACCGGTAAAACTCTCACTCTCCCTAAATATGAAAATGATTCCAAAAAGGGGGAAAAGGCCTGACACTGCTGCACTTAAAAAGGCAAGGCAAGGCAAGAAGAGATGGCTAAGGCAGTAGAAAAAGAAAAGAGGAAAGATACAAGGGAAGGTAACATGCAGATTTTCTAGAAAGCACTTCTGCAACAACTATCATACCACTGTCACATCTATCCAAACGCCCATCACTCAAACCACTGCTCCCATTGTCCAAACATCTGTTGCCACTACAAAAGTGACAACAAAGGTTACAACCACACCACCAACACGCAAGTCCCCTAAAGGACTCCTCAAAAAAAAAACAATAACACTCCACAACCACCAACAAAACACAAACACTGCAAACTAGAACCAGAGGAACTACACTCATTGTCCAAGATAATGATGAAGAAACTCTTGATGCATCACCTATCAAATCCACAACTAGGGCTGTAAACGAACCGAACGAACATGAACAAGGCCTTGTTCATGTTCGTTCGTTAAGGATATATCGTGTTCACAAACACTTACTAAACGAGATGTTCTGCTCGTGTCCGTTCATTGGGGAAAGGATCGTGTACGCGAATGGTTCACGAACACAAACGAATACAAATAAAATCGGCGAAGACGACGGTGGCTAGAGGTGGATGGTGAGAGGGATCGGTGCTAGACCTTTAAAGTTGAAACCCTAATCGTTGAACGAAGGTCGATAGTATTGTTCGATGTGAATAAAGGAAAGTGGAACGGTGCATAAATAAGGTGGAGATAGTGTTTTCTATTATATTTGTTTGGGTAATGAGATAAATAAGAAGTAAAGAATATAAAAAGTTTAGATAAAATAAACAAATTCTAGAAACTCTTTAATGAATAACATAAACAAATAAACATTACCGAACGTTCATGAACGCATGACTGAACGTTCACGAACGCAATTTAACGAACAAGACATTTGTTCGTGTTTGTTCATTTAACTAACCGAATGGAATTTCTTGTTTATGTTCATTCATTAAGTAAACGAACGAACGTAAACGAACTTCCCACCAAACGGTTCACGAACTGTTCGCTGAACGTTCGGTTCGTTTACAGCCCTAACCACAACCTCATCTATCATATCTCAACCATCCACTACCACAACCACAACACTCACCATCACACCTCCACCTACAAAGCTACCCACCACCATACTTGGCCCATTGGAGTTAGAAAATGTATCAAAAGAGATACAATGTTTCTACTCCATATTTGACATCAGCTAACTTACCTTTCCATCCCTTAGAAGATATCAAAAGCCTAAAAATGTACAAGACTACTTGGAATAAAGATCAAACATGCTGAGAAGTTAGATGCCTTCAAAAGCAAAGGGAAAAATGATAAGGAGGCTCAACAAATCATGTCTGCAAAATTCACAAAGGTGAATAGACTTGAAGATTTTGCAAAAAGATGTTAGTCAAAAGGCTTTTCAAGGACCAGTACACAACCCTGACCTCAAAAAGGAACTTAGGGAAGATTATCTACAGTTTATAGTGAAAAATAAGCCTTATAGAGCCACAAGAGCTCAATTCTCTGGTTGGACTACAGAAGCCCTCCTAGAAGAAATCACAAGGATTGAGATGTTAAAGCTCAATAGATATCAAGCCCACTCCTCCCAACTGGGCTGCAGGTAGAAAACATGTTGGTCAAAAAACAGTTAAATTAAGAATAATGAAAGAGGAGATGATAGCTGCAAAATCTGGATCTATGCAATCCAAGGAAAAATGGAACGAGTCAACAACCCTTGAAAGCTACAAACAGTTGGAAACTAAAAGAGAAAGAGATCCCTCATTACCAAGAAAGCCAAAGTATGAGCAACTAGTGTTACACCCCGACCGTGTATAACATGCAACCGTGGCGGAAACGTCGGGGAGTGTTGTAACAGAATTGTTGTTTCATAACCATGGTAATTAAAGTTCTGTTTTATTTATAAACAAAGGTGGAATACATTGTCTTTAAACAACAAGAGTTCATAACATTATTTAACTAATCTTGCTTCTTTTATGTCACCAAGGCCCGAGTCCACCCTAGTGTATCTTGATCAAACCTATGCAATAGCTCCTGATACACATGTGAAAATAGGTACGTCAGCATAAAAATGCCTGTGAGATACATAGGTTTTATTGATTTAGGATTCATGACTTGAGTTTAAAAGAGAGATTTAATAAAAATTAGTCATGAATCTTGTTGAGTGTTTTCTTTTATAAATCATATGAAAACTCGATAAGAAATCAGATTATATAAAAGAAAGGTGTATGGTTAATAAAATAACCAAGTAAAATGAGTTGTATAAAATAAACTGTTTTGTAAAACAATGTCTTGTGAAAAATATGTTATTTGTGTAAAATGTTATATGTCATATTGAAATGATTTAAATAATGCTACGATATGTAATATCATACAAGCACTTATATATAGGAAGTACCAACGGCGTATCCACCATTCTTGTATCATATTACACACGCATCGTTACTTAAATCACTTACCCAAACAAACCACCAATGTAAAACGTTTATGTTTAAACCAATTGTCAAAATGTTTATGTGTCAATATGTAAATCATGTAATGTGTATCCAAAATATCATGTATGGCATGTGAAATATATCAACTAAACCATAGGTAAAATGCACAAAACAATGTATTGAAGTAAAACGTAGTTTAAATCAAAGTTATGTTTTGTGGAAATGCATGCTATACCGATACAAACATCTATGCGGTATTGTGAAAATGCATACATTCAAGCCTTGAGACTGTGGCGATAAACCCTTAAACAAATTAAAGGTTTATCTGAGTTATGTGTATCGAATTCGGTCATTCCTTCCAACCAAACATACCTAGGATGTCAGGAACGGGAGTTGTCAATTCCTATGGTACCACTACCTACTAACGAACGGCATGGCCAATGTTAATGAACGTATTTTTGTCCCATTTAAACAAACCAAATGTCATACCAAAATGTAAGCATGTGATGAAAAACAAATGTACTAAGTATGCAACAAATGAACATACATAGCATGTGATGTGATGTGATGTAAAACAATGCACTAAGTTATGACAACTGCCAAATTTGCATGCATCCGTACAATTACTAAATGATGATTAAGTGCTTAATGACTGTGCTGAATTATACTTGACTGCTTTCTGATTACTACATCATACATACATGTGCATCACATTTCATACTGTCACCTCATTATCACATTGCAAACTCTTAGTGACATAAACGATGCACAAAGCACAGCTTGCACAGTTAGCGGATAACTCAGAAAATGCTGACGATGTTTAGTACATAGACAGACAGTATTTTAAGACCCCGTATGTGTAACACCCCATGTTTTTCAGGGAAGTCAAAGTCAAGGTCAAAGTCAACGACCGATTTCGCGCAACTTGACTTGTAGTAGATTTCTTTTATGTGTTTAATTTAGATGTATTACGTGGAGTAAGTGTCAATAATTACAACAATCGATGTATTTCAATCTCCATCTAATCGACTTACGACTGGGAATTATAGGAAGTAACAATGCGATAAAGTTAACTAAACGATAATCAAACTACGATAATCAAATCGACATCGAATCGAATCACAACTCGAGCTACGTATTTTAATTATGGTTATACGTGTGTGTGTGCCTTATGTGTTACTTGTGCATGTTTATTTGTGTTATGTGTGGAAATCAATCGAGACACAATCGAAACTTGAAGCGCAATCGAACTCAATCGAAACCGAACTATGATAATTAGTGGAGAAGAGACAACGCAAGATATGAGTGGTTGGGATTAAAAGTAATTTGACTAGGAAACCCTATTGTATCGAACCGCTCGCAACCGAAATCGAAATATCAAAAATCGCCGCGCCGAACACTCGAAATGTGCAGACTGATCGATCAGGCTACCAGCCGATCGAACAGCCAGCCGATCGGACTGCTGTCCGATCGGACAGGCTGTCCGATCGAGCTGCCTGGCCTATCGGCCAGCTCTTTCCCCTTTTGGCATCCTATAAATACCCCTGTCATTGTCATCCTTTCCACTTTTGGAAACCTTTGTTCGACCAACACACTCAGTTCAACCTTTTCTCAGATTTCTCTCGATTCCGGTAAGATTTCGTCCTAAATCTTGTACTTTCTTGATCTACACGCACTCCTACACCTTTCTATCTTTCAAATCTTAACTTTTAACCGTGAAATCATCAAGATTCAAGTGTTCTAGGATGATGTCATCATGGGTTCTTGAAGAACTTCATGCTTTGGCCTCAATCCTCCAAGAATAACTTGGATCTAGCCGATTTCCACATAAACAAACAAAGATCTTTCAAAGATCTAAACATATACATGGTGAAAAGGATTGAAAGACGGATTTTCCAACTTTCTTTCAACTCTTTTTCACTCAATGCCCTCAAACTGATAGAAACGGAACCTGTGTCGGTTTACAAATCACTCTGGTGGTTTCATGGCTCAAGATCCGGATTCTATCCACGAGGTTAACCGATTCTGGGTTAAACGCTAAACCCCCTTCCGAACAGTTCACCAGCCGGATTTGGGTGATTCCTGTCCGACCAGGGGAACCAAGTAAGGACGAGGAATCTATGGTTCGACTCGTTGTCAAAATACCTCAATAAAACGACAAACAATCAGAACAACCAAGTGTTAGACGAATAGGCTGATCAGGTCAGGATGCTGACCGATCGGACTGCTGTCCGAACGGACAGCCATCCGATAGGACAGTCAGCCGATCGGTTAACACATGGTCCCACACTTAATCAATTTATTTTGAAGACTAGTATTCAACGAACTGTTGTTCGATCGAACTACTGTCCGATCGGATTACTCTTCGGATTCAACACTTAATCGATTTTTCAACATGTTCAATGCACTAGGAGTGCCACCCGATCGAACAGCCATCCGATCAGGTGACACCCTGCTGAGAACTCGTCATGGTGGTTCATGCATGTTGTCCGATCGAACAACATTAGTGTTCGATCGATCAGCTGCCCGATCCACTGCACCATACTTTACATTTCATTAAAGTTGTTGACAATTGTTGACTTGCCAACCGATCGGTCAGCAAGCCGTATTATTGCGTCACTTGTTGACCTGTCCTATCGAACACCTGTCCGATCGAACACCTGTCTGATCCAAAGCAAAGCAAAACACTACAATTCATTAATATACATAACCGATCGGGTTGCCGGCCGATCGAACAGCCGTCTGATCGACCGACCTGAAGGGTAAAGGTACTTCAATGTTTTCTAATACTACAACGAAAACTTCAAAAGTCAAGCCATCATACACAAACACATCCTTCTCAAAGGAAGAAACAATCCACTCGAACACCATCCGATCGGCCTACCGACCGACCGGACAGTGGTCCGAGCGGACTGTCAACCGAACGGTCAGCCGTCCGATCGAACTATCGTCTGATCGACCAGCTGTCCGACCTTCCAACACTTGCTTTTCGTTTTACGCGTCACTTATCGTTATGCTATCAATCCATTTAGGCTAACTTTACTCGTTAAGCGCTCCGTTCAATCCATCAACCGCTGTGAGTATACTCGATCCCTTTTTGCTTTAAGCACTTTTGGGTGTTACATATGTTACAACTATTCAAATCACATCAAACACACTACTCGATACTATTTGAACGCTAACCGTTAATGCATGATATACGTGGCTTATGAATGCTTGTTTGTTATGTTTACACATGGAATGTTGTCTACCTACCCCCTGCAGAAAATCGCCCAGTTCAGGTAACTGGACACGGGCCGTGTTCACCCAACACACCCCCGTGTCCAGACTTCTGTTTCTCTTGTTTTAATTTTGTTACTGACACTTGAACACGGGGCCGTGCCCGGATAACACGGGGCCGTGTTCAGCGCCCAGTAACACAAATTTTTGCTTTTTAAACACTATTTTACACATCTAATCAACCTAAAAATTTATTTTTGGGACACATTGATGACAATGTGTAATTTAAGTGTGGGGGGGATGCTAAAACCTTGAATTTTGCAAGTCCTAAATACAAGCCTTACACAAAACTCTATTGGAACCGCTAATCACCCCAAATTTTTTCAAAAATTTCATTTTTTTTACTTATCTAGGTTTAACTCGGGAAATTCAAGTTCTCAAAAAGGTTATATTTTTACAAATTTACAACCGATAGCGTAGTGATAAAAAGAACCAACATAAGAACATTATGAAAAGGCATAGCAAACTTAGTTAAAATTTGATTATATATACTTGATCACATAAAAACCCATTCCCACAAAAGTGAGTTTTGAGCCTTTATTGAGCACAATTACATATCATTAAAACTAAATGCTCATTTTTCGTTTCTTGTGTGAATAGCCGCTTGGTTCTTACGACTCTAGAACTTGCCATGACGATACATTCCCGGTCCTTATCAACTTAAACCCGAGTAAGTAAATGATGGAGGCATTAGGACTAACCTTTTTTTTCTACACCATTATTTTTCTTTTTCTTTTACCACCTACCCAAAAATCCCCCTAGTTAGCCCCTTTGAGCCTAAACCTTTTCATTTCATCACCCAAACCAAAAACCCTTTTACCCACCAAAACCTTTTTATTTTTAACCCTTTGTTTTAGTAACAAGTTCGGTTTTTCGTATAAAAAAAATGTGTGTTGTTGATGAAGCAAAAATAAAAAACAAACAAGTTCACCAAAAATAACTTTGTTTGAATAAACGCTTCATCAAAATAAAAAGTTGCAAAAATAGAAAATCTTACGAAAACCGACACTTGTTACGCTTTTCGCCCTTTTTTCTACTTTTCTACTAACCACTAACCAACCACCTACCTTTAACCCAAGCCTAACCCTTAACCCACAAAGTCCTCTTGATATTTACAAAGGTATAAAAGTTAAAAAGGAGGAGGATTGATTGCTTGGCAAGCTTATGGTAGGAATAAGTTCCACGCCGCTCTCGAGTGATTCACTAAAAATACACCTTCGGCCGAGTATGAGTGATTTCTCCCGTGAGGTATGTGAACTTGTATATAAATGGAATTTTAAAAAGGCATGTTGTGCCCAAATAAGTAATTTCTCCTATGAAACGTTCTAAATAAATCCTATGAAACCATTGAGGTTACTCTACGACAAAGTGGTTGCCCTGATGACCTCCGAACTCTGAATGCTACCGGCGTTTTCCAGTCCCGTGCACTAGACTGGTGGACGGCCGAAAGGAACAAGCGAGGGAACAATGCAGCCTACGGTCTGTCGTGGGACGAGCTCAAGGAAGTCATGCTGGAAAATTTTTGCCCTCCTCACGAACGTCAGAAGCTAGAGGATGAATTTTGGCACATACAGCAAAAGGATGGGGAAAATGTTGCGCTCACTGCTCGCTTCAAATAGCTCAGCATCATTTGTCCCGATCAGGTCAAGACCCCAGACATGGCAATCAAGAAGTACATCCGAGCTTTGCCTGACTGCGTTGCTGATTTCGTGCAAGCGGTTAAGACTACGACGATCGAAGAGACTTATCTACTGGCCGCTGAAATCAATGACAAAAGGGTCAAGGCTGGTGTCTGGGATAAAGCTTCAAAGAACCTGCATCAAGCTACCACCGCCACACCAACTGCTGAAACTACCACCTCATCAAGCAACAAGAGGAAGAATAAGAGAAAGAACAGCTCCGGCAACAAGAACTGTGCGATCACTGCTGCATCGATTCAAGCTGTACCAGCCCAACAGCGTTAAGTAGCGGCGCCTGTGGCTAATGCACCTCCTGCAAAGCGTGCATACACTGGGCCACACCCGCTCTGCCCTACTTGTACCTACCACCACCCGTCTGCCATTGCTTGCCGTTTTTGTGCTCATTGCAATATGTACGGCCATTTTACTACCAACTGTCGTGTTCGACAAGCTCCTGCTCATCAAGCTCTACTCACCGTCCCTCAGGGTCAACAAGCTCCTCCGGCACCCGCAGTCAAAGCCAGAGCCTGCTTCGCATGCGGCGATCCTAATCATTTCGCCAACATGTGCCCAAACAGGGTCGTGAAACAAGAGCCCCAGCAGCAGCAGCAGCCTCAGCAGCAGCAACAAGCAGCACGCGCACAAACTTTCAACATCAACGTGCATCAAGCCCAAGACGACAACAACGTGGTCAATGGTACATTCCTTGTGAAAGGTATTTATGCTTCCTGTTTGTTTGATACTGGAGCCGATAATTGCTTTGTGTCGTTGATGTGTGTAAAATGCAACATATAAATTACATCAAATAAGGCATAAAACTAACCCTTTTTAAGTACTAATATTGGAAAAAGAGTGTTTTTGTCTTCCTTTTGTATTTTCAGGATTAAATGAGCTCAAAAACACAAAAGAAGCAAAAAGACAGCTAATTCCAACATAAAGACAAGGAAAGGAACATTAGTGGACTACCCGACCCCTCAACGGCACCTTCCAAAGCAAAAAAGAGAAGTCAGAAGACTGAACACGCCCCGTGCTCAGCCAGCATGGGGCCGTGCCCAAGAAGCAGCAGAAAAGACAAACCTATAGAAGCTTCTATTGCCCACCACGGGGCCGTGCCCAGCGGACACGGGGGCGTGGCGAAAGTACAGCAGGCGCATTAATTGTAATTGCGAATTACAATTAATGAGGAGAGAGAGTGTCAGACAGGCACGGGGCCGTGCCCAGCGGACACGGGGCCGTGCCCAGCTCTCTGTTCAGCCTATAAATAGGAGTGCTTGGATTCATTTCAACTCATCCCTTGGCACACCACCTCTCTCACACTTCATCCACCACCCACCACCATCACAACACCATCATCCACCACCATCATCCATTGTCCATCGTAGAGTGTGTGAGTCGTCTCGGGATCCAAGATTGATCGTAAGAGTTCTTGACAATCAAGGCCATGGTTGCCTAAGTCTCTTACATCACTTGGTGAAGACAAAGTGTCTAGTATAATACTTTTTATTTCTAATCTTTTGCACTTTTTATTTGGTTTTGTATTAATGACTTTAATAACTAGTTACTTATGTTGAAGGTGATCTTTCCTTATCGTTTGTCCGTGGTGTCTTGGCATTATTTTACTGTCTATATAAAATAAAGGATTTTCACCATTCATATCTCCACGGTCTATATGGAGGTATGTTGGCTACCTGGTCGGGGGTTAAGGGAACGGTTTGGTAAAGGTCTTGCCATTGTTCAGCGTTTAGAGGTCCTGCAATGGACCTGGGTCAAATTTAGTAGGACCCCCTTCAATACTTCACGGTATTGGATGGCGGGGGTCCAAACTCTTTGACCCCCTCATAAGTTAACTACTATTAATACTATAACCCGGCTATTTAGGACTGTATCCCTGCTGACTCAGACTACTTAGCCGAGGGTAACGTCACCGCTAAAAGCGGGGCCTACCACAATATTGCATTAATAACTTAATTCATTATCTTCCAATAATCCACCCTTTTAGGATTGTATCCTTGCTGACTCAAACTACTAGGGTGAGGGTAACGTCACCTTCAAAAGAGGGGCCTACTACAATAACTAAGATAATCTCTTAATTATGTGCAAAAGTGCGGAAATAATCAAAGGTTATACTAGATACGAGTCGGAACCAAGTGATTCATCTTGTCTATCTGTTTTCTTTTATTTTTACTTTTCAGCAATTTTAGTTAGTTTTTATTTTTCTTAGCTTATAACATTTTTCTAAACTTTTATTTTGATTAGACGTTGAGGATAAACCGGTACTAAAAGCTCTTGTGTCCTTGGACGACCTCGGTATCTTACCAACGCTATACTACGCTCAACGATGGGTGCACTTGCCCATATGTGTGTTTAGTGTTAGTGAAATATCGTGTTTTATAAATTTAAAACTTGGCTAAAATAAGTGTTAAAAAGGGCTTAAAATATACACCTAATATATATACGACACATCGCACGTATCAGTCGTTCAAATTCGTGAAACTCCTTAGTCGTAAACGCTCCCAACTCTCCTTGACTTTCGATGTTGAAGTCGCTTCTGGAAGAACTGTCGCCGTCAATTCTGTTCTTCGTGATTGTACTCTTGAGCTCAACAATCACATCTTCCCAATCGACCTTATTCCGATGCAATTCGGAAGTTTCGACGTCATAGTAGGCATGGACTTTCTTCGTGAAAACCATACTGAAGTTGTGTGCTTCGACAAGATGATTCGATTCTCGCTTGCAAATGGTGATTTATTGTGTGTTTATGGTGATACTACTTCGAAAGGTCTCAAGCTCATGTCGTATTCAAGCTAACAAGTATCTCCGCAAGGATTACCGAGCTTTCTTGGCTAACATTGTAGTAGCGGAGAAGGAAAAGAAAGAAAAGAAGGAAGTGAAGGACGTTCCAGTGGTTCGAGAATTTCCTAATGTTTTTCCAGAGGATCTTCCCGGACTACCGCCAAGTCATGATATCAACTTTCGGACCTCATTCCTGGAGCCAATCCTATTGCCAAAGCTCCCTACTGACACGCGTCGTCCGAAATGCGTGAACTCTCAAACCAACTTCGGGAATTACTTGAGAAAGGCTTCATTCATCCGAGCACCTCTCCTTGGGGCGCGCCAGTCCTTTTCGTCAAAAAGAAGGATGGGCCGTTCCGGGTGTGCATCGACTATCGGGAATTGAATAAGTTAACTATCAAGAACCGCTATCCCCTACCCCGCATCGACGATTTGTTTGATCAGCTACAAGGCGCTACGTGTTTCTCGAAGATCGACCTACGTTCAGGCTATCACCAACTGCGTATTCAAGAGGAGGATATACCCAAAACCGCGTTTCGCACTCGATACGGCCACTACGAATTCGTTGTTATGCCTTTTGGTTTAACCAATGCACCAGCGGTTTTCATGGATCTGATGAATCGCGTGTGTAAACTGATGTGCAGAATGTGGTCTATAAAAACTAAACCTAATCTAGACACCCTAGTTTTAAATTTATAAACTAAGACTCTCTAAATGCTAGACCACTGACAGGCAAGTGTACCTATCGTACGTAGTAAAGCCTAATGAAGTCCGAGTATCGAACCCACGAGACACTAGCGACGCTAACTAGACTCTGACTCAACTAATACTTAATTGGTTTTTAATTTTGTGTTTTTAGGATTTTTTTAATAAACTAATAAAGCAAAAAAACAAGATAACAGGGCAAGCAAGCAAGAAGTGACAGGAAGGAGACAATGATGAGAAAGAACTACCCAGGCTTCGAATCCCTAGAATCATGCAATGCTAATGTGACAATGATGATGGTTAAATATCTATTTCCCTCGATTGACCCCCCCCCCCCCCCCGCTAGAGATGTCCCAAACGAAAGAGCAAGACTAAATGTGAAGTGCTAGAACGAACCGGCTCGACCTATCGATACCAAATCCCACGAAAATAGAATCCTTTTGACCTCAGAGACAAATTATGTTAAGAGAAGATCCCAAAAACGCAAAGCAAACCAAACCGTGAAGATTGAAATCAGGAAACCTTAACCACGATGTAATAAACGAGCCCGAGCTATCGGTCACCCAATCTACCCACCAATGATTAGCTAATAACCTAGCTCACCTTAATCGTCTTTCGAGTCACAAGATGAGGATGCAAGTTTTAATATATTGATTTTAATTATTAGTCAACTTGGTCAATTTCTAAACACAATACCTAACCCGAAAATCCTAAGATAAACGAATTAAATTAAATCCTAAGTCTAGGGGGAATTTCTTCGTGCCTAAACCGCTGAATTTATTGACTAATAAAACAATCAAAACATACCAACATGCAATATCAAGATCAATCACAAGGCAAAGTTATGTAAATCACATCAAATAACCATAATCATGTCAAAATCGCATTACAATCATCAAGTTCATCTAAACCCAGGTAGCATAAAAAGTTTAGCCAATAATCATAACCACTAAAAAGAAACAAGTCTCAAATAACAAATAATCCATAGCAATCAAGTTCAAAAAACACAAAGTTATTAAAACTAAATATAAACTATTTGCAAACCCGGACTGGGATCTTGATCGTGGCTTGAACCCTCGAACCAATTGACTTTCTTTTCTTTTCTCCTCTTGATCGCCTCTCTCTCTTGCCGTCTGCGCTTCAGCCGTCTGATCTTCTGTCGTCTGTCGATGTTGCTGTCAAATTGTCTTCTATATGATTGACGTCTGACTTGTTAATGTCCTCTTTCGAAATATAATAGGGCCTCCCAAAAAGAATCCCTCAAGCTTGCTGTTGTCTCGAAAATAATAGCCAACCCCCCAATTCTTCACGGCCCACTATATTACTCCATTAGTATTATGGCCCAATAAAAAAAATAAGAATCCTCCATCTATAAAAAATAAGAATCCCCGGCAACGGCGCCAAAAACTTGATGTGCAGAATGTGGTCTATAAAAACTAAACCTAATCTAGACACCCTAGTTTTAAATTTATAAACTAAGACTCTCTAAATGCTAGACCACTGACAGGCAAGTGTACCTATCGTACGTAGTAAAGCCTAATGAAGTCCGAGTATCGAACCCACGAGACACTAGCGACGCTAACTAGACTCTGACTCAACTAATACTTAATTGGTTTTTAATTTTGTGTTTTTAGGATTTTTTTTTTTAATAAACTAATAAAGCAAAAAAACAAGATAACAGGGCAAGCAAGCAAGAAGTGACAGGAAGGAGACAATGATGAGAAAGAACTACCCAGGCTTCGAATCCCTAGAATCATGCAATGCTAATGTGACAATGATGATGGTTAAATATCTATTTCCCTCGATTGACCCCCCGCTAGAGATGTCCCAAACGAAAGAGCAAGACTAAATGTGAAGTGCTAGAACGAACCGGCTCGACCTATCGATACCAAATCCCACGAAAATAGAATCCTTTTGACCTCAGAGACAAATTATGTTAAGAGAAGATCCCAAAAACGCAAAGCAAACCAAACCGTGAAGATTGAAATCAGGAAACCTTAACCACGATGTAATAAACGAGCCCGAGCTATCGGTCACCCAATCTACCCACCAATGATTAGCTAATAACCTAGCTCACCTTAATCGTCTTTCGAGTCACAAGATGAGGATGCAAGTTTTAATATATTGATTTTAATTATTAGTCAACTTGGTCAATTTCTCAACACAATACCTAACCCGAAAATCCTAAGATAAACGAATTAAATTAAATCCTAAGTCTAGGGGGAATTTCTTCGTGCCTAAACCGCTGAATTTATTGACTAATAAAACAATCAAAACATACCAACATGCAATATCAAGATCAATCACAAGGCAAAGTTATGTAAATCACATCAAATAACCATAATCATGTCAAAATCGCATTACAATCATCAAGTTCATCTAAACCCAGGTAGCATAAAAAGTTTAGCCAATAATCATAACCACTAAAAAGAAACAAGTCTCAAATAACAAATAATCCATAGCAATCAAGTTCAAAAAAACACAAAGTTATTAAAACTAAATATAAACTATTTGCAAACCCGGACTGGGATCTTGATCGTGGCTTGAACCCTCGAACCAATTGACTTTCTTTTCTTTTCTCCTCTTGATCGCCTCTCTCTCTTGCCGTCTGCGCTTCAGCCGTCTGATCTTCTGTCGTCTGTCGATGTTGCTGTCAAATTGTCTTCTATATGATTGCCGTCTGACTTGTTAATGTCCTCTTTCGAAATATAATAGGGCCTCCCAAAAAGAATCCCTCAAGCTTGCTGTTGTCTCGAAAATAATAGCCAACCCCCCAATTCTTCACGGCCCACTATATTTCTCCATTAGTATTATGGCCCAATAAAAAAAAAATAAGAATCATCCACTATGTTCGAAATTAATGAGGAACCTTTACAGATGTTGTCGAGCCCCCCTTGTTTCTCTCTAACAATATTAATATTATTTTTTCTTGTGTTGCATCCTAACAGTAGAATAGGCTTGACCCAGTCAAGGAAAATAGCAGCAATTTTAATTCAGTCACTGGCGCTCTACTCTACTCAACTGGCTGGTTATTTCCATTTTACTCGTTTTCGCTCCATTTGCACCAGGACCTAGCAAAACACAAAATAATATAATAAAGCATTAAAAACTAAATAAAAGCAAATAAAACTATACAATAATTATACATTTTACATGAGACAAATATGTATATTTTACCACACATCAAATATCCCCACACTTAACCTTTTGCTTGTCCCTAAGCAAAATCCCAAGCAACATGTCCAACTTAAACAGTTAACAATAACGCAAGTCTCGAACAAGTTATAACGCGAACTACGAAATCAACAAACACAGCGGTTTCGCAAGACTTACAACGTTCAAAAGGTTGATGAATCATAATATTTTTCAAAAAAAAAACGAGCCTACCTAATCAAGCTTTTCTCACCTTCAAGCAACCAATCATGCAATGTCAATACCCCTCACAATTTCACTCGACACTTGGTTGATATATGTGATAATTCAAGTGAACTCTCAAAACCAAACTATGAAGCAACACTATCATAAGCATGTACGCCAATCAGATCTCCACCTAATTGTTAGAATTCGACACGGATCAAGAGGGCTTTAACGGGTAGGTAAGGGCTAAAGGTAAGGGTTTTTTTTTTTGTTTTTTTTTTTTAATTTGGGAAGAAGTGGCTAAACACGAAATCACACAATAAACCGGATAAGCACGAAACAAATACTAACATATTGGTCATTTTGATCTACAACTTTATTCTATTTTTTTTTTTCTTCTTTTTTTCATTTTCTTTTTTTTCAATTTTTTTTTTATTTCATCATTTTCTTTTCTTTTTCTTTCTTCACAAATATAATAATCACGTAACACGATCCGGTTATCAAATCACAAACGGGTAACAAACGAATGGCTAGGCTCAAAGTGGTGTATCTAAGGGTAGTGGTGAAACGGGTCAAACACAAAGGCTTACACAAACAAGGTGATCCTAATGCCTCTATCATATCCATGCCAAATCCTAACCGAAGGTCTCAAACTGTATTAAAACGCACAAGTTCTAAAGTAATGCAACAAAGTCGGTAAACACACTTGAAACGAAAGTAGTGAACATATAAATATGAACTTGTAAAGGCTCAAATCTCACTATCATGTGGTAAATAAGGGCTACCGATATCGACAATGCACAACTAATTAACTCTCCGGCTCCATCCACTATCCTAGGCATCCCAAACCCTTTTACTTCCCAAAAACTGATTCAGTCAACCTACTATCCCGCAACTTAAAGAAACTTGTGCTCTCTACTCGTAGATTCGACAATTAAACCGCTTTCAACCGACGCTTTGAAAAGGTTTTTCGTTTTCTATGCGCTAAAGGACCGGGACTCGCAAAACCATTGTTTTTTTTCAATTTTTCAATTTTTTCAATTTTTTTTTAATTTTTATTATTTTTTTTTTATTTTTTTTGAATTTTTTTTATGACTCAAGACTCACTAACTATGACCTAAACGACAGTTTCTCATCCCCACACTTAAACTCTACATTGCCCTCAATGTAGGATGGAAACCGACTCATAAGACTAAAAATAAATAAGAATAAAAAGACTAAGGGCAAATTGGAAAGGACTTAGCTGGTTTTATAACGCGTATGCTCCAAAACTCTCGTCCAATCCAGCTCGATCGTATAGCATTTTGGTCGCGATCGGCTCTGACTCTAAATAGTACACTTGGTAAATGCCTTGAAATTTGAAAAGCAGCTCCAAAATCACCCGAATGGAGATTGAGTACTGGTGGTACATATTCAAACCTGCACAAACAAAAACAAGCAAAACCAAAGCAGTACCGACTCTAAAAAAAAACGACTAAAAACTACTAAGTTAGACTCATGGTACAAAATAAACGACTCAAAATACAAACTCTACAAACCTCCCCACACTTGAATTAATCAGGAGGTTTCTCCTTTATCCAACCTCTGTCCAACCCATTCAATTCCACTCTTTTACCAGTTTTCAATAAGAAATCATTTGTGAAATTGAAAAACAATCTAGAAAACTCAAATGGGTCAACCCACCAATATTTAAACTTACCTGGACCAAACTTGATTCGTGGCATGTAATGAGGAGAATGGTTTTCTGTACACTTTAATGTTCCATTAAGCTTCCTTTTGTACCATCTCTGCACCCTCAGACTATGTTGATCCAAGTTTCTATGTGCCTTCTCTCGTGATTTTATATATGATGGCGATCCAACATCTAAATCTTTCACGGGCCAACTGTCAAACTCTTCAGCCACTTCCTCTTTTACGTTAGGTGTATATTTGATCTCCATGGTCGGCGTCTCTACAAGTAATGTCTCTAGATAGGCGAGATCACCAACCGGGTCAAATTCCTCATCTTCAAGAGTTGGTAAACCTACCAACTCATCACCAAACTCTTCCTCCCAAGATGGTACATGCTCCAGCTTCTCATCCTCCATCTTGTCCAGTGGCTCACAAACTTCTTCATCCTGGGCTGCGGTGTAGTCGGGCACCTCCAACTCTGCCTCTTCTACTACCCCCTCATCATCATCACTCCAAAATCCGTCATCAATATCCCATGGCGTGGAACACCAATAACTGGAATTAACGACTTGCTGAACCAGAGGTGGGACTTCAGCGTCCATTATCGTCTCCGGTTCATGAGTGTGATCCTCATCTTCTTCATACAAGGGCTCAAAATGTGAAACCTGCACGACATCATCCTCACAAGACAAGGGTAAATCTGATTCATGAGAATTATAATAATTAAAATTAGAATCATAATATTTACCTGACTGTGAGATCCCAATGCACATTTCTCCCCCCGGATCTAAAATTGTATAATCCATCTCACCATCAGCCGTTTGATATCCTAGATAATTTCCATTTATATCATACGTGTAACGGCCTTGGCTCTTCAAGCTCTGTGAATTTAACCTATCAAGTGCGGCTCGAATTCCCCTTTCTCTTTCTTCCTTAGCAGCCTTAACCCAGTCACGGAAGTCCTCCGGTGTTCGTTCTGGTTGCCCATTCCAAGACTGATATGAATGTGGCTGCACAAGAGGGTTAACATCGAAATCTATGGGACACCCCGAATCGTTTGGACAATATTTGGTGTAATGGGGCCCTCCACAGACAAAACACATGATAAAAATATATATATAAAAATAACTAATAGAAATATATTTACAAAAACGACTAGACACACTACAACTAGACACAAACCCTAAGACTCAAACTACAAATAAGACCAATTAAACAAATAAGATCAGTCAAAGCTAATAACGCAATCGCCTAAGTGTCCCCGGCAACGGCGCCAAAAACTTGATGTGCAGAATGTGGTCTATAAAAACTAAACCTAATCTAGACACCCTAGTTTTAAATTTATAAACTAAGACTCTCTAAATGCTAGACCACTGACAGGCAAGTGTACCTATCGTACGTAGTAAAGCCTAATGAAGTCCGAGTATCGAACCCACGAGACACTAGCGACGCTAACTAGACTCTGACTCAACTAATACTTAATTGGTTTTTAATTTTGTGTTTTTAGGATTTTTTAATAAACTAATAAAGCAAAAAAACAAGATAACAGGGCAAGCAAGCAAGAAGTGACAGGAAGGAGACAATGATGAGAAAGAACTACCCAGGCTTCGAATCCCTAGAATCATGCAATGCTAATGTGACAATGATGATGGTTAAATATCTATTTCCCTCGATTGACCCCCCGCTAGAGATGTCCCAAACGAAAGAGCAAGACTAAATGTGAAGTGCTAGAACGAACCGGCTCGACCTATCGATACCAAATCCCACGAAAATAGAATCCTTTTGACCTCAGAGACAAATTATGTTAAGAGAAGATCCCAAAAACGCAAAGCAAACCAAACCGTGAAGATTGAAATCAGGAAACCTTAACCACGATGTAATAAACGAGCCCGAGCTATCGGTCACCCAATCTACCCACCAATGATTAGCTAATAACCTAGCTCACCTTAATCGTCTTTCGAGTCACAAGATGAGGATGCAAGTTTTAATATATTGATTTTAATTATTAGTCAACTTGGTCAATTTCTCAACACAATACCTAACCCGAAAATCCTAAGATAAACGAATTAAATTAAATCCTAAGTCTAGGGGGAATTTCTTCGTGCCTAAACCGCTGAATTTATTGACTAATAAAACAATCAAAACATACCAACATGCAATATCAAGATCAATCACAAGGCAAAGTTATGTAAATCACATCAAATAACCATAATCATGTCAAAATCGCATTACAATCATCAAGTTCATCTAAACCCAGGTAGCATAAAAAGTTTAGCCAATAATCATAACCACTAAAAAGAAACAAGTCTCAAATAACAAATAATCCATAGCAATCAAGTTCAAAAAAACACAAAGTTATTAAAACTAAATATAAACTATTTGCAAACCCGGACTGGGATCTTGATCGTGGCTTGAACCCTCGAACCAATTGACTTTCTTTTCTTTTCTCCTCTTGATCGCCTCTCTCTCTTGCCGTCTGCGCTTCAGCCGTCTGATCTTCTGTCGTCTGTCGATGTTGCTGTCAAATTGTCTTCTATATGATTGCCGTCTGACTTGTTAATGTCCTCTTTCGAAATATAATAGGGCCTCCCAAAAAGAATCCCTCAAGCTTGCTGTTGTCTCGAAAATAATAGCCAACCCCCCAATTCTTCACGGCCCACTATATTTCTCCATTAGTATTATGGCCCAATAAAAAAAATAAGAATCCTCCACTATGTTCGAAATTAATGAGGAACCTTTACAGATGTTGTCGAGCCCCCCTTGTTTCTCTCTAACAATATTAATATTATTTTTTCTTGTGTTGCATCCTAACAGTAGAATAGGCTTGACCCAGTCAAGGAAAATAGCAGCAATTTTAATTCAGTCACTGGCGCTCTACTCTACTCAACTGGCTGGTTATTTCCATTTTACTCGTTTTCGCTCCATTTGCACCAGGACCTAGCAAAACACAAAATAATATAATAAAGCATTAAAAACTAAATAAAAGCAAATAAAACTATACAATAATTATACATTTTACATGAGACAAATATGTATATTTTACCACACATCATAAACCTTATCTCGACCGTTTCGTCATCGTATTCATCGACGATGTCTTGATCTATTCCAAATCGAAAGCCGAACACGCGCAACATCTACGTTTGGTTCTCGAGTTACTCAAGGGGAACCAACTCTATGCCAAGTTCTCCAAGTGCGAATTCTGGTTAGAGGAAGTTCAGTTTCTGGGTCACATCGTAAATAATCAAGGTATCCATGTCGATCCTGCGAAGATTGAAGCTGTCAAGAGTTGGATTACACCTAAGAACCCGTCTGAAGTCCGTTCTTTTCTCGGACTAGCGGGCTATTACCGACGATTTATCGAAGGATTCTCAAAGATCGTTGTGCCGCTTACCGCTCTCACGCACAAAGACAAGCCTTTTGTTTGGGGAACTGAACAAGAGTCTGCCTTTCGAACCCTTAAACACAAGCTTTGCAATGCTCCTGTTCTCACACTATCCGACGGAAACAACGATTTCATTGTCAACTGTGATGCTTCCAACCTTGGTCTTGGTTGTGTCCTTATGCAGCGGGACAAGGTTATAGCTTACGCATCTCGTCAGCTCAAAGTCCATGAGAAGAACTATACAACCCATGATCTCGAGCTAGGCGCAGTTGTTTTTGCGTTAAAGATTTGGCGACACTACCTGTATGGTACCAAGTGTACGATCTTCACCGATCATAGGAGCCTACAGCATATCTTTAATCAAAAGGAACTTAATATACGTCAACGTTGATGGGTAGAACTTCTCAACGACTATGACTGTGAGATTCGCTATCACCCAGGCAAAGCAAATGTTGTTGCCGACGCACTTAGCAGACGGAGCTATCTGCTTAGCACTCGTAATGTGCAAGCCCAATACGATCTCGAAACCCTCATCCGCGAAGCTCAGCATGCGTGTTTTAACGAACGCACCCTAAAGAAAGAAAGAATCTACCACGATGGAGCCCAGTTTGTGAGCAAGTCAAATGGGATATTCCACTTTCTGGACCGAATTTGGATCCCTAAACGGACCGATTTACGACAGATTCTGATGGACGAAGCCCACAAATCCCGGTATTCTATTCATCCCGGAGCCGACAAAATGTACCAGGACCTTCGCTATAAGTACTGGTGGCCGGGCATGAAGAGGGGTATCGCTCTCTATGTTGGAAAATGCCTAACTTGTGCAAGAGTCAAGGCTGAACATCAAAAACCCTCTGGCTTACTCGAACAACCACCTATCCCCATGTGGAAGTGGGAGAGTATAGCTATGGACTTTATAACAAAGCTACCGCACACGTCATCAGGTCACGACAGCATTTGGGTTGTGGTCGACCGTTTGACTAAATCAGCTCACTTTTTGCCGATACGGGAAGACTACAAGGTAGAACGATTAGCTCGAATCTACACCGACGAGATCATTTGTAATCATGGGATGCCTCGTGACATCATCTCTGATCGTGATGCTCGGTTTACCTCGCGACTGTGGGAAACATTTCAAATGGCACTCGGTACATCGTTAAATATAAGTACCGCTTTCCACCCTCAAACCGACGGTCAGACTGAAAGAACGATTCGTACTCTTGAAGACATGCTCCGTTCGTGTGTCATAGACTTCGGTGGTAATTGGGATAAATACATGCCTCGAATTCTCGTATAATAACAGCTATCATTCTAGCATCCAAATGGCACCATTCGAGGCTTCATACGGAAGAAGATGTCGATCGCCTATTTTATGGCACGAGATTGGTCATTCGCAATTAACCGGTCATGAGCTATTACAAGAAACGACGGACAAAATTTTCCAAATTCAAGACAACCTGGTTAAAGCTCGGAATCGACAGAAAAGTTATGCCGATAGACGACGCAAGCCCCTTGAATTTGACGTTGGTGACTACGTACTCCTAAAGGTATCACCTTGGAAGGGTGTGGTCCGATTCACAAAGAAAGGAAAGCTCGCGCCTCGACCGAACGCCACTCGAACACCATCCGATCGGCCTACCGACCGACCGGACAGTGGTCCGAGCGGACTTTCAGCCGAACGGTCAGCCGTCTGATCGAACTATCATTTGATCGACCAGCTGTCCGACCCTCCAACACTTGCTTTTCGTTTTACGCGTCACTTATCGTTATGCTATCAATCCATTCAGGCTAACTTTACTCGCTAAGCGCTCCCTTCAATCCATCAACCGCTGTGAGTATACTCGATCCCTTTTTGCTTTAAGCACTTTTGGGTGTTACATACGTTACAACTATTCAAATCACATCAAACACACTACTCGATACTATTTGAACGCTAACCGTTAATGCATGATATACGTGGCTTATGAATGCTTGTTTGTTATGTTTACACATGGAATGCTGTCTACCTACCTTAGCAACGATAGTACTATAGTTTGGACAGGTGCTTAGGAAGTTTGCATGCTTAGCTTTACATTATATGTATTGACTTTTATTTTAACGTATGTGACAGGTGCTTAGGAAGTTTGCATGCTTAGCTTGCTGTGAACTTGAAGCTAGGAAAAGAGGTCTTAGAAACCAATAAATAAACTATCTATGTATAAATCTGAGTTGTCGGAACAGAACTACTTGACTAGATTTTGTCTGTAATAATTTGTTTACTGTTTGAGACATGGTATGGGACATGTTATTTAAATTAAATGGTAATGATAATTGTTATGGAAACTTCTGGACAATCTGTTTCGCTCAGTGCCATGCCCCGATGATTCCGCCATCGGTTGGGGTGTGACAGTATGGGCCAGAGACAAGATACTACACTAGTATGGTGTGTAGGGAAGTAAGGACCATAAAACTACTTCACTAGGTGATAGTTTAAGTGTCGGAAAGTGCCTAAAACCCACTTAAAGTGCAGAATTCTGCATTAATTAGCAAAAATCAGCAATTTAATAATCTAGTAACATGCAAAAATATGGCAAAATGGTCTTATATGCTTTCCTAAGTGTCGGGAATTAAAAGTGTCACGAAAGGGTACTTAAAAATCATTAAACGGAATAGTTTGACACTTTAACGAACCGGTATCTAAGCGAACAACCGGACACTACCCGAAACACCAAAATATTGCTAGAAGCATTGTTTTATTATTTTTGAGCTAGTTTTGATCCCAGAACACACTAACACACTATATAACACACATGATGCATAAACACTAACTAATACACTTGAAATCTAACCTAGACACTTAACTAATCTTTGGAACCCAACTAATTACCCCCCCCCCCCCCGCTTTTGGACGGTTCAAGGTGGTCCCATCTAGGGCTGCAAATGAACCAAACGTTTGCCGAACAGTTCGTGAACCGTTCGGCGGGAAGTTCGTTTGTGTTCGTTTGTTTAATAAATGAACGAACACGAACAAGAAATTCCGTTTGTTTAGTTAAACAAACAAACATGAACAAATGCCGCGTTCGTTCATTTATGTTCGTGAACGTTTGGTAACGTGTTCATTTATGTTTGTTTGGGTTCGTTTGTTTGTTAGTTTATTAGGGATATTAAGAATTAATTTTTACTTAACACATCAAAATTAGCACTGATATATTATTTAATAAATAAACTATTTAATATAAATGATAATGTATTGGATATGTCAATTATCTAAAACTTGAAACCCTATTACTTGATTATTGTTCAACGAGCTCGAGTTTATTTTGGTTGGATTAAATGAAGACTTCGAGTTTATTTTGGGTGGATTAAATGAAGACTTCAAGTTTAATATGATATATTTTTGAAACATTATTTTATGGTAATTTTGTGTATCAATCTTATGTCAATTATGTTTCGATAATTGGTTAGTATAACTTGGGCAGATCTATGTCATGTTTATGATGAAAGATTTGTGTTAGTTTTTGTTAACGAATGCTTGTTTGTATTCGTTTACGTTCATTAGTGTTTATGAACGTTTGTTTGTGTTCGATTGCGTTCATGAATGTTCGTTTGTGTTCGTTTGCATTCGCATTCGCATTTGTCTAACACCTAAAATTCACAAACAAAAACAAACAAACACGAACATGTTCATTTCCTTAACAAACAAACACAAACAAAAAAGCTCGTTCGGTAAGTGTTCGTGAACAGTTCGTGAACACATATTTTCCTTAACAAACAAACACGAACAGGACCTTGTTCGTGTTTGTTTGGTTCGTTTGCAGCCCTAGTCCCATCACCTTGATCTCCTCAATCTTATTAGGATCTTATGTGATCTCTAAGGATTTGGTGAAAGATTTGTGATGTACTTAGGAAACATAATTACCATTGGACAAAACCATTAAGTTGTTATATGTAGGATTAGATCTCACTTCACAACACCACATCTCTCCTCCTTCTCCCTCTCCCCACTTCGGCCGAGAATCATACCCACACCACCACCACTTTTCATTCATCATCTATCCATTCCAAGGTCACTGCATGATGCTAGAAGGTGTTTAAGGAAGCTCGGTGCTCTTGGATCTTGAAGAACCTCTCCCGATTTCTATTATCCTCCACCTTTGTCATCACCATCATCTTGTGTTCTTCCCTAGCTTAGAGCTAGTAGTAAGACTCTCATATCCTTTGTTACTTCTAATTTTGAGTGGTTAAAAGATGAAATACATTGATTATCTTGATGAACTTTAAAAGACATAAACATGAATCATGAACATAACGCTTGATATATGATGAAAGTGTGTTGTTTAGTGTATGTATGATACTTGCTTGTGGTTTACTTGAGATTATGATGTTGATCATCATAAGGAGCTTGCTATATTGTGATTAAACACATGATCTAGCAAGTAAGAGGATGATTATGTGATAACACAAGATGATCATCCTCATATATAAGCATGAACTTGAATAATGAGATAATTTCTTGAAAAATAATAAACAAAGTAAGCTAGTAATCTTGTGGATCTAAGAATAAGAAATGGTCTTCCAAAAGAACCAAGTTCAAAATATGATTTTTAGAAGATCTTGGTTCTTACTTAAACCTACACTATTTTTGATGGTAAGACAAGCGTAGAAACACTAGAGAAACAAGAAGATCCATAAAGAAACGTTTTTGTAAAACATGTTTACAAGTTGTAAACGTCCAAATCTTTCAAGAATAAGATTTTTAAAGAAGTAAACACACTTTCAAGGGTAACTAAACCTACTAAAACCACTACCAAGTTACTACAAGATTTTGTGAAAGATCAAGTTCATGTTGTTATGTAAATTGTATAGTTTTTGCACATGGTAAGTGTAGATTGATTGTTGATTGCTTATGATGATTTTTGAAAATAAAATGATATGCTTTAATTGTGACAACTCGTACTTCAGAACTTATCTTTGTGTTAATGTAACGTATGTGGATCCTATGTGATTATGTGAACCTTGATGATTAATGAAATGTTATGTTTGATATGTGTTTATGTGTAACGAATGTATGTATATAAACGAACCGATCGCACAACACAACCTGATCGCACAAGCCCATTCGGGCCACACTGTTTGCACTCGAAAACACAAGGGCAACCCTTGAAGGGTTCGGCCCACTCCTTTTTGTTACCTAGGGTGTTAGTATAAATCCTACACTTCACCAAATCACACAAGTTTAGCAAACCCTAAATCCTTCTCATTCTCTCTCTCAAACTCGACGGCAAACACCCCTCCTTTCCATCGAAGACTTCCTGGATTCGGATCATCCTTGTGTTATAATCGGTCAGTGTTTTAATCATTAGTTGCATGATAGATGATGTGTTGGCTTACATGATGATCTAGGGAGGTTATGTGTTTGATTATGATTTATGTTCATAAACTCGGCTCGCATGTGTAATTTATAATGTTCATATAATTCGGAATTTGCATGATATTAATCAAGAACCGATTGTATATTACTCGGTTGTGATGTGTTTATGTTAGATGATTTGTTGTGTTGTTGTGATAGAATGCAAACTGGTAATCCAAGAACATGAACCGTGTTAATATAGCTTAGTATTATAAATCGTTGTTATGATTTGCATATGTTTAGGGTTCATAAGAATTGATGCTAAAACTCTAGTTTGATCGAATATGATATGGTTGGTAACTGTTAGAGTTAATCTTGCAAGATAAAAGGAAACAAGTTAATTGATTGCATGAATTCAGGAAAGTATGTAACTAATCGCACAAGACTCCCTGATCGCACAAGATCAGATCATACAAGATCTGATCTGATCGCACAAGGCAGTCGCACAAGATAGACTGATGTACAATAAGTTAGAACACAGTGTACAACTAAGGTATGCATGATCGCACAAGAAATGTGGATCGCACAAGAAGGTGCCGATCGCAGAAGGCTTGGGCCTTACACAACCAACATGAACTGCATTACTGTTGGGCCTTGAAGCCCAAACTCAATCGCACAAGTCTTGTTCAATCGCACAAGCTGAACTGGACCGCACAAGGTTATTAAAGTGTTTAATTTGTTGGGCCGTATACATGTTGGACTGCTTATGTTATTTGGGTCGGGTATGATTGAATCGCACAACCCATTGTGGATCGCACAAGTTATGCTGATCGCACAATAGGATGGGCCGTTTGTTTATTGGGCTATATCTTCGGGTCGCACAAGTTTGGACATGATGAGTATTTGACTGCTACAGTTAATGTGTTATATGTGTTTGCCATGATCAATACGTGTTAGGTCCTGTGTAAACATACGTGCATTTCTTGAACCTAGACCTGACTTGTATGGTAACCATGTTAGGACGTGGTTGACCATTAGGAGCTCAATCGACCTTTACTTATCTGCCGAGCTAACCTAAGGTGAGTTCACACTTTCTACAAAGCATGGGATTCCCAGGGGTTGGGAATGGGTTAAGGAATATGGATTCCTCGTCCTCCTTGGGTAGGACAGTACGGGTTAAGGAATGTAATTCCTCGTCCTCTTGGACAGTTTAAATTTCACTAGACCAAAACTCTATCACGAAGTCCCTCCTTTTATATCGACTTAATCGCCGGGCCAATGGCGAGCGGGTCATTAGTTAGATAGCGCTATTTAGGTCTGACAAGCCTCACACCGTGCTGCAGAGGACGGGCGTGAACTAATGGATCTGGGCACGTCAATGATGATAGACATTGACGCTAAGGGCACATAAACATGACTAAAGTCAGTGGTCGATATGGTAACGAGTCTAGTAGTATAAACACGGGGTAGCCCCCACGGCTGGATAGCCAGAGTAAACGGGATTTAAACAGAACACGTTTTCAACTATGGGGTAACCCCCACGGCAGGGATGACAGTTAAAGGAAACTGTTTTTGGAACAACTTAAAACAAACACCCAACTGTGAACTCGCTCAACTTTGTTGTTGACTCGTTACCACATGCTTTGCAGGTCATTAGGTACTTAGCTGGAGCTTGCATGGGGAAGAGTCGTTGTGGGACATGGAATGTTAAGTTCCATGTGGAACATTTGAATTTTAAAACTTATGATTTGGTTTTACAACTTTATGCTTCCGCTGATACTTGAATTTGGTTAATTTATTTTGGACACCAATTATATTGTGTTTGGTTTATCTTTATTATATTTCATTGTTCAATAAGATTGGTGGCTTGATCCTGGTCATGTCACGCCTCCATGCGGTGATACTCCGTGTGTGGATTTTGGGGGTGTGACATTAATAGCATGGACACCTCCATTTTTAGAGGAAACTATGGCAAAATTTTATGTTGGTGCATGCGTCTGTCAACTTTGTCTTGTATCGAGTCTTGTATTGTACTTGATAGATTAGATCACGAAAATCAAGGAATTGTGTTTATAGGTATTTCCACTTGAAATGGTCAATAACCATTTCAAGCGAAATCACAAGTTCCTATTTCACTTGAACACTTGATTAGTTCTTTTCAAGCGAAATCAATTGAATGAGATTTCGCTTGAGTCGGTTTCAAGCGAAATCAATTGAATGAGATTTCGCTTGAGTCAGTTTCAAGCGAAATCAGGATTGCTATAAATACCTTGAGTGTTAGTTCATTTGTAACAGTTCCGGTCAGTGTAACGAAGTCCTGCCGAAGTGTCCACAGCTTTGTATTTGATCTGAAATCAATATACAGACAGTTTAAAGTGTGAATCTAGCTAAATTGAACTCTATACATTTGTTTCCGCCACTGGTATTGAGATAAACTCTTCTGATTGACTCGTTCGGGTCTGAAAACGATCCTATAAGTGGTATCAGAGCTCAGGAGGAAGAGTTCATACCAATTTAGTTGCAAATTCTGATTTTCTACACCTTCTTTCAAAATAAAACTAGTTTTCACGGTTAAAATCGGCTAAAACTTTCACAATGTGTGCGTAATTGTGTTTTAACAAACCCTAGAAAGTTTCAGATCAAAATTTGACCATTTACTTGATCAATTAGACAAAAATCAGATCGAATTACTGACATCATGTTGATTTCGCTTGAGTTGTACTTGTTGATTTCGCTTGAGATTGCACTTTGGTTCTGATTTCTCTTGAGAATTTGACTGATTCCGCTTCAAACTTGATATTACATTTCAAAAGGGTTATTCTGCTTGAACGATTCAAGCGAAATCAGGTATTTCGCTTGAAAGGAGTGTTTCAGCTTGAAAGTTGTGTTTTCGCTTGAGCAGGGATCTTGCTTCTTGAAAAGGGTGATTTTGATTAGTTAGTCTGTGATTTCGCTTGAGATTGACTGTTTGTGAACTTTTGAAACACGAAACATGGAGAATGAGTTTTATAATGCGTTTGCTGGTCCAATGAATATTACTCAAAGTACATTGCTTGAAAATGAAACGGGGACATCACAAAAACTGCCTAAGCTTTTGGATATTGATGATTATAATGGTTGGTCTGAACGTTTTGGTAACTGGGTTGAAGCTTATCATTTGGATGCGTGGGAACATACTGAAGTTCAATATGAAAGAACAATAATCAGATAATGCCAATTAGAGAAATGAGTGCTGATGAGAAAAAGAAGTATAGAGATGAGAAATTGATGGTTAGTCTGTTACAGCAAGCGATTAAAGAAGACATTTTGGTTCTGCTTCAACATGATGGAAGTGCTTATTCGATCTGGAATGAATTGGAAGCAAAATTTCTGGGAAGTGATGATATGCTCAAGAATAAAATGTCACTTATGAAGAAAGAATTCGATTTATTCCGTGGTTTGAAATCAGAAAACACCAAACAAATTATTGAAAGATATTGTAACTTGGTGAAAAATATGTCGAAATTAGGCATAAAAAAGGATACAGATGAGCTGATTGAAAAACTAGCTGATGCGTTACCACATGATATTTGGGGAACATGTCTGATGATGTTGAGAAATAATAGAAAGGAATATAAAAAGTTAACACTGGGTGAGTTCATTAAACATCTTGAAGCTCAAGAGATGGAGCAAAGAAAGATTGCTAGGATGAAGAACTATGATGGAGAACAAGACATCGGATTGTATTTCAAGAGTGGTGTTAGTGAAAAGACAAATCTTTCTCCAAAAGTTAGAACTGCTTTCAGTGTAAAAAATTCTTCAGAAAGCTCATCTCAGGGATCAAGCAGCAAAACTGGATTCTTTTCATTTCCAACATTTGATCCACATTTTCTACAACAAAAAGTGGCAAAGTTCTTCAATGCAACATTGCTTTGAACCTTGAAAATGATCAGAATTATACCGAGGAAGTTGCTAAAACCCACATGTCTTTGTTGGTGACTGTGCTTGAATCTTGTAGAGGATAAGTTGCAGGAAGGATCGGGAATCCAATGCTCACGAAGGAGGATTACGATCAAATTGATGCTGAAGAGATGGAATTAATGGATATAAAATGGTGCATGGCTAGTGTGTTGAGACGGGCTGAAAAGTTCAAACAAATTACAGGCAGAGATGATTTTCGCGATGCACATGTTTCAACTTTAGGATTTGATAAGTCTAAAGTTACTTGTTTTCGTTGCAGGGAGAAAGGGCATTTCAAAAGAGAGTGCACAAATCGTGAAGTAAACGGTGCTCAAAATCCTTTCAACAACAATGATTACTATAGAAAATCCATCTATCATCAAGTTGCTCCACAACAACAAGAACCTCAAGTGGCACATGGTAGAAAAGTGATTGAAGATTCAAAGAGAGCATGTTTGGTGAATAAAGAATATCAGAAATCATCAGAAGGTTTCAGTTGGGACAAATATATTCCAGCTAATACTAAAGCATGTCTGATAAACCAAGATGATGAAAAATTACCTGAAGGCTTTAGTTGGGAAAATTTCAACTGGGATGATTATGATCCGAACAAATCTACAAATAATAAATGTTGTGTTGCTAATGCTTCTGATGAATATTGGGCAGAAAAATACAGAAAAATTGCAAAAGTTGAAGAGGAGAAATGGAAAAGATATGAAGAAGAAGAAGAAGAAGAAAAGAGACAAGCTGAAGCTGAGAAAAAGAAAAGAGCTGAAGAAGTTCAAGTGAGAATTGTCAAAGAAGTTCCAGAATTTGAAATCAAAACAGATATTGATGCAGTCAAAGTTCCTGAGAAGTGTATGAATTGTGATTCTTTGATCAAGCAAAACAATGAGTTGCTACACAATATAAAAAGGTTGAAAGAATCATATGATACCTTGAACAGAGAAATGAATAAGTATAACAATTCAAGTATTGAACAAGCTGTAGCAATGAATACACTCAAAGGAGCATACATGAGATAGCTTGACAATGTCAACTACTATACAGAGAAGTGTGCTGAGCTTGAATTGAAGTTGGCAACACAAAGAATTGAAACTGAAAGAGTTAACAATTTATTGAAAAGTTACTCATGTTCTACTTTTGTTGTTGACAGGATTTACCCAATTGTGGAAAGATTGAAGACGTTTAAAGAAGAGAAGACTTTGGAAGAGAAGAAGTCTGAAACAAAAGAAGATGGTGAAGTGAAGATTTCTGGTAAGAAACCAAGTGTTGTCTATAACAAATGTCCACCCCCGGTCGAAAATGGATATTCTCCTCGAAATCCAAATTCTGAAAGAGTCGAAAAGGAAACAAATTTACGGTGGGAGTCTGGGTCGTTGGATAACTTTCCAGAAAGTACAGATGTCACTTTCACGTCGTCCGATACTGATCATGAATCCGAATTAATAAAAAAGGTGGTCGATCAGGTGTTGGATAAGGATGAAACAGAGGAGTCAAAATCAGAGTCAAAGTCAAAGTCCGACACGTCAAGTCAAAAAGCCAAACAGGGAAAACGGGTGTATAATAAAGAGTTCTTGTTATCAAAATTTAATTTGGATGACGAACCGATCAAAGTAGCATATACTTTGAAAGATTCTGACAAATTATATTCTGATGAGATTTTTCCACTAAGAGGTGTTAAACCAGAAATGATTAAAAAGGTTTTCAAACTGACAGAAATTAATATTTCTGAATAAAAGATGCAAATCTTTCTGAAAAACCTAAACCTTACACCTCATGATATCAACAACGCTTAAACAAGAAAAAGGGTTACAATTATGGTTATAGTTTTCAAAAGAAACCAAAGCATAATGGTAATTTCAAAAAGAAAGGACTGGGTTTTATACCACCGAAAGATTATAAAAATGAGAAAACTTATAAACCAAAAACTGTTTTTGTTTCAGGAACAAGTGCTGAGAAAGAACAAGAGAGTTCATTCTGGAAGGAGACGAACAAAGAATTCCTTGCCAAAAAGCAAGAAGAAATGAAGAAAAGCTTTGCACAGAAGAAGATAGAGACTAGAACCTGTTTTCAATATAAAACAGCTGGTCATATTGCCAGAAATTGTCCAAAGGCAATACAGACAAAACAGGGAGTCTCTGATAAACTGAAAGAAAAAGTTGTTGATAAAACTGAACATACAACCAGAAAATTTACAGGTTTTAAAAATTCAACTTTTGAGATTGGTGAATGTTCAAGGAATGTTTTAAAAAGAAAAGAAACTTTAAAAAATCAAAAGTGGGTGGTTAAAGGTTCAGGAAATAGTTCTGGTAATGAATCTGATTCCACAAAATCAGAGGAGCCACGTGTTGAAGAAAAAGTTGAGAAATCAGTTCCTACTGTGGATGATGTAAATTTTCCACCACTTCGGGCTGAAAATTTTAAGAACAAAGTTGGAAAAGTGGAAATTTCAGATCAATTTTATTCTGAAAAGAATAAGTTTGATGTTGAAAAGGCTTTCAACGGAAATGTGAAACACATTTTTGAAAAAATGGTTAATGGTAAGGCCAAAAGTGTGAAACAATTTTATGCTTCCAAAAGGAAAGTTCACAATTCTGTTGAAAGTTACAATGAAGAAGAGGTTGCTTCACCCAAGGATGGTCAGGCTTGGGTGGATATATTTTTCAAAGAATAGAAACTTGACTTGCCGGAGCTCCCAAGTTGGTAATCGCGGAGCATGAATCGGCATCATTCATTGTTTATGAAATTTGTTTTTTTATAAGTGTGACTTGCCGGAACTCCCAGGTTGATAAGTGAGGAGTAGGAATCGGCATCCTGAGAATTCAACATACACATGGTAACTTACAAGTGGTATTGGTTGGTAAGCCATGTGGTTGAAAAAGGTTTTATCTACAAGTGGTAAATCAAGGACATTAAGTTGTACTTGTATTTTCCAACCAGGGATATTTGGTTGGAAGACAATGTGATGAACCAAACCCCTAACCTATAAATGGTAAAATCAATCAACAAAACTAATTTTCCGGAAATACCATTTGATTAAAACAAACTTAAGTGTTTTGAAATCAATGGGAAAATAGTTTGTTGTAAGGGGGAGTTCTGATTGTTTATGCCAAGTGGATGGCGAATTGAAGTAATTCTCATCATGTTGTCACGTTACCTTGTACAGTTTGTTTTTCAAATTTTCCCAGAAAATCAAAATTAGGACATATTTTGATTTTAGGGGGAGTAAAAATTAAAAAAAAAAATAGAAAATTTGAAAAAGTAAAAAACATTGAAAAATGAAAAAAAATGAGTTTTTGTTGTGAAAAAGGGGAAATGATAGTACATCAGTGGACTATCACAACATGCTAAAGAAATGGAATGATAAAATGTGATAAACGGTCTCACTAAAGATGTGACGGTAGGCTCAGCTAGACTAGTAGATTTGCGATAACGATACAAACATAAATGGAAAAGCCTAGTTCTAGTGGGAAACATGGTCGAAAGCATAGTACTTAGTTTTGTCCTTCTTGATTGTGTGCCTACTCGGTAATCGCTGAATGTTGAAAGACATAAAATTGGTTAAGTTTGTGAACTTTCACAACTTTGCTGAAAAGTCACTGTGATTGTGCATTTCATTTTGCAAAGATTTAAACTTGTTTTATTTCTTTATTTTGTTTAAGCATTGGACATCCTCTGCGTATACGTGAGTATCGACCTGGATGTTATTGCCTAAACGTTCTGCTTTTTTTTTCTTTGGTGTTTCGTTTAAGCTTTGGACCTCCTCTGCGTATACGGAAGTATCGACCTGGTGGTTAAAGCCTAAACAATTTCAACTTGTTTTATTTTTCTTATTTTGTTTAAACATTGGACTTTCTCTGCGTATCGAAAGATCGACCTGATTGTTAATGTTTAAACATTACTTGAGTCAGTGTATTGCATGATGAGGGGATATGCTGAGATCGTGGGGTCCATAAGAATTTAGTGCAAAACTAATATACCTTAACGTATCGGTAAGCATTTCAAAAGTTTTTAGAATGAGTTTATGTGGACAACAATATCGTCAATCAATGTGAATCGTTTAGAACTAAAAATGTTTATAGCTTAACGGTGTTGGTGATTTGTCTCAATAACTGATATGATCCTCTTACACAAACTCACAAAAATATTGTTTGTAAATATTTCTTTACTACATTTCATTACATTCAAAAATCCAAAAAGATTTTAGTGTGTTTTAGCATAAATTTTGAAAAATACAAAAAGATTTTCGACAACTGATGTTGGAGAGCTGATTTTCAAAATTCCAAGTGCTAAACTTGATGAACAAGTTTGGGAAAGAATGTATGAAGAAGTTGTATTTTCAGTGGTTTTCAAAGATTAAATCATTTTTGAATGATATCTGCAAGTAGTTTCTAAATTTGCAAAGTTTTTAAATTTGTGAAACTTATTTTTGGGTAGAGATTGTGCAGGTTAGCCAGGTTCTGATACCTGAGTTAGATGAGTACCAGGTTTCGATCGAAGAACCTGTGGAAAGTGAATACCAGACTGCGATTCCAGATTAGCGAAAGGGGAAGTCGGAGGATATCGAGAGAGAGTCTGAAGATTGTAGAGACAGATTCAGATCCTGAAGATTACGAGAAAGTGATTGATTGTGGATACTTACAATGGAGAATTTTGAAGAAAGTGAGCAGACTGATAAAGACTGAAGGTTTGACAACCGAAGACTCGACACTGAAGACTCATCAACATTCGAGGGGGAGTCTGTTGGTGCATGCGTCTGTCAACTTCGTCTTGTATCGAGTCTTGTATTGTACTTGATAGATTAGAGCACGAAAATCAAGGAATTGTGTTTATAGGTATTTCCGCTTGAAATGGTCAATAACCATTTCAAGCAAAATCACAAGTTCCTATTTCGCTTGAACACTTGATTAGTTCTTTTCAAGCGAAATCAATTGAATGAGATTTCGCTTGAGTCAGTTTCAAGCGAAATCAGGATTGCTATAAATACCTTGAGTGTTAGTTCATTTGTAACAATTCCAGTCAGTGTAACGAATTGCTGCCGAAGTGTCCACAGCTTTGTATTTGATCTGAAATCAATATACGGACAGTTTAAAGTGTGAATCTAGCTGAATTGAACTCTATACGTTTGTTTCCGCCACTCGTATTGAGATAAACTCTTCTGATCGACTCGTTCGGGTCTGAAAACAATCCTACATTTTCTAAAAATATAAACACGTAGCAAAATATTTTCTAACAAGTAATTACAAGTGTATTTAACTATAGTTTTCAATATAAATTTTGCCATAGAATTTGTTACAAAAATACAAGTATTGGAGGTTGGTTTTTATAAATAAAAATGGGTGAAATATATTTAGAAGATATATATATATATATATAAGACACTTGTGTGAATATTTGTATACGTTGTGAAATAGTTATATTATTTTAGGGTAAAATAATATGACTTAACAAAGTACCAAGAACTTACCATCCAAGATAATACCAAAAATCACAAAGGAATAAATATATAAGTTACACACATAATATTGAAGAACCGAACGATAGAACGTGACTTATAAAATATTCCGAAGAATACTGTTATAAATATATTTTGGTAAATATTATTTTGGATACGGAAGAAATGAGAATATAATTTTTGTTATTATTACAAAGTATATCATATTTTCGACAAAGAGAAAATATATTATTTTTTGAAGTAAAAATATATTTTCCTAGAGTATTTAGGAGATATATGATTTTTGGGAAAAATATATATTTTATGGAAATACAGTATTTTTGGACAAAATAAGTTTATATATATTTTCTAAGTGAGACTTGAAAATATATTGTTTTGGAAGTATATTGGATATTCATTAGGAAATACATACACACTGGAATACGACGCCAACACATGGCAAGATATACCAATACAAGAATGCAAATACACATGTATAAGATACCCCCATCCTTGGGAAGGAAATACGAATACAAATACTTGAGAAGTATTATTACAAAAATATTGTTTAACAATTATTCCAAAACTTAATAAATATAATTTAAGTCAGAATATTAATTATTTTGGCAATAATTATATAACTTGGAATAAAATCAAAGGCACTAATCAATACTAAAACAAGGCACGACCCATCCGTCTAATAGACATCGATACATTGTAGGTAGTCGTGTTTGCCGAAGGGATTTGAGTTACAATTGTGAAGACGCAATACTGTGAGTTCATGTCCCCCCCCCCCTTTTCTTTTAAGTATTTTCAGTTTTATACTTCGGGGGTGAAATACATGTTACAACTATTACAAACGTTTTATACATGGTATGAATAACTTAAGGAGGGTTTACTGCTTGATCATGTGAAAGGTGGGTGTAACACTTAAGGCCATTAATCCTCGTCGTAGAACCGAGGGACATGAGTGATAGATCTATTTGGGTGTAGCGAACCCACACCCATGAGGACCAAGGTGGCCCATGTGGTGACTATGTCCACAAACTGAAGTCGTGGCAAAATCCGCTAGGTTTGAGTCTTCCTTCACCATTTTCACACATACCATTGGCTTTGCAACCCATTTGTGATCTCTTTTTCCTTATTGCTACATACCAGGGACATACATACATACAAGACATACTTTAAAGATTTATTCATACACTTACACATGAACTCGCTCAACCTTTGTTGATTTTTCAAATTACATGTATTTCAGGGAACTAAGTGGATCTGGCAGGTGTGTGCATGTTGTCAAGCTGCGTCATGAATAAAAGATGTCATTCAAGGTCGTTAGAGTTTAGAAGATGCATCCTATTCCTGGATGGGATACATGTTTCTAAACCCGGTTTTACTTAAAGTCTTTTGTCGAATCTTCATGAACTCATTAAAACATGTTATGGTTTGTAATTTGAATTTGGTGTCAATGTCTCAAACAATTATGTTATGTCGTTTTCAAACTTAACTAATGGATGAACATCTTACGGTTTTTATCATATAGCATCGTTATGATTGAATGCTACGGTATTAAGAAGTCACACCAATAATCACGCTTCCGCAAAAGTCAGGGTGTGACATAAGTATGCACTAAATGGACATATATAGCGTGAAATGTAATGTAAAACAATGTACTAAGTATGAACTAAATGAACATACATAGCATAAAATGTAATGTAAAACGATGTACTAAGTACGCAACAAATGGACATACATAGCAAAAACATAATGAAATCATGTACTATAAGTGTACTAATGAACATAACAAGCATATGATATGAAACATGGAAAGCACGAATGTAACAAGTAGGCACATGTGTTTCACCCCAAAACGTTTGAGAAACAGTAAAAGAGGGGACTATGTACTCACTTGAGATTGCTTAATAGTCTTTAGATAACCACCAAGCAACACTAGAAGGATCACGGAATCAAACGACACCTAATATAGGTAACTATGTTAATAAACGGACCTAAATCGGAGGATCGCATAAAATGTGGTTTCGTAAACCAAATGAGTGTAAGAACTCATGTAATATGGTTTAACAAAGCTCGCATTCTAAAACGGAACCTATCCTAAGTGCTTACGACCCATTACGACTCGTTTAGGTAGCTTATGCTACTTTAACACGTCGTTCGTGTAAAATGCGTTCGGACTGCCTAACTAGTCCTATGACAAGTAAAATATGCCTTATCATGTCTAATATTGTTTCCAAATCAGTTTAGATATCAAAAATTATGTTACATATGCTAAAAATGAATTTTGGCGTAAAAAGGGCATTTTGGTAATTTTCCTAAGGCATATAAACTACCTATCATACAACTAACTAAATGACGTGACCATAAGGTATAACCTCGGAAGGTTATTCCCTATATAACTATGGTCACCTAATGTGTTTGGTCGGGTCCTAATGATCGACCAAACGGGTCGGGTTCGAAAGTATAAGCGATTGATTAGATCGCTTACCTTACGACCCTATATAAGCACTAAACCTAAAGTGACGAGCTAAACATGTTAAAACATGTTTAACGAATTTAGAAAACAGGTTTGGTATCAAAACAAACGGTCTTGATACCTAAAAGTAGTTTGGTTACAAAATACGCAAGAATACGCATTTTGGCCGAAACTACGACTCGCCACTATGCCTAAATAACGTGGTAATCAGTAGGTATAGTCACAAGGGACTAGAACCATCGTGATTACGCTCACGTTATGATGTTCAAACGAACTTCGTGTTGACCATAAACTGGTCAAAGCTGAAAGCCAAACAATGTTTGCCTTTCACGCTAAAACGCGTAAAAGAACGAAAGAGGACTTACAACCGGTCCAAGTTATGGAGTTTTGATCCGATTACTCTCAGGTATGAAGTGTATAACTTCAACTTAGAGAGCCAAATCAGATCAAAGTGTGAGTTTTGAAGCAAGTGGGTCGGGGTATTTATAGGAAAACCAAGACCGTTAGGATCGTTCATCGAAAACCGAGCTTCGATCTGGACCTTACATGTGTGCCCATGGTTTTAGAATACCATGGGTACCCCAAAACAAGCCCCTAGTTTCATTAAAACCATGTGCAAATGAGGGGAACAGCTGGAACAAGCTGGAAATCAGATTTTCAACTTTGGTCCCTTCCTAAGATAACTATGGCAGATTGTCAATTTTGGTCCCAGAATGAGCAAAACATGGTTTTTGATGCATTTTTGACACGTTTAAGCCCCGTTAATCCCATTTCAAGGCTCTAAAATGAAGTTAAAGTATAGGGAACATGAAACATGCTCAAAAATATCTCGGATGTCGGTTCGTTTGGTCGTACGGTTGCGTTGTTCGGTTAATTACGACGAAACACGAACGAATGCGAAAAACGATCCAAATTACGCGACGAATGGAATTTTATCATGCCAATCACTAAAATAAAATATTTTAATGATTACATAAATTTTTGGATGTCCGGATGTATTCAGAACGTAAGATATGCGCGAAAATGCAAACGTAAGATAAATTTTTGGATGTCCGATCGAGCTGCCTGGCCGATTGGCCAGCCCTTTCCCCTTTTGGCATCCTATAAATACCCCTGTCATTGTTAGCCTTTCCACTTTTGGAAACCTCTGTTCGACCAGCACGCTCAGCTCAACCTTTTCTCAGATTTCTCTCGATTCCGGTAAGATTTTGTCCTAAATCTTGTACTTTCTTGATCTACATGCACTCCTACACCTTTCTATCTTTCAAATCTTAACTTTTAACCGTGAAATCATCAAGATTCAAGTGTTCTAGGATGATGTCATCATGGGTTCTTGAAGAACTTCATGTTTTGGCCTCAATCCACCAAGAATAACTTGGATCTAGCCGATTTCCACATAAACAAACAAAGATCTTTCATAGATCTAAACATATACATGGTGAAAAGGATTGAAAGACGGATTTTCCAACTTTCTTTCAACTCTTTTACACTCAATGCCTTCAAACTGATAGAAACGGAGCATGTGCCGGTTTACAAATCACCCCGGTGGTTTCATGGCTCAAGATCCAGATTCTATCCACGAGGATAACCGATTTCGGGTTAAACGCTAAGCCCCATTCCAAACAGGTCACCAGCCGGATTTGGGTGATTCCTGTCCGACCCAGGGAACCAAGTAAGGACGAGGGGTCTCTGGTTCGACTCATTATCAAAATACCTCAATAAAATGACAAACGATCAGAACAACCAGGTGTTAGACGAGAGGCTGATCAGGTCAGGATGCTGACCGATCGGACTGCTGTCCGAACGGACAGCCAGCCGATCGGACAGTCAGCCGATCGACTGGCCATCCGATAGGCTAACATGGTCCCACACAATCAAATTATTTTGAAGACTAGTATTGAATGAACTGTTGTTCGATCGAACTACTGTCCGATCGGATTACTCTTCGGATCATGAGATACTATACTTCAACACTTGATCGATTTTTCAACATGTTCAATGCACTAGGAGTGCCACCCGATCGAACAGCCGTCCGATCAGGTGACACCCTGCTGAGAACTCGTCATGGTGGTTCATGCATGTTGTCGGATCGAACAGCACTAGCGTTCGATCGATCGATCAACTAACCGATCCAGTGCACCATACTTTGCATTTCATTAAAGTGGTTGACCATTGTTGACTTGCCGACCGAACGGTCAGCTGTCCGATCGAACACCTGTCCGATCCAAAGCAAATCACTCCAACTCATCAAAATACCTAACCGATCGGGTTGTCGTCCGATCGAACAGCCGTCCGATCGACCGACCTGAAGGGTAAAGGTACTTCAATGTTTTCAAATACTACAACGAAAACTTCAAAACTCAAGCCATCATACACAAACACATCCTTCTCAAAGGAAGAAAGAATCCACTCGAACAGCCATCCGATCGGCCTACCGACCGACCGGACAGCGGTCCGAGCGGACTGTCAACCGAACGATCAGCTGTCCGATCGGACTGCCGACCGATCGACCAACTGTTCGACCCATTTACACTTTGCACCATTCGACGCGTAAGACGTCACTTACCGTTATGCTATCAATCCATTCAGGCTAACTTTAGTCGCTAAGCGCTCCCTTCAATCCATCAACCGCTGTGAGTATACTCGATCCATTTTTGCTTTAAGCAGTTTTGGGTGTTACATACGTTACGACTATTCAAATCACATCGAACACACAACTCAATATTATTTGAACGCTAACCGTTAATGCATGATATACGTGGCTTATGAATGCTTGTTTGTTATGTTTACACATGGAATGCTGTCTACCTGCCTTAGCAACGATAGTACTAGAGTTTGGACTCAGCACCCGTTCACACGGGGGTTGTTAAGGACAATTACTTGCATGGATTACGGTGGTAATCATGTATTGCGAACTGCAATTGGCAGTCAACCCGCAGTCATTGGTATCGATTGTCACGTCCCCGACCCACCCTGGACGGAATCGGGAGCCGCGAACAGCCAAGTAGTACCGGTGATTTATTTTGAAAAATATTGCAGCGGAAATTTCATCAGGACCGTGAGTTAGGAAAAATATCAGAGTTTAGAAAACACCGGATTTTATATATTAAATAGATGGAATAAATCCATGTTTTACAAATGTAGCTTTAATAAGGGATAAATCCAATTACATAAAAGAAATATTTCTTAATTTGTTTTAATTAATAAAATAAGCCACTTCTTGAAGCCTTTCAGTGTCGTATCCATCTCTTACTCCAATCTACTGTAATTACCTGAAACGCGTTTTAAAAAGGTTTTGTCAGCAGGAAATACTGGTGAGTTCATTCATTTTGCTTAAAACGACGCATTTGTTATAATTTACAGTATTAAGAGCGATTACAATGTTTCCAGATATCAACCAACTACCCACGGTATTTGTCACTCGACTCGTTTCTGTGACTATGGTCATATCACCCATTGGCTACCCCGTTGTCCAATGGTGAAGACTATCAAGTAATGTATACAAAATGTGACAACTCGAAATTTAGAACCTTTCGTTGTATGCTTGAACGTTAAGTGACTAACTGATTTGATGATTTAATAAATGATATATGTGAACTTATATGATTATGTGTGTGTTTGTGTGTATAATTATATATGAACCGAAACACAAGAACCCAACTCGAGACCACTCGGTCTCGAGTAGTGTAACTGTTTGGGCCGGTTGGGCCATTTGATCCACCCGAAAACCCATTAGGGTGCACTTGAAGCTAGTATATAATCTGGTTGTTAGCCAACACTACCATCTTTGGACAACACACACACACTCCCCTACTCTCTCTCTAGAAAACCCTAAAAGATCAAACACCACATCACCTCTCCTTCTTCTCGGATTCAACCGGTGACACTAGGAGCTCTCGGATCAACTCACACACATCAACCTTTGAAAGCTTCATACTCACCTTTGAAACCCATCAACCGGTTAGTGATTTATTTGTAAACACATGTATTTACATGATTAAAGGTGTTGATGTGTGATGATATAAGTTAATGATGCATGTTATGTGTTTATTCCGAATGATGATGATGATTGTATGATAATGTATTGATGATGATAGGATAAGTAATGTATGCTTGACTATGAATGAGTATTATCGGCTCTATATGGGTTTTGATGTTGATAAAAGTTGGATTGGTTAATGAATGGAAACCGAATGCTTGTAGTCGGTTGTGGTAGGTTCACGGTTAGGATAATTCATTGTGTTGATATCATAGGGTGCATGTTAGTAATCAAGAACAAAAATCCGGTTATATGTCTAAGTGTTGATAAGAGTTGTTCATGATTTTTGTTTGATTTAGGTTTATATGAATGATGATGAAGAACAACATGAATATGACATGAACATAATATGAATATTTGAAAACTTGTTGTTTGATCCATTTTTGGTTAATAGTAGACAAGGGAACATGTTTGTGAAATATCATTGGTTAGTACATTACCTCATGAACATGAAATCCTATTGGTTTAGTACATATGTCGAATTCAGCAAATGTCCCCAGCCGAGACCTTCTGTCTCGACTCGAGACCATCACATGACAAGTCGAGATCCCCGGTTACGACTCAGGTTGCGAGTCGAGAACCCGTAGTCTCGACTCGAGACCATGAAGCTACAACTCGAAATCACCTCGTGACGACTCGAGACCCACGGTTGCGAGTCCAGTTATGACTCGAGATCACTACATGCATGACCCGAGACCACCTTAGTTGCGACTCGAAAATCTTGTGAGTTACAACTCGAGATCGCACAGTCTCGAGTAGAGACTGCACAGTCTCGACTCGAGACCGCACATACGTGTACGCTGTATGGACCCTCACCCTGTTTTGGGCCTAAGTGATTGGGCCGAACAGATGGGTCGCATGTGCTACTGTTAATTGATTTTGTTGTGCACTGTTGTTGAACTGCCATGATAAACGTGTATTCCATGACCTCTACTTGTGTATGAATATGTGCTAGAAACATACGTGTACTACTTGAATACGAACCTGATTTGTATGATACAACTATGATAGGACGTGAGTGACCACAATATTGCTTGTTTGACCTTTCTGTGTATCTGCCGAGCAAACCAAGGTGAGTTCACACCCTCTACAAAGCATGGGATTCCCAGGGGTCGGGAATTGGGGTTAAGGAACATGGGTTCCTCGTCCTCCTTGGGTAGGACAGCAATGGTTCAGGAATGTAATTCCTCGTCCTCACGGACAGATAACTCATACTAGACCAAAACTCTATCATTAAGTCCCTCATTTTTGTATCGACTTAATCGTCGGGCCAATGGCGAGCGGGTCATTAGTTAGATAGCGCTATTTAGGTTTGACAAACCTCACACCGTGCCGCAGAGGACGGGCGTGAACTAATGGACTACTGGCACGTCAATGATGATAGACATTGACATTTCAGGGCACATAAACATGACTACAGTCAGCAGTCGATATGGTAACGAGTCTAGTGTATACATGGGGTAGCCCCCACGGCCGAAATGCCAGATAACTAACACGGGGTAGCCCCCACGGCTGGATTGCCAGAGTAACCGGGAATAAACAAGTCACGTTTTTAACTATGGGGTAACCCCCACGGCAGGATGCCAGATAAAGGAAACTATTTTCGAAACAACTTAAAACGAACACCCAACCGTGAACTCACTCAACTTGTTGTTGACTCGTTACTACATGCTTTGCAGGTCCTTAGGTTCTTAGCTGGAGCTTGCATGGAGGAGGATCGTTGTGGGACATGGACGGCTATGTGCCATGTTAAACATTGAAACAATTAAACTTATGCCTTGTTTTTAAGACTTATGCTTCCGCTTGCAACTTAACTATGTTTTGTTTGAACACCAATTGTATTGGTTGGATTTTATAACTACTTATATGCTTGTTCGATATGATTGATGGCTGGATCCTGGTCAGTCACGCCTCCAAGCGGTTGTACTCCGCAGGTGGATTTTGGGGGTGTGACAGATTGGTATCAGAGCCATTGGTTATAGAGAACTTGGTTTTAATAAGGGGAAAACGTTTTTGTTAAAACCAGACTATAACCTGTACAGTGCTCTACGATCCACAACGACGCTTCACTCCACGTGCAACGCTCGACATTCTAGGTGGTATGAATTATGTTTATATTGCCTACTTGCTAGATTGCATAGAACTTTGCTCATGATATGCTTAGATAAACGTAGCAACTATAGTTTGGAAAACACATTTGTGCTTGCTCCCTACTGTCACTACACACTTACGCACACTCGCGACACCTTTCCTATTTGTGTTTCCTTCGATGTGAGATCATGAGGGAACGTGTGAAACTAACTTAAGCCAGCTGACGGCTCTTACCAACGAACAAGTTACGACAGCGCTCGCAACCGCTCAGGCAGGAGGTATAACCTGCTGTTCCGAACCTAACCTAGGATGATAGATCCTACTCTCATGACCCAACTCTCGCGTTTAACCCTGTCGTTTTTTTTTCCTCGCGCAACAAGGTCGGAACGCTCAGCCGCCTGTATGCACATTTAAGACGTTCATGGACTGTTGTTCTAGTACTTTCAGCGGCACTAAAGGAGCTGTTGGACTCCTCCATTGATTCGAAAAGCTCGAGTCTGTCCTAGAGGTGAAGGAATGCCCTGAGGCTCGCAGGGTGAATTACGCCACTGGTACCCTCGAAGGCACTACGCTAACTTGGTGGAACGCGCAAGTTCAAATGCTGGGGCTGGCGACTGCTAATGCCACCCCATGGAATGATTCTTAAGGAACTGATCCAAACGTGAATGTTGTAGTCGTGATGACATCCACAAGCTGGAAGTGGAAGTTCTTTAACCTGAAGATGACGGGGTCAGAAATAGAAGCGTACACGAAACGATCAAACGAACTGGCAGTGTTATGTCCAACTATGGTGGATCCTCCCGTCAAGCACATTGAGCTGTACCTAAAAGACTTAATACCAGAGATACCAAGTCATGTGACTTCCGCCAACCTTGCTACCATCCAGGATGTAAGTGGAACAGAACAGACTGCCTAAGCATGTAAGTGCTACTGCTACTACTACTACTGCTACACCCGGTGACAATAAACGAAAGTGGGATGGAACCTCCAGCAAGGGTTCGACTACGGCTCAGTCCCAGGCACAACAGCGAAAGATCGATGACTACCAGAGTCCTGGTCAGCAACCTTCTAGTAGTCAAGGGCAGAATAGAATCGACGTAATTTGCACCACAGTGGTCGTGCAGCAAAGATCGTTGTCAGAGATGCAACAAGCTGGGTCATGAAATCAAAGATTGTAGAAGCACACGTCCTGCAAACCAAAACCGACAACAACAGCCATAAGCTTCATAGAATTAGCAGCAATAGCAATGGTAACAAGGGATGTTATCAGTGTGGTGCTGAAGGTCACTTCAAGAGACACTGTCCACAGTTGAACCAGAACCAGAACCAGAATCAGAACCGCAACCAAGGAAATGGGAACAATAATGGAGGCAACAATGGGGGTAATAACGACGGCAATGGTGCCAGGGGTCAAATGTACGTGATTGGTCCGGGTGATACTAGGAATGACCCCAACGTTGTGATGATTTCGATATCGTTATTGGTATGGGTTGGCTACCTCAACATCGAGCAGAGATCCCTTGCCAAGAAAAGATCGTCCGCATTCCTCGTGCTGGTTAAGAACCTTTGGTAATTCATGGTGACAAGCTCCTGGAGCAGCGCCCATAGCTCGTGCACCTTATCGTTTAGCCCCATCAGAGTTGGAAGAGCTCTCTACGCAACTACAAGAACTCCTGGATAAGGGTTTTATTCGTCCAAGCTCATCGCCCTGGGGAGCTCCAGTACTATTTGTAAAGAAGAAGGACGGCACTTTCAGAATGTGCATCGACTACCGGGAACTCAACAAGGTGACGGTGAAGAATCGTTATCCTCTACCACGCATCGACGACTTGTTCGACCAGCTGCAAGGGTCGAGCTACTATTCAAAGATTGATTTGAGATCGGGGTATCACCAGTTGAGAGTCCAGGAAGAGGACGTCTCCAAAACAGCTTTTAGAACACGTTACGGACACTATGAGTTCTTGGTCATGCCTTTTGGGCTGACGAACGCACCTGCGGTTTTCATGGAATTGATGAACCGAGTGTGCAAGCCTTACCTGGACAAGTTCGTTATAGTCTTCATCGACGACATCCTGATCTATTCCAAGAGTCAGGGGGAACACGAGCGACATCTACGACTTATTCTGGAACTCCTTCGAACAGAACAACTATATGCAAAGTTCTCGAAATGCGACTTCTGGCTTCGTGAAGTCCATTTCCTAGGCCACGTGGTAAACAAGGATGGGATTCACGTTGATCCATCCAAGATAGACTCGATTAAGAACTGGCCTGCACCTCGCACACCAAAGGAAATTCGCCAATTCTTGGGTTTGGCGGGATACTACCGGAGATTCATTAAGGATTTTTCTAAGATCGCACAGCCTCTCACCTCACTAACACAGAAAGGCGTTGTTTATCGCTGGGGAAACGCACAGGAGTTGGCATTTCAGCACCTAAAGGATAGACTTTGTAGCGCACCTATCCTTTCCTTGCCAGAAGGCACAGACGATTTTGTGGTCTACTGCGACGCATCAATTCAAGGTCTTGGTTGCGTGTTGATGCAACGAGACAAAGTTATAGCCTACGCCTCACGCCAACTCAAAGTTCACGAGAAGAACTACACTACACACGATTTAGAGCTGGGAGCTGTTGTTTTTGCACTTAAGTTATGGCGGCATTACCTGTATGGTACCAAGTGCGCGATCTACACCGACCACAGGAGTCTCGAGCATATCTTCAAGCAGAAGGAACTGAATATGCGGCAACGACGATGGGTCGAGCTACTGAATGACTACGAGTGCTCAATCAGGTATCACCTGGGCAAGGCCAATGTTGTGGCTGACGCCCTCAGTCGGAAGGACACTGCACCTAAGCGCGTGCGAGCTTTACAACTCACGATACATTCTAGTCTGCCTTCCCAAATACGAGCTGCTCAGATAGAAGCACTGAAACCAGAAAACGTCAGGGCTGAAGCCCTACGCGGGTCAAGGCAACGATTAGAACAAAAGGAAGACGGTGCTTACTACGTAACGGGACGCATTTGGGTCCCACTCTATGGCAACCTACGAGAGCTTGTGATGAACGAAGCACACAAGTCTCGCTATTCGGTGCATCCTGGTTCGGATAAAATGTACCACGACATCAAAACTACGTACTGGTGGCCTAGCATGAAGGCCCACATAGCAACTTACGTCAGCAAGTGTTTGACTTGTGCAAGAGTCAAGTCTGAATACCAGAAACCCTCAGGCCTACTCCAACAACCAGAGATACCTCAATGGAAATGGGAGCAAATTTCCATGGATTTCGTTACTGGCCTACCTAGATCTCAGCGCGGAAACGATACTATTTGGGTGATCGTGGATCGACTCACAAAGTCCGCACACTTCTTGGCGATCAAGGAAATGGATAAATTCTCCACTCTTGCGGAATTATACCTCAAGGAAGTTGTTTCGAGGCACGGGGTGCCCACCTCCATTATCTCGGATCGAGATGCACGTTTTACTTCAAAGCTGTGGCAAGCAATGCACAAATCCTTCGGCTCACGATTAGACATGAGCACAGCGTACCACCCGCAGACGGACGGGCAGTCCGAGCGCACTATTCAAACCTTAGAGGACATGCTTCGTGCATGTGTAATCGACTTTGGCAACCGCTGGGAAAAGCATCTGCCACTTGTGGAATTCTCGTACAATAACAGCTACCACACCAGCATTAAAGCTGCTCCGTTTGAGGCATTGTACGGACGTAAATGCCGGTCACCTCTTTGCTGGGCAGAGGTGGGAGATAGTCAGATCACTGGTCCAGAATATGTGGTAGACACGACCGAACAAATTGCTCAAATACGAAAACGCATGACGGGAGCTCGCGAACGTCAGAAAGTTTACGCCGACATGGGCAGGAAACCACTTGAGCTCCAGGTTGGGGAGCGGGTACTACTCAAGGTTTCACCCTGGAAGGGTGTGGTTCGTTTTGGTAAACGCGGCAAACTCAACCCACGATACGTTGGACCTTTCGAAGTCATTGAGAAAATAGGCAGGGTGGCCTACAGACTCAACTTACCAGCGGAACTCGGTGCAGTTCACAACGTTTTTCACGTGTCGAATCTGAAGAAGTGTCCGTCAGATGAGACCCACGTAGTTCCTCTGAAGGAACTCACTATCGACGAACAGTTACGATTCGTCGAGGAACCAGTCGAAATCACGGACCGGGATGTTAAGGTCCTCAAGAGCACTAGAATACCTCTCGTTCGAGTTCGTTGGAACTCACGTCGCGGCCCAGAGTTCACCTGGGAGCGCGAAGATCAGATGAAACAAAAGTATCCCCAACTGTTCGCAAACAGTACACCCACTACTGAGACTGAAGCTACGGAATTTCGGGACGAAATTCCAGATCAACGGGGGGTGGATGTGACACCCCAGGAAAACCAGGAAAACCATACAACTTAACTAGCTTCCTCAGTGAGTGCCTACCAAATTTCGGGACGAAATTTCTTTCAACTTGGGGATGATGTGACAACTCGAAATTTAGAACCTTTCGTTGTATGCTTGAACGTTAAGTGACTAACTGATTTGATGATTTAATAAATGATATATGTGAACTTATATGATTATGTGTGTGTTTGTGTGTATAATTATATATGAACCGAAACACAAGAACCCAACTCGAGACCACTCGGTCTCGAGTAGTGTAACTGTTTGGGCCGGTTGGGCCATTTGATCCACCCGAAAACCCATTAGGGTGCACTTGAAGCTAGTATATAATCCGGTTGTTAGCCAACACTACCATCTTTGGACAACACACACACACTCCCCTACTCTCTCTCTAGAAAACCCTAAAAGATCAAACACCACATCACCTCTCCTTCTTCTCGGATTCAACCGGTGACACTAGGAGCTCTCGGATCGACTCACACACATCAACCTTTGAAAGCTTCATACTCACCTTTGAAACCCATCAACCGGTTAGTGATTTATTTGTAAACACATGTATTTACATGATTAAAGGTGTTGATGTGTGATGATATAAGTTAATGATGCATGTTATGTGTTTATTCCGAATGATGATGATGATTGTATGATAATGTATTGATGATGATAGGATAAGTAATGTATGCTTGACTATGAATGAGTATTATCGGCTCTATATGGGTTTTGATGTTGATAAAAGTTGGATTGGTTAATGAATGGAAACCGAATGCTTGTAGTCGGTTGTGGTAGGTTCACGGTTAGGATAATTCATTGTGTTGATATCATAGGGTGCATGTTAGTAATCAAGAACAAAAATCCGGTTATATGTCTAAGTGTTGATAAGAGTTGTTCATGATTTTTGTTTGATTTAGGTTTATATGAATGATGATGAAGAACAACATGAATATGACATGAACATAATATGAATATTTGAAAACTTGTTGTTTGATCCATTTTTGGTTAATAGTAGACAAGGGAACATGTTTGTGAAATATCCTTGGTTAGTACATTACCTCATGAACATGAAATCCTATTGGTTTAGTACATATGTCGAATTCAGCAAATGTCCCCAGCCGAGACCTTCTGTCTCGACTCGAGACCATCACATGACAAGTCGAGATCCCCGGTTACGACTCAGGTTGCGAGTCGAGAACCCGTAGTCTCGACTCGAGACCATGAAGCTACAACTCGAAATCACCTCGTGACGACTCGAGACCCACGGTTGCGAGTCCAGTTATGACTCGAGATCACTACATGCATGACCCGAGACCACCTTAGTTGCGACTCGAAAATCTTGTGAGTTACAACTCGAGATCGCACAGTCTCGAGTAGAGACCGCACAGTCTCGACTCGAGACCGCACATACGTGTACGCTGTATGGACCCTCACCCTGTTTCGGGCCTAAGTGATTGGGCCGAACAGATGGGTCGCATGTGCTACTGTTAATTGATTTTGTTGTGCACTGTTGTTGAACTGCCATGATAAACGTGTATTCCATGACCTCTACTTGTGTATGAATATGTGCTAGAAACATACGTGTACTACTTGAATACGAACCTGATTTGTATGATACAACTATGATAGGACGTGAGTGACCACAATATTGCTTGTTTGACCTTTCTGTGTATCTGCCGAGCAAACCAAGGTGAGTTCACACCCTCTACAAAGCATGGGATTCCCAGGGGTCGGGAATTGGGGTTAAGGAACATGGGTTCCTCGTCCTCCTTGGGTAGGACAGCAATGGTTCAGGAATGTAATTCCTCGTCCTCACGGACAGATAACTCGTACTAGACCAAAACTCTATCATTAAGTCCCTCATTTTTGTATCGACTTAATCGTCGGGCCAATGGCGAGCGGGTCATTAGTTAGATAGCGCTATTTAGGTTTGACAAACCTCACACCGTGCCGCAGAGGACGGGCGTGAACTAATGGACTACTGGCACGTCAATGATGATAGACATTGACATTTCAGGGCACATAAACATGACTACAGTCAGCAGTCGATATGGTAACGAGTCTAGTGTATACATGGGGTAGCCCCCACGGCCGAAATGCCAGATAACTAACACGGGGTAGCCCCCACGGCTGGATTGCCAGAGTAACCGGGAATAAACAAGTCACGTTTTTAACTATGGGGTAACCCCCACGGCAGGATGCCAGATAAAGGAAACTGTTTTCGAAACAACTTAAAACGAACACCCAACCGTGAACTCACTCAACTTGTTGTTGACTCGTTACTACATGCTTTGCAGGTCCTTAGGTTCTTAGCTGGAGCTTGCATGGAGGAGGATCGTTGTGGGACATGGATGGCTATGTGCCATGTTAAACATTGAAACAATTAAACTTATGCCTTGTTTTTAAGACTTATGCTTCCGCTTGCAACTTAACTATGTTTTGTTTGAACACCAATTGTATTGGTTGGATTTTATAACTACTTATATGCTTGTTCGATATGATTGGTGGCTGGATCCTGGTCAGTCACGCCTCCAAGCGGTTGTACTCCACAGGTGGATTTTGGGGGTGTGACACAAAACCCCACATACCGGCTGTAATTTGGTGATTACAAAGACTTAATCCCTGTAATTTATAACTTTGAAAAACATTTAAGAATTTATAAAGCACTTTAATAAAAAGAGAATGACTCACATTATAAGCATGCAGATTTATACGGGCAGAGCTTAGCCTATTGATTAGTCTTGTAACCTAGTGCACACGAACTCGGTAAGTAACTAATACAGCATTTACGATAACTCACGAGATTAAAACCCTCACAACGAATGACAAAGTGCAATCACTTAAACATCCATCGGATTCACAACGAATGACAGAGTATTCCCCGAGTTCGGGTGGTACTCAAACATCCTGTCGGAAAGGGTAGCGGTGATCGGGGCTCAGATCAATCGGAAAGGGTAGCGGTGATCGGGAGTTAAAACACTTAAAACAGAGCAGGGCTTTATTATTATTATTGGGTGAATTACTAGATAATAATAATAAAGAAAAAAATATGTATTTATTTAGAGTATGCGAAATACACAGAATAAGAAAGAAGGATGTATGCAAAGTTTTGAGGCCTATCTTCCTATTTATAGTTGAAATGATAGTCTCTTCTTATGACACCTTTACTTCCATTCTTTAATTTGTAATTGGATGATATTTGCAACCATTTTAGAGGGTTAGACGTACATGCACACTTTTCCATTCATACTAAATATTTTGATTTTTAAATTTTATTTTAAAATGTCCACGTGCACTAGAAAAAAATATATAAGTTATTAATTATTATTTTATTATAATTAATTTAACTGCTTCACTTATTTGGCGCGTATAACTTTTAAAATATAACGTTTTATAAAATAATAAATATGTTATCAGAACGAGAATATTTTTGTCTACATTTGGAACCAAGTTTCATTAAAAATAGAGTAGGTTCAAATATAATGTATTTTTATAATTTACTTATTAGATGGTTCCTAGGCCCGTCTAGTTAATTCATATTTCTAATAGTCGACTTACCCGTAATCTACCCGTCTAATAATATAAGTTTTTATATACTTTTATTTTATTAGAAATGTCACCCATATACAGGCCAATTAATAAATTTTCAACCAACTATATAAAATAGTGTTTAAAACTATTTGGGTTGAATATTTATATTAAAAATAAACTAGTTACTAGTTACTAGTGGTTAATAAATTTAACCAAACCTATAATTCTTATATGATAAAAATGGGAATGTTACATCCTCCCCACCTTGTTTTAAATCTCGTCCTCGAGATTTGGGTTACGATATTTCTTTTAGACTTTATGTCATATTTTAGTCAATAAAAACAATATTAAGGTAGATGACATAGAATTAAAATATCAAATTTTGGGAATACGAGTTGTACAATAAGTAGGATTCAATGGTTCAACTGAATTAGTTCAAGAAATTGATGACAAACGAATGAGATGAAATGATATAATTTCCAAGGTGGCTAGGTTCAAGCCAAAAGATATATGATCAATAGATATTTAAAATGAATGTGAAGGAGTTTTAGAATTAATAAAATTCTTTGTCAAAAGAAAGCTTACTTTGATTGGCAACTGAGGAAGACTTAGAATCGACAGGTTCCAAATGAAATAAAAGCATGAAAATAATTTGTCACATATTAAATTATGATATGAGAAAATCAATGTGCTGAGATGAGTAAATTGCAAGGATACACGAAAAGACAATAGAGTTAGTGTATTATTATCTTAATACATAATTGTATTAAGACTTTTTGCGTCCGTACCTTAAGCGATGATCGTGAGATAATCGATTACCAAGACGATTGTGAAATCCTATAATATTATTATAACCATATTTAGATATGTTAAACTCTAATTAGTATTTTGTTCATTCATTAAATTTTCGGCTACCTTAAGACTAAAATTTTAATTGGCTTGTAAACATTAGTTTCACACAATTAATATGAGTCCTCTGCGAATTTTATAATAAACTTAATATAGAAAGTCATATGAACTAAATCTGTGAAGGTAACAAATTTATTAAATTTATATATATACACACTAAACCATATGTATAACTTAAATATATATATATATGCAGAAAGTTATACTTAGGTATTTTTATTACTATATAATATAATAGTAAAAAAATAATATGTTAATAGTAACTATACGTATAAAAGTAAAATTGAGAATCTAAACATAAGTTTATCAAATATAAAATTTATTTTATGAAATTTTATCAAAATTTAACCTTTTTTTAAGATTAGAACTTTAAAAGACAATAAGAATCCTTATAAACTTTTATGTGATACTATATTTATCTTATTTACTTTAGATAGTAAATTATGTGTATGGTTGTAAAATAATAATATTTTTATAATATATAAAGTAATTCTACTACACATGTAACTTTCATAAGCTGAATATAAGAAAACCAAAACAAAATTTAGTGTTATTATTATCCTTTTTAACATGAGCTACAAGTTTATACCAATACCGCAAGGTGTCGTAATGATTTGAAATAGTTTAATAATTATGGTGTTTGAACAAATTCACTGTGTAATCAACTGAAAGTTTTTAATGAAAACTCTAGGGGTTTATGTCTCTGATCTGCATAACTCTTTTGTTGATCTTGATACATAATACTTCTATAAGTATTTAATAGTTGTGGAATATAAGATGAACAATTACTTATAAGTATAAAATGTCTTGTCCATGAATACTTAGACAATTATTTATATAATTTTATTCGTCCCTCTAATTCTTGTATTGTTTTATGAAAATATGTCTTCTCCTTATAGTACAAAGTATATATAATTAAAATTTACTAAATAAGTATGATGACTTAATTTATATACATTAACTAGTCATTACCATGGTTGGATATTGGTTAGTGCTGCCTTGTTTAAGCATAGGTGATCAGTCCATGCCTAACTAAGGCTAGGCTACCCAATACTTGTCCTTGACAATAACCCTAGTACTTAAAAATAATACTAATACTAAAAACTAATATTAATTACCAATAATAAATAACTAAACATAAACTTTAAATGAGAGTATACATCAAACATAAAAAATATAAATTCTTCACCTCAATGGTTTAACAATTTTTTTTTAAGTTCGGACATGGTCACAACAAAACCATGTATGCCAAAGGAAATTGAGTTTTTCAAAAAATTCATTGACTCGATATCAAATAGTCATCGTTTTGTAATAATACGGTTCACCGTGCAAAAAGCGGAATGATATTTGAGTTTGGATAAAATAACAAATCGGAATGAAGCCCTCCAGTGGTCTTCATAAATCAAACGAATCACATGCGTAACAAACAGTGCATGTGTGTGGATTTACCAAGAAATGAAATAAATCAATATTCACTACTATGAAAGAAATCTTCATGGTATGATAACCATTAGGGGGAGTAGCAATGCAAAAGTCTATTCACAGAGGTTAGAATTTTAACAAAAGAAATTTAAGAATTTTATCTGGAATTTTGTGTGATAATCTTTGTTAAATGACATTACCAGGGAATGTCGAATAAAATGAAATAGGGGAGTTGCAAAGGTATGTGAATCCTTTTTCAGTGATAATAATTATGACTTTGATTAGATTGTGCACCGATGGTTGTCAAATCTTGTTACAACGTACCTCAGCGATATTCATGTTGTTTGTAGGATCATGTGGCAAAGTGCCGCTTTTTGATCAGTAGTTCTTCTACTGACGGAATTAGCATTGGTGTCATCGTGCCCAATTTATATTTTCCAAAGGTCTTGCCTTGGAAGTCGTATGTGATATACTTCGACGTCTGTGGACGTATAATTTAAGTTTCATGTGTTTTCTTGTGCACTAGCACAACTTTACATGCTTCTTACTTGCGTTAATAGTCTATGGTAACGCATTTGGAAAAAAATTTATACTTTTGATGGTGTCCCAACTTAATGGGTTTCCATTGTTTATATTGTCACACGAGTTACGAGGCAGATGATCAAATGAACTAATCTTTGATATTGGAATTATAGATATATGCAAGAGATTCCTGATAAAGAAATCTAGAATTATTATTGACACATATGCTTGTGCTTTATTCTTAATTAAATTTTGGAATTCCTTATAGATATACACATCTATATAATCATATATTTCACATACTGTAATATACATACCCTTTATAAGGTCAATGTATTTAACAGATTTTTATTTCCAAAAACAAGTCAGATATCAGGTCATGATACTATTTAGGGAAAACTTGTCACTTGTTTGACATATTATATACCCCGTCTTATCCGGTTCGCGCCGGAGAGGTAACCCCAGTATATCCGGACAAGCTGGAGAGTCTGCTACACCATACCCAGTCTTGTCGGATAAAATTTTATATTTCCCATAAATAGTATTTTTAAAAGTGCCTCTTTTATTAGGCTTTTATCCAGAATTAGGGAAATTTGTATTCCCATAACATATCTTATTCTAATCCAAGTAATATCAATAAGCAAGGATTAATAACAATCAAGTGTTATTGCTTATTTATCGTACCTTGCAATGTTCTAATTATCATTCTTATGGCATACCAAAATCCATCATACTTTATTTACATAAGTTCTTAGCTTATCTTGAAGCTTATACTAAGGCATCTTTTCTTAAGTTCAAGTCTAAATACTATCATGTGTGCTACCAGTTAATAGCAATCTCCTAACTCTTTTATATAAACTTAGGTATTATTATCACAACACCTATAGGCTTAAATCAGTCACTCTGATACCACCTTCGGTCACGTCCCCCGACCCACCCTGGAGGGAATCGGGAGCCGCGAACAGCCAAGTGGTACCGGTGATTTATTTTGAAAAATATTGCAGCGAAAATTTCATCAGGACCGTGAGTTAGGAAAAATATCAGAGTTTAGAAAACACCGGATTTTATTTATTAAATAGATGGAATGAATCCATGTTTTACAAATGTAGCTTTAATAAGGGATAAATCCAATTACATAAAACAATATTTTTTAATTTGTTTTAATTAATAAAATAAGCCACTTCTTGAAGCATTTCAGTGTCGTATCCATCTCTTACTCCAATCTACTGTAATTACCTGAAACGCGTTTTAAAAAGGTTTTGTCAGCAGGAAATACTGGTCAGTTCATTCATTTTGCTTAAAACGACGCATTTGTTATAATTTACAGTATTAAGAGCGATTACAATGTTTCCAGATATCAACCAACTACCCACGGTATTTGTCACTCGACTCGTTTCTATGACTATGGTCATATCACCCATTGGCTACCCCGTTGTCCAATGGTGAAGATTATCAAGTAATGTATACAAAACCCCACATACCGGCTGTAATTTGGTGATTACAAAGACTTAATCCCTGTAATTTATAACTTTGAAAAACATTTAAGAATTTATAAAGCACTTTGATAAAAAGAGAATGACTCACATTATAAGCATGCAAATTTATACGGGCAGAACATTTAAGAATTTATAAAGCACTTTGATAAAAAGAGAATGACTCACATTATAAGCATGCAGATTTATACGGGCAGAGCTTAGCCTATTGATTAGTCTTGTAACCTAGTGCACACGAACTCGGTAAGTAACTAATACAGCATTTACGATAACTCACGAGATTAAAACCCTCACAACGAATGACAAAGTGCAATCACTTAAACATCCATCGGATTCACAACGAATGACAGAGTATTCCTCGAGTTCGGGTGGTACTCAAACATCCTGTCGGAATCACGACTAATGACAAAGGATAACACTTAAACATCCGGTCGGATAGTTTCGATTGATCGGACATTGAATCGTAGTAGCGATCGAGTTAATACCCGGTATCGTAGCAGAATTCGAGCTAGTGTGTTTGGTAGTAATCAGGTGATATCTCGAAGTGTAAAACGAATTTGTTCGTCGTTCCAACGTAGGAATCAAGTCCCACACCCCTCTATTTATATCTGGAAAAAGGCGCGGTTGCGCCACGCGACGGGGACCCTTTTAGCATAGGGTTGCCACGTGTGTTTGTAGCTCAGCTGAGTTGACGGATCGATTAAATTCGAATTACACGTAAAATTGTGATGATAATATCGAATGGTAAATGCCCCCCCCCCCCTGAGTTTTAGGGGCCCTGATCCTGATTCTGATTGTTCTGAAATTTTTAGGGTTTGTGCAGGATTACTTGGGGGTTTTAATTAGGGTTTCTTATTGTACAAAATATAATAAGAAATAATAGTTTTGGTGAGAGTTGTTATGGTTTGGGATAAAAGGGAATAAAACGGTGAGAAAAGAAAATGGACCCACTTTGTAACTTTAGGGTTCAACTAAAAAAAACCTCCTGATAGAATTTTGGGTATAACTTCTGAGATATTTTAAAAATATATAATGCACTCGAGTTAAGTACCCCTCATTCAACCTTGTTCCTATGTCACGAGACAGAACCCCAATGAACTTAGTCAGGCAGAGCCTTGACATGCGTTATGGGGCTCAGATCAATCGGAAAGAGTAGCGGTGATCGGGAGTTAAAACACTTAAAACAGAGCAGGGCTTTATTATTATTATTGGGTGAATTACTAGATAATAATAATAATAAAGAAAAAATATGTATTTATTTAGAGTATGCGAAATACACAAAATAAGAAACAAGGATGTATGCAAAGTTTTGAGGCCTATCTTCCTATTTATAGTTGAAATGATACTCTCTTCTTATGACACCTTTACTACCATTCTTTAATTTGTAATTGGATGATATTTGCAACCATTTTGGAGGGTTACACGTACATGCACACCTTTCCATTCATACTAAATATTTTGATTTTTAAATTTTATTTTAAAATGTCCACGTGCACTAGAAAAAAATATATAAGTTATTAATTATTATTATTTTATTATAATTAATTTAACTGCTTCACTTATTTGGCGCGTATAACTTTTAAAATATAACGTTTTATAAAATAATAAATATGTTATCAGAACGAGAATATTTTTGTCTACATTTGGAACCAAGTTTCATTAAAAATAGAGTAGGTTCAAATATAATGTATTTTTATAATTTACTTATTAGATGGTTCCTAGACCCGTCTAGTTAATTCATATTTCTAATAGTCGACTTACCCGTAATCTACCCGTCTAATAATATAAGTTTTTATATACTTTTATTTTATTAGAAAGGTCACCCATATACAGGCCAATTAATAAATTTTCAACCAACTATATAAAATAGTGTTTAAAACTATTTGGGTTGAATATTTATATTAAAAATAAACTAGTTACTAGTGGTTAATAAATTTAACCAAACCTATAATTCTTATATGATAAAAATGAGAATATTACATCGATGGGTCTATGTCGATAACTAACGTGCTTCATTTCACTATGTGTACGTGCTGGTTATGCGTAAACGAATTCGAACTCTATATGCTATTATCAAACTTGTATGCTCACCTTTACATTTTATGTATTGACTTTATTTTAACATATGTGACAGGTGCTTAGAACGCACACTTGATAGGAAGTTGAAGCTAGAACAAAGCTTTAGAGCCCAACAAATAGTTGTCTGTAGTGGTCAAACTAAGGGTCTCTAGAAGCAGATAAACAATTGCTGAATATTTAAATCTGAGTTGTCGGAACAAAATATTTGCCTGGATTTTTGTCTGTAATAATTATTTTACTGTTTGAGATACGGTATGGGACGTATTATTTAAATTGAATAGTATTGATAATTGTTATGGAAACTTCTGGACAATCTGTTTCGCTCAGTGCCATGCCCCGATGATTCCGCCATCGGTTGGGGTGTGACACCATTGCCTACAAAACTTATTTCTAAGTTATGTAAAGGTTATTTAAGGTATGTTAAGCATATATTGATGTTCCAGAGTATTTGTCGCGTTAAACTGATTATGTTTATGCATCGGTTTGCGTATAGCTCTCCAGAAAGCGATATAGAGTTTGAAATTCAACAAAAATCAAAACATGAAAAATATCAAACATAAACAAACAAACATTGGGATCAAATAACATTATTTCATTGATAACTAAACTGTTTACAATGATTACAGACACAGGTGTCACAACTACACTTCCCCATAAGAACTTTAATTGAACCTTCTGAGTTTCCATCAGGAAGAAACATATCAAGAGCTGCAATGGAATTTCTAAAAAGAAAATTTGAAAGAAAAAGGAAGCCAGGAAGGAAGATCTAGTTGACACTATCATAGGAAGACTAGTGTCTCCAAACTCATCTACAATAACTCTGGTCCCAACAAATCCTCCTAACCTCAAAATTCTAAAATGGAAATCAAACAAAGATACCCATGAATTGACCTTGCTCAGGGCTAGTGGGGAAGTGGAGAAGATCTCAATGAAAAGTGCTTCTCAGCTAAAAACTGAAGATCTGCAAGACTTAATAAGTCTGCCACTAGAGAGGAACCCAAAAAATACTGTGTTTTCTAGACTGTGAATTACAATTCAAAAAGTCAGATAAGAGAAAAATTATGAGAAATAAAAGTTGATCAATAAACCTCTGTTTTGGCATCATCTGTAATAGTGGGAGATTGTTAGACAGTACAGGTAATATCCAAAAGCCAAAACATGACAAAGAGATCAAGAAACAAGCAATTAATGAAGCAATTCTCCTCCCAAAGATAAGCAAACATATGATCAAAGCCATGGAACCATTGTTCAAGAAGAAACAAGGTATGTTGAAGCCTAAAGTCTGTTGAAGCCAAAGGTCTGATGAAGAAGACCAAACATTTGTCTGGCCAAACAGATTTTTGGATTAAAGCAACAAATGATAGTCCAAACAGATGTTTCCAAATGTTAAGTACTTTTTTTATTCAGTGTTTAGCATAGTTAGAACATATGTTAGATTTATACAGATGTTTGTAACATTTGTGGAATCTTTTCCGTTATGAATGTTAGATGTAACTATCAGGGTGATGTCAGCCTATCACGAACAGATCTTGAGTACTTAGTATAAATATATCTCACATGTTAGAGATCTATTTTATCACTTTACACATTTTCTTTTGTACGAATAGTTCTTGTGAGTGATCAAGCTGAGGGGGAGATTATAGAATCATTTTGTAAGGAAAACAGTTATTGATGATACTTTTCTACTTGTGAATTTTATTGTTTCTGTCAGTATTTATTTACAAGTATCAAACTCAGATCCTAACATAACTCTTTTTTTTTGAACGGCTAATGAGTCCTCCAAATGGGCTACTGACGAAATTCACCACATCGGGATACACTCGCCTCCAAAACGGGGAAAACCCTCACCTAGGGCCGAAGCCCGTGAACACTCGGCCGAAGGCACGATAGTGCGGTGAGGTAAAACCCATTATTTTCTGCGGCACCTGGTGATGATGGGAGACTAGGTGAATAGGTGGAGATCGCTAGTTCGATCATTGAACTGAGCGGAGGACAGAAATCGTTCTTGGGTCCCTTAGAATACCAAATCTCTCCCTTACCACTCCACCACCACCTCATTAGCCGATCCTAATAGAACTCTAGTAGAGTAATTATAACTAAACATCACGCTTAAGTAGATGAGAAATTTAAAAAAAAATTCTTCATTCACTTCTCATGTTAACACCGATTTGTATGTTAAGACTTAAGTCTCATTTGTATTTAGTCATGGAATTATATATTATGTTATGATTATGTAAAGGGAAATTGGCATGTAATAATCTCACCTAGACCTTATTGGCCATTAATAATCTCACCTAAGAATATCCCCCCCAACAGTCTCACCTTTCACATATTTTTCCTACAATGGTCCCCCGTTAAAAAAACTTAACGAAGTTAAGCTTTTTTCCAAATTACGAACAGATTTTTCAGGGCTTTTGATTAGAACGACGATACGAGTCCATTGATGTAAAACTTGCCTCGAAACGGTGCTCCAAACGTTGAAAACGGCGCTTCAATTCGGGTGTTTAAATTTCCAATTAACCAAAATCAAGTCACTTGGAGCACCATTTCGAAGTAAGTTTTACATCAATGGACTCGTATCATCGTTCTGATCAAAAGCCATAAAAATATGTTTGTAATTTGGAAAAAAAAACTTAACGGAGTTAAGTTTTTTTAACGGAGGACCATTGTAGGAAAAATAGGTGAAAGGTGAGACTGGTGTGGGGAATATTCTGAGATGAGATTATTAATGGCCAACAAGGTCTTGATGGGATTATTACAGCCCCTTATATAAATAACTAGGTTATGTACCCGTGATTTCACGGGTTATGCGTTGTTTTATAAAAATTTATATTTACAAAAGAATTTTATATATTTGATTTCTTATAGTTGGATAATCTCTTCATACTAACACCACTTTAACGTCCTTTCTACCACGTGTTTTTCTTACCGTGCCATGTTGCTAACGTGACGCTTAATGTCTCCTATTTATACCCTCCCACGCTTAATATTATATACCCGTGAGTTTCATGTGTTATGCGTGAGTTTCAAACAACCCATAACCCGTGAAATCACGGGTATATAATGATATTTCCATCACTACAACTGAATTATTCTTGAACAGTTGAACACCCCAAATCAAACTACTCATATCGGAAAACGATCTACATTGCCAAATTTAACAGTAAATAACGGGTTACATACCTCATAAAATAAGGTTCATAGATAGGGTTCGAATATGTTTATTGTATTTTTCTTCTCTTTAACCGTACACGCTCATCACACATAAACTTTTTAACTTTTACTTTTCAAACCATATGGCTAAAGCTTTACTCAACCCTATTTTGGGAAGTTGGACTTCAAGTTCCCAACATAGGGTTTAGTGAAGCTCTAGCCATATGATTTGAAAAGTAAAAGTAAAAAAAAAACCAAATTTTTTATATTTGCAAAAGAAAATTTTTTATATGATCTCTCTATTATAAATTATAACACTTGTTTTTTTTGGGGGAGGGGGAAACATAAAAAAAGGATCACATTATATGTGGGTGGGTTTTATTTGTTTGGATGATCCAAAGGTTGAAACGGATCCAAACACTTCAACACTACCAACACTCACAAAATTGAAAACAGACGACACTTTTACTCGCTTCCCCCTAGGGTTCTTCAACACTCCAACACTCTCACCACTAAATCTATGCGTTCCGTATCTTCAACATCCAGACAAACCCTATAATCTCTGAATTCCGCATCTTCTTCAACATCCAGAGACGCGATTTCACGATTTCACTCACGAAAAGGTTATAAACTAACAGTTATCAGAAATCACTGGATTCGGTAACTTTTTTTTGAACTGATTTCTTGTTTTTTCATAGATTTCATAGTTTTATTTGTTTAATAATGTTAAATAATGAGAATCTAAGTGTTGGAAAACAAAATAACGATGACCAGAAGTTCAATCGTTTGTGTTTCATTTTTTTTCTTGACTTGTTTTTCTATCTAAGTAATGTTTACATTATGTTTCGTTTTTCATTAAACCCTAAAACCTTGATACTGATCAAACCCTAAATGTTTTGTTAGTGGTTGTTGATTTTCATTTTAAACCCTAAAACAGAGATTTTGATTGTTTGTGCTTGATTAATGCCCTGGTTTTTTAGAAATTTGACACTTTTTGGTATTTGATATAAGATTTCTGGTTAAAATGATGGTTTTTAGGGCTATGATTGATAATGGTGATGTTTTTATGCTAAATTTTCATCGTGATGTTTCTATGAACTGTTATATGAATTTTCAAGGTCGTTGTTGATTTTCTTTACTTCAAACCATAAAACGGAGATTTTGATATATGTTCTTTCAAACCTTTAAGTTCTGTTTTAGTGTGGTAATTGAAAATTCTTACGAGTGATCATTGTGAATTAGATTGCACAAACTGTATATGAGTGTTTTTACACTGTTTTGGGTCAAAAATCTTACACTGTTTGAGTTAAAATGATGGACTTTTTTGGGTTAAAATGTTGCTGGTGAAAGTTTGCTAATGTAAGAGGCTCTTCTTAAAGTGGTTTTCATGTTGTTTTGATGTTCATAGTTCAAGGTACTCACTCACTTTAACTGTTATTGCATTCATTAGATACCCACCGGATTTCGTATGGTTTTTATATGAATGCTATAAAAATCCTTGTAAAAATTCCTTATTATTTCAGTGTTCTATTTTATATTCAAGTTCTGCATATGCTAGTGTATTTACCTCCCTAATTGTAAGTATCTATTTCATTCTGTGCAGATATGGATTCAAGAAAAAACGCTCATTCATTCATAGCATTTATTGATAAAGAAGAGCCTATCTTAATGGTAATTTTTTTTTTAATTTCGTTGGACTGTTATATGAATATTTGAGGTTATCATTTGACATGTTTGTTATTGCTTTATTAGGAGATACCAAATGATTTTGCTTATAATCTATGGGGCGATAAAATACCATATTATAAAACTGTTGAAATAAGGGATGGTGAAAAACTGAGAAAGATGCGTATTAGAAAAAAAATGATGGGCCGGTATTTACAGATGGGTGGATGTTGTTAGTTAAACAACATCAATTGAAATACAAAGATGGGGTACTGATCACGGCAGTTGGGAAGTTGAAGTTTGAAGTATTGTGTTTTAAAGATTTGGTATGTTAGAACTCGTATATTACAGCACAAATTGAAACAGAACTTGGAATGTCTGTAAGTGAATTCATATTAGTTCAGTACTCATTTTAAACAAATTTTTAATTTTTTGAAATTGTATAGTAATAATTTGTTGAATTTCTTTTATAGGTAATGCCAGATAAATTTTATCATGAGTTTTACGGCAACAATTTCAAAGGTGGAATGGCGAAGGTTTATTTTGGAGAAAGATTTTGGAGCGTAAGACTGGAAGGAGGCTCGGACGGTGGTTATTTCAAGGATGGATGGCGTAAGGTGGTTGAAGAGGTCCCTATAGACAATGATTATTTCTTGGTTTTTACCAGCCTGGATTCAATAAGCTTTGATGTTTCCGTATTCGATCCTGACACTGGAACAGAAGTTTTTCTAAAAAAGGTTGACGGGTTGTTTTAAAAGTATATATCGAAACGTATTAATTAAAACTGTTTATAATTATACTGATTTTTGTCTGATGTTTTTTAAATTTTCTAGTCTACTGCGGATGATGATATGATAGTTGAACCAAAGTTGCCGGCTCATGTGTGTGAAGATGATCTGGAAGGAAATAAAAAAGATGTAAGTATTCAGCTTGTTCATTTTGAAAGTGTTTTATATGTTTAACAATTTTGAATTTATTTATTTGAATTATTATTTAACTTAGACATCTTTAAACATAGCTATAGACAGTGTTGTAGAAGGCGCTAGTCGGGCGGTGAGGTACCGCCTAGGGATTAATCGGGATTAATCGGATTGGGATTTTTATATGTATTTTTTCAAAATTATATATATATACCCAATAATATAAAAATAATACTTCAAAATTCACATAAATACTTCAAGTTTCAGATAGTATGGTTCGATTTTGACCGATTTTGACTGATTCTGACCAATTTTGACCGCCTAGGACCGCCTGGGACCGATTTTAACCGATTAATATAGGCCGATTAATCCGATTTTTGACCGCCTAGGACCGATTTTGACCGACTTTGACCGACTCCGATTAATTGGCCGACTAGCTCAAAATTAGTCAGTAAGTAGCCGCCTAGCGCCTAAGCGCCGATTAATCGGCCGCCTAGGCCGATTTTTGCAACACTGGCTATAGATAAGTAAACTTAATTTAAAAAAAACAAAAACTTGACCTAAAACAACATACAACTACTAAAACATGCAAGTTTTGTTCCTAAGACATCATAAATCACTAAACATCTTACAACTTAAACATCTTTACACAAAAGAAGTTAAGAATTTATGCAAGTTTTGTTCCTAAGACATCATAAATCACTAAAACAGTACCTAAAACACATAGATATCTAAATCTGTCCATAATACATCATAAATCAATAAAACAGTCCCTAAGAACTATTGTATAATTCACACAAAATCTGTTCAAAAAATTCAAAACAGTCCCTAAAACACAGTTATATCTAAGTAGTGTATAATTCACAAAAATATTACAATTTACACATCTTTAAACATTAATATAACAATGTCAAACGTGGCAACATAGCTATAGATAAGTAAACTTAATTTAAAAAAAAAAAAAAAACTTGACCTAAAACAACATACAACAACTAAAACATGCAAGTTTTGTTCCTAAGACATCATAAATCACTAAACATCTTACAACTTAAACATCTTTACACAGAAGAAGTTAAGAATTTATGCAAGATTTGTTCCTAAGACATCATAAATAACTAAAACAGTACCTAAAAAACATAGATATCTAAATCTGTCCATAATACATCATAAATCAATAAAACAGCCCCTAAGAACTATTGTATAATTCACACAAAATCTATTCAAAAATTTCAAAACACTCCCTAAAACACAGTTATATCTAAAACAGTCCATAAAACAGCGTAAATGTGTCCCTAAAACAATACATAAAACAGTAAGAAGTAGTGTATAATTCACGAAAAATCATAAGAAAACTCTAAAAAAGTCCCTAAAACATGCCCTAAAACACATTTTAGCAGTGACAAAATGGAAAACTATCTAAATCTGTCCATAATACATCATAAATAAAGAAAACAGTCCATAAGAACTATTGTATAATTCACACAAAATCTGTTCAAAAAATTCAAAACAGTCCCTAAAACACAGTTATATCTAAAACAGTCCATAAAACAGCATATATGTGTCCCTAAAACAGTCCATAAAACACTAAGAAGTAGTGTATAATTCACGAAAAATCATAAGAAAGTGTAAAACAACCCCTAAAACATGCCCTAAAACACATTTTAGCAGTCACATAATGGAAAACTTTCTAAATATGACCCTAAAACATCATAATCTCTTTAAACAGCAGATTAAGAACAAAATTCACAAAAAAAGAGTCCCTAACCACATTGATATCTAAATCTGTCCGAAATACATCATAAATAACTAAAAGAGTCCAACTAATATATCTAAATCATTCAATAAAACACATGTAATAGTAAAAAAATCACAAAAGGGACTAATAGCAAAATCAGTTCACTAAACATTAACATAAAACCAAAGTTAAGTTCAAAGGTGAATTTGACATACCTGATTTCTTGAAACAACAACAAACCTTTCTTCAATCAATAACACCCTGTACATTAATTAACTTCAATAATTCAGTTCAGAAAACACAAAAATGTTAAAAAGTATACAAAATCAAACAAAATAAAGAATATTACCGGAAGAACAAAGCAGATGCACAACGGAGAGGGAAGGAGAAATGTTTTGGCTTTAAAGACTTCATCGGAGGATGAGGGCAAAGAAGAGGAACACAATTTCACACCTCAATCCGTGTGAATGATGATCTATACCGTCCGATTAAGTTACAAATTCAAACACAACCGTAGGATTTGTGTTTGTTGAACAAAGTTGGAGTTTTATGCGAAAGAGGGGACTGAAAATCTGTCTTCGTTGAACAACAGGGATACAGTAGGTTCGATTGTGGATTTTTGAATCCAAACTCGAAAGGGTAATCGGTTGTAGGATAGAGAGAAGGAGAAAAGGAGAGAAGAAGAAGAAGGCGAGGAAAGGGAAAGAATGGGCGATTAGGGTTTTGGAAGGTTGCATTGACTTGCAGGAAAGAGAGAGAGAGACAAACTGCGGTTCTGATGAACATTAATGGTGTTTGACCTTACTTGGCTTTCTTTAAAGAAAATAGAAAAGATGGAAATTCGGAGGAGGCGACACATGAACCAGAAGAAGCATGGGAGTGACACATAGGAGAGAAGGAGAAAGGATGGCTTGTGGTGTTGACACCTCAGCCAAATCCTTTTGATTTATTATAGAAGAGAGAAGAGAGATAGGTTATGCCGAGTATTAAACTCAAATTCGTTACTGGGCCGGAAAACTTTTTTTAGCCCAAATCTCGCCGAGTTACAAGTACAAGTTACAACTCAGTAACAACATAAACCCATCAAACAAACAACTACATACGACTTGTGTTGAGTTCGACTTGTTTCTACTTTGGTCTTCCTTCCGTTCAATCCCACCTAAATTCCAAACTCAAATCACAGGTAAATCACCGATCTACCATCCCTTCAAACCCTCAAACCATAATCCTCAACTTTCACTTTCCAAATTCGGATGTTGTTAACCTCTTTGTGTTTGTTTCAGATGAGGAAGCTGACGGCGGCGGTGGTGGCGGCCGTACTGGTGGTTCTGACGGCGAACATGGGTGTCGTGTTGGGGATCAGGTTTGTTATCGATAGGGAAGAATGTTTCTCGCATAAAGCGGAGTATGGGTCCGCTGTCAGATATTCGTTTGTTGTTATTAAGGTTGAAGGTGCCTGGCATTATAATGAAGATGGTGTTGATCTTGTGGTAATTATTCTTTTGATATGTTTAATGATTTGATTTTGAAACCTAATTCGTTAATTCTGATGATTACGATTACGATGATGTTTTTTGTTTGTGTATTGTTAGATCTAGTTATTGAGGTTTTATCTATGGCTGAAAGCTGAAAGAATATCTAAAGTACCAAATTGGCAAATTGTCAGACTTGAAGAAAGTCAAAATTGGGTTACTAGAATTAGGGATTCAAGGGGGGATTTTTTTATTTTTTTTAAGGGGATTAAAAAGTTGGGTTATATTAATACAATTGACCTTAACGTACGAGCGTACGCAGAGTATTCCGCATGTTATATGTTTCCGAGTTTGTTAAGCCGCACGTTATAGGTGTCCGGGTTTGTGAAGTAGTGTCCGGGTTTGTGAAGTAAGTGTCCGGGGGTGTGATCCGCAAGTTATATTTTCCCATTTTTTGTGAATCCGCGTGTTATAGGTGTCCGGGTTTAGTGAATCCGCATGTTATAGGCTGTCCGGGTTTAGTGAATCCGCATGTTATAGGCTGTCCGGGTTTATGAAGCCGCACGATATAGGTTGTCCGGGTTTGTGAAGCTGCATGTTATATTTTCACAGCGTACGCATCGTACGTTAAGGCCAATTGTACAATAACCGGCCTCATATTATATAATGTAAGACATACCGGTTTTGAGGTTATTATTGTTAATAACTTGCTTGTTATTGCTTTTGCAGACGGGTAAAATCTGGTATTTTTAGATCTGCATATGTATAGTGTGATTTTATGTTTAAGATGCGCGAAATAGCTTTTAATGTGCATTATGTTAATCAAATAATCGGTTTATATCGTCACTGAAATTGAAATTTGGGTACATATTGTTACTCCTTTTGTTCCACAAGAAACGTTTTTTTTTTTTTGTCGTGTAAGATTAGTTATCGGTATGGTTATCTTAGAACTCGACTTTGGTGTGGAGTTTATACATTTTTTCTTTAGATTTAATACGGACATGTTAAGAGTCGACGTGAAAAAATGGAGATTTAGGGTTTCATGCACCGTGTGAAAAGTTTTCTTACAAACATATTTTGTTTGCTTGCCTTCTTTTTACTAATGAATTTTGATGACCTTGTGATTCTTAGGTGAAAGGACCAAAAGACGAACAAATTCAAGATTTCCGTGACAAAACAAGCGACAAATCAGAATTTGTGGCGCATAATGAAGGGCTTTATAAATTTTGTTTCACGAACAAATCACCATATCATGAAACCATCGACTTTGATGTCCATTCTAGCCACTTTTATAACGACGTTGAGCATGCAAAAGATGGTTAGACCTTTGCTTGTCTTTTGTTTTCATTACTCGTGTATTAATTTAACGCTTGAGTGTCATGTATTAAATAAAATTAGGGGTGATGTAAAAGGAGCTCACCCGAGAATTCAAGTTGTTTCATCAAGGCCATTAAACTATTGAAACTACTTTATAGGACACCCTAGTATGCATTGAGTTTCGTTTATACCAACTCTGATCAAAAACAGGTTGAATGACAAAAGTTTCCTTCATTTTTTTACCGTTAAGTAATTGTTTACTTCACAAAGAAGTAATGTTAGCCCACACAGGTGTTTATGTTTTTTATTTTTTTTTTTATTTTTTTTTTTGTAAATAACATTATATTCGTCATCTAGCTAGTTATTTTTTGTCGGACTTGGTATATATCTGAATTCTTTACATAATGTGCTACCTATGATTTGGTAAACAATATAATTGTAATAATAAACTTGTTTTTATAACATATACGGTTTTAGAGGTTTTCTGCTCAATATAGTAGTTTGTGTGACTTTTGACCAAATAAAATGCTCTACCATTCTGTCCTGTTTTCCGTTTTCCCTTTCTGTTTATCAAATTTTTCGTGTTTGACCGTTTAGAGATAAATGTAACTCAAGTCAACCTAAATAAAAGTAAAAGTGTTGAAATTGCTACCTTCTAAAGGTTCAGCTATAGTTGATCGTTTGTATTTATAAAGTGAAAATAATTTGTAAACCGTTTCTTACATTTACATTTCTTTGTTTTTTTACCAAAACCGTTCTTTCCTTCAAACAATAGTTTATTAGAATTAATCTTATAACTTCTTACTCTAGAGCTGTTTTTTTGGCATTTTCACAAGAACAAATCGAACAAAAAGCCAAGTATAAATGGTTCAAAAAGTCTATTATATTGTTCTATACGCATCTATTCTCCAGTATTTATTTTAAATGAATTTTTGTTTTGCAGATCATTTCAAACCGATTCTGGAACAAATATCGAAGTTAGAGGATGCTTTATATAACATTCAATTCGAACAACATTGGCTCGAGGCCGAAACTGATCGTCAGGCGTTAAGTATGATTTCTTAACCCTTTAACGAAAGGCATAATAGCTAAAGATATCACTCAAGTCTACTTTTGAACTCATTACCTAAATAAATTTTTCAAGAATTACATACCAATCACGTCATCTTATTTGGCTGCAAAATGCCAACATATTTTGACACTTGTAGCCTTTTACCAATAATAGCAACGTAATTTTCCCGTCAAAAAAAATGAATGTATGTTGCCATTACTGATTATTTTCAAAGTACTTTGCTATCAACGGTGGAAGTGCTAAAATATGTTGTTATTTTGCGCAATTGTCTCTTTTATCTATTAAATTTCAGTAGAATAGAATGCTATTGGTTTTAGGGGTGTTTAAACACCATTGAAACCTACCGAACCGCCCAGACTGCAGTAAGTCAGCCGGTTTGGGATCCAAACGGTTCGTTTCACGGTGTAGCGGTTTAATGGTCTGTCTGGTTTGAAACTTGAAACGGACCTTGTAAAAGAAATCGACATTTGACCTTTATTATATATAGAGTTAAATGCCATTTTAGTCCCTGTGGTTTGGGCCGTTTTGCCCAAGGTTTAAAAGAACGGAAACGAGTTTCGAGGAGTTTTCCCTTTGCCTCACGAGGCGTAAGCCTCGAGGCGAAACGAGGCGTAAGGCCGAGGCGGTATTAATAAATAAATATAAAAATTATATATATTATAAAAATAAGAATACTAACTAATTTCACCATCAGATTCATTAAAATCATCAAAAACACACTTAAAAAAGACATGAAATGCTTGAAATTGACACAAAAAGTCAAAAACATCAAAAACAGTTATCAAAATCCCCTGAGGCGCAGTTTTCTTAGCGCCTCAGCCCCTCTGAGGCTCATATACAATAAAAACACCATGAGGCGCGCCTCAGACTCGTTTTTTGGCCATTTCGCCTCGAGGCGCGCCTTGAGGCGCACGCCTCAAACGTTTTTTAAAACCATGGTTTTGCCAGCTTAGTCCAAAGGTTTCATTTTTCGCCTGTGGGTCCAATAAGGTTTCACCTTTGCCATTTTAGTCCACCGGGTTAACTTCATCCATTTTTTCTGTTAACGAGAAGGGCAATTTGGTCATTCTATATGGCCGAATTGACCTTCTAGTTAACAGAATTACATATAAAATGACCGAAGTGCCCTTCTCGTTAACAGAAAAATGGATGAAGTTAACCCAGTGGACTAAAATGGCAATGGTGAAACATTTTTGGACCCACATGCGAAAATAGAAACCTTTGGACTAAACTGGCAAAATAGCCCAAACCACAGGGACTAAAATGGCATTTAACTCTTATATATATTATTGTTATTTTTCGAATATGTAGTAACGTTTATGTATTATAAATTTATAATTATGAACCATGTTTATCCTTATAAAATCTAAATACAAACTAATGTTTTTGTAAAAAGAAATAAGAAAACCTTGTCAAGTTACCAAACTGCACAGTCTGGCCGAGCCACCGAACCTTGCCGGTTTTGTTTGTCGTTTTTTGAAGCCGTAGTTATCACAGCCCAATATTTCATCAAAACCAGCTGAACTGGACTTTTTTGTGCTGGCTCTGAGAATTTTTCTGGGCTTTTTGTACCGTTGCTTTTTGTCCTTCGGGCTTTCTGGACTGGGTTTTGGGTTCAAAACTGGGCTAGACCGGGTCTAAATCTGGCCCAGGATGTGAAATAATATTTTGGTTCAAATTTGGATTTTAATTCAACGGACCCTCTGAATAGGCGCATTGGGCCTTTAATATGCTAGAATTTGGGCTTTTTCGGGCTTCAGCCCGTTCAAGGTTACTCTGGTTGATTGTGTGTGTTGATTTTGCAGTAAATGAAGGGATGAGCAGTAGAGCAATGCACAAAGCACTTGTTGAATCGGCAGCTCTGATCGGTGCAAGCGTGTTGCAGGTGTACCTACTCATACGTCTGTTTGAGCGGAAACTCGGGATGTCGAGAGTTTAATGTGTGATTGTGGAATGTTTTAACACCTTTTCATTTGTTACAAACTTTTGTTATGAGTTCTATATATACTAAATTAAATTAGCACTTCAAAAGGCATAATTACAATGGTTAATGTAGTGATATTGCGATAACCCTTATTCGGCCCAGTTTTTTGGCCTCCAGCTCACCCCGGTTTGACCCGATTGTACTTCTTTTAAAACTTGAAATGACATTATGTACGGCAGTGTTGTAGTAACCGCTAGTCGGGCAATGGGGTGGAGACTAGCTATTAATCGGGGATTGATTTGAATTAATTGTGATTAATCGACGATTAATCGAGATTAGTCGGCACCTAGTCAGGATTTTTACAACCATGTTTTACGATATGCTCTTAGGCTAAAGTTGGGTGAGATTTTGAAGGAAAAAAAGTCACTTTGTTTCAAGCTTAACAAAGTTAAATACTAGTTAAGTTATGTTTTACCAATGATCTCTAGATCAAGTGGTGGAAGGTTTGCATTTCTCTTGAGAGATTGGTGGGCAGTGATAGGAGACCCAGCGAAACCTGGGTTTGATCCTTGAGCCAAACGGATTTTACCAGTAATTCCACCGTCGTGCCTACGGGCGGATGGGTTACCAGTTTTTCCAGTAGGTGTCCCGAGAGTGCTTGGGATTGATTCTGTTGGCCGTTAAAAAAAAAGGACAAAGCTATAAAAAGATTCTTTGTAGAATATTGGACAGCTATATCACTAAGGAAAGTGACTTGTACATAACTATCACAATTTTGTACACATATTTTGGTCACTTTTAACCTCACATGGTTAGAATAGCGACATATCATAAGCTCCACAAATACTTTTGTTTTATTTTTTGGAAATGACGAAAATGGACTTGTAACAATAAGATTATCTATAGAAAATTCACGTGTGTGATAATTGGTAAAGACCTAAAGATGCCCTTGATTTTTTAAACGGCAAATTTGAATCACTGATAGACTACTGGAGTATCATCGTGTCATTAGCAGAACCACCCGATCATATTCATCCCCAACTAGACTATAATGTCATCTCAACTAGGCAAATTTGTATCACCGACAGACCCTGGTTTTTTTTATTTGATATATATGTTACTAGCTTTTTCGGCAATGGCCCCAATTAATAACATGTGGGACAAAATTAAAGATACATGGTTGGAGAGGTTTATCTCATCCCTCCTCAATCAAAGGTTGCGGGTTCAAACATCTCACGTAATCTTTATTGTTTCCTTTTCGCTTTGGCCCATAAAGACCTCCCTCATGAACCGTCAAAGATAGGTATGGACTTAAACGAGATGGATCAATCAGGCATGTTATGAATTGTTACATGTTCTAGCCACTATTGGATAGTGCGTTTGACCAATATCGGCTCTAAATAAGGTGGATTAATCGGGCTTGTTGTCAGGGGCGAAGGTTAGAAAAGGCCGGGGGGCCCCGACCTCCCGAACTTTTCGCTCAGTAGTGTTATATGTGTAGCTTTCGTATAGAATTTTTTTGGTATATACGTCTTCGACCCTCTGTTCTATAGAAATTTTTGGGTATATACGTTTTCGACCCCCTCCCTGGTCGGAAATCTCAAGCTTCGCCACTTACATGTTAGAGCCACTAATGGGTCATCTCAAATAAGTTGGTTTTAGCCTTTTAGGTCCTCTCTCAAATAAGCCACTAATGGTCCTCTTTTCATGAAAAATTCAAATAACCATATAATATCCATTTGAGTTCGACACGGCCCGAATCAAAAACATGTGAATCGAGTTGATACGCATAAAAACGAAACTTATTTCTAAAAAAGTGTTAATATAAAATCATGTTCATACGCATTATAAAAATATATAAATAAAAAAAAACCTATAAGAACCACACAAACATACAAATTAAGGGTGTTTAAAAACTGTTAAAACCAATCGAAGAGTCTGGGCGAAAGCAAGTCAGGCAGTTTGAGATCCAGACGGTTCGGTTTACCTATGATTTTCCCGATTTTGACAATCTAACTATTCATTTTAAACTTAGAACCAATCATTTAAAGAACTAACAAGTTTATTATAAAGCTAGTAATGTGTATGTATTATGTATTATAAACATAAATCAACTTTGTCATGACGGTTTTTTGATCTGATGGTTTAATAGTTTGATTTAAAACTTTAAAAGTTTGGATGAACCGAGCCGTGTAGGGGCGGATCTACCCTTCAAGAAGAGTAACCTCCGTTACCGCTTGACGCTCCAGTGGTAATGTAAATTTTGGAAAAATTTAACGTTTTTTTTGTTTTCGTTACCTCTTTTCTTTGAAACGTTGCCCTTATAATAATTTTCTAGATCTGTCACTTGAGCCGTGAAGGTATCCGGTACAAACACACATACATTTGTAATGATATGTCACTAACAGAGAACCTATTAATATTCCATTTTGTTATACATGTATATTTAAATTAATAATTAATGGCAAATGTTTTTAAAAAGGCTCAAACTATCTACACACTTGGTGTGTAGATAGTCATATCAAAAAGTGGTTTTTTGTCTTATATGCACACCCTGCAATGTCGAGCTGTGGTCAAAGCGCGGCGTTTTGGTCCGGTTAACCAGACAAAGACTGACGGATCTGTTGATTGGACCAAAACGCCGAGCTTTGGCTGCGTTTTGGTCCGGTCAACCAGACAAAAGACTGACCGGGTGTCTGGTTGACAGGACAAAAACGCGGCCAAAGCTCGGCGTTTTGGTCCGGTCAACGGACCCGTCAGACACCCGTCAGTCTTTGTCTGGTTGACTGGACCAAAATGCCGCGATTTGGCCACAACTCGATACTGCAGTGTATGCATATAAAACAAAAACCACTTTTTTGGTGTGCATATAGGCACAATGGTGTGCCAATAGGTACACCCTTTAAAAAATATATATATAAAATAAGAATGATGGTAAACGGCTGCTAGTCTTTTTAATTTGTTTTTATCGATGACCGTAGTGAAGTGATGTCCCCTACCTGCCCCAGGCGTACGTTAGAATTATTCTCGTCAATAATAATGGCTGCCAAAATTTCAAAAGACAATTAGAAGGTTTCTTCTTTTGGTCGTCTTCCATGTACGATTGCAAACTGTTCAAACTTCCATATTTGTAAAGTCTAGATATGTTAGTAACTTTGATTATTGAATAAAAGTGTGATGTGGTTAGGTCAAAACTTGTGTAAGGGGTTGTTTGTTTACCTCTTAACGAGACTCTTAATGATTCAGACCTCTTACTGGTTCAGCATTTAATGGTTCAAACTGTTTGTTTCATGAGAGTCTGAATGGTTTAGACATTTGTCTCTGAATGGTTAAGCATTATACAAAGTCTGAATGGTTAAGACCTCTAATCTGAATTGGTCAGTGACATTTGCATCTAGACGGTTAAACATTATACAGACTCTTAATGGTTCAGACCTCTTACTGGTTCAGCACTTAATGGCTCAGACATCTTACTAGTTCAGCACCTAACTATTCAGATATTGCCAAACAGCCCCTAAGTTTGAAATGGTTTAGGTGAATTACTGAATTTAATTCATCCTAGTGTCGGAACTTAAATGGAAACTCGGTATGGATCAGATTATAAAAATTCGAATCGGTGGGGAGCGGACTCTTAAAAAAACTAATATTTTACACTAAAAAACAATTTTTTGGTAAAATTAATACTATGCGCGAAAAATCGGCGGGGGTCGGGCCACCCCAGGCCTCGAATATCCTCCACCCATTCAGCCTTTGTAAGTGCAAAATCAATATGTTAACGTCATACTTAATACCGTAGAGCATTCATATCCCATCCCTCATCTTCAACAATATTATTTGAACTAAAAATCTCTATCACTTTTTAAAAACCTCATGGATGACATTTCTCAATTTTATCTTTATTTAATTATATAATACTTCTTTTATTTTATTTTTTATTATATTTCTCATTCTTTCACTCACATCCACCCATAAAGAGGTCAGCTTGCGGTGGGGGCGGGGCCCGATCGAACATCGCGTTCCCAGGGGCGTGGTTGACGGGAGATTGTCTTTGACAAGCTCTCGGTGACCTAAGGTCAGTATATAGAAAGTCACCTTCAAAAAAAAAGCATCCACCCATAAAGAAAATACAGATGATTAATAGTAAGAAACAAATTTGGGGGCTTAGTTTGCTTTACCTTAAAAATATTGAGGATGGGGTGGGGAATGAGGTGTATAGGTGTTTTCTTTGTTTATTGTTATTTTTCCTCGAATTTAAGAATTGAGATAGGGATGAGGGATGAAATGCGAATCTATGTTCTCCAGTTTTATTTAACAAAGGAAAAGAAAGGATTTGGAATGATGTAAAACAAAGTCGTGTTCCAAATGTTAGACCAGTTTGAGACCGTCGGTACATGAGTTTATTAGTTTTGGGTTTGCTTTGTAATAGTTTGATAGTTAGAATGACTAAACATGTAATTCTTGTAAACTTTATCGGGGCGTATTTATGTTCCCAGCGTATTTATTAAATACGTTGGGAAGCCTGATCTTATATATATGAAGGCAATGAAGCCCTTAGCCTCCAAATTTCTTGGACTAATGCATTTTGGTGTTCATCTTGTGTTTGTACAAAGATCAAGTTCAACAGATTAGTACAATCTATTGAATGATCAACTACTGATACAACGATACAACCACAGAGATCACAAGACGTCTTAACAACAAAGAACTATACACAGAGATCAACAACAAGATGAACAAAATACATAGAAAGAACAAAGAAACCCTAGAAAATATCTCGCAGCAGACTGAAGCCCTTCACTCTCTCTCTTCCTTATATACTGGAATCAGAACATGTTACACTTTAGTCCTCCGAAAGTTCCAGTCCCGGCCTTGAACTATATTCTCTGTACAATAACCACCTCAAACATACACAATCAGTTACAACTATAATTGTCACACCCCAACCGATGGCGGAAACATCAGGGCATGGCACTGAGCGAAACAAATTGTCCAGAAGTTTCCATAACAACTATAATTACCAATTATTTAAAGCAACACGTCCCATACCATGTCATAAAAGATAACATAATTATTACAGACAGATCTAGTCAAATTGTTCTGTTCCGACAACTCAGATTTCAAATACAGACAATTGTTTATTTGTTTCTAGACCTTTCCTAGCCTCGATTTCACAGCAAGTTAAGCAAATAAGCATCCTAAGCACCTGTCACATACGTTAAAGTAAAAGTCAATACACATAGTGTAAAGGTGAGCATACAAGTTTAATAAATATAATAGAGTTCGAAATCGTTACACATAACCAACACGTACACAGTGTAAAATGAGGCATGTTAGTTATCGACATGAACCTATCGATACCAATGACTGCGGGTTGACTGCCCAAGGCAGTTCGTAATACACACTCACCACTGTGAGCCATGTAACAAATTGTCCTTAACAACCCCTGAGTAAACAGGTGCTGAGTCTAAACAAATAGTACTATCGTTGCTAAGGCAGGTAGACAGCATTCCATGTGTAAACATAACAAACAAGCATTCATTAAGTCACGTATAACATGCGGTAATCGGTTAGCGTTTAAAGTATTACGTAGTGTGTTCGATGTGATTTAGAATAAGTAAAGTATGTAACACCCAAAAGTGCGTAAAGAAAAAAGGGATTGAGTATACTCATAGTGATTGATGGATTGAAAGGAGCGATAGAGAGTAAGGTTAGCCTGGACAGATTGATAGCATAACGATAAGCGATGCGTAAAACGAAGCAAGTGTCAGTGGGTCGAACAGCAGTCCTATCGGATGGCAATCCGATCGGGTAGCCAGTCGATCGGGTGACAATCCGCTCGGATGGTCATCCGATCGGGTGACCTTTCGAGTGGATTGTTACTTCATTTGGGAAAGATGTGTTTTTGTATGATGGCTTGTCTTTTGAAGTTTTCGTTGTAGCATTTTGAAAACAGATCTCTACCTTTCAGGTCGGTCAATCGGACGGTAGTCCGATCGGACAACAATCTGATTGGCGAGTCTTCTCAAATTGAGAACAAATTCACAGCAGGAAGGTCACTCGATCGGATGGCAATCCGATCGGGTGGCAACCCTTGCACATTGAACATGTTGGAAATTGCTTAAGTATTGAAGTTTCAAAACATCACATGGTCGGATGGTCGGTCGATCGGGTAGCAACCCGATCGGACGGCGATCCGTTCGGTGTTCCAAAACTCTTGAAGTTTGAAATAGAAGTTAAGTGTGGGGCCAAGGTGCAAGCCGATCGGGTGGCAACCAGATCGGGTGACAATCCGATCGGACAGTAGTACGATCGGGCGACACTCCAACCTGGTCGGCCTGATCGTCTTCTTCCTTGGTCATTTTAATAGTTTGTCGTTTTATCGAGATGATTCGATAACGTATTAGACAACAGAAACCTCGTCACGACTTAGTAACCTGATCGGGCAAGAATCACCCAAATCCGACCAGTTAACTGTCCGAGACGGTGTTCCATGTTTAACCCGAAATTGGTAATCTCGTGGATAGAATCCAGATCTTGAACCAACACAACCACAAGGATGAGTAGAAGATCATGACAAGCTCCGATTCTATCGGTTTTGAGTGCAATGAGTGTAAAAGAGTTGAAAGAAAGTTGGAAAACCATCTTTCAATCATTTTCACCTTTATTATGTTTAGATCTATGAATGATCTTTGTTTATTTATGTGGAAATCGTTCAGATCTAAGTTGTTCTTGAAGGATTGAAGCCAAATCATGAAGTTCATAAGAACAACATGATGACATCATCCTAGAACACCTCAAATCTAGTGTAGGATCGAGATTCGACCTATACGAGTCTATCAGAAGAGTTCTAATCCAAATCAAAGGCGGAATTCAGTGATTCGGACTTGATTACAACTTAATTCACACACAGATTCACTTATAATGTCTTGTTATATTGATTTGAAAGCGTTACAGATCAAACGACACTTCAGCAGCACTTCGGCTCTGGAATCAGCAACTGTTACAAATGAAATGACAAGACCCATATATATAGGAGTGCCATTTCGCACGAAATGGATCTAGTCCATTTCGTACGAAATGGCCATTTCGCACGAAATGGATCTAGTCCATTTCGTACGAAATGGCCATTTCGTGTGAAGTGACTATTTCATCCCATTTTCCTATTTTCCTCGTACAACGTGTCTAGATCTATCATTTTTATTACAAGACTCGATAGAAGATGAAGTCGACAGACATATGCACCAACAGACGCCCCCTTGGATGTTGACGAAATCTTCAGTGTCGAGTCTTCAGTATGATAAGTCCTTCTGTCTTGATCAGTCTTCTCGTGCTTTCCAAAGTATCTGACAATTGTAAGCTTCCATCAAACTCTTCTCTTCCTTTTCAGCATCAGCATCTAACCTTTCCCTTGGATGTTGATCTAATCTTCAATCCCCTCTTTTTCTCACACATTAGCATTAACAGCTTGCTTGGACTGCAGGATTTGAAACTGGCTCTACTGTCTTCAGACTCCCCAGACTCCCCCCTTAATTGTTCCAGGATCGCAATCTATCATAGCTTTTGCTCTAGGATCATATCCTGGCTCAAACTCTGCTCAGTCTTTATGCGAAAAGTCTTCAGAAATCGAAACTTGGCGAACCTGCACATCCTCTACCCAAAACATAAGTTTCACAATTATTTAAGATTTAACAAAATTTTAGAATCTTTGCTAACCACTTGTAATTGTAACATTCAAGTTTGGTGTCAACTGAATGAACCATTTAATCATTTCAAAATCAAATCTAATTTCATACACACTCTCCCAACCTGTTGTTCATCATGTTTAGCACTCGGAATTTTGAAAATCAGCTTTTCAACATCAGTTGTCAAAAAATAATATTAAATCAAATCTTTTTGGACTTTTCAAAATTTTATGCTAAAACACACTTAAAATCTTTTTTGATTTTATTTTTAATGAAACAGTAAAGAAATATTTACAGACAATATTTTTTGTGAGTTTGTGTAAGAGGATCATATCAGTTTTTGACAAATCACTAGCACCATTAAGCTTTAAACATTTTAAGTTCTAACCGATTCACATAGATTGTCAGTTTACTGATCCACTTAAATTTTCACACAAAGTTCATCTGTTTCGAGATACAAGAATTAGTGTTTTAAGCACTTAAACTTATTCGCGTGTACCACCTCAGAATATACTCCCGTATCCAGACTCCTATATTTAGTCTTACAGGTGAATGTACACTAATGATATCTGTAAGGGGTTAAATGCGAGACCATGAGAGCTCAGGCTATTGCTTCCGCAAAATCAGAGAGATGATGGTTCGACTTTAGGTGGGTCCCCCTTGGGGATCTTCTTTTCAACAGCACATGATTAGCATTTTTCAATGTTTCATCATTTTTTTATGCTGAGGGTGGGCTTTATGAATAAAGCTGTGCAAAGTATTATACGAGGACTAGGCTATTGTTCCCGCAAAATCAGAAGTCCTGGTATAATACTACAGATATCACCACGCACAAAGACCTAGTATGTCAGAAATAGAAAGTCCTTCAAACAAGATTTCAGGGGTTACCTATATATCCGAGAGATGTTCCCCACGAAATAAGTAAGTATTTGAATTTAGGTTTATATCCCGAACACAATATACTGAGCGTACGAAAACCTACTGGCATATCATCAGTGAGACCGTTTATCACATTTGACATTCCAAATCTTTAGCATGTTGTGATAGTCCACTGATGTACTATCATTTCCTCTTTTTCACAACAAAACTCTTTTTCATTTTCTCATGTTTTTGTTGTTTTTCAAATATTTTTCAATTCAAAATGAGTTTTGTGCTTTTTCAAATTTTCTAATGTTTTTGGATTTTCTGAAAATTCTTACTCCCCCTAAAATTCAAAACCATTTAAAGAAAATTTGACAAACCGATGTGATTTGCTTTAATTCGCCATCCACTTGGCATAAACAATCAGAACTCCCCCTGACAACAAACTATTTTCCCATTATGATTTCAAAACACTTAAGTTTGTTTTAATCAAATGGTTTTTCCGGAAAATTAGTTTTGTTGGGGTTTCATCACATTGTCTTTCAACCACTTGTAAAATCTAACATTTGCATATTTTTCACAAAAACATTTTCAAGAATGATGCCGATTCATGCTCCACGATTACCAACTTGGGAGCTCCGGCAAGTCAGGATTTTAAGTAGAGAATGCTGTCACCCAAGCCTGACCAGTCTTGGTTGATTGTGAGTCATCTTCACTCCACCATCTTTTTGATTTATAAAACTCTTTCACGCCCTTTACCTTCCCGTTAACCATCTTCCCAAAAATATGTTTTACTTTTCCATTAAACACCTTTTCAACATCAAATTCTTCCTTACCAGAGAAGAATTGATCTGAGATTTCAATCTTTCCAACTTTTAACTTCAAGTTTTCTTTTGACAATGGCGGAAAGTTTTCATCGTTCATTTCTGGAACGGAATTCTTATCACTTGACACAACAGATGACTCCTCTGACTTTGACGAGTCAGATTCATTGTCAGAACTTTCTGAATTTTTAACAACCCATTTTTGTTTGTTCAAATCGACTTTTCTTTTGTAAAAACGTTTCGAACTTTCACCAATTTCGAAAGTCGAATTTTTGAACCTTTTAATTTTTTCTGTTGGTTGTTCTGTTTTATCCACACATTTCTTTTTCAAATTTGAGTTAGTAGTAACTCCCTGTTTTGTATAAGTGGACTTTGGGCAATTCCAAGCAATGTGTCAAACTTCTTGACATTTGAAACAAGTTCTTCTGTCAACTCTTGGTGTAAAATTTTTCAAAACATTCTTTTTCTTTTCTACGAGAAACTCTTGATTTGACTGTTTCCTGAGCAGTTTCTCCTTCTCTTCCTCTGAACTTGTACCTGAAACAAATTTAGTTTTTGGTTTATAAATTTTCTCATTTTTATATTTTTTGGAGGAATAAAGCCTAAACCTTTCTTTTTGAAATTACTGTTATGGTTTGGTTTCTGTTGAAAACCTGAACCATAATTGTAACCTTTTTTCTTGTTCAATCTTTGTTGAACTCTTGAAGTGTATTTTTTAGGTTTTTCAGTAAGATTTACATCTTTTATTTTAGAAATATTAATTTCTGTTTATTTGAAAACCTGTTTGATCATTTCAGTTTTGACACTTCTTATTGGAAATTCTTCATCAGAAAATAATTTGTCCGAATCATTCAAAGTATATGCCACTTTGATTGGTTCATCATTCAAATTATTTTTTGATAACAAAAATTCTTTATTGTAAACCCGTTTGACCAGTGAACTTGGACTCTTGTCTGATGAACTCGAACTTTCAGATTTAGACTCCGACTTTGACTCTTCATCCATATCCAACACCTGATCGACCACTTTCTTTAACAACTCAGACTCATGATCAGTGTCAGACGCTGTGAATGTGAAGTCAATGTTGTCTGGTAATTCATCAATGGTTTCAGACTTTAACTTTATATTGACTGCCTTTTTTAATTGTTCCGCATTTGGTTTTCTGGGAGAATAACTTTCCCAGATCGGAGGCGAACACTTGTTATAATTTGCACTTTGTTTCTTACCGGTATCCTTATCTTCCGTCTTTTTATCTTGAAATGCTTCAAAACCTGCAACAGTTGGATAAATTCTATCAATCAAATAATCAGAACTTGAATAACTTTGCAGCAATCGTCTGATTCTTTCATTCTCAATCTTTTCAGTCTTCAACTCCTGCTTCAGATTTGCACAATCTTCAATATACTCATTGATGACCTTCTGCTTAGTCATTAATGTTGAACTCATCATCGTTTCAGCAGCTCCCATTTCTAGGTTTGTCTTGTTCAAACTATCAACCGTTCTGTTCAGCACATCATATGATTCTTTTACATACTTTACATCAAACAACAATTTTTCTTTCAACTCTTCTAGCTCACTATACTTCTTGTCTTTCTCCTCACAATCTTTGCACGGTTCCAAACATTTTAGACAAGGTTTAGTGACCTCGAGAATCTTTTCAACTTCAACTATCTTTTCAACTTCGACAATCTTTTCAACTTCAACGATTTTTTCAACTTTGACTATTTTTTCAACTTCGACTATTTTCTCCACCACCTTCTCTATCACATTCTGTTCTTCATCAAATTCTATTTTTACTTCACTCTCTTCAACTTCGGCTTTCTCTGTTGGTTTTTCTTCAACTTTTGTTTTCTCAGCTTCCAATTTTGCCTTTTCTTCAGCTATCCTTTTTGCTTCCAGTTCTCTCTTCAATCTAGCAGCCTTTTTCTCATTCAACATCTCGATCTTATCTGCAAAAAACAAATTAAAACAGAATGAGTCTAAACTTTTTCTAGCATTATTAATGTACTCTTCCTCATCATCAGTGTCTTCATCACTTTCTGATGATTTGAAAATCTTCACTCTTTTTGGCTTAGATTTGACTGCTTCTTCTTCCAAGATTTAAGCAACAAAGGCTGTATCATCCGAAACGTATTTGTCCCAGCTAAATCCTTCTGCCAATCTTTCATCATCTTGATTTACTAGATAAGCTTTCTTCTTTCCATCTTCAATAGCACGGGGTGATGAAGATTGTTGAGCAATCTGATGATAAATCGCTTTTCGATGATAATCGTTGTTTCCAAACGGATCTTGTCTTCCGGTTGCTTCTCTGTTTGTACACTCTCGTTTATAATGCCCCTTTTCTCGGCAACGAAAAAAAGTAACCTTTGATTTATCAAACCCTAACGGAGATGTAGCAGCATCACGAAGATCATCTCTACCGGTGATTTGTTTGAATTTTTCTGCTCTTCTTACTGCACTGGCTAAACACCACCTGAGGTCCATCAACTCAAGTTCCTCAGAATCAATCTGGTCATAATCCTCTTTGGTGAGCATCGGATTTCCAATTCTTCCAGAAACTAAGCTTTCATAAGACTCTAACATAGTAACAAGTGATGCCATATGTTGCTTAGCTATTTCTGGAGAGAGATTTTGACCATTTTGTATGTTTAATGTCACATTGCATTGCAGATTTGTTGAACTTTGTCGTTGAGAACTTGGTGTTGAGAAATTCAGATCAAAACTTGAATACGGTGACGAATATCCACCACTCTGAGTTGTAGTGCTAACATTTGTTCCGGAAGTACCATCAGCACTAAACGCAGTCTGAATTTTCGGACTCGGAGTATTCTCAACTCTGCTTCCTCAATAGTATAAACTATCATCTTGTTGAGCATTTGGATTATTCATGATAGCGGTTTTCTGAAAATCCAATTCATGTTCTTCGATCTTCTGAATGAACTTACACAAATTCATGCTTTCAGATTTTCTCATATGTTTTAAGATCAACAGATAAGTTCCCCATTTATCTTGTGGTAATGCATCAGATATCTTATCAACCCAATCATCATCTTCCTTTTTGATCTCTAATCTCTTCATTTCCTGGACAAGATGACAATATCTATCGATAGTCTTCTTAGTCGTTTCACCTTTATAAGCTGTAAACATATCAAAAGATTTCTTTAGTAATGTACATTTATTTTTTATCATATCAGCACTTCCCTTAAACTTTTGAAGCAATGCCAACCAAATTGATCTAGCAGTGTCCTCATGTTGAAGCAAAACAAAGATATTTTCTTTTACCGCTTGCTGAAGAATGCTAATCATCATTTTCTTACTGGTGTATTTTAACTTCTCACTCGCTGAATAGTCACTTAAAGGTTTTTCGTTACCACGGTCATCTTTTGGTTTAACGTAATCTTTGTCTAATGAAACCCATGCATCAAACTTATAAGCTTGCACACATGTTTCAAAACGGTTTTGCCATCCTTTAAAATCCTCGATGTACATAATCTTTGGAGGCTTTTGAGACGTTCCCGTTTCATTTTCGATTTCAACAGTTTCGGCAACTGTAATTGGAGCAACTGGAGCGGTAGCAAACGCATTGTAAAACTCTTCTTCCATGTTTCGATGTTGAAAGTTCACAAATTCACAATGTTCAAGCGAATTGGAGGTTCAAACGAACTGGGATCTCAAACAAACTGGAGCTTTGATGCGAATAGACTTTGGTGCGAAATGGACCTTTGGTGCGAAATGAACCTTTGGCGCGAAATGGACCTTTAGCGCGAAATGGACCTTTGGTGCGAAATGAACCTTTGGTGCGAAATGAACCTTTGGTGCGAAATGGAGTCTATTACGTGCGAAATGGATGTTCCAAGGTTCAATTCGTGCGAAATGGGATACTTAGGGTTCAATTCGTGCGTAATGGTCCTCTGAAATACCAACTCGTGCGAAATGGAAGTCTGATTCACACGAAATGGACCATTTCGTACAAAATGATGATGATGTCACACGATCGGGCAAATTTTTGTCAAATTGATCAAGTTTTAGGTCGATTTTAGGTCTAATTCTTTCAAGGATTGATTAAAACTATGTTTCGCACGTTATATGAAGAAATCAGACCATTTTAACCGTGAAATCTCTGTTAATTTTGAAAAATGTGAAGAAGAATGAGTAGAAGTCAGAAATTTAGATGAAAACAAGCTGAATCGGTATGAACTCTTCCTCCTGAGCTCTGATACCACTTGCAGGATCGAGATTCGACCTATACGAGTCTATCAGAAGAGTTCTAATCCAAATCAAAGGCGGAATTCAGTGATTCGGACTTGATTACAGCTTGATTCACACACAGATTCACTTATAATGTCTTGTTATATTGATTTAAAAGCGTTACAGATCAAACGACACTTCAGCAACACTTCGGCTCTGGAATCAGCAACTGTTACAAATGAAATGACAAGACCCATATATATAGGAGTGCCATTTCGCACGAAATAGCCACATGCCAGTTCGCACGAAATGGCCATTTCGTGTGAAGTGACTATTTAATCCCATTTTCCTATTTTCCTCGTACAACGTGTCTAGATCTATCATTTCTATTACAAGACTCGATACAAGATGAAGTCGACAGACATATGCACCAACATCTAGCAATTTCACGGTTAAAAGTTAAGATTCAAAAGATAGGAAGGCGTAGGAGTGCGTGTTGATCAAGAAAGTACAAGATTTATGTGGAAAACTTACAAGAATCACGAGAAATCTGTAGAAAAGTGGGCAAGAACGCTGGTCGGACGAGAGGTGCCGAAAATGGTAAGTTTGTGATGTTGACAGGGGGTATTTATAGGCTTACCATAAAAGGAAAGCGGGAGGAGAGGCTGGTCGATCGGGTACCTCGATCGGGTGGCAGCTCGGTCGGCTGGCCACTCGATTGGAGGGCACGGCGCGATGAGTTTTGCTGTTTCGATTGCGATTGCGAGCGTTGCGACACGATAGAGTTTCCTAGTCAAATTACTTTTAATCCCAACTACTATATCAACATACAATCATCCTTATTTCATATTCATTTAGCGTTTGCGATTCGATTGCGAGTGAGTTTCGACTGCGATTCGATTAATCACCACACATAAACATAATTAAACATGTACAAGTAACACATAAGGCACACACACACATAGAACAATATCCAGAACGCGTAATTCGAGTTGCGAGTGCGATTACGATAACGAAAAAGCGATAAAACATGCGATAAATATCGAATGAACCTCGATTATCAATAAGTACTTCACATAATACAACTAATCGTAAAGCATAAAATAGGCTAACTACAAGTCAAAGAAGTCAAAACATGAATTGAGCAATGAGTGACAGATCCCAATTAGCAATCTTGTCTCCCTTTGATTTCAATCTTGACTTTGACTTCCGAAACACGGGGTGTTACAATAATAAGCCCAACTGTATGATGTATGAACTATACAAAATATGTAACAACATATTTTTAACAGTACCGGTACCGAATTTACCGGTCCGGTACCGGTGTTTTACCCGTAAATACCGGTACTGTACCAGTACCGAAAAACGAGGAAAGTGGGTACCGGTACCGAATATACCCGGTATGGTTCGGTACCGGTACCCGATACCAAATGCTCATCCCTATCCACAACGCACTGCGTTTTAAAAGATTTATCTTCTCATACAATTTCTCTCGTCAATATCAATGGTTACAAACAAGTTAATGAAATATGTGGTTTTTTGTAAAAAAAAGACAAATCAGATTCTTCACAACGTTTTGCGTTTTAAAAAGGTTTATCTTCTCGAACAATTTCTCTCGTCATGATCAATGGTTCAGACAAGCTAATGTAATGTGTGGTGTTCTGTAAAAGAGAGATATATCGGATTCTCTTCCCAAACAATTACCAAACATTCACGAATATAAATGAACGAACAATATCTCTACTTATATTAAACCAAACGAATTTTCAAACACAACAATTTACAAACTCTTTACTAAACATTTGGTTTCTTTTGCTTTCATTTCTACCTACACCTACTCACCCCATTGGTCTTAGCAAAAGGACCAGAACACGCATCATTTCACTCTTTTTTCTAGATAAATGGCTATGCGTTTTTTTTAACGACAAGAAACGATTTGCCAACCATCGTGACACCAGGTGTTGTGGCCAAGACCGACTATTAGACCGCCGCCAGCCCCTTGGCTCTCCCAGATGCGTGGAAACCCGACTTCCACCCGCTCGAACGCACGACAGATGAATAATCGGTAAAGCCGGAGGGAGTGAGATTCAAACCTGAGTCATAAAGAATACTAACTCTTTCCCCAACTACCGTCCTAGGCGTTATTCAAATGTGTCTTTTCATAGACCGTAGTGTAGAGGTGTTCCCTTGTCCATAATGGCTACAGACAGACAGACCCACAGACAAGCAGCTATCTTTGAACTTTTTTTTTTTTATTATTTAATTTTTTCAACGGAAAAACAAGCATATGTAATGTGGGTGTTTGGCTTTCCTTTTTTTATCAACTTCTGACTTATTTTTGAAGGAAAAGGACTTTTAAAAGTGTTTGGCTTTCCGTTTTTCATGGCAAAAGTCCTTTTAAGTTTCCAGAAGTCAGGATTTCTGACTTTTTTTTTGCAAAAGTCCTTTTCAAGAAGTTGAAAAGAAGGAAAGCCAAACATGCCCAATGTGTGGTTTTCTCTTCACGACGCATTACGATTTTGCACGCTTCTCTTCTCGTTGTAGTTTATCGTCGTTTACAGGTATTAATTTCATCTCTGATTGCCAACTGTTCAAACTTCTTTGTTTGTAAAATATATATGTATATGCATATTCAGTGTGATTTTAAGAGTTTGAATCTGTTGCTGATTTTATAGCACAAGTTTGAACAAGACTTGGAGTGTATGTTTCCTTGCTTGCTTGCTTGTATAAATTGAAATAGGTAAGCATGAAACAAAGGGTCAACGAAAGTCAAAAGGGCAGTTGACACTTATAATATAGAAATGAATTTGTAATATATCTTTGAATCGTGTAAAGATCACTTTCGTAGTGAATATTTTGATGCTACTCTTGCAAATTAAACCGAAGAGAAAACAATACCCAATTTGTAGATTGTGTTGTGAAAATGTGTACTAGAAATCGACTTAAAGACTTTACTTTCATAGTTGGGGGACCATCACAACAACATGTAAGGGGCTGTTTGTTTAGCTCTTAATGGTTCAGACCTCTTACTTCTTACCGGTTCAACACTTGACTGTTTGTTTCGCGAGCAGATGTGTGAATGATTCAGACATTTGCTTTTGAATGGTTAAGCATTATACTGTGTCTGAATGGTTAAGACCTCTAATCTGAATTGGTTAGACATTTGCATCTAAACGGTTAATCATTATACTGACTCTTAATGGTTCAGACCTCTTACTAGTTTAGCACTTAACCATTCAGAAGTTGTCAAACAACCCCTTCTTAGTAGGATTATTTGAATCCGTATAGGCCTATTCCCTAATCTTGTTGAAAGTACATGGAAATAGACATGATTGAAGTTCAAAAATCCATTTTAAGTTGGATATCTTGCTCTGTTGTTAGATTTACTGGATTTTACCTTTTTGTTCAATAGGCATCTAATATAGCAAGCCAACCAATTTTACATCATGTATGATGGACCAATCGACTAGCGAAAATGTTCAACGACTTCCTGCAATTGATGATGAGTTTGGAGGTGTTGTGGTGGAGATGAAGGAGCATATGGATTCTGATGTCTTTCGTACACTGCTGAAAGCTTCAATGTCACAGTGGAAATTGCAGGTTTTGTTCTATACATTTATACATAGTGGCAGTACTGAGATGTTTAATATATGGTGCATGGAACTTCTGCTGTATTTTATATTTTGGGGATTGTTGACTTTCATTTTTTCTAACTTTTTAGATGGTTTTGGCAGGGCAAGAAAGGCGTCTGGATTAAACTGCCAATTCATCTTTCGAATCTTGTTGACGCTGTAGTTAAGGTAGCTATCTCGTATTCTGTCTGGTGACTGCTGGATAAATTTATGGGTAGAAACTTGAGGGTGACAATTTCGACCCACTTACATATGAATTGAGTTGGGTTAAGTTTTATCTCAAACGGGTTAAATCGAACATTTAGCTAAAAGGTTAACAAATCAAATACTCAAATGGGCTGAACATGTTGAAAGTTACACAAAGTATTCTTTTAACGCATACAATTTCCTACATCAATTTATTCAAAGGTTTAGATTATTTGTGTAATATGACGCTTTGATTATTTGTAAAGAAAACTAAAAAACGGACATCAAAGTATTTGGAGGTCAAATAACCCATTTTAACCGGAACCTGTCATCCAACCTGCCCATCTTGCCACATGTAGTAGAAACTTATAACATATTTTATTAGGTAATACATGTTTTGAATATGGTAATTAGTTTGTTAATCGTTTTCATGAAGTTGATAATTTTACTTTGGTTTCTGAAACATTTCATATTTTGCAGGAGGGTTTTGAGTATCACCATGCGGAACCCAAATACCTGATGCTTCTCTGCTGGATTCCTAAAACTAATAATCCCATCCCTGCAAATGCTTCGCATATTGTACGCGTTGGTGCTATCGTCTTAAATGATAAGGGAGAGGTATATTTAACTTGCCATTACTTCCTGTAGATGGTCATGTATTTCTGAATTATTTTATTTTCTTTTTCCTTTTGTTTGCTTTGTTGTAAACTTTTAATTTTGTTTTTTCATATAAAAATCAAATAGTGCTCTCCAGTCGTTATTTCTTCTAGACCTTCACTTTTATTCATCTCTCTCCTAACTTCCTTATCTTACTTCACCCGTTCACCCTGTTTACATCTTTCTAAAGAACAAAAATGGTAATCTTACGAACGCAGACAAAGTTAAAAATTATACTAATTATCTGCACGTTTATAAATACCCGCACACATGCAAAAATATACAATCTCGTGCGTAAGGGATACATCCACTCAGAGAAGTACACACCCACATACATACCCACCTAAAGTAGTGAAATCTTGTGTGTGGATGATAACAACAAGATTTTTTGAGAAAGTTGCAAATTAACATTATATTTATGTGTGTGTGCATATGTATGAATTTGGATATATGTGTGTGCGCGCGTGGCGTATCTATGTGCACTATTGAAGCAAAAACTAACGTAACATTTTTTCCCAAACCAGAAAAGAAAGAGAGCTGAACATAGGTTTAACCATTTTGTGAACCCAAAATCTATGAACTTTTTTTCTAGATTAGCTGACTAGATTGTGTTTGTGTTTCTATAGATGCTTGTTGTCCAGGAGAAGATGGGGATATTACGGGGACTTTGGAAAATTTCTACTGGAACCGTTCACCAGGTGTATGTTTTAATGGAAATTTATTATTTTTCCAAGATGAGGTACATTTAAAAGTGGTAAAATTGGAGGTTTGGCTGATGAGTCAAATGAGAAATTTTGGTACGGGTCGAAATGGGCTGGGTCGATTTGATGTGATCATGTGAAACACCTTTTGTCCCGCCTCTAGTTTCTATAGAGAAATTGTTGAAGAAAACCTATGGAAAATTTTGCTGATCTCACACATATTTCCTGAAATATTGAATGATTAATCCTTGGAATTTTGAAACTTGATGAAATAGTTCTTTTTATTATGTTTAGGACTTTAGGGCTTTAATTATATAAAAACGTACCTTTTTGTTATTTTTTCTTTTCTAAAGTTGAAGGATTTAGTTATGCAAAAAAGGATTGTTTTTGTTAAAAATAATAACCAGGGACTTCTTCTTTAAGCTTTAAACTCAAGGGATATAATCTGGCAAAAATAAAGTTGAGGGACTTATGTGCAGATTCAACAGAATTCTGTATGGTTTTTTCAACAATTGTCCTTCATTTTAATAAACAATTGTCGATGCTATATGTTTGTTTTTATCTACACATAAAAAAGGTTATCACAAGTTGAGCTATTCTCTATAAAATGCAGATAAAAATAAACACATTATAACGGCACATTGAAATAAAATAGAACAATATATGTTTAAAGTTATAAAAGAAAATGATATAGTCAATTCATGAAGGCACGCCTGGTAGTTTTTACTTTGTAGGTGTAAATAGATCAACCCATATTATATAGTGTGTGTATATTATGATTAAATATATACTAAATTTTTTAAAAGAGCTATTTGTTTCGCTGTAAGATTTGAATAAATACTCTGGTTGACTTTCGACCTGTTTACATACCCAAATCGACCCGCTTAAAAGTAATTTGGTCGAAATTTCAATAAACTGATGAGAGTCTGTTCTGCAGGGTGAGGATATTACTGCAGGGGTGATTAGAGAAGTCAAAGAAGAGACTGGAGTAAGTGCTAAGCCTCTAACGTGCAATTAGATATGTCGTTTTTAGCCTTTTTATTGTGTTCTAACTGAAGTGTCTGATTATCTAACGTGTCTCAGATAGATACAGAGTTTGTTGAAGTACTAGCATTCAGGTATGCACATTTGAGCTTTATCTATCAATGACATTTGCTGCTGAGAAATAAAACAAAAATATAAAAGGGTTGACGCTTGACGATGATCCATGAGCATGGGATGGGGTTGGCGTGCATCCGAAGTGTCCAATTAGGAGGTCGAAATAAAACGATATAGTTGCAACGAAACAAATAGACATATTTACCCATTTGAGACTTCTACTACCATTTCGCAAAACCGCTCCTTTTTTCATCAAATCCATTTTACAAAATTAATTCTATCAATAATCATAATTTGCCCAAACACACATACATATTTACCCATCAGTATTTATTACACACATATTGAGTCAAGGGCCTTTTTATCATTGAAGCGTGAGAAAGCATTGGTTAACCAAATTTTAACTTTGATTGCTTGTGATCTCATGTATATATATAGGCACGTTTGTTACAGAATTGTTTATAAGTAGAGAATTGCGTGAACCGCATAAACACTTATACGGTTCGCTTTAAACGTAATGCATAAAGGCAGTTATATATCCTCTTACCCCCTCTTTGTAACCTATGTACAATTGTACGGTTATGTAATGAACGTGTCCATACACACACACACACAAAAATGTGTTACAGATTGTGACATCTTCGCTCAAAACTTAATATTCATGTGTGTGTGACTGATAGGAATCATGTTCTAGTTTCTAGTCTAAATGTCAATTGTCTATTTTAGGAGGGGGTGAGTGCAAATAATATAGTATAAGTATGAGTCAGTAATTACTTGGGGAGGGGGATAGGGATATACGTAAGTTTGTTAGGCTCTGTTTACAGAGAGAGGGCGTAGCCCTGGGAACACTTTGGTGTTAGTTATCGAGTCTGTAACATCTTCTTCGTATCAATTTAGTCTCGGTTTATGTTACTCCTTTCGATTTCAATTTCAATTGTTAGTAATCATAATCCTATCAGTGACCTTAATGCATACAATTTATTTGGATTGACAGTCAAGAGCACAAAGTGTTCTTTGGAAAATCAGAGGTATTATTCCTGTGCATGATGTGCCCGTTGTCGTTTGAGATCCAAATACAAGAAACAGAAATTGAAGCAGCCCGGGTACCTACTTGTGTTAATTTTACAAACTCCTGATAACATATAGAAGACATAAATATGTAATATATATCATCAACATCTAAATATCTGTCCCTTGAGATCACTAACGGCTATGCAGTGTCATAAAGAAAACAATGTAAGTGGCAAAATAGCCAGGTCGGGTGGGTTGGTTAATGCAGTGTCATCATCGGCTATGCAGTAACTAAACCCAACCCGTACTAAAAGTTACAGTTTTGAGTCAAGACTCTATTTAACTTATTAGACCGTTTTGACACATATATGTGGTCCGTCTATATTGTCATTTCTAAAAAAGTCATAATAGTTATCAGATGAAAGCGAAAAAAAAAACGTAATTTATGCCATAATTTCGACAGTGGATGCCATTGGAGGATTATGAAGCTCAACTTTCGGTTCAAGAACAAGTTTTAAGAAAGTACATTATCGAATTATGCAAAGCAAAAGTCGAGAGGAGATACTCTGGATTCTCTCCATCCCCGGTAACAACCGATTCAAACGGTAATCCGAGTTTTATTTATTTCAACAAAGAAGATCTAAATAAAAAAATATTAGATAATTCTGTAAATCAAGTGTAAATTATTCATCTAATTTCCTTGCTTGATTTGTACTTTTGTGTATAAAATAGCCCTAAAGGCATACTTTAATAAAATGCAATGTACCCTTCAGAATAATTTAATTTTCTATTAGATCTTTGTTGAAATAAATAAACTTTGGATTACCGATGATTCGGTAATCATCAGTGATCCAAGTTTTATTTATTTCAACAAAGAAGATATAAATAGAAAATTAAATAATTCTGAAAATCAATTGTAAATTATTCATTTAATTTCCTTGTTTGATTTGTAATTTGTGTATAAAGACCTAAGGGCATACTCTAATAAAATGCAGTGTACCTTTCAGTTTTACTTTTTTTTTTTTAAATTTAATGTAACATGTTTGGGAACACCTTGGAGTAACGGTAACCGGTAAGGTTGCTGCCATGTGACCTGGGGTCATGGATTCGACTGTTTGAGTCTTGGAAACAACCTCCTTTTTGTAAAGGCTCCTGTTTACGCCTGACATCTCCGGACCCGCGTGTAATGGACCCTCGTGCACTGGGTTTCCCCATTCTAATTTAATGCAACATGTTCATTGTTTCTTTTTATCAAAATGTGATATATGCTAGCAGTTCTTGTTTTTACAATTTATTTGTCAAAATATGACACTGGCTTTGAGAAATAGGTTGAGTTAAATTATCTTTGTATGTTTGATGGGTTCATTTGAATCAACCCGATTACCACCCACTGGTCGCCAACACAATGCCACCACCTACGAGTAAAAAATGAGTCGACTTTAATGAAACTTCCTGCGCACCACGACACCGCCTCTGCTGTCATCGCCGTTATAAAAACATACAAGTGAATCTAATTTGATTTTTTAAAAGACTTATTTCAACCTGAGTTAGAGGGTGTTTGTTTATTTTTTCAAAAGCTCTTCTTGTCCTCTTATGTCTGCGTCGCGCAGACGTTTGGGTCTGTAGACTATTTGTTTTCTCGAAGATTTTTCATTAAAAAACCTCTGCGCGTCCTCTTTTTGGTGCAGATGTGAGATGTCCTCTTTTTGGGTCTGCAGACTTTTTTCTTGCCCTAAATCTAAACACAGTGTTTCACAAACAAACCCTAGCACCTCTTCACCCCTTCTCCACCCCTTCTTCTCTACCCCTTCTCCTCAACCGTCGTCACCCTCCCACCGGAGCCACCCTCCCACCTCTGCGCGTGGTCACCACTGTCTACCTCGTCACGAGCCGCCACCTCTTCAACGTCAACAGCAGCTGCCACCTCTTCAACATCAACAGCAGTCGTCAATGTCAACATCCCACCAGATTCACATCCCACCGACATCAACGTCACCAGCGGCCACCACATCCCACCGGCCAATTGGTTACAGTTATATTGTTCAATTGGTGGTTAAAAGAAACAATTTGGTTTTTTGATGTATAAAAATGGTATCTTTGTAGTTCTTGACGATGAGTTTCTTGTATTGGTTTCAACTTTCTTTTGATTTAATGGGTTACAGTTGTATTGTTCAATTGATGTTTAAAAAGAACAATTTGGTTTCTGGTTTGTAATCTTTTGTTACTGGATCTTTTAATTGATGTTAAATTTGGTTGTTTGTTTAATGATTCTTTGAGTTTATTCAATTGGGGTTTCAATTCTTTGGTTTCTTGGAAGAAGTTTTATATTTGTGATGGTTTCTCATCATCAATTTTGTGGTTTAATGGTGAGAATTTGTGTTAACGTTTGTTTAATTTAATGCATGTGTGTGAGATCTTTGATATCTTGTTAGTGGGAAAGATTAATTTCAATGGGAATTTTTTATAATTTATTTCAACAGCCTGCAGAAGTTAAAAAACAAACAGTCTACTTCTAACAACTGCAGAGGTTTGGTCCACTTCTTCTGCTGCAGATGTGGTCCGCAAAAGAGAGAAAAAGGTTGGCATTAATTATCCAAATCATTAATTACCTAATATTTCTATTTTATTTTTTAATTATTAAATACAATCATTAGCTTTTAACTTTTATATTATTTTTTAAGTGAACATAAAGTATTTTTTATACAATCCAACTTTTATGTAGTGGGTTTTCTTAATCTTTGTTATAACACACAGACTTGATAAATGTTTTTGAATAAATTATTCAACTTTTAAACTAATCAAGTTGAATAAAAAGTGGCCTGAAATGTGTAAAATGTTAAAAGACAACAGTTTATCATATAAATGTTTTAGTTTTTTTAATTTAAGATGGTTAATATATAAAGCTATGGTGTTTCGCATCAGCAAAAACAATTCTAAATGACATTTATAAAGCTATGGTGCTTTGAAAAAAAAAAGAGATAAATGTCTTTATTAATTATAAAACATATATGAAACAACATTAGCACGTCTGTGGCTGGATGGGAGACAATGTATGGGTGGTGTCTAAAATTATATACCCAACTTTAGGGTATGGCGCTTGGGTTGGGGCGTGGGTTGGCTGAAAACGCCCAAGCCACCACCCCGGGGGCTTGGGTTTGGGCGTGGCCCCATTGGCTTGGGTTTGAAGCCGGGCGTGGGGCGGGCTAGTAAGGTGACATGGCGGGCTCTCAATGGCCAAACCAAACTCATGCCCCCAACCCAAGCCCCACCATACCCCATGGGCGTGGGTTTTGGTGGTGGGGGGGCTCCCATTCCAGGTGTCAACAAATGCCCCAACCCAAGCCCTAACCCAAGCCCCCCATACCCCACGGCCTTATCGTCGTGAAAGTGGTTTTGTCGATCTAGGTGATTAATTGTTTTAATGTTTGCACGTTTACTTTTTTATTAGAGACTCGTTATTTATAATGAATTTTCCACTTTCGTGTTTATAATAAAGTGTCTTGATTATTTATTATTAATACTGTTATTAATACAAAATATAAAAAACTAATAAAAGTATTTTAAAATAAAATAATATAAAAAAACATAATTATTACTTTTGACTTTAGAATATAATAATGTATTAAAGTAGTTAATAATTACCATGTTTGACTAATTTGGTATATTTATCCATATCTTGGGTGTATTTATCACACCCCAAAAACAAACAACACCTTAATTTTGATCCGAACCAAAAAGTTCATATTTAAACACCCCCACACACACACTAAGGGCATGTTTGGATGGGCTTATTAGAGTTAAAAAGGACTTTTGGGAAAAGGACTTTTGGGAAAAGGACTTTTTGAAAAGGACTTTTTAAAAAAAGTGTTTGGATTAGCTTATTGGTGTAAAATGACTAAAATGGGCATTCTTTTAAATATAAGGGGGTAAAGAAGGGGTAATTTAGTAAATTCATTTTTGAAAAGTCACTTTTGGATCCAAAAGTCATGAAATCTTGGCTTTTCAAAATCTGATTTTCCTTCTTTGCAAAAAGCTATTTCCAAAAGTCCTTTTGGTCTATCCAAACACAAAAACAACTTATTGGCTTCTTGATAAGCCAATAAGCCAATAAGTTGTTTTGAGAAGCCCATCCAAACATGCCCTAAAAAGGCCCTAAGTCTTAAGTTATGTTTTAAACCGTTAAGCTGCTCTTGCTTTTCTATATTACCTAGATGTGTTCAAATTGTGCACCACTTGGCTTAGAAATCTCCTTGTAAGGAAAATGATGAAAGCGCGCCACATGTCGCCAAACCACACTGTCCAAGTGTGATTTCTATGTTATGCGCACCGTTCCATATGCTATTTCCTAGGTCATTTATGTACGTGTCTACCATCGGTGCATATTACATACACCTTCGAATATTAAATACATTGACAAAAAAAAGTTCCACTTTCATTGTCACCGAAGAAAAGAAATGTTGTGGTCACACTTCTCTTTCTTTATCATACTTTTAAACTTAAGTTTCATGGTGTCTAGTGGTGTTGCCTTACCCATCCGTTGTGAATACCCCTGCCAACAACCACCACCTTCGCAGCCGATATACGGTACACCGCCGCCACCGTCACCATCACCACCAAGCGAGCCGGTGTATGAATCCCCACCGCCACCGCCACCACCACCGTCACCAAGTGGACCTATGTATGACCCCTATACCCCACCTACTAAACCTTCATGTGCACCACCGCCGCCGCCAGCACCGCTGTCGCCCACCGGTCCATCATACGGAGTGCCGCCGCTGTTACTTCCGGGGAACTGTCAACCATCTATGCAAAACTGTGCTTACCCTCCTCCCATTGCAAATGTCTATCAACCTGTGGATTCTGCATCATATTTGCCCATCAATTGCTTGCTTGTTTTGGTTTTAATGTTACTTTCTTTTCTTCACTTCTAGTTTAATTTGGTTTATTTGTCACAACTTTATGTTTAGTAACTTTAGTTTGGTTTTGTTTTGTATTTAACATTCCTATATATCTATACAATAAATAGGTAACCGGTTGTGTCACATATCATCTGTGTTACGATTCTTTTTCTTGGTTAATATTCAATACCTGTTTCTTTATTAATATTTTACTAGCATGTATTATACAAAATTACAAATTATTTCATATTTTTTATTCAGCTCGTCCAATACACGAGTTTCTAAACATGAATTAAAGTAGTAGTTAGTTGTACTGTACAAGTGACCGATGCAGAGTGGAGTTTTGGTTTATTTGGATAGCTACATTGGCGGTGGAGTCAAGAGGTGCATGAAGTCCATATGGTACGTTACGTGTTTGATATATCTTATCTTATTTTATATGCTTTCTATTTTATATAAAAAATAATAGAGTAAACTGCCATTTTGGTCCCTGTGGTTTGGGCACTTTTGCCATTTTAGTCCAAATCTCAAACTTTTTAAATCTGGGTCCCTGTGGTTTCACTTTTATTGCCATTTTAGTCCAATATTAAGAGTAAACTGCCATTTTGGTCCCTGTGGTTTAACTTTTATTGTCATTTTAGTCCAAATCTCAAACTTTTTGGAACATTAAAAAAAAGGAGGATTTTGAATTTTGGACTAAAATGGCAATAAAGATGAAACCACAGGGACCCAGATTTAAAAAGCTTGAGAATTGGACTAAAATGGCAAAAATGCCCAAACCACAGGGACCAAAATGGCAGTTTACTCAAAATAATATAATAGGTAACATGTGGAGAGTTTAAACGAGAACGCTAAATATTGTGAGAACTGTGAGAACAAATGAAAAAACCGTAAGAACTTGGTCAAAAAAGAATCAAATTCAAAATTTTTTTCTACACTTATCATTATTATTCGAATACAATGTTAGAAATTTAATTTACACGTTTAAATTTACGTGAATTAGTAAATAAAGAAAATTTACACATGTGTAAGTTTGCCATTTACACATGTGTAAATCTGTTATATTTACACATGTGTAAAAAAAATCTAAAAAGAGTGATTTTGAAAGGAGAAATGGATTATTTGATGTTGTAAATTCTTTTTTTTTTTTGATGTTGTATCTTAATTACAATGAGGTTTGTATTAAAAAATTGGTTTTAATTGGTGGTTTCATTTGTTCTCACGGTTCTCGCAATATTTGGCGTTTTCAAGATAACCCTCCCCTAGGTAACATAAAGTTATATATTATTAAATAAACGTTTAATATTAACTTAAACAAATTTAATGCATCTGAGGTTATATGTATGTACAGTGTTCGGTACCGGTACCCGGTACCATTTGCTCCTCCCTAAGGGGTAAGATCAAATAAAAAGTTAATTTTCCCTAAGTAGGATGAGAAGGAATCTTAACCATTTATTTTTCAAATCAATGGTTAAGATGAAAGTGTAGGAGAAAGGAGGAGTGAAATGGTATCTTGGGAAAATCATATTTATAGATTTTCTCTCTCCACATGCAAGACACATGCATATTTCACCCAAATTTTTTAAACGTTCATAATTATTTTATACGACATTATTTTTTCATAAAAAATTCACCATAAAATCAAGCGTCTTTTTACCTTTAATTTGAGTACCATATTGCTATATAAAATATGAAGACTAAAAAAACCCACTAAAATGTGTTGTATAACATTTTTTTGTGCTAGATTTTTGTACTATATTTTTGTGCTAAATTTTTTGTGCTGATTTTTTGTCTTAAATTTTTTTCTCAATTTTTTGTGCTATATTTTTTTGTACTACATTTTTTGCGGAATTTTTTCGTGCTATATTTTTTTGTACTAGATTTTTTTGTGCTATATTTTTTTGTACTACATTTTTTGTGCTAGATTTTTTTTGTACTAGATTTTTTGTGCTAGTTTTTTTTGTACTAGATTTTTTTTGCTAGATTTTTTTGTACTAGATTTTTTTTGTTGTATTTTTAAAAAACAAAAGGGGTGCCACATGTCATTTTCACTCCTATTTATAAAGACCAAAATGCCATTCATTCCTACTTATTATGAGTACCACATGTCATCAAGCTACTTAGGCAAAATCCACTTTTTAGTGGATCCTTCCCCCTCCCTAATGTACACTGCTCATCAAAGCGGATTCGTTTGTTTTCGGTTTGTTTTCTGCCGAAACCAAAAGTGGACCGGATTTTGAGTTGGAAAAACTAAAGGGAAAAACTAAATTATTATTCGGTTTTGGTTTTGAACCGAAAAACTTGTATTTTAACAAGATTTGTGTTGATCGGTTTGGATTTTAGGTTTCCCGGTTTGGTTTCCTGTAATAGGCTGAATGTATAGTGGATTGTACAAATATAAAAATTCAGAATCCAATTTATGTAATTCGTTATTCAGGTACCTCAGTTTTAACTGAATTGAAAATTGTGATTGATTTCATGTGCATCAACGGTCAAAAAACAATTCCCCTCAAGCGGTGACAAGTCCTCGATATCAAGCATACCGCGCGCGGTGAGGGAAGGTCTGGCGGCGGTGTTGCCGTGCGGTGAAAGCCCACCCCACACCCACCCCGTTCACCCTAACATTTAAGACTTTAATGTCATGTAAACTAAACAAGGGCGATAACGAAAATTAATGTCATGTAATTTAAATATGTTAAATGCTAACACTTAATTACATAGAAGTTAATAGTCTCAATGTTAAATGCTAACACTTAATTACATAGAAGTTAACTAGGTTATAAACCCGTGTAATACACTGGTTGAATAAATATAATTTTATATACCAAATAATAAAAAAATATATCTTTAAAAACTTCATTTATTACACGGGTTGAATAAATATATACTAAATAATAAAACGATATATCTTTAAAAATCTCGTTTGTTACATGGGTTGAATAAATGTAATTTTATATATCAAATAATATAAAAAGTTATATATTTAAGAACCCTTGAGTAAATTTAATTTTATATATTAAATAATGAAAAGCTACATTTTTAAGAATCTCATGTATTGTATGAGTTGAGCACATGTAATTTTATATACGAATCAATAAAAAGTAATATATTGTTATATCTTTATAAACCATGTGTATTATAAAACTTTTGGACTAAATTGATAAAATGGTTCAAACCACAGGGAGTAAAATGACATTTAACTCTTTACATTATATTAATTTATATTTAGTGTACTTCTTTTATTAATTTCAAGATAAATAATTTTGAAATCTAATAAATACTTCAAAAGATTATATTATCTCATATACAAATTGTTTAAATTTAAATTAAATTAAATTAAATTTTATAGTTATTTTTCAATTAATATTAATTATCTATAATTAAGTAGGAGATAGAGATGAGAAAACGAAAAAATAGATGGCTCCAATGAATGACATGTGTCCTTTCATTGGTTTCTTTTATTATATAGTACTAGTGGTAAGACCCGTGTGCAAACACGGGTGGTTTTTAGCAAACACGGGTGGTTTTTAGAAAACCATGCATAACACATTTTAATAGAAAGTATAAATAGATATATAGATATTGTACCAAAACGTGTTATCTATTATAGCGAAAAGACAACTATAAACATAGATCATCGGTTGATATATCAGTTACATACGATTATTTCCATTCTCTTATTAAAAAAAAGAGTATCCACCCATTGGCAATGTAAACTGTTTATAGACATAAGTACATATAAAATATGTCTAACAAACTTAATAAAATTCGAATACGACCTAAGTTTCAACAAACATTAACTAAGAACACACGATCAGCTGCCTAAACAACTTTCATCAAAGCTCAATCAAGAGTTTGTTACGCAGCAACTTGTCCTTTACTACATGTTGTGTCCTGGTTAAATATGCCACTGGAGACAATGTCACAGCTGCTGATCCAACAATCTCCCTATACACCAGATGATACCAAAACCCTTCTTTATTACTGATCTTTATTTCTCATCAACATCTCCCTGATTTGTCCTTTGAATTGTAGTTCAAAGTCCAGGGAGAACATGTCTTCTTCATCATCCCTTTCAAGTTGAAGGTCCAACAAATCTTGGAGATCGTATGCATTCAGATTATATACACTATCCATTTTAATCTCTTCAACACTACCATTTGATCTGATCAAAGTTAATACTTGGGTTTTTGAGCATGACTTCCACTTTACTATTTTTGGATCAGTTGGTTTTCTTGGGAAAAGAATTATTGAAGATGAGTTTGTTGATTGTGGTCTGCTAACTAAATTTGCAATGGATTCAGATAAAGAAGATAATGAGAGAAGGTTTTTGGAGTGTGAATCTTTTGAGACAGAGCAGCAGTTGTAGGATATACTGGGTTTTGAAGAACATTTGGATCTTCAGCTCTAAGTTCTTCCAGCTTTTTGTAGGTCTCAACTATCCTCAGTTTAGACAATCTGGCAATGGCTCTAGCTGAACCATAACCAACAGCCACAAGCTCTGCTCTCACTCTTTTAAACTTCAATGCCTCATCTGAATCCACTGTTTTGACTTTCTTTCAATTAGGTGGATTTGGCTTTACCAGAGGATCATTGCGCATTTTTGTGATTCTGTCGATTTCTTCTCTAAGAGCATCTGCTGACCAGTCTTTGAATTGATCTTTGGTTGCATTATATGGTTTGTACTTCATAATGTGTCCAACATAATCATCCCTCAGTTGCATCTGAAGCTCAGGAATTACTGGCCTCTCAAACATGGATTTACTCAGGTCCCTAGCATAGTCTTCAAGTTTTCTGACTTTGCTAAGCTGAAATGATAAGAACCTCTGGTATTCCCTGTCATCCATCCCTATGCTATTCTCTCTTGCTATAACCTCAGCCTGTGTTACTTTTAATTTCAGAAAGTCATCTAAGTTTTGAGGCTTCTTATCGCCATAAAGAGATGGGAATGATCTTTTAGATGGATCCTGTATTGTGAAGAATGATTCAATTTCACCTTTAACAATGACTAACTCCAGAGGATATTGAGCTTCCAGAGGAATGACTGATGGTAGTGTAGCAATTGGAAGAGATGAAGTAGGTTCTCTGGGTGGAAATGATGAGAATGGATTGTTTTGAATGGAGGCAGATGATACGGGGATTACTGATTTAATCTCCTTATCATCTTGTAACACAATATGAGTTTTTCTCTTACGTGTGGACGTGATTTCTGGTGAAGGAGAACGTTTTGGTAGTGAAGATGAATGTATGGGAAATCTTTGTGATGTTGGAGGTGGTTGGATTGTTGTTGGTGTAGTAAAAAAGATCATGGCAGATGTTTGACAAACTTCTACTGAAACAACTGGTGTCTCAGCAGCTGTTTGGTTAATATCTGCTAATACTTTTGTTATATCAGCATCTATTAGGTGAATTGGTGATGATGCTGTTGAAGCTATTTTCTCATTTTTTGTGGTGATTTTTCTGGAGAAGATTTGGATTTAGTTTTTTTTTGGTAAAGGAGAACATTTTGGTGGTGAAGGTGAATGTGTGGGAAGTCTTTCAGATGTTGGATGTGCTTTCAATGTTGTTGGTGTGGTGAAAATGAGCATGGCAGATGTTTGACAAACTTCTGCTGATACTTTTGTTATATCAGCATCTATTGGAAGAATGGGTGATGATGGTGTTGAAGTTATTTTCTCCTTCTTTTGTGGTGTTTTTTTAGAAGGTTTGGATTTAGGTTCAGTAGAGGATACAATTTCTGTAGGATTAGTAGTGCTTTCATTTGTATCTTGCTTCTTATGCTTTTCCAAAGCTACCTCTTCACCTTTCTGGTTTAGGATTTCATCAATCCCTTTTTCCTTTCCAGCTTCTGAAGCTTTTGCAGAAGATTTTTGTTCAGCTGAATCTGGCTGTTGTTGGACCTTTGGTTTTGGTTTAGCTTTTGAATCTGGTGGCAACTTTCTCAGTGAATCTTTCTCCCCCTTTTTGGCATCATCATCATCATCATCATTTTCTCAAAGATTGATGTAGGGGTGGAGCCAGTAGGTTTGAATAGATGTTCCTTAATGTTCATAACGTCTGCTTATGTGTCTTTATACCTAGGATCAACCATATTACTATAAATTCCAAAATGAAAGTGTGGTTAATTCCTCTGAGCTTAAATGATGGGTTGCATAGAATTCCAAAGCTCATTGGCAATTTGCTGTGTGGTAGGTTGACTTTTAAAAATCTCTATCATCTGCTTCATCAATTCTTTCATTTCAGCAACATCTGTTTCAATGGTAGACACTCTAACCGTCAAATCCTTATAACTTAATTCATCACCTACTTTAATAGGATCATCTGAATTCCCACCTTTAGTGGTTGTATTTGTTTTGATAATAGGAGAAGCCTCCATATCATCAGAAACAAATGGCCTTTTTTCTTGGTTCTGGGGACTTCCCACTGAATCAGAGATTATAGTTGTAACCTCATCAGTGGTTGCCTTCTACGGGGTCTTAATGATGTAACCACTGTCCAACTGATCACCAACGGGTTCAACAGTTGTAGTGGCTTCTCCCTTTGAACTACCACCAAGAGTTTTGTAAAACTCAACGGGCATAAACTCCTCAACTGTTTGTAGGATAGCAGATTGAATTAGTTCAGACACAGTCATTTGTTGGGGCTCTACTTTCAGTAATGTGTGGATGAGAGGAATTGTTTTGATTCTGAATTTCAATTGCTTCAAACGGAGGTAATATTATTAATGGAACTTGAGAAGAGGGTTGTGGTGTAGAAAGCGAGATTGCCCTGGGAGAGGGGCATTTAAACATACTTTCATATGAAAGGTCTACTTCATGTTGTGGTGTCACACCCCAACCGATGGCGGAATCATCGGTGCACGGCTCTAGGCGAATCAGATTGCTCAAGAGAATCCATAACAACTATTTAGTGACAATATTTAAAACGTTCATTATCCCATACTAATAGACAATACATCAATAAACGGTCATACAGGTCTTCATGTTCTCTCAAACAATTCAAATCCGACAACCTAGATTTATTGTGAGTTTCTAGACTTCCTAGCTTGATTTCGAGACAGTCTGCGATTAACCTGCAACATACGTTAAAGCGACGTCAATACAAAAAGTATTGGCGAGTATACAGGTTTGACATAGTAATTGAAATAGATAAAAGTGCTGCGAATTTCCACATACATAAACGAGACACACAACACATACACTACAAAACAAATACTACTAGCTAAGTCACTCGATGCTAGCTAAGGTGGGACGTCGCGAGTAAAAGTCCTAGCACATATGTATCAAGCATCACGTGTAAATATATATATGGCAGTAATTCGCATGTGATAATAGTTTTGATAAGTGCGTTTTAGATATGAACGTATGTTACACCCCAAAGTGTGTTTAAAGCGTTAAAAGGGGGTCAAGTATACTCACAGTAGGTGTTTAACAAGTAAACACAACTTGATTGTTTTGATGAGAGTGCGTCTGAGTTAGCCTGATCACAGAACGATAGCATAAGCGTTGAACATCATGTAACAGTGTGTCGAGTGTGATGTTGGATCGGATGGTGGTCCGATCGGATGACTCATCCGGACGGATGACCGTTCGGTCGGATGGTCATTCGATTGGAGAAGTGTGTTTGTGAAATGTTGAACTTTTGAAGTTTTCGTTGTAGTAATAGTAAAGTCATTCGATCGGATGGTCATCTGGACTGATGGCCGTTCGATCGGATGGCAATTCTTTTAAGGTTACAAAGAATTAAGTCTCCTGTTTGGATAGTCATTCGATCGGATGGTCGTCCGATCGGATGACTATTCATTTGGAAGCTGATATTCTTTGAAGTTTTGTAACAATTGATTAAGTGTTGAGATTACAAGTCACCTGGTTGAATAGTCATTCGATCGGATGGCTATTCGATCAAGCAACTGTTTGTTTGAAACTTGTAAATCAGTTAGAAAGTTTGCGGTTTGACCGATCATGTTGGTGCATATGTCTGTCGACTTCGTCTTGTATCGAGTCTTGTATTGTATTAGATAGATCAGGGCACGCAAAACGAGAAATGTGTAAAAGGGGTAATTTCGCATGAAATTACAATTTCGTGTGAAATGTGATTTCGCTTGAACCTGTTCATGCGAAATTAGCTTCCCTATAAATAGATGCCTTGTAATTTCGTTTGAGGAGGTCCAACTTTCCGGTTTCAGTACCGAACTGCTGCCGAAGTGTCTACTCGCTGTAAAACTTTGTCAAATCAATCAAAAGACAGTTTAAAGTGAATACCTAGCTGAATTACCTCGATACGTTTGTTTCCGTCTCTCGTATTGAGCAAAAACTCTTCTGAACGACTCGTTTGGTCGGTAAAACGATCCTACAAGTGGTATCAGAGCTCAGGAGGAAGAGTTCATACCAATTCAGCTGAAAATTCTGATTTCTACACCTTCTTTTTCAAAATTAACAATTTTTCACGGTTAAAATGACTTGAATTTCACACATTATACGCGCAATAGTGTTTTAACAAACCCTTGAAAGTTTCAGACTTAAAATCGGACAAAAACCTGATCAATTTTAACAAAAACAGCTCGAGATGATGACATCAGCAGTATTTCGCACGAAATAAGCCTTATTTCGTTTGAGAGGTTCACAAGAAATTAGATATTTCGCACCAGATTAGTATTTCGTTTGAGTATTTCACACGAAATTGCCTATTTCGTTTGAAAAGGTGTTATTTCGCAAGGAATTATATTTCGTTTGGTCGGTTCGAACGAAATCACTATTTCGTTTGAAAACTTCTGATTTCATTTGTATCGGTATTTCGTTTGAAACTGTATTGCAGGTTATTTCGCTTCAACAGGTTATTTCGCTTGAGGAATTTCGTTTGATAGTGTTGATTTCGTTTGAAAGTGTTTGTTTTGAAAACCTTGTTACCGAATCATGGAAGAGGAATTCTATAACGCATTTGCTACATCCCCGACTACTCCGGCTACCATTTCTCAAAGCATGAACATGGAAAATGAGACTGGAACTTTACAAAAAACCCCCGAAGCTAATGGGCATTGAGGAGTATTATGGTTGGAAAGATCGTTTTGAAAAGTGGGTTCAAGCTAACCATTTGAGATCTTGGGAAAGTATCGAGAAAAAGTATGTTAAGCCGCGTACAGATTTGGGTGTTATCAAAACAATTTCTGAATTTACGGACAAAGAACGAGACATGTACAAAGCAGAAAAGATGATGATCAGTCTGCTACAGCAAGCTGTGAAAGAAGATATTTTCATTTTGCTCCAACATGATAACACTTCACGTTCGATTTGGGAAGATCTTCGAGTTAAATTTGAGGGAAGTGAAAAGATGATCAGGAGTAAGAAAGCATTGCTTAAGAAAGAATTTGACTTGTTTTCAAGCTTGCCGGGTGAATCATCAAAGAAGCTGATTGAAAGATATTGCCACTTAGTGTGATCTATGTCTTTGTTAGAAATTGTCAAAGATCAAGAAGAATGGGTCGATAAGTTAGCTTATGCTTTACCTCAAAAAGAGTGGGGTACATACTTGATGATTTTAAAGAATACTGGAGAATATGACAAGTTGACTATTTCCCAGTTCATTGAAAAGATTGAGGGTCAAGATCTGGAACAACAAAAGATTGCAAGAATGAACAGTCCGAGTGGTCAACAAGATGTTAAAATGTATTACAAAGGAAGTGTTCAAGAGGTTGAAATGAGTCCAAAAGTTCAAACTGCTTTCAGTGCTGAAAACTCATTTGGTTCAGTAAATCAAAGTCCAAACAGCAGCAGTGGATTTTCATCATATCCAAGTGTTAATCCAAAGAGTTCAACTTCAAGTCATCAGTTTCAAAGTTCAAACAGCAGTAATGGTCAAGTGTTGAATTGCAATATAGCATTGCATCTTCAGAATGGTCAAAATTTTTCTGAAGAGATTGCCAAAAGTCACATGTTGTTACTTACTACAGTTTTAGAGTCATATGAAGGATTGGTTGCTGGAAGAATTGGAAATCCTATGCTGACGAAAGAGGATTACGATCAGATCGATGCAGAAGAAATGGAACTTATGGATATTAAATGGTGTTTAGCAAGTGTTTTGAGGAGAGCTGAAAAATTCAAGATAATTACCGGGAGAGATGATTTTAGGGATGCTAATGTTTCAACTTTGGGTTTTGATAAATCTAAAGTTACTTGTTTTCGATGCAGGGAGAAAGGACATTTCAAGAGAGAATGTAAAAATCGAGAAGCAAGTGGAGCACATAATCCGTTTGGAAAAGATGATTACTATCGGAAAGCCATATACCAACAAGTTGTTGATCAACCGTACAAACAAAAAGAACCACAAACTGCTCATGCCAAAATGATCGAAGAAGCAAATAAGAAAGCTTACTTTGGCATAATCGATCAAGATGATGAAAAAGTGGCAGAGGGTTTCAGTTAGGACAAATACATTCCACCTGATTCAAAAGTGGTAGCTCTCACTGCACAAATCATCCAAGAGCCAGTGTTTGATCAATCATCATCCGATGATAGCGATGATGAAGAGGAGACACGAATTAATATTGGAAAATCTATGTTATCTCCTGAAAGTTTTCAATTTTATTTTGCAGATAGATTGGAGAAGCTGAAGGAGAGACGAGCAGCTAAAGAACAGAGAAAGATGAAATGTGAAAATGTTGCTGAGACAAAGAAGAATGAACAAAGTAAAGAAATTAAAGTCGTTGAGAACGTGGTTGAAGTTGAGAAAGTTGTTGAAGTTGAAAAGATAGTAGAAATTGAAAAGGTTGTGGAGGTGATTAATCCGTGTCAAAAGTGTTTGGAATCTTGTAAGCAGTGTGAAGAAAAAGATGAAAAGTTGAGTGAGCAAGATAAGATGAAAGAAAAATTACTGTTCGATCTCAATTATGTGAAGGAATCGTACGATGTATTGAACAGAACAGTAACTGGTTTGCAAAAGACAAATTTTGAAAGAGAAGATGCATTAACTATGTTAAATGCTGTAGTGATGTCGAAGCAGAAAGCTATCAACTTTTACATTAAGGAAAGTGCAAAGTGGAAGCAAGAGTTGGAGACATAAAAGATAGAAAATGAAAGAATTAGACGGTTGTTACAGAGTTATTCTAGTTCTGATTATCTGATTGATCGAATTTATCCAACTGTTACAGGTCTTGAAGCCTTTCAAGATGAGAAGCCAAAAGAGAAGGATACTAGTAAGAAACAAAGTGCAAATTATAACAAGTGTCCGCCTCCAATATGGGAAGGTTATTCTCTCAGAAAACCGAATGAGGAGCAAGTCAAAAAGGCTGTCAATATAAAGTTAAAATACGAAACAACTGATGATTTACCAGAAAACATTGATGTCACATTCACATGGTCTGACACTGATCATGAGTCTGAGTTAATAAAAAAGGTGGTCGATCAGGTGTTGGATAAAGATGAGGAGTCAGAGTCAAAGTCCGAATCCAATAGTTCGAGTTCATCAGTTGACAGTCCAAAGTCGTCGGTTAAACGGGTTTACAATAAAGAATTCTTGTTATCAAAATCTAGTTTGAATGACGAACCAATCAAAGTGGCATATACTTTGAATGATTCAGACAAATTATATTCTGATGAGGAATTTCCAATAAGAGGTGTTAAAACTGAATTGATTAAAAAGGTTTACAAACTAACAGAAATTAATATTTCTGAAATAAAAGATGTAAATCTTTCTGAAAAACCCAATCCTTACACCTCAAGAGTTCAACAAAGATTAAACAAGAAAAAGGGTTACAATTCTGGTTCAGGTTATCGAAAGAAACCAAACCATAACGGTAATTTCAAAAAGAAAGGACTTGGTTTTATTCCACCGAAAAATCATAAAAATGAGAAAACTTATAAACCAAAAACTGTATTTTTTTCAGGAGCAAGCTCAGAAGAGGAAGAAAATAGCTCATTCTGGAAGAAATCAAACTGAGAATTCCTTGCTAAGAAGCAAGAAGAAATGAAGAATGGAGCATATCAAAGAAAGGAAACAAGAACCTGTTACAGGTGTCAAGAAGTTGGTCATATTGCTTGGAATTGTCCTAAAGCAACCAACATCAAACAGGAAGTTGTTTATAAACTTAAAGGAAAGATTGTTGAGAAAAATGAACCACCAACTGAAAAATTCAAAGTTTTTAAAAATTCAACATATGAAGTTGGTGAATGTTCGAAGAAAAGATTTTACAAAAGATGAGTAAATCTTGACAACCAAATGTGGGTTGTTAAGAAATCTGAGATGAAATCTGGCGATGAATCTGATTCCACAAAGTCAGAGGAGCCACAAGTTGAGGTTAAAAAGGAAAAATCAGTTCCTCCAATGGATGATGAGAACTTTCCACCATTGAGGACTGAGAATTTTAAACAAAAGGTTGGAAAAGTTGAAATCTCGAATCAATTCTATTCTGAGAAGAAAGAATTTGATGTCGAGAAAGCGTTCAATGGGAAAGTAAAACATATTTTTGGGAAAATGGTTAATGGGAAGGCCAAAGGGGTGAAAGAATTTATGAAGAAATGTTCAAACCCCAGGTGAAGTTGAGAAGGTTACACCCAAAGCTGGTCAGGCTTGGGTGTCTGTGTTCTTTACTTAAAAATCCTGACTTGCCGGAGCTTCCAGGTTGGTAAGTGTGGAGCAGGTATCGGCATCTTTCTTGAGAAATTCACAATTGGTGATATTTCGACAAACAAGATTAATCAGGGACATTAAGTTGTACTTGATTTATCTTTCATACAAGTGATGTTGTTGATAGAATCTAAAATTGTTAAATTTTTCAAGATGATAGAAGAAAACAGTGTGATGAGATCCCCTATCCTACAAATGGTTTGTGAAATTTAACAAAACTAATTTTCTAGAAAAACAATTTTGGTTAAAATAAACTTCAGTGTTTTGAAATCATAATGGGAAAATAGTTTGTTGTAAGGGGGAGTTCTGATTGTTTATGCCAAGTGGATGGCGAATTGAAGCAATTCACAACAGTTGTCACTTTACCTTGTACAGTTTGTTTTCAAATTTCCTTTAAATGATTTTGAATTTTAGGGGGAGTAAGACATACAGAAAATACAAAAACATTAGAAAATTTGAAAAAGGAAAAAACATGATAAAAGCAAAAATGAGTTTTGTTGTGAAAAAGAGGAAATGATATTACATCAGTGGACTATCATAACATGCTAAAGAATTGGAAAGTTTAAAATGTGATAAACGGTCTCACTGATGATGTGCCAGTAGGTTTTCGCACGCTTAGTAAATTGTGTTCGAGATATCAACCTAAATTTCAAACTTACTTATCTCGTGGGGAACATCTCTCGGATATATGGGTAACCCCCGAAATCTTGTTTGAAAGGTCCCTCTTTCTGAGATACTAGGTCTTTATGCTTAGTGATATCTGGGGTATTATACCGGGACTTCTGATTTTGCGGAAGCAATGGCCTAGTCCCCGTATAATACTTTCTGCTTGCTTGAAATATAGCCCTCCCTCAGCATTAAAAATGATGAAACATTGCAAAATGCTAATCATGTGCTGTTGAAGAAAAGATTCTCTAAAGGGAACCCACCAAAAGTCGAAGCCGTCATCTCTCTGATTTTGCGGAAGCAATAGCCTGAGCTCTCACGGCCCTCGCATTTAACCCTTTACAGATATCATCTAGGTATACTCATCTGTAAGATTGAATATTGGGATCTGGATACGGGAGTATATTCTGAGGTGGTACACGCGAATAAGTTTATGTGCTTAAAACACTAATCTCACATCTCGAAACAGTTGAAATTTGTGTGAAAATTTAAGTGGATCAGTATACTGACAATCTAAGTGAATCCTTTAGAACTTAAAATGTTTAAAGCTTAATGGTGTTGGTGATTTGTCTCAGAAACTGATATGATCCTCTTACACAAACTCGAAAAAATATTGTCTGTATATATTTCTTTATTGAATTTCTTTAAATTCAAAAATCCAAAAAGATTTTTAGTATGTTTTAGCATAAATTTTGAAAAATCCAAAAAGAGTTTTGACAACTGATGTTGATGAGCTGATTTTCAAAATTCCGAGTGCTAAACATGATGAACATTTCGTGAGGGGGAGTCTGTTTAAAATGAATAAAAATTTGAATGTTTGCCTACAAGTGGTCATCAGAAGCTTTTAAATGTTAAATCATTTTATTTCTACAAGTGGTTCATCAGATATTAACATTGTGAAATCTTTTATTGATTGATTAATACCTGCAAGTGATATATAAATTTGTCAAATTTTTAAATTTGTGAAATTTATTGTGAGGTAGAGATGCGTGCAGGATAGCCAGATTCCTGATCCTGAGTAGAATGTGAAGCCAGATTACAATCTTGGTATTGCTGATGCTGATGAACTTAAGGAATCAAGAGATCTGATCAAGAGAATGTAAGAGCCAGCTTCAGATCTTGGTGAAAAAGAGAAAGAAAAAGAAAGAAGACTGAGGATGTTTTACACTATCAGATACTTCAGGAAGAGTAAAAGACTGATAAAGACTGAAGACGTTGAAGACTCGACACTGAAGACTCGTCAACATCCGAGGGGGAGTCTGTTGGTGCATACGTCTGTCGAGTTCGTCTTGTATCGAGTCTTGTATTGTATTAGATAGATCAGGGCACACAAAACGAGAAATGTGTAAAAGGGGTAATTTCGCATGAAATAGCACATTGCTATTTCATACGAAATTAGGTGGTAATTTTGCACGAAATTACAATTTCGTGTGAAATGTGATTTCGCTTGAACCTGTTCATGCGAAATTAGCTTCCCTATAAATAGATGCCTTGTAATTTCGTTTGAGGAGGTCCAACTTTCCGGTTTCAGTACCGAACTGCTGCCGAAGTGTCTACTCGCTGTAAAACTTTGTCAAATCAATCAAAAGACAGTTTAAAGTGAATATCTAGCTGAATTACCTCGATACGTTTGTTTCCGCCTCTCGTATTGAGCAAAAACTCTTCTGAACGACTCGTTTGGTCGGTAAAACGATCCTATAAATCACATCAAGTCCAACTCGTCCGATCGGACGGGAATCACCCCGTTTGATCAGGACCAACTGTTTTTGACGGAGTTTCATATTCAACCAGTGAATCGGTCGTCTCTTCAAATAGAAGTCCCTTCTCAGACCGGTTCTCCACTAGAGAATGAGTAGAGAGCCCGAACGAGTCCAGATTCCAACGGTTTTGAGTGAAAAGTGTAAAAGAGTTGAAAGTAGTTTAAATCAGTTTGAAAAAGTTTAGGTTTAGGTGAAATAAGTGTTTAAACATTGTAGAAATCCTTTAGATCCGAACTGTTCTTGATGGGATGAGGTCACACTGTGATGTTCATGAGAACCCTTGGTGACGTAACCCTAGAACAGCCCAAAATCAGATGATTTCTTGGTGAAAAGTCGTGATTCATTGGAGAAGATGATGCGAGAGTGTGTAAAGAACATGAAAGTACAAGATTTAGGGTGAAAACTTATAAGAATCGCCAGAAATCGAGAGAAAAGGGCTTGGGAGCGTGCTGGTCGGATGAGGCTGTCACATCAATGAAGAGTTCATGTGACAAGTAAGTATTTATAGGAGAAAGGTGAGAAGGCGGTGTAGAGTTACGAGGGTTAGACGGTCGTTCGATCAGATGGCCATCCTATCGGATGGTCATCCGGGCGGATGGCCATTCGATCGAATGGTCATTCGATCGGGTGGCTTGAGTGAGCTGGTTTTTCTGACTTTTGTTTCGTTCAACGTGTTTTGTTGCGTTAAGTATTTTTGACACATTAAGCGTTTTAGCGATATAAGTAGCGTCGTGTTAAGTGCGATAGATCGAGTTGCGCGTGCCTGCGAGTGCGCGTTTAGATAGTTTCAACACCTTTTATTATTATTATTATTATTATTATTATTATTATTATAATAACAAGTCATAGCCTAAGTAATTGTGTTTGAGTCTGCGTTAGCGTTGCGACACTTTATGAGGATCGATGGGAACCGCTTAAGTACTCACGCGATGTCGTCATTAGCGTGATTACGTTGCATCACGACGATCGATGGGAGCGACTTAACTATTCATGCGATGTCATCGTTAGCGTTAGTGTATGCGTTGTGATGTGCGATATAGCATGTGAAAGTATGCGAATATAAGCGATATAGCGTTGTAAGCGATATAGTTACATTATGATCCGAATCTCTGGTGCTAGGCGTAACGAGTGTAGCGAGAGTAACAAGCACGAAGGTGCGGGTTGTTACAGTCTCCCCTGCTTTAGGAAATTTTGTCCCAAAATTAATCCATAAAGAGGGCTGCGAAGATTGATGTGAGTGAGAGTAGCGATAAGAGCGAGCGAGACAAGCGGAGAGCGAACGAGCGGTCGATCGGGGATTGACTAACGAGTGCGTCTAGGCGTCATAGGAAAAGCAATGAGTAAAGCGATTCGTTTGTTCTAAGGGAACAACAGTGAGTAAAACGTTTAATTTGACTAAAGGATGATAATTTAGCGATCCAAAAGCATTTTGAGTTCTCGAAAAAGTTTTATGGCAATGAGATTTTAAAGAAAAGTTCGTTTTAGGAAAAAAAATTCGTACAGTGCGGCGTTGAACCTTGGGTCGATGTTCACACCGGCGCTGTCGATATGGTTTTGTTGAATCATCGAAAGGTTTCTTATAACGTGGTGTTAACCTGAGTCGATTGTTAAACCAACGTTACAAGGGAACTTTGTTTGTCAAAAAGGTTTTAATTAAAAATTTTCAGAAAATTTTCCATTTATTCTAAAAAAGTTGGTAAGGAAATCTTGTTTTCACAAAGGTTTTAAATAGTTCAAAAAGTTTTAATTAGCATCGAGCCCCACATGGCACCTTTTCCACGAAAGTTTGTCAATATGGCTAAAACACTTATATATAGGAGTACCAGTGGCGTTTCCACCATGTTTTAACCATATTGCTTCTGTCCCGTGAAGCAGTGCCATGTGTGTCAACGTGGTATGGATAGATTTTGCATTCTCGGTCCGAGCAATTGGTTGGACCAAGTCTGAGAGGGAGATTGAGCAAACTGAGCGATGAGTCATTTGCGAACTCAGTTTCGCGATACGAGCATGCGAACGAGTTGGCGATTTGAGGTATCGAGGTAGCGATAAACGGTGGTTGGTAAGCGTTGAGCAATGTGCGATAAGCGAGACACGACAGACGGCGAGCGTTACATGGTAAGTGAAAAGCGAAAAGCAGTAGACGATAAGCGAACAGCGACACACAATAAGCGATGAGCGAACAACGAAATGCGATAAGCGATACGCGAGGAGCGACAGGCGGTAAGCGAAAAGCGTCAAAAGCGATAAGCGACGTGCGATAGGTGAGTAGTGAACAATGAAATGGGATAAGCGATAAGCGATAAACAATAAGCGATGCGAGTATTGAAGTGTTGAGATTGACACATGCGATAAGCGTTTAAGCGTTTTAGCGATTGCGAATGCGAGTTAGATTTCAGCGAGGGTGCGATTACGTTCGAGTAGACTTACGAAAAGTCTAGCGATGAGGTATCAAGTTGCGATGTTACGCCTTGCGAATGAGTTTAGCGTGTTGAAAATCGTATCATTAGTATAAGAGGTCTAAAAACGTTCAACTCTGCATGGCACTTTCTTCACAAGACTTTGGTTAGCGCGACGAAGCACTTATATATAAGAAGTACCAGCGGCGTATCCACCATGCTTCAACCACATGCCTCTGTCCCGTGATTAGGTGTCACACTTTGTCGACATGGATAAGATACTTATATATAGGAAGTACCAGCGGCGTATCCACCATGCTTAACCATGCTTTGAACGTTACGACATCATTGGAACCCACTACGATCTCCGTGCACTGACCAAAATAATTCCGAGTGCACCCGTGATTAAGTTGTTCCTTGCACGTTTATCGTAACTTATTTCAAGGACGCGTAGTGAGGGTAAAACACATTATATCGTGATATAGTATATTGCATTACTGTCGTTGTGTTGTGCGAACTTAGACTAGGTGCAAGAACGAGGGGGAGAGAGAGAGAGTCAACGTTGCATGGAGTAATAAAATAAGTACATGAAAGTTTTCATCGAATATAACATCATTACAACATTACTCTACGCCTGGTTGGTGTTGATGTTGAAACTCTTGCAGGAGCTACAGTTGTTGCTGGAGTTGTAGACGGCGTTGGTAGTACGGTGAGTACTAGCATCCCTTAAGTTTGTGGCCCTGTGTGACAGTGATGGGTATGGTGACCAAGACAGTTTCAATTTGCGCAATAGCGACAATCGGCTTCTGCCTGGTGGTGATAGGTACATTTCAAACACAGGGGAAGAGTTCCAGTGTAGGGGTGCCTCGATTGAACTGGAACTGCTTGGAGGGGCTCTAGTTGCGACAATTTAGTGGTTGAAGAGTTTGGACTCGAGGTCTTTCGTATGCGGCTAGGCTGAGCGTCTTGTGGCGGTGCGTTGTTCTCGGAGGATTCGTCAAAGGACTCGTTGGAAGAGTCGTCGGAGGAATCTTCAGAGGAATCGTCGGAGGAGTCGATGACGATTACCTGATTAGCCTTTTTGATAGGATTCTTGGAGAAGAATCCTTCCAAGACTCGTTTGTCGTTGATTTCTGTGGCTAAGCGATAGGTTTCTTCGATGGTAGCAGGTTTGTTTCAACAAAATCGTCCACACACTCAGGCAAAGCACGGATGTGCTTCTTGATAGCCTTTTCGGGAGTGTCGACTTGGCTTGGGAAAATAATGCTAAGCTATTTAAACCTTGCTGTGAGGCCTGCGTTGTCACCGTCGATTTGCTTGATTTCCCAAAATTCGTTTTCTGGCTTCTTGACTTCGTGGGGAGGGCAGTACTCTTCCTTCATGAGCTCTTTCAGCTCATTCCAGGAGAGAGCGTAAGCTGCATCGTTCCCACGTTTGTTATGCTCGGCTGTCCACTAGTCGAGGGCTCTTGATTGAAATACTCTGGTAGCGCATGTGGTACGGAAGTGCTCGGGGCACCCACTCTGAAGAAGGGTCACCTCGATGGCATCTAACCACTGGAGTAGCTGAGATACACCTCCTTCACATGTGAAGGCCATTGGGTCACAGGCTTTGAAATGCTTGTAAAAGAAGGTAGTCTGCGACGCGTTAGTCTTAGAGTCTTCTAAGGTTTGAGAGTTACTGAGAGATTAAACCTATGCAACGATTTGAGGAATGACCCTGGCCACGAGTGAAACGATCCTCTTATCGGCACTTTGTCTGGCTCTTCTCTTGGTTGTACGTCTCGAGGTGAAGTCGTTCGAAGACATCTAAACGAGAAAGATTTGGAGTGAGATTCGATCATGTTGCAGGTAGTATAGTAATGCGTATTAACATTGGAGCCACATAGGAGACACTAGAGTCCTAAGTTCTCACGTATAACACATATAGTCGTATAATATATATGTATACTTACATACATATATGTTGTATAGGTTGCGCGAGGACGCGATGAAGGGAGAGAGCGAGTTATTAGACTTTAGTTTGGTTGCGAACATTCCGCTTTTGTTTTAGATTGCGATGGCTGTGCGAGTTGTGCGTATAAAGCGGGGAGCGAAAAGCGATAAATCGATAAAGCGTTAAATCGAGGAAAATCGAGAAAGCGTAAAAATTTTCAATCGTAAGCATATAAGCGAGATAAATCAGATAAAGCGTAAAATCGTAATCTCGTAAAATTCGTTGAGACGTAAAAATCGGCTACTGCGGGTTTAAAAGTAGATGAAGTGTCTAGGGTGTTAGATGTTGCCTACCCAAGGTGATTCAACTATCTCTAACAAGTTCAAGCAAACGCGTTGGCCTGATGGACTATGCTCTCATCGGGCTGCGGCTACAGCTTCGTCCTCACAGTTACAACGCGGCTCGAGTTGTTGGTGCAGTCGAGACTTTGGTGAGAGCTTTTGAAAACCATTTTCAGGAGTGGAACGGGTTGTTAAGATGCGGGTTTCACCCCTGACTTAACAACTTCGCTCCTAGCTGTGGTTGTGCTCTTCGAATAGATTCGGGAGTTCCACTAGGTAGAAATGGAGATTTCCGCTGAGATGTGGATGTCACTCCTAGCTCAACGAAAATTCTCGTGCTAGGAACAATGCGCTGAGTGAGCGACCTATCGAGAGTTCCCGGGTTTCACACCTCATCTCGACACGATCACTCGTTGGCGTTGTGCGAAAATCGTCAAACGTGTGTATTGTGTCAGCCTTAGGAAAGGCTTTCCTCGTGCGAAGCTGTAGTATGCGGTGTTCACACAGAGATGCAATTTTAGTGAGTTCGGATGAGTGTATCAAAGTAGGCTCGTACAAACCCTACCGGGTTCGCGCAGGACGGCCTATTGGTTCTTAGACTATAGACTAGGTCAATTCTAAGACTTCGACCCAGACTAGGTCTAATGTCTTACCTAATTCCCTATAGTTATGACGCTGATACTAATCTGTCACACCCTAACCGATGGCGGAATCATCGGGGCTCGGCACTAAGTGAATCAGATTGCTCAAGAGAATCCATAACAACTATTTAGTGACAATATTTAAAACATTCATTATCCCATACTAATAGACAATACATCAATAAACGGTTATACAGGTCTTCATGTTCTCTCAAACAATTCAAATCCGACAACCTATATTTATTGTGAGTTTCCAGACTTCCTAGCTTGATTTCGAGACAGTCTGTGATTAACCTGCAATATACGTTAAAGCAACGTCAATACAAAAAGTATTGGCGAGTATACAGGTTTGACATAGTAATTCAAATAGATAAAAGTGCTGCGAATTTCCACATACATAAACGAGACACACAACACATACACTACAAAACAAATACTACTAGGTTAGTCACTCGATGCTAGCTAAGATGGGACGTCGCGAGTAAAAGTCCTAGCAAATATGTATCAAGCATCACGTGTAAATATACATGGCAGTAATTCTCATGTGGTAATAGTTTTGATAAGTGCATTTTAGATATGAACGTATGTTACACCCCAAAGTGTGTTTAAAGCGTTAAAAGGGGGTCAAGTATACTCACAGTAGGTGTTTAATCGGATGGTTATAACAACCCTAAAGAAAACCGACACCCTCTTCATATTTTTCGACACCCTAAAAATATTTAAAATATTCCAATATGTCCCTAAAAACACCCCATACGCGAAAACGGGCCCTGAATACCTTAAATATTAATAAAAATTGAATTTTTGGGGATTAGGCGGGCCGCGTAAGCCACCCCTTAAACTTACGCGGGCCGCGATAACTTAAAGACCTGGCAAACCTCTGGGCCGCCACGTGGCCCAACACATGTCAACCCTACATAGTGACCCGGACAAGCTACACCGTTGACCAGAGTTGACGCGGGCCGCGTATACCCTTGCCTATGTTTACGCTGGCCGCGTGAAAGTCATAGTGAAGCCCTATAAGTAGCAGGCCTCAGATCTTCAGTCGACTCGCTCAATTCTTTTCTCTCTAATCGAATTCCCACATAGTAGAAGCTATACTCGGGTCTAATACCCCCCTAAATAATGAAGTTCTGCTCCGTTGTAAGAATCATAACCCCTGAAGACGTATTAGATACTCTGCCCGATTGATCTATGGTTCCGTAACGGCTGTCGTGGTTCTGCCCGACGTAGTCGTTGGAATGCCGTCTCGGGGATGGTATTACTAATGTTAAAATGGGTTATTATACTAACACGTGTGCATTTGTGTAAATTATAGATAATTCTCAAGAAACCCTAAAGGAAAATCTAAGACAGCAATGTGAGTAATCTCCTTTTTGCAAATTGTTTTTACAAAACCTCATTTAATTAATTATATATTAAACAGTTATTGAGTATTTGTAAGGATACAATTATCGTCGGTATGTTGGGGTTTTGTATACAAAATTTGTTACCACCTGGTCAAGGAGTAACATTTCCACAAGTCAGGTTTGACAGTACCGTGGGTGGTAATTGGTATAACTTGGAAACAAATGTAATTGTGAGACTGCCCTCAATACTGTACAATGCTTTTTTTATTTAAACTTGATTAAACTGGGATTCACTCACCAGTATTTCCCACTGACAAAATGTTTTTAAATGCCTTTCAGGTAACAATATGTAAAAGCCAAATAGAAGCCAGCTGGACAGCACTGAAGGCTTGGAAAAGTGACAATAAAGTTACCTAAAATAAAATAGATGTTTTTATTAAATAAAAATAGGATTTATTCCTATGAAAATGTGTATATTGCAAACTTGGGTTTTATCCAATGTGTTTAATGCTATGAAAAGTGTGGTATTTTACTCTGATTAAATATTTCCTAACTACGGTCCTGATGAAAATTTCTGCTGCCAAATTAGACAACAACCAGATACTACCGAAGCTGGCCGTGGCCGCCCGTTCCTGTCTTTGTATAGGGGGACGCGGGTTGCGACAGAAGGTGGTATCAGAGCTAAGCCACTGATTCAGCCACAGAAGTGTTCTGCTGACACCAAAATTCAATATGTTAGGAAATAAATTACGGAAATACGTGCATAATTGTATTTTCTTGTTATGTGTTATCTGACTATTTGTTAGTTTACAGTATGAGCGACTAAGGACCATCTGACGCGTACCGTCAATTGTCTGGTTCGCCTAAAAGCGAAGGTGCCTCTTCTCAGCCTGCCCTCTTGGGGTACTCTGCTGATACGGAAGAAGGGATATTCGTGTTTAAGGCTCAATCTGAAGAGCCATTTCCTCAGAAAAAGGATGGTTCAGTAGGGGAGCACATGAGTGTAGAAAGCGTATGAAAAAAATTGCAAGAACAGAGAATGTTAGCAGCAGCTGTAACAACTCTCACTAAAAGTTCTAATTCTTATCTAATTTTGTTCAATAAGAAACCCTAAATTGAGACCCCCAAGTGATACTGCATGACCCCTAAAAATTTCAAAACAGTTGGAATCAGGATCGGGACCCCTAAAACTCAGGGGGGGGGGGGTACTTCCTAGTTGATATTATCTAAACAGTTTTCGATAGGATTCGAAATTTTACGAACCGTCGACTCACCCAAGCTACTTAGACACGGGGCTACCCTATGCTAGGGGTACCCCTCGCGCCACGCGACAGTCCCTCGCGCCACACGAGGGAGCTGTTTTTCCAGTATAAATAGAGGGGTGTGGCACTCGAAGTTTGGCGTTGGTTCGACGTAAAAACTCGTTTCCTACACTGAGATATCGTCTGTTTACTTCAAAAACACACACAATCACGAAATTCTGCAGCGATAACAGGGTAATAACTCGATCACTGCTACGATTCAACGTCCGATCGATTGAAACCAATCTGATGGATGTTCAAGTGCTGCCCACATTAGGGCTATACTTTGTCATTCGTCGTAAATTCGATGGATGTTTAAGTATTTCACTTTGTCATTCGTCGTGAAGGTTTTGAATCTCGTGAGTTGTCGTAAAAGTTGTATTAAGTTACTGACCTAGTTTTCGTGTGCATTATTATTTGAATTAGGTTAACCAAGTTAAAATCAGTAGGCTAAACGCTGCCCGTCTAAATCTGCATTGTGAGTCATTCTCTTTTTATAAAATTGTTTTCTTAAAACTCTACATGTTTTGTAAGTTATAATTACAGGGATTAAGTCTTTGTGATCTTCAATTACTGCCGGTATGTGGGGTTTTGTATACATTACTTGATACCCATCACCATTGGACAACGAGTTAGCCAATGGGTGATCTGACCATAGTCACAGAAAGAGTCGAGTGACAAATACCGATTTGGGGTAATTGGTTGATATATAAACATTGTAATCGCTCTTAATACTGTGAATTATAACAAATATGTTTTTGTACAAAAATGAATGAACTCACCAGTATTTCCTGCTGACCAAATGTTTTTTAAAACGCGTTTCAGATTGGGAATAAGAGCTATGATACGGCACCGAAAGGCTTAAAGACGTGGCTTAGTTTCTCAATTAAATTAAATTATGAAAACATGGTTTCATATATTCGGGTTTATCCCTTATTAAAGCTACCTTTATAAAACATGGGTATTATCCCATCTGTTTAATAAATAAAACCCGATGTTTTCTAAACTCTGATATTTTTCCTAACTCACGGTCCTGATGAAATTTCCGCTGCAATACTTTTCAAAATAATCACCAGTACCACTCGACTGCTCACGGCTCCTGTCCAGGGTGTGGTCGGGGGTGGTGACAGAAGGTGGTATCAGAGCTAAGCCACTGGTTTAAGCATTTAGGTGTTGTAATAATCCCTAAGCTTAAACGAAAGAGTTAGGAAATTGTTATTAACTGGTAGCACCCAGGATAGTATTTAGTCTTGAACCTAAGAAAGATGACTTAGTATTAGCTTCGAGACAAGCTAATTACTTGCTTTGATAAAATAGAATGGGTATTGGTATGCCATGAGGATGATGACTAGAACGTTGCAACTATGGTAAATAAGCAATAACACTTGGCCACTGTTATTTCTTATTTATTGTTACTACTGGGTTCTAGAATATGATCCGTCATGGGAATACTAATTTCCTTGTTCCTTGATGAAAGCTCTAATAAAAGGTTCATTTTTAAATCGTGATTTAAGAAAGATATATTTAGGGGAAATTCAAATTACCTCTCCGGCAAGACTGGGCATGGTGTAGCAGACTCTCCAGCTTGTCCGGGTAAGATGGGGTTACCTCTCCGGCGAGAACTGGGTAAGATGGGGTATAGGATATGTCAAACAAGTGACAGAATTCCCTAAATAGTATCATGACCTGATGTCTGATTTGTCTTTGGAAATATGAATCTGTTAAATACATTGACCTTATGAATGGTATGTATATTACCGTATGTGAAATATATGATTATATAGATATGTATATCTATAAGGATTAACAATTTAGAATAAAACACAAGCATGTGTGTCAATGATAATTCTAGATTTCTTTATTAGGATTCTCTTGTATACATCTATAATTCCGATATCGAACATTATTTCGTTCGATTATCAGTAACTCGTACGACAAAATGAATGATAGGAATCCTTTAAATTGGGACGCCCTCGAAAGTATAAGAATTCCTTTTGTGTTACCTTAGATTATTAACGCATTAGGAAACCTGTCGCTAAAGTTGTGCTAGGCACAAAACGTCTAAGAACTTACACTAATAAGAGTAATTCTACTTTCTTTAAGAACTCTTGCAAAGATAAGAGTAACCACAACTAGGTGCACTTGCCAAGACTCTTCACCTATAATCCTACTAAGATTACCAGTAATAAAAGAATTGCTACAACAATACATGGGCTTAAAGGACCGAAGTGTCATAACCATTAGTATATATGTTAAAAAGAATGAAGAAATGTATGCTTCAAAATTTAGACATTAGGATAGTGAGACCCGATCTTCAGAACACAAGATCACGATGTATGCCATGAAATAGAAAGAACCGACAGAGAGGAAATCCTGTCTGTTTCATAAAAAGGAATAAAATGGCAACAATGATTCCCGAGGTGATCACTGACTTGGATTGAGATATGCAAGCCAACCGGAGAAGTGACCACAAGGAGACAAGACAGACCAGCCAATAAAGTTCGTCACTGTGATGAAAGCTGCGAGTTATGCACGGAAGTAAGACATAGCATATATGGTCTCGGAGTTCATTAACAATGGAGGCATGGAACTGAAAGAAATTCCTGTAGTCTCAGAATTCTCGGATGTATTCCCAGAGGAGTTACCAGGATTACCACCCGATAGGGAGGTAGAATTTAGAATTCATTTGATTCCTGGAACTACACCCGTAGCTAAAGCACCCTACCGATTAGCACCCACCGAAATGTTAGAATTGAAAAAGCAATTAGATGAATTGCTTAGTAAAGGATTTATACAACCTAGTTCATCCCCTTGGGAAGCACCTGTGTTGTTTGTGCAGAAGAAAGATGGTTCGATGCGAATGTGTATCGATTATCGGGAATTGAATAAGGTTACAATTAAGAATCGATATCCATTGCCTAGGATTGATGATCTTTTCGATCAACTTCAAGGGGCTAGATATTTTTCTAAGATAGATTTACGCTCAAGATATCATCAATTGAAGATACAAGAAGAAGACATACCGAAAACTGCTTTCAGAACTAGGTATGGTCACTACGAGTTTACAGTCATGCCCTTTGGACTGACAAATGCTCCTGCAGCATTCATGGATATGATGAATAGAATCTGTAAACCGTACTTGGATAAATTTGTAATTGTCTTCATCGACGATATACTTATTTATTCCAAAAACCAGGAAGAGCATTGTGAGCACCTGCATGCACTCTTAACTTTGTTAAGAAAAGAAAAGCTTTATGCCAAATTCTCGAAGTGTGAATTTTGGCTACAGGAGGTGCAATTTTTGGGTCACATGGTGAATCACGAAGGTATTCATGTAGATCCTGCTAAGATAGAAGCGATCACCAAATGGAAGGTCCCGCAATCAGCCATGGAAGTCAGAAGTTTTCTAGGATTAGCTGGATACTATAGGCGCTTTATTAAGGATTTCTCTAAGATAGTTGTGCCATTAACTCATCTAACCTGTAAATCGGTTAAGTTTGAATGGGGACCTAGACAAGAAGAGGCTTTTAAGATTTTAAAGCAAAGGTTAACCAACACCCCAATTCTTGCCTTACCAGAAGGGACAAAAGATTTTGAAGTTTACTGTGACGCTTCTAAGTTAGGATTAGGATGTGTACTAATGCAACGCAAGAAGGTAATTGCGTATGCCTCAAGGCAATTGAAGAAGCACAAAGAGAATTATACGACTCACGACTTAGAATTAGGAGCAATAATTTTTGCCCTTAAGATTTGGAGGCACTATCTGTACGGAAGTAAGTTTATAGTCTATACAGATCATAAGAGTTTTAGATACATATTTGGGCAAAAAGAATTAAACATGAGGCAAAGAAGATGGATGGAAATTCTAAGTGACTATGACTGTGATATTCAATATCACAAAGGAAAAGCAAACGTAGTTGCATATGCCTTAAGTCGTAAGTATCATGAAAAGCAAAAGCGAGTTCGTGCTCTTAGATTAAATCTTCAAGTAGATTTAATGGAACAACTGAAGAATGTTCAAGTAATAGCAATCAAGGATGATGCTGAAGGAATGAAAGGATGAATAAAGGAATTAGAGCAAGGAAGTGATGGAATTTGGAGATTCCATAAGAAAAGGATTTGGGTACCTAAGCAAGGGGACTTAAGAAATAAAATTTTAGAGGAAGCCCATAAATTTAGATATACTATGCATCCTGGTAATAATAAGATGTACCAAGATTTAAGGAATAATTTCTGGTGGATAGGAATGAAAAAGGACATAGCTAGATATGTATCTAAATGTCTAACTTGTTCACAAGTTAAGGCAGAACACCAGAAACCTTCAGGCTTACTACAACAATTGGAAATGCCTGTTTGGAAATGGGAAGTAATAACCATGGATTTTGTTACTAAGTTGCCCAAAACCAGAAAAGGTAATGATGCGATTTGGGTAATTATGGATCGATTAACCAAATCAGCTCATTTTCTACCCATGAAGGAAACCTTTAGCATGGAAAGGTTAGCAAAGTTGTACGTAGACGAAGTAGTATCTCTACATGGAGTTCCACTCTCCATTGTATCAGATAGGGATAGTCGTTTCACTTCACATTTCTGGACAAGTTTCCAAGAAGCCATGGGAACACGATTAAATTTAAGTACAACTTATCATCCCCAAACAGACAGACAAAGTGAAAGGACGATTCAAACCCTGGAAGACATGCTTAGGGCATGTGTGATAGATTTTGGTGGAAACTGGGATGACCACCTACCCTTAATTGAATTCTCCTATAACAATAGTTATCATTCAAGCATCGAAGCTGCCCCGTTTGAAGCACTATACGGACGAAAATGCAGAACTCCAGTTTGTTGGGCAGAAATAGGAGAAAGCCAATTATCAGGTCCTGAGATTGTACAAGAAACCATTGACAAGATCCCTCAAATCAAGGAAAGACTAAAAACGGCTCGTGATCGCCAGAAGAGTTATGCCGATAATCGACGCAAGCCATTGGAATTTCAAGTCAGAGACAAGGTACTCGTGAAAGTCTCTCCTTGGAAAGGAGTAGTGCGGTTCGGGAAGAAGGGAAAGCTAAGTCCAAGGTACGTAGGACCATTCCCAATAATCCAGCGAATAGGACCAGTTGCCTATCGTTTACAACTATCAGAAGAGCTAGCCGGGGTACATGACGTGTTTCATGTATCCAACCTCAAGAAATGTCTATCTGACGAATCCCTGGTAGTACCTCTTCAAGACATAGAGGTAAATGAAAAGTTAAAATTTGTTGTGAAGCCACTGCAAATAGAAGACAGAAAGGTCAAGTTTCTCAAGCACAAGCGACTAGTGCTGGTCAAAGTCAAGTGGGATTCAAAGAGAGGACCTGAATACACTTGGGAGCTAGAATCAGAAATGAAGAGAAAATATCCCTACTTGTTCCAGTAAATCTCGAGGACGAGATTTTAATTAAGGTGGGGAGGATGTAACAACTCTCACCAAAAGTACGAATTCTTATCTTATTTTGTTCAATAAGAAACCCTAAATTGAGACCCCCCAAGTGATACTCCATGACCCCTAAAAATTTCAGAACAGTTGGAACCAGGATCAGGACCCCTAAAACTCAGGGGGGGGGGGGTATTTCCTAGTTGATATTATCTAAACAGTTTTCGATAGGATTCGAAATTTTACGAACCGTCGACTCACCCAAGCTACTGAGACACGGGGCTACCCTATGCTAGGGGGTACCCCTCGCGCCACGCGACAGTCCCTCGCGCCACGCGAGGGAGCTGTTTTTCCAGTATAAATAGAGGGGTGTGGCACTTGAAGTTTGGCGTTGGTTCGACGTAAAAACTCGTTTCCTACACTGAGATATCGTCTGTTTACTTCAAAAACACACACAATCACGAAATTCTGCAGCGATAACAGGGTAATAACTCGATCACTGCTACGATTCAATGTCCGATCGATTGAAACCAATCTGATGGATGTTCAAGTGCTGCCCACATTAGGGCTATACTTTGTCATTCGTCATAAATTCGATGGATGTTTAAGTATTTCACTTTGTCATTCGTCGTGAAGGTTTTGAATCTCGTGAGTTGTCGTAAAAGTTGTATTAAGTTACTGACCTAGTTTTCGTGTGCATTATTATTTGAATTAGGTTAACCAAGCTAAAATCAGTAGGCTAAACGATGCCCGTCTAAATCTGCAATGTGAGTCATTCTCTTTTTATCAAATTGTTTTCTTAAAACTCTACATCTTTTCAAAGTTATAATTACAGGGATTAAGTCTTTGTATACATTACTTGATACCCGTCACCATTGGACAACGAGTTAGGCAATGGGTGATCTGACCATAGTCACATAAACGAGTCGAGTGACAAATACCGATTTGGGGTAATTGGTTAATATATAAACATTGTAATCGCTCTTAATACTGTGAATTATAACAAATATGTTTTTGTACAAAAATGAATGAACTCACCAGTATTTCCTGCTGACCAAATGTTTTTTAAAACGCGTTTCAGGTAACGACAGTAGATTGGGAATAAGAGCGATGATACGGCACCGAAAGGCTTAAAGACGTGGCTTAGTTTCTCAATTAAATTAAATTATGAAAACATGGTTTCATATATTCGGGTTTATCCCTTATTAAAGCTACCTTTGTAAAACATGGGTATTATCCCATCTGTTTAATAAATAAAATCCGGTGTTTTCTAAACTCTGATATTTTTCCTAACTCACCGTCCTGATGAAATTTCCGCTGCAATACTTTTCAAAATAATCACCGGTACCACTCGACTGCTCGTGGCTCCTGTCCAGGGTGTGGTCGGGGGTCGTGACAGCAGCTAAGAGAGAAACCGATGCCCATGCCCAAGATATGCTTAATAGGAGCCTAGCCAATTTCCATATCTTAGCAACCACTGCAGCTGACCCTAACCTGGAACAACTGTTAGCACCCCAACCACAACCACCAATTCCTGACCAACCAATGGAAATAGAAAACCCTGAAAATCAAGTAGAAATGTATGATTTCAACCCGGAGGAGATACCTAGGGTACCAGCACCAAATCCCTTAGACCCAAATTATGACCCCTGGTGGGATGACGTTAGGGACTATGTGCAACACTATCCGATACACGAAGATTTGCCCATGCCCAATCTAGGAGCCTACCCAGGTTTGGACCCTCTAGATCCCTATTACCATAACGATGCTTTCATTAGGGAGGTTTTAGAGAATCCTTACCCATACCAGGCCCCTATACCCCCGTACCAGGAACCCGCACCCCAGATTCCGAACCCAGTCCTAGAACCTACACCCCCAATGAGTGCAGAAAACGTACAAGAACTTAGGATATTTGGTGAGGAAATCTTAGAGAATAGTGAAATGATGAGGCAGGTGGGAGAGCGACTCGTCTGGAAGTACGACGAGCGCAATATGGATTTCTGGACGAATCCATATCCTTAGAAGTAATGGTGGGGAAAGTTATAATAATAATAATAATAATAATAATAATAATAATAATAATATAATATAATGATCTATAATATGTGTGTTTGAGAAAAAAAAAAAAAAAACTACGGATGCCTACTACTAGTAGTGTAACTTTAAATTTCAGTCAGTATTGTAATTTTAATTTCAGTACTGGTGTGTAATAGATGCATACTATAAGAAAGAGTAAAAGTCGCAATGCTCGACGTTTTTGATCAATCTGTGTGTTGTGTGATTGGTAGTATTAAATATTATTTTGTGATATTAATATGTGGTCGATGTTTAAAATTCAGATGGACAACGAAGTGAATCAGGAAAACCAGAACGATAATATCCAGAATGACAATAACCCGAATAATGAAAATCCGAACAACAATAACAATGGAAACCAAGTGGATAATAGTGCTATCCAACACATAGTGGCACAAGGAATAATAGATGCAATGCCATTTATTATCTAAACTGTTAAAGAAGCTGATACTAAAAGTAAGCATAGTAGTAAGCGACCAACTGAACCAGAACACGGCGTGAACAATGGACCCGTACTTCAAGTGCCCATTCCCAAAAGAAGAAGAACCATACCTCATGGTTGTTCTTATAAAGAATTATGGTCTTGTAAACCCATAGAATTCTCGGGCAATGAAGGACCCATTGCAGCTCTACGCTGGATAGAAAAGACTGAGGCTGTTTTAAAAATAAGCAAGTGCACTGAAGAAGATAAGATAATGTTTGCCTCAAACCTGTTTAAAAACTCAGCCTTAGAATGGTGGAATACTATCCTCCATTCAAGAGGAAATGATAGGGTGTACAACATGGAATGGGAAGAATTTAAAAATATGGTAGAAAGGAAATTCTGCCCTCCTAATGAAAAGGAACAGATAGCAAATAAATTTCTAAACCTTAGGATGACCGGGGTAGATAGTAAGGGCTATACTACCACATTCTTTGAATATGCTAGAATAGTACCAACCCTTGCATCCCCCGAACCAGTATTAATCTCCCGTTATATCTGGGGATTAATTGGAGAGATTAGACATGTAGTCAAGGCAGCTAGACCTCAAACCATAGAAGAAGCGGTAGAACTAGCAAACACCTTGACAGCTGAGTTAGTGCGTACGATAGAAAAAGACCAGAGGAGAAACCTAGCCCAAAAGCTCACTCAGGAATTTCGATCTGGTAATTCCAACCGTGGTAGGAATATAGGTTCTACCTCTGCACCCTACTGTAGGATCTGCAAGAAGAAGCATTCGGGAAAATGCTTCACTCATTGCAATTTCTGCAAGGCACCAGTACACAAGGAAGAAGATTGCAAGAGGAAATCTAGTAATGGACTATGCTTCAACTGTGGAGAAAAAGGCCATATCAAGCCAAACTGCCCAAAATTAGCTCCACCAGCGAACAACAAGAACACTAAAAATGCTAGAGCATTTGTTCTGACTGCAGATGAAGCCAAGATGATTCCAGACGTAATAGCCGATACGTTTTTAGTTAATGATGTTTTTGCTAAAGTATTATTTGACTCTGGTGCAAATCAAAGTTTTATTAATACTTCGTTTTGCAAACTTCTAAATCAATCATTAACTAAACTCCCACAAGAATGTCTAGTAGAGACAGCAAACGGAGAAACCGTTAGGATTTCTGAAATCTTGCAGGGAGCAAGAATAGAAATTTTAAATCAAAAATTTATTGCAAACCTTTACCCAATGAATCTGGCAGGATTTGATATTGTATTAGGAGTGGATTGGTTAATAGCCAATAAAGCCAGTATTTTATGTGATCAAAAGTCAATTCAAGTAAATTCACCAAGGGGTGAAAAGATCACAATTAAAGGAGATAAGCCATCTAGATCCACAAAATTCATCTCTGTGATGAAAACTGCAAGTTATATAAGAAAAGGATCTATAGTGTATTTGATTTCTATAATCACTAACACTAAAGGAAAAGAGCTAAAAGACATTCCAGTAGTGTCTCAATTTTCAGATGTATTTCCAGAAGAATTACCTTGATTACTGCTTGACAGGGAAGTCGAATTCAGAATCCATCTGCTACCAGGGACAACACCGATTGCCAAAGCACCTTACCGTTTGGCACCAGCAGAAATGCAGGAATTGAAGAAACAGTTAAACGAATTATTGGCAAAAGGATTCATACAGCCAAGCTCATCGCCATGGGGAGCACCGATACTGTTCGTCAAAAAGAAGGACGGATCAATGCGTATGTGCATTGACTACCGTGAATTAAACGAGGTCACGATTAAGAACCAGTATCCATTACCAAGGATCGATGAACTGTTCGATCAACTTCAAGGAGCTCGATTTTTCTCTAAAATCGATTTAAGATCGGGATATCATCAATTAAAGGTACAGGAGGAGGATATTCCTAAAACCGCATTCAGAACAAGGTATGGTCATTATGAATTTACTGTCATGCCATTTGGTTTAACCAATGCCCCAGCTGCATTTATGGACGTGATGAACCGAATATGTAAGCCATATTTGGATAAATTCATAATCGTTTTTATTGATGATATTCTCATATATTCTAAAAGTAAAGAGGATCATGAAAAGCATTTGCATGCACTTCTAAGTTTATTAAGAAAGGAAAAGCTTTAAGCTAAATTTTCGAAGTGCGAATTTTGGTTAGAACAAGTACAGTTTCTCGGACACTTAGTCGATCATGAAGGAATTCATGTGGATCCCACAAAAATCGAGGCGATTACCAAATCGAAAACCCCTGAGTCACCAACCGAGGTTAGAAGTTTCTTAGGATTGGCTGGTTATTATAGAAGATTTATTCGAGATTTTTCTAGAATAGCCATTCCCTTAACTAAGTTAACCTGTAAATCTGTTAAATTTGAATGGGGACCAAAACAGGAAGAAGCCTTTAGAATTCTTAAGCAAAGACTAACCCATGCACCCATATTAGCATTACCAGAAGGAACTGAAGACTTTGTAGTCTATTGTGACGCTTCTAAGTTAGGTTATGGATGTGTATTAATGCAACGCCAAAAGGTTATAGCTTATGAATCTAGACAACTTAAGAATCATGAAGAAAATTATTCAACCCATGATTTGGAATTAGGAGCTATAATTTTTGCCCTTAAGATTTGGAAACATTACCTTTATGGTAGTAAGTTTACCATTTTTACAGATCATCAGAGTTAAGGTATGTTTTTGGGCGAAAAGAGTTAAATATGAGACAAAGACGCTGGATGGAAACGCTTAGTGACTATGATTGTGATATCCAATATCATGAAGGAAAAGCAAATGTAGTGGCAGATGCTTTAAGCCGAAAATATCACGAAAAGCCAAAAAGGGTACGTTCTCTTAAATTAAATCTACAAGTAGATTTAAATGAACAGATTAGAAAAGCACAAGAATCGGTAATCAAGGAAGATACTGAAAAACTAAAAGGAATGATTAAGGAATTAGAACAAGGAACAGATGGAATTTGGAGATTCCATAAGAAAAGAATGTGGATACCTAAATTAGGAAACCTACGTCATCGTATATTAGAAGAAGCCCATAAGTCTAAGTATATAATGCATCCTGGAAGTGATAAAATATATCAGGATTTAAGAAAGAATTTCTGGTGGATAGGAATGAAAAAGGATATAGCAGTTTACGTTTCTAAGTGTTTAACTTGTTCGCAAGTCAAAGCTGAACATCAGAAACCCTCAGGATTATTACAACAGCTAGAAATGCCAGTTTGGAAATGGGAATTGATAACAATGGATTTTGTTACCAAATTACCCAAAACAAGAAAAGGTAATGATACAATCTGGGTGATTGTAGACAGGCTAACTAAATAAGCTCATTTCCTACCAATGAAAGAAACTTCTAGTATGGAACAATTAGCCAAATTGTATGTAAATGAAATCGTTTCATTACATGGAATTCCTTTATCAATTGTTTCTGATAGGGATAGCTGTTTTACCTCTCATTTTTGGTCAAGTTTCCAAAAATCAATGGGAACCAAGTTAAATCTAAGCACAACTTATCATCCTCAAACGGACGGACAAAGCGAAAGGACAATTCAGACAATGGAAGACATGCTTTGAGCTTGTGTAATTGATTTCGGAGGTAATTGGGATGATCACTTACCTTTAATAGAATTTTCCTATAATAACAGTTATCACACAAGTATCAATGCTGCACCATTTGAAGCACTTTATGGACGAAAGTGCAGAACCCCAGTCTGTTGGGAAGAAATTGGGGAAAAACAACTATCTGGATCTGAGATAGTGCAGGAAACAACCGACAAGATCATTCAAGTTAAGGAACGACTGAAAGCAGCACGTGATCGACAGAAAAGCAATGCTAATAACCGACGCAAACCATTAGAATTTCAAATAGGAGATAAGGTGTTGTTGAAAGTCTCTCCCTGGAAAGGAGTGGTAAGATTCATCAAACGAGGGAAGCTAAGTCCCAGGTATGGTGGACCGTTTGAGATTATTAGAAGAATAGGACCTGTAGCTTATCAGCTACAACTGCCAGAGGAAATGGCAGGAATACATGATGTATTTCATGTATCTAATCTCAAGAAAGGCTTAGCTGATGAATCATTAATGGTACCTCTTAAGGATATAGAGGTAAATGAACAACTCAAATTTGTAGAAAGGCCTCTACAAATTGAAGACAGGAAAGTCAAGAACCTCAAGCACAAGAGATTAGTTCTGGTCAAAGTAAAGTGGGGCTCCAAGAGAGAACCAGAATACACATGGGAGCTTGAATCAGAAATGCAAAGAAAATATCCATACTTGTTCCAGTAGACCTCGAGGACGAGCTCTAAAACAAGGTGGGGAGGATATAACAACCCTAAAGAAAACCGACACCCTCGTCATATTTTTCGACACCCTAAAAATATTTAAAATAATCCAATATGTCCCTAAAAACACCCCAAAATGGGCCCTGAACACCTTAAATATTATTAAAAATAATTAAAAATTGAATTTTTGGGGTTTAGGCGGGCCGCGTAAGCCACCCCTTAAACTTACGCGGGCCGCGACAACTTAAAGACCTGGCAAAACCCTGGGCCGCCACATGGCCCAACACATGTCGACCCTACATAGTGACCCAGACAAGCTACACAGTTGACCAGAGTTGACGCGGGCCGCGTAGGCCCTTGCCTATGTTTACGCGGGCCACGTGAAAGTCAAAGTGAAGCCCTATAAGTAGTATGTTTACGCGGGCCGCGTGAAAGTCAAAGTGAAGCCCTATAAGTAGTAGGCCTCAGATCTTCAGTCGACTCGCTCAATTCTTTTCTATCTAATCGAATTCACACATAGTAGAAGCTATACTCGGGTCTAATACCCCCTAAATAACGAAGTTCTGCTCCGTTGTAAGTATCATAACCCCTGGAGACTTATTAGATACTCTGCCCGATTGATCTAGGGTTTCGTAACGGCTGTCGTGGTTCTGCCCGACGTAGTCGTTGGAATGCCGTCTCGGGGAGGGTATTACTAATGTTAAAATGGGTTATTATACTAACACGTGTGCATTTGTGTAAATTATAGATAATTCTCAGGAAACCCTAAAGGATAATCTAAGACAACAATGTGAGTAATCTCCTTTTTGCAAATTGTTTTTACAAAACCTCATTTAATTAATTATATATTAAACAGTTATTGAGTATTTGTAAGGATACAATTATCGTCGGTATGTTGGGGTTTTGTATACAAAATTTGTTACCACCTGGTCAAGGAGTAACATTTCCACAAGTCAGGTTTGACAGTACCGTGGGTGGTAATTGGTATAACTTGGAAACAAATGTAATTGCGAGACCACCCTCAATACTGTACAATGGTTTTTTTATTTAAACTTGATTAAACTGGGATTCACTCACCAGTATTTCCCACTGACAAAATGTTTTTAAACGCGTTTCAGGTAACAATATGTAAAAGCCAAATAGAAGCCAGCTAGACAGCACTGAAGGCTTAGAAAAATGGAAATAAAGTTACCTAAAATAAAATAGATGTTTTTATTAAATAAAAAATAGGATTTATTCCTATGAAAATGTGTGTACTGCAAACTTGGGTTTTATCCCATGTGTTTAGTGTTATGAAAAGTGTGGTATTTTACTATGATTAAATATTTCCTAACTACGGTCCTGATGAAAATTTCCGCTGCCAAATTAGACAATAACCAGATACCAACGAAGCTGGCCGCGGCCGCCCGTTCCTGTCTTTGTATAGGGGGACGGGGGTTGCGACAATGGTGGTCCGATCGGATGACTCATCCGGACGGATGGTCATCAGGACGGATGGTCATCCGGACGGATACCGTTCGGTCGGATGGTCATTCGATTGGAGAAGTGTGTTTGTGAAATGTTGAACTTTTCAAGTTTTCGTTGTAGTAATAGTAAAGTCATTCGATCGGATGGTCATCCGGACGGATGGCCGTTCGATCGGATGGCAATTCTTTTAAGGTTACAAAGAATTAAGTCTCCTGTTTGGATAGTCATTCGATCGGATGGTCGTCCGATCGGATTACTATTCATTTGGAAGCTGATATTCTTTGAAGTTTTGTAAAAATTGATTAAGTGTTGAGATTACAAGTCACCTGGTCGAATAGTCATTCGATCGGATGGTCGTCGGATCGGATGGCTATTCGATCGAGCAACTGTTTGTTTGAAACTTGTAAAATCAGTTAGAAAGTTTGCGGTTTGACCGAGACGGTGTGACAACGTGTTAAACAATAGAAATCACATCAAGTCCAACTCGTCCGATCGGACGGGAATCACCCCGTTCGATCAGAACCAACTGTTTTTGACGGAGTTTCACATTCAACCCGTGAATCGGTCGTCTCTTCAAATAGAAGTCCCTTCTCAGACCGGTTCTCCACTAGAGAATGAGTAGAGAGCCCGAACGAGTCCAGATTCTAACGGTTTTGAGTGAAAAGTGTAAAAGAGTTGAAAGAAGTTTAAATCAGTTTGAAAACGTTTAGGTTTAGGTGAAATCAGTGTTTAAACATTGTAGAAATCCTTTAGATCCGAACTGTTCTTGATGGGATGAGGTCACACTTTGATGTTCATGAGAACCCATGGTGACGTCACCCTAGAACAACCCAAAATCAGATGATTTCTTGGTGAAAAGTCGAGATTCATTGGAGAAGATGATGCGAGAGTGTGTAAAGAACATGAAAGTACAAGATTTAGGGTGAAAACTTACAAGAATCGCGAGAAATCGAGAGAAAAGGGCTTGGGAGCGTGCTTGTCGGATGAGGCTGTCACATCAACGAAGAGTTGATGTGACAAGTGAGTATTTATAGGAGAAATGTGATAATGCGGTGTAGAGTTACGAGGATTGGACGGCCGTTCGATCCGATGGCCATCCAATCGGATGGTCATCCGGACGGATGGCCATTCGATCGCATGGTCATTCGATCGAGTGGCTTGAGTGAGTTGGTTTTTCCGACTTTCGTTTAGTTCGACGTGTTTTGTTGCGTTAAGTATTGTGGACAAATTAAGCGTTTTAGCGATATAAGTAGTGTCACACCCCAACCGATGGCACAAACATCGGGGTGGGAGCACTAAGCGTTCAGATTGCTCATGAGATTCCATAACACTAGATATTTCGATAATAGTTAAATTGATTTCAACATTGTCTAAAATGAACAACCATCACATCAAGTATCAAATTACATCAAATATCAAATATTGTTCAAAGTTTAATTAACTACGCGGGTTTCTGCATCACCCTAGCTCGATTCAATTGTTTCCATAGCATCCTATCAGCCTGCAACATGTATTAAAATAGAGTCAGTACAAAAATGTACCGGCGAGTAGACAAGTTTGAGTATATAGCATAATAGATTAAAACGAATCATATCCACAATGTAAGTAATAAAATAGTTTCAGCCGTGCTAGTGTCGCAGTCCAACCAGTGATAGCCCAAGTATCCCAATGCTTTAGTGTTTACCCAAGACTCAAGGTAAACTAGAATCCTCCTAACAATACCCCCGAGAATAATGCAGAGGTGCATCTCGTATAGCGCTACTATTGTTAAGGCGGAACTAATGCAGAGGTGCATCTCGTATAGGCTACTATTGTTAAGGCGGAACTACACACTCTGGATTAAACGTCACATAGCACAAAGAATCAAGAATAAAAAATCACAAGTTTCACGTACACATAGGATAGAGTCTTAGATTCAAAAGTATCAAGTTTCGTAGTTTATAGAATACATGTTACATCCCAAAGTTTAAAACAAAAAGGGATCGAGTATACTCACAGTGATTGCTTAAAACCGTTATTGGATCAAAGGGAGCTCTTTTAGAATTAGCCTGACTAGATTACAACAGATAAGAGTGGGGCGAATAACGAGATTGCATAAAGTGTCGGATCAGTCTTTGGATCGGATGGCTGTTCGATCGGATGGCTATCCGATCGAACTGCCATTCGATCTAGATGACATATGAGGGAGTGTGGGACGGATGGCTATCCGATCGGATTGCCACTCGATCCAAGTTTCAAGCTTCCAATTGTTGCTAAGTGTTTGGTCACTTTGATCGGATGGCTATCCGATCGGATTGCCATTCGATCAAGGGTTCCAAAGTTTCAAGTTTCTGAAAAAGTTTCCAAGTGTTGAAAGGTTGTGAGACAAGTGTCACCTGATCGAGTGGTTGTTCGATCGGATGGCTATCCGATCAGATTGCCACTCGATCGAGTGGTCCTTGTCTCGTTCATAATTTTGTAAAGTTCCTAAGTTTCTAGTTTGACGATGACGGCATGGTACGTATTGAGACAACGGTAAACGCATCAACATACAGTCGTTCTGATCGAATGGGAACCACCCCTGTCCGATCAGTCGTCAGTTCATAACGAGTTTATGTCGGAATCCGTATTCCAGCCATCCTCTCCGGTAACAACCCGTTTCCAAACCAACTCCAGACTATCCATCCAGTCTACAGTCCATTTAGACCCGGATTCCACCGTTTAGAGTGAAAGATTGAAGAAAAGATGAAGATAATTACAAGTTTTAGCCGAAAATCTAGATTTAGTTAAGATTCTAGTCTAAAACACATGAAATTCCTTAGATCTGAGCTAGATCTTGACTAGAATGACATCACACAACAGTTTTGTTCAAACCGCCATGATGACGTCATCCTCAAGAGCTCAAATCTCAGAGATTTCACGGTGAAGAGTGAGATTTCAAAGGAGAATCTCGTAGAGAATGATGTGTAGATCAAGAATGTACAAGAATCTAGTGTAGAACGTACCAAAATCGCCGGGAAAATGAAGAAAAGTGTGAAAGAGAGGGAGAACGTGCGTCTAGATCGGATAAGGCTGTCACATCAGTGAAGGACAGATGTGACAGGCCTATTTATAGTGTGTGAGGGGAGCTAAGGTGGTGTGCAGCAGATCGGATGACGAGTCGATTGAATGGCCATCCGATCGGATTGCCACTTGGTCAATCCTATCCTTTCCGCGTTCCCGTCTTTGATTCGTTTTGCAAGTTAGACTAAGCGTTGCGTTGTGTATTATTTGGTAAAAGTATCACATAACTAGACTACATCATAAACACCAAAAGTTTCCAAGTTAAATAGATTCCGCCAGTGACAAGACTCCAGTCTCTCGTTCAACCAAGAATCAAGTTTCACGAGTCTCAAGAGTCAAGCACCAATTAAATACCAAGAATCAAGAGTAGAGAATCAAGTATCAAGAATCATAGAATCAAGTCTCATAGAATCATAGTTTCCAAGTATTAAGTATCAAGAATCTAGAGTTAAGCATCAAGAATCATAGTTTAAGTATCAAGAATCAAGATTCTAGCATCATAAAGACTCACAAAGTTTCACAAGTATCAAAAGTATCGATATTACATAGATTAAGGACTAAAATTGACAATGGGCAAAGTCCATAGACTAAACTTGCCAAAAGCCTAAAGTCTAGGGACGCGGGCGTTACAGTCTCCCCTCCTTTTGGGGATTTCGTCCACGAAATCTTAGAGGAAGACTGCTCGAAGAGCTGTGGATACTTGGCCTTCATCTCACTTTTCAATTCCCAAGTGAATTCGGCGCCACGCTTACCTTCCCATCGAACCTTGACAATGGGAATTTTGCTGCGCCTCAATCGCTTGACACCTTGATCCATGATATTGACCGATTTCTACACGAAGGGTACAACTTCGTTTATTTGCAAGTCTTCGAGGGGAACCTGCAGTTCCTCGTCGGCTAGGCATTTACATAGATTGGACACGTGGAACACTGGATGTACATTGTTTAGTTCCTGAGGCAGGTCGAGTCTGTACGCCACCTTGCCAATCCTTTCGAGTATCTTGAAGGGACCCACATAGCGAGGAGAGAGCTTACCGTTCTTACCAAAACGAACTACTCCCTTCCAGGGAGATACCTTGAGAAGAACTCGGTCACCAACATCAAATTCCAGAGGCTTACGCCTAACATCAGCATAGCTCTTTCGTCTGCTCCTAGCCTTGATCAAGTTATCACGGATCTTAAGAATCTTATCCGTTGTATCTTGAATGATTTCAGGGCCAGTAAACTGCTTGTCACCAATCTCATGCCAGCTGAGAGGAGATCGGCACTTGCGGCCATACAAAGCTTCGAAAGGATCCATCTGAATACTGGAATGATAGATGTTGTTGTACGAGAACTCAATCAATGGTAAATGTACATCCCAGTTACCACCAAAGTCGATGACACAAGAACGGAGCATATCCTCTAGGGTTGGAATAGTACACTCGGTCTGTCCATCCGTCTGAGGATGAAAGGCCGTGCTAAGATTCAAGTGCGAACCCATAGCGGACTGAAACGTTTGCCAAAGACCGGAAGTAAAACGACCATCACGATCCAAGATTATGTCGAGAGGGATGCCATGACGGCATATAATCTCATCGGTATAGATTCGAGCAAGTTTCTCCACTTTATAATCTTCACGAATAGGAAGAAAGTGGGCTGATTTAGTCAAACGGTCAATAATCACCCAGATACTATCGTGACCATTAGGTGTACAGGGTAGTTTAGTAATAAAGTCCATAGCAATGCTGTCCCATTTCCAAACTAGGATTTCGGGTTGTTCCAAGAGTCCAGAAGGACGCTGGTGTTCAGCCTTTACCTTCGAGCAAGTAAGGCACTTAGAAACATATACAACAATGTCCTTCTTCATGCAAGGCCACCAATAAGTCGTACGCAGATCCTGGTACATCTTATCAGCACCTGGATGAATGGAGTAACGAGATTTGTGAGCCTCATTCATAATGAGCTCATGGAGGTTATCGTGATCTGGCACCCAAATGTTTTTGAGATAGTACTGAAGACCATCAAATTTAGTTTCGAGCTGATTAACGTTAGCGCCAAGAACTTCAACAGATAGACTTCCTTTATTAGCTGACGAGTATTGAGCTTCACGAATACAGGCATGTAGATCACTAGAGATACGAATAGCCTTAAAATGGGTTTTACGACTAAGGGCGTCGGCCACTACATTCGCCTTGCCAGGATGATAGCGAATTTCGCAGTCGTAGTCGTTAAGTAGTTCTACCCAATGCCTCTGTCGCATGTTCAGTTCCTTTTGGTCAAAGATATGTTGAAGGCTCTTATGGTCGGTGAAAACCACATGCTTCGTACCATACAGGTAGTATCGCCAGATCTTTAACGCAAATACAACTGCACCAAGCTCCAGATTGTGAGTAGTATAGTTTTTCTCATGTACCTTGAGTTGATGAGAGGCATAAGAGATAACCTTGTCCCGCTGCATGAGCACACAACCCAATCCAAGGTTCGAGGCATCACAATATACCACGAAATCGTCATTCCCATCGGGTAGAGTAAGTACAGGAGCGTTACACAAAAGGGTCTTAAGAGTTTGGAAAGATTCCTCTTGCTCGGGACCCCAAGCAAAGGGTCTCTCTTTCTGAGTCAACGAAGTGAGAGGTACAGCGATCTTAGAAAAATCCGAGATGAATCGGCAGTAATAACCAGCCAATCCTAGAAAAGAACGAATCTCGGATGCGGATTTAGGCGTACTCCAATTCTTCACTGCTTTGATTTTAGACGGGTCAACATGAATACCTTGCTTACTAACGACATGACCAAGAAATTGCACTTCATCAATCCAAAACTCACACTTAGAAAATTTAGCATACAAACGTTCACCACATAAGAGTTCAAGCATAAGACGTAAATGACGAACATGATCAACTTTAGACTTAGAATATATGAGAATATCATCAATAAAGACTATCACAAAACGGTCCAAATAGGGTTTACAAACACGATTCATGAGGTCCATGAACACAGTGGGTGCGTTGGTCAATCCAAAAGGCATGACCACGAACTCGTAGTGCCCATAACGAGTACGAAATGCGGTTTTGGGTACATAATCCTCGAGTACACGAAGCTGATGATAACCAGAATGAAGATCGATTTTTGAGAAGCAAGACGCGCCTTGTAGTTGGTCAAATAGATCATCAATGCGAGGTAGAGGGTAACAATTCCTAACGGTAAGCTTATTAAGTTCACGGTAGTCGATACACATACGAAACGAACCATCTTTCTTCTTGACAAATAACACGGGAGCACCCCACGGGGAGGTACTTGGACGAATAAATCCCTTGTCGAGCAGTTCCTGTAGTTGATTGGATAATTCTTGCATCTCAGAAGGTGCAAGACGGTAAGGAGCCCTGGCGACAGGAGTCGCACCAGGTACGAGATCAATACGAAAGTCAACGGATCTAGGAGGAGGAAGACCAGGTAGATCTTCATGAAAGACATCAGGGAAATCACACACTACTGGAACATCGCTTATGTTCTTCCTTTTGCCCTTTTGTTCCACTATGTGGGCCAAGAAGGCAAAGTTCTGTTTACGTAAGCATCGATTCGCTTGAGTGCATGACATCAACCTTAGTCCTTTCGAAGATCGGTTTCCATAGACGTGCAAAATATCACCGGATGGAAGAGGTAGACGAACAAACTTCTCGTGACAAGCAATCTCGTCAGGATTCTTATGCAACCAATCCATACTGATAATGACATCAAAACTACCCAATCGCATGGGTATGAGATCAATAGAAAAGACGTGATCGTTAAGAGTCAGGGAACAATCACGCAAAATAGAATCAACAAGAATCGACTTACCGTTGGTGACCTCAACAGAGAACGACTCAGGTAACTTGGAGCGTGTACAGTTTATCAAAGACTCAAATTCCACGGACACAAAACTTCTATCGGCACCAGTATAAAAAAGAATCAAAGCGTAAAGGTTATTCATAAGAAACGTACCATTGACAACATCATTGTCATTACGAGCCTAATTAGCATTGGGGTTGAACGCTCGTCCACGAGGGGCTGGCTGCTGGTCCTGGTTCAGGACATTGGTTACGAAGATGAGTAGTATCTCCACACTTGTAGCATGCACGAACAGCATTGATTGGCCTGGGATTCTGCAGGGGAGCTGGAGGTGCTGGTAAAGCTGCCTGAGCTGGGGCTTGTTGAGCTTGCTGGGCTGGGTTAGTTTGATGGCAATAAGGAGTCGTGTGACCATAGCGATTGCAGTTGGTGCACAGACGACATGCAGAATTTGCAGGATGATGAAAGTTGCAAGTCGCACACTTGGGGTGAGACCCAGTGTATTGCTTCTTGACCTCGGGAACAGCAGTGATTGGAGCAGCAGCAGCAGCAGGAGGAGTAGGTTTAGCAGCAGGGTTTACGGTAGGAACAATAGCGTTGTATCCTGATGTGCATACTTAGATGGAGCAGAGTCAGCAAACTGCTTATCACGGATGCGGTTGTTGTTGAGACTAGCTGCAAGATGGTAGACTTCCTCAATAGTGTCGAGTTGAGCTACTTCAATAGAATCGCGCATAGAAGGAGGCAGACCATTGATGTACATGGTTATCATTCGTTTAGGAGTAGAAACCAAGTGAGGAACGATCAAACTAAGCTGTTTGAAACAGGTAGTATAAGCCAGATCATCATCACCAATCTGCTTCAAGTGCCAAAACTCTTCTTCAAGCTTCAGCTGCTCATGGGGAGGGTAGAAAGCATCATTAGTTCACGCACCTCGGTCCATGGAAGAGCATAGGCTTCCTCATTCGAATGGATGTTTCTCTCATTTGACCACCACTCCAACGCTCTGCCTTGAAACATTCTAGTCGCACTCCTAGTCTTTAGGTGATTTGGGCACTCGCTGTTAATGAAGGTAACTTCGATGCTGTCGAACCACTCGAGCATAGCAGTCGCCCCATCACTGCCCGTGAAAAGCTTAGGATTGCAAGAGATGAAATGCTTGTAGCAGAACTTAGTAGGCTTTTGCTTCTCGGCCTTTGAGTCCACAGAGGATGGAGGAGTGTTTGATCCCTGGATCTTAGAGACGATCTTTGGCACGACTCGAGCGATCTGGTAGGCCATGAAGGACATCATCTTTTTCTGAGACTTTTCCCTGGATCTCTTGAGAGTGTCGGATAGCTTTCGAGAAGACATCTAAAGATCCGACAAAGGATCGCGTAAGTATAAAGTCTCACAGTAAAGATTCACGCACGATAGACTAAAGACTCAACAAGATTCACAAGATTCACATAGATACCGCAAACCCACGACCTTCGCATGGCACGTTGTATGAAGTTTGGCAACATGTCAGAAGCGCTTATATATAGGAAGTACCAGCGGCGTATCCACCACGCTTCGGGCACATCGCTTCTGCCCCGTACTCGGTGTCATGTTACATGTCGCAATTGCCAATTATAACAACATGCCTACCATTATCTTACACACATAGATTGACCCGATAGATTTCAATAGATCCAACACCACATCCCACGACCTTCGCATGACACGTTGTACGAAGTTTGGCAACATGTCAGAAGCGCTTATATATAGGAAGTCCCGACGGCGTATCCACCACGCTTCGGGCACATCGCTTCTACCTCGTACTCGGTTTCATGTTACGTGTCGCAAAACACACTCATCATCATCATCATAGATTCACATAGATTTCCACAGATTCAATAGATTCAACAGATTCAATAGATTCCCATAGGTTCAATAGATTCTAATAGATTCGATGGATTTCAATAGTTCCACTTAGATTAGTGTTAACGTCAACGCAATCCCACATGGCACGTGCTACGAAAGTTCGGCAACATGACGGAAGCACTTATATATAGGAAGTGCCAGCGGCGTATCCACCATGCTTCAATCATGCCACGTCCCCCTCGTCATCGGTGTCATGCTTTGCTAACCACAACATTAGATTAACCCAATAGATTCAACAACATAGATTATCCCAACTAATTCACATAGATTACCCAATAGTTTCCCATATATTAGGGTTAACAACCTTATCATAGTCTAAAACAACAAAATCCCACATGGCACGTGCTACGAAAGTTCGGCAACATAACGGAAGCACTTATATATAGGAAGTACCAGCGGCGTATCCACCATGCTTCAATCATGTCACGTCCCCCTCGTCATCGGTGTCATGCTTCGTTAACCACAACATTAGATTTCACAACAAACTTTCACCAAATAGGTTCCCACAACTTCAACCCGAGTCTACAAACTATGAACTTTACTTAGCGCGTGGTACGAAGGTTCGGTAGCATGCCAGAAACGCATATATATAGGAAGTACCAGCGGCGTATCCACCACGCTTCGGACATGCCACTTCCGCCTCGTCTTCGGCGCTAGGCTACGTTTCATATTTCATTACTCAAAACAACGCATGCATAGACTACACATAGATTTCTCATAGTTTTCACGAGTAGTTTCCATAGCTTAGATTTTAACATCCTCATCACCAGTCTGCAAACACTAAGTTTCGCATGGCACTTGGTACAAAAGTTGGTAACATGCCAGAAACACTTATATATAGGAAGTACCAGCGGCGTATCCCCATGTTTCAGACACGTCACTTATGTCTCGTATTCCATGCCATGTTACATTTTGCGTTTAACAACCACAACAACTCATAGATTTATCAGATAGATTCATATAGCATCGTGATTCCCACATAGATTGAATAAAGCTTCATAAATTTAGTTTGATCCTGAGATTAGAGTTAACGTTTTAGGTTGCGGACATGAGTGCAAATTTGTGTAAAAGCATCCCAAAAAAGGGCGAAGAATCAAGTTTAAAACTACATAAAATCACGATACATAAAAGATAGGCTCATAAAAGACAAGATTGTTCTGGGTAGAGGAACGGTGACTAACCAAAGTGATTCAAACCCCTTTCAAATTGAGGCAACGTGTCTTGACTTACTTAGACAAATACGTCATCGATGTTAGGCCTACGATATTCGTCTTTTGGTCATTCCACGTTCCTAATTGATTGGAAGTTTCGAGACTTTGGCGAGACATAAAAACATCAAGGAGTGGGACTAGTTATCAAGGTCTGAGTTTCACCTCTAACTTGACAACATCGTACCCTAATAGCGTTGATACTTATCCGCGGACAAGACCTACTAGAATGATATGGAGATTTCCCATCAAGATTTGGATGTCACTCCTGACTTGAGGGAAAATCTCGTGCAAAATACAAACACTGATTAACAGCATTTTCAAAGTATCAAGTGTATATTGTATCAGCATTAGGAAAGGTTTGTAAGTTTAACAGAGAAACTGTGCTGCTAGGAAGCAGATACGATAGAATGCATAAGTTTTAAACAACAAATAAGAGTCAAGATTCCTAGAACTATAGACCAGGGTAAGTATTCCTACTTATCCTAATTCCCTATAGTTATGGCTCTGATACCAATCTGTCACACCCCAACCGATGGCGGAAACATCGGGGTGCGAGCACTAAGCGTTCAGATTGCTCATGAGATTCCATAACTCTAGATATTTCGATAATAGTTAAATTGATTTCAACATTGTCTGAAACGAACAACCATCACATCAAGTATCGAATTACATCAAATATCAAATATTGTTCAAAGTTTAATTAACTACGCGGTTTCTAAGCATCACCATAGCTTGATTCACTTGTTTCCATAGCATCCTATCAGCCTGCAACATGTATTAAAATAGAGTCAGTACAAAAATGTACCCGCGAGTATACAAGTTTGAGTATATAGCATAATAGATTAAAACGACTCATATCCACAATGTAAGTAATAAAATAGTTTCAGCTGTGCTAGTGTCGCAGTCCTACCAGTGATAGCCCAAGTATCCCGATGCTTTAGTGTTTACCCAAGACTCAAGGTAAACTAGAATCCTCCTAACAATACCCCCGAGAATAATGGGGAGGTGCATCTCCTATAGCGCTACTATTATTAAGGCGGAACTACACACTCTGGATTAAACGTCACATAGCACAAAGAATCAAGAATCAAAAATCACAAGTTTCACATACACATAGGATAGAGTCTTAGATTCAAAAGTATCAAGTTTCGTAGTTTATAGAATACATGTTACATCCCAAAGTTTAAAACAAAAAGGGATCGAGTATACTCACAGTGATTGCTTAAAACCGTTATTGGATCAAAGGGAGCTCTTTTAGAATTAGCCTGATTAGATTACAACAGATAAGAGTCGGGCGAATAACGAGATTGCATAAAGAGTCGGATCAGTCATTGGATCGGATGGCTATCCGATCGAACTGCCATTCGATCTAGATGACATATGAGGGAGTGTGGGACGGATGGCTATCCGATCGGATTGCCACTCGATCCAAGTGTCAAGCTTCCAATTGTTGCTAAGTGTTTGGTCACTTTGATCGGATGGATGTTCGATCGGATGGCTATCCGATCAGATTGCCATTCGATCAAGGGTTCCAAAGTTTCAAGTTTCTGAAAAAGTTTCCAAGTGTTGAAAGGTTGTGACACAAGTGTCACCTGATCGAGTGGTTATTCGATCGGATAGCTATCCGATAGGATTGCCACTCGATCGAGTGGTCCTTGTCTCGTTTATAATTTTGTAAAGTTCCTAAGTTTTTGGTTTGACGATGATGGCACGACACGTATTGAGACAACGGTAAACGCATCAACATACAGCCGTTCTGATCGGATGGGAACCACCCCTGTCCGATCAGTCGTCAGTTCATAACGAGTTTATGTCGGAATCCGTATTCCAGCCATCCTCTCAGGCAACAACCCGTTTCCAAACCAACTCCAGACTATCCATCCAGTCTACAGTCCATTTAGACCCGGATTCCACTGTTTAGAGTGAAAGATTGAAGAAAAGATGAAGATAATTACAAGTTTTAGCCGAAAAATCTAGCTTTAGTTAAGATTCTAGTGTAAAACACATGAAATTCCTTAGATCTGAGCTAGCTATTGACTAGAATGACATCACACAACAGTTTTGTTCAAACCTCCATGATAACATCATCCTCAAGAGCTCAAATCTCAGAGATTTCATGGTGAAGAGTGAGATTTCAAAGAAGAATCTCGTAGAAAATGATGTGTAGATCAAGAATGTACAAGAATCTAGTGTAGAACGTACCAAAATCGACGGGAAAATGAAGAAAAGTGTGAAAGAGAAGGAGAGCGTGCGTCTGGATCGGATAAGGTGGTCACATCAGTGAAGGACTGATGTGACATGCCTATTTATAGTGTGTGAGGGGAGCTAAGGCGGTGTGCAGCAGATCGGATGGCGAGTCGATCGAGTGGCCATCCGATCGGTTGGTCATCCGATCGGAGGGCTATCCGATCGGATGGTCATCCGATCGGATTGCCACTTGGTCAATCCTATCCTTTCCGTGTTCCCGTCTTTGATTCGTTTCTTCGTTTGGGAAGGATGTGTTTGTGTATGATGGCTTGTCTTTTGAAGTTTTTGTTGTAGCCTTTTGGAAATAGAGAAGTATCTCTACCTTTCAGGTCGGTCGATCAAACGGTTGTTCGATCGGGCGGCAATCTGATTGGCTGGACACTTCAGTGAGAACAAGTTCATAGCAGTTTGTCACTCGATCAGATTGTAGTCTGATCGGGTGGCAATCCGTTTTGTATTGAACATGTTGAAAATTGTTTGAGTGTTGAAGTCAGAACATTACATGGTCGAGTGACAATCCGATCGGGTGGTAATCCGATCGGAAAATAGTTCGTTCAATGTTCACAACTTCAAATGTTTGAAATAAAAGTTAAGTGTGGGGCCAAGGTGTAAGCCGATCGGGTGGCAACCCGATCAGGTGACAATCCGATCGAACAACAGTCTGGTCGGGCGGTCACTCCGTCCTGGTCGACCTAATCGTCTTACACTTGGTTGTTTTTGATGGTTTGTCGTTTTATCGAGATGATTTGATAACGTGCTGAACAACAGAAATCTCGTCCATACTTGGTAATCTAATCGGACAGGAACCACCCAAATCCGACCAGTTAACTCTTCGAGATGGTGTTTCGTGTTCAACCCGAAATCGATAATCTCATGGATAGAATCCAGATCTTGAACCAACACTTCGACAAGAAAGAGTAGAAGATCAGAACAAGCTCCGATTCTATCGGTTTTTAGTGCATTGAGTGTAAAAGAGTTGACAGAAAGTTGGAAAACCATCTTTCAATCATTTTCACCTTGAATATGTTCAGATCTATGAAAGATCTTTGTTTATTTGTGTGGAAATCGTTCAGATCTAAGTTGTTCTTGGTGGATTGAAGCCAAAACATGAAGTTCCTAAGAACACCATGATGACATCATCCTTGAACACCTCAAATCTAGTGATTTCACGGTTAAAAGTTATGATTAAAAAGATAGAAAGGTGTAGGAGTGCGTGTAGATTAAGAAAGTACAAGATTTAGATGGAAAACTTACAAGAATCGCGAGAAATCGGAAGAAAAGCGAGCTGGAGCGAGTTAGAGGGAGAGAGAGCTGTCAACATCAAATGATGTTGACATGAGGGGTATTTATAGGCTTTCCATAAAATGAAAGTGGGAAAAAGGCTGGTTGATCGGGTGGCTGCTCGATCGAGTGGCACCTCGATCGGGTGGCAGCCCGATCGGGTGGCAGCTCGATCGGCTGGCCACTTGATTGGAGGGCACGGAGCGATGAGTTTTGCGATTTCGATTCGCATGTTGAGCGTTGCGATAGAGTTTCTTATTCAAATTACTTTTAATCCCAACTACTATATCAACATACAATCATCCTTAATTGACTTGCGTTTAGCGTCTGTGATTCGATTACGATTGAGTTTCAATTGTGTTTCGATTAATCACCACAACATAAACACAAATAAACATGCACAAGTAACACATAAGGCAGTAAGGCACACACACATAAAACAATATCCAGAATGTGTAGTTCGAGTTGCGAGTGTGATTGAGATAAGCGATAGGCGATCAAACATGCGATAAACATCGAATAAACCTCAATTATTAATAAGTACACCACATAATACAACTAACGTAAAGCATAAAATAGACTATCTACGAGTCAAATAAGTCAAAACAGGAATTGAGCAAGGAGTGACAGATCGCAATTAGAAATCTTGTCTTCCTTTGACTTCAATCTTGACTTTGACTTTCGAAACACGGGGTGTTACAGCCTCCCCTAGTTGAGGGAATTTCGTCCCGAAATTAGGCCGAAGTCGTAACAAACAACTGCGGGTACTTCTCCTTCATGTCGCTTTCGAGTTCCCAAGTGAACTTTGCGCCTTGTTTGCCTTCCCATCGGACTTTCACAATAGGAATGCGCGAGCGTCTGAGCTGCTTGGTTTGGCGATCCATGATCTCGGCAGGCTTCTCCACGAAGTGGAGTGTTTCGTTTATTTGAAGATCATCAAGGGGTACAATTAAATCATGCTCAGCCAGGCACTTTCGGAGGTTCGAAACATGAAAAGTCGGGTGGACGTTACTAAGTTCCTCCGGTAGTTCGAGTCTGTAGGCGAATTTTCCGATCCTTTCTATGATTTTAAAAGGTCCAACATATCGAGGCGCTAGTTTCCCTTTCTTACCAAATCTGACCACACCCTTCCAAGGTGATACCTTTAGGAGTACGTAGTCACCAACGTCAAATTCAAGGGGCTTGCGTCGTCTATCGGCGTAACTTTTCTGACTCAGGACCGGTTAACTTTTCAGCAGATTGTCTCGAATTTGGAGGACTTTGTCAGTTGTTTCTTGCAATAACTCAGGACCGGTTAATTGCGAATGCCCAATCTCGTGCCATACAATAGGCGATCGACATCTTCTTCCATATAAAGCCTCAAACGGTGCCATTTGAATGCTAGAATGATAACTGTTATTATACGAGAATTCGACTAATGGCATGTAAGCGTCCCAATTACCACCGAAATCTATGACACATGAACGGAGCATGTCTTCAAGGGTACGAATCGTTCTCTCAGTCTGACCGTCGGTTTGAGGGTGGAATGCGGTACTTAGATTAAGTGTAGTACCGAGAGCCGCATGAAACATTTCCCACAGATGCGAGGTAAACCGAGCATCACGGTCAGAGATGATGTCGCGAGGCGTCCCATGTCGACAAATGATCTCATCAGTGTAGATTCGGGCTAATCGTTCCACCTTGTAGTCTTCTCGTATTGGCAGAAAGTGAGCAGATTTGGTCAAGCGGTCAACGACAACCCAGATGCTGTCGTGACTTGATGGCGTACACGGGAGTTTTGTTATGAAGTCCATGGCTATACTCTCCCACTTCCATATAGGGATCGGGGGTTGTTCGAGTAAGCCAGAGGGTCTTTGATGTTCAGCCTTGACTTTCGAGCAAGTCAGGCACCTTCCAACGTAGAGAGCAATATCCCTCTTCATGCCTGGCCACCAGTACTTGTAGTGAAGGTCCTGGTACATTTTATCGGCACTGGGATGAATAGAATACCGGGATTTATGGGCTTTGTCCATCAAATTCTGTCGCAAATTGGTCCGCTTAGGGACCCAAATTCGGTCCAGATAGTGGAATATCCCATTTGACTTATTAATAAGATGGGCTCCATCGTGGTGGATCCTTTCTATCTTCAAAGTGCGCTCAGTAAAGCAAGCATGTTGAGCTTCGCGGATGAGGGTTTCAAGATGGTGTTGGGCTAGAACATTACGAGCGCTATGCAAATAGCTTCGTCGGCTTAGAGCATTGGCAACGACATTTGCTTTGCCTGGGTGATAACAAATCTCACAGTCGTAATCGTTGAGAAGTTCTACCCATTGGCGTTGACGCATATTAAGTTCTTTCTGATCAAAGATATGTTGTAGGCTCCTATGATCGGTGAAGATCGTACACTTGGTACCATAAAGGTAGTGTCACCAAATCTTTAACGTAAAAACAACTGCGCCTAGATCGAGGTCATGGGTTGTATAGTTCTTCTCGTGGATCTTGAGCTGATGAGATGCGTAAGCGATAACCTTGTCTCGTTGCATGAGAACACAACCAAGACCAAGGTTTGAGGCATCGCAATAGACAATGAAGTCGTCGTTTCCGTCAGGTAAGGTGAGAACGGGAGCATTGCAAAGCATGTGCTTGAGGGTTTGGAAAGCAGACTCTTGTTCAGTACCCCAAAAAAAGGCTTGTCTTTATGCGTGAGAGCGGTAAGCGACACAACGATTTTAGAGAATTCTTCGATAAATCGACGATAATAGCCCGCCAGTCGGAGAAAAGAACGGGCTTCAGACGGGTTCTTTGGTGTAACCCAACTCTTAACTGCTTCAATCTTCGCGGGATCGACATGAATACCTTAACTATTGACAATATGACCGAGGAATTGAACCTCCTCTAGCCAAAATTCGCACTTGGATAACTTGGCATAGCGTCGATTCCCTTGGAGTAGCTCGAGAACCAAACGTAGATGTTGCATGTGTTCGGCTTTCGACTTGGAATAGATCAGGATATCATCGATGAACACGATGACGAAGCGGTCGAGAAATGGTTTACACACCCGATTCATCAGATTCATGAAAACCGCGGGTGCGTTGGTTAAACCAAAGGGAATAACAACGAACTCATAGTGGCCGTATCGAGTGCGAAAAGCGGTTTTGGGTATATCCTCCTCTTGGATGCGTAGTTGGTGATAGCCTGAGCGTAGATCGATTTTTAAGAAACACGTAGCACCTTGTAGCTGATCAAACAAATCATCAATTCATGGCAGGGGATAGCAATTCTTGATTATCAACTTATTCAACTCCCGATAGTCGATGCACATCCTGAATGACACATCCTTCTTTTTGACGAAAAGGACTGGTGCGCCCCAAGGAGAGGTGCTCGGGCGAATGAAGTCTTTATCAAGTAATTCCAGGAGCTGACTCGAGAGTTCACGCATTTCAGATGGAGCGAGTCGATAGGGAGCTTTAGCAACAGGGTTGGCTCCAGGAATGAGGTCGATACGAAAGTCGATATCACGACTTGGCGGAAGACCAGGAAGATCATCAGGAAATACATTAGGAAATTCAAGAACCACAGGAACATCTTTCACTTCTGTCTTTCCTTTATTTTCCTCCTTCGCTACTACGATGTTAGCCAAGAAAGCTCTGTATTCCTTGCGGAGATTCTTGCTAGCTTGGAAACATGACATGAGCTTGAGACTCTTCGAAGCAGTTTCACCATAAACACATAACAAATCACCATTAGCGAGCAAAAATCGAATCATCTTATCGAAGCATACAACTTCAGCATGGTTTTCACGAAGAAAGTCCATGCCTACTATGATGTCAAAACTTTCGAGTTGCATCGGAATGAGATCAATCGGAAAGATGTGATTGTTGAGCTCAATAGTACAATCACGAAGAACAGAATTGACGGTGACGGTTCTTCTGGTGGCGAGTTCGACATCGAACGTCGAGGGGAGATGGGAGCGCTTACGATTAAGGAGCTTCTCGAATTCAAACGACACAAAACAGTTATCGGCTCCAGTATCAAATAAATACGAAGCATAAATACCGTTCACGAGAAATGTACCATTCACCACATTGTTGTCGGCTTGGGCTTGGTGCGCATTGATGTTGAACGTTCTGGTGCGGGCGGCTTGTTGTTGTTGCTGTTGAGGCTGTTGCTACTGCTGTTGCTGTTGCTGAGGCTGCTGCTGCTGGGGCTCTTGTTTCACAACCCTTCTCGGGTACATGTTCGCGAACTGGTTGGGATCACGACACGCGAAGCAGACTCTGGCGTTGACCACGGGTGCCTGAGCTGCTTGTTGTCCTTGCGGGGCTGGGAGTAGAGCTTAATGAGTAGTAGCTTGAGCTGGTGCTTGGCGGGGACCAGTACGGCAGTTAGCAGTGAAGTGGCCATACATATTGCAGTGCACGCAAAAACGGCAGGCGATACCCACCGGGTGATGATAAGTACAGGTCGGGCAGGCAGGGTGAGGGCCTGTGTATGCACGCTTTGCAGGCGGTGCATAGGTGATTGGTGCTGGAGCTGATCGGTGCTGGGGTTGCTGCTGAGCCGGTACAGCTTGGAGTGGAGCAGCAGTGGTTGTGACCGCACAGTTCTTGTTGCTAGAGCTGTTGTTGTTGTTGTTGTTCTTCCTCTTGCGACGAGAGGACTTCGATGACTGAGAGGCGGCGGCGGTGTCAGCGGTTGGTGCGGCGGTAGCTTGGTTCAGGTTCTTCGAAGCTTTATCCCCAAAACCAGCTTTTACTCGCTTGTCGTTCATTTCAGTGGCAAGCAAGCAAGTTTCTTCGATCGTTGCTGGCTTTGAAGCATGCACAAAATCTGCAACACAATCCGGCAGAGTACGGACGTACTTCTTGATTGTCATGTCGGCAGTCTTCACTTGATCGGGGCAGATAATACTGAGCTGCTTGAAGCGAGCAGTCAGAGCAACGTTGTCACCATCTTTCTGCTTGATGTGCCAGAATTCATCCTCCAGCTTTTGGCGCTCATGGGGAGGGCAGAACTCTTCGAGCATGATGTTCTTCAACTCGTCCCATGACAGACCATAGGCTGCATAATTTCCGCGCTTGTTCCTCTCGGCCGTCCACCAGTCTAATGTGCGGGACTGGAAGACGCCGGTAGCATCAGAGTACGGAGATTGTTAGGACATCCACTCTGACGCAGGGTGACTTCGACCGAGTCGAACCATTGAAATAAGGTCGTAGGGCCATCTTCTCCAGTGAACTCTTTCGGTCCGCATGCCTTGAACTGTTTGAAGCTGAAAGCAGCTTTAGGAGCTTCGGTCCTGGACTCTTCGGACGATTTGCTCACATTTTCATACAGTTCACTCACGATCTGAGGAACTACCTTTGCTACTTGCTTAGCGACGAGATCAGGAAGGCGTTTGTCTCTCTGTTCCTGACGAGTAACTCGGGGGTGACGGGTTCCAGATGACGACACTGTCTGCAACAGACATCGCCATAGGGCTCAAACATAGTATAATCGAATCTCACCTCACACGCCTAAGACCACTAAAGCTCAGGAACATGCATAATCACGTAACCACATAGGCACACATAAGCACAGAAGCACATAAGCACGTAAGGCACAGAACACATAAGCATATCAGTACACGATTCACCTAGAAGCACATAGAGGCAGTCAGAATACAGAAACCTGTCATTCAAAGTCCACGAGCGTTCGAGAATAGCGATCGTGAATAACATAGCGAATAGTATAGTATAAGCGTGTAACATAACATGTCACGTGGCGTAAAGTCATTCCTTGTGTGGTAGCAATTTGTTAACGTTTTGAGGTAGATGAGCAGTGCGAGTCGTGTGTGTCGATCAAGCGATAGCGAAAAACGAATAAATCACCAAAAAAAACCGTAGAACATAAACGAATAAACCACATGAAACACATAAAAATCCACATAATAGCGTCAAATATCAGAGTCGGCAGTAGTGAGCTCGGAATCGAAACTCATAAAAATCGAGAAATGGATTGTCTGCGGCTATAGAAAGGTTGACTGACCAAAGTGGTTCGACTATTCACAAAGACTTTTTGGTACACACTTTGGCCTTCGGGACTGTGCTCTTGCCTCGAATCTGGGCGATCGGCACGCATCTTTCCAGTCATATCGTGACTTTAAGTCGTTTGGAGTCCGTCGAGACTTTGGTGAGAGTTTTGTAAAACACAACTAGGCGAAATAAGTCGTCAAGGTTCGGGTTACCCCTGACTTAACAACTTTTATTCATGTTTGATAAAAATAGAGATGAAAATCTGTGTTAAAGTACGGATTCCACTCCTGATTCAACGCAAATTCTCGTGTTTATAGATAAAAATGCGGGTCGAGCAACCAATTTAGTCGAGAGTTTACGGTTTTCACACCTGATCTCGACCTAATCACTCATTCATTTTCGAAAATTATAGTGCAGTAATAGTGTAGCGTAGGCGAGAATAGCGAGAGATAACAAGTAAGCTCGTACATAATCCCTACAGGATATACACAAGTCGGTCTGTTGGTTCCTAACTATAGACTAGGTCGTTTCTAAGACATCGACCCGGACTAGGTCGAGTCTTGCCTAATTCCCTATAGTTATGGCTCTGATACCAATCTGTCACACCCCAACCGATGGCGGAATCATCGGGGCGCGGCACTGAGCAAAACAGATTGTCCAGAAGTTTCCATAACAACTATAATTACCAATTATTTAAAGCAACATGTCCCATACCATGTCATAAAAGATAACATAATTATTAAAGACAAGATCTAGTCAAATTGTTCTGTTCCGACAACTCAGATTTTCAAATACAGACAATTGTTTATTTGTTTCTAGACCTTTCCTAGCCTCGATTTCACAGCAAGCTAAGCACATAAGCATCCTAAGCACCAGTCACATACGTTAAAGTAAAAGTCAATACACATAGTGTAAAGGTGAGCATACAAGTTTAATAGATATAATAGAGTTCGAAATCGTTACGCATAACCAGCACGTACACAATGTAAAATGAGGCATGTTAGTTATCGACATGAACCTATCGATACCAATGACTGCGGGTTGACTGCCCAAGGCAGTTTGTAATACACACTCACCACTGTGAGCCATGTAACAAATTGTCCTTAACAACCCCTGAGTGAACAGGTGCTGAGTCCAAACTATAGTACTATCATTGCTAAGGTAGGTAGACAGTATTCCATGTGTAGACATAACAAACAGGCATTCATTAAGTAACGTATAACATGCGACAACGGTTAGCGTTTAAAGTATTGCATAGTGTGTTCGATGTGATTTAGAATAAGTAACGTATGTAACACCCAAAAGTGCGTAAAGCAAAAAGGGATCGAGTATACTCACAACGATTGGTGGATTGAAGGGAGCGCTAGAGAGTAAGGTTAGCCTGATCAGAACGATAGCATAACGATAAGCGATACGTAAATGGGTGAGAAGTGTCAAAGGATCGGACGGTACTCTGATCAGATAGCCATCCGGTCGGGTAGCCGGTCGATCGGGTGACAATCCGCTCGGATGGTCATCCGATCGGGTGACCTTTTGAGTGGATTGTTTCTTCGTTTGGGAAGGATGTTTTTGTGTATGATGGCTTGTCTTTTGAAGTTTTTGTTGTAGCATTTTGGAAATAGAGAAGTATCTCTACCTTTCAGGTCGGTCGATCGAACGGCTGTTCGATCGGGCTGCTATCCGATTGGTAGGACACTTCCGTGAGAACAAGTTCACAGCAGTTTGTCACTTGATCGGATTGTAGTCCGATCGGGTGGCAATCCGTTTTGTATTGAACATGTTGAAAATTGTTTAAGTGTTGAAGTCAGAACATTACATGGTCGATTGACAATCCGATCGGGTGGTAATCCGATCGGACAGTAGTTCGTTCAATGTTCACAACTTCAAATGTTTGAGATAAAAGTTAAGTGTGGGGCCAAGGTGCAAGCCGATCGGGTGGCAACCCGATCGGGTGACAATCCGATTGGACAGCAGTCCGGTCAGGTGGTCACTCCGTCCTGGTTGACCTGATCGTCTTACACTTGGTTGTTTTTGATGGTTTGTCGTTTTATCGAGATGATTTAATAACGTGCTGAACAATAGAAACCTCATCCATACTTGGTAATCTGATGGATAAAATCCAGATCTTGAACCAACACTTTGACAAGAAAGAGTAGAAGATTAGAACAAGCTCCGATTCTACCGGTTTTGAGTGCATTGAGTGTAAAAGAGTTGAAAGAAAGTTGGAAAACCATCTTTCAATCCTTTTCACCTTGAATATGTTTAGATCTATGAAAGATCTTTGTTTATTTGTGTGGAAATCGTTCAGATCTAAGTTGTTCTTGGTGGATTGAAGCCAAAACATGAAGTTCCTAAGAACACCATGATGACATCATCCTTGAACACCTCAAATCTAGTGATTTCACGGTTAAAAGTGATGATTCAAAAGATAGAAAGGTGTAGTAGTGCGTGTAGATTAAGAAAGTACAATATTTAGATGGAAAACTTACAAGAATCGCGAGAAATCAGAAGAAAAACGAGCTGGAGCGAGTGAGAGGGAGAGAGAGCTGTCAACATCAAATGATGTTGACATGAGGGGTATTTATAGGCTTTCCATTAAAGGAAAGGGGGAAATAGGCTGGTCGATCGGGTGGTAACCCGATCGGGTGGCTGCTCGATCGAGTGGCACCTCGATCGGGTGGCAGCCCGATCGGGTGGCAGCCCGATCGGGTGGCAGCCCGATCGGGTGGCTGCTTGATCGGCTGGCCACTCGATTGGAGGGCACGGCGCGATGAGTTTTGCGATTTTGATTCGCGTGTTGAGCATTGCGATATAGTTTCTTATTCAAATTACTTTTAATCCCAACTACTATATCAACATACAATCATCCTTAATTGACTTGCGTTTAGCGTTTGCTATTCGATTGCGATTGAGTTTCGATTGTGTTTCGATTAATCACCACAACATAAACACAAATAAACATGCACAAGTAACACATAAGGCACACACACACATAAAAAAAATATCCAGAATGCATAGTTCGAGTTGTGAGTGCGATTGAGATAAGCGATAGGCGATCAAACATGCGATACACATCGAATAAACCTCGATTATTAATAAGTACACCACATAATACAACTAACGTAAAGCATAAAATAGACTATCTACGAGTCAAAGAATTCAAAACAGGAATTGAGCAAGGAGTGACAGATCGCAATTAGAAATCTTGTCTTCCTTTGACTTCAATCTTGACTTTGACTTTGACTTTCGAAAGACGGGGTGTTACACAAAGTTTCACAAGTATCCAAAGTATCGATATTACATAGATTAAGGACTAAAATTGACAATGGGCAAAGTCCAGAGACTAAACTTGCCAAAAGCCTAAAGTATAGGGATGCAGGGCGTTACAAGTAGCGTCGTGTTAAGTGCGATAGATCGAGTTGCGCGTTCCTGCGAGTGCGCATTTAGATAGTTTCAACACCTTTTTATTATTATTATTATTATTATTATATATATATATATATATATAACAGGTCATAGCCTAAGTAATTGCGTTTGAGTCTGCGTTAGCATTGCGACACTTTACGACGATCGATGGGAACCGCTTAAGTACTCACGCGATGTCGTCGTTAGCGTGATTGCGTTGCATCACGACGATCGATGGGAGCGACTTAACTATTCACGCGATGTCATCGTTAACGTTAGTGTATGCGTTGTGATGTGCGATATAGCGTGTGAAAGTATGCGAATATAAGCGATATAGCGTTGTAAGCGATATAGTTACATTATGATCCGAATCTCTGGTGCTAGGCGTAACGAGTGTAGCGAGAGTAACAAGCACGAAGGTGCGGGTTGTTACATGTGGTGTCCCTGTGCTTACAACATGATCCTTTTGTGAGGATATATGAGGGGTTTGGATGGGTTGAGATCTTTCTAACAACTGTGAGGAAGTAGCAGCAGTGGTTTCAAATGACATTTGTGTTGTCACTGGGTTAACCTCTGGGATCTCATCTTCCAGAGGAACCTTTTTATTTTGTTTGGTTTTGGTGGGCTTTTTGGATGTGGCAAGTTTCTTTTTGCGTTTTGCTGGTGTGAGTTTCACAACACCGGTAGTGGTGTCATTATCACCAGGAGCAGTTGGCTCAACAATAGAGGTTTGAGTAGCAAATGTGGACGCATCTAAAACAGGCTCATCCCCCTTTGTTTCTGTTTTTGAAACTTTTGACTCTTTATCCATAAGTCTGGTAAAAGTTTTACTTGTAAGACTATTTATTTGAAAAGCTACACCTTGTTCAAAATATGTTTGTTACACTTGTTTTCGTAGGTAGTAGCTTAGACATCTTGGATACAACAGAAAAGCATTATTACGAGCACCTTTATTCAATTTTTTCACATTTTTCACATTAGTCAACAAATCAGAAAACAGTGCTTGTGATAAATTGTAATCAGATTTTGTTAAAATAGCATAACCCAAATACTGAATGTTTAAAGGTATCTCATTAAATGCGGTGGTCTTGGCTGAGAGACAAGTTAAAAGAGTATGAAACAAAAATTTCATTGGCGGAGGGAAGTTTGGTTGGTACATAGCAACTTCCTTTAATTGTGCATCATACCCTCTTTCAATGAACTCTGTATGAAGTTCACGTTTTTCAAAGTTGGTCTTACCTCCTAAGTCGTCCAATGCAAATGTAGTGGAAATTGTAGATGGAGAAATTTGTACCACACTTTTCCCGACCTTAGATGTGGTGGCAACCAGATTATTATCTTCAGACTCTATTTCAGTATTAAACCAAAATTGTCGGAGTGTTTCCGTATGAATCAGAGCATCAACAGTAAGGAATGATTTGTATTTTGATGACGTTAAAAGGTCAATTATTGAGTGAAAGCTGGTATTTTTGCTGGTTTTCTCGAAGATAGGGAGGTAGTTGTGAGGGTTTTTGATGTTCAGAGACATGATCGGGGAAGAAGGTGATTTTGGGATGAAACATGGTTTAAGTTGGAGGGTTTTTAATATGTTGGAAACTGCTTTTGAGAATTTTGAATTCGAGACGGCAGTGGTAGAAGCTCGATTTAGGGATGAAACAACGTTTATAGAGAGAAAAAGTGAATACTGACATGGCAGTAGTTACAAATATCCGATGGCTAACATCTGTCCACGTTAGAACCTCTCTTGTGACAATGGATGACAGTTGTTTGGAAACCTCTGTTGGCCGACTACAGAGGTTGGGAACAGTGTAAGTCAAACAGTCGTTAGGTAAACAGAAGTTATGAGAACAGATGATAACTTTCAGCGGTGTTTTTATTTTTAGCTAACAGCTGTCCACATCAGAACCTCTCTTGTGATAATGGATGACAGTCAGCAGTGTAGTAAATCAACAGTCATTAGGATAAACAGAAGTTATGACAACAGACGGTACCTTTCAGCAGTGGATGTATTTTTAGGCAAGCAGAGGTTTCAAAAACAGTTGTTTTCAAAAGTGGTAACTCAACAGTCGTTAGTCTAACATCTCCTATTAGCCTAACCACTGTTACTATGAAAACCTCGGTTGAGCATTTTAAGATTGAATATCATCTGTTGTTCGTTAACATCTGTTGGCCCATAGCAGACCTTTGCATCTTCAGACATTTCTTCATCAGCAGATGCTCTCTTTTGTCAGACTTTAGCTACAACAGACCTTTTACAACAACAAATATTGACTCTTTGTAATTTGGTACCGCAAATTCTTCCAAAAAACTGTTATTGATGATCAAATATTCTAGTTTATTTTGTCTTTACAATCATCTGTTCAGCCTTAAAGCAACCTTTAATCCTTTTAAACCTCTGTTGACTTAACAAACATCTGTTCAGACCCAATTCAACATCAACATAATCTAAATCAAACCCATGAGACAATTACACATCAACATCAATATAGGTCTGCAACCCTTAGATGTTATTCAAAATTATATAATAATACTTATGCTTATTAAAATAAGTAAAATGAAGATGCGGCAACAAAGATTAATAGTATTAAAATTTATTCATTTATTCAGTAGTGGTAAATCAACAGTCGTTAGGATAAACAGTTGTTTCATAAGAATGAGAAGAATGATAACAGCATCATGCTTATACAAAGGTCTGCGATTACAATGTTCACCTACTGTGCAACATCTTATCTAATGGACTAACAAACTCCCAACATCTGCTATTAACCTAACCACTGTTACTATAAAAACCTTTGTTGGCTCAACATATTTTGAATATCATATGTTGTTCTTTAATATCTGGTCTCCCATAGCAGACCTTTGCTTCTTCAATCTTTCCTCATCAGCAGATGTTCTCTTTTACCAGACTTCAACTATAACAGACCTTTTACAACTCCAAATATTGACTCTTTGTAATTTGGATGAGCAAATTCTTCAAAAATCTATTATTAATGATCAAATGTTATACCTTGTTTTATCTTTGCACTCATCTGTTCACCCTTAAACCAACCTTTAATCCTATTAAACCTATGTTGACTTACCAAACATATGTTCACACACAATTCAACATCAACATAATCTAAATCAAACTTAAACACTAAATAAGTAAAAGTAAAATGCAACAACAAAGATTCATAAGATTAAAATTTATTCATTTATTCATGACATTAAAAGATCAATAATTACATAACATACTGAACAACGAAACTTTCAAATCTAACAATAACAGCAAGAATTAAGAAATTTAGCTTCAACTCCATCGATTGCTGAAACTCTCGATGTATGTCCTTTAGCATCGCCATGAACTCCACGTCTCTATCACCGCACTCTATATTACTGACAACACAAAGCTCACGAACGGAAGTTGAAGGCACCCACATCAGATTTCTGAAAACCTGCTCTCTCGTGAACAGGCCAACGTGCAGTCCATCAAAACATCTCTTCAGCTCTCGAAGAGTAGCCCTATCCTTACACACCTGTTCCTCAATTTGCCTGATAAAACGCTGCTTTAAATTTCCTGATTTTGCAGAAGTGTATGATGCCATTTTACTAAACTATATTACTCAAGTGATGTGAAAGTATGATATCTTCGTAGGAAAACGTTATGAAAAACAGGTGAAGTGGCAATGAGTTTATATAGTGAAATATCTAACAGTGAAAGAAATCACACTTAAACTCATTGTACATTTAATAATCTAATCAATCAAAACGTGTAGATTTAATATAAACATATTAGTTTATATTTCAAAACAACAGTCTTTTAATGCGCAAAAACCTTTTCAAACCCCAGCTTTTATGGGAAAACTACAAAATTAAATATCAAGAAACCCAAAGGACAAATTTTAAAACTTCAAAGAAAAAAAAAACAGGTTATCATAATTACAATTAACCTCTTCAGTTACCATATAGACGCGTTTTAAACACTATAAAAGACCGATGATTAGTTTTGATTCAAAACATCAACAAGTTGTCTTACAAATCACTGTCTATAAAAAACAAATCAAAATCAAAAAATCCAACAAAAATCTACATGGCAAACAGATGCTTCTACCACTGGTCAGACACCAGCGATATTAAAATACAATTCTCGATGTGGTCACTCAAAGAAAAAAGAACAGACGAAGAACTAAACAGAAAAGTCGACATAATCAATGACACTGATTACAACAAAACCTGGAATAGCATAGCATTGCTTGATGAAGTCCTCCACTCTCCTCCATCAGATTTCCAGAAGAATGCAGAAGAGTTTCTGACACATCTACTAAAACAAGATCAGAAAATCTGCAACATGCTAACTGATCTGAAAAGCAAAAGAAAGCATGAAATCACATGGAGAAAGGCCAGAGTCTACGAAATCCTAGCAAGTGTTAACTCTAGTGTGTAATAGTTTATGCATATTTCAGTAAATTTTTATTTTTCTATGTATGTTTATTTAATTTAATACTCTCAATATGCATATTAACATATTCTAAAATGTCATTGTCAATAAAAACTATCAACATTATCAACACTTGTTTCTTCATAAACAAATTAAACTACAGTTAATAAAAATAAGCCACAAACCTAAAATGCAAGTCTCCCATCAACGAAGGTAGCACATATAACTTTTCACGATGTTGCACCAAACTATACTTTCTATAAAAGAAGAAAATCTCACTGACATAAGAAAAGCTGAATTTTGATTTAACGATGTTGGAACAATGCAAATCTCCCATCAAAGAAGGTAGCACATGCAACTTTTCACGGTGTTGCAAAAATGATACTGCAACATCGATGTTGAAACGTTGATGTGTGAAGCGAAGCTTCATTAGAACGACGATGTTGAAACAATGAAATTGGAATGATAATGTGTAAACAGAATCATCAAATGTTCAAACACATGATATTGGAATGATAATGTGTAAACAAAATCAACAAATAATCGGAGATTAGCCGGCTGAATCATGAGAGCTAAGCATTTAAGAGAAAGAGATATGCTCGCAGATATGGGTGAGATATAGTGTGACACCTGTGTCACTTCAACCATCAAACAAATACCAAACCAATGAAATATTGTATTTCATACTTGGAATTTGTATAAATATGTGTATCGTTTACACATATCAATTCTTGATCGATTTCGAGCTATAAATCACTTTCTGGAAGGTTATACGCGATCTGATGCGTAAATATAACCAGTTTAATGCAACAAACACTCCGGAACAGTGACATAGGCTTAACATACCTTAAATAACCTTTACATAACTTAGAAATAAGTTTTGGAGGGTTTGGTAAGCCGAAATCAAGTTTATTCGCTTACAAGGACTAATTTTGACAAACTGCGACAGTATGCCAATTCGTACTGTAACAAACATTCTGAAACTTGATCATAAGTTAAATATGCCCTAAATATCCTTTACATAGCTTAGAAATAGGCTTTGAGGTGTTTGGTGCGCAAAAATAAACTTTCTTGATCAATAGGGACTAAAAGCGTCAAAAAGTGCATAAGTTTGCATTTTCGCGCATAACTTACGTTCTGAATATATTCTGACATCCAAAAATTTTTGTAAGCATTAAAATATTTTATTTTAGTGTTTGGCATGATAAAATTCCATTCATCGCATAATTTGGATCGTTATTTGCATCTGTTCGTGTTTCGTCGTAATTAACCGAACAACGCAACCGTACAGCCAAACGAACCGACATCCGAGATATTTTTGAGCACCTTTCAAGTTCCCTATACTTTAACTTCATTTTAGAGCCTTGAAATGGGGTTAACGGGGATTAAAAGTGCCAAAAATCAAGTTAATCAAGTGCATGGACCATTTCTGACATTACTGGAAAGATTGCCCAGGCGGGCCGCATAGCCTGGTGTGTCTGTTTATGTGGGCCACGAGGTCTTGCCAGACAGAAACATTGCATCTGGTCTGTTTCAGCTGTTTTGATGGTTTTAAACCCTTGTTTCCAATACCATTTGATGGTTTTTATCATCCCATTGTATTCTAATACCTTGGGCCCAAGTGTAAGGCTAAGATTCAAGCTCGGTTTACGAGAAACGATCCTAACAGTTCTTGGTTTTCTATAAATATCCACCTCCATTCATTCCATTCTTCACACTTTGATCTGAATTCACTCTAAGTTGGGGTTTAAAAACCTCATACCTGAGTATTTTTAGATCAAAACTTCCTAGCTTGGACCTTTTGTAAGTATTCTTTCGTGCTTTTATGCATTTTTAAGCACGAAAGTCAAACTGTGTTTGACTTTCTGCTTTGACCAGGTTATGGTCAACACGAAGTTCGTTTGAACTTCGCAACGTGAGTGTAATCACGATGGTTATAGTCCCGTGTGACTATACCTACTGATTACCACGTTGATTAGGTGTAGTGACGAGTCATAGTTTCGGTCAAAATGCGTATTCTTGCGTATTTTGCAACCAAACTATTCTTGGATATCAAAACCGTTTGTTTTGATATCAAGCTTGTTTTCAAATCTTGTTAAACATGTTTTAACATGTTTAACTCGTCACTTTTAGATTTGTGCTTATGTAGGGTCGTAAGATAAGCGGTCTAAACAACCGCTTAGACTTTCGAACCCGACCCATTTGGTCGATCATTAGGATCTGACCAAACATATTTTGTGACCATAGTTGTATAGGGAATAACCTTCCGAGGTTATACCTTATGGCCACTTCGTTTAAGTAGTTATATGATAGTTAGTTTATATGCCTTAGGAAAATGACCAAAATGCCCTTTTTATGCATAATTGATATTTAAGCATATGTAACCCAAACTTTTGTCACTTAACTGATTATGCAACATAATTAAACATGTTTAGGCATATAATACTTGTCATAGGACTAGTTAGGCGTTCCGAACGCGTTTTACGCGAACGACGCGTTAAAGTAGCATAAGCTACCTAAACGGGTCGTAATAGGTCATAAGCACTTAGGTTAGGTTTCGATTTAGTATGTAGGATTTGTTAAACCATATCATATGAGTTCCAATACTCATTTGGTTTACGAAACCTCATCCTATCCGATCTCCCGATTTAGGTCTGGTTTAATTATGTAGTTACTTTTATTAGGTGCCGATTGATTTCCGTAATCCCTCTAGCTTTGCTTGGTCGTTATTCAAGACTTCTAAGCATCCTCAAGTGAGTACATAGTCCCCTCTTTTACTGTTTTCAAATGTTTTGGGTGAAATATGTGTACCTATTTGTTATATTCATGATTTCAAAGTGTAATTTGATTATACATATTAGTACTTATCTTTTGACAAACTGAATGATTATTTATGGTTTAAACACTAATTTTTCAAAAATTATAAAATTAATTGTTGGATAGTACTTATTTTATGTTCACCAGACCGATTGGTAGTATGATATAGCGCTATAGGATTAGACACCCCATTCCTGTTGTAAGGAATGTCAGAAACCGATTTTTATCCAAATAGAGATTGCCTTTGTGGTATTTCTATAATCTCAATTGGTGTAGTTTGATGCACTAAGGTTTGAATGAATTCCAAATCACATTTTTATTGTATATTTTGTTATACTCCCAAAGGTATAGTTTGATATGCTCTCATGTGTGATATTGTACAAAACAACATATATTTTGTTAATTACTAAAACATAGTTAAATATGTTATTTATAAAACCAAAACATAGTGTAATATGTTATTTATAAAACTAAAACATAGTTTAATATGTTATTTATAAAACCAAAGCTGTGACAACTCGTAAATTAGAACCCTTCATTGTATCTCGATGTAACATGCTTAAACGTTATGTGTTTGCATATTAGTAAATGAAAGTTAGTGATTATCGTAATGTGCTATGTGTTATTAATGTGTACGTATAAAGTATAGTTTATACAAGTGTGTATGTAGTGAACCGGAACCAAAACACAAGAACCCAACTCGAGACCACTCGGTCTCGAGTGAATAGTGTAACTGTTGGGTCGGTTGGGCCATGCTCCTCTTCACCCCACTCGAAAACCCACTAGGGTGAACCAACTTAGAGCTAGTATATAACTCATACTCCTAGCCAACTTTGCCATTCTTTGGACAACTCACACTCACCCTCATACACACTCTCCTACATTCTCTTTCACTAAAACCCTAGAACCACAAACCTCCTCTCCTCTCTTTCGGATTCAACCGGTGGCACCAAGACTCTCGGCTCAAGCTCTAGATCATCACTCGGTATTTGGTTCGTTGATTCTTCAAACCCGAACACCATCCGGTTAGTGTTTTATGTTTCTAGATGTTACAATGCTTGGTTGGTAAATGACATACATGATAAAGGTGTTGATGTATGATGATATAGGTTAGTGATTCTTGTTATGTGTTTTTATTTCGGTTGATGATGAATGATGATATTATATGATGATGTAATGTTGTTTATGAATGATATGCCAAAATGATGTAACAAATACATACATATGTTTTCATTGAACCAAGTGATTGTGTGCTAGATATAGAAACCGATGATAGCCTTTAGTGATGCCCGAATCATGCATTTGTTTAGAGGTTTAGGTTGCCTTGAATGAACATGCTTGTAAATGATGAAATGGATGAATGAGGGTTGAATGTTAATATGAATATTTGAATATGCAATGAACACTTGAAAGATGCCTTGTTTGATCCAATTGATTTAGATATTAGACAAATAAACATGTTTGTGAACCCTCATTGGATAGTACACCAAATCATGAAATCGGAATTCTATTGGCTAGTACAATTCTTGGCAGGATTCTAGAAACAGCAGGTGTGCGAGTCGAGACCCCCAGTCTCGACTCGAGACCGTTAAGCCATCACTCGAGACAACAGTGTTGCGACTCGAGACCATCACATGACAACTCGAGACAAGCTTCAAGAACTCGGAACCAGCAAGGTCTCGACTCGAGATCTCATGGTCTCGAATCGAGACTGAACTCGAGACCTCTGAGATTGCGACTCATACTTACAAGACTCGAGACCACCCAACTGCAACCCGAGACCACTTGGTTGCGACTCGAGACCTCTCGGTCTCTACTCGAGACCACCTTGTCTCGAGTGGGCTACTTTTCTCCGTTATTGGGCCAAGGTGTATGGACTGTTCATGCTTGTTACTGTTTGACTGGACTGTGTGTTAACTGTTACCGTTTAAGAACGTGGACAGGCCCAATAACTTTGAGGATGATTATATGTCATGTATGCTATGTGTTAGATACGTGTAGGATATACGTGACTTCTTTACACCCAAACCTGACCTATACTGGTAACCATATTAGGACGCGGTGACCAGCATACTTAACCAAGTAAATTAAACTGCCAAGCAAACCAAGGTGAGTTCACACCCTCTACAAAGCATGGGATTCCCAGGGGTTGGGAATGGGGTTAAGGAACATGGATTCCTCGTCCTTTATTGGGTAGGACAGTGCTGGTTCAGGAATATAATTCCTCGTCCTCTTGGACAGATAACTTTCACTAGACCAAAACTCTATCACGAAGTCCCTCCTTTTTTATCGACTTAATCGCCGGGCCAATGGCGAGCGGGTCATTAGTTAGATAGCGCTATTTAGGTTTGACAAGCCTCACACCGTGCCGCAGAGGACGGTCGTGAACTAATGGACTATGGCATGTCGGTGATGATAGACACCGACGCTAAGGGCACATAAACATGACTACAGTCAGCAGTCGATATGGTAACGAGTCTAGTAACGTACATGGGGTAGCCCCCACGGCCGGAGAGCCAGATAATTAAACATGGGGTAGCCCCCACGGCTGGATTGCCAGGGTAATTGGGTTAAATAAATCACGTTTTCAACTACGGGGTAACCGCCACGGCAGGATGCCAGATAAAGGAAACTGTTTTCGAAATAACCTAAAACGAACACCCAACTGTGAACTCGCTCAACATTATTGTTGACTCGTTACTACATGCTTTGCAGGACAATAGGTACTTAGCTGGAGCTTGCATGGAAAAGAGTCGTTGTGGGACATGGACAGCTGTGTGCCATGTTAAACTTTGAAACAATTAAACTTATGTTCTGGTATTAAACGTTATGCTTCCGCTTGCAACTTAAACTATGTTTTGTTTGGACACCAATTGTATTGGTTGGATTTTTATAATCACTTGCATGCTCAATATGATTGGTGGCTGGATCCTGGTCAGTCACGCCTCCAAGTGGTGGTATTCCGCAGGTGGATTTTGGGGGTGTGACAGATTGTTATCAGAGCCATTGGTTATAGAGAACTTGGTTTTAATAAAAGAAAAACGTTTTTGTTAAAACCAGACTATAACCTGTACAGCGCTCAACGGTCCACAACGACGCTTCACTCCACATGCAAGGCTCGACATTCTAGGTGATATGATCTACGTATATATTGCCTACTTGTTAGTTACATAATGCATTGCTCATGATATGCTTGGTTAGTATAACTACTGTTGCTTGAACACGTGTGTGCCTACTCTCTTCCGTCATCGCACTTTCACGAACCTCTCTCACTCATATTTCCCTCTTATATGAAGATCATGAGTGGACGCGTTAACATGACTCAAACCCAGTTGACGGCTCTGATTAATGAACGAGTTGTTGCGGCACTTGCAGCTGCACACGTAGGAGGTATATCATGCAGTCCAAACTCATTCTAGGATCTTTAGATCCTACTCTCGTGAACCAACCTTTGTGTTAAACTCTGTCATTTCTTACACCCACGACAGGTCAACATGCTCAGCCACCTGTGTGCACCTTTGAAACTTTTATGGACTGCCGACCCACTACCTTTAGCGGCACTGAAGGAGCTGTAGGTCTCCTCCACTGGTTTGAGAAGCTCGTGTCAGTTTTCAAAATGTGTGAATGCCCTGAGGCGCGCAGGGTGAAGTATGCTACCGGTACTCTCGAGGGTTTAGCTCTCACATGGTGGAATGCTCAGGTCCAAATGCTGGGGTTGGTTGCTACTAACGCCACCCCATGGAACAATTTTAAAGAAATGATCAAGGAGGAATACTGCAGTCGTGATGACATTCATAAGCTGGAAGTCGAGTTCTACAACCTCAAGATAATGGGGTCAGAAATTGAGGCGTATACTAAGAGATCGAATGAGCTTGCATTATTGTGTCCTACTATGGTGGATCCCCCAATTAAGCGTATTGAACTCTTTCTCAAGGGCATAGTGCCAGAAATCCAAAGTCATGTGACTTCAGCAAACCTCGCCACCATCCAGCAGGTTGTTCAGTTGGCTCACCGTCTCACTGATCAGGCGGTGGAGCAGAACAGGTTACCAAAGCGTATAAGTGCTACAGCTACTTCGGATGCTCCTAGTGACAACAAGAGAAAATGGGATGGAACTTCAAGCAAAGGTTCAACTTCCGTGCAATCTCAGTCTTAGCAGAGAAAGACTGATGACTACAAGAGCCCCAGTCAGCAATCATCTGGTGGTCAAAGTCATGGTGAGTACAAGGGGAATCACCCCAAATGCAATCGCTGCAACCTACACCACAGCGGGCCATGCACCAGGGGTAACTGTCACCGGTGCAACAAGCCAGGTCACGCCGCCAAGGATTGCAGAAGCTTGTACCCCGCAAACCAGAATCGTCAACAACAAGCCCCTCAGAACCAGCGACAGCAGCAGCAGCAGCAAGGTATCAACAAAGGGTGCTTTCAGTGTGGAGCTGAAGGCCATTTCAAGAAAGATTGCCCCCAACTGAACAGGAACCAGAACAACAACAACAACAACAATAATCAGGGGAATGGTAACAATGGGAACAACAACAACAATGAAGCCAGGGGGCGGGTGTTCGTGATTGGTCAAGGCGAAGCAAGGAATGACCCCAATGTTGTGACGGGTAAGTTCCTTCTCGACGACTTTTATGTTACAGTTTTATTTGATTCGGGTGCCGATACTAGCTACGTGTCACTAGAAGTTAGTCAAGTGCTTAAGAGTATTCCAACACCTTTGAACAACAAGCACACTGTAGAGCTAGCAAATGGTAAGAGTTTAGAGGCCGCACACGTAGTCAAGGGTTGTAAACTTATTCTTGCTAACCAAACTTTCTCTATCGACCTTATCCCTATCGTCTTGGGTAGTTTCGACGTTGTCATTGGGATGGATTGGTTATCCCAACATCGAGCAGAGATCCTTTGTAACGAGAAGATTGTTCGTATTCCTGGTTCCGGTGATGAACCTCTCATGATTCGTGGCGACAAGAGGAGTGCTGTTGAGAACGTCATCTCTTTCCTTAAGGCCCAGAAGTGCTTGCGAAAGGGCCACACTGCCATTTTGGCTCTTGTCACAGACACCTCGAAGAAAGAGAAGAAGATAGAAGATTTTCCAATTGTACGCGACTATCCTGAGGTATTTCCTGAGGAACTACCTGGTCTTCCGCCTCATCGCCAGGTCGAGTTTCAGATTGAACTAGCTCCTGGGGCTGCGCCTATAGCTCGTGCACCTTATCGTTTAGCTCCATCAGAGTTGGAAGAACTCTCTACGCAACTACAAGAACTCTTGGATAAGGGTTTTATTCGTCCTAGCTCATCGCCCTGGGGAGCTCCAGTGGTATTTGTGAAAAAGAAAGACGGTACCTTTAGAATGTGTATCAACTATCGTGAACTCAACAAGGTGATGGTGAAGAATCGTTATCCTCTACCACGTATCGACGACTTGTTCGACCAGCTACAAGGGTCGAGCTACTATTCAAAGATCGATTTGAGATCGGGATATCACCAGCTGAGAGTCCGAGAAGAGGATGTCTCCAAAACAGCCTTTAGAACTCGCTATGGGCACTATGAGTTTTTGGTCATGCCTTTTGGGCTGACAAACGCACCTGCGATTTTCATGGACTTGATGAATCGAGTGTGCAAACCTTACCTGGACAAGTTTGTTATAGTCTTCATAGACGACATCCTGGTCTATTCTAAGAGCCAGGAGGAACACGAGCAGCATCTACGACTTATTTTGGAACTCCTTCGAACAGAACAGCTTTATGCAAAGTTTTCGAAATGCGACTTCTGACTTCGTGAAGTCCATTTCTTAGGCCATGTGGTGAACAAGGATGGGATTCACGTCGATCCATCCAAGGTGGACTCGATTAAGAACTGGCCTGCACCTCGTACACCAACGGAAATTCGCCAATTCTTGGGTTTGGCAGGTTACTACAGGAGGTTCATTAAGGATTTTTCCAAGATTGCACAGCCTCTCACCTCACTAACGCAGAAAGGAGTTGTTTATCGATGGGGAAATGCACAGGAGTTAGCATTTCAGCATCTAAAGGATAGACTTTGCAGCGCACCTATCCTTTCACTGCCAGAGGGCACAGACGATTTTGTGGTTTACTGCGACGCATCCATTCAAGGTCTTAGTTGTGTATTGATGCAACGAGATAAAGTTATAGCCTACGCCTCACGCCAACTTAAAGTTCACGAAAGGAACTACACTACGCACGACTTAGAGCTGGGAGCTGTTGTTTTTGCGCTTAAGATATGGCGACATTACTTGTACGGTACCAAGTGTGCCATCTACACCGACCACAGGAGCCTCGAGCATATCTTCAAACAGAAGGAACTGAATATGCGACAACGACGATGGGTCGAGCTACTGAATGACTACGAGTGCTCGATCAGGTATCACCCGGGCAAGGCCAATGTTGTGGCTGACGCCCTCAGTCGAAAGGACACCGCGCCTAAGCGCGTGCGAGCGTTACAACTCACTATACATTCTGGTCTTCCTTCCCAAATACGAGCTGTTCAGATAGAAGCATTGAAACCAGAAAACGTCAGGGCTGAAGCCCTACGCGGCTCAAGGCAACGCTTAGAACAGAAGGAAGACGGTGCTTACTACGTAACGGGACGTATTTGGGTCCCACTCTATGGCAACCTACGAGAGCTTGTGATGGATGAGGCACACAAGTCTCGTTATTCGATACATCCTGGCTCGGATAAGATGTACCACGATGTCAAAACTACGTATTGGTGGCCTAGCATGAAGGCCCACATAGCAACTTACGTCAGCAAGTGTTTGACTTGTGCGAGAGTCAAGACGGAATACCAGAAACCCTCAGGCCTACTCCAACAACCAGAGATACCACAATGGAAATGGGAGCAAATTTCCATGGATTTCGTTACTGGCCTGCCTAGATCCCAGCACGGAAATGATACTATTTGGGTGATCGTGGATCGACTCACAAAGTCTGCACACTTCTTGGCTATCAAGGAAACGGATAAGTTCTCCACTCTAGCAGCGGTATATCTCAAGGAGGTTGTCTCGAGGCACGGGGTGCCCACCTCTATTATCTCGGATCGAGATGCGCATTTCACTTCAGAACTGTGGCAAGCAATGCACAAATCCTTTGGCTCACGATTAGACATGAGCACAGCGTATCACCCTCAGACGGACGGGCAGTCTGAGCGCACTATTCAAACCTTAGAAGACATGCTTCGTGCATGTGTAATCGACTTTGGCAACAGCTGGGAAAAGCATCTGCCACTCGTGGAATTCTCGTACAATAACAGCTACCATACTAGCATTAAAGCTGCTCCGTTTGAGGCATTGTACGGACGTAAATGCCGGTCACCTCTTTGTTGGGCAGAGGTGGGGGATAGTCAAATCACTGGTCCAGAACACGTGGTAGACACAACCGAACGAATTGCTCAAATACGACAACGTATGGCGGCAGCTCGTGACCGTCAGAAAAGCTACGCCGACAAAGACAGGAAACCACTTGAGCTCCAGGTTGGGGAGTGGGTACTACTCAAAGTTTCGCCCTGGAAGGGTGTGGTTCGTTTTGGTAAACGAGGCAAACGTAACCCACGATACGTCGGACTTTTTGAAATCATCGAGAAAATAGGCAAGGTGGCCTACAAACTGAACTTACCAGCAGAACTCAGTGCAGTCCACAACGTTTTCCATGTGTCGAATCTGAAAAAGTGTCTGTCAGATGAGACCCTCGTAGTTCCTTTGAAGGAGCTCACCATCGACGAGTAGTTACGATTCGTCGAGGAACCAGTTGAAATCACGGACCGGGATGATAAGGTCCTCAAGAACACTAGAATACCTCTCGTTCGAGTTCGTTGGAGCTCACGTCGTGACCCAGAGTTCACCTGGGAACGCGAAGATCAGATGAAACAAAAGTATCCCCAACTATTCGCAAACAGTACAACCACTACTGAGGCTGAAGCTACGGAATTTCGGGACGAAATTCCAGATCAACGGGGGGAGGATGTGACACCCCAGGAAAACCGTACAACTTAACTAGCTTCCTCAGTGAGTACTTACCAAATTTCGGGACGAAATTTCTTTCAACTTGGGGATAATGTGACAACTCGTAAATTAGAACCCTTCATTGTATCTCGATGTAACATGCTTAAACGTTATGTGTTTGCATATTAGTAAATGAAAGTTAGTGATTATCGTAATGTGCTATGTGTTATTAATGTGTACGTATAAAGTATAGTTTATACAAGTGTGTATGTAGTGAACCGGAACCAAAACACAAGAACCCAACTCGAGACCACTCGGTCTCGAGTGAATAGTGTAACTGTTGGGCCGGTTGGGCCATGCTCCTCTTCACCCCACTCGAAAACCCACTAGGGTGAACCAACTTAGAGCTAGTATATAACTCATACTCCTAGCCAACTTTGCCATTCTTTGGACAACTCACACTCACCCTCATACACACTCTCCTACATTCTCTCTCACTAAAACCCTAGAACCACAAACCTCCTCTCCTCACTTTCGGATTCAACCGGTGGCACCAAGACTCTCGGCTCAAGCTCTAGATCATCACTCGGTATTTGGTTCGTTGATTCTTCAAACCCGAACACCATCCGGTTAGTGTTTTATGTTTCTAGATGTTACAATGCTTGGTTGGTAAATGACATACATGATAAAGGTGTTGATGTATGATGATATAGGTTAGTGATTCGTGTTATGTGTTTTTATTTCGGTTGATGATGAATGATGATATTATATGATGATGTAATGTTGTTTATGAATGATATGCCAAAATGATGTAACAAATACATACATATGTTGTCATTGAACCAAGTGATTGTGTGCTAGATATAGAAACCGATGATAGCCTTTAGTGATGTCTGAATCATGCATTTGTTTAGAGGTTTAGGTTGCCTTGAATGAACATGCTTGTAAATGATGAAATGGATGAATGAGGGTTGAATGTTAATATGAATATTTGAATATGCAATGAACACTTGAAAGATGCCTTGTTTGATCCAATTGATTTAGATATTAGACAAATAAACATGTTTGTGAACCCTCATTGGATAGTACACCAAATCATGAAATCGGAATTCTATTGGCTAGTACAATTCTTGGCAGGATTCTAGAAACAGCAGGTGTGCGAGTCGAGACCCCCAGTCTCGACTCGAGACCGTTAAGCCATCACTCGAGACAACAGTGTTGCGACTCGAGACCATCACATGACAACTCGAGACAAGCTTCAAGGACTCGGAACCAGCAAGGTCTCGACTCGAGATCTCATGGTCTCGAATCGAGACTGAACTCGAGACCTCTGAGATTGCGACTCATACTAACAAGACTCGAGACCACCCAACTGCAACCCGAGACCACTTGGTTGCGACTCGAGACCTCTCGGTCTCGACTCGAGACCACCTTGTCTCGAGTGGGCTACTTTTCTCCGTTATTGGGCCAAGGTGTATGGACTGTTCATGCTTGTTACTGTTTGACTGGACTGTGTGTTAACTGTTACCGTTTAAGAACGTGGACAGGCCCAATAACTTTGAGGATGATTATATGTCATGTATGCTATGTGTTAGATACGTGTAGGATATACGTGACTTCTTTACACCCAAACCTGACCTATACTGGTAACCATATTATGACGCGGTGACCAGCATACTTAACCAAGTAAATTAAACTGCCGAGCAAACCAAGGTGAGTTCACACCCTCTACAAAGCATGGGATTCCCAGGGGTTGGGAATAGGGTTAAGGAATATGGATTCCTCGTCCTTTATTGGGTAGGACAGTGCTGGTTCAGGAATATAATTCCTCGTCCTCTTGGACAGATAACTTTCACTAGACCAAAACTCTATCACGAAGTCCCTCCTTTTATATCGACTTAATCGCCGGGCCAATGGCGAGCGGGTCATTAGTTAGATAGCGCTATTTAGGTTTGACAAGCCTCACACCATGCCGCAGAGGACGGGCGTGAACTAATGGACTATGGCACGTCGGTGATGATAGACACCGACGCTAAGGGCACATAAACATGACTACAGTCAGCAGTCGATATGGTAACGAGTCTAGTAACGTACATGGGGTAGCCCCCACGGCCGGAGAGCCAGATAATTAAACATGGGGTAGCCCCCACGGCTGGATTGCCAGGGTAATTGGGTTAAACAAATCACGTTTTCAACTACGGGGTAACCCCCACAGTAGGATGCCAGATAAAGGAAACTGTTTTCGAAATAACCTAAAACGAACACCCAACTGTGAACTCGCTCAACATTATTGTTGACTCGTTACTACATGCTTTGCAGGAAAATAGGTACTTAGTTGGAGCTTGCATGGAAGAGAGTCGTTGTGGGACATGGACAGCTGTGTGCCATGTTAAACTTTGAAACAATTAAACTTATGTTCTGGTATTAAACGTTATGCTTCCGCTTGCAACTTAAAGTATGTTTTGTTTGGACACCAATTGTATTGGTTGGATTTTTATAATCACTTGCATGCTTGTTCAATATGATTGGTGGCTGGATCCTGGTCAGTCACGCCTCCAAGCGGTGGTATTCCGCAGGTGGATTTTGGGGGTGTGACAAAAGCATAGTTTAATATGTTAATAATATAACCAAAGTATACTTTTGATATACTATTGAAAGCTATTATTTTGACGACTAAAGTATATTTAATATACTATCTGTTTAATTATTTTGGAACTGAAATATATTTTAATATATTACTTATTCGACTTTCTTAAAACCAAAGCATATTTATATATATATATATATATATATATATATATATATATCACAAACCTTTTTATCAAAACATATTTTATACAAACTCATTTTACTTAATTATTTATTTATGCATTATTCTGTTATATCATCTGATTTCTTATAAATTTTAGTATGATTTATAAAAGAAAATATTTTAAGGTTCATGACTATTTTTGATTAAATATTTTTCTCTAAACTTACAAGTCATGAATCCTATATTAATAAAACCTATGTATCTCACAGGCATTTTTATGCTGACGTACCTATTTTTACACATGTTTCAGGTGTTGTTATGTGATGATTGTTGATGCATGCTATACATAGGATGGACTCGTGCCTTAGCAACTTTAAAACTTGAAAGATAATATTTGTATTTATCTGATTTGTAATAAAGCAATGAGTTCAATAATTCAATAAAACGAAATTATTTAATCCATGGTTGTGAAACAATGATTCTGTTACGACACTCCCCGACATTTCCGCCACGATTTGTTGTTTTATGTGGTCGGGGTGTGACAGAAAAGTTGGTATCAGAGCCAATGGTTATAGGGAATTAGGTTATTAGTAATGCTTTGACCTAGACTATAACCTTCCTAGGACCCTAACAGAAGTTATCTTGTGTTTAGTTTTAAAAACAATATCGTCGCCTATCTTTAGGTGACAACCACAACGAGAACACAAATTTTGAATCCGCTTTGAAAACTAATCATCTTTTCTAGGATGATTGATTACTAGGTTTTGAACCTTCTAAGTTTTCAAAATCCCGTCAAAGTTTGGGTCTCATAGTGTGAACACGTGCAATCTGGAAGGGTGGATGTCTATATCCTGAGTTTTATGTCTAAGGCTAGAGTGTTCGTACAAATCCACATAATCGGATCAGTCACTCTAACCTGGGAACTCTTGGGGTGAGTGTCCACTTATAGGCTAAAGCATGTCTTCGCGATACATTAATATGACCCGCTTACTTTGATTAGTCACCATCTCATTTGTTTGCCTAAGGTAACAAACAAATGATCGCAATTTCTATGCGTTGTCATTCTGTTTTCATTTCCCTTGTTTTCTCCCATCTCTTCCATTTTCTTCATGATGCCTCTTCATTGCAACAACACTCAAGTATCCGAACCAGGTGCTACAATTGCCCAACAAATAGGCATCGTACTCCATAGGACCGTTGATTTAGCTATCACCATGACTCGCCTCAGGGATGAAGCCGTACAAGGGAACTGCTCCTTGGTGCAATCAATGCCACCGTCATCATCTGAATCAAATACACTGTTTCAAATGTACCCACTGTGGACGATGGGGACATTTGGTTAACATGTGCCGCTTTGCTATCCAAAGCAAAGTTGTTGCAAATCCTGCTGCTCCCCAACCTTCAAATTCTGCTTCATACGTCGCCTTGACATATCTAGCACCTCAACTTCATGAGGATTCTACCTCGTGTGTCGACTTAAGCACGTCTAGTGCAAGGTTTCGAAGCATCTCCTGCTTTTCAAATTCCAAAAATCCATGTAGGATCTTCTTATCTTCACAATTAGATCCTTGAGGATGATTATCGCTCAAATCGGAGCCCTTGATTGGATTCTTTGTACGCTTTAATACGTACATTACTATCCAATAAGGACAAAGCCGAATTCCTATTAAGATCTTCATATCTTCATAGTTAGATTCTTATGTTTAAAGTGCCAAATGAAATCCACGGATTGGATTCCTGGTGTGCTTTAAACACCCGAGTCCAAAGATAACAAATTAAAGATCAAGTTAAACAATTATGTGATTATGTGCTTATGTGATTTCTTTATGTCTTGTGTTTTTGTGTGATCCGAATATTCATTATCCAAATCCTCATAGAATCTTCCATATCTCATATGAGGGATTCATAGTAGGATATCCAAAGGTACTATCTTAAATCCTTAATGGACTTCTACGTTGTAGTTAAGTCCCTTGGGTTATGAAGTACTATTCTATAATTGGACCCTTAAGTGGTCTAGTTAAACAGATTGATGCAAAAATCTGGTTAGGAATATCATGTGATGATATAATTGAAAAGATCCCTTAAGTGGTCTATTTAAGGAGATCATATGACGGTCTAGTTAAGAAGATCATGTGTTGATCTAGTTAAAAAGATCGTTCGTCGATCTAGTTAAAAAGATCCTTTGGTGGTCTAGTCAAGTTGTTTCATGTTTATTCAATTGATTTTTCCCCTACGCATTATGAAATAAACTATGCGGACTGTGCAAGGAATTACGTAATTATGGATGCATACATAATTATGGAATTCGGTGCACAGAAACCACAACAAGTTTTGTCATGTGTTAAAGACCTATAGTGATGAGAATAACGAAACGGGAACAATGTAAAAAGGGCATGGTGGATACGCCGCTTGTACTTCCTATATATAAGTGTTCCTTATTACATTGTGAACATAGCGTTATTTAAGTTACTAGAAGTCCTGGACTTTGACCAATGTCATTTTATTTTACACTCTCCGCCTCTGATTTCGAGCACACACAAGTTTCATATGATAAGTCTTCATAAGAAACGTTCTTCTGTCCGTAGTTCGAAACTCCATGATTTGTTACTACAAGGACTTCACTTTGATAGTTGACAATTTTGCTAAGAATCCAAACATGGCCCAGAGTTTTATTTAGGGTTCGAGGGATTCATTCGAAAGCGAAACCATCACAGTTGTCTTCACAAGTTTCCTCTAAAATTAAATTCCGGGACGAAATTTCCTAAAGTAGGGGAGACTGTGACACCTGTGTCACTTCAACCATCAAAAAAATACCAAACCAATGAAATATTGTATTTCATACTTGGAATTTGTATAAATATGTGTATCGTTTGCACATATCAATTCTTGATCGATTTCGAGCTCTAAATCACTTTCTGGAAGGTTATACGCGATCTGATGCGTAAATATAACCAGTTTAATGCAACAAACACTCCGGAACAGTTACATAGGCTTAACAAACCTTAAATAACCTTTACATAACTTAGAAATAAGTTTTGGAGGGTTTGGTATGCCGAAATCAAGTTTATTCGCTTACAGGGACTAGTTTTGACAAACTGCGAAAGTATGCCGATTCGTACTGTAACGAAAATTCTGGAACTTGATCATAAGTTAAATATTCCCTAAATATCCTTTACATGGCTTAGAAATAGGCTTTGGGGTGTTTGGTGCGCAAAAATAAACTTTCTTGATCAATAGGGACTAAAAGAGTCAAAAAGTGCATAAGTTTGCATTTTCGCGCATAACTTACGTTCTGAATATATCCGGACATCCAAAAATTTATGTAATCATTAAAATATTTTATTTTAGTGTTTGGCATGATAAAATTCCATTCATCGCGTAATTTGGATCGTTATTTGCATACGTTCGTGTTTCGTCGTAATTAACCAAACAACGCAACCGTACGGCCAAACGAACCGACATCCGAGATATTTTTGAGCCCTTTCAATTTCCCTATACTTTAACTTCATTCTAGAGCCTTGAAATGGGGTTAACGGGGTTTAAAAGTGCCAAAAATCAAGTTAATCAAGTGCAGGGACCATTTCTGACATTTCTGGAAAGATTGCCCAGGCGGGCCGCGTAGCCTGGTGTGTCTGTTTACGCTGGCCACGAGGTCTTGCCAGACAGAAACATTGCATCTGGTATGTTTCAGCTGTTTTGATAGTTTTAAACCCTTGTTTCCAATACCATTTGATGGTTTTTATCATCCCACTGTATTCTAATACCTTGGGCCCAAGTGTAAGGCCAAGATTCAAGCTCGGTTTACTAGAAATGATCCTAACAGTTCTTGGTTTTCTATAAATACCCACCTCCATTCATTCCATTCTTCACACTTTGATCTGAATTCACTCTAAGTTGGGGTTCAAAAACCTCATACCTGAGTATTTTTAGATCACTAGCTTGGACCTTTTGTAAGTATTCTTTCGTGTTTTTATGCATTTTTAAGCACGAAAGTCAAACTGTGTTTGACTTTCTGCTTTGACCAGGTTATGGTCAACACGAAGTTCGTTTGAACTTCGCAACGTGAGCGTAATCACGATGGTTATAGTCCCGTGTGACTATACCTACTGATTACCACGTTGATTAGGTGTAGTGACGAGTCATAGTTTCGGTCAAAATGCGTATTCTTGCGTATTTTGCAACCAAACTATTCTTGGATATCAAAACCGTTTGTTTTGATATCAAACTTGTTTTCAAATCTTGTTAAACGTGTTTTAACATGTTTAACTCGTCACTTTTAGATTTGTGCTTATGTAGGGTCGTAAGATAAGCGGTCTAAACAACCGCGTAGACTTTCGAACCCGACCCATTTGGTCGATCATTAGGATCCGACCAAACATATTTTGTGACCATAGTTGTATAGGGAATAACCTTCCGAGGTTATACCTTATGGCCACTTCGTTTAAGTAGTTATATGATAGGTAGTTTGTATGCCTTAGGAAAATGACCAAAATGCCCTTTTTATGCATAATTGATATTTAAGCATATGTAACCCAAACTTTTGTCACTTAACTAATTGTGCAACATAATTAAACATGTTTAGGCATATAATACTTGTCATAGGACTAGTTAGGTGTTCCGAACGCGTTTTACGCGAACGGCGCGTTATAGTAGCATAAGCTACCTAAACGGGTCGTAAGCACTTAGGTTAGGTTTCAATTTAGTATGTAGGCTTTGTTAAACCATATCATATGAGTTCCAATACTCATTTGGTTTACGAAACCTCATCCTATCCGATCTCCCGATTTAGGTCCGGTTTATTTATGTAGTTACTTATATTAGGTGCCGATTGATTTCCGTAATCCCTCTAGCTTTGCTTGGTCGTTATTCAAGACTTCTAAGCATCCTCAAGTGAGTACATAGTCCCCTCTTTTACTGTTTTCAAATGTTTTGGGGTGAAATATGTGTACCTATTTGTTATATTCATGATTTCAAAGTGTAATTTGATTATACATATTAGTACTTATCATTTGACAAACTGAATGATTATTTATGGTTTAAATACTATTTTTTCAAAAATTATAAAATTAACTGTTGGATAGTACTTATTTTATGTTCACCAGACCGATTGGTAGTATAATATAGCGCTATAGGATTAGACACCCCATTCCTGTTGTAAGGAATGTCAGAAACCGATTTTTATCCAAATAGAGATTGCCTTTGTGGTATTTCTATAGTCTCAATTGGTGTAGTTTGATGCACTAAGGTTTGAATGAATTCCAAATCACATTTTTATTGTATATTTTGTTATACTCCCAAATGTATAGTTTGATATGCTCTCATGTGTGATATTGTACAAAACAACATATATTTTGTTAATTACTAAAACATAGTTTAATATGTTATTTATAAAACCAAAACATAGTTTAATATGTTATTTATAAAACCAAAGCATAGTTTAATATGTTAATAATAAAACCAAAAGTATACTTTTGATATACTATTGAAAGCTATTATTTTGACGACTAAAGTATATTTAATTTATTATCTGTTTAATTATTTTGGAACTGAAATATATTTTAATATATTACTTATTCGACTTTCTTAAAACCAAAGTATATTTTTATATATACATATATATCACAAACCTTTTTATCAAAACATATTTTATACAAACTCATTTTACTTAATTATTTATTTATGCATTATTCTGTTATATCATCTGATTTCTTATAAATTTTAGTGTGATTTATAAAAGAAAATATTTTAAGGTTCATGACTATTTTTGATTAAATATTTTTCTCTAAACTTACAAGTCATGAATCCTATATTAATAAAACCTATGTATCTCACAGACATTTTTTATGCTGACGTACCTATTTTTACACATGTTTCAGGTGCTGTTATGTGATGATTGTTGATGCATGCTATACATAGGACGGACTCGTGCCTTAGCAACTTTAAAACTTGAAAGATAATATTTGTATTTATCTGATTTGTAATAAAGCAATGAGTTCAATAATTCAATAAAACGAAATTATTTAATCCATGGTTGTGAAACAATGATTCTGTTACGACACTCCCCGATGTTTCCGCCACGATTTGTTGTTTTATATGGTCGGGGTGTGACATATAGAGTTGAAATTTGAATGTGGAACCAGATTCATATATCTTATTTATAGGGTTCGAATATATGGTTTGAATTTTGAATCTGGGGGCAGAATTTTGAATCTGGCCAGAGGTTTACTTTGGTTACGAAGAGCAGAGGTTTGAATGTAAAGTGAAGATCAGAGGTTTTAATTGTGAATGAAGTGTAGATGTTTGACTCTTAAATGAAGGGCAGAAGTTTGATTGAATTTTAAAGTGATTTTAGATATTAGGATTTATGATGAAATAATGACATAAGAAAAACATTGTTGGACAACCTCTATGGCTGCCACATCAGCTTGTCCTATGTCATTGAGATTTATCCTTTTATGGAAAGTATAGATAGATAGTATCAATTTTATAGTTACTATTTTAACTTTAAATCCGATTATAATTTTAATATGTTTGGTCGTTTGTTTTTGACATTAAATCCTAGCATGGTCTTTTATAACTATTATAATTGTCTATTCACTTCGTCCCCACATTTTAACAATCATGTTTTCATGAAATATTTTATACTATACTTGTCAAACTTATAGCTTTTCTTTAAAACTGGTCCCAAATTTTTGATATTAAAACACTTGTCAAAGCATATTAATTATAGTTTACGATGATAAAAAGAATTGAATTTCAAAAGTTGGGTACAAATATTATCACCGTAAGTGTTATATGATAAGTTTATACTACATTAAACCTTGATTCGATCTAAATTCCTAAGGCACATCACCGTTTCCATCCAATAGATATGCCTTATATGAAAAACATTTTGGGGCTGTTTGTCTAACATTTGTAAATGAGTAAGTGATGAAGTAGTAAAAAGTCAGAACTATTAAGTGCCAAACCAGTAAGAGTTCTGAATTATTAAGACCAGTATAATGCTTAAACGTTCAGAGGCAAATGTCTGACCAATTCAGATAAGAGGTCTTAACCATTCAGACTAGGAGGCTGTTTGGCAACTTCTGAATGGATAAGCGTTGAACCAGTAAGAGGTCTGAGCCATTAAGAGTCGTATAATGCTTAGTTGTTCGAAGGCAAATGTCTAACCAATTCAGATAAGAGGTCTTAACCATTCAGACTCAGTATAATGTTTAACCAAATGTCTGGACCATTTAGACATCTGCTCAAGAAACAAATACTCTGAACCATTAAGTAATGAACCAGTAAGAGGTCTGAACCATTAAGAGCTCATTAAGAGTTTAAACAAACAACCTCTCAGTATAATATTTAACCATTTAGAGGCAAATGTCTGACATTTGCTCGTGAAACCAACAGTCTGAACCATTAAGTGTTGAACCATTAAGAGGTCCGAACCATTAAAAGTCCATTAAAATCAAACAAACAGCCCTTTAGACTTAAAAAAAAATTAGCTGATGCTTAGTGAATGCATACAATATTATGTACCCGTTTGTTCTTAAACACTATGCAAAAAAAAGGTGAAAAACAAGTGTTTATATTGCTCTTGTACATGCATAAGCATTACGCCAATCTCATCGCCATAGCAAGCAGTGGCAGAGCTTGACCTAAAGTTTTGGTTTGAGAGTGGGGGGGAGGGGGGGGGGGGGCGGAAAGTCATGATACCAAATTTATATATTATATAAATATTTAGGCAAATAATTGGGGTAGCGATCCTTTATAATTTTAAAATTTTTGGACGAAAAATCGAAAATTTTATACTTCTAACCGAAACATTGGGAGGGGGGGGGGGGGGTGCACCCCCTGATAGCAAAGAGTAACACCACCATGTGCTCTCTTCCTCCTAAACACCATCGTATCAAAGAACCTTCCTCAATCACACACCCCTATCATCGACACCCTCATCCTCACTCTTCTTCACTGATTTATGAGTTAAGGTTTCAATTTAGGTTAAGATGTGTGCTTGGATACTATTTTGATTTAACATATGATATTAGTTTGGATGTGCATATGGCTTAAGTTTTCTACTTGGCGAGTGTTGGTTATTTTGACGTCTAAAATCTAGACATACCACATTGATATTTTTGAAACGTTTTTATTTTGATAATTCCTTGTTAGAATCATTATGAACCTTCCTTACTCACACACACGCACAATACTCTCATCCTCATCCCCCTCGTATCAATGAACTTTCCTCAAGGATACACACCATCATCGACATTCTCGCCCTCCCTTTTCTTCATTGATTTACAGGTTAAGGTTTCAATTCAGGTTAAGATGTGTGTTAGGTCTACAATTAGATTTAACTTATGTGAATGGTTTCGATGTGCATATGATTTTCATTTTCTGTTTGACGATGATGGTTTATTCGGATGTCTAAACCCCCCCCCCCCCCCCCCCCCCCATTTTGAGTTGAGGTTTCAATTTAGGTTAAGATGTTTGTTAATATTACACTTTTGATCAAGCTTACATAAATGGTTACAATGTGCACATGGTACACGTTTTCTGCTTGATGAGTGTCGGTAATTTTGATTTCTAAAATCTAGACATAGCATATGCACATTTCAAAAATGGAGGATTCCATGTTAAAAGCATTAATATGAGAATGTGCTATCCATAATGAGATAATTGCGACATACAATTAGATAAAAAGTTAAAGTGGGTCATGTTTATATCGTTTTTCCCTTAAAAGTTGATTGACGATTAATAATGACTTTCTATAATAATACACAAGGGACAATACACATTAAAAGTGCTTTCACGTGAAACCAAATCTTATAATTATAAAAAACATAATGGTTTAGAAAATGACGTGTAATTCAAAGCTTGTTTGTAAATCACTAATTAAATTAAACTCGTAAGTTAGTTTGCTTGCATAGACTTCTGAATATGAGATAAAGGTAGCTCGCTCAAACATACAAAATATAAGGTAGCTCAATACTTAGTCCACCTTTGATAATCAATAGTTTGATAGAGCGTTACTTAAGACTTGTAAAACTAATTAACTTATAGAGCCATGAGCTGACTTGAGTTAAATATGAGCCAAGTTGCCCGCTCGAATTTGACATGTTAACTTGACTAAGCTCAGCTTGAGTCGAAGTTGAGAATGACTCGACTAAAAGTTGATGATAACATATACCTAGAGGTGAGCATTAGTCTATTAGTTTGGTTAAAGGTTAAAACCAAACCTATAACCGACGTTAAGGTTGAATTTTCAAAATCAATCGATTTCAATTAGAGTTAAATGTCGGGATAGTCCCTGTGGTTTTGCCTTTTTTCACCTTTAGTCCCTAACTTTCTAAAATTACAGCTATAGTCCCCAAGTTTTTCAATTTCGTTCCCGGATGGTCCCTGGCACGGATGGAGGTTAGTCTTTTCAGTTAAGTGGGTGTGAAATGACATAAATACCCTTTCTATTAAAAATAAACTTTAAATCAATAACCACCTTCAATCCAAACACACCTCTTCTTCCTCAAATTCATCTTCAATCCAAACACACATTTTCTTCCAAATTCTTCACCACCACCACGTCTCCACTTTTCACCACCACCACCATCCACCTTTCACCACCGTACCCCACCCTTCACTCCGAATTGCCGCTACCCCCGTTATACTCTTCAATCATATTCTGAAAATCCTCATTAGAAAGTTATAGACCTGCAATTGCTTCAAGAAATGAACTTATGACCACAAGGTCACATGGCAGCAACGTACCGTTGCCCCAAGGTTCGCCAAACTGATGCGGATTACATGGAATTCATATTGTTTTCTTATCAACAGTTGCAATTTCTAACAGATCATATTTTTAAAACCTTCAAGCTGTTGCATTGTGTAACTATGCTCATAGGGATCTCCCTTGCAGACCATTGCCTTGCAATTTTTCACCACAAGTTTAAATCACTTGAATCTGGAAGTTTAAATCACGAATATGCAGTTCAAACCCGTTATGAGAAATATTGAAACAACTCAGATTTGCTGTTTCAAGAACACGAAAAGGGGGAATCCCAGTGAACCGATTGCTGGCATGACCAAAAGTTCTAATCTTTGATTATGCGAGATTTGTTCTTCAACACTTCCATTTAACATATTGTTTCTTAAAAACAGGTAAACTAACTAAACCTGGGATTTCACACCACTAAAACTGTTGAATTATGTTCTTGATTCAAGCAATTGTTGAGGATAATTGGAATTGTACCACAAAGATTGTTATGTGACAATGAAATGAACTTTATTTTTACACAACTTGAGCAAAGATGATGAAAACTGTCCCTTAAGCTCGCTTTTCGACAAATCAAGAAATCAAATGCCAAACAAATCCACAATAAACATAGTGAGTGGACCAGATAAGACATTGAAACTAACATTGATCATCCATAAAATAGTGAGTTTTTGAAAATTTTGTGGAATGTTTCCGGTAAATCTGTCCCTAAACAGGGTGAAAATCAAGATTTAAATTCCGACAATGCCGGAGACAACACACCGATAAATCTGTCCCTAAACTGGGTAGCGGCAATTCAGAGTGAAGGGTGGGGTACGGTAGTGAAAGGTGGATGGTGGTGGTGGTGAAAGGTGGAGACGGTGGTGGTGGTGAAGAATTAGGAAGAAGATGTGTGATTGGATTGAAGATGAATTAGGAAGAAGAGGTGTGTTTGGATTGAATGTGATTATTGATTTAAAGTTTATTTTTTAATAGTAAGGGTATTTAGGTCATTTCACACCCACTTAACTGAAAAGATTAATCCCCATCCACGCCAGGGACTATACGGGAACGAAATTCAAAAAGTTGAGGACTATAGCTGTAATTTTAGAAAGTTAGGGACTAAAGGTGAAAAAATGCGAAACCACATGGACTATCCGGGCATTTTTCTCTTTCAGTTATAAACACTTTAGTTAATATGGTTATTGGAAAAGATGATTCAGTTAGTTAATATGGTAACCATCTATTAACACAAAACGTTTCTCATATATAAACATACCTAAACAATACAAAAAAAAATATAAACATTGGTTTTAACATCGATATAATCCGCTTTATTCCAACATTCATACACATATAACCATAGGGTAGGGTTCTAGAGTGAACACTGATGTATTTGCGAACTAAGTGAACAAATCTTGACCATTGATTTACACATGTGGATGGCTAGGATTTCATCATCAAATCGTAAAATACACTAGTGTATTTCATCATCAAATCCTGGTCATTGATCTACACACATGTATGGTCAGGATTAGTTCACTCAATTCGCAAACTATACTAGTGTTCACTCTTGAAACTAATCCTATAACCATAACCGAACCAACAAAATCGATTATCAAAGAAAACTTATGCCCAAACCAATGAACCACCGGTTTCTCAATCCCAATTATCCACTCATGAAGATCAAAAATCATAAATGCTTAACTTCCATTACCTACCATTGTATTTGTATACAAAGAAAACACAAATCACCAAAAACAACACACATCAAAACAAAAGCCTCAATGTTCAACTTCACACAAACACACACACTCGCTCACTAGATTATAAATTATAAATAAACAATTCAAAAACATCATTTCCACCCTCCAAAACCTATATTCAAATCTCATTATGCAATCCATAATGAAACATAAATATAACTTCTTCAAGTGTAAACATAAACATGTAATAAACACAAGATGTAACAAGTGTCACACATTTAACACGTGCTAACTTCTTACACCACTAACCACCCAAACCATAACACCAAACCCAAAACGCCCAACGGGAAACCCTTGATTTGCGGCGCGCCGCTACCATCCGCTTCCTGATCGGCCACCGCGCCATCCGGCGAATCCGCCGGAGACTCCGACGACGCCGGCGCCGGAGTAGACTTATGCTTCTTCTTCTTGGAACCCTTCGGCGAGTCCGCCACCGGAGCATCGGCCTCCGGCGCCGGTGCCGGCGCCGGAGAAAGTGCATTTTTAAAAAGCTCCTCCGGTAGCAATACCTTATTGATTGTGAATATTATTAACGGTTGTTGATCGATTAATGTTCCTACGATTTTCGCTGTAACTAACTTTGTTTTAATCGTTACATCTTGACCGTCGTTTTGCACGGTGAAATCGTACTTTTCAGCACCGTCGGTTGCTAGCGTGTTCATCAAGCCATTGCTCGATTTCAACATCGACATCGATTGATACACCGGCACACCGTGGTACTCCAGTAACGACTGTTTTCCGGCGACGGTTAGGTTTTTAAACTTCGGTGCAAATCCTTTAAACGCATCATCTAACGGACAAAAAACCGATAATCCGCCATCGATGTTGTCAGCATACGTCTTCATAGCGTCAGATGCAAGCAACGCTTCAGCGAAGTTTCTACATCCGTGTGCTGACATCAGCGAGGTTATGTTCACTTCAGCAGGCTCCGGCACCGGAGCCTCCGCCTCCACCGACGGTAACGTATTGCTAATCTGGATAACCGAAATGTTGTACGGAATTTCCTGTAACGATTTAACGAACGTCGCATCGGTTTTACCGGAGTTTTCGCCACCGAAACCGACTTTGCCGCCTCTCAGATCTGTAATGTTGACGAATCCGGCGGATCCGCTGGCGGTGCCGGTGGCTTGGAACATTGTGGCGGCTAACGCAGTGCCGTTGGTGATCTGGTGGAGCTTTTTGGCGCCAAAGTAGTCGAGGAGGACGTGAAGTGAGAGGACGTTCTTCATAGCGTAGATCGAGAGGTGTTTGGATAACAGATCTGCCATTCCGGCGTTGTCTACGGCGCAAACGGTGATTGTTTGACGGTTATTGATGTCATCGGCGAGGTGTGTTAGGGTTAGGTAGTGGTTGAAGGTTGAGAAATCCGGGAACTTGTTGAGAATGCTGGTGATGTTGTGTGCATTGACGGTGGCGCTTGGGAGGAGGAAGATGAGTGTTGAGATGAGCGCTGCCGTGAACGCCGCCGTGGAACGGAGCTGCATTGTGTTTTCCGGTGAGAGTGTGAGAGCGAGAGTGTGTGTGTAAAGGTTGGGGATGAGGGTTTAGAAGATATGTAGGTAAGGTAAATAATAGGGCTTTGAGTTTGTGTTAATTACGGTTGAGCCACTGGAGTGTTCCCAGCTGGTCCAGTTCATCAACGGTCTTCTTTCACCCGTTTTTTATTCAGAAAAAGTTGCACTTTGATCACTTGTAGTTTCTAAAGTGTTCATAATTAGCCCCAAAACAAATTTTATTGAAAATATTTTCATATCTTGTCAAGTAAGTGAATAAGAATAAGAATAACCATAAACATTTGGGTTGTTGTAGTTTGTAGACATGTTCATGAAATATTGAAATAATTTGACTTATTTAAACAAGTGAGATTTAAGCGGTCGGGTTTTGATGGTTTAAACGTTTAGTCTTCTACTCTCCTTTAAACTTTGAAAATTGGACTTGTCATGTGTGTGTATATATATTATTCACGAACCATTTTAGAAAATATAATAACACAACTATTTTTTTTTCCTAAAATTTGGTTAAACCATCAACATGCTAAAACTAGAACATTAAACTACTTGATTTGTCAGTTTGGTTTATCATTTTTTAAAACTGTAGTTAACGATTCGATCCAAACTTTTTGTTAATAGTGGACACCCTAAAACTGGACCATTATACAACTAACTTGGCATGTTTGGTTTGTCGTTTTTCAAAACCGTAGTTAATAATTTAATCTATTTTTTAGTTAAAATTGTCTAACCAGAGAGTGAACACCCTAATTAATGTATAGCAAATGAAACTTTTTTTTAAAGCGGCAAATGGAACTTTTTTTGAAAGCAGCAAATGGAAATACTTATGTTAGACAAAACCAGGTTATCGACTCAAATTTTTTTATAATTATTCCTTTATATTATCTCAATTTTTATAATTTTTTTGTTCCATAAATTTGCAGTTTTATAAGAAAAGTTTGATTTGTAAAGGTTTAGGGGTGTTTTTGTAGTTCTTGGAAAGATGTGGGCAAAATATTGAAATTGGGGTTGACAGCTGTATATCCAATGGCATGTGTCCACGTAGGAAGACGATGTAATACGTTTGAACCAGATGCTTCCACCGACATATTAGGAAATAAAATTCCAACAACATGAGCCATGATTATAACAAATTATTAATTACTATTACAAAGTATTATTATAAGACTGGAAGGTATGGGGGCCGGCTAGGCCCGGCAAGGACCGGCGCCGGTCCCCCACACCGCCCCCCTCCATCCCACCCCGGCGAAACCAGCAAGCCCAAGCCGGCTATGCCGCCCCACTTTTCAAAATTATATCCGTTGAACGGATAGAATAAATAAATAAATAAAAAAAAATTTCTTTTCCACTTTAAATATATATCCATTTCACATCCATTTTTATACCATTTCACATCCATTTATCCTAATCTTCTCCTTCTATCATCCATTTTTTTTAAAAAACACTCTCATTTTTTTTACCATCATGAATCCATTCAACCCAAACGATCCCAACCCGAACAATCCCAACCCGAACAATCCAAACTTTTTTTCTAGTCCCGCTTACACTCCGACTATGGATTCTTCGTGGGGGTCTCAACCATTTACGTTCGCGGGTTTCCAACAATCACCTAACGCCTTCAATCAAATGTCCCAACTTCAACAAATGCAACAATACCAAGCATTCCAACAATTCATGCAACGCGGCTCGCTTCAACTTGATCAATTCCAATCGCAACCGCCAACTTCCCAACCACAACCCTCGGTTCACCTTGACGATGATGATGAAGTCGTCCCCGAATCGCCACCAAAAGAACTCAAGCGCAAAAAAAACAGGGGGAAGGGGAAGGCGGTTGAAACCGAACCCGTCACCGAAAAAAAAAGCGGTTCGAGAGCAAAGCCGAGACCGTGGACAAAAGTAGAGGAGGAGGCGCTAGCTATCTCGTTTATTAAGGCCTCAACTTGCCCGATTGTCGGTATGAACCAAAGTTAATTTTTTTTTATATAAATTTAAAAAGAATTATTTTTTAGTTTTACTAATCCATTTTTTTTTAAATTTTAGGGAACAATCAAACGGGTTCTGGTTTTTGGAAGAAATGTACGGAAAGGTTTAATACCCTTATGGGGGAAGGCCCCTACCGTGATCTCGAATCCGTATCGGGCAAGTGGCGGAAAATGAACAAGTGCGTGAATGATTTTATCGGGATTTATAACCCACTTTACATCTATCGTCCTAGTGGGAGTAGCGACGAGGACGTTCTTAACCTTGAGATATCTAAATGGGAAGCAAAAAATCCGCCTTTCCCGCACCTCCGAGCATGGAACGTTTTAAAGAAAGACCCTAAATGGGCGCCGATTCCAAATGAGGTCGCAACCGCCAAACGGACTAAAACTTCCGAGTCCGGAAGTTATAGCGCGGGAGGCTCCACCGCTCGTTGTCAAATCGACATAAACGACGATCCGGAATATGAAGAACAAGAATATTACGAACCGGAACGTCCCGACGGAAGGGACAAAGCAAAAAAAGAGGCGGCCGCAAAGCGCAAAGGGGCCGGCTCGAGTGGAGGGGGCGGCTCGGGTGGAGGTGGCGGCTCGAAGGCGTCTTCGAAAATGGACGACTTAATTTCCCAATTCCGTTCGTTCCAAGAATTTGCGGCCGAAAAATATAGTCACAAGAAAAACGTGTCGGCCGACTATGCTCGAGCGGAGGATTTTAGGATAATGAGGTTGGATCTCGACTCGGTTCCGGAGGAGGAACGAGAGGTGTATCGAAGGATGAAGGAAGAGGTGAAGAAAAAGTGGACGTCGTAGGTTTTTTTTCATTTTTAGGAAATGTAATTTTTTTTTTTTAGGAAATGTAATTTTTTTTTTTAGGAAATGTAATTTTTTTTATGTTATGAAATGAAATTATTTATGTTGTTTTATGTTGTATTTTTTAATTTTTATAAAGTTTTTATTAACTTATTAAATTAAAGCTTAGGAAATTATAAAATAATAAGGTGGGGCCCCATCCTCCATCCCCTTCAATTATCAATTTGGCCCATCCCCCACGAGCCGCCTACGTGGAGGCTCATCCCCGTGGGGATGGGCCAAACCACTCCTAGTCTAATGATAGCTAACAACTTTTCAACTTTTTAAAATATATAATATATAATTTAGGTTTCGGAACAAACAAGTCTTTAACATATCAATGAGTTTTAATATAAGAAGTGAAGAAGATAATTTTTTTAACTTTTTTTTTATCTTGTCAAACATGTATTTTAATATTATTGTATAATCGTAAAAGACACAATTAACAATATGTTAAATCTTTAAAAAACTTGAAATTATTAAAATTTTATAACGGTTAGAAGTGTGATTAATATTTTATGTTTTAAATCAGTATTCGAGTGAGTTTAAAATCAAGTTTCAGCTTAATAGGGGCATCTCAACGGCTAATTTTTAACAAAAGACGTAATTTTTTATGGGGTCGCTATGTGACTGAGAGTGTCTGAGATTACCAAAATACTTCTATATATGTGCTATTTAAATCCAAATTTTCCTCTCACCTTTATTTATTATTTTTTATATTTTGTAAAAAGTTGTGACAAATTGAAATAATAAAAATAAAACGTATTATATTGTAAAAAATGATAACAAAGATCGTAAACTTTTTAACTTGGGGAACTAAATCCTAATTATATTTGGAAGTGGAACAACTTTTAAGTCATGATTTTTATACTTTAAAAAAAATCACAATCCTTGTTAACCATAATTTAAGTCATGATTTTATACTTTTAAAAAAATCACAATCCTTGTTAACTAACCATAATTTAAGTTATGATTTTATACTTTAAAAAAAATCACAATCCTTATTAACCATAAAAATAAAATGGGAAGGAACTATCGTACCGGCCAACCTTTTCTTGGCACATTCTCTTGTCATTTGTGGCATGTGATTTGTATATGATGAATTTTTATTTTTAAATAATGAAGATGGTATATACATTCTTCTATAACTTTGACATATGATAAATTTTATTTTTAAATAATGAAGATGGTATATATATTCTTCTATAACTTTGACATTCTTTTCATTCATCTAAGGTTTGTCTCCTTGATTTTTTAGCAAGCCGATTGGAACAAGTCTCTTAAACATTAGGGATTATCGAATTTGCTACACTTAACATCTTTGATAATTCAATATAGTGATTTAAAGAATATATATGACTATATCCAACTCATATTTAGTTCGTCTTTCAAATAACTATTTCCTTTATTCTTTAAAAGATAATGTGACATTTTAAATGTAAGAATGTAGCTGTTGGTCAATAATGTAGTGATTGGCGATATACGATTTTAACTTGAGTGGCGTTACATATTACCTATGGTATGTACATTTTTTCTTTCATCAATGTTCAAATTTTGCTCTTCATCATCCTATTGACTTGGTTGAAGTGATTGTTTTGAAATCAATTGATAAGTAGGCTCGAGCATGAGTTTGAAAGGGTCTATTGAGTTGAACCCAACGCGAATATATGAACCCTGACCTGAGCAAAAATATGAACCAAATGTTTGTGTATTGGATTAATCATAATTTTTATACTGGATTAGGGATGCGTGTGATATTATATGATATTCGTCAGGTTACACAAGAATATCATATATCTATTTACATGCACTTAAACCACAATATTAAAATATTATACAATGTTAACAAGTGTAAAAAATAGCACTTTGAAGATGTTAGAAACTCAAAGTTATTGGAATAATATAAAGTTTTATGGGTGGAGTTCCTCTACAAAGTGTGTTTTTCCTATAAAGTGTAGGAAGTGATCTTGACCATTGGATTAGTGTGTTTAATGGTTGAGATCATCTTGATGGCATTTTGGTAATATGTGTGTCTTAAAAATAGGGCAATTTAATTGATTATGAGTAAATGTGTCATTCAACTTGTTTTAAACAAGGAATAACTATCAGTCATAAAACAACCTCCATAATTGTCGTGATTTTCTCTCTCTCTTTAGTCCCCCCACCTTCTAAAAACCAAATCATACCAAAAATGTTTTTTTAGAGATCAAAGATGTTTTTTTTTTTCATGTAGTGTGTTTTAGTGATAAAACACAATGTGCCGAACAAATGACTGACTGCTAAACACAACGTCAAGAATTTGTTTATGATAAAACACAATGTAACGAACCAGTTACAGTTAATGACTGCTAAAACACAACATGACGAACCAGTTACTGACAGCTATAACGCAACGTAGATGTGTTCATCAGGGGCGGACCTTGGTTATGCCCAAGGTGGGCGGGCGCACCACTTGGAAAAAAAAATTTAGTGTATATTTTAGGCAAAAAACCCGACCGCACCCCTTGAAAATATGCTTGAGCCACTAATCCGCACCCCAAGCAAATAATTCCTGGGTCCGCCACTGTGTGTTCATAGTAGTGTGTTTTAGTAATAAAACACAACGGACGAACTAAATGAAATACAAATTGAATGTGAATATGTTGTAGTGATCGTATTATAATCATTTATAACCGTCGCATTTCATATCAAAGAGATATCCAGTTTCCTTAAAATTCTCATTAGTTGATTTAGGATATAATATATTCCATAATTAAAATAATTATCAAATTACTAGCATGCCCTTTTGATTAAAATAATTAACTGCCACATGTCATAAGGATATAGCTTCCTACACTTTGTAGGTGAAGGGGTATGGTCCCAAAAAGCCGCACAGACCATTCGGGTCGCGCTTTAAACCATACTCCTTACTCAGTAAACTGGTTAATCCACAAACCCCGCGCGGGCTACTTAGGTAAAACCTGAACCCCGCGCGAGGTCCAAAGATGAGATAACACCAGCTTTATACTTAGCATCCTGAATAAGAGCCCTCAACTCGTACACCTCGCGCCGGCTAGTGAAACACACTGCAAAGTGTTGGTGCACTTGTGTCTGTACTTTGTCTGTATTTTGTTATGATATAAAACGATGTCTTTTGTTAGTCTTGTATACGTCTTATGTTTGTTAATAGGTGTTTTGATGTTAGTTTGACCAAGTCAACCATCCTCCTGGTTTGACTTTGACCAAACAGTTAGAACATGGTTGTAAGTTGTCTGGGTCGAAGGATGAGTCATCGAAGGATTGTTTATATCCTTCGATGAGCTCGAAGGATAAACCTTCGATGGATATAGATGGACCTCGAAGGATATCATCCTTCGAGGTACATGTGGATCCTTCGATAGTTTTCAGTTCGATAGATGATCTTTCGATCTGACTATCTGATCCTTCGACCAGACGACCTGTGATGGATATATATACTCATGTAATGTGTTCACTTCAGGATGTGAGTGAACTTAGTCTTGTAGAGAGCGTATTTTCAGTTTGGTCAAGGTCTGTAACCGTGTCCACTGAAATACAAGAGAAAACTTTGATATCTCGTGTGTCTACCTTTCTCTTTGTAGCTTGTGTTCTCATATAAACTACCGGTTTGCATTCTAGCTTGGATTCCGCACTTGCTAGTGTGTTAAACATAACAAGGATAAGGTTTAACCTCAACCTCCGAGGGACCTACAAGTGGTATCAGAGCAATTTGGAGTAATTGTGATTCATTGGGGGAGGACATGATTTGAATCCAATACATATTTTATCCCCCTTTTTCTTTTGAACGTCAATGATGTGATCCAATACATAGCGGGAATTGGAATAGCTTTCCAGTTTCTGCTTAATTGTCTCACATTCGCATCGAGCCGTTGCCAACTCTACCATTTGCTTTTCAATTGTGTCAATAAGATTATTGTTAGCATGTTGTTTTCGCAAAACAGCCTTTTGTAATTCTGAAACATCATGTCTTAATGACGCAATTGTTGCTTTAAATTCCTTTTCATTTCTGGTTAAAAACAAGTTAGCTTCAGTTGCTTTAGAAAGATCTACAATCAATTCTTGATTGTGTTTGTATGTGATTTCAAACTGACTTTCCTTTTCAGCATATTTAACATTTAAGCTATCACAATTTTCACAACTAACTACAGTGGGTTCATCGACACATACCTGACTTGATGAACTGTCGACATTAGCCATAAAGGCTGAATGGAAAGAAAAAGATCCATCTTCAGAGAAGAACTGAGCAAGCTTCTCGGAAGTTCCAGCAGATTTCTGGCAAAGAATAGATCTCCTCTTGCATAATGCTTCAGCTTCAGCCAAAAGCTCATCAACTTCCAAATCTAAAGCATCACTTGATAAATCACCAGCATCAAGTGATTCCCCATCCATGCTCCCACTATAACCCGAACTATCTTCATCTTCTGAAGATTCACCAGCAGACACGGGTTCTACTACCTTCTCAATCACTTTAGCATAACATGCTGTTCCACCATTTCCTCCTTCTCCAAGCTGAAGGTTCCAATTGCAGATTTCATCAGCTTGAACAACCAATCCTCTGTGGGGATTAGTGTTTGTAGATCCAGATGCATTTCCTCCAATGGGAACTATTGATCTGTCAGAATTGTTGTTTGGTTGCTGTTGTGGCTGTCCTTGATTCCTGAAGGGATTCTGATTTCCTTGCTTAGGTGGCTTCTGACACTCCCGCTTGAAGTGACCCTTTTCACCACAATTGAAGCAAGTGACAGCATTCTTATCAAAACCATACTTGGTGTTGTTGTTGCTATTCAAGTTGGTTCTCCCCGTCCTTTCCATAAACTCCTTTGCTCTTCGAATTGCACTAGCAAGAGCCCATTTGATATCCATCATTTCAAACTCTTCTCTATCCACTTGCTGATAATCTTCATTGGTTAGATTGATATTCCCAATCTGACCTGCGACCAATCCACAATAAGCACTAACCAAGGTGTTCAACATCTCCATATGCTCCTTGGCTATTTCGACACTGACTTTGGAAAAGTTGGAAGTATCTAATCTGACTGTGTTCGGATTGGAAGTGGCTTGAAAGTTTGAAGAGCTTCCATAAAACCCTTGCTGTTGCGGTTATTGCTGCTGAGCTCTGCTTGGGTCTAAGAAAGGCGGTGGTGTGAATTGCTGAGCTGTCGGTTGCACATCCTGTCGTAGAGAAGAAGAATCTGGTCTTGAATACATCGTGTATGCTGAAGGATCAAACTGATTTGTTGTGGAAGGTCCGGTGTTTGAGATGAAGGCTGTTTGAAGCTTCGCATGTTGAGAGGCTGGTTTTTCTCCACTGATACCTCCTGCAATCCCATAGTACATCTCTGGATTTTGAGGAGTTAATGTTCTTTTTGCCTTAAGCTTTTCTTCTACATCCTTGTTCTCCAATTTTTGAATTAACTCATAAACGGTGATTGTGTCTAGAACACCATTTTCTTTGAGAATTTCAAGATAACTGCTCCACTTTGCTGGTAAGCTATCAGCGAATCTCTTCACCATTTCTTGTGGAGTGGCAGTGACTCTAAAAGCAAACATCTCACTCAACAAGTGATGGAACCTTGTAGATAACTCTGCCAAAGTCTCATTCTCCATACACGTGAATCCTTCAAACTCTTTCTTCAGTAATTCTTGCTTGATCTTTCTAGACTGAGCATTTCCTTCACATCGTAACGTGAGCATATCCCACAAGCTTTTAGTAGTCGTGCAGTAAACAAACTGGTGGTAAATGTCTCTGTGAAGAGCTTGTGTGAGAATCATGAATGCTTTCTTTTCTAACTCAAATTTCTTCTTATCATCTTCAGACATAGTGCTGTAAGTTTGTGGATTAGATCCTGCAACTTCCAAATCATTGTCAAATGCGGTGAAGAAGCACATCCATAGATCTTGACCTTGCCCCTGAACATAAGTTCTCAGCCTTTCTTTCCACCATCCCCAATCATTGATGTGATTTAGCTTTGGCGGTTTTGTGCTTGTACCAGTTTCACTGTCGTTCTGCATCATAGCTTGAATGCTGCTGCTTTGATTTGTGACCAATGCCCATTGATTTGCAGTTATCATTGCAGCTTGAGGTGGGGCAATAGCCTGCATCCATGCAGTTTTGTTGAAATCTGACGTAGATTGCGTAGCTGATGATTGCGTAGCTGATGATTGTGGAGTCAAAGTTGTTTGAGTCCACGCAGTTGGATCCCACTGACCGTTTGTTCCCATTTTGTAAAGAAAATTAATATATTAAGTGAAAATTGATTTTAAAATTTGAAAACAAGTTTTTCCTTTTTTTTTTTTTTTTTTTTTTTAAATTTAATTTTCACAAACTATCTTAAAATCTCGAATGATAACAACCAGTCGAAGGATCCTTGATCGAAAGACCTGAAAAATACAAACTTGTTAAACTTAAACAGACTAGGATCGAAGGAACAGAACTTGTTCGAAGGATCAACAGTGTTCGAAAGATCACTGTTGAGTTTCGAACAATGATTTCGAAAGACTCTCCAATCGAAGGATCCTTGTCTTTCGAATAAGACCTGTAGATCGACAGATATATCCTTCGAAAAGATTCCTTGGATCGAAAGATAAGTCACAGACTTCGAAGGATGTTCGAAGGATGATTATCTATCGAACCTCCTTTAATCGAAAGATGATCTTTCGACTTCGAAGGATATCCTTCGATCTGCACTGACACAGTTGACAAAAGTTGACAGGTTGGTGAAAAGGTGATTGGTTGGTAAGAACTTTCGGAAGAAGGTATGTTCAGACCATACTTTCTGCCAACCCAGATTTGACCAATAAAATATTGCCTAAAAAGAAGGTTCTTATCCAGAAACCGGTCACCGGAGTAAGCCGGAATTTGGCCGGAAATTACCAAACTTCTTAAAAACAAGTTTTTAAGTTACCCAACCCGTCCTTTAACACACCCGGTTAGTTTAGAACACGTTTTTACGTCTAGAAATGTGAGAAAAACACTAAAAACAGATGCTAAACCATGTGAGTTTTTGTCCAAACACTCCAAAGTCTTGTATAAACTCGGTTTTTAACAAGGAAAAGAGCCACGGCTCTGATACCACTTGTAGGTCCCTCGGAGGTTGAGGTTAAACCTTATCCTTGTTATGTTTAACACACTAGCAAGTGCCACTGATGACGAGGATATGCCCCGTTTTGAACCTACTGTGCCACTCGATCTAGATGACTTTGCAGCAGGCCTCGGGTTCACAACTGGTACATCATCCTCGGGTCAATCAGAATCTGAGAGTGTGACAGATTCATCGTGTGTTAAGGAACAGAGTCCTCCCATTGTTGAGGATGCTGATTCTTCGGATGATGAATCTGAATAAATTGTGAAACAACAGTCTAACTCGGTTACAACAGATATTCCAATCGAGAATCACATCCTGTGTGATCCACCAGTGAAACCAAGTAAGACTGAAATGTCAAAAGCATTGGAGTCCCTTGTATCTAGCCGTGAAGAGAATAACTTGTTGTACACGCTCAAAGGAGATAGCAAAATCTACTCTAACAAAGATTTTCCACTTAAAAATGTAAATCAAGATTTAATTGAGCAAATTTTTGAAGGATGCACTGATAAGTTTTTGGGGAACAAAAGTGGCAAAGTTACCGTCACTCAATGTGATCCAATTCCGTGTGAACAAATTAGAAAACAATACGGAAACCAAAAACTACCAATTGAGCGAAAACAACAAGTCAACTCCGGAAAGGGTAAGGTACAGGGAAAGAAGGCTCAGAACAAGAATGTTCAAGCACCTAAAGTTCAGCAGCCTAAGACTGAACAACCAAAGGTTCAACAACCTAAAGTTGAACAGTCTAAGGCTACTCAACCTAAGGCTGCACAACCTAAAATTCAACAATCAAAGGTTGAGCAACCTAAGGTTCAACAACAAAAGGTGCAAAACAAAAGAGCTCCTGTTAAGAAACGAGGACCGAAAATGAACTTTGTTGGATCCACGGGTTCAGACAAACTTGAAACATTTCAGGATAAATCTAACGTTGAGTTTATAAAACAATTTAGAATTTTAAAACGAAATGATCAGAATAATTACACCCAACACACCAACGCATGTGATTTAGGTCCAAGCACGTCTAGATCACAAAGTTCATTGTCTGGTTCTCCGTCTGGTCATCAACATGTTTCTCCGAAGTTTGTAGAGCGGAGAACATGTTTTGAATGTGGGACAGTTGGGCATATTGTAAGATATTGCCCACACGTGCAAAAGCTGAAGTAAAAAACGAGTGCTCCCCAAGAAATCGATTACCAAAAACGATCAGTTTCCCCGAAACAAGACCCACGTGTCTTGAAAGAAAGGGAAAAGAAGTTAAAGCAAAAGAATCAAAAGGTAATTGAAAAGGCCTTAAAATCAGAGGTCAAAGAAGAAAAATCTGTACAAGCAAAATCTGAAACTGTAAAACCAGTAAATGCTAAAACAATAAACTCAAATACTGGTAAAGGACAAACAGCTTGGAAGCAAAAGCAGGTAATTCAATCAGGGGGAGCACCACAGGTTCTTTTTCCTAATCATCAAGTGATTGAAATCACTTTCCTTGATGATCAAGGACGACCCAAGTCCACAAAGGCTTGGGTCCCCCTCTCAAACTGATAAGTTAATTGCATGTGCAGGCGGCTCCAGGAGGAACTATTAATAGTCATTGGATTGTTGATAGTGGGGCTTCCAGGCACATGACGGGCGACTATCGTCTTCTTTTTGATGTGCGAAGTATAAGAGGAGGATATGTTGCGTTTGCTGGAGACAAAGGAGGGTATATCACCGGCGAGGGAATGATCTCAAATGGAGTTGTGAGTTTCGACAAAATCAATTATGTGCAACAGTTGGATCACAATTTCCTGAGTGTTTCTCAGATCTGCGACAAGAAGTTCACCGTGCATTTTGATGATGCCGGTTGTTATGTGCTGAAGCCAGGATTCAAGATTCCCGAAGAATGGATTCTCTTATCAGCACCAAGAGTTAATGATTTGTATATCCTCGATATGAGCCAAGCAATAACCAAGTCCAAACAAGTTACTTGCTTTATTTCAAAAGCCACTCAAAAGGAGACGATCTCTTGGCACAGACGGATGGGTCATATTCACCTCAGAAAAATGAATCACCTTGTCAAAAACAATCTGGTGAGAGGTGTCAATGTGAAGAATTTTCAACTTCAAGATGTCTGTGTGCCGTGTCAGAAAGGGAAGCAGATCAAGAAATCACATCCATTGAAGAAGGTTAACACTGTAAACATGCCACTCGAACGTCTGCATATGGACCTTTTCGGCCCAGTCAAACACAAGAGTGTGCACGGGGAAGTTTTCTGCTTGGTAGTCACTGATGACTATTCAAGATTTTCATGGGTTGATTTCATGGTCCACAAGAGCGAGACTCCAGAAATTCTAAAGAATTTGATCACATTGTTGGAAAATCTTTATAATCTAAAGGTGAGGCGAATTCGAAGCGACAACGGAACCGAGTTCAAAAACAGGGTTATGGATGAATTTTGCACTGCAAAAGGAATCCTTCATGAATACAGCTCTCGGTACACGCCACAACAAAACGGAGTCGCTGAAAGAAAGAACAGAACCTTAATTGAGACTGCAAGAACCATGTTGGTTGAGTCTCAGCTTCCAGTTCGATTCTGGACTGAAGCTGTTGCCTCGGCTTGCTACACGTTAAACAGGGTTCTCACAGTGAAAAGACATGGCAAAACGTGCTTCGAACTTCTACACAAGAAGACTCCTGACTTAGAATATCTAGAACCTTTTGGTGCACCATGTACCATGATTGAGCCTGACGGGAAGTTTGGTGCCAGAGCTATCGAAGGTTACTTCCTTGGGTATGCTACTCCTAATCTGCGAGTATGGAACCTGACTACCAAGAAGATTGAAGAGTGGGGTGAAGTAAGAGTTCAAAGATATTCTAATCCACCGAAGCCTTCTGGAGATCCATGGATGTTCGATTATGATGGTCTTTTCGACTCATTCAATCTGCCGACATTTGATGATGACAATGCTATTGCTCAAATGTTGTCTGAAAGCGAGAATGCGACTGGCTCTCAGTTAGCTCGCCCAATCATTGTTGACTCACAAGCATCTTCTTCTGTCAACAATCTCGTTTCAAATGAGGTGTTCAATGATGCTGTCGACTACAATTTGTCATCGGAAGATGAGGAGTATGTTGATGCAAATGATGGTGAAGCACGGGGTCCGGTTCAAGGTACTTCAGAAGCAACGGATCCAGTGTCTGCGCCAATTGTCCAAGAAGAAAATGCATCATCTTCTACAACTCAACAGCTTCAGAATGATATCGGGAATTTAAATATCAATAACTTGAGGACCAATGTTGACATTCCTCTAGTTCCTGAAACCCGAATTCATAACATTCATCCTCAGCAGAATATTATAGGTGATGTTCTCAGTGGTGTAAGGACAAGGAATCAAATCAGAAATAACGAAAATGCTGGCTTGTATGCTGAGATACGAGAATCGGGACAACAAAATGATTGGTCTTTCGCCTGCTATGTTAGTCAAGAAGAGCCTAGATCTTGGAAGGAGGCATTGAAAGATGATTCCTGGGTGGAAGCCATGCAAGAAGAACTTCAGCAGTTCGAGAAGTTGGGCGTATGGAAATTGGTTGATAGGCCCGATCACTACAAGAAGATCGGAACTCGTTGGGAGTTTAAGTGCAAGAAGGACGACCGTGGGATTGTTGTCCGAAACAAAGCAAGGTTAGTTGTTCAAGGCTTCAGTCAGATAGAAGGTATTGACTACAATGAAGTGTATGCACCTGTTGCACGTCTGGAGGCTATTAGAATCTTTCTAGCCTACGCATCCTTCAAGAAATTCAAGGTGTACCAGATGGATGTTAAAAGTGCATTTCTTCACGGAGTAGTCGAAGAGGAAGTATATGTCGAGCAACCACCGGGGTTTGAAGATCCATTACATCCTGACAGAGTTTTACTACTTAACAAAGCGTTATATGGTCTTCATCAAGCACCTCGAGCCTGGTATGAGACACTGTCTACCTACCTGCTGAACAACGGTTTTAGACGGGGTTTGATCGATTGTACCCTCTTCATCAAAGAAAAAGGTGAAGATCTTCTGTTGGTACAGGTATACGTCGATGACATTATCTTTGGTTCTACCGATGATAATTTATGCAAGGAATTTGAGAAGGTGATGCAAGATCGATTCGAGATGAGTGCGATGGGTGAAATGACGTTCTTTTTGGGTTTGCAAGTTAATCAGTCCGAATCTGGAATTTTTATCCATCAAACCAAGTACGTCGGAGACATCTTGAGCCGGTTCCAGATGTCCGATTCGAAGCCAATTTCTACTCCTCTTCCGCAGAATCACGGGATTACTCCGGATGAAAAAGGGGAAGCTGTGGACTCTTCACTTTATCGTGCTATGATTGGATCTTTAATGTATCTCACCGCATCAAGACCCGACATTATGTATCCAACGTGCCTTCTCGCCAGATACCAAGCGAATCCGAAGGTCTCTCACTATGCTGCTGTCAAAAGGATTTTTCGTTATCTGAAGGGTTGCCCTGACACCGGGTTATGGTACCCTAAGGATGATAACTTCGATCTCAAGGCTTACAGTGATTCTGATTTCGGCGGCTGCAAGAAAGATGGCAAATCAACTACAGCAGGATGTCAGTTCTTAGGCAATCGCCTAGTCACTTGGCAATGCAAGAAGCAGACATGTGTGGCTACGTCTACATGTGAAGCGGAATACATTGCTGCGTCTAGTTGCTGCTCCCAGGTTCTATGGATCCAACAACAGATGCGGGACTACGGTTTTGAATTCCTAACTACTCCTATTTATGTTGATAATGAAGCTGCTTTACAGATCACTAGAAATCCTGTACAGCACTAAAAAACGAAGCACATCGATATTAAATATCACTTCATACGTGATTGCTTTGAAAAGAGACTTATCGATGTGGTTCACATTCATACCGATCACCAACGTGCCGACCTTTTTACCAAAGCATTTGATAAATCAAGATTCGATTATTTACTTTTGGTAAACGGCATAAAGGTGAAGCAAGAGTAACCGACATCGGAAAATCGTTTTTGTAAATATTTTTTTTTCTATATAAAAAAAAAATCCAAAAATATGTTTTTACTTTATTCTATTTTTGAATTTTAGGGGGAGAAAGTTTCAAGGAAAATACAAAAACATTGAAAAACCGCAAAAATACAAAAATATGTCTTTACTTTATTTACTTTCTGCATTTAAGGGGGAGAAAATTCAGAAAAACACAAAAACAATAGAAAAACAAAAATGAGTTTCTTGGTAATATAAGAGAAAATGATATTACATCAGAGGTCGGTCGAAACATGTTTCTAGAAATCAAAAGAAAAGAAAAAGATAAGTAGCTCTACTAATGATGTACCGGTAGACTCACGATCATTTTAAAGTATGCAGGAGATATAAACATAACGAACTGAAAACCGCGTGGGAACCGCTCATTGGCATATGGTCTTGGTACCGAAATTTCGTTTGATAGATTGCCGAGGTTCGGAGATATTCGGGGTTTATGCTGTTTATCATCTGGGTATCATGGTTGTATCTTTTACCGAAAAAATAAAATAACGGGGACGCAAGTCTAGATCTTCCATGATACTATACATACGTGTACATACTGCATTCGACCTCAATAAGTGATAAACAATCACATGTCCAAACAAATAAGTGATAAAATATCACATTCATCCGGGAGTCAAGTTCGTCTCTCTGCTGTACGGAAGTACTGACCTGTTCACGGACTTGCTCCTGTGCCCTCATGCATATGAAAATCAAGTTCCTCATCAATAAGTGATTCTATCACATAGGGCTTGTTTTCAAATCAAATAAGTGACTTGTTCACATTTTATATACGTTAAAAACGGATGATAAATGGTATACTCCCCAGTAAGATGAACTCTCGTGCATACCTTGATACGGGAATGTGTCGTGAGTGGATGAACACCGGTCGGTAAGTATAAATCATACCTTAAATGTATCTCAATGTATTATGATTACACTTGATCGCTGAGTTTAAGTGGATAACAATATCGGTAATTGTGGTAGAATACTTATCCACTTCTGTAAAAGAATATTAAAAGAACATGTGTTTTGACAAAAGACCGCAAACTGATATGATTCTCTTCGCCAGAAACTCGCAAAAATATTGTTGTGTGTGTACATATTTATTTACTGCTTAACTTTTATTGTCTTTTTAAACAGTTTTTGTCGTTTGGTGCATATCAGCACGACATTAGCGGTGATGTCGTTTGATAACATTCAAAGGATATTAAAATTGTTGTCTTTTATTTTATCAGAATCCAAAAAACATTTTCAATTTAATCTTATTTTTGATTAACCGATGTTGGTACTCGATCAGATACCTGGCAAGCCGAGATACTTCATAAAACTGACCTTTGCAGAACTTCATAACGGACAATTTTTTTTAAAACGGTCGTTTCTGAAAACTTTTAGGAATTTGAAGGGTTTGAATTGCAATTTCCCAAAATCCAAAGTGTTGGTGAAAATCTGATCCTTCGAGGAAGCATTGGCTCTCGAAAGATCAGATGGTCAATGAAAGTCAATCTTGATGCTCGAAAGATGAATTGGTCAACGAAAGATTTGACCAATTGGATCCTTCGAGCTGATCAGACTTTTCGAAAGATGGGTCAGGTCGAAAGATATCCTTCGAGGATCGTCTTTCGAGGTTGTTGAGGGTTCCACAAATATCTGGTATCTTTCGATCCAGATCTGGATCCTTCGACCCAAAGTCCCATCTTTCGAAGCACCTTTTCATCTTTCGAAAGGATAACGATCCTTCGAGGCGGTTCGTATTTCGAGGTCAGGGTATAAAAGGGGTCTTCTTCTTCATTTCAACATAACAGTTCAAACTTCACTATTTCAAAAACCTCTGATCCTACCGAAACTCTGCCAAAATTGAAACAAAAATTTAGGCTATCAGGATTTCAACAACAATCTCGGTAGGATAATCCTCATTCACTTAACAAACAACAACATAAACACCTTATCTGATCCTGTGATTTTATGTAATGTGAATGTGTTGTATGTATGTTAGTGGTAGGTTTTGATGATCATAAGTTTTATCTTGTCTGATGTTTGTATTACAGAGTTTGTGTTGGTTTTTAATGGTCTTAAAGGGTCTTGGGTATTCTTGGGTTGATCGGTTCATGTGTATGGATTAGTATTCGGGTTAGGATTAGTGTCCGGGTTTGGTTTTGATGTGGATGTTCTGTAATGGTTTTGATGTTGATGTTTTTGAGTGGTATAATATTTATGCTTTAAATGATTTGAAACTCACTTAAAACAGTCACCGGAAAAACGCCGATGAACAGTGTCACCGGAAAACATCCTTCGATCTCGAAAGATGATGTTTCTTAACCTCGAAGGATGGACTTCAAGATATCCTTCGAACTGAGACTCGAAGGATACTAAGTCTTTCGAAGGATCATCCTTCGGTTGATCAGATCTTTCGATTGATCAAAATATCTTTCATAATTTATGATCTTTCGTAAGTTGATCTTTTGATAAGGCCTTTCATCTTTCGAGGAAAATAACATCTTTCGATCAAGTGTTAATCCTTCGATGTCTGAATGGAATACTTCGAGGAAACAACACTTAGAAATTTTTCAAGAAACTGAAATCTTTCTAAGTGTGAAATCCTTGTTGACTGTTATGACTGTTTTCTCATTACGTGTTCCTGTTTTCATGAACAGAAATGGCACCGAAAGAAAAGAAAGAACGGGCAAAACCAACTAAGAAAGAAAAGTCTGAGGTTGAATCTATGTCGGAACCAAGACACAACATGGCCGCGTATCTGCAACCGGAAGACAAAATTAGTCCGGAATTCAATGGGATAATGCAGTATCTTCACCGGACACGAATCAACTATGCCATTACTACACAACACACCGCTTACCAGTCCCAGATCAAGGAATTCTGGAATTCTGCTGTGGTTGATACAGTGAATAACCAAGAAGTGATTAGAGGATTCGTTACTGAGAAACCCGTGGTGATCACCGAGAACACCATCAGAGCGCGTTTGCAATTGGGAGATCAACCAGAAGATTCGACTTCTATTGATTTACAGTGTCAGCGTGGTTTATTGATGAGGCTACGTTACAGCGATAATGTGCTAGCAAATCAGATAAACAAAGGGTCCATGCCGTTACGATACAAGTTTTTATTGCATATTCTTATTCACTGTCTGAGCAACAAACGGTCTGGATACGATTTGTCGCCTATTGAATTGACGGGATTGTTTACGGCTTTAATTCTGAACAAGCCGTTCAACATATCATGTTACATCTTTGACAATCTGAAAGAGAATGCTCGCAGGCCACTTCCGTCAGCAAATCAACGGACGTCAACCAAGTTTTGGTTATATCCAAGATTCTTGCAAATGATGATAGATGATCAGATTCCGAACCTTCCCAAGGTTGAAGCAGATGTTCTTCCAGTCAATCCGATGAACGAGCGTACATTGCTGATCTTCAAGTCTATGTCTAAGTATAAGGAATCCGATCCAGTCAGAAAGCTTATTGGTCACCTCGATGATCTGGCCTACGAGGCTCCACAGAATCACAAGTGGCGTCGAGATGCTAGTGATTCTGATGACGAAGAGCCCAAGTTAATCGCGTTGGCCAACACACAACTCGGGGCTAAGCACGGAATTAAAGCATCGAGCAGGAAGTCTGCTGGCAGTTCCGGTGCTGCAACACATGTTGAAGTTGATGTGAATGTTGCTGCAGAAGAAGTTCAAGGAGTGTTCATTGAATCAGATGTCCGTGGTAATGTTGGTGGTCCTGCAAGTCGGTCAGGCGATGATGCGACAGACAAAGGTAAAAGTAAGGTGGACGAGCCAAGGAGGTTGGGGGATGAAAGCAGTTCGTCTTCTGATGCTGAAGGAGTTTCTGGTAATGATGATTCGTCTTCAGAGGATGATAATCCTCCTCCACCAGGGATGCGAAAGGCTTATGATCAGCGCGGGAATTTTCGAGGTTTTGAACGTATTGAGAAACCGGTTAGTGCCGAAGAATCTGACAAAGATGATGATTATATTCCTGCTGCTCCTGGTTTACTTAGAAAGAAGAGGCAAGCAAGAAGAGAGGGTACTCGTACTTCAAAGAAATCAAAGGGCGGATCAGGGTCAACAGGTGAAACTGCTGGTGATGTCACTATACCTGATTCGATCCAGCATTCAACGCCTCCGGAGCATCAGCTACCACCTGTCAGTGATCAATTAACTACATCAGAGATGCTGGAGCTGGTCTCATCTCCGCAGACGTCTTCTGGGACACGCACGGCGACTGTTGATCAACAGCCGCCTGCAACTCCTGTCTCAGGTACACACTCACGTCCTCCTCTTGTTATTACTGGTCCAACAGGTACTTCCGGTCCATCTGGTCAGTCTGGTTTCTCAGGACCTGAGCCCTCACGGCCGACTCTAGCAGAAACATTGTCTGGGTTGTCTGAAGCTGAGAAAATTCACTTCCTGATCGAACAAGTCAGTGAATTGGGTAATTTAGTCGGTCGGCATACTAGAAAGATTGAAGAGTATCGTATACAGCGAACACAGGATGCGGAGGCACACAACAAGCTAGTCTCAATTGTTAGTGCACAGAACCTTAAGATAAAAGAACAAGCTCAAGAGATTGAAAGACTGAAAGAAGCAAACAGGGCTCGTGATAGAGAAGTTGAGATAATGAAGGGGCATAGCACTGTGTTAGAGCGTGAGGCAAAAGCGTTAAAGCAGAAGCATGAAGAGCTGTCGGGTCGCTATAAAAATCGTGATGATCGATTAATGGAAGCCTTCAAGCCTGTTCAAGCAAACTTCAAGAAATTTGATCACAAAGTAGTTACGCTTTGGAATGAAAGGTGCAAAGCATTGGGCATCGTTTCCTCAAAGCGTGGCGATGACAAGGACGATGATGCAGCAAATCCTGATCAACCAGCTGCCACAGGTTCCGGTGCAACTGCATCCGGTGCTGCAGGTGGGTCTAGTACGTCTCAAGATGCTCCTACTGCTCCTCCAACAGCTACTACTGGTCCGACTGAGCAGTCTGAAACATTGGAAGCTTCGGCAGGATTTGAACATATTAGTCTTGAACCGGAAGCGTTTACCGATCTCCCTGAATCCTCAATTGTCCAACAGTATCATCCACTCACGGGTGATCTATTAGAAGAGGGAGAACACGTTACAGAGATGTCTGATGAACGTATATTAGCTCTGAAGGAACTGGATGAAGTTGATTTGACAACGATCGATGCTACTCCGTTAGTTCCGGACGAAACCGATTTCTCTACGATTGAAGAAATCTTCATCGGTTCGGATCCGGAACGTCCTGTTTATGTTGGTCAAGATAATGTGGAGTTTAATACGCTTGATGATGAGTTTGTGGCGGCAAAGACAGCAGAATTTACTAATCCTTCTTCAGATTCTCCTACAGTTCAAGAAAGCCGTGAGAAGACCATGAACGAATGGCGAGCGGATTTCCTAGCTAGGAATCCTCCTTCGCTCCCTCCGTTGGATCAGGCCAACTACATGATTCTGGAAAGGAATCAGGCTAGGGGCCGTATTATCAGCTGGATGTTCATCAAGGAGCTTCACTGTATGGTTGTGAAGCGAGAATGCGGCCTTCAGTACTTCAGGACTCTTCTCAGCATTCTTTCACTTCCTTATTATGATGTTGCGGTTTTGGCTCAGCTGAAGGTTATTAATCGAGTCGAAGACAAGATGGTGGATTTGTTCGCCAAGAAGATCAGGTTGGAACGAAGAAGAGGTTGGAAGGATCCGCTATACAAGCCGCAGTTTCCTCGATACGAGCAGATCAGGTTCACGCTTGATCCAGAGACAAATACTGCTCGTTATCGATTGGTTTATGATCCTCCGAAGTTGATGAATAAAATACCGTTGTTGAAAATGAAGACATATTTTCTGGGTAACTTTCGTTGCTGGGTTTATGATGCAGATACTGGAGAAGCGGTGATCTTATTCAAAGACAGTCAGGAGAACTTTCGAATGATAGATCCAATGTGGATTACTAACATGTCCAGGTCGGATATTATTATTCTTAAGGATCACGAGATCAACTACTTGGTTAGAGATCGTGCACAAGCAATGAAGTTTCAGAAGATGGCCTTGTATTGCTTCAACCTACTTGTGAATGCGGGAAGTGCATGGTCAACGCATCACTTAACGGTTGAAAGGACGTCAGAGACTTGAAGACACGAAGATCGAGACAAAGCTACAGCCAAGGGGGAGTTTGTTGGTGCACTTGTGTCTGTACTTTGTCTGTATTTTGTTATGATATAAAACGATGTCTTTTGTTAGTCTTGTATACGTCTTATGTTTGTTAATAGGTGTTTTGATGTTAGTTTGACCAAGTCAACCATCCTCCTGGTTTGACTTTGACCAAACAGTTAGAACATGGTTGTAAGTTGTCTGGGTCGAAGGATGAGTCATCGAAGGATTGTTTATATCCTTCGATGAGCTCGAAGGATAAACCTTCGATGGATATAGATGGACCTCGAAGGATATCATCCTTCGAGGTACATGTGGATCCTTCGATAGTTTTCAGTTCGATAGATGATCTTTCGATCTGACTATCTGATCCTTCGACCAGACGACCTGTGATGGATATATATACTCATGTAATGTGTTCACTTCAGGATGTGAGTGAACTTAGTCTTGTAGAGAGCGTATTTTCAGTTTGGTCAAGGTCTGTAACCGTGTCCACTGAAATACAAGAGAAAACTTTGATATCTCGTGTGTCTACCTTTCTCTTTGTAGCTTGTGTTCTCATATAAACTACCGGTTTGCATTCTAGCTTGGATTCCGCACTTGCTAGTGTGTTAAACATAACAAGGATAAGGTTTAACCTCAACCTCCGAGGGACCTACACAAAGGCCGCGCGAGAGTTACGGCGCAGGGCCATTTTAGGAAGTACCAAGGGTACAAGTGGCAGAAAAGCGAGCCAATCAGCGTCCAGCAGGCTGTACCATATCGTGCTCCACAATATGCAATCGTGCAGGAGACCAAAGGTACACAAGGATGCCTACGTGGCACCAATCAGGGGGCCGCGACAACTGCCCCATGATCGCCACTCACCTGCTGATGTCAGAAAGGCGACAGGGACGACAACTTGGACACGTGGCTCCAATCAAGGTGCGCCAGCACCGAAGATCTTCTAGAAGCCATTAACGGTCGATACCAGTGAGACAAAAAGGATATTCCTTGTCGTCGCCTTCAGGCCCAAGTCCCATCATCCCATCTCCTCTTTCACCACTCCGGCTATAAATATGGACCTTCATACCACAGTTTAAACATTCCGTTCTCTCAACTCTCACTCTTAACACACACTTAATTATCCTCAAAACGGTTACTTATTCTCACGCCGAAGCCTGGTTAAGAGGGAAACCCCCATATTCCCCTCTTAACGAGCTAACGGTGTTGCTGTTTTGCAGGAAGATCGGATCATAGTTGAGCTCAGGAAAGATTTAAGAAGATTAACCCTCATGTTTGAAACATAAACCACCTAATTAACTTAAAATTAGATACGTGTTTCTTCCGTTTGAAAAGTTGGCTTTGTAGCCAACTCCTACCCAAAGTTTTATAATGGAGTTAAGTATTTACTATTTCAAGTTTGTTTTTAAGGTAAGTTTAAAATCGGTTTTACGGTATGAATCTGAATGAACACCTTTTAACCAAATTAGATCATAAATAAGTATACATGATACCCTTACGGGGACCAACCCACTCAACAAATAATGACTAATGGGTAGCCATAGCCAACAAATATTATTATTTTTACTTTGCTACGCATTGGGCTTTGGGCATGGAACTCAATTGGTAAGATTGTCAAATTATTTAACATATAATTGAGAGCACAACATTAACATTAGAGAGAGTATGAATTATGAAGAGTTAATCAAAAAGATTGTTTCCAAAAATGCTAGGAGAGTCTCATAATTCATGTAAATACTTAAAATATATCATTTTGCTACAATAATTTGTTTTATTTATTGTTATGATTATGATGTTATCACAATGATCAATTTGCCACCATTTTTTATATATAAGGCTACATTTAGAAGCCCATTTTTATACCATCGTAGGAGCACCCGAACTCTTGAGACGACCCTGATAAAGGATAAAGAGATTATATTCGAGGAAATAAGTGTTCTATTGAAGAAAACCAATATGCGAGAAGATTTCATAGTGATTTGCATGATCACGTAAAGGAAATTGTATACAAATTGTCACTTGTTGATTCGTGTGTGCTATAGGACTATATCGTGCCAATTTGATGATGAAATCATGAATTTGTAGTATATGAAATCTTGATGATTCCCTTTCCATCTCAGTTTTTGGACACCACTGACAAAGAGATGTAGGTGAATCATGGTTGCAAAAGTCGCTGGGCGCTCCCCAGTCGGTCGACCGGGGAGTTGAGAGTACTCAGCCTAGGCGGAGAGTACACGGGGAGTACTCGGACATGCCAAATTGTAAAGAAATTAGTTTTCAGAAATTAAATATATATATGTCAAATAACATAAATATACTAATATTTATAACAAAATATGTGAAATTGATATTCATTCTTTAATATGATAGGCATAGAAATTATGTTTTATTTTATTTTAAGTCAAACTCGGCCTAAATTGACCTGCTAGATCCGATTTTGGCCGATGTTGACCGCATTTGATCGATTCCGAGTAATTAGTCGGAGTTGAAGAAAGTCGCATCGGCAACCTACCTTGAAGCGACTACTCGGGGAGTACTCGGCCTTGGAGACCTTGTTTTACAACCATGAGGTGAATACAAATGAGGTCAAAACTAACTAGTTTAAATATTTTAATGTGGAAAATAAATTAATAAAAAGTACAATTTTCCATACATAAAATGAAAATAAATAATACAAGTGTCTGTGATTTATGACAACCCGGATGGAAATCATTCAATCAAGATGGAAGTTTCCACTTTAGCAATCTCCCAAAGTATAGTATTATTGATATCATGTTACACCATTCACATCTCATTCTATCAACTTAATACCTGTAATTCAACGTATTTTGGTAATTCTCTAAAATGAAGATGAGATATTCTTTTTCAAATGTGTAATGAATAGGGAATTTTTAAAAGATAAATTAAAATTTGGAGAAAAAAATGTTTTTTTAGCTAAGTTATAGGAATAAGGATGAGAAATACAAACTAGACACATATTATATATATAAAATTGAAGGTAATTCTTGTATATAAAATTATATATATATATATATAGAGAGAGAGAGAGAGAGAAAATGTAAAATACATTACTGCTTATCGTACATCACGTACGACAACGTGCGTGATTTCGTTCTATAACATGCGTGATTAATGGTTTCAACATGCGTGATTAATGGTTTCAACATGCGTGATTTTGGATGTTTGAGTTATAACGTGCGTGATTTTAAAATGAACGTACGTAATTATCTGTCGTACATGATGTACGTTAAGCTGTAATGTACGTTAACCTTCCTCTCTCTTTATATATATATAGGATTAGGATCAAGAGTGAACAACTTCTTGAGAGTGAACTGAGTGAACTAATCTTGGGCCTTGATCATTTTTTTAGATTAAAAGGGTAAGATTGACATTACCCAAATATGTTTAATTAAATCACTTAATTTTCTTATCTCTTAACTCTCTTTCTCTCTCTCTCTCATTTTTAATTATTTCTCCATTATTTCTTTAACCATAGATTTTATTTTAATTTTAGCTTAAATATTGTTTTTTCTTCTGTTATCCGTATATATAGATATCATAATACATTGTTTTTAAATTTTTATAATTTTCAATAAACATTAAAAAATTTCTCTGAGACTGAAATTGTAATTATTTTCGGGCATTAATTTTTTTTTTAATATGTGATGGAGTTAAAAAAAATATTTGAATACATGTGATATTTTTCATTTTCATTAATTTCATAATTTTTATATGAATCTACTCGTGTGCATGCCTAATATACTATATGTTGTTAATATACACATATGTAACCATTTCTGAATATAATACACAGATGTATAAAAGACTGTACATATGTGTATAAACTAACAGTTGTGTATCTTGTATAAACTGATACTTAGCGAGACTGTACACATGTGTATAAACTAACAGTTGTATATATTGTATAAACTGATACTAGCGAGACTGTACACATGTATATACACCAACAACTATGTATCTTTTATATACGGAAACTAGCGAGATTTTGGGGATTTTGATTATATGGTTTAATAAATGCAATTTACAAAAGACACAAATACCCTTCTGTCATTTATTTTAAAGGGGAGTTACAACATTATAAACAATCTTACCATTGTTTAAAAATCTCTATATGATGTAATCCAATGGCCTAGATTAGTTCACACAGTTCACTCTCAACCTAGTGTTCACTCTAGAAACCAACCCTATATATATATATATAGTGGAGGGTTCAAATGAGAAGATTTTTTTGTAAGAATAAAAAAGAAGAAATTTTAACCAATAAGAATCTTGTATTTGACTTCATTTAATTTTTGTATTTAATATTAGTGTCAGGGTATATTGGTAAACTTAGATAGATCATTAATTGGTATTCTTTATTTTTAATAGCTAACTACATTAAATTTGTAACTTATTTTAAAAAAATATATTTTTTTAAAGAAAAAAAATTAATTTAAAGTGTAGGTTAAATTACGAGGTGTGTAGGATGAATTACGTGCTGTGTTAGATAAATTTTAATGTGTGTAGGATAAAATTTTAAAACGTGTAGGATAAATTTTGATGTGTGTGTGGAAAAAAATTTAGGTAGGAGGATGATAGTCTTTATAACTAATTAATTAATCAAAGATAATAATAAATGAGATAAGATAAAAACTATTTAATATTTTACAATTGTACCCTTTGTTCTTTTTCTTCTCAATTTAATTTTCTTCTCAAATGAACCTCCCTCTCTATATATATATATTATGCTCAAGGTAAAATAGTTAAGCAATATAATAAATAAAGACACACAACAATTGCACATTCATTCCACATTCCTAAAATATAATTACGTATAAATATTAAATACTACGCAACTTATTAAAATATAATTTGAGTATGGTATTATTATGGTTTATTTTTTAAAATTAAGATAATACGTGATTACGCGCTTTACAATGTCTTCGTTAGAGCATTCACAATCCTTCTACCAAATATTTGTGAGTGTTATCTTTTGAAGAAACACTGGTTTAATTGACCGGAATCAACTGAACCAGGGGGATTGAATCTGCATAAAAGGGTTAGATCTTCTCGTTTGATTCAGGGGTGAATGATCTTCTTCCTCGAACAACAACTGCAAAACAAACAGCTGTTAGACTCGCCACGAGGAGAATGGGGGTTCTCTTCGTGACCACCCTCCGGCGTGAGAATAAGTACAGGGTTTGATGAAGAAGAAGAAGTAATGTAAAGTGAAGTGTGTGTAACTTGTAGAATTATACCTGAATTATTCTTTATATAGCCGAAGTTTGGACGGGAAAGTTTGTTAATGGAAAACTTAACGGAAAGTACTTTTCCACAAGCGGTTATTTCTCCTTCCGTTAATCACTAACGGGTGTGTATGCACACGGATCGTGGTCATGATCAACAGATGGGGTGATGCCACGTGGAAAGTGGGCAAGTGTAGATCTTCCTTCAATTCGGTGTCATCATCTTGACTTTGGAGAGTGTCTGGGATGATGCCACGTGGCCATTCGGTTATAACCGAATGGTTGTGCACAATGAAGCCTTCTAGAAGGTTACAGCTGTAATCCTATGTGGCTCTTCTTCATGCTAATTCTAAGGTAGCAGAGAAGTTACTTTTATCCAAATCTGGATGTTTAGCGGAGGTTTTGCTAGGATTTTATCTTGTCTGTTGTATGGGGGCTGGCGCTAGGATTTGTTAGTTTCCTTTTGGGAGCGCAGATGTTTAAAACTGTACTTCTTTTTAAGTTCTTTTTTAGAACCAGTGCGCGGCCACGCAAGCGTCATTCTAAAAAGAGCTTATTGACGGGGTTGTGGTATGGTCTCAAGCACCTGTGCAAGGTAAAATAGTTAAACAATATAATGGGTGGGGTTCCTCTACAAAGTGTGTTTTTTCTACAAAGTGTAGGAAGTGATCTTGACCATTAGATGATTGTGTTTGATGGTTGAGATTATCTTGATGGCATTTTGGTAATATATTTGTCTTAAAAATAGGCTAATTTAATTGATTGAGGTTAAATGTGTAATTTAATTTATTTTAAATAAGGAAATAACTGTTATACCATAACTTCCCCACCATTTTCGCAAGTTTCTCTCTCTCTATCTCTCTTTCTATCTTCTCTCATCGGAAATTACTGTGTTTTAAACCTCTACAGCTTCGAACCAGGTGTGTTTTATATTATGTATTTAAGACACTGGTGTGTTTTATATTGTGTATTTAAGACACTAGTATGTCTACATTGAATCAAATATTGGTGTGTTTTATATTGTGTATTTCAGACACTGATGTGTTTTATATCAGACACTAGTGTGTTTTATATGAGATGCTGGTGTGTTTTATGTGTAATGGGTGTGTTTAATTATGAAAACTGATATAACACAATGTGAAGACCATAGAAACAGATAAACGACAACGTCTAGAAAATTATAGATGTGTTTTATGTTTCAAAATTAACGAGGGGATGTGAAAACTGATATAACACAGTGTGAAAAACAAGAAACTGATAAAACACACCTTAAAGAAATAATGGAATGTGAATATGAATTTGTGATCATCATGATAGAAAATATTATAGTTGATTTTGAAATCAATGGAGATATGCAGTTTCCTTAAATAACTCGTTAATTTGTTTAGGATAATAAATCTTTCCATAATTAAAATAATTATCCAATTACCATTATACCCTTTTGTAAAAAATAACAAAATGCCACATGTCTAAAGGAGATTGCTTCCTACACTTTGTAGGAAAAGTAGGCTTTGTAGCCAACTCCTACCCTATATATATATATATATATATATATATATATATATATATATATATATATATAGTGTGGGGTTCATTGGGGAACACCAAAAAAGTGGGGAACCGGGGAACACCCTTGGATTAATTTAATCAATGGTTAAGATTAGATTAGATTTGTAAGGTTTAAAAAACACGGATGGGCATATTTGGAATTTATGAAAAGTTTTAAATAGGTCGCTGGAGAGTATTGAGTAGCTCGCCGGAGAACTCAACCCTCTGCCACACAACACCCACTGATTCTTTGCTTCCGGCTTCCAAATCAGATCTCTTTTCGGCGGTTTCAGAGATGATCAGAGATGTTAATTCTGATTTCGATCTCGATCTCCTTCCGGCTGTTTGAAAGATGCTTAGATTTGTTAATTCTAATTCTGATATTGTTCCGGTGGTTTAAGAGACGATCAGATCTTTTACTTTTGATTCCGATTTTGTTCCAGCGGTTTCAAAGATGAACAGATCTGTTAGTTCTTCCATTGTTCGTGCTTAAGATGATCAGGTCTGTTAATTCTATTATTAGTGTGTGATTAAGTGATTAGATTCATTCGTATGTTGATATACAGGTATTCACCGACGATGATCTAGATTTTAATTAGTTTTTTGAAGTGAAATTCGTGTTGTGGCTCATTAATCTGAAGTATTCTTGTTAGATCTGAAGTGAATTTTTAACATGTTAATTGATATTTTTATTCTCAACATAGACTACAGTGGCTTTAAATGTTACTCAAGAACCTAACAGATCCTTGAAAGTTCAATTCAAGCTACTTACAAAGTCTCGTACATACAGGTATATTATTTGCTCTTATGTGAATTTAGATTTCAACCTTTTAGTTTTACTTTTGTTTAACTTGTTTATTAATTTGTTTTTTTTTTATATTATTTGTCATATGAAACAATATTTTTAACACACATACGAATAATTATATTTTAGTTTTAATTTTGTTTAACATTCTATTTTTATCTTAATCGAATATATATATTCGATTAAGGTATATTATTTGCTCTTGTGCATCTATTTTAGTTTTACTTTTGTTTAACATGTTAAATAATTATATTTTTAAAGGAGATTGAGACAGTAGTTTGAGTTTTCAAATAGATGCATGATTGATTATAGGAATATCATTTCTGTATCTACATTCTATTTTTATCTTAATTGAATATATATATATATATATATATCTATTAGAGATTGAGACAGTAGTTTGAGTTTTCAAATAGATGCATGATTGATTATAGGAATATCATTTCGGAAACATTTATGTGGATAGATACGTACATGTCTGCATACATATTGATCAGTGTTTGCTTAATTTGAAGTTTTGATGGAGATTATACATATCTGCATACATATTGATCAATGTTTGTTTAAAAGGACTAACTAAATTGTTGATGGTTTTACATGTTAAAACCGACCAGTTAAGTGTTTCAATCATTACACCATGTTAAATGTTTAAATTCGCATGATTTTTAGATATAAGAACCTCGTTTATATATTTGTGACGAATTTTATTGTCTTTCATTATTTTTGCAATTGTTCTTTTGATGCACAGAAACCGGAAACATGTGCGGGTGAGCAAAACGCTAATTCGTTGGTTGATTTTTAATCGAAAACAGATGAAGTTGAGGATATGTTGAGAGGTACTTCATTTGCTTTTGTGATTCTGAACACTTCATTGATCAATGAGAATGATTCATATATTTATTGAGCTTTATATTATACTTCCTTGCTTTCAGGGAGAAGAAGAAGCAAGAAGAAAGAACCGACTGCTTACCAGAAAACTTACTCACTAGAAAGAACTGAGCCTCAAAAGCCACACACAACAACATATCATCGCTGCTGCTGCTCTGTTCCTTACACCATCGCCACCTTCGAATTCCCGTCATCGTCGTCGTCGGCCCTGCTGCTCCGCTCGTTTCACCCAGACGACAACAACAGCTGTCGCTACTGCTGGTCGGCCACCACCACCGCCGTAAGATCCTGAACATATGTTATTTGTTCGATTTCTGTGATTTAAGTATGGCTTTACTTTGTGCTTTTGTGTGCTGCTTTTACACATGAAATTATTATGAACTGATCTAGAGTAGGTTATATATCATATGATAGGGAATGAAGGTGTTACTGATGTAGTTATGTATCAAAATTAGGGTCTTAGGAGGTTTATATGCAAAGCAATATATGGGATGCAGGAAAGGTTTATATGTGAAACATATATATATGCACCTCATGTAGTTTTGTACGTAGACGTCTGTCTCGTGCTTTGACTTTTGGGACCAAACATCTCGGATTAAACCAAGATGATAGGACGAGATCACACCGCATCTTCTTGAATATGAGAATTATTTTGCTAGTGTCGTTGAGGGACATTCAAGAAACATGGTCACATAATGCTCTTTCTTATTTCAGTTTTTAATTTAGTTATGGACTAATATCTTTTTTTTATCATTAGCAGAATCTCGAGGTTGAGAATAAGGGGTTTTGTCACATGGTTCCATCATCCATGCTTAGTGCATGAATCAAGTCCATCTAAAGCTGCATTAGAGTTAATATATGAAATGGTGGTTCAGGAATCGGGTCAAAATGTGGATTACACCCAGGACTATCTCAGTTGAGCAGCTGCGTACTCATGCTCGTAGGCTCCAGGTATGATAGTTGGCCTCTTGATCATGATATTGTCATGCCTTGTAAATATGATGCTAAATCAAAATTACGTTTTGCTTGCAGATCCCTATTTTGGAAAAGAGTTATGAGAAAGATCATGCAATCGTTGCTAAGGAAGCAATTCAGGAGGCTACCCGAACGGGTCAGACGTTCTTATTGACACAACTGGATAGATGCAGCTTTAAAGGCAACAAAACTATTTATAATATTGTTTTTTTCTTGTAATTATGTGTATTATGTTTTTATTTGTGTATAAACCTTATGTTATTACAATCTGATCTGAATCATGTGAAGTTTGCATATATAATATTCGATTCGGATTAGTTGTGAAAAGTTTCTAGGGTTAATAAAGCAAGAATTGATCAACTAGGGTTAATATTCGATGTTAGATAAATATAGATAAATTTGACATGTTAAATGATAGTTTGCATTGATCAACTAGATTCGATTCAACTTTGCTTACCAAATTATATATCGAATTTCAGATTAGAGTTCAAAATATTAAAATAAAGTTTTATGTGGAGTCAATATAGGCTCAATAGGCTCAAAATATTAAAATAAATAAATTTAACATATTAAATGAGCGTTTGCAAAGACCAGTTAAACTCTATTCGACTTTATTTCACCAAACATGTGAAAAAAAAGTTTTGTAGGATAAAAGTTAACATGTTAAATGAGAGTTAACATTGATCAACTAGGTTCGTTTCAACTTTATTTGATGAAATGACCTATTTAATTTCGGATTAGAGTTTAAAATATTAAAATAAAGTTTTGTGTGGAGTCTATACGGGCTCAAGATATTAAAATAAATAAATTTAACATGTTAAATGAGCGTTTACATTAATCAACTAAACTCGATTCGACTTTGTTTGACCAAACATGTTAAAATAAGTTTTGTATGATAAACTTCAACATGTTAAATGAGAGTTAACATTGATCAACTAGGTTCGTTTTAACTTTATTTGACCAAACATGTTAAAATAACTTTTGGACCATAAACTTTAACATCTTAAATGAGAGTTTGCATTGATCAACTAGGTACGAGTCAACTTTTTTTGACCAAGTTCTATATTGAATTTCGGATTATAGTTAGAAATATTAAATTAAAGTTTTGTTTGAAGTCTACGCGGGCTCAAAATGTTTAAAAAATTAATTTAACATGTTAAACGAGTGTTGCATTTATCAAGTAAATTCGATTTTATTTTACCAAACATATTAAGACAAGTTTTGTATGATAAACTTTAACATGTTCAAAGAGAGTTTGCATTGATCACCTAGATGCGATTCAACTTTATTTGACCAAATTATATATTGAATTTCATAATAGCGTTTGAAATATTAAATTAAAGTTTTGTTTGTAGTCTATGCGGGCTCAAAATGTTAAAATAAATAAATTTAACATGTTAAATAATTGTTTGCATTGATCAATTAAGCTCGATTTGACTTTATTTGACCAAACATGTTAAAATAAATTTTGTATAATAAATTTTAACATGTTAAATGAGAGTTTGCATTAATCAACTAGGTTCGAGTCAATATAATTCGTTGAGCTTATATGAGATACAACACATAAAGTTGAAAAATCAAATTATATTTCATATTAATATAAAACATTTTTTTAAATAAACAATAAAATATATTTAACTCGTAGAAGGTTATGAGCTTTCTCGACAATATACCATTGCGAATAATTATAATTTATATGAAATATTTTCTTAACATGTTAAATAAATATTTTTACTAATTGCATATATGTAATCTTATAATATACATCACCTAAATGAAATGCCAAACAACCTATGCAATTTTTCAACTTTACAGTTTGCATCCAGTGTAAGCACAACGAGTTATATTGGTTAACTAATATTTTAGTTTTTATTAATCGCAAGGTACGTCTTGTGTCACCGTGGTTTCCTAGATCATGAGTGATCCGGGTGAGATCAACGCAAACTCTCATTTAACATGTTAAAGTTTATCGTACAAAAATTATTTTAACATGTTTGGTCAAATAAATTCCAATCGAGTTTAGTTGATCAATGTAAACGCTCATTTAACATGTTATACTCTAATCCAAAATTTAATATATAATTTGGTCAAATAAAGTTAAATCAAACCTAGTAGATCAAGACAAACTCTCATTTAACATGATAAAATTTATTGTACAAAACTTATTTTAACATGTTTGGTCAAATAAAGTTGAATCAAGTTTAGTTAATCCTTGCAAACATTTCTTTAACATGTTAAATTAATTTATTTTAATATTTTGAGCCCGCATAAACTACACACAAAACTTTATTTTAATATTTTGGACTCTACGCCGGAATTCAGTATATAATTTGGTTAAATAAAGTTAAATCACACCTAGTTGATCAATTTAAACTCTCATTTAACATGTAAAAGTTTATCGTACAAAACTTATCTTAAAATGTTTGGTCAAATAAATTCGAATCGAGTTTAGTTGATCAATGTAAACGCTCTAAATTTAACATGTTAGATTTATTTATTTTAATATTTTTAGCCAGCATAAACTCTACACAAAACTTTATTTTAGTATTTTAAACTCTAATCCAAAAGTTAATTTATAATTTGGTTAAATAAAGTTAAATCGAACCTAGTAGTGATCAAGGTAAACTCTCATTTAACATCATAAAGTTTATTGTACAAAACTTATTTTAACATGTTTGGTCAAATAAAGTCGAATCCAGTTTAGTTGATCAATGCAAACTTTTGTTTAACATGTTAAATTAATTTATTTTAATATTTTTAGCCTGCATTAACTCCATATAGAACTTTATTTTCGTATTTTAAACTTTTATCCAGAATTTAATATATAATTTGGTCAAATAAATCGAACCTAGTAGAACAAGTCAACCTTTCATCATGTTAAAGTTTATTGTACAAAACTTATCTTAATATGTTTTTTTCAAATAAAGCCAAATCTAGTTTAGCTGATCAATGCAAAAGTTTTTTTAACATGTTAAATTAATTTATTTTATTATTTTGAGCCCGCATAGACTACACACAAAACTTTATTTAAGTATTTTGAACTCTAGTCCGAAATTCAATATATAATTTGGTTAAATAGAGTTGAATCGCACCTAGTTGATCAACGCAAAATCTCATTTAACATGTTAAAGTTTATCGTACAAAAATTATTTTAACATGTTTGGTCAAATAAATTTCAATCGAGTTTAGTTGATCAATGTAAACGCTCATTTAACATGTTAAATTTATTTATTTTAATATTTTAAGCACGCATAAACTCCACACAAAACTTTATTTTAGTATTTTATACTCTAATCCAAAATTTAATATATAATTTGGTCAAATAAAGTTAAATCGAACCTAGTAGATCAAGACAAACTCTTATTTAACATGATAAAGTTTATTGTACAAAACTTATTTTAACATGTTTGGTCAAATAAAGTCGAATCAAGTGTAGTTGATCAATGCAAACTTTTCTTTAACATGTTAAATTAATTTATTTTAATATTTTGAGCCCGCATAAACTACACACAAAACTTTGTTTTAATATTTTGGACTCTACACCGAAATTCAATATATAATTTGGTTAAATAAAGTTGAATCAAACCTAGTTGATCAATTTAAACTCTCATTTAACATGTAAAAGTTTATCGTACAAAACTTATCTTAAAATGTTTGGTCAAATAAATTCGAATCGAGTTTCCTTGATCTATGTAAACGCTCTAAATTTAACATGTTAGATTTATTTATTTTAATATTTTTAGCCAGCATAAACTCTACACAAAACTTTATTTTAGTATTTTAAACTCTAATCCAAAAGTTAATTTATAATTTGGTTAAATAAAGTTAAATCGAACCTACTAGATCAAGGTAAACTCTCATTTAACATCATAAAGTTTGTTGCACAAAACTTATTTTAACATGTTTGGTCAAATAAAGTCGAATCAAGTTTAGTTGATCAATGCAAACTTTTCTTTAACATGTTAAATTAATTTAATTTAATATTTTTAGCCTGCATTAACTCCATATAAAACTTTATTTTAGTATTTTAAACTTTTATCCAGAATTTAATATATAATTTGGTCAAATAAATCGAACCTAGTAGAACAAGTCAACCTTTCATCATGTTAAAGTTTATTGTACAAAACTTATCTTAATATGTTTGTTCAAATAAAGTCAAATCAAGTTTAGCTGTTCAATGCAAACGTTTTTTAAACATGTTAAATTAATTTATTTTATTATTTTGAACCCGCATAGACTACACACAAAACTTTATTTAAGTATTTTGAACTCTTGGCCGAAATTCAATATATAATTTGGTTAAATAAGGTTGAATCGCACCTAGTTGATCAACGCAAACTCTCATTTAACATGTTAAAGTTTATCGTACAAAAATTATTTTAACATGTTTGGTCAAATAAATTTCAATCGAGTTTAGTTGATCAATGTAAACGCTCATTTAACATGTTAAATTTATTTATTTTAATATTTTAAGCCCGCATAAACTCCACACAACTTTATTTTAGTATTTTATACTCTAATCCAAAATTTAATATATAATTTGGTCAAATAAAGTTAAATCGAATCTAGTAGATCAAGGCAAACTCTTATTTAACATGATAAAGTTTATTGTACAAAACTTATTTTAACATGTTTGGTCAAATAAAGTCGAATCAAGTTTAGTTGATCAATGCAAACTTTTCTTTAACATGTTAAATTAATTTATTTTAATATTTTGAGCCCGCATAAACTACAGACAAAACTTTGTTTTAATATTTTGGACTCTACGCCGAAATTCAATATATAATTTGGTTAAATAAAGTTGAGTCACACCAGCTAGTTGATCAATTTAAACTCTCATTTAACATGTAAAAGTTTATCGTACAAAACTTATCTTAAAATGTTTGGTCAAATAAATTCGAATCGAGTTTAGTTGATCTATGTAAACGCTCTAAATTTAACATGTTAGATTTATTTATTTTAATATTTTTAGCCAGCATAAACTCTACACAAAACTTTATTTTAGTATTTTAAACTCTAATCCAAAAGTTAATTTATAATTTGGTTAATTAAAGTTAAATCGAACCTAGTAGATCAAGGTAAACTCTCATTTAGCATCATAAAGTTTGTTGTACAAAACTTATTTTAACATGTTTGGTCAAATAAAGTGGAATCAAGTTTAGTTGATCGATGCAAACTTTTCTTTAACATGTTAAATTAATTTATTTTAATATTTTTAGCCTGCCTTAACTCCATATAAAACTTTATTTTAGTATTTTAAACTTTTATCCAGAATTTAATATATAATTTGGTCAAATATATCAAACCTAGTAGAACAAGTCAACCTTTCATCATGTTAAAGTTTATTGTACAAAACTTATCTTAATATATTTGTTCAAATAAAGTCAAATTAAGTTTAGCTGATCAATGCAAACGTTTTTTTAACATTTTAAATTAATTTATTTTATTATTTTGAGCCGCATAGACTACATACAAGACTTTATTTAAGTATTTTGAACTCTAGGCCGAAATTCAATATATAATTTGGTTAAATAAAGTTGAATCGCACCTAGTTGATCAACCCAAATTCTTATTTAACATGTTAAATTTTATCGTACAAAAATTATTTTAACATGTTTGGTCAAATAAATTTCAGTCGAGTTTAGTTGATCAATGTAAACGCTCATTTAACATGTTAAATTTATATATTTTAATATTTTAAGCCCGCTTAAACTCCACACAAAACTTTATTTTAGTATTTTATATCCTAATCCAAAATTTAATATATAATTTGGTCAAATAAAGTTAAATCGAACCTAGTAGATCAAGGCAAACTCTCATTTAACATAATAAAGTTTATTGTACAAAACTTATTTTAACATGTTTGGTCAAATAAAGTCGAATCAAGTTTAGTTGATCAATGCAAACTTTTCTTTAACATGTTAAATTAATTTATTTTAATATTTTGAGCCCACATAAACTACACGCAAAACTTTATTTTAATATTTTGGACTCTACGCCGAAATTCAATATATAATTTGGTTAAATAAAGTTGAATCACTCTTAGTTGATAAATTTAAACTCTCATTTAACATGTTAAAGTTTATCGTACAAAACTTATCTTAAAATGTTTGGTCAAATAAATTCGAATCGAGTTTAGTTGATCAATGTAAACGCTTATTTAACATGTTAGATTTTTTTTATTTTAATATTTTTAGCCAACATAAACTCTACACAAAACTTTATTTTAGTATTTTAAACTCTAACCGAAATTTAATTTATATTTTGGTTAAATAAAGTTAAATTGAACCTTGTAGATCAAGGCAAACTCTCATTTAACGTGTTACAGTTTATTGTACAAAACTTATTTTAACATGTTTGGTCAAATAAAGTCGAATCAAGTTTAGTTGATCAATGCAAACTTTTCTTTAACATGTTAAATTAATTTATTTTAATATTTTGAGCCCGCATAAACTCCATACAAAACTTTATTTTAGTATTTTAAACTCTTATCCAGAATTTAATATTTAACTTGGTCAACTAAATTTAAATCGAACCTAGTAGAACAAGTCAACCTTTCATCATGTTAAAATTTATTGTACAAAACTTATCTTAATATGTTTGTTCAAATAAAGTTAAATCAAGTTTAGCTGATCAATGCAAACATCTTTTTAACATGTTAAATTATTTTATTTTATTATTTTGAGCTCGCATAGACTACACACAAAACTTAATTTAAGTATTTTGAACTTTAGGCCGAAATTCAATATATAATTTGGTTAAATAAAGTTGAATCGTACCTAGTTGATCAACGTGAACTCTCATTTAAGATGTTAAAATTTATCGTACAAAAATTATTTTAACATGTTTCGTCAAATAATTTTCAATCGAGTTTAGTTGATCAACGTAAACGCTCATTTAACATGTTAAATTAAGTTATTTTAATATTTTAAGCCCGCATAAACTTCACAAAAAACTTTATTTTAGTATTTTATACTCTATTCCAAAATTTAATATATAATTTGGTCAAATAAAGTTAAATCGAACCTTGTAGATCAAGGCAAACTCTCATTTAACATTTTAAAGTTTATCGAACAAAACTTATTTTAACATGTTTGGTCAAATAAATTCAAATCGAGTTTAGTTGATCAATGTAAACGCTCATTTAACATGTTAGATTTATTTATTTTAATATTTTTAGCCAGCATAAACTCTATCAAAAACTTTATTTTAGTATTTTAAACTCTAATCCAAAATTTAATTTATATTTTGGTCAAATAAAGTTAAATCGAACCTTGTAGATCAATGAAAACTCTCATTTAACGTGTTAAAGTTCATTGTACAAAACTTATTTTAACATGTTTGGTCAAATAAAATCGAATCAAGTTTAGTTGATCAAAGCAAACTTTTCTTTAACATGTTAAATTAATTTATTTTAATATTTTGAGCACGCATAAACTACACACAAAACTTTATTTTTATACTTTGGACTCAAGGCCGAAATTCAATTTATAATTTGGTTAAATAAAGTTAAATCGTACCTAATTGATCAATGCAAACTCTTATTTAACATTTTAAAGTTTATGGTACAAAATTTATCTTAACATGTTTGGTAAAATAAATTCGAATCGAGTTTAGTTGATCAATGTAAATGCTCATTTAACATGTTAGATTTATTTATTTTAAGATTTTTAGCTAGCATAAACTCTACACAAAACTTTATTTTAGTATTTTAAACTCTAATCCACAATTTAATTTATAATTTGGTCAAATAAAGTAAAATTGAACCTTGTAGATCAAGGCAAACTCTCATTTAACGTGTTAAAGTTTATGGTACAATATTTATTTTAACATGTTTGGTCAAATAAAGTCGAATCAAGTTTTGTTGATTAATGCAAACTTTTCTTTAACATGTTAAATTAATTTATTTTAATATTTTGAGCCCGCATAAACTCCATACAAAACTTTATTTTAGTATTTTAAACTCTTATCCATAATTTAATATATAATTTGGTCAAATAAATTTAAATCAAACCTAGTAGAACAAGTCAACTTTTCATCATGTTAATGTTTATTGTACAAAACTTATTTTAATATGTTTGTTCAAATAAAGTCAAATTAAGTTTAGTTGATCAATGCAAACGTTTTTTTAACATGTTAAATTTATTTATTTTATTATTTTGGGCCCGCATAGACTACACACAAAACTTTATTTAAGTATTTTGAACTCTAGGCCGAAATTCAATATATAATTTGGTTAAATAAAGTTGAATCGCACCTAGTTGATCAACGTAAACTCTCATTTAACATGTTAAAGTTTATCGTACAAAAATTATTTTAACATGTTTGGTCAAATAATTTTCAATCGAGTTTAGTTGATCAAGGAAAACGCTCATTTAACATGTATCTTTTAGCCTGCTGCTGAAAATTCAACATGTATTCCACGTATCAAAAGTACACACACCATACCAGCATTATCCAGTCCAGAATTTGACCCATTTAGTTATGAACAAAACCCAAAAACATCTTAATCGCATCAGTTAGAAGCTGCCCTAAATTAAAAAAAATGAACACAAAGAGGAGGGCACTACATATACCGTATAATTAAATAGGAACTACAACTATCACTCACTACACTCGGCCTTATAAGATTACGGACGCGGTTTGCTAAATATTGGGTTGTCACATGCTAGAGACCTAATAAGTAGTGTCATTAGCCCTCTAATACGAGGGTTCCCAATAGGGATGCAAACGAGCTGAGATACTTGAGCTCAGCTCGAAAAAATCTTGAATGAGCCGAGCTTAAACAAGCTCGAGCCCGAGCCTAAAAACAAACTCATTTAGTAAACGAGCCCAAGCCCGAACATTGCTAATCGACTAAGGTAACAGAATAAAAACATGCACATAATATGTTAATGACACTTTTCTCAGGTTTTAAGTCAATTAAAATTCAATATTTGACAGAGGTGACATTCTTAAGAAGCATGTCAACAACATCATCTGAAATTATATTAGCTTTTGTCTTTAGATGTTAAATCTTTGCCTCGGTTTCCTTCTTAAGACCTTTCACATTATCACCCGAATCTCCACCAGTCTGTTGGGGATTTCAAATACTTTAGGCAAAACATTTAGTATAATTACTGCTTAGTCTAGGGTGTGCACATATTAATGCATGAACATATTAATCAAACAGTTATACTTGTACAAAGTTAATAAACAAATGATAAATTATAATATTAAGCAATATATGATTCATCAAGACATCTATCTTACTCACTGAATATGGGCATAATAATAATAACTCAAGCTAATCATACTTGGTATAAACTAAAAAAAGCTGCATTAGTTAAATAGTTACCTCTCTTTTTGGTTGGATAAATATCCATTTAACATTACATATATTTTCTATTTATCATTAGTCATACGGTGCTCATAAGCATATTTATTCCCAGACCAATCCCTTTGGTGCATCATCATATTAAACGGATGCGAATGCGATTCAAATGCCTTCACCATCTGTGGCTGCTGCGTGTAAGGCATAGGCACCATGTGAGGCGGATAAGGCATTGGAATTTGCACATTATTCCCATTCCCACTAGACTCCTGTAAACTCTGCGGAACAGGAGTCGACGCAAACAAATTATCCGAAGACGAAGGTCCTTCATTCGACAACCCCTGCATCCGCTTCAAATACAACCTATACTTCTGCAAATGACTAGACGCATTCTCACGTGTCAATCCTTCAACATTCATCAACTGCATAATTGTTTTCAGAACCATGTTTTTCACACCTAAATGCGCCACAACATCCACAAACCGCTTGTTCAATTGTGGTGTCCACACTAAACGCGGTCGTTTCGACGTCCTAGACGACGAATCAGCTTCCTCTCCACCACCACCACCACCGCCACCATTGCCGCTGTCAACTCGCCTCAATTTCCTCAAATCTGAACCGTCTCCGATCAGATCAACTGTTTCCTCACCTTCGATAAACATTTCATTAGCTCTCTCCTCACCAAACGACTTAAAGCCGTTAAACAAACCGTTGGAAAAACCGTTATTGAATGATTTTTTCAGATTTGATAAAGTGTTCTGCGAAGCGCGATTGACGTCAATCATGCTCAGGTGAGGTACTTGCGAGATGCTGAACGCCGTTGCTAGCTCCGCCGGAACCAGCGACTGCGACAACGGCATCAGATCATGGACGGTAGGTAACCCTAGCAACCACTCTGAAACTCGATCGTCATCGTCGTCGTTGCTGACGTCATAGTTGGTTATTCTCACTTCTTCTCCCATTGATTAATATAACATATTAATCAAACAGTTAGACAATACAGTTAACACTTAACTTTGTTTTAAAATGCGTGCATTAAGCGCGCATAATGATGCATTACTAACAACAACATCAATAAAAACATCAGGCATTTTCAGAGAATCATAATAAACATAAAATCAAATTGCACATACACACACATCAAAGTATATTAACTGCAATTAGAATAATGAAATTACACACAACTAAATCAACTTAAGAGCAAAATCTAGAGGTTAAACTGCAAAGAATCAATGAAAAGAATGAAACGTACATAGAATGTTATTTAAAATGTTATATATAACACATCTCTATATAAATCAAATTTAATTAAAAATTATTAACATGTTAAAACAATTTTTTTTTCTAAAAAAGCTACAAAACAGAAACATAAATATACATATAATCATAATTTCATATAATCAGGTTAAATTAAATAAAACTTAATTGATATTCTCAAATAAATGATACCTTTAAACTGAGATTTAAGATCTGAAACCCTAGAAGCTAATTTTGCATAGATCTCAGTCAAAATCGACAACAACTAAAGTTTTGTAATAGTTTTTCGCAAGCAGCTCTGAAAAATATGTAGATTATTAATGTAGATTCGAAAAATCTCAGCCGAAATCTGAAAAATTGAACACGGATGGTGCTAGACCTTCTATTAAATTGCCGTGGTTGTTGCTGGTGGTGTTTAATGTTTGCATTCGCTGATGCTGGTGGCGTATTGTAGTGGTGGTGGTTTATGGTGGTGATGGTGGCGGTTTATGGTGGTGATGGTGGCGGCGTATGACGGTGACTCAGAGAGAAGCTAGGGTTTCAAACTGTGTGGAAGGTTTTTGTTTGAATATGGTGGTGTATTAGATTTTTTTTTGGACAAAAATGCCCATGTTCCCCTGTTCCCCACTTTTTTAGTGTTCCCCAATGAACCCTCCCCATATATATATATATATATATATATATATATATATATATATAACTTTTTCATCATACGTATTTTATAAAAAAAACTTAAAAGTGTATTTTTTATCCAGAAAAGTTTATTTCTTATTTTTTTGGAACATGTTTTTATTTATAGATAAAAAACAGGTATTTAGTTTTCTTTACTTAAAAATATCTAGGGGGAAACATGAGAAAATTTAATGTATTTTATTGGCTATGTTCTCCAATAGTGTAAAGAAATTTCTATACTAGCATACATCAAACGGAAGCATTGTTCTAAATAATTATATATTGGATTGAAATTTTATGGCATTTAAAGTTTAAACCAAAAACTTATTAGTAGAGTTAAAACAAAAGGGTATTCTTGAGACTAACCGGAACAAAAATACAAATATTAATGTTAGTAAAAAAATAAATAGAAAACCAGTTATGTCATATCTGTAATGAAAAACTATTATTTTATTAACAAGTATTTAAGACACGAAATTTAACATTTGAAATCATATTGTCAGATAATTTTTTTATAGTTATCTAAACAATAATATAATTTAAAATAAATTACAGATGCAAAAATCTTACGAATGAGACTTAGTGTATCATCAATATTAGAAACTAAATGAAAATTTAGAAATCAATTAAACAAGCTTTAAAAAATATAAAACTTTTTTTGGTATGAAGTATTGTACAAATAAAAGGATTATGAAGAGGTTTAAAAAAAGATTATGAGGAGAGATAATATATAATACTACTCTACTACCTATACCTATGTGGCTATGTTGTCTGCATTTCTTACATGGCCAACAAATTGATTTGTGTATCTATTTATTACTTGAAAAGGGTTGACTTATGGGTAAAAAGTTTAAAAAAAGTTGACTTTGGGGTGTATTTAACACAACCCTAACCAAGTGTGAATATGAGAATGTTCAAAGAAAATTAAAGAGTTATCCAAAGTCATCAATTATCATGGACCACATCATCCCTATGATGAGGAGATTGACTATAGTGGGATCGAGTATCGTAAGGTTCCTCCACCAATGAAAAATAATTTTACTAAACAGATAGAGGACGTTGATGTTGAGATAACAACTCCATTAGTGGTTGATCAAGTTGAAATATTACCCGAGAACATTGATGTCAAGCTTTCTAAATCTGATAATGATTCAGACAAATGTGATGAGTCTGTGTATAAGTCGATTGTGAAGAAAGTGTTTGAGAGAAGGGTAGTTGAGGTAGAAGATGAGACTGAGAGTGAGTTGACGAAGAAAGCAGAAAAGAATTCTAACATTCCTTTAGCAAACCATATCATGTGTGATACAAAAAACATGGGGTTGATGTATCAGCTTAAAGGATCTGACAGGATTCATTCAGATAGAGAATTTCCAATTGAAAGTATAAATCCTGATCAGATTGTTAGTAGATTCAAAGTTGTTCAAGAGATAGACACTAAACCAAAGATCGAGGCTAAGAAAAAAGCGTCAAAAGCACATCCTAGTTCCTCTAACACTAGAAATGCCCAATCTAAGAGGTTTGCCAAACAAACTATTTTCAGTTTAAGAACACTCAAAAGAATCAATCAAAATATACTCAAAATGCTAGGCCGAATCAACCTAGAAACTATAAAAACAATCAGGGTAATCAACAAAAAGTTATCAGGGTAGAAGTAATCAAAGAGGTTATTTGGGGAATCAACAGGGTCATTATATCCGGGACAGGAATGCTAACCCTTGGAACAACATGTACAATCAACCTAGGTCTAGATTTAAGAAGCAGGTTAAGTTTGTTCAGGGATCGAACACCGTTGATGAAAAGGTCTTATTTGAAAACAAATCAAAATATGATTTTGAGTAAACTGCAATTTTACACCCTGAGGTTAGGGGTCATTGGCACTCCTACCCCCCCTAAGGAAATAATTGCAAAATTACACCCCACTGTTCACTGTTATGTCGCATGTTTACCCCCTGCCGTCAGTCAACAGTTAGTTGACTGTTATAGGCAGGGGTATTTTGGTAATCTTACCCTATTATTATTATTATTATTATTATTATTATTATATATTCAGACACCATCATCACCTCCCATTCAGATCTCATCTTCACCTCCCACCTCAAACACCATCAACCGATCATCACCACCATTAACCCACCTGCCATCGCCGCCACCATCAACCCGCCACCACTCGCAACCCAGCTGCCATCAACACACCTAGCATCACCATCACCAACAACACCCACCGTCCCCCACCCACACGAATAACCCTAACAAATTCAATTAGGGTTCCATTCATCTCCTACTGCTTAAACTCAACTACCACCGATTCTTCAACAATTTCACCACCACAAGACGAATCTTCGCCAAACAACCTGCTGCCGCTGGTGAAGAAGAAGTTGCTCTGTTTTAGAGAGAGAGAGTTTAAAGGGAGAGAGAGTGTAAAGTAGGGATGAAGAAGGAGTAGAAATAGCATTTAACAATGTTTCCTTTTGTTTATATGTAGGTAAACTTCTCCTTAATTCTTGCATTTTTTGGCCTTCAGCAGATTCCTACAGAAAGATAAAAAGATGTCAATATGATCTGACACGCTCTAAAAATAACTTCAGCATCTACCAGTACTAATATACAAAGAATATACATGTACAATCCATAAGTCATTGTGGAGTAGCAAAACAGGGCCTTCAAGAAAGCAGTTACATACATCTTGGGTAGAGATGTCAATATAGAACCATTTACCTATTAATAGGTCAATCATAGTTATACTTAATATCTAACAGAGTAACAGGTTAAGCTAAAGTATTTACTATATAATGAAACAAGTCAAATGGATTGAAATTCAACCAACTTGTAATCAAATGCATAAAAAAATTCCTAAACTTCTTTATTAAAGAAAGTTCAAAGGGGTCTGAAGATATCAAGCATTTTGTTCTTTAGATGTTGCAGTTCCTAACATTGATTTATGAGTAGGGATGAAGAAGGAGTTGCTCTGTTTTAGAGAGAGAGAGAGTTTAAAGGGAGAGAGAGTGTAAAGTATTTTTCTTCAGTGTAAAGTAAATAATCCGATTGTTGTATTTACCTCTTCAATTAATGGAGATTTTGTCACATTTATTGTTAATGTTGGAAGAATCCCCTTTCAGGTTAGTAATTAGTTGCATTTTTTCAGAAATTTGTTCCTTAATCTGTATGAGTTTATGCTTTGTTGATGACAAGATGAATTGAACTGAGGTGGTTGAGGGTTGGGTGTGATTTGAGTTAAATGGACAGCAGCGAGAGAGAGAAGTGGTTGAGAGTGTTGGAGGGTGGTGGCTGGAGGTGGCAGTGGTGGTTGTGGTGGTGAATGGCGGTGGCAGTGGTTGCAGGGGGTAATGTTGTGTCTTAACACAAGGTACAGGGGGTAATAGAAAAAGGACAAATTAGTAATTTACCAGTGGGGGGTAATTGTGCGACTTAACAGGAATGTTGGGGGGTAAAATGTAAGGGTAATATAGTCATTTCAACTTAGACTTAACAGTTCAGTTACCCAATTTGACGCCGGGGGGTAAAAGTGCGACATAAGGTCAAACAGTGGGGTGTAATTTTGCAATTATTTCCTTAGGGGGGTAGGAGTGCCAATGACCCCTAACCTCAGGGTGTAAAATTGCAGTTTACTCTATGATTTTTTTTGAATTAAACGTCAAAATGTTTGTGAGAATGATCATGTTCACAGTCCTCTGAGATACATGAGAAATCATGTAGATCAGAGAACGTGCTTCAAATGTGGGGAGGTCAGACCCGTGTCTTACAATTGTCTGGAACATGATGTTAAAGGCAAAAAAGCCAACTGACACTGAAGTTTCAAAACCAAAAGTTTCAAAGAATTTTGCAAAAGAAAGGGTTGTGAAACAACGAAAGAAAGAAATCAAGAAGGTTGAAAAGATCCTTAAAACGACTAGTAACTGAAACTGTTAAAACAACCGAAACCGAGAATGTACAAAAAGAAAATGTTAACCCAAACACGTATGTTAAACAAACATTTTCAAAAACTCAGAAATGGAAACATAAACGGATTGAAACTTCAAGGGGAGGTTCTTCTGAACCAACCGGGAAATGGGAAAGTTTAACCGTGCTTGATGAAACCGAAAAACCCAAGACCATCAAGGCTTAGGTTTCCATCCAAAACTGATCATTTACTTGCTTGTGCAGGGGTTTCCACATAGTCCGCATTTTCCAAGTTGATTATGGACAGTGTAGCTTCACGGCACATGACAAGTATGCTCGCTTTATTGTACGATGTCAAATCTATCAAAGGTGGGTGTGTAGCATTTGCGGGTGATCAAGGTGGAAGGATAACCAGAGAGGTTATTTTTTTGAATGAGAAAGTGTCATTTGATAAAGTCAATTACATAGCATAGTTGAAATATAATTTGCCGAGTATATGAAGAAATCTCATCCGCTTATAATGTTTAATTCAATTATAACACCACTCGAGGTTACACATGGATTTATTTTGTCCGGTTAATGTCAAAAGTATCGCTGGGGATGTTATTGCTTGGTAGTTATTGATGACTATTCACGATTCTCTTGGATGATGTTTCCGGAATCAAAAGATGAGACATTTGAATACCTGAAGACTTTGATCTTAAAGATTGAAAATTTGTATAATTTCCGGTAAGAAGAATAAGAAGTGATATTGGAACAGAGTTTAAAAAAGGAAGAATTAATGAAGTTTGCAACGAGAAAGGGATTCTTCATGAATTCTATGCACCTTACACTCCACAACAAAACTGGGTGTCTGAAAAAAATCAAACCCTGATCGAAACGGCAAGGACCATGTTGGCTGATTCTAAATTGCTGGTGTCTTTTTGGAACGAAGTCGTAGTCTTTGCATGTTATAGATTAAACTGGGTTCTCACGGTAAAGAAATTCGGGAAGACATGTTTTGAATTGTTAAACAGCCGGAAGCCCGATCTTGAATGGTTAGAACCATTCGAGTCTTCGTGCATGCTAATAGAACGAGATGGTAAGTTTGGATCAAAAGCGTGGAAGGATTCTTTGTGGGTTACTCGAGTCCTTTGAAACACGTTTACCTACTGAGTATTAACCAAGTGGTTCAATCTCAACGTATCGTACATATGTGGGATGCTTTGTTTTTGGGATTCATGCAGGAAGTATGTGGGAAACTGAAGAGGTATGGTCCCAAATCAGTGCACACATGGCAAGGACCATACCACTTTTTTCCAGCTTGGCGCCTACATCAGCAGAATGCATCCAGAAGCTTCTGGAAGAAATCGCAGGTGACAAAGAAGATGCTCCTCCAGACATAAAGGACGACACGTGTCACCTATGGTTGGACGCCAACTAGACCTGCAAGATATCCAGAGGACAGACCGACAACCACTACCAGGAATCGCCTAGCTGGACAAATAGGGGCGCGCCACGTCATCCACTACTCTGGCAACAACAGAGGGGACAGAGAGGATATTCCCCTTGGTCGGATAGCTGGCGCCCACTGGCTAGCTAGCAGGTCTCATCCTCCTCCTTCATCCTTCGGCTATAAATAGAAGACTCCTCCTTCAGGTCCAAGGATTCTGCTCTCTCACCATTTTATTCGTAGCACACACTATTCTCCTCATAATAGTACTTGTTCTCACGCCAGATGGTGGCACAAGGAGAACCCCCTATTCCCCTCCTTGTGGCAAGTCACCGGTGTTCTGTTTTGCTGGATTCCAGATAACGGCGAGTGGAGGAAGAGATTGAACCGTAACACACGAGACAGTTCAGCTGGGATAACCTTGTGTTAACCAGTGTTTTATCATTGGCGCCCACCGCATTTTTTACAACCATTTTCATCTCTTTTCTCTTTAAAAACACTCTTCAATGGTTGAACCAAACCCCTCTCTTCACATCGACGGAGAAAACTCTCCGTTTGGACCGGCTACGGACACTGTTCATGTCCAAGGCCACCAAAGGGACGAGGCCGTCAGGGAGGAGTTAGCAAATACCAAAATACCTGATTTCTTTGGAAGTGCTTCCCGAGTGATTAATTAGACAACACCTAGAGCTGAAATCCAAAGCCATGGTGCTGGCCCTTCAGCATCATCGGCACCGGCACAACTGAATATCTCAACACTTTTGGGATTACCAGAAGGAGAGTCTATCATTTCCTGGTATACCAAGAAACAAGAAACATTAAACTTAGTCTATGCACAACTAAGTGCACAACAAGCATTGATCCAGGCACAAGCTCTTCCGACAAACGAGTACCCAGACTCCGCAACACGCGCATGCGCATACGCGGACCCAGCAGCATGAGAGGTCATCCACAATATGGAGGCAAAGCGTGCATGACACACGCGATACATACGGTGAAACGAAGAGCAACTATGAACAATACACTCAGCAGTAGAAAAAAACCCCATTACACAGCCGGCTAGGACCACGCAACATCCACAAAGAATAGGAACACAACAATGAAGAAGAGGATTCCACCTACAGACAAGAAGAAACTTCCGTCTTCAGCAGGCTGCCACCAAACCATGAGGCGTACAGGCTATGCGGAGCATGATTTCACTTTAAGCTACCGTCCTGAGGGCGTAGTCGAGAAATCCAAATTCGTTAGAGAAATTTCTATGGCTCTGTTAGAAAAGACAAAACTGCCACACAACGTGGGAAAATACAACGGCCTCTCAGATCCGGATGACCATCTACAGGTCTAAATAAGTGCTGGTGTCGTGGGAGGGTGGTCTTTACCAGTCTGGTGTCACCTATTCGTACAAACCTTCGTTGGTGCCGGGAGCGCATGATTTGATACTCTACCGGCTGGAAGAATCAAGTCCTGGATGGACTTCCAAGAGAAATTCTTGTCTCATTTTAGCCAGTAGAGAAGGTACACCAGAGATTCAGCAGATGCTCTAAACATCAGGCGTAAGGAGCATGAAGGCATTGAGGACTTCATTACCAGATATAACAAAGAGTGTTTGGAGATAGGAAACGTGGGAGACGAGATCAGACGCACGCACTTCATGCACACCGTCAAATGCGATGATCTGATTAAAAGAGTCAAAGGCAAAGATGAAGGTCCCAAAGACTGGGAAACCTTCATAGAAGAGGCAAAAATCATCGCGCAAACCGATAAGTAGTTGACCAGTGACGAAGGACGTCAACACAACTACAGCCAGCATGCCAGCGACAAGCGCAACAAGAAAGGAAAGGGTCAACCTTGAAAGGAATCTGATTACAGAGAAAAAAGCCCACCGGTTGAAGATGCGCGTGCCACCATCAACCACATAGGCTATCAAAAAGAAGTCAAGAAGGAGAACAAAGAAAAGCAATGGACGTCTCTCACAAAGACTCCATCTGAAGCCTTGTCCACTGAAAATCACCAATTCAAGGCTCCTCTGCAGATGCGCAACAAGATAGGGCAAGACCCAAATCTCTTTTGCGATTACCACAAGGATACCAGACATCTAACAGACGACTGCATCAGTATGAGACAGGAAATAGAACGAGCACTGAAGGGTGGCAAACTTACTCATTTGGTCAAAGGAGGCAAAAGTGACACACGCCAAATCCAAAGACGAGAGGAAGGTCCTGATAGCAAGAAACTCTGAAAGCTTGAAACACATATGATACAAGGAAGCCAAAGAAGACCAAGGAAGAATTATAACAAGCGCGCGTAGGATAAGTCCTGGCGCGAAAGGCAAGTCGTTTTTCCAGTGGTTAGAGGTGGACCAAGAGAAAGAAGACCCATCGTAATCTTGGGTGTATTCGGCCACTATCAAACGGACTACATCTTTATTGACCCAGGGAGAACAGCGGACATCATGTCAGTGCAACGCAGGAACAGTTCTAGTAGAAGAACGTGGCGGAATCGATCAATGGCAAGGTGCGGAATCCCTCGACATCCTCTGAGAATCACCAAAAACAATCTCAACGCTTAACATGTCCAATTTCATTGATAGAATGTGAAAATACAAGAGTTTCACATGACAGTCGGACAGAGCTTGGCTATGACAATCAGGCAAAAGGTTATAGACAAATGGCCCTAGACCACTATTTATAGGCAACACAGGGAAGTGAGGGTGTCACCAGATCGGATGGTCATCTGATCGGATTGCCATCCGATTGGATGGCCATCCGTACGGATGACACATGTCATCCGTTCGGATCACACTTAACAGTTACCGTTCCGTTCCCTGTTTTGTCTAGATACAAAATACATACATATACAAATACACATACAGGACAAAATACATAAGACTCGATACAGACGGAAGCTACAGACATAATGCACTAACAGACTCCCCCTTGGATGTAGTTGTAGTCTTCCTTCCTGCATAGTCTTTAATTCATCCTCCTGCTGCGTCTCCTAGCTTTAGCTTTCTGTCTTCTCTGTTCATCTCGTTCTGCAAGCATCTTTCGCCTCAGAGGCCTACCAACTTCATTCCAGTAATTTCTTTTGTACCGCTAAATATATCATCTTTTCACTATCTTCATACCTCACCGACCTCCAGAACATTCTAACATGTGATTCATAAACCTTCGTCCTATCAGTTAATGCCTGGGCAATCCTACTCTCTCTTAAAAACTTTGCCATATCTTTGAATGGTTCCATATTCGCATAATTTTCTTCTAAAATACAGTAAATGTTGTGAGCTGGATGCCAGTCAGATGCTCTTGTCTGCAAGAATAATCAACGTTAGAGTCTGCACAAATTTCGAGACATAAAGTGAAAAGTAACAAAATTTTGAAAAACTCAAAATTTTTCTAACACTGGAAACCCTCTTATACTTTATACAGCACTGATGATCGGATGGTCATCCGATAGAATGAGACATCACCTTTCAAGATCATATCAGACTACAGAATGTGTATTTGGATCGGATGGCCCTCCAATCGGATGGTCATCCGATCGGATTTGCCATTCGTTCCAAAAGCAGGTAAGCACAATGATGAACAATTATGAAATAATGAGTTTTTGGATCGGATGGCCCTCCGATCGGATGGTCATCCGATCAAATTTCCATTCGACCAAAAATGACAAACAGATAGGCTCATGGATCAGACAGACATTTGAGAGTAAGTTTTGGATCGGATGGCACTTCGATCGGATTGCCATTCTATCCAAACCAACTGTTAACAGATGAAGTGTGAAACAAGCAAACACTTAGAAAAATTTCAAACACACATAATGGTGTGCATTGGATCGGATGGCCATCTGATCGGATTGCCATCCGATCGGATTGCACTTCGATCCATGTGACATGAAGAACAGTTTGAATCAAATATGAACATCAAAAATTTTCTCACAATTTTCCAAAATTGAACACATTTTCACGTAGAGTTTTTGCCGATTTACAAAACCCTATGTTCAGATTTCTCTAAAACCTAACAGAATGAGTTTAATTTGACTTTAAGTGCACCGACTGCTGAACACCCTCTATCATCTAATCTTCAAATCTAACATGTTTTTGATCAAACTGAGACGGTAAACCTATAGATCTAACGCCGATCTACAAAACACTATGTTTGGTTTAAATCAAAACAGCCTAAACAAGCCTAGATTAGATGATAGAGGGTTTTTATACCTAACAATCGCCGACAACACTAAAACCATCAAAATCTTTGAATTTAACGGTGAAAGTTAGAAATCTTACCTTTCCCATTATGAAGGTTGAGTGTGCCAACAATCCAATGAATCTTGGAATGCAAGAGTGTGAAAATCACAAGAATAGTTTGAGAGAGTTTGACAGTGGGTCGGAGGGTCGTTCGATCGAAAAGGTTTGACTGAAGACCTTGACCCCTATTTATATACATGACACCCGGTCGGATTACCATTCGATCAGATTGTCATCCGATCCAAACTCCAACATTTTCAAGTTTAACTTTTTCAATTTTTAATTTTCACATTTTATCTGGTTTGATCAGTTTTAGAAATCCACTCAAGTATCTAGGTCCAAATTAATGACCCTAGGTACTCAATTTGCTTACCAAGTCCAAGATAATGACCTTGATTGACCCGAAACAAACCAACTGACATTCGTTCAAAATTTTTAGCTCATTTTCTGAAAACTGTACAAGTATCAAGTTAATAAAATTGTTTAAATGTTGAAATCCTCAATCTTTCAAGATTAGCTCCCAACCCAATTGTTCAGCCCAGAAACTTCCTGCTTCGCTTCACTTCTCAGATTCTAAAGATCAGCTTTCCACCTTGGTTTGTCAAAAAACTAAAGCAGAATATAAAATCTTTTTGTGATTTTAAGAAAGTTTTTAAGCTAAAATCATACTGAAATCTTTTTGGGTTTTATGCTAAACTGAAATGAAATGCAGTAAAGTAAAGGTAAATAGTACACTATTTACAAACATATTTTTGGTGAGTGTGTCAGAGGATCATATCAGCTGCCGACAAGTTACAAGTACTGTTGAGCTTAATTTCACACTATGTATTAAACGATTCACCTAGATTGCCGATATACTGATCCTTTTAAATTTTCACATAAATTTCAACTATTTCAGGATACGATTTAATGTTTTAAGTTCTTAACTTATTCGCGTGTCCCACCTCAGAATATACCCTCGTATCCAGACTTCTATATTCAGTCTTATAGGTGAACGTACAATAATGATATCTGTAAAGGGTAGTGCAAGGCCATGAGAGCTCAGGTTAGAACTTCCGCTCAGTCAAAGAGATGATGGCTCGACTTTCGGTGTGTCCCATTTGGGGATCTTTTATTCAACAACACGTGAATCACATTTTGCAATGTTTATCATTTTTTATGCTGAGGGGAGGCTTTAATGATTAAAGCTGTGCAGAGTATTATACTAGGACTAGGCTATTGCTTCCGCAAAATCAGAAGTCCAGGTATAATACCCCAGATATCATCAAGCACATAGACCTAGTATGTCAGAAATAGAAAATATTTCAAACAAGATTTCAGGGGTTACCTATATATCCGCGAGATGTTCCCCACGAAATAAGCAATAAATTATTTTATGTTTATATCCCGAAAAAGTCTACTAAACGTGTAAAAACCTATCGGCATATCATCAGCGAGACCGTTTAACGCTTTTAAACATTACATATCTTTAGCATACCGTAACTGTCTAGCTGATGTACTATCATTTCCTCTTTTACACAAACTCTTTTTGGTTTTCTATTGTTTTTGGATTTTGAAAATATCTCTTGTTTTTGTATTTTTGCATTTTTTCATTTTTTTGGATTTTTGGATTTTTTATTGTTTTTGTATTTTCTGAAAATATAACTATATCCCCCTAAATACGAAAACAACTAAAAAGACGACAAACCAAAGCAGTCTGCTTTTCAACATCCTCTGCTTCGGTTTTCTCATCAACGCCAAGTATTTTCTCCGCCTCCGAAAACAGTTTCATACCATTCAAGTTTAAAAGATATTGAAAACGTGTTTTATCAAAAGCTTTGGTATATAAATCTGCCTTTTGTTCGTCGGTGTGGATTTTGTCTATTCGTATCAACTTCTTCTCGAAACAATCTCGGATGAAGTGATGACGAATTTCTATATGTTTGGTTTTAGCGTAATGTACCGGATTTTTCGTTATGTTGATTGCAGCCTCATTATCAACAAATATAGGAGAGGTAAGAAATTGCAAACCGTAATCACGCATCTGTTGCTGAATCCACAGGATCTGAGAGCAGCAGCTGCTGGCTGACACGTACTCTGCTTCACATGTTGAAAGAGCAACAGAGGTTTGCTTCTTTCACTGCCAAGTGACTAAGCGAGGTCCGAAGAATTGGCATCCAGTAGTTGTTGATTTTGCGTTAATCTTGCAGCAACCGAAGTCAAAATCTGAATATCCTTCGAGCATGAAGTCTCCGTCTTTGGGATACCACAACCCCAGGCTTAGGGTTCCTCTCAGGTAGCGTAGGATCCTTTTTACAATAGACATATGCGAGGCTCTAGGACTTGACTGATATCGGGCTGCGAGGCATGTCGGGTACATGATGTTGGGTCTTGATGCTGTCAAGTACATTAGCGAACCAATCATTGAGCGGTATAGTATCTCGTCGACCTTCTCTCCGGTGAGATCAGGGTTGATACCATGATTGGGTGCTAATGGGGTGGACATTGGCGCCGTTTCAGACATCCCAAATTTCTCCAGAATGTCATATACGTACTTCGTTTGATGTATGAAAGTTACCTCAGGTATTTGATTGACTTGTAGCCTTAAGAAGAACTTCATCTCACCCATTGACGTCATCTCGAACTTCTGCTTCATCACCTTTTCAAAATATTTGCAGTGTTCATCATTTGTTGACCCGAAAATTATGTCATCAACACATATCTGAACAATCAGTAAATGCCCATCGACTTCCTTAGTGAAGAGGGTAGCATCCACCTTTCCTCGAATAAATCTGTTGGAAAGCAAGTGTTGAGAGAGCGTCTCGTACCAGGCTCTCAGGGTCTGATGCAAACCATACAACGCTTTATCTAGCAGGTAAACCTTGTCTTTGTGGATTGGGTAGGTAAAGCCCTGTGGCTGACCAACATATACCTCCTCTTTCACCTTTCCGTAAAGGAATGCCGACTTGACATCTAACTGGTACACTTTAAATCCATTCCATGAAGCAAAAGCAAGGAATATTCTGATGGCTTCAAGTCGAGCAACTGGAGCGTAAACCTCTGTGAAGTCTATCCCCTCTTGCAGACTAAAACCCTGAACAACGAGTCGAGCTTTGTTTCTGACTATCACTCCTCGGTCGTCTCTCTTGCATTTAAACACCCATTTCATGTTTATCTTTCTGTGCCCGTCAGGAAGATCCACAAGCTTCTCAAATTGACCCAGCTCCTCTTACATCGTATTCACCCATGACTCCTCCGTCAGTGCCTCTTTGTATGTCCGCGGTTCGATCTGTGAAATAAAGCAACTGAGTGAGAATTCAGTTTGTAATGGAGCAATTTTAGTATAAAAACAGGTAAGGCCATGATAAATTTGGCTACTTGTGCGAACTCCTGATTGCAATTCTCCTGTAATGAACTCCTCGGGGTGATAGGATAGAGTCCTCGGCATAACTTCACCGGGAACGTTCACCTCGCCTTCCAAATTAGTGACATTTTGGTCCGCAACTTGTTCATTTTCAAGAACTGTCTGATCTGAAGATTGGATTTGCTCCCCCTCAGATTTTGAATCACCACGATCAAAAGTAGGGATAACATCAGATTCTGAATCATCATCAATGACTTCCGTCTGATTTTCTGGAGCAGGCTCGCGTTCCGAAGTAGTCGGAGTTTGCTGAACATCATCATTCTCTCCAGCATGACTGGGACCAGCTTCATTGTCATTGGAAGTATGTTGTTGACGTTTAGAAGACCTTGCTGGAAATCCTCCCTGAGATGCTTCATATTCTCATAATATATCTAATTCATCAAAGTACTCTGGCTCTTCTTCTCGATCAAATGAATCCCATAGGGCATCATAATCGAATCGCCATGAGTCTGCGGGCTTCTGTGGAGGCACAGTGTAGCCTTGACATTCAATGTGCTGTGCTTCGATGATCCTTTTGAGACTTGGAACAAAGACGCGTCTTAGTGGACTGGAATATCCCACGAAGTTACCTTCTATGCTCTTTGAACCAAACTTTCCATCAGGATCTAGAACTGTGCAGGGAGACCCGAACGGCTCTAGATATTCAAGATTTGGTTTGCGATTGTTAATCAACTCAAAACACGTTTTGTTGTGATTTTTGACAGTGAGTACCCGGTTGAGTGTATAGCAAGCGGCTGACACAGCTTCTCCCAAAAAATTTATTGGTAACTTTGAATCAGCTAGCATCGTTCACGCCGTTTTGATCATCGTTCTGTTCTTTCTTTCTGCAACTCCATTCGTGTATGGTGCGCTGAACTCTTGCAATATACCTCGTCGATCACATAATTCCTCCATTCTGTTGTTTTTGAATTCCGTACCATTATCACTTCTTAGTCTTCGAATGCGGGTTTGGTACAGATTCTCTATCTTTCTAAAAAGCTTCAACAAACTCTCAAATGTCTCGTCTTTCGACTTCAGGAACATCACCCACGAGAATCTCGAATAGTCATCAGTGACCACAAAGCAATAAAGATCACCAGTAATGCTCTTGATATTCACAGGACCGAAGAGATCCATGTGAAGTCTTTCTAGTGGCTTCGAGACTGAGTTAATCTTTTTACATGGATGGGATTTCTTCTGTTGTTTTCCCTTTATACAACTGATACACTCTCCTTCCAGATGAAAACTCTTCAAATGAACCCCTTTAACGAGATCGTTATGCACCAGGTAGTTCATCTTGCGTAGGTGAATGTGGCCCATCTTTCGATGCCTCAGCTCTGACTCCTTTTCAGTAGCTCTTGATACGAAGCACTGAGGTTGACCTGTGGTAGTCGTAGCAACGCTCATATCCAACACGTACATATCATTAACCCTTGGTGCTCGCATGATGATCCACTCCTCGGGAATAACAAATCCCGACTTCAGAATCAGACATTCCTTATCAGTAAAGTGAGTTGAGTACATTCTGTCACAGATTTGAGAAATGCTGAGTAAGTTGTTCTCCAGCTCTGCTATATAGTTGACTCTCTCAAATGTAATTACACCATTTGATAGCGTTCGTTCCCCGATAATTCGTCCTCCATGGTTTCCCGCGAAACCGACATAACCACCGTTGAAACCTCTAACATCGTATAACAGGGTCTTTCTCCCTGCCATGTGCCGGGATGCTCCACTATCCATAATCCACTTTGAGATAGATCTTGGGAGCTCCTGCACATTTCACAAACAGTTAGTCAGAAATTGAACCAAGCCAAGCCTCCTTTGACTCAGGTAGCTTGATGTGGGTTGTTGCAATGTACAATGGTGGGAAGTTTTTTTCGTTCATGTTAAGACTCTCTTCAGATCCAGCCTCAACCTCTTTATACAAAAAGGATTCGTTTTTCGGAGGTTGACCAGATGGTTGATCTTTCTTTGGAACATACTTCTTCCCTGGTGGGGTCGAAGCTTGTTTCTCAAGTTTTTCGTAAAAATCCAAAGGTACATTCATCTTAACTGATTTAGTTGAAGATGATTGTTTTGCAGTATCAGAAACCTTTGGTTTTGGAACACTTGATGTCTTAGCTTCAGATTTTGGCTTCCAAGTTTGTTGTGGAGAAGCAACCCGTTTGTAAAAATTATCATTTTTCTTTACCAGCTGTTTTACAGGTTCAGTTTTGACTTTAATGTTTTCATTTTTCAAGATCTTCTTCTCAACAAACATTGGCGCTTTGCCTTTGACATCGTTTTTCTTTCTCGGATTCTCAACAACCACAGACTTAGATTTTAAGTTGGTGCACTTTCGTGTAATGTATCCAACTTTGTTGCATTTGAAGCAAGTGCGGGTGTCAACTTCCTGACTTTTACCTTCAGTCTGAGGCTGCGAGGCCTTCTTTGCAAAAAATTCTTCATTCGTTTTTGAAAAGATTTCCGATTCTTGCTCGGAAATTGAGCTTGAACTCTTAACAAACACTTTCTTTTCAACAAACTTTTTATTCTGGATGTTCCTCTTTAGATAGTTCTTACCACCCTGATAACCACCTGACCATCTGTTTTGATTGTTCTTGTTAAAACGGGGTGGTACAAGAGGTTTCTTATAGTAAGATTTATCTCGTTCAAAGTTCAAAAACCTTTTGGAACTTTTTAACCCTTCAGTCTCAGAAACATCAATTTTAACAAGTTTGAAAACTTTCTTCAGTTTGTCCAGATTCACATTCTCAATCGGAAACTCAATATTTGAGTACAACTTATCCGAACCTTGCATCTTGTACATAACAGGACTGGGATCATAATTTAAGTTGTTCTGGGATTTTGGTTTCGGGATGTAATTATTTAGAAAACATTCATCCTCTTCAGTTGAATCACTGTCTGATTTTAGCACTTTATCAACTACATTCTTCACAACTTCAGATTGAATACTATCCTCATCAGACTGTGAAGTGAATGTGACATCAATTGTTTCTGGTAATTTTTCAATATAAGTTTTCTCACTTGTTTCACATTCATTATCCAACCCAGATTTCTTCTTTGAAAAATTGTTAAGCACTGGTGGTGGAACTTGATGATAACCCACCCCGGTTCCATCTGAGTAAATGTCATCACCAACTTTATTCTTCCCAATTGGTTTGGGAACTATGTGTTGAAGAACAAAACTTGCAGAGTTATAGCTGCTAAGTTTCAGATTTATTATCTCATTTTCAATCTTAGCTTCTTGGAATTGCAGCTTGATACTTGCGATCTCATCCAGTTGCTGGTTTATTTGTTTTTCTTTTGCTTGAAGAGTTCCCGTTAACTGCATGTTTTCTTTGTAAGTTTTATCATTTCGTTCGCTTGACCTTTCCTTCAGAACTAGACGCAGATTTGGAATCTACCTCGAGTTCTTTTGCCATAAGAACTTGGTCGGCCATTTTCGTCAGATTTTCTGCTGTGATTTCCTTTGTAGTATCAATGATCCCTTTGTCCACCTTCTTTGATTCTAACCTTTCTTTCTCGATCATGTCCTATTCTTCTTTTTCCTGTACTGATTTTTTGGGAGTTTTGACATCAACTGAAGATGGTTCCACACAGATATTGCCTTTTGGATCTAAATCACATTCACGATCCGGATCCCATCTTCTTGCCCTTTTGGCTTCTTTCCAGGCGTCGTCGATCTTTTGCTTCATATGTTATGCTATAAGCTTTTGACGAATGTAAGCTGGGTCTTCTTCAGGTTTTTCAGTTTTTGCCATAAATGCAAAGCCAACTGCATCATCTTCCGGCAAGAATTCACTCCAATCAAAACCTTCATCATCCTAAATCACAGCTAAAGCTCTGGATTTTTCATTTGGAGTCTCCTCGATCTGTTTCATTCTTGGTGGCTCTTCACGGTTTTGATGATAAACAACTTTCTTGTAGTAATCATCATGAAAAGGATTCACTGTTTCATCTGCTGCAGAGATTTTACATTCACGCTTGAAGTGCCCTTTCTGCTTACACTTGAAGCAGGTCACCTTGGATTTGTCGAAACCAAGTTTTGTCGAAGGACCTCCAATAGAATTTCTCCCCGTGATCTCCATGAATCGTTGTGCTCTACGGATCACACTCGCCATGCACCAATGTATATAAATCAACTCCATCTCCTCAGGATTTATCTGGTCGTAGTCTTCTTTCGTAAGATTGTTATTTCCGATCTTTCCAGCTACCGGACTCTCATACGACTCCAGAATAGAAGCAAGGAATACCATTTGCTGTTTTGCTGTCTCTTCGTTGAAATTCTGAGCGTTGTTCAGGTTAACAGCGATGTTGCATTGAAATACATTTTTAGGAACATTTTGAGTCTACTGGTTGCTTGGAACAGATGAAGAAGAACCACTTCCATGATAACCACTACTTGGCGAAGAACTGCTGATGTTCTTTTCTTGAGTCACAGTGTTTGAACTGTCAGCAGTAAAGGCGGTTCTTGGTGATGTGGCTTTTGGAATCATACTTCCCCGATAGTAAAGATCAACGTTATGTTGATATGTCATGCTGTTCACTTTGTTCATTTTCTTTATCTCCAATTCATGACCTTAGAATCTCTCAATCAACCAATCAATAATCATATCTACCATCGATTTGGTATTTTTCAGCACCAGACCAAAGTATTGCCAATCTTTCTCATCTTCAGCTATCGTGATCCCATATCTGATTAGTTCTACCTTCAGATGGCAAAACCTTTCAATCATCTGTCGTACACTCTCATTTCGCATACATGCGAATAAATCAAACTCCTTTTTCAGCAGTATTTTCTTATTTTTCACAATTTCCTCACCCCCGATACATTTATTTTCCAGTTTAGCCCATAAATCTTTTGAATTAGTATAATCAATCAAAGATATAATGTCATCTCAGACTGATTGATGAAGTAGGGCAATAGACTTCTGTTCAGCAATAAACGTATCCTGTTTAGTATCAGCCAAGTTTTCATGATCTTGTCTTGTAGTCGAGAATTTTTCACGCACCTCCAGCTTTCGTACGCAAAAGCTTTCAACCATCCATCGAACCTATTAGACCATCGGTTGTAATCCTCAATTGCCATCAACTTCGGTGGCTTATTGTATGTTCTGTAGGCATTATCCACGCTTAGAGAATATGTTATCGCCTTTTTCGGGTTCGTGTTGGTATTGGTGTTTGTGGATGTATCTCCTGTGTTGTATGCGAAACTGTCACTGAACGGGTTCAAAAAGTCATCTCCCATCTTGAAAATCCTAAAAAAGTCAAACACTTAGAAAAATTTTCACAAATTTCAAAAAGTTGAACACTTGGATCGGATGGTCGTCCGATCGAATGGCACTTCGATTGGATGACACAAATGAATAAAGAACCAAATACCAAGTGTCAGATGGCACAAGTGTCGAATGGCTATCCTATCGGTTGGTCGTTCGATCGAAGTGACACTTGAACCTTTTAACACTAAACCACAACACTTATCCGATAGGATGTCAATCTGATCGAATGAGCGTGACGTCAACAATGAAGTTAGAACAAGTCTACTCCAATCCGATCAGATTGCAATCCGATCGGATGAGTGACGTCATCATGCACGAAGAACAAGACATGGTTTTTGATAAATCTGAAGTTGTTTTAGTCCGAATTTTGGATTGAAACTTTGTAGGATTGTTCTGTAATGAATTCTGATTAGTTTGATACCAAAATTAGTCAAATTCGTCAGTAAAATCTAGGTCAATTTTGAGTTTTTCTGATTTTTAGGTGTGAAAGTATGAAAACTGCAAGAAGTGTAGAAGAAGATGAAGAAATTGTCAGAATCTCCGGTGAGATTTGACTGAAATCTGCAGAAAACGGCTGAAATCTCGGTGAAATTACTGTAGCTATCTCCGATCCGACCTCCTGTTACTCTGATACCACTTGTGAGTGCAACGCAGGAACGGTTCTAGTAGAAGAACGTAGCGGAATCGATCAATGGCAAGGTGCGGAATCCCTTGACATCGTCTGAGAATCACTAACAACAATCTCAATGATTAACATGTCCAATTTCATTGATAGAATGTGAAAATACAAGATTTCCAGATGACAATCGGATAGAGCTTCGCTATGACAATCAGGCAAAAGGTTCTAGACAAATGGCCCTAGATCACTATTTATAGGCAACACAGGGAAGTGAGGGTGTCACCCGGATTTCCATCTGCACGGATTTCCATCTGCACGGATGACACATGTCATCCGTTCGGATCACACTTAACTGTTATCGTTCCGTTCCTTGTTTTGTCTAGATACAAAATACATACATATACAAATATACAAATACACATACAGGATACAATACATAAGACTCGATACAGACGGAAGCTACAGACATAATGCGCTAACAGACTCCCCCTTGGATGTAGCTGCAGTCTTCCTTCCTGCTGCGTCTCCTAGCTTTAGCTTTCTGTCTTCTCTGTTCATCTCGTTCTGCAAGCATCTTTCACCTCAGAGGCCTACCAACTTCATTCCAGTACTTTCTTTTGTACTGCTGAATATATCATCTTTTCACTCTCTTTATACCTCACCAACCTCCAGAACATTCTAACATGTGATTCATAAACCTTCGTCCTATCAGTTAATGCCTTAGCAATCATACTCTCTCTTAAAAACTTTGCCATATCTTTGAATGGTTCCATATTCGCATAATTTTCTTCTAAAATACAGTAAATGTTGTGAGCTGGATGCCAATCAGATGCTCTTGTTTGCAAGAATAATCAACGTTAGAGTCTGCATAAATTTCGAGACATAAAGTGAAAAGTAACAAAATTTTGAAAAACTCAAAATTTTTCTAACACTGGAAACCCTCTTATACTCCATACAACACTGATGATCGGATGGCCATCCGATCGAATGAGACATCACCTTTCAAGATCATATCAGACTACAGAATGTGCATTTGGATCAGATGGCCCTCCAATCGGATTGTCATTCGTTCCAAGTGAACAACTATTCAGTACCTTTGACAAGTTAACTAAATGAATGTGCGATTTGGATCGGATGGCCCTCCGGTCGGATGGTCATCCGATCGGATTTGCCATCCGTTCCAAAAGCAGGTAAGCACAATGATGAGCAGTTATGAAATAATGAGTTTTTGGATCGGATGGCCCTCCGATCGGATGGTCATCCGATCGGATTGCCATTCAATCAAAAATGACAAACAGATAGGCTCATGGATCAGTCCTAATGCCTCCATCATTTACTTACTTGGGTTTAAGTTGGTAAGGACCGGGAATGTATCGTCGTGGCAAGTTCTAGAGTCGTAAGAAACCAAGCGGATATTCACACAAGAAACGAAAAATGAGCATTTAGTTTAAATATGTATGCTTGTATGCTCAATAAATGCTCAAAACTCACTTTTTGTGGGAATGAGTTTATAATGTGATCAAGTATATAATCAAATTTTAACTAGGTTTGTCATGCCGTTTCATAATTTTCTTATGTTGGTTCTTTTTATCACGATGCTATCGGTTGTAAACTTGTAAAAATATAATCTTTTTAGAACTTGTTATTCCCAAATTAAACCAAGACAAGTAAAAAAAATGAAAAGTCTTTGAAAAAAAATTTGAGGTGATTAGCGATTCCAATAGAGTTTTGTGTAAGGCTTGTTATTAGGACTTGCAAAATTCAAGGTTTAGCATCCCCCCACACTTAAATTACACATTGTCCTTAATGTGTCCCAAAAATAAGTTCTTAGGTTGATTGAATGTGTAAAAAAAAGGTGTTTAAAAACAAAATTTTATGTTACTTGGCGTCTGGGCATGGGCCAGTGTTGGTCCGGGCACGACCCCGTGTTCAGATTGCCAGTACCATATTTAATATAAGGCTGGGCACGGGGGCGTGTTCAGTAAACATGGCCCCATGTCCAGTTACCTGAATTGGGCGTTTGCTGCAGAACCTTGGGCACGGGGGCGTGTTGGGGTGAGCACGGCCCCGTGCTGAATTTGCTGTAATGAAGAAAAATTGTTGGGAGGTTCTGTTTTCGTGCATGGGGTGTGGGTTCAAGTTTCCCTTAGTAACCTCCACCATTTCGAGTGTGTTTTGACCATCACAACATCATCCAAACACCATTAAATATATTATTCATTCAAGAGTAAATTACATAATTTCCTAGAAAATAAAAACATAAACTAAATCTGGATAAGTAGGTCATGAAACACAAGAAATCTCAAACCTTAAAGAAGTCCTAGCCTATATAATTTTATTTTAAGAGCAAAATTTCCGAAAAGATAATTCTTTCGGTTGAATGCGGCTTGAAGAACTTCTTCTCCGGAAAGGGCCCCTCACACATCATTAAGCCATTCTTCTATCTCCATAGGGAGGAAGGTGGGCTCATTGGCGTCCTCGTTTTGAGGGGGTGTGACTTCCACCGGAACCTCTTGTAAGTTGTCTAGAGGAGTTTCCGCGGGGATGTCATCCCACCCGATGGGGTTAATGACTTCTTGTGCCAAGTTCCAATCTTCTTGGGGAAAGATTGGTTCCATAGGAGGCATTGCAAGAATATTCAACCTTTGGTGCAAAAGGTTGATTTCTTGGAAGCTATTTTCTAGCCCCACCATTAGATAGTTGATACGTTCGATAAGGACTTCTTCTACGGATGTCATTTCGTCGAGAGCTTCTCTTAATGCCATCACATAACGCACGAGGGTTGCTTCGATTGAAGGCCTTCGTTCCCTACGACTGTTCCTTGAATGTGCTGAAGAGGTTCCGCTATTCTGGCTTGACATTCTAAGAAAACAAGTCGAAAAAGTTCAATTTAATGAAATAGTACTCCGGCCACGGCCCCGTGGCCACCTCTCTGCAGATTTTTGAAACAAGGAATCTTGTAGTTTTAAATTATTTCTCTGACTTTTGAAGCCTTTTTAAGCAGAAATAAGTTAAAACAATGTTGTAAAACTTATTTTTGATAAGATTCCTTGAATAAAAACCTAACAATTATAACAATAAAGCTTGAAATCATGGAGATTTAAAGTTTTAATGGAGGTTTTGAGGAGAGAATGAAGAAGAGGGCAATAGACAAAAGTAGAAAAGACAAGATGGTTGTTGAGAGCCTTCTTAAGAATATACCTTGTAGGGTATATGTGAAGATCCCACCAGATCTTTGTCTTTTGAATGAGTGCAAGTGTGCAGGAATCTTGCTGCATTTATAGAAAATGAAATCACCCTGGACACGGCCCCGTGTCGGCTGGACACGGCCCCGTGTGCAGACAAGTTTCTGACACTTTTTGTCTGTATTCTGACCTAGAGTAAGACAAGAATCTTCAGGTGGACACTGGGGCGTGTTGACACTTTTTGTCTGTATTCTGGACACGGCCCCGTGTGCAGACAAGTTTATGAAGTTTCATCTATTTTCAAGGAATTTATCCGAATCGGGTGGTTCCTTACTGGACAGAACAACACTGAAGTGCCAGAGGTACCTTAATTACCCTAGTTTTAGACAAGAACGCAAGAGGTTATCAGAAAGGGTGAATCCTAAGCTAAATACCAGTGGGCGAAACCAACCTTTATTTTCCTTATCTGGGCTCTCGTTAAAGAAGGTATATGTCGAATCGCTCAGGTCTATGTATGCATCGGCGGAGACCGATGGGGAGTCCTTCACGGAACAATCGACACAGGGACGACTATCGCTCAAGTCCTCACGAGAATTAGAGGTGCCGATGTGTGTAAAATGCAACATATAAATTACATCAAATGAGGCATAAAACTAACCCTTTTTAGTACTAATGTTGGAAAAAGTGTGCTTTTGTCTTCCTTTTGTATTTTCAGGATCAAATGAGCGTAAATGGACAAAAGAAGCAAAAATACAGCTAAATCTAACATAAATACAAGAAAAGGAATAACCATGGCATGCCCGACCCCCCGACAGCTGTAACACCCCAATCGCGTAATACAACAACACGCGGCGGAAATATCGGGGAGTCACGTTACAAATTGCTCACAACTACTGGTACTAAATTGTTTCAATATCATTAACATCGTTTTACAAACAAAGAATACATGTAATTGTTCTTTTGTTTTAGAAGTCTAAGGCCCGAATGCAGTCCTATGCGTTGCATGCTTGAATAGTTGAAAACCTTAAACATATGTGAAAATCAGTCAGCATAAAAATGCCGGCGAATACATAGGTTTTGTTAGCCAAATAAATGGCAAAACATTAGGTATTGCAATACTTTTGCAACTACGAGAGTTGCCGATAAAAATAAATCTTGAAGCCAGAGGATGGCAAAAGTTTAGTATTGCAATACATAATCTTGATTATGAAAACTCGTGACAAATAGTTTTGTATATGGCAATATGATTATTACTAATTAGTTTTTATGCCATTTATACATCGAAATCTCGTTTAAACTATCGTAAAACTTGTTAATGTATTGTTAGAAAAACCAATTAAGGATTAATAATAACAGGTTTGAAATTTATCAAAACCTGTGTGAGTATTATATAAATCAAATCAATGATTCATGATAATACTTTAGATATCCTTCTAAGAATCTAACATATAAAGATATCGAAGATTCTACGAGAATTTCGATAATCAAACTTTGAAACAATTATACACAAATCCTAAAGTGATTCGGATAACGCTACAAGAATAATAAAATAAGAACACTTATATATAGGAAGTACCAGCGGCGTATCCACCATGTTCTTATTTTATCTAAATCACAACTACCACATAAACACATAATCGTCAACTTGTTCTGGCTCGTAACCATGCATTAAAGTACACAATGAATCCAAACAGGGATTGCAATATTAGTACTCTAAACATCCCATATATGTCTAGATATGAAGATAGATAGGTACTACAGGGATCAGGTTCTCGTTACATCGTCTAGTCAGACACGCATTAAAGTACACAATAATCCAAACATGGACTTCAATATTAGTACTCAAAACATCCTACAAGTATGTCTAGCTATGAAGATAGATAGATACTTCGGGGATCAGGTTCTCGTCACATCGAATCATTGTTTCACAACATCCTAAATCCTAATGGTGATTCGGGATAACGCCACGAAGGGTAATACAATAAGCACACTTATATATAGGAAGTACCAGCGGCGTATCCACCATGTGCTTATTGTATTATCTAGTTTCGTTATCTAAATCACCAACAATCTACACACAACCAACCATCGAGTCGTAAAGTACTTCTTAAAAACCTTACTATGAAGATTGGAAGATCTAAGACTGTACTTCAAATATCCTATAAGAATCTAACTATGAAGATAGGTAGATCACTTAAGGATTTAGATAAACATCGTACTTGCATAATCGGAATAATACACATAAAAGCACTTAGTGAACACATATATGCCATACATTTCGAGAACAAATCGATTACACATATGAATCACCCCAAAACATTTGAAAACGGTAAAAGAGGGGAACTATGTACTCGCCTGGTATTGCGTATAGTTCTTGTTCAAAGGGTATAACAAAGCTCAAAAGACCAAGAGTTCAAGTGTCGAAGTGGTTCCTAGTGTAACGGATACTATGTTAGTGAATCGACACCTAAATCAGAAGATCGGGTAGAATGAGGTATTGTAAACCAAATGAGTATTGGAACTCATGTGATATGGTTTAATAAAGCCTATATTCTAAATCGGAACCTAACCTAAGTGCTTACAACCCGTTACGACCCATTAAGGTAGCTTACGCCACTTTAACGCGTCGTTCGCGCGAATGCGCGTTCGAGACGCCTAACTAGTCCTATGACAAGTATTATATGCCTTAACTTATCTAATTATGTTATATAATCAGTTTAGATGTCAAAACATGTGTTACATATGCTTAAAAATTAAATTATGGGTAAAAGGGCATTTTGGTCATTTTCCTAAGGCATATAAACTACCTATCATACAACTAACTAAACGAAGTGACCATAAGGTATAACCTCGGAAGGTTATTCCCTATACAACTATGGTCACAAAATATGTTTGGTCGGATCCTAACGATTGACCAAACGGGTCGGGTTCGGAAGTCTAAGCGGTTGTTTAGACCGCTTATCTTACGACCCTATATAAGCACTAAATCAAAAGTGACGAGTTAAACATGTTAAAACATGTTTAACAAAGTTAGAAAATAAGTTTGATATCAAAACAAACGGTTTTGATACCCAAGAATAGTTTGGTTGCAAAATACGCATAAGCACGTATTTTGACCGAAACTATGACACGTTACTACGCCTAATTAACATGGTAATCAGTAGGTATAGTCACAAGGGACTATAACCATCGTGATTACGCTCACGTTGCAAAGTTCAAACGAACTTTGTGTTGACCAAAGACTGGTCAAAGCATAAAGTCAAACACTGTTTGACTTTCACGCTTGAAAAACGATAACAAGCATGAAAGAAACTTACAAAAGGTCCAAACAATGAAGAATTTGTTCTAAAACACTCAGGTATGAAGCAAAGGCCTCAACTTAGAGCAGATTTAGAGCAAATGGTGTGAGGAATGAGTGAAATCCAGTTGGGTATTTATAGGATTTCAAGAACCGTTAGGACCGTTTCTCGCAATTCGTGTTTTAATCTTGGCCCTCCATGTGTTACCCATAGTTTACAAAACAATGGGAACTCAAAAACCATCAAATGGTATTGCAAAACAAGCATCAAAACCATCAAATTCAGCTCAAATGACCAAATTCAATGTTTCTATCTGACATGTTGTCGCGGGCCGCGTAGACATATGCACATCCTAACGCGCCCCTCATAGCAAAGTTTGGCAGATTGTCACTTTGGCTCCCTGCAAGTCCAAAACTTGGTTTTTGATGCATTTTTGACACGTTTAAGCCCCGTTAACCCCATTTCAAAGTTCTAAAATATGCACATCCTAACGCGCCCCTCCTAGCAAAGTTTGGCAGATTGTCACTTTGGCTCCCTGCAAGTCCAAAACTTGGTTTTTGATGCATTTTTGACACGTTTAAGCCCCGTTAACCCCATTTCAAAGTTCTAAAATGAAGTTAAAGTATAGGGAACTTAAAATATGCTCAAAAACATCTCGGATGTCGGTTCGTTTGTTCGTACGGTTGCGTTACTCGGTTAATTACGACGGAAGTCGCAACGGACTCGAAATCGATCCAAATTACGCGACAAATGAAATTCTAACATTCCAAACACTAAAATAAAATATTTTAATGATTAAAAATTTTTTTGGATGTCTGGATATGTTCAGAATGTAAGTTATGCGCGTAAATGCAAACTTATGCACTTTTTGACGCTTTTAGTCTCTATTGATCAAGTATGCGTATTTTCGCATAACGAACCCCTCAAAGCCTATTTCTAAGCTATGTAAAGGATATTTAGGGTACGTTTAGATTATGATCAAGTTCCAGAATGTTCGTTACTATACGACTCAGTAGACTTTCGCAGTTTGACGCAAATAGTCCCTGAGAGTGAATAAACTTTTTTTTGACACACCAAAGCCTTCAAAACTTATTTATAAGTTATATAAAAGTTATTTAAGGTATGTTACACCTATGTCACTGTTCCGGAGTGTTTGCAGCATTAAACTGATTACGTTTACGCATCAGGTCGCGCATTACTTTCCAGAAAGCGATTTAAAGCTTTAAAATGAACCAGAATCCAAATGTGAAATTGTTAAACGCAAATAAACAAATTTTAAGACCAAAACACATTGTTTCTTTGATAAAAAGATATTGTCCTACATCATGCGGTGTTTACGGAGCACAAGTGTTACAATAGCATCTTCCCAAGCAAAAATAAGAGATCAGAAGGCTGAACATGCCCCGTGCCTAGCGGACACGGGGGCGTGCCCAGCTCAACACGGCTGTGGTCAACGCTAAGATTCGTAGAATCCAAGCAAATCTTGATAGTACAGATACGCTTCTTCACACGGGGCCGTGCCCAGCAGACACAGGGCCGTGACCAGGTCAACTAATGCAGACAAACTGCATTTAATGAAGAAAAAGAAAGTGGATGGACACGGGGCCGTGCCCAATGGACACGGGGCCGTGTCCGGGCTTCTGTGCAGGCTATAAATAGAGGTGCTTGGTTCACTTCAAAGGCATCCCTTGACAAACCACCTCTCTCCCACTTCACCCACACTCCACCACCATCACAACACCCACATCCACCACCATCATCCATCATCCATTATAGAGTGTGTGTAGTAGTCTCGGGTTCCAAGATTGATAGTAAGAGTTCTTGACAATCAAAGGCCATGTTTGCCTAAGTCTCTTACATCACTTGGTGAAGACAAGCATTTAGTGTAATACTTTTGTTTTTAATCTTTTCGCACTTTTTATTTGGTTTTGTATTAATAACTTTAATAACTAGTTTCTTATGTTGAATGTGAAACTTCCTTATCATTTGTCCGTGGTGTCTTGGCGTTATTTTACTATCTACATAAAATAAAAGATTTACACCATTCATATCTCCACGGTCTATATGGAGATATGTTGGCTACCTGGTCGGGGGTTAAGGGAATGGTTTGGTAAGTTCTTGCCTTGTTCAATGTATAGATCCTGCAAGGACCTGGGTAAAGCCTATTAGGACCTCCTTCAATACCCACTGGTATTGGATGGCGGGGGTGCAAATGGCTTGATCCCCTCATATGTAAACTACTATTAATACATTAACCCGGCTACTTGGGATTGTATCCCTGCTGACTCAAACCACTTAGCCGAGGGTAACGTCACCTTCAAAAGAGGGGCCTACCAGATTACGTATTAATAACTTAATTAATTATCTTTCAATAATCCAACCCTTTAGGATTGTATCATTGCTGACTCAAACTACTGGGTTGAGGGTAACGTCCCCTTCAAAAGAGGGGCCTACTACTATAACTAAGATAATCTCTTAAAAAGTGAAAAAGTGAAGAAAACATCAAAGGTTACACTAAAGGCGAGTCGGATCCAAGTGATTCATCTTGTCTATCTGTTTTTATTTATTTTTTATTTTTAGCATTTTTAGTTTTTATTTTCATGTTTAAAACCTTTTTCCAAAATTTTGATTTGATTAGACGTTGAGGATAAACCGGTATTAAAAGCTCTTGTGTCATTGGACGACCTCGGTATCTTACCAACACTATACTACGCTCACGATGGGTGCACTTGCCCATATGTGTGTTTAGTGTTAGTAGAATATCATGTTTTATAAATTTAAAACTTGACTAAAGTGTTAAAAAGGGCTAAAAATATACATAAAAACATATCACATTCGACACGCATCAAGTTTTTTGGCGCCGTTGCCGGGGACACAAGGATTTTAAGAAAGCTTAAAATTGAAGGCCTAATAAGTTTTTCAAAACCTTTTTAAAACGCGTGCACATTTTCTGCATTTCTAGTTAGTTTTTGCATTTACAGTAGATTGAACACGGGCCGTGTTCATTGAACACGGGGCCGTGCTACACAATTTTTTTCAAAACTCCCAGATACAGAGTCTGAACACTGGGTCGTGCTCATTGAACACCCCCCCCCCCCCGTGCTACACAAAACCAGTCACTTTTATTTAAACGCCCTGATACAGAACCTGACCACGGGCCGTGCTCACTGAACACGGGGCCGTGTCCAGCCTCTGTTTCCTTTTTTCTTTTTGTTTTCTAGTCCTGAAACTCTGTTGCGGTCTGCTGAGTGATTCTTATGGATCAATACTCAGGAGATTACAACTACCACTATGAGGAGGATGATTATAGGGAATACTATTGCACCATTTGTGGTAACCCTCACTCGGTACAATATTGTGACCTCTTTGAACCATCCCCTTCATACAACTATTATGAGGAGCCCAGGTACGAGCTGTCCACTTCATACACACCCTATGAAGAACCAAGGTATGAACCTTCTCCCTCGTACTCATATTTTGATGAACCAAGGTATGAGCCTTCATACTCATACTTTGAGGAACCAAGATATGAGCCTTCATCTTCATATGCTTATTATGAGGAACCATGGCGTGAACAACCCACCTCATTTGAGTATTATGAAGAACAAAGTTACGACCCTTATCCATCATATACTTACAATGAGGAACAATGGTGTGAACCATCTACTTCATATGAGTATTATGAGGAACCAAGGATCGAACTTCTGGATTCAAGCTCTGAGGATCCAGACCTTTACTCTATCACCCACATAGCCGATAAGATAATATAACACATTAAAACTATCGAGCGTTGCATAAAAGAATCCTGCGCAAGGGAAGAGGAGTCCCGCGCAAGGGAATAATTAAATTGTAATAAAGAAGAGATAGTTGAAGGTGTAAAAATGGAAGAACAAATAAGTGAAAAGCCGACACATGAGTTAAACAACGAAAAAGGTGAGTCCGACAACATTAAAATTCAAAAAGAGTCTAATTTTAAAGAAATTAATCTCTTGTCACCTTCTTTCGAAAATCATTGTTTAGTACCCACTCATGCTAAGTTTTTAAAAGAGTTAAACACTAACACTAAAATTGACGAAACGGTAAGCATTAAGTTAACAAACGATCAAACCGCGCTAATAAAAGAAGATCCGTTTGAAATTAACATTACACCGGTTCCATGTTTTTTTCAAAATTCCTTTATTAGTAATATTACAATTGATAAAAATCTTTTTGTTAATATAATGCCAAACTACATTTTCGAAAAATTAAGTATTGGTGATTTTTCTCCACTTCAAATACCCATTTTTCTATCTAATCGGAAAATAATAAAATCAATAGGGGTAGTTGAAGATGTCTTGGTCCAAACAAATCAAATGGTAATCCCAACCGAGTTTGTCATCGTTGATGACACTCCTCTAGTGTTGGGACGACCTTTTGTAAAGACCCACGAAGCCTTGAAAAATCAGAAGTACAACAATTTATCTATTCAATTAGGGGCATTTAAAAAAGTGTCGATCTTGAGCGTTCAATGAAATATCCATTCGGCAATAATGACCCCCTAATTGAAGATGAAGCTGGATCACCCGATACAAGAGAAGAAATTGACCACTTTGTTGAAGAAGAGGTCGCCACAGAACAAACCTTTGTGGTTCTTTATCAAAATGAGCAACCAAATAAGGAGTCTCCTAAAGACCCACCTCTTGAGCTCAAAGAACTTCCAAAAGGTTTGGAAAATGCTTTTCTAGACAAAGGTGGTAAATCACCTGTAATTATTTCGTCAAAATTAACTAGTTTAGAAAAAGAAAAATTAATTACACTTTTGAAAAAACACAAAAACGCGATCGCTTGTAAGCTTGTAGATATTAAAGGACTAAGTCCTTCCATGTGCACGCACAAAATTTTAATTAATGATGACTATAAATCGGTAATACAACCACCACGTAGAGTAATTCAAATGTCCAAGAAGTGGCTAAAAATGAAGTCATCAAATTACTTGACGCCGGACTTATTTACCCAATCTCCGATAGTCCTTGGGTAAGTCCCGTCCAAGTAGTTCCAAAGAAAGGAGGTATGACGGTAATAACTAACGAGAAAAATGAATTACTACCAACAAAACTGTTACAGGATGGAGAGTATGTATAGATTATCGTCGATTAAATGAGGCAACAAGGAAAGACCACTTTCCTTTACCTTTTATTGATCAAATGCTTGAAAGATTATCCGGTCACAAATTTTATTGTTTCTTAGATGGTTTTTCAGGTTACTTTCAAATTCCGATAGCACCCGAAGACCAAGAAAAGACAACATTCACATGTCCCTACGGAACTTTTACTTATCGACGCATGCCTTTTGGTCTATGTAATGCTCCCGCACCCTTTCAACGTTGCATGGTGGCCATCTTCCATGACATGATAGAAAAGACAATGGAAGTCTTCATGGACGACTTTTCTATCTTTGGAGATTCATACGACCAGTGCCTCGATAACCTTGAACGAATGCTATCCCGATGTGAGGAAACTAACCTCGCCCTTAACTGGGAAAAATGCCATTTCATGGTAACGGAGGGAATAGTACTCGGTCACAAAATCTCAAGCGAAGGAATGGGGGTTGATCGAGCAAAAATAGACACTATTTCTCGATTACCACCCCCATCCTCCGTTAGAGCTATCCGAAGTTTCCTAGGGCATGCCGGATTTTATTGACGATTTATCAAAGACTTTTCTAAAATCTCAAGGCCTTTAACCAAATTACTTTAAAAAGATGCTCCTTTCATGTTTGACAAGGATTGCAACCAAGCATTTCTAACACTAAAAGAAATGCTAGTCAATGCACCTATCATGATAGCGCCTGATTGGAAATTACCCTTCGAAATCATGTGTGATGCAAGTGACTTTACAGTTGGAGCTGTCTTGGGACAAAGAAAAGATAAGAATTTTCACCCAATTTATTACGGAAGTAAAACACTTAATGATGCACAAGAAAATTACACAACTACAGAAAAGGAATTACTAGCCGTGGTATTTGCTTTTGATAAATTTCGTTCTTATCTTGTTCTTTCTAAAACGATAGTTTATACAGATCATGCAACCATTCGATATCTCTTTAAGAAACAGGATGCTAAACCACGTTTGATTCGGTGGATTCTACTCCTCCAAGAGTTTGACATTGAAATAAAAGACAAAAGAGGAGCAGAAAACACCGCAGCAAATCATATTTCCCGATTGGAAGATCCAGCTTTGGAGGCAACCAGGGTCGAGCTGATCAATGAAAAGTTCCCAACAGAGTCCCTGGAAATGGTGGAATACCGAGAAGAGCCATGGTACGCCGACTATGCTAACTACCTTGCTAGCGGTATAGTAGCAAAAGGATGGCCACATCATCAAAGAAAAAAATTCTTTGCTGATGTAAAGAATTATTTTTGGGAAGATCCTTATCTTTTCAAAATGTGTGCTGATCAACTCATCCGTCGATGCGTACATGGTGGTGAAGCAAGAAGAATTCTCCACCATTGTTATGAAGGTCCATACGGAGGACATCATGGTGCCGCTAGTACCGCACGAAAGGTATTTGATTCAGGATTTTATTGGCCAACCGTTTACAAAGATGCCCAAAGTCTTATAAAGACATGTAACGCTTGCCAAAGATCATGTAATATTTCTTCCAAAAACGAAATGCCACAAAATGGCATTCTTGTTTGTGAAATTTTTTATGTGTGGGGACTCGACTTTATGGGACCTTTCCCACCGTCAAAAGGAAACAAATATATACTTGTGGCGGTAGATTACTTGTCTAAATGGGCCGAGGGCGAGTCACTTCCAACAAACGATGGAAGAGTCGTGGTAAGATTTCTAAAAAGATTATTCTCTCGTTTTGGAACACCAAAAGCATTAATAAGTGATAGAGGTACCCATTTTTGTAACCCTCAACTTGAATTTTTTTTAACAAGTTATGGGGTCTATCACCGGGTCTCAACAGCATATCACCCTCAAACAAACGGACAAGCCGAAGTGACTAATCGAGGTTTAAAAAGAATACTTGAAAAGACCGTAGGGTTAAACAAAAAAGAATGGGCCGATAAATTAAACGATGCTTTATGGGCTTTTCGAACATCGTACAAAACAACAATAGTTGAAATTAAATCTCGGAATGGAATTCCATTCAAAGTCAATGGCCAACAGCTAAAGCTATATCAAGGATTTATTGAGGATGAGGAGGAAGAAATCTCGCTACAAGCAGCCGAAGAATGAAACGAAGGTTCAAGCATCAACATTATACCCTGTAAGTTACGAACATCGGGAAAACATTTAAACCGGTAAGATTTCTAAAACCAAGTTTCGGGAAACAGGGCACTCACACGAGCACTTAAAAAAATTATTTTTGCCCGCCCACGGGGCCGTGTCCAGCGGACACGGGGCCGTCTTCCCGCAACTGACGGGGATAAAACCCCTTTTCTAAGTCAGTTCTTCATTCCACACGCCCCGTTTCCCTAAAAACTCTCTGGTTCTGGCGAAATTTTCTATAGATTTCAACGTTTCCCCTTCTTCTAACAACGTCAAGGTATGATTCTATCCTTATAATTAGTTAGTTTAAGTACTTGCATGTAGTTTAACATCAAAATTTGGGGAAAATCTAGGGTTCTTCAACTTGAACCGGATCAAACCCCAAATTTTTGCTTAGATCTGTTAGTATTAGTATAGATACATGTTATAGGAAGTAAATCAACTTGTATTGTTTATAGATTTGCCCGATTTCTCACAAAAACCCCAAACCCTTGTTTTTGAACTGAAAACAATGAAATTGAAGAGGTAAACGATTTGTTTTGGGAAAAATGGCACTTGGGGTTTCATTTTAGAGGAAAACCGCCCCTACTGGACCAAAAATTTTCAAGTTTTCGGGAACGGGTCGAAAAATGGAATTTTTGGGAAACAGACGTCTGAGCACGGGGCTGTGCTCAGCGAGCACGAGGCTGGCTCAGCGAGCACGGGGACGTGTCCAGCAGATTTCAGGCGAACATGGGGCGTGTCCGCTGAACACGGGGTCGTGTTCAGCTGACTGTTTTCAGTTTTCTTCAAAAATTTTACTGTTTCATTCTAATTGTTTGGTGTTTTCTTTCAGATGGCCAAGAAATTTACCAGATTCAACGCAAGTGAGTTGGCTGCTCATGCGCGATATGAGGTGCTAAGAACTAGGCCCGAAGAAAATCCCCGACAGGTGTGCATGGACACTCTTGAAGCAGTAAACCAAATAGACCGCTTCAATAACATTGTTACCGGCCTACTACGAGTGGCCCTTTGCACTCGGCTTCACTCCGTGCACGAATACAATATGGAATTTTACAGCACGTTTGTCTTCAAGACAAGGGCGGATCCATTTGACAACGAGGGGGTAAAGTTCCATTGTGCAGGGGTTATGTACTCGATCTCAATCGCACAATTTAGGGCAATTGTCGGGTTGTACTCGGAAGAGGATGCTGGAGATGAAGAGAACACCGGCGGTATCCGCGAGCTTCCAGAAAATCAACACCAAGCTGCATGGGCTCAGATCGGGGAGGGCCACTATAACCCGAGCCGAACTAAGAGCACAATGTTGAGGGACCCTCTCTATCGCTACATCCACAGGGTCCTCAGCTACTCTCTCTGCCAGAGACACGACAGTGGTGGTGTTGTAGGGTTGTGTGATCTGCTAGTCCTCCATTGCATTCACAACTGTATCAACCTCGATGTTCCATACTTGCTACTCCGTAACATGCACTTGAACCAACTTGCTACTCCACCGATTCCTATCCTTTTTGGAGGGTGGAGCTACCGACTTTTCAAACACTTTGTGCCAAGGATGCCAAGGTCCTTTCAAAAGGGCCCGTGGTCGGGAAGAGTGGACATGGTCATCTGCCGCTCCATGAACTTAATCAACGAAGCGGATGACGGGATGATCAGATTTCAAATAGTTCAAGGGCATGCATGGAACCCTCAAGAAGCTCTCGTCCTACACGCTCCACACATCCATCCTCCTCCCCAGTACCACTACCAGCCCCATGGTGATCCGGGTCAATCCTCCTCACTAGGAGGTGGTTTTCCTAACTTTCAGAGCTTACATGATTTATTGCTGGAAAATCTTATGTGCACCAGGAACACCTACAACATGGCCAGCAACACATACGCCTGGGTTGGAGTGATAGAAAGAAATATCTCCGACATGCAGGATGATATTGGAAACATCCGGGAGTATATGGCGGGCCACGGAGGGGATGATGATGAAGATTAGGACATGGATTGAGCGGGAGGAGTTGGAGGTGGCATCACAAGATTGAAGCTCTAACAGGTTAACCCTTATCTCTCAAAAAACAATTTCATGGCTTGTGTGCCACTTGTTGAACAATTTACTTCTCTTAACACTTTTTAATTTCTTGCATTTTTTTTAACTTGTGATGTGGATGATGAAACTTTGGTAAATTAGGATGTTTGTTATTGCTTGGTGTGGTATTTATTAGTAAACAGGTACCTACGAGGCTTTAAGCGCTAAATATTAGTGCTACTAAAGCCGGGACAGCAGAACCGAAAGCCGAAACCTATTTTAAGTGTTTGTAGATTTTCCACACGGGGTCGTGCCCAGCCAACACGCCCCCGTGTCCACCGCCCAGACCTGTTGTTTGTCTAATTTATGCAGAATTCTACCCAACACGGGGTCGTGTTCACCAGACATGCCCCCGTGTTCAGCTTCTGTAAGTTCTCGTTACTAGCAATCAGACCACGGGGTCGTGCTCGTTCGACACGGGCTCGTGTCCAGTTGCCCAGTAACTTAAAATTTTTCTTTTTAACACCTTTTTACACATTCAATCAACCTAAAAGCTTATTTTTGGGACACATTGAGGACAATGTGTAATTTAAGTGTGGGGGGGGGGGGGATGCTAAAACCTTGAATTTTGCAAGTCCTAATTACAAGCATTACCCAAAACTCTATTGGAACCGCTAAACACCCCAATTTTTTTTTCAAAAACTTTTCATTTTTTTACTTGTCTTGGTTTAAATTGGGAATAACAAGTTCTAAAAAGGTTATATTTTTACGAATTTACAACCGATAGCGTTGTGATAAAAAGAATCAACATAAGAAAATTATGAAACGACATGACGAATCTAGTTAAAATTTGATTATATATACTTGATCACATTAAAAACCCATTCCCACAAAAAGTGAGTTTTGAGCCTTTAATTGAGCATATAAATACACATCTTTAAACTAAATGCTCATCTTTCGTTTCTTGTGTGAATAGCCGCTTGGTTTCTTACGACTCTAGAACTTGCCATGACAATACATTCCCGGTCCTTATCAACTTAAAGCCAAGTAAGTAAATGATGGAGGCATTATGACTAACCCTTTTCATTTCAACACCATTATTTTTCAATTTTTTACCACCTACCCAAAATCCCCCTAGTTAACCCCTTTGAGCCTAAACCTTTTCATTTCTAAACCCACAAAACAAACACCCCTTACCCACCAAAAAACCCTTTTTCATTTTAAACCCTTTTATTTTAGTAAAAAGCTCGGTCTTAATGTGACATTTGTCAAAAAAAAAAATTTGAAGCCTAGCATTAAACAAACAAGTTCCTCAAAAGAAACTTTGTTTGAAAAATGCTTCGTTTGAATAAAAAGTCACAAAAACAAAAAAATTTACGAAAACCGACGCTTTTTACGCCTTTCGCCCTTTTCTTGTAACCACCACTAACCCAAAACCACCTACCTTTAACCCAAGCCTAACCCTTCCCCAAGTCCTCTTGATATTTACAAAGGTTTTTAGTTAAAAAGGAGGAGGATTGATTGCTTGGCAAGCATATGGCAGAAGTAAGTTCCATGCCGGTCTCGAGTGTTTCACAAAAATACATCTTTGGCCGAGTGTTGAGTGATCTCCCGTGAGGTATGTGAACTGGTATATAAATGGAATTTTAAAGAGGCATGTTATGCTCAAATAAATAATTTCTCTTATGAAACGTTCTAAATAAATCATAACGAATAGGATTGTAAATAACATAAAAATAAAGCCTAATAAAGATCTTGGGATCCCGACACTGAAGACAAGCCCAAAACTTCTCTTTTACCCATTCCATTTGGGCGTGTAAGCCACATTATAAAGAGTTTTGCTTGAGGACAAGCAAAGATTCAAGTGTGGGGGTATTTGATGTGTGTAAAATGCAACATATAAATTACATCAAATGAGGCATAAAACTAACCCTTTTTAGTACTAATGTTGGAAAAAATGTACTTTTGTCTTCCTTTTGTATTTTCAGGATCAAATGAGCGTAAATGGACAAAAGAAGTAAAAATACAGCTAAATCTAACATAAATACAAGAAAAGGAATAAACATGGCATGCCCGACCCCCTGACAACATCTTCCCAAGCAAAAATAAGAGATCAGAAGGCTGAACAAGCCCCGTGCCCAGCGGATAGGGGGCGTGCCCAAGTGTCTGCAGAAAAGACAAAGTTGTAGAAGCTATTATTTCGCAACACGGGGGCGTGCCCAGCTCAACACGGCCGTGGTCAACGTTAAGATTCGCAGAATCCAAGCAAATCTTGATAGTACAGATACGCTTTTGCACACGGGGCCGTGCCCAGCGGACACGGGGGCGTGGTCAACTAATGCAGACAAACTGCATTTAATGAAGAAAGAGAAAGTGGATGGACACGGGGCCGTGTCCGGGATTCTGTGCAGCCTATAAATAGAGGTGCTTGGTTCACTTCAAAGACATCCCTTGACAAACCACCTCTCTCCCACTTCACCCACACTCTACCACCATCACAACACCCACTTCCACCACCGTCATCCATCATCCATCATAGAGTGCGTGTAGTAGTCTCGGGATCCAAGATTGATAGTAAGAGTTCTTGACAATCAAAGGCCATGTTTGTCTAAGTCTCTTACATCACTTGGTAAAGACAAGCATTTAGTGTAATACTTTTGTTTTTTAATCTTTTCTCACTTTTTATTTGGTTTTGTATTAATGACTTTAATAACTAGTTTCTTATGTTGAAGGTGAAACTTCCTTATCATTTGTCCATGCTGTCTTGGCGTTATTTTACTGTCTATATAAAATAAAAGATTTACACCATTCATATCTCCACGGTCTATATGGATATATGTTGGCTACTTGGTCGGGGGTTAAGGGAATGGTTTGGTAAGGTTCTTGCCTTATTCAGTGTATAGATCCTGCAAAGAACTAGGTCAAGCCTACTTGTCACACCCTGATATTTCCACGTATTACCGGTGGGCCCGGTGGGGAGTATCGTGACGTAGTTGATATCATCATAGACAATTTATCACAGTTTAATACACAGCGGAAGTCGAAAGATAAAATAATACAAACCGAATGGAAGTAATATCATTTATTACAAAAACGGTTGCAAAGGGATCCACAGGGGGATCAAAAGTTAAAAGGATCATTGTTCAACAGATTTATAAACATCTAAGCTTGCAAGACTCTTTATTGATGCTAGGAGTAGTGAGCCTATTCCGTCTAGTACCTGCATTTAGCCTTTTTGGAAAATACGCCAGTTTACACTGGTAAATACAATTAACCGACTCATTTTGAAAATGTTTACGAAAATTGATTTGAATGCACGAGGCACAAAATAATCTTTTATAACTTGGGACAATTATTTAAAAATAATATTGTATACAGATTTAAATGTTTGTCGTCCGTCAGGGCCGGTTAGAAGAGCCGGACAAGATTAACTGACACACCACAAGTATAATGCCCACAAGGAATACCTTATTGTGGGATACTTTTCTACATACGCAACTGTCAGGTGTATGCCTACACCCCGTGCTTAAGTCGTGGCCATTTCAATGAATAAGCCGAGGATATCCAGGACATGGTCATTAACCCCCCCCCGAAAGGCCATATACCAAACAAAACAGATTAAAACGGGTTATGCAAATATATTAGTCACAATCCGATTAAAACAATTACACACCCTACCAAGCGATATTATTATAATACCGTATCCCAAGCCCGTATAACGGAAAATAAGTTAAAATTATTTACCTGAGCAAATTATATAATTTATCCCAGCCGTATACAATCAAGCAAATGCAGATATCTTTTACTGGGCTCCTAAATCTGGAATGAAGGTTTTAATAACCTATTAGATTCCTAACGGGTCTTAATTAAGTCTAAACTTAGACCGGTTAGTTTTAAAGAAAGATACATGGTTCAAAACACATGATTAAGAGAAGACCGGATTAGAATGTGGTTTAGACCTGACAAGTTTGAAGACTTGTACAATATGGGTAAACTAAACACATTCTGGATGTTGAAGTAAAAATAATAAGGTTTGACCCGTTTCTGTTAATTTATGTAAACTAGTTACATAAACCGTACCGAACGCGATAAATGCATAACGGGTAATCAAATGAGTTATGAACAGGTTTTCTAAGTTAATATGCCTTAAATATGTTGTGATATCAGTAGGATACCTTCCATTATGCCCAAAACGAATTTAAACTCAAATTAAGCCCCGTAGGGGTATTTTGGTCATTTTAAAGGTTATAAAAGAGATTAATTATTAATCTGAGGTTCAGGTCTGAAAAGATCAGTAAAAATATTTAATTTAATAAGTTATATCAGTAGGGTATTGCTTATATGTGAAATTTATCATTTTTAACCAAACTATGCACCGTAGGGGCATTTTGGTAATTTCACATAAGCTTTAAAGGTCAAATTTAGAAATCTGAGTTCAAAACTTTTGCTTACTGTTAAAGTATAAAAATTTACTTAAAACATCAGTAGGTATTAAGTCTTATATGTTTAAAATAGTTTTAACTCATACTATGCGTTTAAAACGCGTAAAAAAGTCGCTTTTAAGCGATTTTCGGATTATATAAGAAAAGCAGATATTTTTATCATTTCATAAGGCTTAAAATATTTTATTTATCATATAAAATCAGTAGCAAAAGATTTGGTATTAATATGTTATGTAACATTCATTTTATTCAAGAAAAGGGTATAACTGACAATTACCGAATCAAAGCTAGAACCCTATGATATGATCAGTTTAAAAATAAATAAAAATCTTCAAAAATCCCAAAATATTATATTACATCAGTGGGTAAAAAGTTTCGTGTCAAAATTTGGGTTTAGATAGGCTACATGCTAATAATATGTTGACTTTTTATAATTAAGTTTGACCCGACAATTGACCTAGTTAGAGTGGAAATCAGAGGGTGCCCTTTTAAGGGTTTATTACCCACATAATTACCAACTCATAGCCACTTTTAATTCGAAAAATGACTGGACCATTAGTGATTAATCACTAAGTCAAAGCTTATTTACGACGGCTTTGACTTTCGGTCACTAAACTAATAAAACATGAATTAGGAAGGCTAAGAACACTCACAATGGTCCTTAGCACGAATTAAGAGCTGATGGAAGCTTGCTTGAAGTCCAGAGAGCTCCAGAGAGAGTGTATGAGAATGATTTTCAAATGTACAAGAACAATGTTGCAACAAAGGTCCCTTATATAGGAAGTTTAATTGCACAAGATCATTCCACATGAGTCTACCATTGATCCTTGATCATCCCAGGTGTCCCCTATGCATGTAAATCTATTGGCTCAGTCCCTGAATTCGAAAACCATCCTTCTAAGGCGGTGGAACCGGCTGAACATGCATCTGTCCAAGTTTCTGCCCAGTTACAGGTCTTACGGTCCGTATCCGCTTTTTAATCTTTATCGTCCAGATCAGCCACCTTACGGTCCGTAAGGCGGTCTCTTTGCGGTCCGTAAGACTTGGTCAGAAGACAAAATTTTTGTGAACTTCTAACATTTGACCATGCAATCTTCTATACTCGTATTTTTAGTCATTATCAACACAATGGGTCCACTTGATCAGGTTTGGTCAATCTTGAAAGTGTTGCCATGCATATATGTTGTTTTGGAATTTTGAAAGAAGCCAAGAAATGGAGAAATTTTCGTATGAACACATAGGATCCCATATTTGAATATTTGTATTAGTTACTATGAGATTTTAACCGGATGCATGTGAAGTCCTCATCGGATATTTATGAAAGTTTATAATTATTTTACCAAGGTTCGGTAATGTTAAAAAAAGGTGCCTCAGAGGTAATAATTAATATGTTGACGTTTTTAATCTCCTTAGTTATCTTTTAATATGATCCGGGTTTATAACACGTTTAACGTTCATGACAAGTGTCTTTAATATATTGGACGTGAATTTGCGAAGTGTTACATCCTCACCCCCTTAAAAGAAATATCGACCTCGAGATTTACTGGAACAAATGAGGGTACTTCTGTTTCATTGTGGACTCAACCTCCCACGTATATTCGGGACCTCTACGGGCATCCCATTTAACCTTCATAATCGGTACATGCTTCTTACGAAGCTTCTTAACATGTCCATCTTCGATCGACAAAGGTTTTTCAACAAATTTTAAGCTCTCATCAATATGCACATCCTTATGTGACATGGCTAGCGATTCATCGGCTAGACACTTCTTTAGATTGCAGATGTGAAACACGTTATGAATTCCACTGAGCTCTTCGGGCAGGTTTAATTTGTAAGCCACTGTTCCGACACATTCGATGATCTCGAATGGTCCTATGTATCGAGGGCTTAACTTGCCTTTCTTGCCAAAACGCATCACCCCTTTCCAGGGTGATACCTTAAGTAACACTTTGTCACCTACCTCAAATTTTAGAGGCTTACGTCTTTTATCTGTGTAGATCTTCTGCCTATCCCTGGCAGCTTTGAGACGATCGCGTATCTGCACAATCTTATATGTCGTCTCCAGGACTATTTGAGGTCCTGTTAGTTGGACATGTCCAACTTCTGCCCAACAAACGGGCGTCCTGCAATTCCTTCCATACAAAGCTTCAAAAGGTGCAGCTTGAATACTCGAATGATGACTATTATTGTATGAAAATTCAATCAATGGAAGGTGACCATCCCAATTTCCACCTAAGTCAATAACACAAGCTCGTAGCATATCCTTGAGTGTCTGTATAGTACGTTCACTTTGACCTTCCGTCTGAGGATGATATGCGGTGCTGACATTTAATCGAGTACCTAGGGATTGCTGAAAGCTTTTCCAAAAATGTGATGTATATCTCGTATCCCTATCAGAGATGATAGACACTGGCACTCCGTGTAGAGATACAATCGTCCACGTACAGCTGAGCTAACTTATCTGAGATGTGTGTTTCCTTTATAGGTAGGAAGTGGGCTGACTTAGTCAACCTGTCAACTATAACCCAGATAGTACCATTTCCTCGCTTTGTCTTTGGTAACTTAGTGATGAAATCCATAGTTACCATTTCCCACTTCCAGGTGGGAAGTTCAGGCTGTTGCAGCAAACCTGACGGCTTCTGGTGCTCTGCCTTAACTTGAGCACATGTCAGCCATTTGGCCACATAAGTGGCTATAGACTTCTTCAAGCCTATCCACCAATAATTTGCCTTCAAATCCTGGTACATTTTATCACAGTCAGGATGAACAGAATACTTGGAACTATGGGCTTCCTGAAGGATCACTTCCCTAAGTCCTCCATAAATTGGAACCCATATCCGTCCATTCAATCTTAGGATTCCATCCTTGCCATATGATAACTGTTCTGCAGTGACTCCAAACTTTTCATTCGGATAGTTGCTTCAAACACAGCTTCCTTCTGAGCGGCCAACAATCTTTTATTCAAGTTGTTCTTCAATTCAATGCTCTTGGCATTGATTCTAATGGGCTTAACCCTTTCTTTTCTGCTCAAAGCATCGGCGACCACATTCGCCTTGCCTGGATGGTATCGGATTTCACAATCATAATCATTTAAGGTCTCCACCCATCGACGCTGTCTCATGTTTAAGTCCTTCTGATTAAATAGGTGTTGAAGGCTCTTGTGATCAGAATAGATCACACACTTGGTACCATATAAATAATGCCTCCAAAGTTTTAGTGCAAACACAACGCCACCCAACTCCAAATCATGGGTGGTGTAATTCCTCTCGTGCACTTTTAATTGTCGGGAAGCATAGGCAATGACCTTGCCTTTCTGCATGAGCACACATCCCATACCAGTGTGTGATGCATCGCAGTACACTACACACTCTTCTATTCCTTCAGGCAATGTCAACACAGGTGCATTACTTAACTTTTGCTTAAGAATGTCAAAGGATTCTTGCTGCTTAGGACCCCATTCAAACTTGATATTCTTGCGGGTTAGTGAAGTTAGGGGTGCTGCAATCCTTGAGAAGTTCTCAATAAAATGCCTATAATATCCTGCCAGACCCAAGAAGCTGCGAATCTCTGTGGGCTTCTTCGACTCTTGCCAATTCATAATAGCTTCAATCTTAGCGGGATCCACCTGGATACCACGCTCACTAACCACATGCCCAAGGAATTGGACTTCACGAAGCCAAAATTCACACTTTGAAAACTTGGCGTAGAGCTTCTCATGTTGAAGAAGTTTAAGAATACAGCGAAGGTGCTTCTCATGGTCAGCCTGATTCTTTGAGTAAATAAGGATGTCATCAATGAAGACGATGACAAACTTGTCCAAGTAGGGTTTGCAAACGCGATTCATGAGGTCCATGAACGCTGCTGGTGCATTAGTGAGCCGAAAAGGCATCACCAAAAACTCGTAGTGACCATAACGAGTCCTAAATGCAGTTTTGTGCACATCTTCATCCCTAACCTTCAGTTAATGGTATCCAGATCTCAAATCGATCTTGGAAAAGTAACTTGCCCCTTGCAATTGATCGAACAGATCGTCGATCCTGGGCAATGGATATCTATTCTTGATCGTGACCTTGTTAAGCTCGCGATAATCGATGCATAGACACATCGATCCATCCTTCTTCTTTACCAACAGAATCGGTACTCCCCAGGGAGATGAGCTAGGTCTAATAAATCATTTTGCCAATAAATCATCCAGTTGAGTTCTCAACTCTTTCATCTCAGTTGGTGCTAACCTGTAAGGTGCTCTTGCAATAGGTGCTGCTCCAGGTATAATGTCAATTCTAAACTCCACTTGCCTATCTTGTGGTAAACCAGGTAGCTCTTCAGGGAATACTTCTGGATATTCAGAAATAACGAGGATGTCATCATTCTTGGGCTTCGTTTCATCAATAGTCACTTGTGCTATATAAATGACACATCCTTTCTTCATACATCTTGATGCCTTAAGCATAGACACTTGCTTAGGAATCTGGGCTTGGTTATGAGATAACCAATCCATGCCTATCACTATGTCGAAACCAGCTAATTTCAAAGGAAGCAAGGATAACGGAAAGGAGTGGTTCCTAATGGATATAAAGCATCCATCTAATACAGTTGAGGCAGTTTCTATGGTACCATCGGCCAATTCTACCTCATATTTTATACTTAAGGTTCTAACGGGCAGGTTTAATAACTTACAAAATTTATCATCCACAAATGATTTATCTGCACCCGAATTGAACAATACCCTTGCATAAACATCATTGATAAGGAAGGTACCTGTTATCACGTTGTCATCCTGGACTGTTTCCCGTGCATTCATTTGGAAGACCCTAGCATTGGTCTTCTTGCCTTCTTCAGGCTTCTTCGCATACTTTGGGCAGTTGGTCTTGATATGCCCTTTCTCGTTGCAACCATAACAGGCCACATCCTTCAACTTCTTGCAATATAAAGTCTTGTGTTCTTTAGACTTGCAGATCCCACAACCAATTGACTTCGACTGTGACTTTGATTCAAACCTGCATTTCCTGAAATGACGTTTCTGGCAGGTTTTGCATTTAGGCTTCTCATCCACTTGCTGGTTACCCTTGTTAGACCCAGAATTATTCTTGTGGTCTAAGTCCCCCCTATGCTTCTTGTCAGAATGACGTGAGTTATCATCCTCACGTTTCCTTTTTCCTTCTTCAGAACTCTTAAACGATCTCAGCCTGATCGCATCTAGAGTAAGGGATAATGACAAATCAGCTGCTGATCTAAAAGTAGCAGGTCGGGATGCCTTCACACTAGCTTTAATCTCCGGGGCTAAACCTCCAATGAAACGGGCTATACGCTTTGGTTCCGGTGTCACCAAATAAGGAACCAATCGAGACATGGTATTAAAGCTGGTAAGGTAAGCTTGACAGTCTAGGTTTTTCATGACCAATGACAAAAGTTAGTCTCGATCTTCTCAACTTCATGTTGAGGATAGTAATTCTCCTTGATCAGAGTCACAAACTAACCCCATGACAGATTGTACAACGGGATCTTTCCAGTAGCTTGGATTAAAGACCTCCACCAAGCTAGTGCTTCTCCCTTAAACGACTGAGATAAAAACTTCACAACATCCCTTTCAGCGCAACCACTAATATCAACCACGGTGTCCATCTCGTCTAGCCACGTCATACAGTCAATAGCTCCTTTTTCCCCAGTGAAATCCCTGGGTTTGCAGGAGACAAAATACTTATAGGAGCAGGTCTTTGCACGTGGCTCCTGATCAAATACAATCTTCTTAGACGGAACACTATGCTGATTTGAGGAGTGTTGGCCATCATCTTTCTTTGACTCGTGAGCTTTAGATGGTGGCTTACTATGAGCCACAGAGTGAGTCTTAGGTTGTGATTTGGAATGAGGTACAGATAGGGTCTTGCTTTGAGTACTACTAGATTCATTAAACTGCCTATCCATGGCCTTAGTAACAACATTATCAATCAATGCTTGAAGTTCCGCACCAGTTACGTTAATCCTGGTAGTATCATGATTCTCCCTTGGATGGCTGTTGACTTCTTCTGATTCTGCCATGTAGCTTAATTGCTACATAAGATGATGACAATGATTTATTTAGAGATCTATAACAGAATTGTCATCTTGATAATTTATTAACCATGGCATTAATAAACCATATTGGTTAATTTGTTAAGTATTTCCATTCAAGATTTTTTGTTATAATAACCCTTAGTTATAATTAAATATAATAATGGCACAAAAGGCCTAGTCACATGGACACATTCAAATTATAAGCCAAGATCTTATAGGATCGAGGTACTAAGGCTTGAATCATAGTTCATTACCTTTCCTTGACAGGGAGTCGTAGACTACAACTGACTTTAGTTTCAAAGGACATTAATTATGGCCCGTAAGCACTTCATCACTAAATGGATGATTAAATGATAATTAAGAAAAGGAATTGGAATAATCCTATATAAGGATGACTTATGTGATTTTATCGAATCACATTTGCCAGGGGTGCTAACATGTTTTCAGATGCTAACAAGGATTTGAATCTTTTTAAACAGGTTTTACCATCATGGCCAGGTCTTATAATGACATGCAGGCTAGGTTATACCCTTTAAGATTCTTATTTAATATTTAAAGGCAGATCTTATAAAAGGAATGACATATTTTGGATTTATTTATTTCATATATATTACATTTATGCATATAATGACAAAAATGAAATTTAAATTATAACATGCCACTAAAATTTAAAAGAGTACATATTGCCCTAAACGGTACTTTAACAGAAATAACTTGCCCACACAGGGACTAAACTGAAACTACAAGTCCTCGCAGGGACTGAATATAGAAATAGATGTCCACGCAGGGACTTGATTGACAAATTAAAGAAATACAAATAAACAAATAAGGAATTTAATGATCCCTTTTGATCTTTCCCATGATTAAGCTCGCCAAACCTTTTAGAAATCCCCGGTGGCTTCTTCGCTCCTCTCGAACCTCCCGTTCCACCTCGCTCAACCTTTGTAAAATCTCCTGTTGCTGTGGCGGTTGGATTTGCGGTGGCTGCGGCTACTGCGGCTGTAGAGGTTGAGGAGGTGGCGGGTATTGGTACCCATAGGCCGGGTACCCAGTCTGATACGGGGTTCCATAAGGCCCCTCGGGATGAAGAGCATTGTAGTTCGCCGCTACAAGGTATGGGTCAACTTCGGCATAGTTGTAGTTAGTATGGGTTGGCTGCTCGAAAGGGTTATACGCCGCTACACTGGCGTATGCAGGAATTGGGTTATCATAACCCACTGGTGGCGGTGCGACTGGCGCAGAGTTCACCTCGGAAACAGGGTTTGAAGGCCCACCCATCTGTGGGTCTTCATATAGTGGCGGGTAATGACTGCCACTTGAATGCTGGGGGGGTGCTGAAATGGAATCCCCCTCGCACGGACATCCATGCTCCAGATCTCCTACGCCTTGGTGGCTCCGGAAGCGGTTGCTGCTCTGGCTGCGGTGGTGGCGGTGGAGTAACCGCTATAAAACGCGAATCCTCCGAGGGATCCTGCTGCTGTGAGTTGTAACTGGGAGTAAACACCCAGTTGTATTGCGCAAACCTTGCCTCATAACTGTCTGGACCACGATAAGGTGATCCATGATATGACGACCCATCCGATATCTCGATGGGGTGAGTAGGTGTCCCAGATGGTGGCTCGGCGGGATCTGGGTCATCATCCATATCCATTCCCTGAGCTTCAGGGAAATGGTCTTCAGGGCCCAATGGGTTATAACCCATTGGTTCTTCAACCTGATTTGCTGGGTTGAATCGGCTCTGGAAGTATGGGGTCGGGTCCTAGAAGGCCCGATGCGAGGTTGACCGACGCAACGGCAAGAAGGAGTGGTGCGAATCTTCAGGCTCGTTCTCCGATTGCGGCCCAAAAGAATGAAGGTACGAGGGTGATGAACTTAGCGAGACGGATCGCCTCGCGGGCTCCAAATATGTCCTCCAATCCTCCTGTGGACTTGTGCTCATTGTCACAGACGGTATTCGCCGGTGGGAAGGTCCGGCCTCGTGATCGTTGGGGGCGTTGAATGGCCCCTTGCCTCTTCCTCCTCTACGAAACCTTGGTGGCATTTTGTTAAACCTGTTAAAACAAACAAAAGAAAAACAAAGAAAAATAAAGGACAAAATTAAAATAAATGAGGATTAGTCCTAAGTTCTTTGTCTAGACTCGGAAGTCGAGGAATGTGCAAACCGTGTCCTTGAGATTAAACACAAAAGGCTAGTGTTTAATTCACTCAATGTTGGCTCTGATACCAACCTGTCACACCCCGATATTTCCACGTATTACCGGTGGGCCCGGTGGGGAGTATCGTGACGTAGTTGATATCATCATAGACAATTTATCACAGTTTAATACACAGCGGAAGTCGAAAGATAAAATATTACAAACTGAATGGAAGTAATATCATTTATTATAAAAACGGTTGCAAAGGGATCCAAAGGCGGATCAAAAGTTAAAAGGATCATTGTTCAACAGATTTATAAACATCTAAGCTTGCAAGACTCTTTATTGATGCTAGGAGTAGCCAGCCTATTCCGTCTAGTACCTACATTTAGCCTTTTTGGAAAATACGTCAGTTTACACTGGTAAATACAATTAACCGACTCATTTTGAAAATGTTTAAGAAAATTGATTTGAATGCACGAGGCACAAAATAATCTTTTATAACTTGGGACAATTATTTAAAAATAATCTTGTATACAGATTTAAATTTTTGTCGTCCGTCAGGGCCGGTTAGAAGAGCCGGACAAGATTAACTAACACACCACAAGTATAACGCCCACAAGGAATACCTTATTGTGGGATACTTTTCTACATACGCAACTGTCAGGTGTATGCTTACACCCCGTGCTTAAGCCGTGGCCATTTCAATGAATGAGCCGAGGATATCCAGGACATGGTCATTAACCCCCCAAAGGCCATATACCAAACAAAACAGATTAAAACGGGTTATGCAAATATATTAATCACAATCCGATTAAAAAAATTACACACCCGACCAAGCGGTATTATTATAATACCGTATCCCAAGCCCGTATAACGGAAAATAAGTTAAAAGTATTTACCTGAGCAAATTATATAATTTATCCCAGTCGTATACAATCAAGAAAATGCAGATATCTTTTACTGGGCTCCTAAATCTGAAATGAAGGTTTTAATAACCTATTAGATACCTAACGGGTCTTAATTAAGTCTAAACTTAGACCGGTTAGTTTTAAAGGAAGATACATGGTTCAAAACACATGATTAAGCGAATACCAGATTAGAATGTGGTTTAGACCTGACAAGTTTGAAGACTTGTACAATATGGGTAAACTAAACACATTCGGGATTTTGAAGTAAAAATGATAAGGTTTGACCCGTTTCGGTTAATTTATTTAAACTAGTTACATAAATCGTACCGAACGCGATAAATGCATAACGGGTAATCAAATGAGTCATGAACAGGTTTCCTAAGTTAATATGCCTTAAATATGTTGTGATATCAGTAAGATACCTTCCATTATGCTCAAAACGAATTTAAACTCAAATTAAGCCTCGTAGGGGTATTTTGGTCATTTTAAAGGTTATAAAAGAGATTAATTATTAATCTGAGGTTCAAGTCTGAAAAGATCAGTAAAAATATTTAATTTAGTAAGTTATATCAGTAGGGTATTGCTTATATGTGAAATTTATCAGTTTTAACCAAACTATGCACCGTAGGGGCATTTTGGTAATTTCACATAAGCTTTAAAGGTCAAATTTAGAAATCTGAGTTCAAAACTGTTGCTTATTTTTAAAGTATAAAAATTTATTTAAAACATCAGTAGGTATTAAGTCTTATATGTTTAAAATAGTTTTAACTCATACTATGCGTTTTAAACTTGAAAAAAGTCGCTTTTAAGCGATTTTCAGATTATATAAGAAAAGCTGATATTTTTATCATTCCAGAAGGCTTAAAATATTTATTTATCATATAAAATCAGTAGCAAAAGATTTGGTATTAATATGTTATGTAAAACTCATTTTATTCAAGAAAAGGGTATAACCGACAATTACCGAATCAAAGCTAGAACCCTATGATATGATCAGTTTAAAAATAAATAAAAATCTTCAAAAATCCCAAAATATTATATTACATCAGTGGGTAAAAATTTTGGTGTAAAAATTTGGATTACATGCTAATAATGCCGTTTAATTTATAAAAAGCTTTCAAATTACGCTATTGAGCATAACTCCTAATTTAGACCTCAAACTGATGTCAAATTTTTAGGACATGTTTATAAATCAGTAACAAAGGTTTTTGTCCTCTCACATTTTCAAAAATCTCATTTTAAGGTCAAAAGGGCATAATGGTCAACATTTAAGCAATTAACGGAAACATGCAAATGAATCAGATTAATTAGGAACCAAGTTGTATAACCTCAGAGGGTTACGCTAACCTATAACCTGGTCCTAATGAAACTCTAAGGCATATTTAAACTAAGCTAAATCGGGTCAGAACTGAAAGTCAAAGCAAAAGTCTACTTTTGCGACTTTCGGTTCCGAACCAAGTTATACAAGTGTTAAAACAGGTTTCATGGCTTCTACATTGTTAATTATGTGTTTATTTGCAAAGTAGCTTTCTGTTGACTTTTTATAATTAAGTTTGACCCGACAATTGACCTAGTTAGAGTGGAAATCAGAGGGTGCCCTTTTAAGGGTTTATTACCCACATAATTACCAACTCATAGCCACTTTCAATTCGAAAAATGACTGGACCATTAGTGATTAATCACTAAGTCAAAGCTTATTTATGACGGCTTTGACTTTCGGTCATTAAACTAATAAAACATGAATTAGGAAGGCTAGGAACACTCACAATGATCCTTAGCACGAATTACGAGCTGATGGAAGCTTGCTTGAAGTCCTGAGAGCTCCAGAGAGAGTGTATGAGAATGATTTTCAAATGTGTAAGAACAATGTTGCAACAAAGGCCCCTTATATAGGAAGTTTAATTGCATAAGATCATTCCACATGAGTCTACCATTGATCCTTGATCATCCCAGGTGTCCCCTATGCATGTAAATCTATTGGCTCAGTCCCTGAATTCGAAAACCATCCTTCTAAGGCGGTGGAACCAGCTGAACAGGCATCTGTCCAAGTTTCTGCCCAGTTACAGGTCTTACGGACCGTAAGCTAAGGGCCTTACGGTCCGTATCCGCTTTTTAATCTTTATCGCCCAGATCAGCCCCCTTACGTTCCGTAAGGCGGTCTCTTTGCGGTCCGTAAGACTTGGTCAGAAGACAAAATTTTTGTGAACTTCTAACATTTGACCATGCAATCTTCTATACTCGTATTTTTAGTCATTATCGACACAATGGGTCCACTTGATCAGGTTTGGTTAATCTTGAAAGTGTTGCCATGCATATATGTTGTTTTGGAATTTTGAAAGAAGCCAAGAAATGGAGAAATTTTCGTATAAACACATAGGATCCCATATTTGAATATTTGTATTAGTTACTATGAGATTTTAACCGGATGCATGTGAAGTCCTCATCGGATATTTATGAAAGTTTATAATTATTTTACCAAGGTTCGGTAATGTTAAAAAAAGGTCACTCAGAGGTAATAATTAACATGTTGACGTTTTTAATCTCCTTAGTTATCTTTCAATATGATCTGGGTTTATAACATGTTTAACGTTCATGACACCTATCTTTAATATATTGGACGTGAATTTGCGAAGTGTTACACTACTAGGACCTCCTTCAATACCCACTGGTATTGGATGGCGGGGGTGCGAATGGCTTGATCCCCTCATATGTAAACTACTATTAATACATTAACCCGGCTACTTGGGATTGTATCCCTGCTGACTCAAACCACTTAGCCGAGGGTCACCTTCGAAAGATATTTAATGCCCCTCTTTTGAAGGTGACGTTACCCTCGGCTAAGTGGTTTGAGTCAGCAGGGATACAATCCCAAGTAGCCGGGTTAATGTATTAATAGTAGTTTACATATGAGGGGATTAAGCCATTCGCACCCCCACCATCCAATACTAGTGGGTATTGAAGGAGGTCCTAGTAAGCTTGACCCACCTCCTTGCAGGATCTATACACTGAACAAGGCAAGAACCTTACCAAACCATTCCCTTAACCCCCGACCAGGTAGCCAACATATCTCTATATAGACCGTAGAGATATGAATGGTGAAAATCTTTTATTTTATATAGACAGTAAAACAATTCCAAGACACCATGGACAAATGATAAGGAAGTTTCACCTTCAACATAAGAAACTAGTTATTAAAGTCATTAAATACAAAACCAAATAAAAAGTGCGAAAAGATTAAAAATCAAAAGTATTACATTAAATGTTTGTCTTCACCAAGTGATGTAAGAGACTTAGGCAAACATGGCATTTGATAGTCAAGAACTCTTACGATCAATCTTGGATCCTGAGACTACTACACACACTCTAAGGTGGATGATGGATGATGGTGGTGGATGTGGGTGTTGTGATGGTGGTGGAGTGTGGGTGAAGTGGGAGAGAGGTGGTTTGCCAAGGGATGCCTTTGAAGTGAACCAAGCACCCGTATTTATAGCCTTCACAGAAGCCCGAACACGGCCCCGTGTCCATCCTCTTTATCTTTCTTCATTAATTTCAATTGTCTGTATTAGGTTCCACATGCCCCCGTGTTCGCTGGGCACGACCCCGTGTGCAGAAGCGTATCTGTACTATCAAGCTTTGCAAGATTCTGTGAATCTTAGCATTGACCACGGCCCGTGTTGAGCTGGGCATGCCCCCGTGCTGGGAATAGAAGCTTCTACAACTTTGTCTTTTCTGCAGACACCTGGCCACGCCCCCGTGTCGGCTGGGCAAGGGGCCATGCTCAGCCTTCTGTTTCTTTGTGTTCGCTTGGGAAGATGCTGTCGAGGGGTCGGGAATGCCACGTTTATTCCTTTTCTTGTATTAATGTTAGTTTTTGCTGCATATTTGTTCCTTTTGTTCATTTAAGCTCATTTGGTCCTGAAAATACAAAAGGAAGACAAAAGCAAACTTTTTCCAACATTAGTACTAAAAAAATGTTAGTTTTATGCCTCATTTGATGTAATTTATATGTTGCATTTTACACACATCAAGACCCTGAAGACGCTAATTATTTGATCCGAGAAGTGCATGAAGGGATTTGTGGAATCCATGCAGGTCCTAGAATGGTGGTGGCTAAGGTGATGAACGCACGGTACTACTAGCCAGGAATGCACCTGGACACAGTAAAAGTCTTGAGAAAATGCAATGGATGTCAAAGGCATGCCCATAAAAACCCGCGCCCCAAGAATGAGCTGGTCCCAGTTACAACGACATGGTTGTTCCAACAACGGGGGATTGATATGGCTGGCCCTTTTCCCGAAGTGGGGAGAATGCTATGTTGTAGATAAGGTCATGGGCAAAGGAGCATACCAGCTATGCACCCTAGACAACAAAAAAGACCCCAGGACTTAGAATGCCCAACAGCTAAGGAAATGTTATAAATAATGAGCAAGCGTTTTCTTATCCTATGTAAGGCCAGAGGCCCAACACATACATCTTAAATACAAGAAGTGTTGACCACTCTGCATCTTATTTTTTTGTGAATTTTTGTTACACACAATATACTTGTCGGTCAATAATTCACCTTGTAAACCCACGAACACACGGAAACATCGTTACCAGGGCAGCACAAACATTGTAGACCTCCAAGGCTCATCACGACCAAGTGCACAGCCGGGTCGATATAACACAATAACCTGTCAATGATTACTTCATAACATTTTAGGCATACATGAAGAAAGCATGGCGTAAAAACAGCGAAAAACATTGTAGACCTCTAAGGCTCGTCACGACCAAGTGCACAGCTGGGTCAACAAAACACAATAACCTGTCGTAGCCACCATTCATTCGCAACACATGTTCAAAGCAATCGATATGTGCACAAATTATAACGTAAACAAATTCACACAAACAGTTTTAACAACTGACCCATAGCACATATGCTATCAAGCAAAATTATGGTAGTCATGCATGCATCACAACACCACAAATAAAGTATATAATGCTCACAAACACTGAATAAGTAGTGAATTGTCTGAAATACAAGGTCCGTAGACCGGTTCACGGCATGCAAGCTGGTAAACAACAAATTTAGACTTGGTGGCTAGGCCCAGCACCACCAGTTTCAGCATCAGTATCTTCGAGAACTTTCTTTAAGGTTTCCACTGCAATGCCACGGCGTGACAACTTCTCAATGGCTTTTAAGATTCCAAACTTGATAAAACGCATAATCTTGATGCTTCGCAGTATAGTTACCGTCGCAGTCCACCTTACGAAGTTTGAACTTATCATCTTTCTCTTTTGCAAGGGCTGCTGCTTTGCCTTCAGCGTATCCGTCTTTACGACCACTGTCGTATGCAGCACCACCAAGCTCAAACATATATTTTGCAAGTTCCCCAGACTTCACCAGTCGACCAGCAATCTGTAAAAAAGAAAGGAAGGATATATATATATATATATATATATATATATATATATATATATATATAGCAGACATGAAGAATATTAAAAAATAAAAATGACAAAGAAACGTACCAATGGGACACCGCGCGTCAGCAACCACTTGCAGTCATCACCTAAGTCTTAAGATAACAGATCTAACATTTTGTTTTGAGCTTGTTGCTCTTTGACGGTCTTCTCAAGCTCTGCAACACGCGCGCGCTTCATTATTGCTTTTCTGGGCCGCAAGAGCTTCAGATTCTTTTTCTTTGTATGCAGCAGATAGACGATCATACTCTTGGCCCTCCTTGGCCCGTTAGCCTTCACCTTCACCACCTTGATGCGCGCAACTTTCAAATCACGATTAGATATCTCACATGCTGCCGTCTAATCATTTTGACGGTCAGCATTGAGTTGCTTTTCTTGAGCAAGTTTGTCCTCCGCATCAGCTACCCTCCACATCAACCCTTTCTTTTCAGAATTGAAAGTTTCTCTTTCAGCTGCAAATGATTTCTTGGCAGCCTCAAACTCCATTATATCTTCTCCCATAGATCGCCATTCCTGGACAATTTCTTGTGTGGTGGAGAAGAAATTCACACCAGATTGCACATGGCCCCGTGTGTAGAAGCGTATCTCTACTATCAAGATTTGCTGGATTCTGCGAATCTTAGCATTGACCATGGCCCGTGTTGAGCTGGGTACGCCCCCATGCTGGGAATAGAAGCTTCTACAACTTTGTCTTTTCTGCAGACACCTAGCCACGCCCCCGTGTCCACTGGGCACGGGGCCGTGGTCAGCCTTTTGTTTCTTTGTTTTTGCTTGGGAAGATGCTGTCGAGGGGTCGGGCATGCCACGTTTATCCCTTTTCTTGTATTTATGTTAGTTTTTGCTGCATATTTGTTCCTTTTGTTCATTTGAGCTCATTTGGTCCTGAAAATACATAAGGAAGACAAAAGCAAACTTTTTCCAACATTAGTACTAAAAAAGGGTTAGTTTTATGCCTCATTTGATGTAATTAATATGTTGCATTTTACACACATCAAGACCCTGAAAACGCTAATTATTTGATCCGAGAAGTGCATGAAGGGATTTGCGGAATCCATGCAGGTCCTAGAATGGTGGTGGCTAAGGTGATGAACGCAGGGTACTACTAGCCAGGAATGCACCTCGACACAGTAAAAGTCTTGAGAAAATACAATGGATGTCAAAGGCATGCCCCTAAAAACCTGCGCCCCAAGAATGAGCTGGTCCCAGTTACAACGACAGGGCCGTTCCAACAATGGGGGATTGATATAGCTGGCCCTTTTTCCCGAAGCCTCTGGTGCTGTTAAATTCACTATAGTCGCAATCGACTATTTCACCAAATGGGTATAGGCGATGGCAATTGCATCTACAACAGCTATGGTGGTAAGGAGGTTTATTTGGGAGCAAACCATATGTCGATTCGGGTTACCCCTGCGCATCATCACAGATAACGGCACCAATTTCGCAGCAGAAGATCTTCAAAACTGGTTCAAGGAATTGAACATTGAGCATACCTTCTCCTCAGTGGCACACCTGCAAAGGAATGGCCAGGTCGAAGCAGTGAACAAAAGCATCGTAGATGGAATTAAAGCTCGACGCTGAACTCAAAGGAGGGGATGGGTAGACGAATTACCCAGCATTTTGTGGGCCTATCGAAAAATGCCGAAAACAACTAATGGAGAAACCCCGTTCAGCATGGTGTATGGGCCTGAAGCTGTCATACCAACAGAGATTGGCCTGCCATCTCCACGAATGTTACCCTTGAATGTTGTAAACAACAAAGAACAACGCCGAATGGATTTAGATCTCCTAGAAGAAAGGAGAGAGATGGCAGCAATCAACGAGGCAAAATAGAAGAAGAAGCTAGAGGAACATTACAACAGCAAGGTGCGCATCTGCACCTTCAACCCTGGAGACTACGTTTTTAGAGACAATGAAGCCTCCAATGCGGAGAGACCAGGAAAGCTAGCCCCAAAGTGGGAAGGACGCTATGTTGTAGATAAGGTTCTGGGCAAAGGAGCATACCAGCTACGCACCCTCGACAACAAAGAAGACCCCAGGACTTAGAATGCCCAACAACTAAGGAAATGTTATATATAATGAGCAAGCGTTTTCTTATCCTATGTAAGGCCAGAGGCCCAACACATACATCTTAAAGACAAGAAGTGTTGACCACTCTGCATCTTATTTTTTTTGTGAATTTTTGTTACAATTGCATATATTAATTTGGGCGCACACGAAAACATCATTGGCATAACGACAGAGAACGTTGTAGACCTCCAAAGCTCGTCACGACCAAGTGCACAGCCGGGTCACTTACACACAATATACTTGTCGGTCAACGATTCACTTTGTAAACCCACGAACACAAGGAAACATCATTACCAGGGCAGTACAAATATTGTAGACCTCCAAGGCTCATCACGACCAAGTGCACAGCCGGGTCGATATAACACAATAACCTGTCAATGATTACTTTGTAACATTTTGGGCATACATGAAGAAAGCATGGCGTAAAAACAGCGAAAAACATTGTAGACCTCCAAGGCTCGTCATGACCAAGTGCATAGCCGGGTCAACAAAACACAATAACCTGTCGTAGCCACCATTCATTCGCAACACCTGTTCAAATCAATCGATATGTGCACAAATTGTAACGTAAACAAATTCACACAAACAGTTTTAACAACTGAACCATAACACATATGCTATCAAGCAAAATTATAGTAGTCATGCATGCATCACAACACCACGAATAAAGTATACAATGCTCACAAACACCGAATAAGTAGCGAATTATCTGAAATAGAAGGTCCGTAGACCGATTCATGACATGCAAGCCGGTAAACAACAAATTTAGACTTGGTGGCTAAGACCAGCACCACCAGTTTCAACATCAGTATCTTCGAGAATTTCTTTAAGGTTTCCACTGCAATGCCACGACGCGACAACTTCTCAATGGCTTTTAAGATTCCAAACTCGATAAACGCATAATCTTGATGCTTCGCAGTATAGTTACTGGCGCAGTCCACCTTAAGAAGTTTGAACTTATCATCTTTCTCTTTTGCTAGGGCTGCTGCTTTGCCTTCAGTGTATCCGTCTTTACGACCACTGTCGTATGCAGCACCACCAAGCTCAAACATATATTTCGCAAGTTCCCCAGACTTCACAAGTCGTCCAGCAATCTGTAAAAAAGCAAGAAAGGATATATATAGCAAACATGAAGAATGTTAAAAAATAAAAATGACAAAGAAATGTACCAAAGGGACACCGCGCGTCAGCAACCACTTGCAGTCGTCACCTAAGTCTTAAGATAACAGATCTAACATTTTGTTCTGAGCTTGTTGCTCTTTGACGGTCTTCTCAAGCTCTGCAACACGTGCGTGCTTCATTATTGCTTTTCTGGGCCGCAAGAGCTTCAGATTCTTTTTCTTTGTATGCAGCAGATAGACGATCATACTCTTGGCTCTCCTTGGCCCGTTCAGCCTTCACCTTTACCACCTTAATGCGCGCAGCTTTCAAATCACGATTAGATCTCTCACATGCTACCGTCTAATCATTTTGATGGTCAGCATTGAGTTGCTTTTCTTGAGCAAGTTTGTCCTCCGCATCAGCTACCCTCCACATCAACCTTTTCTTTTTAGAATTGAAAGTTTCTCTTTAAGCTGCAAACGATTTATTGGCAGCCTCAAACTCCATTGTATCTTCTCCCATAGATCGCCATTCCCGGACAATTTCTTGTGTGGTGGAGAGGAAATTCACACCAGATTGCACATGGTCATCAAGCAAGTTAAACCGGTTGTGATTTTTCTGATATAAACTTTCAGCAGGAGGGAGAGATAGAGAATAAAACTCACGACAGTTGTCAAGGTTTTCCATTCGGGAGCCTTGAAACAAGTTCCACTGAGGAGCGTGGGGAAGATCGTCACAGGACGGATTGTGAGCCATCCATGGCCCACCCGATCCCACCTTCTCAATCTCCGGACCCTGCCGGCTAACAGAAGGGCCGCACGCTCTGGAAGTAAAATGGCCGCGCCGCGTGTACTGGGTGCCCCGAGGGGGAGTAGCCTCAGTTGATTCCTAATCCGTTTCACCACATTCAGCACGAGCTTCATCTTGGACTACCACCTCGGGCGCAACGGATGGTGTCACCTTCTTCACAACAACCCCTTCAACAGTGCCTTCCTTACCCTTCCCTTTGGGGTCCAGATGGGGAGGTGAATCCCCAATCAGAGTAGAAGGATGAGAAGCAGGGGGAGTAATGTCAGCAATATTACGGGGAGTGGTTTTGACACCCTTCGAAGCAGTTCGGGTAGATTTGGAAGAGGCTGCAAAGTAAAAAGGAGTTATAATCAAAGAAATAAAGGAATACAAAAAAGGTAAATACTAGCAGCCAGAGTCATACTTCTTGGTTGGGAAGAGGCCTCGTATATCTTCTCAAGTAAATTACCAGGCTTCTTGGCAAACACTCCAAGATCCTCCTCGGAGTCCGAGGGTGCAATGGTTTTGCCCATCATATTCAACTTCTTTTCAGAAAGAGTAAGAGCAGCTTGCTCGTCTAACTCTCGCTTCTTATCCGCAAGAATTTTCTGTTTCTTGGCCATCATTTCAGTCAGAGTTGCCTTATTATCAGGATCCGAAGCAGAACGTTTAACCCCTGCGTCTAAACCAGACAATGAGTCAGAGACAACAACATGGTCCAATAGTTCGATGTTAAAAGAAAGCTTATGGGTCGGGGCAGTAACAGGCTCCTCAGAAGTCTTCTTCTCCTATGTCCCTCTTTCCTCAATCTTTTTCCTCCTCGCTTCCCTCCATTTTGGCCCAGTAGCAAAAGTAACTGGATCAACAACAGGGGGAGTAGACTCACCAACAACAGTGGGATCTTGACCAGGTCGTTGCTGAGGACCTGCACATGATGAACGGTGAATTAGTCCATGAGACGAACTAGTAGATTCTTCACTAGAAAGGAGAATAGTCTCCTCCCGAGTAGGAGCTATATCATGATTAGTTTTATCCTCAAGAGCACCTAAAATAACGTTGGCATAAGAAGCCATGGTCTCGGAAGAGGGATGCAAAAAGTTATCCCTAATCTGGGCAGTCCACACTGGCTCACCAATAGGCAACGCTGCCATGGCCATTCCTCTGGCAACTTTCGGATAAAAAAACATTCATTAAACTATACCCTACTGGAAGACAGAAAGACAAATGAGGAAAAGAAAAGGAAAAAGAAACAACATGAAAAACTACAAAGAATTGGTACCTTTTCCCTTGTGGGCATACACCGGGTAAGCCCTTGGATCCATAGGAACCCATAACAAGCTCATACCAGCAGCAACGAGAGCATTCTCCTCTAACTGGATGATTGGAGTTGGCCTCCTGGTAAGAGTCGTGTACCAGTCTTGATCAGCAAAGGAAATAGACACTGCCACCTTCGGCACACCCTCACTCTCCGACCAGGAATGCATATCTATCGGAATGACCCCACGTCGGATGTAGAAAATTTTTTGTTTCTAGTCATGGAAACTCTTTAGAGGATTCCGACTGCACGGAAGCACTCCGGCAACACGAGAGTTAAAGGAGTAGAAACCTCCGGTGTAGGTAACGTAATAAAACACGTTGAACATCTCGAAGGTGGGCTCTATCTTCTGAGCCCGGCAGATAAACTCAAAATGAGTTACCCGAGGCAACCCTAAAGCATTCTCCTGGGAGATATGTATCCCATATCTCGTCAAAACCTCCCTGAGGAATTTCGACATTGGCAATCGGAAGTTCCCCTCCTTGAAAAATGCAGCGTACAAGGTCATGTAACCGGGGGGCATCCAGAGCAGTACTACTGGTAGTAGGAAATTGAATACCCCAGTCTGAAGGAAATGCAAACTTCTGAATCAGATTATGGAGTTCTTCCTCTTTTAATTTATCGTAGCCTGATTCGGACCAAGAGGGTTTTTGGGTTTCAATTGCCTCTTCTTCGTACTAACAGGTTTAGAAGAAGTTGACATTTTGTAAGAACAGTCAGAAAGATGAAAGGAAAAGAAGGAGATTTGGAGAAAAGATGAAGATAAAATTTTGAAATTTGAAAGAGTTTGGAGAAAGAAGTGAAGAATCGTTGGAAACCGCCGGGTATTTATACCCATCGCATTTAATGCGATGGGGTAGTGGACCGTCAGAAGGCAGACCGTCATACAATTAGGAGGGTGCACGTTAGGAGAGAGAAAGGTTAACGCCGCCTGTTTAGGGCGCGTGGCTGCCACGCGCCTGACACATGGAGAAAAACGTGCCTGACACCTGATAAAGTAACTGTTCCACTCCTCCGACAAGACGGCCACCTCAGATGAAGCATCAGTCACACGTCAAACGTCACACTTCTCCAAATATAAAGAAAAAAATTTCTCCTTGAAGAAATCTCCATGCGCGTGTGCCGTGTTGGCTCAATTTTGTACGCCATCTCCATGCGCCACGCGCCGTTTTGGCTCAATTTTGTACGCCATCTCCATGTGTCGTGCGCCGTTTTGTCTCAAGTTTGTACGCCATCTCCATGCGCCGTGCGCCGTTTTGGCTAAATTTTGTACGCCATCTCCAAGCGCCACGATCTGTTTTGGCTCAATTTTGTACGCCATCTCCATGCGTCGTGCACCGTTTTGGCTCAAGTTTGTATGCCATCTCAATGCGTCGTGTCCTGTTTTGGCTAAATTTTGTACGCCATTTCCATGCGCCACGCGCCGCTTTGGTTCAAGTTGGTACGCCATCTCCATGCGCCGTGCGCCGTTCTGGCTCAATTTTGTACGCCATCTCCATGCGCCGTGCGCCATTTTGGCTCAACTTTGCGCGCCATTTATCAAACACAATGCGCTGTTTCAATCCAGAACTACATATCACTTTCCAACAAGGAGTCATATGCAAATCAACCAAAAACAACTAAGAACACCTCCATTCTTCTGAGTCCAAAATCCCTCCTAGATGATAAACTCACCTGGAAGCCACACTGGACTGGGGGGACTTGAAGAGGTATGGTCCCAAATCAGTGCACACATGGGAGGGATCACACCACTTTTTTCCTGCTTGGCACCTACATCAGCAGAATGCATCCAGAAGCTTCTGGAAGAAATTGCAGGTGACAAAGAAGATGCTCCTCCAGACATAAAGGATGACACGTGTCACCTATGGTTAGACGCCAACAGGACCTACAAGATATCCATAGGACAGACTGATAACTACTACCAGGAATTGCCTAGCTGGACAAATAGGGGTGTGCCACGTCATCCACTACTCTGGCAACAACAGAGGGGACAAAGAGGATATTCCCCTTGGTCGGACAGCTGGCGCCCACTGGCTAGCTGGCAGGTCTCATCCTCCTCCTTCATCCTTTGGCTATAAATAGAAGACTCCTCCTTCAGGTTTAAGGATTCTGCTCTCTCGCCATTTTACTCTTAACACACACTATTCTCCTCAGAACAATACTTATTCTCACGCCGGAGGGTGGTCACAAGGAGAGCCCCCCTTATTCCCCTCCTTGTGGCGAGTCATTGGTGTTCTGTTTTGCAGGATTCCAGCTAACGGCGAGTGGAGGAAGAGATTGAACCGTAACACACGAGACAGTTCAGCTGGGGTAACCTTGTGTTAACTAGTGTTTCATCAGAAACCAAGTGGAGGAAGTTAGAGAAGAAGGAAGAAAGGAAACGGGCGAAGAGAAAAGAAAGAGTTGAGATGAAGGGAATCCAGTGCAAGAAATTCAATTTGATGTGACAGCGCAGGATACCACCAACCTCTCATCGATTAGAACAATTTCTTAATTGAAAGAATATATAAGAAAAAATATTAGTATAATAAAAAATTCGAGGTGATTTTCTTAAACTTGTCAACAAAGCCTTTGTTAGTGCATTTTGTGTGTCTATTACTGTGCGAATAGGCTAGATAGACCACGTGTGCGTATATATACATAATTTTACAATGATTTTTTCACACAAACTAGGTTTTAATATTTATAAAAACGATTTATACCTTAACATTAAAGCACACACAAAAGGACAAGTGTACCATATCGTATATATAGCAAAGTATGGGTAAAAACCAGATATCGATCCATGGACACGGGCGGAGCACGAGTACTAAATCTTTGTCATTGATTTACCGGTAAAAAGATATGTGAATGAGTTTTTACGAAAATTATCTAAAACTATATTTAAAACATAAAAGACTCCAAATACAAAATATATATTATCTTGTTTTACAAACAACCTAAGCATGTTAACTTAGTCAGAAATATCACAAAGGCACTTGATCAATCTTCCAATTATATAGAAAATTAGTATCCCTTTCGGGAATCCTAACATGACAATCATTCGTAAAGCTAACGCGATAGACACACTTTAGCCACCTAAAATCATTCATTAGTGTGCTATTGATATATTTTCATGTAAATCTTCTAAAGATAAGTTAGTCATCCGTTAAGAGTTTTCTAACCTCACTTAATTGAGGAAAGTAACACCGATAACACAATACAACCACCGAGACAAGCATAAAGTAGATCATATCACAAACTATTTCATTTTACAAGTCTTGAACACAAATCTACCAAGATAGTAATTTCAACCAAAACCACTAAACAAAGATCATAAACCATGTCAAGAACTTGTAACAACACCATCTAACCCGTTAGGGTCCTTACGTGCAAGAAAGTACTCTTGATTAACATTTGATTTTCCTTTTATTAAACCAATACCCATTTCTAGTTTCATGATGTAAACATATTAACAAGTTAATAGCTTACTAATAAGTGCTTAATCAAGGAGTTTTTCAACATATCTTAACTAAACATTCATTGATCATCCAAGATAACCAAATACAATCAAGAATACAACATCAATGAAACATGTTTGCCATATGATCATCAAGATTTAAACATGAAAAGTACCAAAGTTTCATAAAAAAAAAAGATTAACATACTAATGTATGTTCATAAGACAAGTAAACTAGTGTTTTTGCCCTAGGGCTACAATAATACATAATACATCAAATCAAAGCTTGAAATGTAACAAAAACTTATGAAAAGAACAAAGATTCAAACCATAAACAAGCAAGGATTTGATTGATAGGATGAAGATAAGCTTCTTTGCAACTTGGAGGCTTGAATCCGAATAAAGCAGGTTGCTTGCGGAGCCCAGAAATCGCCCAAAAGATAGGGAAAATATCCAATAATTGATCAGTAGTGTTTGTTCTGTTTTATAGAGGGTTTTCATATCTATACGGCCATGCACGGACAATTTTCGGGTGACATCAGTTGCAGAATGGGTTAGACATGTGGATGATTGGGCGCTAAAGTCAAACCAAGTGCACGGTCGTGCAATTGATATGCATGGTCATGCGTCTCCAGGAAATCAGTCTATTTCTTCGAGGATCAGGTAGTGCACAGAGGTGCACAGGGTCGCCCGGCCGTGCATGTCCGAGAAGTCAGTTGCACTGCCAGTGCTTTTGGTGTCGTGAGTCTGCACGGTAATGAAGATGGAGTGCACGACCGTGCATGATGTGTATCTTCAACAGAATGTGTAGAATTCATCCGAAATGCCCAGAAACTCCTCTTTTTCCTCCAACTTTGTCTTTGGTACGTCGTTTAAGACCTGAAAATCCAAAAGTGCCTGATTAAGTACCTAAACATTGAAGTTGTAGTCAAAAACGCGTAAAAACAGGAGTAATATGGGGGACAAAACATATAAAATTTAGTGTATATCAAACCTCCCAACACTTGAACTTTGCTTGTCCTCAAGCAAACTCAATTAAACTAAATAAACGAAAGCTCCCAATGGCATCAATTATTTAATAGACTAAATTGCTAATATATATGCAACGTTTAATCGGTTTTCCAAAAGACATCATCAATGTTTTCAAACCAATCAAGCACATTATAATATATGTAAAGATAACCAAAAAGTAAAGATTCCACTTCCAATTGACTTAGCATGCAAATCTTCACACTACTCATAATGCTCACACACACTCGGCTATTTTTGTGAATCACACATATAATGTGTATGTAAAACACTCAACGCCAAGGCAATGAATCATGAAATGTCATAAGCTTGTCAAAAGATCTAATCTCTATAAACTAATATGCGAAAAGGCACAAATCAAGAGGTCTTTGAGGGTTGTAATGATAAGCAATAGTTAAGGGTGTGGAATGGACATTTAAAAGTGGCTAAATGGTTAAAACTCGGCGGCTATTTCTAACAAGCTTAAATGAACAAAAATTGTACATAAATAACGCATACAAGGACGATTTTAACCATTTCGAGCTAAACAACAAGTTTATACTATTCAACGCTTAAAATTGCTCCAATTTGGTCATCTGCGCCCTATTTTAGGGTGCTCTATTTTCTGGATTTTTTTTTCTTCTTTTTTTCTTTTTCTTTTTTTTTCTTCTGTTTTTTATCTTGTTTTTAAGAACAAATATATAAACTACAAACAAGAACTTTAATGCTTTCACATGAAAGAAACTAAGTTCAAAGAACATAAGTTAAACGATAACTTTAACCAAGTTTTAACACAAAGGTTTAAAAATAAAAAGACTAAATTTTGCTAAGTTGGTGAATTGGTTGGGCTGTCACACCCCCAAATTGCACAAGCGGAGTATCACCGCAGGAGGCGTGACATGACCAGGATCAAGCCACCAATCATATTGAACAATGTATTAAAGTAAATATAAAACCAACCACAATATAATTGGTGTCCAAAACAAGTTAACTAAGTTCAAGTTATCAGCGGAAGCATAAAGTTTAAAAACCAAAATATAAGTTTAAAAGTTCAAATGTTTAACATGGAACTCATCAGTCCATATCCCACAACGACTCCTGCTCCCATGCAAGCTCCAGCTAAGCATCTAACGACCTGCAAGGCATGTAACAACGAGTCAACAACAAAGTTGAGCGAGTTCACTTTTGGTTGTCCATTTTAAAGTTGTTCCAAAAACCATAAGTTCATTCGAAAACCAAGAGTTAACCAGTTCCTTGTTACCCAAACCATAACCAGTGGGGGCTACCCCATGTTAACCACTAGACCCGTTACCAAATCGACAACTGACTGGAGTCATGTTTATGTGCCCTACTTCAATGTCTATCATCATTGACTAAGTGCCCAGATCAATTAGTCCACTCCCGTCCTCTGCTGCACGGTGTGAGGCTTGTCAAACCTAATAACGCTATTTAACTAATGACCCATTCGCCAATGGCCCGGCGATTAAGTCGATAAAAAAATGAGGGACTTCATGATAGAGTTTTGTCTAGTAAGTTCTATGTTGTCATCCTTCCTATGGAGGATGGAGGTACGTATTCTACCCAAGGAGAATACGCAGGATTTAATGTTGTCATCCTTCCCATGGAGGATGGAGGTACGTATTCTACCTAAGGAGAATATGCAGGTTCTGTTTTAGTTTCTTAACCCATTCCCAAACCACCGGGAATCCCATGCCTTGTAGAAAGTGTGAACTCACCTTGGTTTGCTCGGTTTGTTAAGTCACTTGTTCACAATTAATCAATCAAGCCTATGATATTCACGTATACATAATCAGTTTCTCATTCACAAGGTTTACGTATACATACAATTCACAGTGGGTATTTAATCAGTGTTCACCAAATAGATCATAATAGTTACACAACTTGTTCAAATTCACAGTTCAGATGTATGTTTCGTAACGGTGCTTAACAGTTAAGTGGCTATGCGTAAGAACCAATTCATGTCCCCTTGGTCATATTTAATTACTATTAACAGTATTCAACAGTTAAGTGTGTTAATAACAAAACTTCAAGGTGATGAAACTCCACATGTTTCATCGGCATCACATGTGACGAAACTTCACATATTTCGTCGGCATGAGAGTGACGTAACTCCATATGTTTCGTCGGCATGAGAGTGATGAAACTCCATAAGTTTCGTCGCATTACCAGATATCCATTCACACAGAAACCCTAACAGTTTAGCGATTAAGATCAATCATTTAATCGGATCGATTCATACAATCGTTCTATTGATTACCAATCCTTAAACATCAACTACTCGTTGTTTCATTCGTCAGATCTAACATTACATAATCTAAATCATCTAACAATATGCAACAACAGTTTACATCATGCACATAATTCCATCATTAGTAATTTCTAACCCTAATCAGGTCACTGAAAACCATAATCAATCAGATCATGCATAGACAGTATTGTTTTAATTCACACTAATCATCAACAGTTCCAGTTCTGTAGTTGTTAACCAAGTACCCCAACAACCACAACTTTTGTATTCGATGAAACCTATCAGATTCGTAATAGATTCTAACCGTATTCATAACAAACTATGATTCATGTCAATCCGATCAATCATAATATACACAATCTTATGCAGATGATTATACCAATCTAGTAACAAACAGGTTATGTCTAGTGATCATGTACTAACCGGATTCGAGATAAAACAGAAGAACTTCGAGAGGATGATAATCGTCATCGGGTGCCAGGGAGAGAAGGAGAGTAAGCACACAGGGTTTCAAACAACAGTTGCTACGTTGACTAAGCATACCATGAGCAATGCACTATGTAAACTAATAGAGAAGCAATATAAACATAAACCATATCACCTATAGTGTTGAGTCTTGTACATGGAGCAAAGCGTCGTTGTGGATCGTTGAGCACTGTACAGGTTATAGTCTGGTTTTGTCAAAAAGCTTTTCCCTTTTTAAAACCGAGTTCACTATAACCAATGGCTCCGATACCAATCTGTCACACCCCCCAAATTCCACAAGCGGAGTATCACCGCAGGAGGTGTGACATGACCAGGATCAAGCCAACAATCATATTGAACAATGTATTAAAGTAAATATAAAACCAACCACAATATAATTGGTTTCCAAAACAAGTTAACTAAGTTCAAGTTATCAGCAGAAGCATAAAGTTTAAAAACCAAAATATAAGTTTAAAAGTTCAAATGTTTAACATGGAACTCGTCAGTCCATGTCCCACAACGACTCCTGCTCCCATGCAAGCTCCAGCTAAGCATCTAACGACCTGCAAGGCATGTAACAACGAGTCAACAACAAAGTTGAGCAAGTTCACATTTGGTTGTCCATTTTAAAGTTGTTCCAAAAACCATAAGTTCATTCGAAAACCAAGAGTTAACTAGTTCCTTGTTTCCCAAACCATAACCAGTGGGGGCTACCCCATCTCAACCACTAGACCCGTTACCATATCGACAATTGACTGGAGTCATGTTTATGTGCCCTACGTCAATGTCTATCATCATTGACTAAGTGCCCAGATCCATTAGTCCACTCCCGTCCTCTGTGGCACGGTGTGAGGCTTGTCAAACCCAATAGCGGTATTTAAATAATGACCCGTTCGCCAATGGCCCCGGCGATTAAGTCGATATAAAAATGAGGCACTTCATGATAGAGTTTTGTCTAGTAAGTTCTATGTTGTCATCCTTCCTATGGAGGATGGAGGTACGTATTCTACCCAAGGAGAATACGCAGGATTTAATGTTGTCATCCTTCCCATGGAGGATGGAGGTACGTATTCTACCCAAGGAGAATATGCAGGTTCCGTTTTAGTTTCTTAACCCATTCCCAAACCACCGGGAATCCCATGCCTTGTAGAAAGTGTGAACTCACCTTGGTATGCTCGGTTTGTTAAGTCACTTGTTCACAATTAATCAATCAAGCCTATGATATTCACGTATACATAATCAGTTTCTCATTCGCAAGGTTCACGTATACATATAATTCACAGTGGGTATTCAATCAGTGATCACCAAATAGCACATAGTAGTTACACAACTTGTTCAAATTCACAGTTCAGGTGTATGTTTCGTAACGGTGCTTAATAGTTAAGTGTGCTATGCGTAAGAACCAATTCATGTCCCCTTGGTCATAATTAATTATTGTTAACAGTATTCAACAGTTAAGTGTGTTAATAACGAAACTTCAAGGTGACGAAACTCCACATGTTTTGTCGGCATCACATTTGACGAAACTTCACATGTTTCGTCGGCATGATAGTGACGAAACACCATATGTTTCGTCGCATTACCAGATATCCATTCACACAAAAACCCTAACACTTTAGCGATTAACATCAATCATTCAATCGGATCAATTCATACAATCGGTCTATTGATTACTAATCCTTAAACATTAACTACTCGTTGTTTCATTCGTCAGATCTAACATTACATAATCTAAATCATCTAACAATATGCAACAACAGTTTACATCATGCACATAATTCCATCATTAGTAATTTCTAACCCTAATCAGGTCACTGAAAACCATTATCAATCAGATCATGCATAGACAATATTGTTTTTATTCACACTAATCATCAACAGTTTCAGTTCTGTAGTTGTTAACCAAATACCCCAACAACCCCAACTTTTGTATTCGATGAAACCTATCAGATTCGTAACTGATTCTAACCGTATTCATAACAAACTATGATTCATGTCAATCCGATCAATCATACTATACTATACACAATCTTATGCAAATGATTATACCAATCTAGTAACAAACAGGTTATGTCTAGTGATCATGTACTAACCGGATTCGAGATAAAACAGAAGAACTTCGAGAGGATGATAATCGCCATCGAGTGCAAGGGAGAGAATGAGAGTAAGCACACAGGGTTTCAAACAACAGTTGCTACGTTGACTAAGCATACCATGAGCAATGAACTATGTAAACTAATAGACAGGCAATATAAACATAAACCATATCACCTATAGTGTTGAGTCTTGCACATGGAGCGAAGCATCGTTGTGGATCGTTGAGCACTGTATAGGTTATAGTCTGGTTTTGTCAAAAAGATTTTCCCTTTTTAAAACCGAGTTCACTATAACCAATGGCTCTGATACCAATCTGTCACACCCCCAAATTCCACAAGCGGAGTATCACCGTAGGAGGCGTGACATGACCAGGATCAAGCCACCAATCATATTGAACAATGTATTAAAGTAAATATAAAACCAACCACAATATAATTGGTGTCCAAAACAAGTTAACTAAGTTCAAGTTATCAGCGGAAGCATAAAGTTTAAAAACCAAAATATAAGTTTAAAAGTTCAAATGTTTAACATGGAACTCATCAGTCCATGTCCCACAACGACTCCTGCTCCCATGCAAGCTCCAGCTAAGCATCTAACAACCTGCAAGGCATGTAACAACGAGTCAACAACAAAGTTGAGCGAGTTCACATTTGGTTGTCCATTTTAAAGTTGTTCCAAAAACCATAAGTTCATTCAAAAACCAAGAGTTAACCAGTTCCTTGTTTCCCAAACCATAACTAGTGGGGGCCACCCCATGTTAACCACTAGACCCGTTACCATATCGATAAATGACTGGAGTCATGTTTATGTTCCCTACGTCGATGTCTATCATCATTGACTAAGTGCCTAGATCCATTAGTCCACTCTCGTCCTCTGCGGCACGGTGTGAGGCTTGTCAAACCTAATAGCGCTATTTAACTAATGACCCATTCGCCAATGGCCCGACGATTAAGTCGATATAAAAATGAGGGACCTCATGATAGAGTTTTGTCTAGTATGTTCTATGTTGTCATCCTTCCTATGGAGGATGGAGGTACGTATTCTACCCAAGGAGAATACGCAGGATTTAATGTTGTCATCCTTCCCATGGAGGATGGAGGTACGTATTCTACCAAAGGAGAATATGCAGGTTCCGTTTTAGTTTCTTAACCCATTCCCAAACCACCGGGAATCCCATGCCTTGTAGAAAGTGTGAACTCACCTTGGTTTGCTCGGTTTGTTAAGTCACTTGTTCACAGTTAATCAATCAAGCCTATGATATTCACGTATACATAATCAGTTTCTCATTCGCAAGGTTCACGTACATACAATTCACATTGGGTATTCAATCAGTGATCACCAAATAGCACATAGTAGTTACACAACTTGTTCACATTCAGAGTTCAGATGTATGTTTCGTAACTGTGCTTAACAGTTAAGTGTGCTATGCGTAAGAACCAATTCATGTCCCCTTAGTCATAATTAGTTATTGTTAACAGTATTCAACAGTTAAGTGTGTTAATAACGAAACTTCAAGGTGACGAAACTCCACATGTTTCGTCGGCATCACATGTGACGAAACTTCACATGTTTCGTTGGCATGAGAGTGACGAAACTCCTTATGTTTCGTCGGCATGAGAGTGACAAAACTCCATATGTTTCGTCGCATTACCAAATATCCATTCACACAGAAACCCTAACAGTTTAGCGATTAACATAAATCATTCAATCGGATCAATTCATACAATCGATCTATTGATTAGAAATCCTTAAACATCAACTACTCGTTGTTTCATTCGTCAGATCTAATATTACATAATCTAAATCATCTAACAATATGCAACAACAGTTTACATCATGCACATAATTTCGATCATTAGTAATTTCTAACCCTAATCAGGTCACTGAAAACCATAATCAATCAGATCATGCATAGACAATATTGTTTTTATTCACACTAATCATCAACAGTTTCAGTTCTGTAGTTGTTAACCAAGTACCCCAACAACCCCAACTTTTGTATTCGATGAAACCTATTAGATTCGTAACCGATTCTAACCGTATTCATAACAAACTATGATTCATGTCAATCCGATCAATCACACTATACACAATCTTATGCAGATGATTATACCAATCTAGTAACAAACAGGTTATGTCTAGTGATCATGTACTAACCGGATTCGAGATAAAACAGAAGAACTTCGAGAGGATGATAATCGCCGTCGGGTGCAAGGAAGAGAAGGAGAGTCTAGGGTTTCTAGAATAAAACTTTCGTACCATTATGCGGATATAAGGAGATTATAACAGATCCGCACTTGGGCCTCACCTGGGCCTCAAGCGCACATGGCGAAAGTCCATATGGCGAAACATCCTAGTTTCGTCGACAAGTGCATGACGAAACCCCTACGTTTCGTCGAGTGGGGGTTGTGACGAAACTTCATATGTTTCGTCGTGGTGTGTGTGGCGAAACACCATGTTTCGTTGAGTGGGGGGGGGGGCTAAAGTCATATGTTTCATCATACATGAATAATACACCACATATATCAAACAGTCCACAGTTTATTATTTAACCCAACTATAACACAATACACCAAACATCTTGCAAACATGAACAAATTACAGTGCATAAGTTACAATGCAACTAATCACAAAGACGCAGTATGAAACAGGTGACGCGTCGGGAAGGACCTTGAAAACTCGGGTTGTCACATCATCCCCAACCTGAAAGAAATTTCGTCCCGAAATTTAGCACGTAGTTACTGAGGAAGCTAGTTAGGTTGCGTAGTTTCCTGGTTTTCCTGGGGTGCCACATGGGTAAAGTTGGAAAACATGGGAAATAGGCTCAACAAGGTTAACTAATGGATAATGTTGGGTGCGGGAAACAAATAAAAGAAAAAGGCTAACACAAAAGGGTATCCTATGTGCCCTATCATATTCATGCAATTTCACACATTTATGATCTTGAAAAGTATGCTAATGACAAGTTCTAAATTGCATAAAACATCTGGCTCACTCATATTCTGCAAAAAACAACAAGTATGTCAAGAAAGTAGTAAAAGGCTCAAAAATATGCTCACGTAAACGGAAAGAATGGGTTTAAGTGTAAAAATTAGCATGTGAGTGATTCTTTTGTTTGTCACGCTTATAGTTATCTTTTTCGAAATTAATGTGACTTGTCGGTTTTGATCGTATCTAATGCTTTCTAAAAACAACTAAACGTTTAGTTTTTAGTTTTTTTGCAATATGTAAATGCCACAAAATTAAAACAGGAGTTTTTGCAAAAACTTTAAGGACAAACAAAGTTAACAGCGTTAATACCCATCCCCACACTTGAACTTCACATTGTCCCCAATGTGAAACAAAAAATAGTTAAGCAGTTATGAATAGCTAGACTATAGTGTGAAATAGGAGAATAACACTCCCCTGGATATTGAAGAAAACTGGAGAAGATCCATGGACTTGACTTCACCGCCCCCACGCTATCGGGTGCATACTCGGTGTGTGTCCCGTTTTCCTACAAAATGTTGACATACTAGACAAAATAAAAAAGCATCACTACCAATCAAAAGATTAGTTAAATAACCATCCCATCCATTAGCTAAAAAGAAAATAAATACAAAAATATCAAGAATTACGGTTTTGTTTGGATTTATAAAGAAACTCTAAAATTTCTTAAGAAAAATACTAATATAAGAAAAAAGACAATATTAAAAACGAAAAAATATGAAAGAATTCATACCTTTGGTGTGATTTGTGGTGATTTCTTACAAAAAAAAGGTGATTTGTTGGAGGAGAGAAAAGAGAAAACAATGGTGCACTATATAGTTTTTACTTTGAATATACGCTTTTTTTTTGGTTTTTTTATTCATTTTTTTGGTTTTTTTTTTTCTCTTTTTTTTATGTTTTTTTTTTTGCCTGCACAGCCGTGCACATAAAATGCACGGTCGTGCAGATCAACAGATGCACTGATGTGCACAACAGTTCCTGCATGCACGACCATGCGTGTGACGCGCACGGTCGTGCACTTCAACAACGCAAAGGGTGTGCTTGAACATGTGCGGTTATGAAGTGCATGGTCATGCGAATTAAGTGCATGGTTGTGCAATACCTGTGTCCCTGCAGACAAAACCTGCAGAATCCTCCAAACTTGATTTCTTCATCAAAAATCACCATTTTTACAAGATTTTACCTGTTTGTGGACCATATGAACGCCAAAACTCTACAAGGCATGAATCACAACTAGAAAAACTTACAAAATACTGAAACAATTAGTAAAACAAAGGAAATAATAAAAAATATAATATTTACAAATTTACCCCAAGCATGCTAAACACAGGTTTTCTCAATCATGATCGTTTTAACTTGCAATAAAAAGATAAGCACGTTACAGCAGCAAATAACATAGTAGATTCCAAAATAAATAAATTAAATTAATTTTGTAAAAAAATTGAAACAAACAATCAAGTAATCAATTAAATACGCAAAAAAACGAACAAATAATAAAAAAAAATCCAACAAATTTTTAGATAAAAATATAATAAAAGAAATAAATAATATCTAAAACAATCTGAATAAATAAAATAAACAAATAATAAATAAATAAATAATCAAACAAATGTATATACAAACAAATGAACAAATAAACAAGTATGAATAAGTATTCACAATCATGTACACTGGCAAAGGAGTGACTCGGATCGTTCCAAAAGCTCGCCGCATCCCCGACAACGACGCCAAAAAACTTGACGTGTGTGTGTATATACATAATTTACGATGAATTTTTCACACGAACTCGGTTTTAATATTTATAAAAAGGAATTATACCTTAACATTAAAACACACACATAAGGACAAGTGTACCCTATCGTATATGTAGCAAAGTATGGGTAAGAACCAGATATCGATCCATGGACGCGAGCGGAGCATGAGTACTAGATCTTTGTCATTGATTTACCGGTAAAAAGATATGTGAATGAGTTTTTAACTAAAATTATCTAAAACTATATTTAAAACATAAAAGACTCCAAATACAAAATATATATTATGTTGTTTTACAAACAACCTAAGCATGTTAACTAAGTCAGAAATGTCACAAAGGCACTTGATCAATCTTCCAATTATATAGACAATTAGTATCCTTTTCGGGAATCCTAACATGACAATCATTCGGAAAGCTAACGCTGTAGATACACTTTAGCCACCTAAAATCGTTCATTAGCGTGCTATTGATATATTTTCATGTAAATCTTCTAAAGATAAGTTAGTCATCCATTAAGAGTTTTCTAATCTCACTTAATCAAGGAAAGTAATACCGATAACACAATACAACCACTAAGATAAGCATAAAGTATATCATATCACAAACTATTTCATTTTACAAGTCTTGAACAAAAATCTACCAAGATAGTAATTTCAACCAAAACCACTAAACAAATATCATAAACCATGTCAAGAACTTGTAACAACACCATCTAACCCGTTAGGGTCCTTACGTGCAAGAAAGTACTCTTGATTAACATTTACCTTTTTATTAAACCAATACCCATTTCTAGTTTCATGATGTAAACATATTAACAAGTTAATAGCTTACTAATAAGTGCTTAATTCTAACGCCCTGCTTTTTCATATTTTCTATATTTGGAAACCCTTGCTTGTAATTCTATTTTTTGTAACTTTGTACTCTTGTATTCATTCTTTTGATGTAATCGATGTAAATTCCAAGACTTGGATCATAATGAAATTCGTACCTTCTTTACGTAACATGTTACACACATTTCATACTCATTCATATGATACTTGTTCATACTTTGTGCAAAATATGTCAACTTGCAAACTTACGATCTAGATATTTGATTCATACGAAATACGACACTTGTTTACGACAATTATATGTGTTTATACTCGTTTTATCTTTGAATTATGATTTATGTACACAACACACCTTTGATTATGGCTAATATGCATAAAATGCCTTAAAACCCTCTTAAAACATCAGATATGGAAAGTGTAGGGGCTAAACCGTACAAAAATCAAATAATTTCCTCGAAGTCGCACCCTCACGGGCCGCGAACCGGCTCGTGCTTTTGCTTCGCGGGCCGCGAGGCTGGCTGATCCGCAGCCCATCGATCAGACTCAATTTTTGGCGCATTTTTGATGTTATTTTGAGTTTGAACTTGTGTTTAATGTCTTAAATGCTTACCAAACCCTATACCAACCCTTCCCTATAAAACCCAAGTGTAATCCTCACATTTTTCACTTTGCAACCCATTCTAAACACTCTCAAATCTCTCTCAAAGTTGTTGTTAATCAGAAGTGTAATCAGATTCATATCAAGTTGTTCAAGTGAGCGTATCTCATTCATTACTTAGTCTTTTGCTTTGATTCTTGTTCCTACTCACTTGGATTGACCTTAGGGACATTTCCACAGGTTTTCCATGGAAAATCAAGGTCTGGAATGTCACCAAAAAGGCTCCAAAGTGGAATGAACTTTCTGTTTTTGATTTAAACTTTGTTAAACTTAGTTAAACTTGAGTTATCTCATCTCATTCCTATGTCCTTATGCTCATAATCAATTGAATGGTTAGTTGGGCTTAAAAACAAGGTTGAGACATGTAAAATCAGAGGTGTAAACCTCACAAACTTTCTGTTTTGTTTAGGGTTTTTACCCACAAGTAGTGTTCAAGCTTAAAGCTTGATGTTTGTGTGATGATGGAACAAGCTTGTGCTATTCCACTTGAAAATCCACACATTACTTGATGATTTCCATAGATTAGTTGTTCTTATTTCATTCTTTACTTGTATGTTCTTGACCCTCCTTGTTATTTATAATGACAAGTGTAGTGGTGAACAAAAAGGTACCTAAATGGAAGACTTGATTCTTCCTACCTCATGGATGAATTGTATGAAACTAAGAGGTTCCTAAATGGTGGATTTATCATCCTACCTCATGCTTGACATATATGATATAATATACACTATGTAATACTTATGTAACATCTAGGGGTGTTCATGAGCCGATCCGATCCGATCGAGGGTCTGCTCATGCTCGGATTGAATTACAACCGATCCGAGCGGATCAAATTTGTAAAACCGAGCGCAAAAGTGATGCTCATGCTCGGATTGAATTTGAATCGATCGGCTCGGTTTCGCTCGGTTTTTATTAAATCCTAAAAAAAATCGAGCGGATCGTTTTCGCTCGGTTTCACTCGATTGAATGATAAGGCTTCGTTCAACAAAAACAAATTCTAACTTAATTAAAACATGTCCAACACTTTACTAACAAAAGCAATACATAATGTCCAACACTTGTTGCAGATTGAAGACCGGAGATTAAAGACCGTCCGACAAACTGTTGTAGAATGAACACAGGACCGGCGATATGTTGCAGACGATGTGTCGGAGACTAGAGAGCGGCGATATGTGTGAGTGTGACTGTGGAGACCGGAGAGTGAGAGTCGGAGATTAGAGAGCGGCGTATGAATATGATACGACTCACTTAATCGTGAATACTCTTTCAGGAATTGGATTTAGGGTTAGATTTACATATTAAATATTAAGTTGGGTTGAATGTTATTTGGGCTTTTAATTTTTTTTGGGCTATTATATTTTTTTGGGTTTTTAATCTATAAAATCTATAATATAAATATATATATTAATTATTAATAAAAATAATTCAAGCGAAACCGAGCGATCGACGAGCGAGTGGAGCTATGTTCATGCTCGGATTGAATTTGAATCGAACCGATCCGATCGGCTCATTTACAAACTGAGCGGGAATCGAACGAGCATTTTTCGAGCGATCGTCGAGCAGTTTGGATAGCCCTAGTAACATCCAAGTAATCGAACTCTTGATGATGAACTAGTGGTCATTCGTCAAGATAGTAGATTGTATCATCTTAAACCTTGATAACTTGTCACGATTCTAATGGAACCTTGTTCCATGAAAACATTTAAACTCCTTAGAGTTTTGTAGTGTCAAGAACAAGTATCATGTGTGCTAGATGATTATTTTCATATGTTTATTTTCAAGATTATTTAAATTCCGAATCTACAATCTTCCGTTAACTCCCCAAACTCACACACATATGTTTCTTTTTGTAGAAGGACTCGGTGTTCCACTCTAAACAACCAACTCTCTCGGGATTATCAAGTAGGAAAGCTTGCAAAACCGTGAGTATACTCGATCCCCTTTTCCTTTTATCACTTTTGGGTGCAACATGTATGTTATACAAATTACACTTCACATGAAACTATTTTAAACTTTATCCATGCTTAACATGAAACTATATGATGCTTGTTAGACTTGTATGTTATTGTAAACTATTTGTGTCGATATATGCTTCATTAACTTTGCTAGCCTACCTTAACAATTATAGCGCTATAGGATTAACGCACAGCCCACGAAACTTGGGGTATTGTTAAGTTAAACATGTTAACCTCCCACTACTCTATTTGGGATAGGCTATTTTAACGTGTTGGATTCTTGGGTTTGAACATATAGTACACCGTTTCGGCATGCTAGTAAACTTGCATATTATGATTCATGTTGGATATGAGACTTTAAACTATTTTATGCTATATTATGATATGTAACAAAACTTGTATACTCGCCAACTCTTGTTGATATATTTTAATACATCTTGCAGGTTGATTGATGAGATGATGTTACAAGATGAAACAATATTTAGGTGGACTAGATACACACCTAGATTAAATTACTATTTTGATGTTATGTTTGTTTTTGAGACAATGTTGTTCTTTTATTTGAATCTTGTATGATAATTAGTTTTGAAATGAAATTTAAATTTAATCTATATTGTAACATAGTGTTATGAAATCTCTTGCAATCTTGTTTTCGTCTCATCCCGATGTTTCCGCCATCGGTTGGGGTGTGACATTAATCAAGGAGTTTTTCAACATATCTTAACTAAACATTCATTAATCATCCAAGATAACCAAATACAATCAAGAATCCAACATCAATGAAACATGTTTGCCATATGATCATCAAGATTTAAACATGAAAAGGACCAAAGTTTCATACACACAAGCTTAACATACTAATGTTTGTTCATAAGACAAGTAAACTAGTGTTTTTCCCTAGGGCTACAATAATACATAATACATCAAATCAATGCTTGAAATGTAACCAACAGCTATGAAAAGAACAAAGATTTAAACCATAAACAAGCAAGGATTTGATGGATTGGATGAAGATAAGCTTCTTTGCAACTTGAAGGCTTGAATCCGAACAAAGTAGGTTGCTTACGGAGCCCAGAAATCGCCCAGAAGATAGGGAAAATATCCAATAATTGATCAGTAGCGTTTGTTCTATTTTATAGAGGGTTTTCAAATCTGCACGGTCGTGCACTTTATGTGCACGCCCGTGCACGAACAATTGTCGGCTGACGTCAGTTGTAGAATGGGTCAGACAAGTGGATGATTGAGCGCCAAAGTCAAACCAAGTGCACAGTCGTGCACTTGATATGCACGGTCATGCATCTCCAGGAAATCAGTCTATTTATTCGAGGATCAGGTAGTGCACGGAGGTGCACAGGGCCGCCCGGTCGTGCATGTCCGAGAAGTCAATTGCACTGCCAGTGCTTTCAGTATCGCGAGTCTGCACGATCGTGAAGATGGAGTGCACGGACGTGCATGATCTGTATCTTCAACAGAATGTGCAGAATTCATCCGAAATGCCCGGAAACTCCTCTATTTCCTCCAACTTTGTATTTGGTACGCCGTTTAAGACCTGAAAATCCAAAAGTATCTGATTAACTACCTAAACATCGAATTTGTAGTCAAAAACCCGTAAAACGGGAGTATAATGGGGGACTAAAACATATATAATTTAGTGTATATCAATAGAGCGTGTGTTGAATCTTGTATAATCGTATGTATGACTAAGAGGGTTTAGGAACACATGACATTAACCTATGCAGGAGTCCTACGTGAACAAGAGCCCTACGCATGTAGTAATGCGCTAGATAGGAATGGCAATGGGCCGGGCTTGGGCCGGGTATTGGTAATCCCAGGCCCGTACCCTATTGTAATTCTTTGTCCCATACCCGGCCCGTTACCCGTCGGGTATTTTTCGGGTAATTACCCGTCGGGTATCGGGTATACCCGTTAATTTCTTAAAAAATACCCTTTGGGACAAATGTGCAATTTTTACTTTGATGTTTATATAATTTACTATTTTAATGACTATAACAAATGAAAATATGATTAACAATTTATATATAATATTCAGGCCACATATACTAAACTATATTAAAATGATTACTTAATTAAGTAATTGTATCAAAACCACCTAATTGCATAAAACATCCACATAATAAAGGGTGATAGCTTCCATATCCAATATACACGCTTAAAAATAAGTTATATGTTCACTAAACAATTGCCATATACATATCCACATATGACTATAGAGAAGGTAATATGTACATGTACTAAGTTTATATATATGGAAATCTATAATATGATACTTTCGGGTATTATTCGGGTAAATGGGCCGGGTATCGGGCGGGTATCACTAAATCCCATACCCGTACCCATACCCGAATTTTTTCTATTTTTAAGCCCGTACCCGGCCCATACCCATTAGGCTTCGGGTATACCCGGCCCGTATGTTTCGGGTATACCCATCGGGCTTGGGCTTTTTTGCCATCCCTAGCGCTAGAGCATGTCCTATATATAGTAGTGTCATGCATAAGACCTCGTAAGTTTGGTAGTTTCGGATTGACACGAGATCGAACGGTGTGTTCTCTCATATGGCTTAAATGATGTATGCTCTTTCGGTATGAATTGGAAGCTAATAAAATTTGGGTTGACTAAAGGTTATGTTGTCGAATTTCTACCGAATTAGTTTATCTCTATCCAAGCTTCTGTCTAAACATCGTTCCGGGTCCTTACAGTGGTATCAGAGAATCACCCACGCTCATGATTTATGTGTTTTAGACGTAAAAGTAAAAATTGAAGATCAATTCATGGTCATAAAGTCAAATGGAAGATATTATTGCATTTAGAATTGATTTTCGCACTTGTCTGTGGTGGTTGCATCATCAAATTCAAAGAAATTAAGATTTTGAATCGAAAAATTGCAAACAGTTTTGTAGAGCGCACAAGTCCTATGTGCGCACCACGTGGAGCGAAGGAGTCGTAAGCGCGCAGGAGAACAAACGTCGAAGTCATACGCGCGCATGAGTGATACTCTCAAGAAAAAGCCATGCACGCACAGGAGTAAAAAAAGGCATTTTTTTGTTCATGGTGACGAGATGAGTGTCGTGAAAAAATTTGGTGTTAGAATATTTTTTCAATATTTTAACGTTAAATATGGGTTATTCGAGGACACGTAAGAGTATTCACATTAAGTTTTAGATAATGAAATCATAGAGTGTTGATAGATAGTGGAGTTGTCACGGAGTCCAGTTCATGATGTTTATTAATTGGTGAAGTAACTATTAGTGGGCCATAATGTAAAATTCCGCAATTGATGGCAAACTAATTGTTGTGGAACAAAAAGTCAAATATTCTACAAAGTTTAGTTTTTAGAGAGATTAGAGATCAGAATTTGCCAAGATTGAGGGGGAAATTCTTGGAAATTCATTGAAGATTTTACAGAGGTCAGAATTTGCCAAAAAATGAGGGGGAATAAAAATTTCACGCTATATATTGAAATTTCGAGCATTTTTGGAAATTCACATGAAAAGTGACAAAGAAGATATGCAACTGTATTCGGCTGATTCTGGCTCAAATTGTTTGGTAATGCATAGTATCTATATTCTTTAGTTCGGAAACAAAAATTAAGTCTTAGTCTTCGTCAAGCTGGTTTGAAGAGAATATCACGCAGTCTTTATTGAAAGTCGTTTTTTAGAGGAGCTTTCAATTTACTAGTATATTGGTAAAACAATGAACGGGATTGATCGTGACAGCTCTGTCTAGAAAAGACTACATATTGGATTTTTGACAGATGAGTTATTTTCGGAACTAACCGTCAGGGATAATGATGTTTGAAGATTACATTGCTACCAGGACTAATGGAGAAGACTACATAATTGATCTTTAAAGAAGGTTTACTTGAAGATCATATTGTGTTGCCAAATAATTTTTGATCCGTTGATGATTTGTTGATTATGGAGATTACCGTTTACAATGATTATGGAAAACGGGACGTCAGGTTTTCATGGGTATTTTCTTATTTGAAGATGACCAGTATGGTATTCAAAGTTTTATCAATTGTCGGTTGGGTTTTTAAGGATCAGAGGATCGAGCAAGGAGTGTGTTAAAACCGAACTAGGATGTGGTTAACATCGAAATGGAGAAGTTGCATCGATTAAATTCAAATTTGTTAATGTTCATGAAGATTACATTTTAGCAAATCAGAGGATTGTGTCCGGGACCGTGCAGATAAAGACGTGAAGCATCAATTTAGGGGGAATATATTGATTTAATTGCAAACCCGAGTCATAATCAATGGGGAATTTGACAACATCAACAAACACTTGATTGAAGTTGTAGAATACTCAAACAAGACTCTCATATTTGAAGATCAAGATTCGTCAGGGGGAATATGTTAGTGCATTTTATGTATTTGCAAGTGTGCAAATAGACTAGATAGAGCGTGTGTTGAATATTGTATAATTGTATGTATGATTAAGAAAGTTTAGGAGCGCATGAGATGAAACTGCATCGAAGTCCTACGTGAGCAGGAGTCCTACGTACATAGTGATGCACAGGAGGATGTACTATATGTAGTATTGTCATGTGTAATACCTCATAAGCTTGGTAGCTTCGGATTGACAGGAGATTGACCTGCGTGTTCTCTCCTAGGACTTAAATTATGCATGCTCTTTCGATATGAATTAGAAGCACATAAAATCAGGTTAACTAAAGGTTATGCTACCGAAATTTCTACCGAATTAGTTTATCTCTATCCAACCTTCCGTCTAAACACTGTTACGAGTCCTTGCATCTATTTTCAAGATTTTTCCCAAAAACAACTATTTTAATTTTAGAGTAAAATTTAGGGTAGTTGATCACTTACTCCATTTGTAGACCTCATTCATATCATGATGCCATTTTTCTCAAATTGTATGGTTTTAAGAAGTTTTACCTAATCCTACCCTAAGGGTCTGTTTGGTATGGGGTATTAAAATGGTGGGATTGGAATGGACGAGGTAATGGAATGGATGGGGTAATGGAATGGATGAGGAAATGGAATTGATCATTACCATTCCATGTCTTGTTTGGTTGCCATGTAAGAATGGAATGAATCATTACCTTTTGTTGTTTGGTAGGTATCAAAGGACATGTAAGAATGGAATTAATCATTACCCACACGTCCACCTAATACCCAATCCTTTCGGACATACTTGAAACAATTATCACGATCCCACGAATGTCATATGTTTCTTGCGTACTGGCCAGGTATGCAATCCATATACTAGTTTCGCGCCTTAATGTAATCATCGCCTTATGTCCGAAGAATTAGGTTTCGGCACATGTAACATTTCAAAACTTCATTACTATTCCATCATTATCCTTCCTTTAATAGGTTTTACCGTTACATATACCCACATATGAATTTACGTACCTGGGTTCAAATTTGTCTTATTCCACGCCTTGGTGTCGGTCCTAGACCGCATTCGCGGATTATCCTCTCCAAATAATCATGGTTACCTTACACACAACATATTGTTAGTTTTCTTTATATGCATATTCGAGTACATAGTTACATTCGCTTCTACCTTTAGATCTTGATTGAGTCTTGGATTGTACGAGTTCCTTGTCACAAGAGCACACGGATTTGAGTTCAGGTATTTACCTTCTCATACTTGATTTCACTCTAACCAGGGCTCTGATACCAACTTGTAACACCCTAAACACGTAATATCTTAAAAACGACGCAGCGGAAATACGAGCTTAAAAATTTATTTTCTTGACAATCATACAACTTATTAATAAGCCATTCGAATCAATTTAATCGAAATATTTTACATTATTCATACCTAATCAAGAAAATTATATTACAAATGGTTTCCAACATGTGATCACATCCCCGTGCAATCCTTGATCTTAACTCGACCCTCGATCACTAGTCCGTCATGAATATCCAACTAACCTGCGGTCACCCAACACGTTAATAATTGGTGACATCATATACATTAGTATAAAGACATAAAAATATACATAACCACTTAGCAATCTATCATTTAATACAACTCCGATATAAGATTCTTTTGAGTTCATTCTTTACACTAAGCATCCAATCTCTGTAAGCCCAATACTTACATATCTGCATTCCTGTTCCATTATCAAGGCACACCATTAGTAATGTGACTATTCAAACATGTTAGAGCCATATATATAAGCATATATACAAGATCCTTTCTTTCATGCACAATAAATCCTACTTCATGGATAAGTACCTACACACGTATGTTCATACACATTTCATACCTACATACATACATGCATACATACTTACGTACATACATACATACTTACACATATACGTACATACATGCTTACATACATGCTTACATACATACTTACATACATACAAGCTTTATTCCTTTATGTACATTCAATCCCATTTAATACATACGTACATACTTTCATATATGTATACTCATACATCTATTTACATGCACCCGAAAACATACATGCAAACATAAACATGTCTATACGTACATGCTAACATACTTACATACTTACATATAGTTATATAATGCATATAACGTAGTTAGATAGCCTTCACACAAGTTTGGAGTTGAAGAATGCGAAAAAATATGAAAGAACCAGCGATTGGCGCAAGAAGAAACCAATATGGCGCAACCTTGTGCCAGTTCTGGCGCAATACAGAAGACATCAGTCAGGGGCACAACCTTGCGCCTGGTTCAGACCTGCAACTTTCAGCTTGACGAATTTTTACAATTTTGGTCATAACTTTCTCATTTCTTGTCCGTTTTACGATCCGTTTCTTCCCACATGATCGTAATTTGGTCCTCTATCATATGGACTCAAAATCTAACATCCGAACTAAGGAAGTTCTTAACTTATATGCTTTCGGCTTAATATGCATTTACGAATTATTCGACCCGTTCATGTTTTTATCAAACAACTCATATGTTTATACTCAAAACTCACATGAATGTTATAACTATAACACTTTTACATTATCTAGAGTTCCGTATAATGAGTTTATGAACCCGATTCCCGGTATACGTTAAACTTATTCATTTCAATAAATTTTACGTAATTGAACTTTATTAGCACAATTTCCTTACATGAAATTGTTCCCATTGATCATGTCTCAAACCAAGTCCTTTGCCCATTAACCCGCGTCCCCGTCTCTCGGTTAGCGCACTTATGAGAAATTCTGTGACACCTGGGTCACTGCGACCATCAAACAAATACCAAACCAATGAAATATTGTATTTCATACTTGGGATTTGTAAAAATATGTGTATCATTTGCACATATCGATTCTTGTTCGATTTCAAACTCTAAATCGCTTTCTGGAAGGTTATACGCGCACCAATGCGTAAATATAACCAGTTTAATGCAACAAACACTCCGGAATAGTGAAATTGGCTTAACATACCTTAAATAACCTTTACATAACTTAGAAATAAGTTTTGAAGGCTTTGGTATGGCAAAAACAAGTTAATTCGTCTACAGGGACTAAATTTGACAAACTGCGAAAGTATGCCAATCTGAACTGTATCAGACATTCCGGAACATGACCATAAGTTAAACATACCATAAATATCCTTCACATAGCTTAGAAATAGGCTTTGAGGGGTTCGGTGTGCTAAAATAAACTTTTGGGTCATTCAGGGACTAAAAGTGCCAAAAAGTGCACAAGTTTGCACTTTCGCGCATATCTTACGTTCTGAATACATCCGGACATCCAAAAATTTATGTAAGCACTAAAATATTTTATTTTAGTGTTTGGAATAAGAAAAATCCATTCGTTGCGTCATTTGGATCGTTTTTCGCGCTTGTGCGCATTCCGTCGTAATTAAGCAAACATCGCGATCGTACGGCTAAACGAACCAACATCCGGCATATTTTTGAGCATGTTTCATGTCCACAATGTTTAGGCATCATTTTAGGGCCTTAACGATGGCTTAACGGGCCTTAAACATGTCGGAAATAAGCTTAAACACCAACAGGGACCAAAACTGTCAAAATGAAACATGTTTCTGATCTGTGCAGGCCAGGCGGCCCGCGTAAGATCTTGTTGTGTATTACGCGGCCCGCGTCAGTCCCCCTGACCAGATTAAGTGAATTTAACAGCTGTTTGCAGCTGTTTTTCACTCCCAATCCCAATTCCAAGTGTCAATTCCTTATGGTGGTGGGCAAATTGAGGCACCACAACATTCCAAGATGTGTACGGCTTAGATCGTGCCCCCTTTTCCAAGAAACGATCTTAACGGTTACCCGAAAACTATAAATACCCCACCCCACTTCTTGCAAAACCCACTAGAATCTTGATTTGAGAAGCTCTAAGTTGAAACCTTTGTTTCATACCTGAGCTACTTGGATCGAGGTTAGCATTCGGGGACCCTTTGTAAGTGTTCCTTCGTTCTTTTATTGCTTTCCGAGTCCGAAAGTCAAACTATGTTTGACTATCGGCATTAACCAGTTATGGTCAACATGAAGTTCGTTAGAACTTCATAACGTGAGCGTAATAACGATGGTTATAGTCCTTAGTGGCTATACCTACTGATTACCACGTTATCTAGGCTCAGTGACGAGTCATAGTTTCGGCCAAAATACACATTTACGCGTATTTTGTAACCAAACTACTCAAGGATATCAAAACCGTTTGTTTTGATATCAAAACATATTTTCTAAACATGTTCTAGCATGTTTAGCTCGTCACTCTTTAGTTTAGTGCTTGTGTAGTGTCGTAAGTCAAGCGGACTAAACACCCGATTAGACTTTCGAGCACGACCCGTTTGGTCGATCTTATGATCCGACCAAACATGTTTAGTGTCATAGGGAATAACCTTCCGAGGTTATACCTTATGGTCGCCTAGTTTAGGTAGTTGTATGATAAGTAGTTTATGTGCCTTAGGTAAATTACCAAAATACCCTTTTTTGATGTATAATTGGTAATTAAGCATATGTAACCTAAACTTTTATCATATAACTGATTATGTAACATGATTAAACATGTTTAGGCATATAATACTTGTCATAGGACTAGTTAGACGTCTCTAACGCGCTTTACGCGCACGACGCGTTAAAGTAGCGTAAGCTACCTTAATGGGTCGCGATGGGTCGAAAGCACTTAGGTTTGGTTTCATTGTAGTATGTAGGCTTTGTTAAACCATATTACATGAGTTCCCATACTCATTTGGTCTACAAGCCCTCATTCTATCCGATCTTCCGACTCAGGCCCGGTTTATTTATATAGTTTTAGGCTGCCGATTGATTCCGTGCTCCCTCTAGCTTTGCTTGGTTGTTGTTCAAGACCTCTAAGCATTCTCAGGCGAGTACATTATTCCCCTATTTTACTGTTTTCAATTGTTTTGGGGTGATTCATATGTACTAAATGTTTTCAAGGTTTAACGATGGTATCAAAACGATTTTCGATGTTATAACGATGGTTTCAAAAACGATTAAGACGATTTATACAAAACTAATAACGATTTCTATAGTGTGAACGAACTTGTTGGTTGGGTTACATAACAAATGACATTCATTAGCAATGATCAAGCCGACCAGTATTAGGTTATGGTACCATAGGATCTGACAAATCCCGTTATCTTACTGCACCCGTGGTTATGTGTGGGGGTGGTGGGTAGCGACTGAATCTGTAATTGTTAATTTACCCTTTGGTAAGGGTTTATTAATGCGAGAAACGAGGGACGAGTCACGAAGGTTTGAATGTTATTAGCGAGACGACCATATAAGTAGTTTCACGGCCTAAAACGAATTATACAATTTGGGTAAACGATTGGTTTTCACGCGATGTTTGAACGATTTGGGTAAACGATTGGTTTTTACGCGATGTTTGAACGATTTGGGTAAACGATTGGTTTTCACACGATGTTTTAACGATTTGGGTAAACGATTGGTTTTCACACGGTGTTTTAACGATTTGGGTAAACGATTGGTTTTCACACGATGTTTTAACGATTTGGGTAAACGATTGGTTTTCACGCGATGTATTAACGAGTTAAACGATTTGGTTAAACGATTGGCTTCAAAGCGATATACGATTGGTTTTTGGTTAAGTGTTTAGATAACGGGACGGGTCTAATGTGATGAAAGCATGGTGGATACGCCGCTGGTACTTCCTATATATAAGTGATTTCATCATATTACATACCGTGGCGTTATTTAGTTCACTTGGGTAAACGATTTTCAAACGATGTCACACAAACGAGGTTTTCAATATGATATAAACTATACGAGTTTTTAACGAGATTTATTAATGAGTTTTATTAACGATTTATTTCGAGATGTTTCACAATTTGCTTTACTAAAACAAATGTTTTTGGGTTAAGAGTCATGGCTACGAGGTTTTATAAACTATAACCCTCTTGATTTGAGTTGGTTAATTAAGTTTCAATATTATACTCTTTTCAAAACAAGGTTTTTAATAAAGTATTGCAACATCTAAACTAGCCATGATTTCGACACTCCTACAAAACCTATGTACTCGCCAGCATTTCTTTGCTGACCTCGTTTTCACATATGTTTCAGGTATTGTTGGATGATATCGATTGATAGGATGCATGCTCACATAGGACTGGACGAGGCCTTAGTGACTCAATAACAATGATAGACTATGTTTAAATTGTGTATTTAGATTTCCAGACGATGTAAATATTCAATGTTTAATAAAACGAAACACTTTTTGTATCCATGGTTATGAAACAATGATTCTGTTGCAACGCGCCCCGATGTTTCCGTCGCGCTTTGTTGTTTTACGCGGTCAGGGTGTGACAGAAAAGTTGGTATCAGAGCCAATGGTTATAGGGAATTAGGTTATTAGTAATGCTTTGACCTAGTCTATAACCTTCTTAGGACCCTAACGCGAGGAAATTTGCGTTTAGATTTCTAAAACAAAACTGTCACCTATCCTTAGGTGATAACCACAACAAGAACACAATTTTCGAATCTGCTTTGAAAACTAATCATCTGTTCTAGGATGATTTATTACTAGGTTTTGAACCCTCTGTTGTAAGGTTTTGAACCCTTTTGAGTTTTCAAAATCTCATCAAAGTTTGGGTCTAAATAATGTGAACATGTGCAAACTGGAAGGGTGAATGCCTGTACCCTGAGTTTTCTGTCTAAGGCTAGAGTGTTCGTACAAATCCGCAGTATCAGACCAGTCACTCTTACCTGGGAACTCTTGGGGTGAGTGTTCACTTATAGGCGAGCATGTCTTCAGTGATACGTTATATGACCCGTTTACTTTGATTAATTATCGACTCCCTTGTTTCCTTGTTAGGCAATGCCTCCTCGACGCGATGCTCGAACCGATGCTCGAACTTTTACTATTGAAGAACTCGCAACCCTGGTCTCTCAGCAAGTGGCTGCTGTACTTCCCGGTGTTGTAACCCAAGTCCACGAGATATACAATAACGGCAACAACAACAACAATAATGCACCGTGTAATTTCAAGAACTTCAATTTCGCGAAGCCACTTAAGTTTTCTGGGTCGCAAGGAGCAACTGCGCTCCTACAGTGGTTTGAGAGTATCGAGAGCACATTCAGACATGTGCAGTGTCAGGATGCGCGTAAGGTGGAATTTGCTTCGAGTGTGTTTGAAAAGCGAGCGCTTACTTGGTGGAATGGTGGTATGCGTGATAGGGGTGCCGAAGTGGCTTTGGCACAAACATGGGCGGAGCTTCGGGCTCTCATGATGAAGGAGTTTTGTCCCCGTCACGAGATTCGAGTTTTGGAACGAGAGTTTGACGACTTAAAGCAAGATGGGGCTGAACACCGTGCGTACACGAATCATTTTGAAGAACTCAGTCTATTGTGTCCCACCATGGTTACCCCTCTGGAGAAAGCGATCGATAGATACATCGATGGTTTACCCAATTCTATTCTAGAGATTTTGATCGGTGTTAATCCTACTACCCTTCGTCAAGCAATCGAGTTGTCTGCTACCCTGACTGAGTCTCAAGTCAGGAAGGGTAAACTCACCCGCAAGGGTGATAAAAAGAAGGCGACTGATTCTGGAAAGGACAAGAAAAAGGGTGAAGAAGGTGAGTCATCGAAGAAATCAAGAAAGCGAAAAGGTGCCCAAAACTTTGCTGTTACAGCAAAGACTGCTCAGAACCTGCAGAACCCACCGGCTCAGCCACCTGCAAAGAAGGCATATGTTGGTACCGCACCACATTGTGCCCGTTGCAACGGTCATCACGTTGCACAACAAGATTGCAAGAAATGTACAACGTGTGGTAGACTTGGGCATTTGGCCAATGTTTATCGTCTGGGACAAAATCAGGTTGCTCAGGTTCAAGCTCCGGTTCAAGGGAATGCTGTGAGATTCCCACTGGGTTCATGTTTCAACTGCGGAGAGATTGGTCACTTCCGCCACAACTGTCCGAGACTGGTGAATGCAAATGCTAACGCAAACCCGAATGCGAACGTCAACGTCAATGTGAATCCAGCACGTGGACGAGTGTATAACATCAATGAGGCAATCAACGATGCAGTGATGAACGATTAGTATTTTGTATTTCCTCTGGTTGTTATCTTGAAACATTTAAAGACAATGCGGTTGTTATATAAATAAAAATTTGTGGTTTTTATTTTCTTTAACTAATGCAATTGTATGAATGTTTGATCCAACCTTATGATGTCAACACAAAGACAAACTACTCGTGTGGTTCTGTCATTTTTATGATCACTTGTGACCTCCCCAAGAACCTTAAACGCTTGTTTCTTTTAAATCAAAAGCCCAAAGTTATATACAAAAAGGATATGTTGCTTTTCTAGCACATGTCACCGAGGAGAAAGGCAAGAGCAAGAGTATTCCGGATATTCCGATTGTTCGGGATTATCCAGAGGTGTTTCCTGATGAACTGCCTGGTTTGCCTCCAGTTCGTCAAGTCAAATTTCATTTTGACCTTGTACCCAATGCCAACCCAATTGCGAAAGCACCTTATCGTCTTGCACTGTTCGAGATGCAAGAATTATCAAAACGGCTTTCTGCACGAAGTATGGCCATTACGAGTTTATAGTCATGCCTTTTGGGTTGACAAATGCTCCAGCCATCTACATGGACTTAATAAATAGAGTCTGCAAGCGTTATTTGGATCAGTTCGTCATTGTTGTTATTGATGACATCGTGATCTATTCATGTCCCTAGCCGATCACGATCAACACCTTCGTTGACATTGGAACCCATAAAGAAGGAACAAACTTTTCGCTAAATCCTCCAAGAGGAAATTTTGGCTTAAAGAAGTTCAGTTTTTGGGTCATGTAGTCAACAAGCAGGGTATTCATGTGGATCCATCCAAATTGCTGCAATTAAGGATTTGATTCCTAGTATGCTTTAAATACCCGTGTCCAAAGATAACAAATTTAAAGGTCAAATTAAACAATTATGCGAGTATGCGATTATGCGATTATGTGATATGTGTTTATGTGTTCTCCTCTATGTTTTTGTGTGAACCGATTTTCAAATCCTTATAAGAATCTTTCATATCTTCACATGAGGGATTCATAGTAGGATATTCAAAAGGTACTACCTTAAATCCTTATGGGCTTCTACGTGGTAGTTAAGACCCTTGGGTTATTTAGTACCATTCCATGATTCGATGAGAGACCCTTGAGTGGTCTAGTTAAAGATTGATTCAAGACCTGGTTAAGAATGGCATGTGATGATACAGCTGAAAGGACCCTATGGTGGTCCAATCACACTCATCACAGGTTTGTTCATTTGGTTTTACCCTACACATTATAAAATAGAATGTGTGAACTGTGCAAGGAATTGTCTAATTATGGACGCATACATAATTATGAAATTTAGTGCACAGAAACCCAGTAGGATTTATTATGTGTAAGAACCGATAGTGACAACAATAACAAAATGAGAACGATGTAATGGAGGTACGGTGGACGCACCAATGGCGCTTCATATACTTGTATATAAGTGTCCCTCTTACATTGGAAGCATAATGTTATTAAGGTTACTAGAAGTTCAGAACCCTAACCAATGTTGTTCGATCTTTTCAACTTCATGTTTTCAAGCTCTCACAAGTTTCATCTGATTAAATTTCGGGACGAAATTTCCTAAAGTAGGGGAGACTGTGACACCTGGGTCACTGCGACCATCAAACAAATACCAAACCAATGAAATATTGTATTTCATACTTGGGATTTGTAAAAATATGTGTATCATTTGCACATATCGATTCTTGTTCGATTTCAAACTCTAAATCGCTTTCTGGAAGGTTATACGCGCACCAATGCGTAAATATAACCAGTTTAATGCAACAAACACTCCGGAATAGTGAAATTGGCTTAACATACCTTAAATAACCTTTACATAACTTAGAAATAAGTTTTGAAGGCTTTGGTATGGCAAAAACAAGTTAATTCGTCTACAGGGACTAAATTTGACAAACTGCGAAAGTATGCCAATCTGAACTGTATCAGACATTCCGGAACATGACCATAAGTTAAACATACCATAAATATCCTTCACATAGCTTAGAAATAGGCTTTGAGGGGTTCGGTGTGCTAAAATAAACTTTTGGGTCATTCAGGGACTAAAAGTGCCAAAAAGTGCACAAGTTTGCACTTTCGCGCATATCTTACGTTCTGAATACATCCGGACATCCAAAAATTTATGTAAGCACTAAAATATTTTATTTTAGTGTTTGGCATAAGAAAAATCCATTCGTTGCGTCATTTGGATCGTTTTTCGCGCTTGTGCGCATTCCGTCGTAATTAAGCAAACATCGCGATCGTACGGCTAAACGAACCAACATCCGGCATATTTTTGAGCATGTTTCATGTCCACAATGTTTAGGCATCATTTTAGGGCCTTAACGATGGCTTAACGGGCCTTAAACATGTCGGAAATAAGCTTAAACACCAACAGGGACCAAAACTGTCAAAATGAAACATGTTTCTGATCTGTGCAGGCCAGGCGGCCCGCGTAAGATCTTGTTGTGTATTACGCGGCCCGCGTCAGTCCCCCTGACCAGATTAAGTGAATTTAACAGCTGTTTGCAGCTGTTTTTCACTCCCAATCCCAATTCCAAGTGTCAATTCCTTATGGTGGTGGGCAAATTGAGGCACCACAACATTCCAACATGTGTACGGCTTAGATCGTGCCCCCTTTTCCAAGAAACGATCTTAACGGTTACCCGAAAACTATAAATACCCCACCCCACTTCTTGCAAAACCCACTAGAATCTTGATTTGAGAAGCTCTAAGTTGAAACCTTTGTTTCATACCTGAGCTACTTGGATCGAGGTTAGCATTCGGGGACCCTTTGTAAGTGTTCCTTTGTTCTTTTATTGCTTTTCGAGTCCGAATGTCAAACTATGTTTGACTTTCGGCAATGACCAGTTATGTCAACATGAAGTTCGTTAGAACTTCATAACGTGAGCGTAATCACGATGGTTATAGTCCTTAGTGGCTATACCTACTGATTACCACGTTATCTAGGCTCAGTGACGAGTCGTAGTTTCGGCCAAAATACGCATTTACGCGTATTTTGTAACCAAACTACTCTAGGATATCAAAACCGTTTGTTTTGATATCAGAACATATTTTCTAAACATGTTCTAGCATGTTTAGCTCGTCACTCTTTAGTTTAGTGCTTGTGTAGTGTCGTAAGTTAAGCGGACTAAACACCCGATTAGACTTTCGAGCACGACCCGTTTGGTCGATCTTATGATCCGACCAAACATGTTTAGTGTCATAGGGAATAACCTTCCGAGGTTATACCTTATGGTCGCCTAGTTTAGGTAGTTGTATGATAAGTAGTTTATGTGCCTTAGGTAAATTACCAAAATACCCATTTTATGTATAATTGGTAATTAAGCATATGTAACCTAAACTTTTGTCATATAACTGATTATGTAACATGATTAAACACGTTTAGGTATATAATACTTGTCATAGGACTAGTTAGACGTCTCCAACGCGCTTTGCGCGCACGACGCGTTAAAGTAGCGTAAGCTACCTTAATGGGTCGCGATGGGTCGAAAGCACTTAGGTTTGGTTTCATTGTAGTATGGAGGCTTTGTTAAACCATATTACATGAGTTCCCATACTCATTTGGTCTACAAGCCCTCATTTTATCCGATCTTCCGACGCAGGCCCGGTTTATTTATATAGTTTTAGGCTGCCGATTGATTCCGTGCTCCCTCTAGCTTTGCTTGGTTGTTGTTCAAGACCTCTAAGCATTCTCAGGCGAGTACATTATTCCCCTATTTTACTGTTTTCAATTGTTTTGGGGTGATTCATATGTACTAAATGTTTTCAAGGTTTAACGATGGTATCAAAACGATTTTCGATGTTATAACGATGGTTTCAAAAACGATTAAGACGATTTATACAAAACTAATAACGATTTCTATAGTGTGAACGAACTTGTTGGTTGGGTTACATAACAAATGACATTCATTAGCAATGATCAAGCCGACCAGTATTAGGTTATGGTACCATAGGATCTGACAAATCCCGTTATCTTACTGCACCCGTGGTTATGTGTGGGGGTGGTGGGTAGCGACTGAATCTGTAATTGTTAATTTACCCTTTGGTAAGGGTTTATTAATGCGAGAAACGAGGGACGAGTCACGAAGGTTTGAATGTTATTAGCGAGACGACCATATAAGTAGTTTCACGACCTAAAACGAATTATACGATTTGGGTAAACGATTGGTTTTCACGCGATGTTTGAACGATTTGGGTAAACGATTGGTTTTCACACGATGTTTTAACGATTTGGGTAAACGATTGGTTTTCACACGGTGTTTTAACGATTTGGATAAACGATTGGTTTTCACACGATGTTTTAACGATTTGGGTAAACGATTGGTTTTCACGCGATGTATTAACGAGTTAAACGATTTGGTTAAACGATTGGCTTCAAAGCGATATACGATTGGTTTTTGGTTAAGTGTTTAGATAACGGGACGGGTGTAATGTGATGAAAGCATGGTGGATACGCCGCTGGTACTTCCTATATATAAGTGATTTCATCATATTACATACCGTGGCGTTATTTAGTTCACTTGGGTAAACGATTTTCAAGCGATGTCACACAAACGAGGTTTTCGATATGATATAAACTATACGAGTTTTTAACGAGATTTATTAACGAGTTTTATTAACGATTTATTTCGAGATGTTTCACAATTTGCTTTACTAAAACAAATGTTTTTGGGTTAAGAGTCATGGCTACGAGGTTTTATAAACTATAACCCGCTTGATTTGAGTTGGTTAATTAAGTTGCAATATTATACTCTTTTCAAAACAAGGTTTTTAATAAAGTATTGCAACATCTAAACTAGCCATGATTTCGACACTCCTAAAAAACCTATGTACTCGCCAGCATTTCTTTGCTGACCTCGTTTTCACATATGTTTCAGGTATTGTTGGATGATATCGATTGATAGGATGCATGCTCACATAGGACTGGACGAGGCCTTAGTGACTCAATAACAATGATAGACTATGTTTAAATTGTGTATTTAGATTTCCAGACGATGTAAATATTCAATGTTTAATAAAACGAAACACTTTTTGTATCCATGGTTATGAAACAATGATTCTGTTGCAACGCGCCCCGATGTTTCCGCCGCGCTTTGTTGTTTTACGCGGTCGGGGGGGGGGGTGTGACAAATTCTACCTGTTACCCAGATTATAATACCATCGTCTATACTTATACAACCTTTCCGTAATGAAATAAATTCTTATTTTGACCCGTTGGTCTACATAGCGAACACCTTCACTTCTATATATCCAAATCTTTCTAGACTCCTATTTCATACTTAAATAACTAACACCCAACCTTACTTTAATACACTAAGAAGTGATTCCGGAAAATCACTCGCTTAATACTATTACTTGATATCATCATCAAACTCACGTTTCGACATAACTACTAACAATTACCATGCAAACCATCTCTTTACTACTAAGAAGGGAGTCCGCGAATTTACTTACCTTGAGTGCCCGTTTCGTACATGCTTCCTCATATCCCTTCTGTTTACCTTCCTTGCTTTCCCCCACATTGGCACGATCCTATACTTATCATGTCATCATGATTACCACATCATTAGTATACGCACATTCTAATATTGTATTCATTTCACATTCATATCCTACATTGAACTTTACTCGTCAAATTCCAACAACACAATGTGTAAGCTAATAATAGCATCTTTTCGTTCCACGTAATTCTTCATGTCATCACATATAGCACATATTGATATAGCATGTACTTAATGATTTCTCTAACATAACATTTGTGACAAAAGCCTTATTACGCTATTTATGCACAATTGACTTTTAGAAAGTCAACTGTCTATCTTATGAATTATCAATCCAATCTCATACGTCCACATCATTGTAGTCGATTATACTTCGGATATTATATACATTCCCTACTCACATAGTAAAACACACATTCAGCCACAAGATCATATATGCATACAACATAAACAATTCCTTCCATGCTAGTCGTCTCATAATTCCACAACTAACAACATCATTCAAGATTAATTAGTTTAACAACATCCTTGAACCCGACATTAATCTTACTGGAAATCCACATACCATACAACAACAACACTTTCACCCCTTGATCCTTACCACAAAATCAACCAAACGCATAAGGTGTACAATATCTTCAAGCATAGATTACAAGCTCCTAGTGCACGTTTCTACCACATTATACTAAAACTTCAATTTCCACATGAACTCCATCTAAAACACAATTCACATATTAGTTGATTAACAATTACATCATAATTACTTTCTATACATGTTTACCCACAACTTGCATACAATTCCACATATTTGTTCTCTTAAGCATTTCATCGAACACTTGGCGGGTTTCGCATTAATAGAGCATATTGTACAAATATTTCAGGCATGTTTCTTCCCAATTTCATCTCATAAACCATCTTATTCAAACAAGATCGCGTTGTTAACAATTCTACCTCATATTTACTATCAAAACCTAATTCTTAACATATAGTGCATCAACATAATCATGATATCAATCATTCACTTGTTCATCACCATCACTCTCATGATAGCATTAACAATTACTCATTGCAAATGACTAAAATTAAACAATAATTCAGCTTTAACATGATAGCATTAACAATTACTCATTGCAATTTCAACCCAATTTATGGATTTATCATAACCCATGTCATCAAACGTTATCAAAACATAAAAATTCAACTTATTTGGTGTGAAGAATACTTGATTGATCATAATCTTAGTTCATGCATTAGTTTTGAGCCATATTCCCTTCTCAATTTGAAGATTTTCATGAACTAGGGTTTTGGCCCCCTTCTCCTTCTTCTCCTGGTCGTAATATCGACACACACACACACACACTAAATGTGTGTTTGTTGGGTTTTTATTTTTATTTAAATACAAGTTTCCCCTTTTTGGCAACCTTGGCCCTTCTAGTTTATTACTTAATCACAATTGTTACCCAATTCATTCCCTTACTTATTTTTGTTAGGCATTTAACCAAGTATAATAACTCAGTTATTGTATTTCATTAAATTAAACATGGTAACATACTAGCGAATTCAATAATTCGAGTTTTGGGGTGTTACAAATATCCGATATCCGAATCCGAAATATCCGAAAATTCGGATATCCTGATTTTAATTTTTTTCGGATATCCGAAATATCCGAAAACTCATATTCGGATATCCTAAACTATCCGAAATATCCGGTTTCGGATATGAGAAAATAATAAAAAAATAAAAAGTTGGATTTTCAGATATCCGATTCACTATCCGATCGGATATCCGAATTTTCGATACGGATTCGGATAGTAATATCTGGTATCCGAAAATTTTGGATATCCGAATTTTCAGATATCCGGTTTTGAACACCCATAGTGACGATGGATGCGGTGGCAGCGGTGGTGCCGTCGGTGGGTGGCGGTGGTGGTGGTGATCGGAGCCGGCGACGACAATGGTAGCGGTGGTGGTGACGACGGGGGGTGGCGGCAGAGGTGGATGACGGCGACGGGTGGTGGGTGGTGTTTGGTGGTGGCAACTGTGGTGGGTTGTGATGTTGTTAATGAAGGGTGAAAAGGGAACGAAATGGGAAAAAACAAGGGGGGACAGATTGAATGATTCTAAGGGAATGAAATGCCTATTGGAATGGGCAATTCCATTTCATCAACTAACCAAACACTCTTTTCTTCATTCACTCACAATAGTCTATTCTATTACACCCATCATTCCTACATACCAAACGCTATCTAAGAAATATGTAAATTACTATATATTAATATTACAATTGAAATTAATAGTGATTTTAATATTATAATAATATATAGTTTTTTTATACTTTTATTATTTTAATATTATAATACTTTTGTTATTTTAATATTATAATAATAGTTATTATTCCATATATAAATTAGCAAGTTTTTTGTGCATCATGTGTGCCCTATGCTTAGGGACTTTTTCAAAAAAAAAAAAAAAAAAAAAAAAAAACGTGATTTTTCACTTTCAACCTTAAAGTTTTTTCTTTTACATTTTAACCCATTTAAAATTTTTACTTTTAACTCAAACTTTTTCATCTTTTGTAATTTAACACAACACTTTATTATTTACAACTTTGGTCCCCCATACTTTTTATCTTTCGCAAGTTTTTCGTTTTATGTTTCGTATAAATTTTGCGAGTTAAGTTAACTTTGGTTCCCCCCCATATTTGACAGACCCGTCACAACGCATCCATTTTTTTCCTTTTGAAAACTTCCCCGCAACGGGCAGGTCCTAGATCGACTAAGTTATTATTTTGTACGTTTTACGTTTCTGGTTAATTTCTTCGCATTAAGACAATATAACGGTGTGCGTGGTTCAACAATTTTAGTCTCCTTTTCGTTCAGTATAATTTTTACCATTTTATCTATTTTATTTTTACGATGTTGAGAGTCGATGTCATTGTGGCATTGGTGCTACTTGGCACGGTTTTACGAACGTTTTTAACCTATTAAATTTTTTACTAATATTTTGTTTCGATTTACCCCTAAACTTCCTTTACTTAAAAACTATTTTTTACGTGCATGTTTTATGTACGGGTATGGATAAATATAATTTGTTCTACATTCCGATGTAAACTTTTTTTATAGACGAGTCAGGTCAAATATAATACGTTTTTGTTTAAAGAAACCATTTTTACGTGCATATTTTTATGTACGTTTTGGTATAAATTCAAGTTGTTCTACGTTTCGACGTAAACTTTTTTGGGAAATGATTCAGATCAAATATAATATGTTTTCGTGTTTATTTTATTATGTTTCGTAAATTTTTTTCGAACCGAGTAGAGTCAAATTATGGTTTCTTTTTCTCCCATTTTTCCGAAAGCTCTAATTAATCACTTTCGATTACATGTGCATATTTTCCTTCATACCCGTCACGTTTTCTATGTATGAGTTGGGTCACATATAATACGTTATGATTGTTCGATATGAATTTCATTTACTTTACTTTTGATCCAATTACAATGCTTATACAGGTTACACTAAGTTCATCTGGATACGTTGAAATGTGTGTTTTCATATGGTTAATGTATCATATAACGTTTGGACTAATCCATTCAATGTTTACGATGTATCTGTGCCGCAACGCGAACGGGTCTTAACCCTAGTTGGGTTGATGGATATGCAACACCAAAACATAATACTACTCGTAAAAATAGTACATCACCAACCATCTATACATTAAAAAGAAATCTAACTTATTATGACATGTTATTATAAATGATATCTCAAATATATAAAATAACACCAACACACATTAATACTTAATGAATAAACATATATGTTATAAACTATATAAAAAAGCAACATATATATGCATATGCAAGTTGTACCATATGTTGTGGGAGTTTTTTAAAAAAAAATTGGATTTTTTCCTTTCTAACCCTAAAGTTTAAATCTTGGGCAAATTAAGCTTAAAGTTTCATTCTTTGTAATTTGAAACCCTTAGTTTGATTTTTCATTTATAATTCAAAAGTTTATATCTTTTGCAATTTAATCACTTTGATTTTTTTTTTTACTTTTAACTCAAAGTTTTACATCATTTGCAATTTAACCATAACATTTTTTAACATTCAACATTGGTCTCTTATACTTTTCATCTTTCGCAAGTTTTTCGTTTAACGTTTCGTTCTAAATTTTCCGAGTTAACACGCCGCAACGTGCGTGTGCGGTTTCAACGTTTTTTCATCTATTTTTTCCCGTTTGACAGGCCTTTCGCAACGCATCTATTTTCCCCGTTTGATAAGTCTGTCGCAACGCGCGAGTCAGAGATCAACTTAGTTATTCTTTTTATGTTTTACACACAGGTTCACGGTCATGTAAGAAATATTTGACTTTTATCTAATTTGATATATAACAAATGAATCCCTGCCGCATTGCGGCGGGTGGTAATTCTAATTATTCCATATATAAATTATCAACTTCCTTGTGCATCATCACTTGTACTCTATGCTTGGGGAATTTTTCAAAAAAAAAAAAACTTGATTTTCCACTTTCAACCTTAAAGTTTTATCTTTTACATTTTGATCCATTCCTTAATTTTCCACTTTCAACCTAAAAGTTTTATCTTTTACATTTTAACACATTTGAAATTTTCACTTTTGACTCAAACTTTTTCATCTTTTGTAATTTACCACAACACTTTATTATTTACAACTTTGGTCCTCCATACTTTTTATCTTTCGCAAGTTTTTCGTTTTACGTTTCGCTCTAAATTTTGCGAGTTAACTTGTCGTAGCGTGCATGTGAGGTTCAACGTTTTTGCTCTATTTCTCCATATTTGACAGACCCGTCGCAACGCGTCCATTTTTTCCCTTTTGAAAACTTTGCCGCAACGGGCGGGTCTTAGATCGACTAAGTTATTATTTTCTACGTTTTACGTTTCTGGTTAATTTCTTCGCATTAACACACTGTAACGGGTGTGCGTGGTTCAACGATTTTTGTCTCTTTTTCGTTCAGTGTAATTTTTACCATTTTATCTATTTTATTTTTACGATGTTGAGAGTCGATGTCGTTGTCGCATTGGAGCTACTTGGCATGGTTTTACGAACGTTTATAACCTATTAAATTTTTTACTAATATTTTGTTTCGGTTTACCCCTATACTTCCTTTACTTAAAAACTATTTTTTAATTGCATATTTTATGTACGAGTATGTATGAATATGATTTCTTCTGCATTCCGACGTAAACTTTTTTTATAGACGAGTCAGGTCAAATATAATACGTCTTCGTTTAAAGAAACCATTTTTACGTGCATATTTTTATGTATGATTCGTATAAATTCAAGTTATTGTTTGATATGAATTCCATTTACTTTACGTTTGATCCAATGACAATGTTTATACAAGTTACACTGAGTTTAACTGGATTCGTCGAAATGTGTGTTTTCATATGGTTAATGCATCATACAATGTTTGGACTAATCCATTCAATGTTTACGATGTACCCGCGCCGCAACGCGGGCGGGTCTTAACCCTAGTTTATTTAATATAACAAATAAGTTAATATAAAATTGGTTAGTATAAACAAATAAATAAACACCGCATGCAAATGCCGATAATTGCGGCATTTTATATCTTGAATATGGAGAAAATTCCAAGATGGAATCAACCACTTCTCATTTTCGAGTGGAAAACTAAGGCTATGGGTGTGGTTTGGTTAGTCCCTTTGGGGACTACCCGCTACGTAGGCGTCAGCTCATCATAGGTAGAGGACCAGCCCCTTAGGGACTACTTAAGGGTGTGGAGGGGAAGCAGTGACTACCCAAGAGTTATACCTTGTGCTCATTCCACTAATACAATGCAAGGAGAGAGAGAGAACAAACTTGAGAGGCCCACCAAAATTAAAGCAGCCAATCACCAAGCTCGTACCTAACGTCCGCAGGCTGTCGTAAGAGCCGCGATGACCCGAAGGGGGACGGTGTGCGACGATGCCGACGACCCGAGACGGGGATGAGACGACCCCCATACCCGATGGTCTAATTAACACATTTATCCCTCATTGACTATTGTTACATTAAATGACTAAAAATGATACAACGTTAAGCTCCGTTAACTATATAAAAATCTTTGGTTTAAAGTATACTAGAAGTAGCAATTGTCGTTTTGCATATGAAATTTGCGTTTCCAAAAGAAGTAATAACTGTCGTTTGTTAAATTACTAGTATTTTTGTCTGCCGCGTTGCGGCGGCGTCGAAACCTAAAGTAACTCGAATTTGTACAGACGAATATTTAACCCAACTCGTTTCCAAACAAAACTTATGTCAAAACGTAGACCGGCTGAAAATATACATAGCACAAACGCAAAAACATATTATATTCCACCTGATACGTTACTTAGAAAAAATTACATTAAAATGTAAACCAAGTTAGATTTATACCGAAACATATTTAAATAAAACACGTAATAAAATAGTATTTTTTAAGTTAAAAATGGTATTGTGCGTTACGGTAGCGTTGAACGTAAAGTAACTCGAAGTCTCGAACTAATATATCGCATAGTGAAAACGTATTATATATGACAAAACGTACACTAACTGAAAACATACACAAAAATAAGCACGAAAACGTATTAACAAAACGTAGACCAACAAAAAAAAATAAGTATAAACGTAACGTATATATGATTTTTGTGTGACACATGATACACCCCAAAACGTTTATTGTAAAAAGGGGAAAGAGATCTACTCACTATTTGTGTAGTTTGATCTGCGAGTAATAACGCATAATGAATAAATCCAAAAGATAAAAATTACCCTAAAATATAAAATAACAAAAATTCTAAATAAACGGACGAAAAAAACAAATCTATGAAATCGAGTTCTCCTATTTAGGGACTTTTGGATAATTAAAATATATAAATAAATTCCAACATACCTAAAAAATCTATATTTGAAGAAATGAATAAATAAACACCATTTATTAAGATAATAACAATTTATTATCTTATTATATCTTGTAAATGTTGGATTTGGATAAATTAGTGATAATTTATCTAATAAATCTACAAAATCAAGAATTTATAATTATTTTGTATTTTTATTTAAACTAATTAAATTTGTAAAAGTCTTAATTTGCTTTATGATTTAATCAATCTTTTTATTACAAAATAAATCATCATGAAATTTGTTATAAAAATCCCATGTCCTGTATATTTCTTAGAAAAATAAAAAATAATATTTGTGAAATTTTATTTTGATAAGTTTGTTTTTCTATTTAATTTTATATATGATATAACATGAATAAAATTCATAATAAACCCATATGATGTCCAAAAATTCCCAAAAACTACACAAACTAATCTAAAATGATAATGAATAGTAACATAGTTTCAATTTCTCCAAAACATGAGTTTAAGATCAAAAGCCTCAATTTCTAAAGTATAAGAACCCTAAAATAATAAGAAACTAAATTCGGATTCGTATGATAGAAGAGTTTTGTATAGCATGAAAAACGAAGCACAATGGGCTCAAGAATCACCCGATTTGGCCTCAGATTGAAGGAGAAATCAAGGAGAGAAGATACGAGCCCTAATTTTGTTCTTTCTTGAATCCGTAAATTAGAGTGTCTGATTACAGAATTTGAGAGTGGCAATTGTGTGTAATGTTGAGAGATGTTGTTTGAGACCGAAATGACATGTTATGACTAACAATTTCGTCTAAAACCGATTTGGTTCTAAGGGTGTTAATAGTTATATTAATAGAGCCTTTAATTTGATTAATTAGAGGTATAATGTTCAGCTAAATGATGGGGCATACCCTTTTCCACGAAACCGAACCATTTTGGATTGAAAAGAAGTCAAAACTCACGTACAATAGGTTTTGGAATCGGGTTGGGTCACGAGTTTGTTGGTTTGGGAAGATGATGCAGGTGGATGTCGTTTTGGGTTGGGTGATGTCGTTTGGGGTGGTGTCGTTTGGATGTGGAGTGTGTCGTTTTGGTGTGATCTCGTTTGAGGGTGTGGGTGTCGTTTGGAAGCGTAAATTCGTTTGAAAGTGAAGTGTCGTTTAGAACCCAAAGTCGTTTGAAAGGTATTGTCATTTGGAACCAATGTCGTTTAATGCTAAAACCTAACTTTGTTATATTATTCTTGTTTTGACCGTTGGCATGGCCGGCCCGTAGGGAGTGCGGGGTGGGCGACGACACAAGACCCAACCCTCCGAGGGCCCAAATCCTTTTAATTTTGTATAGAATTTACGCTTTATAAGATATAATATATATGCACTGAATCGAGAAATAACATAAATAAACCCTTGTACTAGTGGTTATTGTCTTGCTTAAACAACAAGAAGACACAAGTTCCAATCCTGGAGTCTCCAAATTCTTTATTTTATCTTATTTTTTGGTTTTTTTGTTAGTGACAATGTTTGCCATGGAGCTTTTAAAAGCTTTTAGGAGCTTCTAGCTTTAAGCTTTTAAGAAAAATCTCCTACTCAATAAAAAGTCTTGTTTGGTTGAAGGAGTTTGAAACTTTTAGGTTAGGAGCTTGAAACTTTTGGTTAAATGCTCATACTACACTACTACAAAAACAGGCATCAGCTACGGAGTTTTGCTACGGAAAAAAGTGGTGGCAGATTTTGCTACGACTTAGCTACGGATTAGCTACGAACACATTTTGCTACGAATTAGCTACCGGTTAGCTACGAACTTCCGTCGCAAATGAATTTTGTAGCAAAACTCGTAGCAAATCCGTAGCAAAAGTGACAAAATTAATATAAATCAAATAACGTAGCAAAACCGGTAGCAAAATCCGTAGCAAATCCGTGGGCAATTTTGCTATGGAAAAATGGTGGTAAATTTTGCTACGAGTTTGCTACGGATTAGCTACAAGCATATTTTGCTACGAATTAGCTACGAAATTCCGTCGCAAATGCATTCCGTAGCAAAACTCATAGCAAATCCGTAGAAAAATTGATGAAATTAATATTAATCATATTTTGCTACGAATTAGCTACATATTTTGCTACGAATTAGCTACGAAAAAAAATGGTGGCAAATTTGGCTACGGAAAAAAATGGTGGCAAATTTTGCTACGAGTTTGCTACATATTTTGCTACGAATTAGCTACGAAATTCCGTCGCAAATGAATTTCGTAGCAAAACTCATAGCAAATCCGTTGCAAAATTGATGAAATAATTAATAATATATACTATAGCAAAATCATAAAAAATAATTAATAATATATACTATACAAAAATCAAAATCAAAAATATTAATTACTTAAAAATAGTTAAAAAAAAAAGGTCAATTTTACACGGACTGATGTAAACATAAATACATTTAATATAACTATCTCATACAAATAATACGTACCAAATTAAGCATAGGTATGAGCAAATGGTGTTGGGTACCGGAACCGAATATATTTAGTACCGGCTTTTGACGTTTTTGGTACCGGTACGATACCAGGTATCGACTTAACCCACTGCCCCCAGACAAATCCTTTCACATACCCCCAGACTTCCTTTTTGTATCGACTTAACCCACTGCCGTCGCCTGAGGTACCCAAAATAACCCATACTCAAACCCTTCTTAGTTCAACAAAACCCAACATTCAAATGGCATACTTCCCAGTGCCCAAATCGTATGGAACTGGATCCACTACCTCCACTACCTGATAATTTTGAGCTTGAAATTGATCCATTACATGACATGTTTCAAATGTAATTTGTTCACTGCATATTAGACTGTCAAACAAACAATGCTATGTCTGGATTCAATTAAGGTTGTGTTATATTGGTGCTTACTTGCTTTAAACAATACCTTAATCTTATTTGTTTTCCTCACTTAACTAGAAGTGCTATGTTGACCATGCGACGAAAAGCGTAATTTTGGGTGCACACTTAATTACGAGGTTCGACGCATGAAAATCATAGTAAGCCTTGTTGGGTATGGTGGCATATGAGAAAATTATGTGCTCATGTTGATATCTAAATCGTTTATCGTTTGTCAAAACCACTACTTATACAAATTTCAAAATTTATTTTATCAAACGTATTCTTTATCTCATAATCTATTTCACGTGAATCATGTACACGAAAATTCTTAATCATACCATAAAACGTTTTATTGCCCGAATTTCAAAACTTGTGAAATACTACTTATCAACTTAGTCAGATCAATGAACTTCATACTCAACATAATCACTAAAACGCGCTCACATTATATTATCATGCCAGAAACTTTTATTCGAAATCAAACCATTACAAATCTAAATACTTATTAAAAACGAGATAACATACAGGGGTACAACGATAAACACGTATGTAAATACATAAATACGAAAGAGTTGAGACGGAATCTCATACATTCCTTCATACATCGAGACCGCCAAGAATATTAACATTATGCTGACCAATATCAGAACCGGATGAATCATCTTCAAATTTTTTTTTTCTTTCTCTTGAATAACCTTGAGAAGAAGAGGTGTCTGATTTGACCGACAAGTTTACTAATATCTATGAAAAAGAGTCACTTGAACTATTGCAAAATTAGATTTCTTGATTTAAATTATAGGATTGGACAAGTTTCACATCTGGTTCGATAATCGCAAAACCTAGGGTTGCTACACATTTTTATACTTGATTTAGTTGCACTTGATTATCAACAAGTTTAGTGTTATGTGGCTTAGGTGCCGATAGCTATCAACGTCATAAAAAACGAAAAAAAGCACTTCGTTACCAAGAACATGTAAACTCTAATCTATAACAAAGCATAATTGCACATACTAATTTCATAAAGTCTAATTTAACAATTCACTCGTCAATTCATGAATTCAATACAAATGTAAGACAATTGATGTAAGCTTCAAACGTTTAACACAACTAGTCATAAATCAAATACTAAACAAATGTGAGAAACCCTAGAAATCTTACAAAAATCTAGACACGAGTGAAACCATAGAGAATTAGCCGCTCATGGTGAATAGGGCACAGACATCGGATGAGAAGCACGCAAACCGAGACATCTTGATTTGACCTTGAATTTTGAAAGTTAATGATGAAGGGTTAGGGTTTAGATAATGGTTGTGGAATAATGATTGGATGATGATGAATGTGATGGATCGGATGTTGGTACTAAGTTAGAGGATTGATGAAGATGGTGGATGATGATTAGGGATAATGAAGATGGTGATTGGTAGAGAGTGTGTTGTTGTCTTTATCCAAACTAGGTTCCAAGAACAAGTTGTAGATTTCAAAATTCGTAAATCCTTGAAAACCCCCACATTTTTCAGTCAAATAAAATCAACGCCTATTGCTGGGTTATGCACCATGGTCACTAGGAGCATTGGACTCAGCAACAGATGTTTCAACATCTGTTGTTTGGTTTTCTTAAACATTTTCTTGGCTTTTGGCCACCATGTGTGTAAAAGTTTCATTTGAAAGCAAGTTTTTTAATAAAAATCCTACAAAATTTTAAATTAATTAAAAAAACATTAAAAATACAAAACAAGTTTTTTAATAAAAAATAAACACACCAATTAAATTAAAGTTACATAAAAAATTACAAACCAAATTTTAAATAAAAAAAAAACTACTAAAATAAAATAAAAATAAAAAACTACTCCATGTTCAAATATTTACCTTGAAATTTTTCTTGTAATTTACTCTATTATATATATATATATATATATATATATATATATATATATATAAACTATGATAAATTAACAAAATACTATATATTATGTAATGTTCATAATTTATAATTAAAATTATATAAACAACATATACAATTTAACTAACGACAATAATAGATGAGTTGAACTTAAGAATGGAACAATTATTAACGAGCCAAGTTCGAGTTTTAAAAGTAAACTCAAAACAAACCAAACTTGTGCTCAAGTTCTCGTAAATTAAACGAGTAGGGCTCGAATCAACTCAACTCATTTACTCTCTTATCCAGGGTCGGCCCTTAGAATTCGTGTACCCTGTTCGAGCTCGAAAAATGTGCCTTTAGACCATAACGAAATTGGGTATTGAGCTCACTAGAGTCTAAACCTAATGTCAATGTGCTAATAACTAATATAAACCATAAGAATAGTTTTGTAAGTGAAACTATGTTGCTCTTTGTACGGGTATACCCTATTAAAAAATATTTAGCATATACATATCGGGTTTTTTTTCATAAAATAACGTGCCCTGGCCGGTGGTCCTCCCCGCCCACCCCCGGGCCGGCCATGCTCTTATCCTATATGTCTATATTTATCTATGTTTATAAGAAATCAATATAGTTTTTTTTATAACTAAATAGAATGTTTAACCATACAATTAAGTATTTATTATTTTTCATAAACTAGAAACGTTGTTTAAATTATATATATAACTTTTATAAGATAAAATATTATAAACTATTCTCTAAAAATGAAAAGTCAAAATTTTCTAATTCTATCTTGCCGCCCCCAATTTCCCGCTTCTAGTTTCCCCGCCCAATCCCCTCCTCCCTCAAATCCACGTTTCCCATGATCCCATCTGTAGGTTTAAATCTCCCTCAACTCTTACCATACTCATAAAAACCATCACTCTGATTTCACAGCTTTTGCAACTCCCGACTTCAATATATGCAAATGGAGACTTTTGTGGGTAGCCATTGATGTGAGGCCCAGACATTTTTATATCAAAGATAAATTTGCTATCACTGGTGAGTATTTAATTCAAGTTATTGTTTTCATTATTAACAAAACAAGATATAGTAAAAAAGGGGTTTTAACTTGTATTTTAAACACTTTGAAGGGAAAGGATCTGAGAAAGAGAAGTATGATGAGAACATAAAGAAAATCAACCTCAAACTTGTGGCTTTCCTTACCATGTGGTTGTCATCAGAGGACTGCCCCTTCCTTCTTGTGAGCAAAACTCTGGTTCATTCTTTTATACAGTTTTTTGACTCGTTTACCATTTATGGTTCAGTTCATTTATGATTTCTCTTACGAGTGGTTAGTTCAATATAATCATTGCAGTTAAGGAACAATATTTAGTAGTTCCGGAACATCTCGCCGGAATTACGCGTTGCGCCGATTCGGTCAATATCGGTTCGTTATTCTTGTTCCAAGTTGTTTCTTTATAATTATACATCGTTTCCCTGTTAATTTTAACCTTTTACCTTCTGTTTGACTTGATGTTTGGAGAAGATGAATGAACAGTATTTGTGTGTGTTGTTAACTATTATTACTTATACAAAAAAAATATATAATTTTAACCAGACACTTTCAGACCTTTCTTGTTTATTTATTTTTAACATTTTCCCATTTCAATAATTTTTATAACTTTATTAACTATTATTACTTATACAAAAAATATATATAAAATCTGTTATTTCATTTATAAAACTACCTATTTTAATATTAAAGGCTCTTGCGTGCGAAGAGGGTATAGAAGTTGGAGATGATTTGACTCGCATTATTCCATTTAAGCCATTCTGGATCAATCAAGAGTCTTGGGAGACACTAGTTGCAGCTTGGAATACTGATTCGTGGAAGAGAAAGTCTTCTCAAAACAGTGAAAACAGGGGAAAAGCAGCTGGCGGTAGACATACACTAGGCTCGAAGAGCTATGTCACGTTTAGAAAAAACATGGTAATAAATGTTTTTTTTTTCATCTTTAACATACACATTGTTCAGTTGACATATTATTTCTGTTCATTAAATGCTTATTTTGATGTATAGGAGAAGACATTGAAGCGGCGTGCTACATTTGGTGAGTTCTGGTTGCAAACACATGCAAAGAAAGGGTCGAGACCCCTAGATAAATTGGTTGGGAGTAGCAGGTCAGTTGAGAATGGTTCGGGAGAAGACGATGAGGTGGAAGACACCATTCAGCAGCAAAATGTGACTTGGGTTGACACGAGGGCAAGTGAAGCTTACGTAAGTCCTATTGTTTTGTAAATATATGTTTTTAGCACTTACTAATAGGATTATAAAATTTAAAGTAGTAATTGTTTTATGTTTTTATCGCAGAGCACATATGATAAATATGTTGTTGATAAATATGGAGAGGATACTAGTTTACACCCTGAATTTGACATGGAATTGTGGTAAAAAACGCTCGGTGGAAATAAAAAGGGTAGATTGTATGGCATTGGCACCATTGCTGACCCGCATAACGTGATTCCGGGAGCATCGTCAATGCCGATTACCCATAGTTCAAATCCGCAAGATAGAAGTGACAGTGACGAGGTTCGTAATACTTTAGTAAAAAAAACTACATTTTTATGTGATAAAAAACTAATAGTAGGTTATGTATGTAAATATATCAGCTTATATTGAGTTAGGTTTGTTTGTAATGTGCTATAACAGCCCCATTTAGATGTAATGAACTTCATATAATGTGTCATGTTATAAGGCGTGATAATGGATTTTAACGGGTCATGTTTGCTTTGGACGTTATAGGTGCAACGTTTGAAGGAAAAAATTGCTGAGTTGGAACAAGATACGATAGAGAAGCATGTTGTGATGGAGAAAATCGAAGAAAGTGCGAGGTTGTACGCCGAAATGAACGAGAGAATTCAATTGCTTTCACAAAACCCGCCACCAACTTAGATATGTTGAACTTTATTGTATTTCTTTTGGATCTTTATCGTTGCTTTGGGTTAATTTAGATCTTTATTGTTGCGTTGGGACTTGGGATAACTTGGATCTTTATCATGTTACTTTGGTTATGTTTTAAACTTTGAGTTATTTTTCTATTTGGTTTTGAGTTTTTATCTTTGGTACAGTTTTTTTGTTTATTGAGATTTGATTATAATGTTTAGTGGCAAAAAGTAGTATACAATATAAAAAACGAAAATGCTTAGAAAATTTAAGACAATATGTGTAGCTAAATCTGCTTCAAAAACATTGCAAAACCCATAGCTATACTCATAGCAAAATTGAAATGAAATTCGTAGCTAAATTCGGTAACAAAATGAGTAGCAAAAGATAGCAAATTTCCGTAGCCAATCCCCAGCATATATGTAGCAAATTTCATAGCCAAATTGCAACAAATCCGTGGCAAAAATAGTAGCAAAGTCGTAGCAAATTGTCATCGACAAAGCGTAGCTAGCATCCATAGCGAAAAAATCTCCGTAGCTAATAATCCATAGCCAAAAAATGATAGCAAAGTTCCGTAACTAAAAAACCGTAGCTAAAATCCATAGCAAAAAGACTCCGTAGCTAATAATCTGTAGCAAAAAAATGGTAGCAAAGTTTCGTAGCAAAAAAACCATAGCAAAAAACCATAGCAAACTTTTTCGTAGCGAATCTGTAGCTAAAATAGCGACGTCACTTTTTGTAGCTAAACCCGTCGCAAATATAATTTTCCGTAGCAAAGTTCGTAGCAAATAAATTCGCGACGAGACTTGTAGCTACGGACCAAATCCGTGGCAAATCCGTAGCAAAATGGGTGTTAGCTACGGATTTGCTACGGATTTGACCGTAGCAAATACCAGTTTTTGTAGTAGTGCTAGTAGCCTTTAAAAGGAGGTACAAGGTTTTAGGGAAAAAATGACTATTTTAACCTCTAAAGATAATAAATTTGTTTAATCCACAAAATTTTTAAATTTTTAGTTATGTTCATTTTGGTCATTTTATACATTTTATTAAAAGCTCCAACTACTCTGTCAAATACCAAATATATCTAAAAAGCTACAGCTACCGTCTTCTAGCCACAAGCTACCAGCTTACAGCCACCAGTCACCAACTACTTTTGCCAAACATACCCTTAATGCTTAATTTTGTCAACTGCATTTTTCTCTTTAATTAATAAATTACTTTATAAATTTAGCAAAAAATAATTATTTAAATTACATCCATATAATTTTTAGTGATTGGTGAGTTTATATTAAATGGAGATTTTCGAATAGGGCCCATTTTTTTCATTTTGCATAGGGCCAATTTTTTTTATTTTTTTTTGTGATTTTCAGAGACGACCCTGACTGTTGGCCAACTAATGGGTGGCCTACCATTTCAATTCTTTAACGCTCGTTATGGCTTTCGCAAAGGGGCTTAATGAATAACGAGCGTGAAAGGGAATATCCGATTAATGAATAATGACCCCACACCTCCTAACCTAAAATTTGATTGAAAATATCCGATTTAAACTGACAAACTAAGACTGTGTTGTGGGTTAATGCCCACTTACACACATCAGCAATCTTTGGACGCAAAATATCGTGCGTGGGCACCAAGGAGGGGCATCAAAGACAAAGCATGAGGGGCTTAATGAGCGTGAAAGGGAAAAAGCTGATGGCAGGATGAAAACCCTTCATTTGAAGGGTCTAATCTAATGCAATGTCCTTATGTCCTCCTCTTGGTCTTTAGATCGATGCATTTTGTAATTTATAAAAGTGAGTATCTAATAATAAGGTTAATAAATTCGAAAGTCAAACCAAAACGATCTGTTTACGCTTATGTATTATTTACTATTTACTACGGTTAATTAATTTTTATAAAAGATATTTATTTATGTATGTAAAGTTTTTAAAGGACAAGGAGGATAAACACCCCATGTGATTTACAGTTTAGGAGACAGGTTTAGTATTATTTACTTTTCTGTCTAAAAATTACACTTTAAAAAGGCTGCAAATTTCCCCTCCAAGTAATCCAAACTTATACAAGAATTAAAGGCAAAGATATAATATGCTGTAATATTTATTATCATTATTACTTTTAGTATGCTTTCTTTTTCGAAGATGTATTTTATGATTTATAGCTCGTTGTTGTTTTGTCATAAACCCTATTTCTAACTATAAAATTATAACCCCTGGACCTACATTAGAGTATTCATAATGGTAACCTTAAAAAATACGTGAGTGAGTTTAGTTATATTATAAAGAATAGTTGTTAGTGTTTTTGAGTTGTTGTGAATAGAGAAGAGAGGAAAAATATGAGAAAGTTACTCTTTATATGGGTAATATGGGAAAAATCTGGAGAGAGAAAACCTTATAAATTTTTTAATATTTATAGAAACTATGTGTAGGACCCGTGTAACCATACGGGTAGGTTTAGTAATGATCGAAATCAAATACTAAAAAACATATTATAATATATCATTTAAATTTTGGTCTTTAGTTTTATATCTTTATAAAGTAATGTTAGAAAAGATTTGTTATATTACTAAGGATTTTGTAACACATTTACATATGGAAAGATTTGTTATATTACTAAGGAATAAAGCTTTTAACACACTTCATTTGTAACACACTTACATATGGAAAAATTTTAACCGTCAATATTTTAAACCATTTTACTCAAATTTAGTATATTACATAATTTTATTACAACTCAACCGTAAGCGATAGTTGTTAGCAGCTCATTACACACAATAACTAAACCGAAGAACACATATTTTTATTAAACAAACATCTTCGCGTGTTACTTTAAACAAAAAATACATCCCAAAATCGTTCTAGAAAGAATCTAAACCCTCGAAGCACATTCTAGCAAAAAAAGTAGTTCTCATCCAGCAAATAAATCCTTCAGATTCTGGTAACAAATATTACCAGCATAACTGTCTATGCAAATAGTGTGAGTGTTGAAAGTGATGGTAAATCAAACTTACAACCAAAATAAAACCCTACATGATACAATACCACAATATTAGATGTGTAAACAATGACGATAAGTTGTATCATGGAAATTATACCTTTCTTGGAAGGGTTGTAAGCAATCCTTTGAGAAGTAGGTGAACTTTCCACTTGCCAGCCTTGAGAATGGCTCCAGACGATTCGACGCTAGAATCCGGTTAACCTCCTGTAAGAAGCAAACTTCCTACAACAAACAAAAAGCGAAACCACAAAACATGTTAAGTAACCAAATAAAAAATGAGAAACATAGATGTCCGAAAAAGAAGAGTAAATTGCTAAAATCGTCCCTGACGTTTGTTCACATTTGCTAAATCCATCCCAAAAAGTTTTTTTTTCATAGAGACCACTGAGGTTTTTAAAAAGTTGCTAGATACATCCAAAAATGACTAAGACTATAAGAATATTAAATTGAAGAGAGGTAATTTAGTCATTCTTTTAATTTACCCCATTTTTTACAAGGTTATTAAATGCCCTTATAGGTTTTAATTTAACGCTGTCATTGTATATTTTTTTGGTTTCATTATACAATTAACGTTGTCATTATAGGTTTTATTTCATATATTAACGCTGCACAAATGGTCGAGATACAGTTAACGATGTTCGTTAACTGCTGCTCGTTAACTGATGTTAACTGCTGTTAAGTGCTGTTAACTGCTGTTAAGTGCTGTTAACTGTTGTTAAGTGCTGTTAACTGCTGTTAACTACTGTTAACTGCTGTTAGCTGCTCGTTAACTGCTGTTAGCTGCTCGTTAACTGCGGTTAGCTGCTCTTTAACTGCTGCTCGTTAACTGCTGCTCGTTAACTGAAGGTCGTACATATTGTCCACTGTTGGTTAACTGCTGCTCGTTAACCGCTGCTAGTTATCTGCTGCTGTTCGTTAACTGCTGCTCGTTATCTGCTGCTCGTTATCTTCTGTTGTTCGTTATCTGCTGCTCGTTATCTTCTGCTGCTCGTTAACCAAAAAGCTCCCAACTTTCTAACAAAAACCACCACAATTAGCTAACAAACATAATTAAAAAAAAAACTACAAAACAGTAGTACAACTATAAATTAAACTAACCGAAACCATAAACAAAAGCGGGATTAAACTCATTCTGAATGGAATAATCTCCATCAGCAAACCATGCCACCTCATCCCCTTTCCCAATCTCCCGAGCACGATTCCTTGGCAAGTGTGGCGTTCAACACATACACCTTTTTTCGACAGACTTGGAACAACTTTTTATGAAAATATGACCTTTATATTTACCTATAACCCCAGCTCCATGCCTCATATCTCCCATGGTTTAGCATACTCCATGCTTTTATTTACCTATAACCACACCCTTAACTCAGAGGCTAATTTGCCATCACTTGATTTATCTTCTGGTCACTGGAAAATTGCCGGAGCTCCCACACCGAAAGTTACTCTTTATATGGGTAATATGGGAAAAATCTGGAGAGAGAAAACCTTATAAATTTTTTAATATTTATAGAAATGGTTGTGACGGGAGGAGAGAGAAAATATAATGGTAAATGTATAAAAAGTATTATTTAATTGAAAAGGAGAGAAAAAAATAGTTGTTTTTAGTATAGATATATCGATATGGATAAAGAATTCATTGCGAATATTCTTAGTTCTTAGATCACCCGTAGTGGTAAGGATTCTGGCGTTTTTCTCCTCCAATAACGCCCAACAACGCCGAGCCTCCACCCCCCGGGGCGTTTTCCGACATGTTTTTTGCAAAAATAAGCCACCGGCGTGATTTGAAACACGCTAAAATGGCAAATCTTTGGCCAATCAGATAAGAGCATGTGGTTTAAAGAGAGAGAGATGGAATTTTGGGGTTTGAGTTTGCCGGATTTTTTGGGTTTGCCGGAATTTTAGCCGGAGATGTTGCAGGTGTCACGACTCACGAAGAAGAAGAAGGATGGAGGCGGGTGGTTGTTTTAAAAGTTTCCTCAGTTGTCACATTAGGCCCCTGTGGTTTTAAATTTCAATATCTTTAATATTTCAAGTTTCAAAAATGCTATATCAGTCCCTAAAGTTTTGTTTATTAAATGTCTCATTTGGATCTTTTATAAAACTTAAAATTTTGCAATGTAATTTTTTAGTATTGTAATTTAATTTAATTTAATGAAGTATTTAAGTTTTTAATTTAAAAAAAAAATAAATAATTGTGTACTGGTTGGATAGGGCGTTATTGGGCATTATTCCACTACGCCACTTTTGTAAAAATGTCCAAATAATGCCCCCATGTTGACTGGACTGCCACATGGCAAAAAATGACTCAGGGTGGGGGCATTATTAATCAAACCACTACGCATGTTCTTATTCATGATTTCCCCCTAATAGATAGGACATTATGCACATCAAATTTAAATTGTTAAATTTCTTTTATTTTTATATAATACAAACAATAATGGTTTTGATTATATTTATGTTTTTAGCACTTTGTCTCTCATTGAGAGAACAACATTAATTTCCCATCCTCAATTTGATTTTGTGGGACATGTACTCATTCATCTTGTCATCACATAAATATGAAAATGAAAATACCAAAAGTTGTATGGTCCACGGTGGTTAGCCCGTTTACTCATCAACACATATATGATACATGCAACTAATTATATTCAGTACACATATGGCAGGCCTTCAGAGCCGGCCCTGAAGGAGGGCGGGGAGGACAACCGGATAGGGCCCGTGATTTCATAGGGCACATAATTTAAAAAAAAAATCCGATATTATATATTTAAAATTTTTTAATAGGGTATAACCAAACAAATATTAAGATAGGCCCACTTAAAAAAAATCATGTTGTTTAAACTATTTAGCCCATTAGGTTAGTGAGCCCAATACCCAAATAATTCTAAAAACTAATAAAAAAAAAAAGAAATCTGGGCGGCAACTGGAACTGGGTAATGAAACGTGAAACTGAAACGTCGCATGACCAAGAAGGATAATCGATTAATCGAGATAGAGCAGGCCCTGGCCTTCGATCATCATCAATTCATCATTCTGCAGTTTTCACACAGCAGCAGGCCTTCGATTTCACACAGCAGCCACTCGCCAGCAGGCATTCGATTTCACAGAATCACAGTCACAGCCTTCGTCTTCGATCACGGAGTCGAATCAGTTCACAGTTCACAGGTAACTTATGATTTAGGATTGATGCTTTACGATTTCAGTTATTATGTCGAATTCAGTTATTCAGTTAAGTTATGTCGATTTCAGATTTTCAGTTAATTTATGTTGTCGATCAGTTAAGTTAAGTTATTTACGATTTCAGTTAAGTTATGTCGAATTCAGTTAATTTATGTTGTCGATCATTAATTAGGCGTTAACTTAATTTGATACAAACTTTGTCGATTAATGATTATTTAGGCGTTAATGGCTCCAAAACAAGCATCCGGATGGCAAAAACGTCAAAAGAGGAAACGACTTGATGAATTGGTGAAGTCACAAAAGGGTGCTATGCAAAAAAATTTACGGTATGTCATTCATTCGAATACTATATTTTGTATTTTGTTAATTGCATTGTTTATAGAATGCTATATTTTTGTCAACGGTTTATGAAAAACTAGTTTAAATTTTTTATTTAGTTAAGACCTAAGGGCACATTTTTTCTAGCTCGAACATGGTACATAAATTCTTAGGGCCGGCCCTGCAGGCCTTTATTTCGACATGTATATTATCCTCAACACTAAGACGAGGCGTTGTGGTTTAAGTAGCATGGAATATTTAAGGCCTCGCGTCATTGTCACGTATGTGGTGAGGCTTTGACTCAGTGGCGGATCCCGGAATTTTTTTCACTGGGTTCACTTTTTTAGATACTCCAATTTCATATGACTGAACATAAAAAAAATTTGGATCGGTTCGACAGTTCGGATCAGGTAAGGTTCATCATATAATAAAAGTACGATAAAATAATGAAAAAAGTTTAAGGAATGTGTTTCCTAATACAGTCTCAGTTAGTTCCTGTAATGGGGGAATTCGGATTGTGATCAATAGTTGTTCAATAGAAGATGGTTTCCCTCTTTCAAGAGTTCTAAAGGCTATTTCAGAAGATCTTAATGTCGTAACCTGCACTTTTACTAAAGAAAACCATAGGTTGATTCATTCTATCCAAACTGAGGTAACTTTCTTTCCATTCACTAAATTACTTCTATTTTGTATTGTTTGATGATAAAAGCATCAACTCTATTAACTTTTTAACAGGCGAATAATGCGATGTCAACTGATAACTCCGTTTTACAACAAAGATCAGTCTCGATGGTTAACCGAACTGTAATCATTGATGTAATCAAACCCAATTTATGTAATCAACCCCAATTTATGTATAACAAACACATAGTCAATTAACAGAAACACTCAACAGATTAATCGAACAAATGAAATGATGATAATCGTATAAAACTAACCTTAATCGCTTATGATAATCGTATAACAAACTGAAGGTTGTCGGCGGAGGCGGAGCCGAGGAGGAGGACGGCGGTGTCGGCAATCGGCGGAGGTGACTGATCGATGCCTGAAGGTGGAGGCGCCTCTGCAGTTCTGCTGATGTGATTTCACTTCGTCACTTGTTCTTTGACTGTGGAGGCGATTTGTTTTGTTATAATCCTAAATGGGTTTTACATTAAACAAAAAAAAAAGAGAAATAAAAACAGAACAAAAAGTATTAATTGTGCCTCATATGGGATTCGAACCCGGATGTCTTGGGGAGAATAATGCGGACATAACCAGTGGAGAACCAAGGCTTTTTTGTTTATGGGTTCCCTTTATATTTTACTTATGGGTTTCTTTTCAGTTTGTTATATATATTTACACTAAAATTAAAAACCGAATAGGTTCCTGAGAACCTGAATTTTCTTAATAGGTCCGCCCTGCGTTGACTAGACCACCATTTAACTTTTTTTTGAAATTATGATTTAACTAGAAAAGTGCCCCGCGCAAAGTGCCCCGCGCAAAGTGCCCCGCGCGCGTTGCGCCGCGGGCAAAGAAATTGACCACATCTAGGCATAAACTCTTGGTTGCAGCTCATATATCTAACTTGATGGAAATATAAATCTAGCCCCCGCCGCATGTTAGTTTCATTAGTTGCGAGCAACACAACTGCAAGAAAATAAAATTATTAATAAGCAAACTGATTAGTATATGAAATTAGTCCCTACCCTACTTTACATTGTTAGTATGGATGAGCTGGGCTAAGAAATGGCTCAAAACAAATTTGGGTAAAACAGCCACAAGTTTTTTCCTTCTTTTGATAAAAAGGGTTTAGGAAGTGCAGCAAGTAGAATTCATCTCAACTTATAACTGAATTAAACAACAAATATACCAAATTTGGTATAAACCAATAATGAACAAATGCAAGATGTAAAGCATAATAACATGATTTTGAACAGTAACATTGACTGAATTTAGGCAACCAATTTTGATTATATACTCCTAGCATTATATTTTCATAAAAAGGGCATATTTTATTCGATTTGCGTAAAGGGTACATGCGAATAATCAATGGAAAAAAGCAAAGTGAGAGATTAAAAGAAAAGATTAAAGAAACTGCATAAATAATAAATCACAATTAAGAAGAGGATGGTAGGGTTTTTAATAAAAATACCGAAAGATCATCGGAAAAGCCCCAATCTTGTCGAAAGTTGTTGAAAGCCTAAAAATCTCACTGTTCGTAGAATCTTGGTCGCTGGAAAATCGTCAACATTGCCTCCGGGTCACAGCATCTCTGTCGTTATCATGGCCTATCAGTGTTGTGCCACCGTCTCCCCTACTCTCACACGTCTCTCTCTATATCGCATATTCTAGACAAAGAGAGAGAAAGCATATGAACATTGATAATGGGGATGTGTGTAGCTTTTTATTTTGGTGGACGACAAATGTCACTCCTACTCTATTGTACACATATTATTCAGGTTTGGTACGTTGTATACGTACAACAACACCATAATATGAAGATTAGAGCATAAATGTGGCACTATGAAGATTACACCAGTCACCAACCAAGCATTGTGTACTATGCAGTTAATATCGGTGAGATATCGGTGATATATCGGATATATCCGTCATATTGGTCCCTTAGTAAAATATCGGTGTCAAATATCGGTCAAAATATCGGTACCGATATTATCGGCTATATTGACCGATATTTGACCAATATAACCGATATATCACCGATATTTGACCGATATAACCGATATATCACCGATATTTGACCGATATATCACTGATATATCACTGAATTATTGGTGTTAAATTGCTGTATATATAAATTCTACGTTATATTAAAATTACCGATATCCCACCGATATCTCACCGAGATAACCTATATTTCAAATATCGGTCCTTTACCGATATCCGATATTTTACCGCATTAACTGCATAGATTGTGTAAAACAACACTTAGCACAAAACAACCATTAAGCATCATGTACAATACCATAATGCACACAAATCTTACAAATTAATATATATTATAGATTATTTATCATGTAATATCCCACTTTAATAACCCATTAATGGTTAAATAATAATAACCATTACAAGGAAGAGAAAGCTCAACATCCTCTTGCATTCTTCTGAGCAAAAAAGGGTGCAATATAGCATGCAATCAATTGCATATCAAATTAGTAAATTCGTATGTGAATAAAGGGTGAGAGATGATCTAATGCATATATACTCGTTTGGACCCCGTTTAAGCTCAAAACCCCTCCACCGTCGCAAACCAGCGGCAGTGGCCACTTTATCACCACTATTACAAACAGTAAACAGACAACTTTCAACATAGAGCAGCCCTAAATCAAATCTACAACATATAAGAACTCTAATAGCCCCAAATCAACAACTCTACAAAACTTAAAATCGAAAGACCAAATACCAATACAACAAATACATCTTACCTAATACGCCTGAAGACTGAGGATCACCCGTTACCATCGCCGATCTGCCCTAAGTTTGACTGCATAACACCGATCTACCTTTCTAAGACATCTTCATCAACATCAGAGTTCATAAACCGTCGCCTACTATCGAAGTCAGAACCCTAGGTCACAGAGACAGTCGCCACCGTCGTTGTGTTTGCGGCGGAACCCTAAACGCCGCCGACGTGTTTCTTTCCTGCCTCTCTTTACCGTAATTTCTTGCTCTTCATCTTGGTTATACAAAACCCTAGAGCAAATGCTATGTTTTGAAAGGAAACGTGGGTGAAAAGGTGCTGGTAGACAAAGAGGCAAAACAATGTATAACCTGTTAAGCTAACCTTATAACTAAGAAAAGCATGATACACAAACAAAGCCAAGAGTACAACACGAACATGCCTAAAGATGTTGCAATTTAGAGTATTATATAATGTCGCCTTAATCATTGTTTTCAATTGTTTTCAATATAATTTAAATTAATTCTCTTATTTATAAATAACAGTTTTGAATAAAAGCAACATAAAAAATAAAATAACATACTACAAAAGGAATTACATTAAAACAAGGGCTGTTCTATTTCCATACCCCTATAATCTTATTTTCACATCCCTATTTGTATACGGGCCGTATAGAATGTTTATGCACAGAATTTAATGTTGTGGAATGTTTTTTTATATGTATACGGGCCGTATAGTTATATACGGGTCGTATACATATTTGCACAATTTTGTTTTGAAGGTTTGATAAGGGTTTTTACTTTTGAAATCTGTATACGGGCCGTATAATGTTATACTGCCCGTATAGAAAAGTTAATTTTTTGTTGCAATCGGGAAACTGTTTAATAAATTTTGTAAATTTTAAAATAGTGTTGTATATATCGGATTATGTTACGAGTTTGTAGTTAAACGTATTTATTATGTTTAATAAGTTTCCACTTTGTAAAACGATAAATATGTATAGAAAGTTATTTTTTTGTTGCAATCGGGAAACAGTTTAATAAGTTTTGTAAATTTTAAAATAGTGTTGTATATATCGGATTATGTTACGAGTTTGTAGTTAAACGTATTTATTATGTTTAATAAGTTTCCACTTTGTAAAACGATAAATATGTATAGAAAAGTTAATTTTTTGTTGCAATCGGGAAACCGTTTAATAAGTTTTATAAATTTTAAAATAGTGTTGTATATATCGGATTATGTTACGAGTTTGTAGTTAAACGTATTTATAATGTTTAATAAGTTTCCACTTTGTAAAACGATAAATATGTGATATGATTATGATAAACTACGACAACAATTATTAAACAAACAACTTAACATCTAAACATAAGATTAATATTTAGAAAGTTTTACATCTAAAACAAACAAAAAGATAAATTTTTACAATGTTTCAAACGTAAAATAAAAAAAATACAATAAGCAGCTACGGCGGTGGCGGTGGTGGTGGTGGTGGTGCAGCGCCAGCTCGTGGAGGTGGGGCCGCGCCATAATGCATAGCCACAATCGCCTCAACCATCCACTATACATCCCCTCTGACTGCAGCTACATCCAACTCGACCTGAGTGAGTCTCGACTCGACCTGAACGAGTCTCGACTCGACCTGAACGAGTCACGACTCGACCTGAACGAGTCTCTCCTCCACCCCCGGTGGAGGCATCACACGCTCATGTACCCCGCCTCCCTCTCCGTCGCCTCTCTCTCCATCGCCTCCCTCCCCCTCGCCTCCCTCCCCCTCGCTTCCCTCTCCCTGGGGTCCCTCACCAACAACATACGCCCAAACCAGCCACCCTCCCTCGACCTCGTGAGCCAAACCCATCGATTGGGCTGTATCCCTCCCAACCCTGTCAAGCTGGAGTGTCAGGGTGAAACCCTTTTGCACCTGCGGGGACAAGAGGCAAGGGAAATGCTTTACCAAACGGGTGACGAAGTCCCCACAGCTGATGTGGGTGTAGGTACGCTTAAAAGCGTACTCGGCGAGATATGCGGCCAACCTGTACGCCAAGTTGGCCCCCCCGCCGGTAAGTAAGTCGTGCAAGTAGAATAGGTCATTTTGGGTGACCTATTCCCTGCTATCATGACGACCAGCGATCTTCATGGCGATACACCGATGTAGGTATCGGTGTAACGGGTCGTAAAGGCAAGTCGCCCGTGCCTTCGGGGACCGTGAAGTCGGTTTCGCGAACTCCCCGGACCCAATAGTTTTCCACCAAGGCCACAACACGTCACTGGACGTGCTGATGTGCGCATCAAAAAATGCGTGGGATACTGAGTACTCCTGTGAGTACAGACCCAAGGCAACGGCAAACTCAAGAAGTGTCATCCTCTGAGGCTTGCCGCAAATAGTAAAAGCTACGGCGTGTGTCGTCAAAAAATGTTATAAACCCCCACCCCGGGTGTTCGAAAATGAAAAAGTAGATAAAAACTCTAAAGTAATCTCCCTGTGGATTCTATACGGGCCGTATAACCTTATACGGCCCGTATCAACCATGTTAGAATAAGATGATTCCATGTGGATTTATTAGGACCCTTAAAACAAACTACTAAAAAGATTACAATTATTCTACTCTTTATCATTGTCATCATTGTTGTCGTCATGGAGATTCAACCGTGGTCGTTCTACCAATTATCTCCTCGAAGATTAAAATGTGTTTTCCTATGTGGTATTTTCAATAAATAGCTAGTTTCTCGTAGTAGTTTAGTAGTGGGGTCGGCGATGGGACATAATTGTCGGTTTCTTGACAAGTAGCTCTGTCCTGTTAAGCCAAATATTCAATTGTCATAGATTAGAGGGTAACTAGTAGAATACATACATACATATATATATATATATATATATAAACCTCTTTGTATTCAATATTGATGATGAATGAAATTATGAGTTGATATGGTATCAGAGCCTATCAACTTGTAAACCCTAAATAACCCCCAATCGCCGTCCACCAATTATTTTCGAAAACAATAAAAAGACAAAAGGCATTGGCTGCAATTATAAAGCACGTGAACTTGGAGGTACCCCATTTGACTTGATTGTTATTTTAGAAAAGAAAAAAATTCATTCATCTGCAACAATCGGCGAATAATCGGCAGGCGGCAGTGCCTTCTCCTGCGAACAATCTGCTACGAACCATCTCCTACGAACCATCAGCGCTGCCAACATTGATCAATATCCGTGTACCTCAGGTATCAAAATCACTTTTTCTTTTTCATCATGACTGTAACAACCCGCACGTCTGTGCGTTGTTACCACTCGTTATACTCGTTACGCCTAGCACCAGAGATTCGGATCATAATGTAGCTATATCGCATACATCACTATTTCGCAGTATTTTCGCATATTACGCATACCTTATCGCTATAACACATCGCATCATACACACTAACGCTCACGATGATGTTGAGTGAGGACCTATTCTACCCTCCTCGATAGCCGTGATGCGTCGCAGAGAACGCATATTCGAAACGAAACCCGGTTATTGTAGCGCAACTTTGAAATGTGGATATTTATACGACCCTATGTGACTAATTATAATAAATATATGAATATGGGTATGAAAATGTGTAACCAAATTATCACGAAGCTTAACGAACAAAACAAACCATCGAAACGCCATTCGCCGAAGACCACCGATTGAGTGACCATCCGATCGAGTTGCCACGTGATCGGACAGCCTCCCGATCGGACAGTCATCCGATCCATGGCACTCCCTTCCCCTTTTCTCCTCTTCACCTATAAATAGCCCTTGTCACATCACATGAACAGTGATGTGACAGCTCCCACTCGACCATCACGCTTTGGGGCTATTTCCTCTCGATTTCTCGCGATTCTTGTAAGTTTTCTACCTCAATTCTTGTACTCCTACGATCTACACACACTTCTTCATCAATTTCACCTTTGAATCTTAACTTTAACCATGAAATCAACGGATTTGAGGTGTTCTAGGATGATGTCATCATGGAGTTCTTATGAGCTTCAAGTTTCGGCATCATTCCACCAAGAACAACTCAGATCTGAAGGATTTCCACATGATTAAACAACGTTTTCGCATAGATCTACACAAACTCATGGTTAAAAGGATTGAAAGATGGTTTTCTAACTTTCTTTCAACTCTTTTACACTCAATGCACTCAAACCAATAGAATCGGAGCTTGTTCTGATCTTCTACTCCTTCTTGTTGATGTGTTGGTTCAAGATCTGTATTCTATCAACAAGACAACCAATCTCGGGTTAAACGCGAACCATCGTCTCGAACAGCTGACCGATCAGATTAGGGTGATTCCTGCCCGATCGGATCGCCTGGGTGTTGATGGGGTTCTGTTGTTTAGCACGATGTCATACCGTCTCGAGAAAACCGCAAACTTTCAAAACAATCAAGTGACAGGACGATCTAAGGCCGTCGGAATGGATTGCCATCCGATCGGATTACCACCCGATCGGATTGCCATCCGATTGGACAGCTGTCCGATCGGCTTGCACTTGGTTCCTCACTTAAACTTTTAAATTCAACTTTTCAAGTTCTGAACGTCGAACGGATTGCCGTCCGATCGGATTGCCACCCGATCGAACAGCCATCCGACCATGTGATGTTGGGACTAATTCAATACATAGACGGTTCCATACGGATTGCCACCCGATCGGATTGCAATCCGATCGAGTGACAAACTGCTGTGAACTTGTTCTCACTAAAGTGTCCTACTAATCGGATCATCACCCGATCGAACCTTCATCCGATCGACCGACCTGAAGGGTAGGGATACTTCTCTGTTTTCAAAATTCTACAACGAAAACTTCAAAAGGCAAACCATCATACACAAACACCTCTTCACCAAACAAAGTGACAATCCAATCGAATGGTCATCCGATCGACTGGCTATCCGATCGGATTGCCATCCGATCGGATTGCCATCCGACACTTGGTTCATTCGCCACCGTTTATCGCACTGTTCAACGCTTACGCTATCAATCTATAATCAGGCTAATCTCGGACACGCTCCCTTCAATCCAACCAAGTTGTGTTTACTTGCTGAACACCGACTGTGAGTATACTTGAACCCTTTTTGCTTTTTCACTTTTGGGTGTAACATACGTTGCTATCAAATCGAATAACATCAAATGCTTAAACTACTTATCACTTGCGAATGACTTACGTGCATAGTTATACGTTATGCTAGTTACATATGTGCTAGGACTTATACTCGCGACGTCCCACCATGACTAGTATAGTACTATTGCGCCCGACGGGGTCTAGTTTAGCAATCGCAATCGCAGCTCGAGGACTTAGCTGGTAGTATCAATTTTGTGAGTATATATGTCGTGTATTACATTTATGTATGTGGAAATTCGCAGCTTTTATCTATTACACTATTACATATCAAACCTGTATACTCGCCAATACTTTTGTATTGACATTATTTTAACGTATGTTGAAGGTTTAGTCACAGTCTACATCAAATCAAGCTAGGAAGTCTAGAAACACACCTAAAATCTAGGTTGTCGGATTTGAATTGTTTGAGAGAACAGGAAATTCGTGACAGCTTATGTGATTGTAATTGTTTATTAGTATGGGATAATGAACGCATTAAACACTGTCGCAATATAGTTGTTATGGATTCTCTTGAGCAATCTGATTCGCCTAGTGCCGCGCCCTGATGATTCCGCCATCGGTTGGGGTGTGACAGATTGGTATCAGAGCCATAACTATAGGGAATTAGGCCAGACTTGACCTAGCCCGGGTCGATGTCTTAGAAATGACCTAGTCTATAGTCTAGGTACCAATGGGCCGAGTCGTGCGAACCCAGTAGGATTTGCACGGGCCTACCTGATACTCTCATTCGAATTCGCCAAAGACTACAACATCGCGTGAACACCGCATACTACAACTTCACACGAGGAGCCTTTCCTAAGGCTGGAATATTACTTAGCCTTTCCTAAGGCCAACACAATACACACGTTTTCGAAAATACTCGCATAACACAACCGAGCGGTCCAGTCGAGATCAGGCGTGAAAACCAAGAACTCTCGATAAGATCGCTCACTCAGCGCATTTTCTAGCACGAGAACTTTCCATTGAGCTAGGAGTGACATCCATATCTCAACGAAAGTCTCTATTTCAAAATCCAGTAGTACTCCCGAATTTATTCGAAGAGCACAACCACAGTTAGGAGCGAAGTTATTAAGTTAGGGGTGAAACCCGTATCTTAATAAACAGTTCCACTCTCAACGAAATGGTTTTCAAAAAGCTCTCACCAAGGACTCGACTATGACGATAACTCAAGCACGCGATGACTAAGAAGACGAGTGCCATGAGCTGCATCCCAGTGGAAGCATAAGTCTTCTAGGGCAACGCGCGTGCACGAACTTGTTGGGTATAGTTAGGTTACCTTGGGCAGTCGACGCCTAAACACCCGAGGCATTCTATCTATTTTTCTAGCATACGACTCGCCGATTTTTTACGCTTTATGGAACCTATTTACGCTTATGTTTTTACAATTTAAGACTTTACGCTTTATCGATTTCTCGATTTATCGATTTTCGCTCCCTAGTTTATAAACGCACGACTCGCACAGCCATCGCAATCTGAAACGAAAACCGAATGTTGGCAACAAAACTAATGTCTAATTACTCGCTCCCGCTATCACTCTCTGCATCGTGTCCTCGCGCATTCTATACCGACATGTATGTGTACGAGTATAAGCTACAACTAATTATATATGTACAAACAAATCAATTGTATGGGAACTTAGGAATCTCGTGTCTCCTATGTGGCTCCTATGTGAAATCTATTATACTACCTACAACAAGTTTTGATCGCGCTCAATCGCATCGCAAAAACTCAAAATCATTTTGATCGAATCTCACTCCAAATCTCTCTCTGTCTAGATGCCTTCCAACGACTCTACCTCGAGACAAACAGCTAGGAGAAGAGCCAAACAAAGCGCTGAAAAGAGGATTGCCTCGCTTGTGGCCAAGGAAGTGGCCAAGGTCATTCCTCAAATTTTCGCTCAAGTGCACTCTCTCAGCAACTCTCGAAACCCGGAAGACTCTAAGACAGAAGCGCCGCAATCTGCTTTCCTCTACAAACACTTCAAAGCCTGTGACCCGATGGAGTTCACGGGTGAAGGAGGTGTGTCCCAACTACTCCAGTGTTTCGATTCTATCGAAGTTACCCTTCGTCAGAGTGGGTGTCCCGATGGTTTTCGCACTACTTGCGCTACCGGAGTATTTCAATCGTAAGCACTCGACTGGTGGACAGCCGAACGTAACAAATGTGGGATCTCCGCAGCTTATGCTCTCTCTTGGGATGAGCTGAAAGAGCTCATGAAGAAAGAGTACTGCCCTCCCCACGAAGTCCAGAAGCTAGAAGATGAATTTTGGAAAATCAAGCAAGTCGAAGGTGACAATGCTGGCTACACCGCAAGGTTTAAACAGCTTAGCATGATCTGCCCCAGTCAAGTCAACACTTAAGAAAAAGCCATCACGAAGTACATTCGCGGCTTACCTGAGTGTGTGGGCGATTTTGTCGAAGCTGCAAGACCTGCTACCATCGAAGAAACCTACCGCTTGGCCGCAGAAATCAATGACAAACGAGTTTTGGACGGATTTTTCTCCAAGAATCCTGTCAAACAAGCTCATCAAGCAATCGTCATCGACTCTTCCGATGATTCCTCCAACGATTCCTCCGACGATTCTACCAATGATTCTTCAGGTGAGTCCTCGGACAAATCCTCCGACGCCAACGCACCGCTTCAGGAAGCTCAGTCCAACCGCAAATGAAAGACCATGAGCCCAAACTCTTCAACAACTGAACTGTCGCAGCCAGAACCTCTCCAAGCAATTCCAGTTCACTCGAAGCGCGACTACAACGGAACTCATCCCCTGTGTCTCATGTGTACGTATCATCACTCGCCAGAAGCTAACTGTCGCTTTTGCGCAAATTGCAACTGGTATGGTCATCTTACCCAGCACTGCTGCACCGGGCCGCAGACTTGAGGAATTTCAGCAACAACCGCAGTCTCCGTAGAAGTCCTCCACAGCAACATTAGTTATGCTTCCAATGTTGTTGTAATGATACGATTTTCACCGTTAATTTCTTTTGTATGTTGAACTTGTTCTATTTCTCGACGCAATGTGGACTCTATTTATCTTTCACTCTCTCGCACTCGCGCACGGACTATATACTAGCACTATGTACTATATAATGTGTTTTACCCCTACTATGCGTTCTTGAGATAAAGTACGATAAACATGCAAGGATTAAATTAGTCACGGGTGCACATGGGATTACTGTGATCACTGCACGGAGATCGCAATGAGTTTCAATGATGCCATAACGTTAAAAGCATGGTCGAGCGTGGTGGATACGCCGCTGGTACTTCCTATATATAAGCGTCTCGACCATGTCAACACAGTGCGACACCAATTCACGGGGCAGAGGCGTGTGGTTGAAGCATGGTGGATGCGCTGCTGGTACTTCCTATATATAAGTGCTTCGCCATGCCAACCAATGACTTGTGAAGAAAGTGCCATACAAGTTGAACGTTATTAGACCAAGTATACTATTAACTCTATTTTCGACACACTACACTACATCGCAAGGCGTAACAATCTCAATCGCAACTCAAAGCGTGTAATCGCTGGACTTTTCGTAAGTCAACACGCTCGCAATCGCATTATCGCTAGAATCTATATCGCAATCTCAATCGCTTATTGTGTGTTCACTCAATCGCTTATCATGTGCATCGCGCTATCGCATATCGTGGGTATCACTCTATCGCTTGTGTATCACTCTATCGCTTGTATGTCGCTCTGTCGCTTGTATATTGCCACATCGCTCATCGTGTATCACTTAACGTAATCGCTATCGCTATCTCTTACCAATATCCGTGTTGTCTGTGTTAAGTTAGCACACATGACCTCGCTTCACGGGACGAAACTCATATGGTTAAAGCATGGTGGATACGCCGCTGATACTTCCTATATATAAGTGTTTTATCCATATCAGCAGAACTTCGTGGAAAAAGGCCATGTGGGGTCTAATGTTAGTTAAAACTTGTGGTGTCGTTTAATCTAATCAAATCGCATATTTCCTATCATTTGCAACGCATCGATCGTCGCCTATCGCTCGACGGTTGTCGCTATCGCTCGTCGCTTATCGCTTTACGCTTGTCGCCGCCGTCTTTGCTTATTATGTTTGTGTTGTACTATCGAATTTTCCGCATCCCTCTTACCGCCTATCGCACTCGCTCGTGTCACTAAACTGAGTTGAAAACGACTCATCACTCGGTTCGCCTTTCAAGACTTGATCCAACCCTTTCTCATTTGGATCGAGTCATCGCAAATCTGACTGTACTATGTTGACAAGTATGACACCGCCTCACGAGACGGAAGCCATATGGTTAAAACGTGGTGGATACGCCGCTGGTACTTCCTATATATAAGCGTTTTAGCCATATTGTCGAACTTTCGTGGAAAAGTGCCATGCGGGGCCGACCTTAAAATTTAAATTCTTGATATTATTAAAAAGCTTTGTTTACCAAAAGTTTAAACCGACCTTTTCTTACAAAACTTTTTCTAAAATTTTGATCAAAACCGTTGTACAAAACGAGATTATCTTGTAACGATGGGGTGACAATCGACTCAAGTTACTGCCGCGTGACGAGAAAATCTCGTATAACGAATTTTTACACCCTAAAATCTTTTAGTAACCTAATAAAACCCCACACATAGCGCTGGTGTGAACATCGAAACAGTTTAACGCCGCACTATGGGAGGATTTTTCATAAACAAGTTTCTTCAAACCTTTTCGAGTTAATCAAATTTTCGAGAATTCAGGACGCTTTTGGATCGCTTTTTGTGTGTTGCCATCTTTTGTATACGAATCGCTTTACTCGCTGCCATCGCCAGTCATCGCAACACTCTCGCTTGTCGAATTTCAATCGATCGCTCACTTATTTTGACGCTCTTAATCTCTACTCCCACTCGCATCGATCCTCGCAACCCTTCTTATGGATTAATTTCGGGACGAAATTTCCTAAAGAAGGGGAGACTGTAATAACCCGCACGTCCGTGCGTTGTTACCACTCGTTATACTCGTTACGCCTAGCACCAGAGATTCGGATCATAATGTAGCTATATCGCATACATCGCTATTTCGCAGTATTTTTGCATATTACGCATACCTTATCGCTATAACACATCACATCACACACACTAACGCTCACGATGATGTTGAGTGAGGACCTATTCTACCCTCCTCGATAGCCGTGATGCGTCGCAGAGAACGCATATTCGAAACGAAACCCGGTTATTGTATCGCAACTTTGAAATGTGTATATTTATACAACCATATGTGACTAATTATAATAAATATATGAATATGGGTATGAAAATGTGTAACCAAATTATCACGAAGCTTAACGAACAAAACGAACCATCGAAACACCATTCGCCGGAGACCGCCGATCGAGTGACCACTCGATCGGGTGGCCATCCGATCGAGTTGCCACCCGATCGAACAGCCAACCGATCGGACAGTCATCTGATCCATGGCACTCCCTTCCCCTTTTCTCCTCTTCACCTAGAAATAGCCCTTGCCACATCACTTGAACAATGATGTGACAGCTCCCACTCAACCAGCACTCTTTGGGGCTATTTCCTCTAGATTTCTCACGATTCTTGTATGTTTTCTACCTCAATTCTTGTACTCCTACGATCTACACACACTTCTTCATCAATTTCACCTTTGAATCTTAACTTTAACCGTGAAATCAACGGATTTGAGGTGTTCTAGGATGATGTCATCATGGAGTTCTTATGAGCTTCAAGTTTCGGCATCATTCCACCAAGAACAACTCAGATCTGAAGGATTTCCACATGATTAAACAACGTTTTCGCATAGATCTACACAAACTCATGGTTAAAATGATTGAAAGATGGTTTTCTAACTTTCTTTCAAAACAATCAAGTGACAGGACGATCTAAGGCCGTCAAAACAGATTGCCGTCCGATCGGATTACCACCCGATCGGATTGCCATCCGATCGGACAGTTGTCCGATCGGCTTGCACTTGGTTCCTCACTTAAACTTTTAAATTCAACGTTTCAAGTTCTGAACGTCGAACGGATTGCCGTCCAATCGGATTGCCACCCGATCGAACAGCCATCCGACCATGTGATGTTGGGACTAATTCAATACATAGACGGTTCCAGACGGATTGCCACCCGATCGGATTACAATCCGATCGAGTGACAAACTGCTGTGAACTTGTTCTCACTAAAGTGTCCTACTAATCGGATCGTCACCCGATCGAACCTTCGTCCGATCGACTGACCTGAAGGGTAGGGATACTTCTCTGTTTTCAAAATGCTACAACGAAAACTTCAAAAGGCAAACCATCATACACAAACACCTCTTCACCAAACAAAGTGACAATCCAATCGAATGGCTATCCGATCGGATTACCATCCGACACTTGGTTCATTCGCCACCATTTATCGCACTGTTCAACTCTTACGCTATCAATCTATAATCAGGCTAATCTCGGACGTGCTCCCTTCAATCCAACCAAGTTGTGTTTACTTGCTGAACACCGACTGTGAGTATACTTGAACCCTTTTTGCTTTTGCACTTTTGGGTGTAACATACGTTGCTATTAAATCGAATTACATCAAATTCTTAAACTACTTATCACTTGCGAATGACTTACGTGCATAGTTATACGTGATACTAGTTACATATGTGCTAAGACTTATACTCGCGACGTCCCACCATGACTAGTATAGTACTATTTCGCCCGACGGGGTCTAGTTTAGCAATCGCAGCTCGAGGACTTAGCTGGTAGTATCAGTTTTGTGAGTATATATGTCGTGTATTACGTTTATGTATGTGGAAATTCGCAGCTTTTATCTATTACACTATTACATATCAAACCTGTATACTCGCCAATACTTTTATATTGACATTATTTTAACGTATGTTGCAGGTTTAGTCGCAGTCTACATCAAATCAAGCTAGGAAGTCTAGAAACACACCTAAAATCTAGGTTGTCGGATTTGAATTGTTTGAGAGAACAGGAAATTCGTGACAGCTTATGTGATTGTAATTGTTTATTAGTATGGGATAATGAACGCATTAAATACTGTCGCAATATAGTTGTTATGGATTCTCTTGAGCAATCTGATTCGCCTAGTGCCGCGCCCCGATGATTCCGCCATCGGTTGGGGTGTGACAATGACAATGATTACTGCCTTCAGTATTCAAGAACGTACATCTCATAATTCCCACAAGTTTGCATTCAATCTTACACCAAATAATTATAGCTACTGGAAAGCCATGATGGAACCGTTTTTAAAGGCTAATGGATTATATTGTTATGTTGACAACACGTTATCGTGCCCGGAAGAGAAAATTACAACCGGTGATGCTACTACTACAAACCCTAATTTTACAAACTGGATTGCTAATGATGCATACGTCCGCATGATCATTATATCCACCGTTTCCGAGTCTTCGTTTCAACACATCCAAGGAGTCATGGCTCGGGAAGTGTGGTTAAGTCTAGCACGTGCATATGCTCCTTCGAATTCATCTCACGAGTTCACTCTAAAAACGCAACTTTTAAAGATTTCAATGAAAGATGGTGAAAAAGGTATCGATTATCTCAGCCGTGCTCAAGAATATGCAATGGCTCTTGCAAATATTGGTGAACCCGTGAAAGACAAAGATCTCGTCATGCTTACTATAGCCGGTTTACGTGAGGAATACCATGGTTTGAAAAGCAATCTTCTTGCCCGCTCCCCATCGGTTCAATTTAACGAGCTTCAAGGCCTGATTAGTGATCATGAATATATCACTCGGTCCACTGTTTCTTCATCATCGGCCTCTCCCCAAGTCTTCAATGTTACCACTGCCACAATAACTACTTCCCAAGCCCCCGATTTAGCTTCGATTCAGCAGCAGATTACCAACCTTCAACTTTTGGCAAACCAACTTTCTTCCACAACTCAACAGTCGGCATCACCATCGGTTCCTTAGGGAAACTATGCTAATCGGTCTGCTTCTTCAACACCGACCCGCGGATACGGTCGGGGCCGTGCGTTTTCTCACGGCGGCCGTGGTGGTTCATAAGGCTCTCGCCAATTTGCTTGGGCCTCCACTCAAAATATGGTTTACGGTCATTGCAATAGGTGCGGTATTGGTCATATTCCCTCACAGTGCCCGAATCACACCGGCTCTTCTCATGGATCACCTCAAGCGAATTATGCTAACTCTGAGGCGGGCTCATATACTACTTGGACATCGGATACATGCGCTAATTCCCATGGTACTCCTGATCTTGCTAGTATGGACAACTCGGACGTCTATTACGGTAATGACTCCCTCTATGTTGGTAACGGTAACTCTCTTCCAATTCTTCATGTCGGTTCAAAATCCTTTTTTTACCTCAAATAAAAACTTACAACTTAACGACATACTCAATGTCCCGGGCCTACAACGTAACCTACTTTGCGTTCACAAATTTTGCAAAGATAATAACGTTTTCTTTGAATTTCACACTTCTTTTTTTTGTTGTGAAGGACGAGGCTACCAGGGCTATCCTCCTCACGGGCCCAAGTGACCAGGGTCTCTACACCACCTTCCTTTCAACCGGTTTCCAAGATGGCGTTCACTGCTTTTCAAGCTCCATCTACTATGTGGCATCAACGACTTGGGCATCCTCACTTTCGAGTTTTTCAACATATTGTTAAAACATTTTCTTTACATGTTTCTGATAAACTTTGTTCATCTTTATGCACTTCTTGTCAATTGGGAAAAATGTCCAAACTTACTTTACCTATTTCATCTTTTCGTAGTAAAAACATACTTGATTTGGTTTATTATGATGTTTGGGGCCATACTACCACGTCTTTTGATGGTTATCGTTATTTTTTGTTACGTGTTGACCATCACACCCGCTATATGTGGTATTTCCCGCTCATGCAAAAATATGACGTTTTTACCACCTTTACAAATTTCGTTCGCCTAGTTGAACGCCAATTTAACACCAAACTAAAAAGTATTCAAACTGATTGGGGTGGCGAGTTTAGGAACCTCACTCAGTTTTTTACATCCCATGGTATTTGACATCATCGCTCGTGTCCTCATACGAGTGAACAGAATGGCATTGTCGAGAGTCACCACCGCCACTTCGTGGAAACCGGCCTCACCTTACTAGCCCAATCTAAACTACCTCAAACTTTTTGGTCATTCACTTTTTAAACCGCCGTCTACCTCATCAATCGTCTACCTTCTCGTCTTTCCTCAAACAAATCCCCATATCAACTAGTTTTCCAACGTCCTCCCGATTACTCATTTCTTCGAGTCTTCGGATGTCTTTGTTTTCCTTATTTACGTCCATATAACCAACATAAAATTGATTTTCGTTCTACTCCTTGTATATTTCTCGGTTATAGCCCGTCTCATCATGGCTATCAATGCCTTGATCAAACTACTCACCGAATCTACATTGCTCGCCATGTCCGATTTAACGAGCATGTTTTTCCCTCCCTTACTGAACCCTCCATTGACCCTCCTTCATCCTCCACAGCCCCCACTTCCTTTTCTTCAATTCCTGATCCGCCATTAACCATTTTCGATAACCCATCCACTACTACAACCGAACCATCGCTACCCACCCCTCCTATTTCCGAACCTGTCTAAACCGCCCCTATTCCACAGACCACCACCACCCAACCTACTTCCTCTCCTTCGCAACCATCCACGCCTCGTTACCGACCTCCTCACATTCGGCCACATCCTAAACCCCGAAAATTTTTTGACCCTTCAGCAAATATCGCCACCACCGCTACCGTTCCTTCTGAACCGACTTCCTTTACTATTGCCAACGAATCCACGGAGCGGCGTCAAGCCCTGGCAGCCGAGTTGCACGCACTACACAGAAACAGAACATGGTCGTTAGTTCCCCCGGTTCCAAATTCTAATGTTATTGATTGCAAGTGGGTTTACAGGTTGAAAACTGATCAGTATGGGAACCTAACTAGACACAAGGCTCGATTGGTAGCAAAGGGTTTTTTACAGCAGTCTGGCATTGATTATCATGAGACGTTCAGCCCCATGGTCAAACCAGCCACCATCCGCACGGTTCTTTCTCTTGCCGTCTCTAACAATTGGTCTCTCAAACAACTTGATGTGTAAAATGCGTTTTTACATGGTGATCTACATGATATGGTTTACATGCGTCAACCATCGGGCTTCGAGGATCCTAAACATCCTCATCATGTTTGCAAGTTGCACAAATCTCTTTGTGGCTTAAAACAGTCTCCCAGGGCATGGTTCACCAAACTTTCAAACATCTTACAGCATCTTGGTTTTCATGGTTCCAAAACTGATCCATCATTATTTATCCTTAACCACTCGGGTACACAGGTTTATCTACTCGTTTACGTGGATGACATCATCATTACGGGCAACGATCCCAACACAGTTAATCGCATTATTGCCTCACTTGGTCAGCAGGTGTCTCTCACTGACATGGGTCGTCTTACTTACTTTCTTAGTATTGAAGTCCTTCACACCTCTTCGGGTCTTATCCTATCTCAACGGAAGTATATACAGGAACTTATTGATCGAGCCGGGTTAAAAGATTTGAAACTGCTTGCAACACCTACAAATGCCAAAGCAGATACGATAACCAAGGACGACCCACTTTTGCCCGATCCTACAAGATATCGTCATTGTGTTGGAGCACTTCAGTATGCTACTTTATCTCGGCTCAACATTGCCTACGCTGTCAATAGGGTTTGTCAGTTTATACATGAACCTCACGAATCCCATTGGACAGCTGTCAAACGTATAATTCGCTATCTCAAGGGAACATCTCAACTAGGTCTTTGTTTTACATCGAACTCAACGTCTACATTACATGTTAGGAAACTTTATTTGTAAGTATTGAAGAAAATCACAATCAACTGGATCTATGAAGAGATAACAGTCCTGAAGATCACAACAAGAAGAAGAAGATCAGATAGGACAACTGAAATGCACAGCATCTACTTCAAAGAATCACAAGTTGATCAAGAGCTGAATTGGATTATCAGAGAAGGTCATTTCTGATGGATCTGATGATATTTCTATTCTGACGATTCTGATCATCAGGATTTTTCTGATGATTTGTTCACCAGAATTTCTGATGAAGTGGTTTATCAGAAATTCTGATGAAATACCCCACTTGTCTGAAATCAGCTCTATCCTGCCACACTTACCGAAGCAAATTGACATTATTGGACATCATGATGAAAAAGGCAACTTGAACGTTGGATTCAATGAATATGTCAAATGGCTACTTTTTGCAGGACTTATTGCATGAATAAACTATTGTTTATTCATGCACCCAGCCTTCTATAAATAGAAGGCTAAACCAGCAGAAGACAATTGAGTTTGAAGCTTATCATTCACACATACATCAAAACTCCATTGCCCTCTCACCCACAGAATTCAAGATTCATTTGTATTAGATAATAATCTTACAATCACCTTGTAAACCATTTTGTTTCAAAGTGATATAAACTTGATAATTCTGTAGGTCTTGTTTCTGAAAGTCTGATTTCCATTTCCGCACATCTTTTTCACATCTACTGAAATCACTTGCCATATTACGTGAAAAGAAGTTGTTAAGGGCATACTGGGTCCAACAATTGGTATCAGAGCAGATTGAATAAATTATTTTCAAACGATCAATCGCTCATCTTCTTTTCTCTAAATATGGCCAGCTTTCAATCATGGAATAATGCTTTTAATATTGGTTCTATGTCTAAACCTCCGACTCTGGTCAGAGAGAAATACCCCCAATGGAAAATCAGGATGGTCAATTTCCTTAATGGTCATGACCGAGCTCTGTTTCAATCCATTGAAAGGGGTCCACATATACCAATGACTGAAATACCAGCTATTCCAGCAACTGACCAATCACCTGCTATCCCTGCCTCCCGAGCTCCCAAAAGTGAAATACTTTGGAGTGAGGAAGACAAGGAAAAGGTGGCTGGGGATGAAAGGGCAAAGTCACTTTTAATTATGGCCATCCCCAATGACATATTTTCACAAGTTGATGCATGTGCATCAGCCAAGGAAATATGGGATCAGTTGGAAAATCTTTGTGAAGGAGGAGAAAGGACGAGAAGAAACAAAAGAACAAATAATGTCTCATCCTATGAGAGGTTTAAAAGTTTGCCAAATGAAAGATTAAATGATACATATATAAGATTCACAAAACTTTTAAACGAGCTAAAGAAATTTGGAATAACAAAGTCAAATGATGAAAGAAACATAAAATTTCTTGATGCCCTTCCTAGAGAATGGAGAAGTCTAACCATGACTTTGTCCTCAACCTTAGAACTAGGAAACATGAGTCTCCATGACTTATACAGCATCTTGATCCCCAGAGAGGAAGAAATATTTGAAGAAACCATTCAAAGAGGGGAATCTTTAGCTCTTATCTCAAACTCACAAAGACCAACACCTGCCAATGATCCACAACCATCAAACAGCCAAAATCTCGAAATTTCTGATACATCATCAGATTTTTCAGGTTTTGCTGAAGCAATAGCACTGCTCACCAAAACATTTGAGCAGAGGTTGAGGGGAGGAAGCCAGAGATACCAGAGAAGTGACAGAGGAAGGATGGATGGAAGATCTAAAGAGGAAGTTAGATCTAAGGATAAAGGGAAGGCTGAAGTTGTGTGTTACAAGTGCAAGCAGAGAGGTCACTATGCATCATAATGCAAGACCAAGAAGCTCAAGGATGTTGCTTATTATGAGAAAAAGCTTGAAGAAGAAAAGAAACAGCAACAAGTTAGCTTAATTGCAGGAACAGATACATGGTTATCTGATGATTCTTCTGATGATGAAGAAGAAGAATTGGCAAATTTCTGCCTCATGGCACTTTCTAAAGGTCTACTAGAAACTTCAGAACAAAAGGTAAATTTAGACAATCTTGATCTTGAACACAAGCTAAACAAGCTCATGTCAGATTTTCTAAATCAGCAAGAAAAACATCAATCAGACATTAGAAAATCTGATAAGTTGCAAAGGACTATGAATAAAATCATTCTTGTAAACCAATTACTCATAGAAGAAAGTTTAGATCACAGAGCTAAAATTGAGTTCTATGGAAATGAAAGAAAAGATCTTTACAAGAAAATCAATGATAAAGAAATTAATGTAAGAGGTTTTCAACAAGCCAAGGAATTTATAAATTTCATTGAGTCCACACCAAAGAACAAAGGAGAGGGTTTAGGACATGTAAGATCAAAAGGAAATAAACCCACTATCTTTGTAAAAGCAACTCATCAGATTTCTGATAAATTTTTATCAGAATCTGATTCTGAATCTTGCAAGTCAACCTGTTCTGAATACTCTTTTGAAAAACCAAACTTCAAAACAAACATAAGTGAATGCAGTCAAGAATCTGTAAAAACTCTAGAAGCAATTCACTCATCTTTTCAAAATTATCCACTCATTTCATCACAAGAAAAAATATCAGAAAATTCTGATAAATCTTGTATGTGTGTTGACATACTGAAGCTTGTTCAACACCATCTTCAAAAGAAAAATGTAAAATCTGTTTATGGCTTAGCATATAACAGAATTTCTGATGAAAAACCAAGAAGAAAAAATGTGATTAGAATCCCATCAGAAAAAGTACCCAAGCATGCCTGGGTACCAAAAAACCTCTAATCATTCCATTTCAGGACCATCATGTGCAGCAGATCTGGTACTGCGATTCAGGAAGCTCCAAGCACATGACTTGGGACAGAAGCTTACTCAGCAACTTTGTTCCAAAGCTGGGTAGAATGGTAATTTTTGGAAATGGAGTAAAAGGGAGGATCATGGGATATGGATGCATAAGGTATGGATGTTTGACCATAGAGAAAGTAGTCTATGTTGAAGGCTTAAAGTATAACTTGCTGAGTTGTGGTCAATTCTGTGACAAAGGTTTTCAGGTAACCTTTTTACCAGAAAAATGCTTGTTAATAGGTATAGATGATAATAAAATCTATTTAAGTGGAAAAAGAATAAGAAAATCAATTTACTATTTTGATTTCAAAGAAGAAAGTGAACATCCAAATTTATGTTTATTTTCAAAAATCAACAAAGGTAGTAGTTGGTTATGGCACAAAAGGTTAGCCCATTTAAATTTCAAAAACCTAAGCAAACTAGCAAGCAAAGGTCTAGCAAAAGGATTACCTTTAATATCCTCAAAGAAGGATAAAATTTGTGAAGCATGTGAGATGGGTAAATCCAAGAGAAGCTCACATAAATCAAATTCTGAGTCTTCTATTTCACAAATTTTGGAACTTTTACACATGGATTTGTGTGGACCCATAAGTACAGAAAGTTTTTCTGGAAAGAAATACATACTAGTAATAGTAGATGACTTTTCCAGGTACACATGTGTAGAATTTTTGAGAAAGAAAAGTGAAACTCCTGATCTGATCATTAATTTTATCAAGAAAATTGAAAATCTGTTAAAACTAACAGTCAGAAGGATCAGATCAGACAATGGAACAGAGTTTAAGAATTCAAAAATTGAGAATTTTCTTGTAAGTAAAGGAATTTCTCATGATTTTTCTGCTCCCAGAACACCTCAACAGAATGGGGTGGTTGAAAGAAGGAATAGGACCTTGGTAGAAGATGCCAGAACTATGCTTGCTTATGCTAAGCTGCCCACTCATTTTTGGGCAGAAGCTATAGCAAATGCATGTTTTACCCAAAACAGAACCATAATCAACAAAAGGCACAACAAAACACCTTACAACATTATCAATGGAAGAATTCCAAGTGTAAAATTTTTGCATACATTTGGTTGTAGATGTTTTGTTTTCAATGATTTTAAAAGCCTTGAAAAATTTGACAGAAAAGCAGAAAAAGGTATTTTTCTTGGTTACTCTTTGTCCTCAAAAGCATATAGAATTTTTATTCTCAACACAAGGACAATCAGAGAAAGTTTGTATGTTTCATTTGATGACTCATCAGAAACAGAGGTTTCTGATGAATACATGAAAGAAATAATTTTTTCTGACAAACAAGAAAATTATGAACATCTCTTTGAAATGATAAATGAAGATTTCCTAGAACATGATAATTCTTTCAAAAACAAATCAAAAGATTCTTCATGTACTAACTCTGCAGAACAAAGGTGTAATACATCAGAAACTCAGAATTCTAATATCTTACACACAAATGAGGCACCTGTTCAGGGGGAAACTTCTAATCCATCAGAACCAACAACTTTTCACAATAAGTTAAGATGGATCAAAGGACATGTTCAGTCTGACATCATTGGCAACCCTGCAGATGGTGTTAGAACAAGATCTGCAACTGCACATGAGTGTGCATTTTCTGGGTTCTTAGGCAAAGTAGAACCCAAATCTGTCAAAGAAGCTCTAAGAGACCCAGACTGGGTTCAAGCTATGCAAGAAGAGATTGATCAGTTTGAAAGGAGCAAGGTATGGGATCTGGTACCCAAGCCAAAAGACAAAACTGTCATAGGCTCAAAATGGGTATTCAGGAATAAATCTGACGAGAATGACATAATCAGCAGGAACAAAACAAGGTTAGTGGTCAAGGGTTACTGTCAACAAGAAGGTATTGATTATGACAAAACTTTTGCACCAGTAGCTAGATTAGAAGCTGTAAGAATTTTTCTTGCTTATGCTGCATCCAAGGATTTCAAAGTTTATCAAATGAATGTAAAATCAGCTTTTCTGAATGGTAAAATTGAGGAAGAAGTTTATGTGCAGCAACCAGAAGGCTTTGTTGATCCAAAATTTCAAAATCATGTTTACAGATTAAACAAAGCCTTGTATGGGTTGAAGCAAGCTCCTAGAGCATGATATGAAACTTTATCAAACTTCTTACTCAATTCTGGGTTTACCAAAGGTACTATTGACACCACACTTTTCCTCAAAACACACAAAGGTCATACTTTGATGGTCCAGATATATGTTGATGACATTATATTTGGATCAACAAATGAAAAATTTTGTAAGAAATTTCAAAAGTTGATGACCAGCCACTTTGAAATGAGTATGATGGGTGAGTTAACCTTTTTCTTAGGGTTACAAGTTAAACAAAGAATTGATGGAATATTTTTGAGTCAATCAAAATATGTGAAAACAATTCTACAAAAATACTCACTTGAAAACTGCCCTGTTTCAAAAACTCCCATGGCAACAGGGAACAAGTTAGATTCTGATAAGGATGGAATAAGTGTAGATATTAAAACCTATAGAGGGATGATAGGATCACTGCTATATTTAACTGCAAGCAGACTAGATATTATGTTTGCAACATGCTTTCTAGCCAGATATCAATGTGATCCCAAAGAATCCTATCTAAAAGCTTTAAAAAGGGTTTTCAAATATCTAAAAGGCACATCAGAACTTGGTCTCTGGTATCCTAAGGATACAAACCTTGAATTAATTGCATTTACAGATGCAGATTATGCAGGGTGCAAAATTGACAGGAAAAGCACATCTGGTGCTTGTCAACTCTTGGGAGAAAAATTGGTATGTTGGGGAAGCAAGAAACAAAACTGTGTTGCCACATCAACAGCAAAATCAGAATATGTAGCAGCAGCAAGTTGTTGTTCACAAGTGCTGTGGATGCAAACTCAACTGAAAGATTATGGAGTAACTCTGACCAGAATACCAATTCTATGTGATTCAAAGAGTGCTATTGCAATAACAGAAAATTCAGTTCATCACTCAAGAACCAAACACATAGATGCCATATATCACTTCATGAAAGATCATGTGGAGAAAGGTAACATAGAAATGTATTTTGTTCCAGCTGAAAACCAAATTGCTGATATCTTTACAAAACCTCTTGATGAAAAGAGACACAATTTTTTGATCAGCAAACTTGGCATGGTTAATTTAAATGATGAAGATTTTTCAGAAAAGACAGGACACAAATTGAAAACCAAATTGATGATCATCAAAGTTCTGATAATCAAAGAACATATCAACTAATTTCTGACAAAGCAATCCATCAATCTGATGGAACATCAGAAAATCTGATGAATCTTCAATAAATGATGATTTATCAGATTATCAAAGAAAATATCAGAATATCTGGTGAAATCATTAGAACTTCTGATATAAAATCAGAAACCAGGTTGAAACATCAGAATAATTTGTAATCTTCATAGATTTCCATCTTCATGCATATCCCACATATTGTATATATTCATATAAGTGTATATTTTGTTTTTGTATTTTCTTTCTTTCTTTTTTAAAAAAAAAACCAAAAGGGGGAAAAGTAACATGCATACTGATAAAATTCTATATAGCTGAGAAAATCAACCGTCTTTAGAAATTTTTTTCAGATTATTGAATTTTATTTTTACTGCCAATGCATGCAACGTCATTTTTTCATAAGAAACTTAAGTGACACGTAGGCACTATAATGATTAGGAGCTATGAAAGTAGCCGCCTAGTTATTAAATGCTTACTCACACATGGGGCTTAGTAGACTGTCACATTCACTGTAACATTCACTGCAACAGATATCGTCTTATTTGAAGAGATGAAAAAAAAGGGTTTGGCTGTTAATATCATTTATGAGGAACTATCACTTTCATCTATAAATATTAACAACCTGAAAAGAACTTACTTCACACCAAAATCATCTCTTCAAAAGCCCTTCGATAGAATTTTTCTTATCTTAAAATGGGTCCCCCAAAATTGATGAAAGCTACTCAATTCCCTCCCCCATTTCACAGACTTCATAATCTTAGATTAAGATCCAACTTGGAAGGACCTGCATGGGAGGACTGCAGGTTTGTGTACAAGCGAAGTCCTTTGGGCTTTGTTGTATCATCACATGTCACCATTTATCCAAAACTTCTTCAAGAGTTCTGGTGGAACTCTGAAATCATTTTTAGTGGTATTTCCATGTGGATAGAGAGTGAGGTTATGGGGGTCAGAATTACCCTAAAAGAGGAAACAATCAGAAATGTCCTCAGACTCGGTAATGGTCAAGAAATCGAATTCCTGGATAAGGCAGATTTGCAACAGACCATGACTGAAATGGGCTATCATACATACAACTCGTCAAGGGCGGTTAGCAAATCTGGGTTTATACCACCTTTCCAGTTTTTGGTAACACAGCTAAGTGTCTGCTTCTCCAAGAAGATTGGACACTTCAACGAGCTATCCAATAGGATGATGGAAGTGGTTCATGCTGTTGTACAGGAAAAACCTTACAACTATGCTAAGTTTCTCATGAGAGACCTAGTAGAAAACATCCACGACCGTCAACTTTTTCTGATCTACCCTCTATTCGTAACCAAGGTGATCACCAGTCAGCTGGACTTCGGAGGAGTGAGAAGCTGCTATCCAAGGGCAGAGCTGGTACTCCAAGAAAACATAAGTGAGGCCACCCTGGTGCCAACAACGAATCACACCGGTCGAATAACCAGTCTCTGGTTATATGTGAAGTGCATGTACAACGTGTTGGAGGAGGAGGAGTAGTTGTTGTTTGTTTTTCTTTGTTGTGTGTTTAATGTTTTTTTTTAATATATCTAGTCTACTTTAATTTCTTTTTACTCAATTTTTTTTCAACAAAAACATGTCAATAGATCTAGGGGGAACTAAAACATCATGTCTGATAAAAACAAAGAAAAATCAGGTGGAAATTCAAATGAAATCTGACAGGATTTGGTGGAACTCAGAAGATCTGATGATCAATCAGAAAATCTGGTAATTATTCAAAAAACCCATCAAGCCATACAAATTTGTTCTTTCACCAGAAAATTTTCAAAATAACCAGAAAATCGGATAATTGATCAGAAAATTAAAATTTTCAGAAAAATCTCTTGAAAGCCAGGAAGTCTGACAAATCATCAGAAAAACATTGCTTTTAACCAGATTTAAAGAAACTTATGACCATCTAAAATTTTGAAATAAGTTTCTTTCAAAAAAAAAATTCTGAGGACTGGAACAAGCTGTATGAAAAATACTTCCTGTATATCAGAACAAAGGTGTGGAGTTCAGAACTGCAGAACTGCAATGTAAGTAAAAATCTCGGAACTCTACTTATTCCCTCTCATCTCAAAAAAGAAAAATTCTGATGATTCATCCTCTGTAAATGAATCAAATGAATTCTGATGATATATGAATACAACTCTCAAAAGTTTTATTCAATATTTTCTGATGTATATCATCAAGAGGAAAATCTGGGAAGACACACAAATTCAGAAAAGGTTTCTATTGGACCTTTTTGAAACAAAAGGGGTCCCACATGGAGAAAAGGTGCAAGTTGGACATTAGTGTTTATCCGCAAAATCATTGGAATCTCTAAGTCTCTTTAAAGGATTTACATTAAATTAGAGATAAACCAAAGGTTTTTCAAAAACGGTTGTTTCCTTAAAGGATTAAAACATCATTAAGGTGTCATTAACCACCTTGAATACAAACAACCCACGATAAACACTCAAAAATCTCTGTCTGTATACACTATAAATACCTCATTCAAAAACAGAGACTTCCATCTTCAACCTTCAAATTCAAAACCCTAAAACCCTTTTCCGAAACAAAAACCCAAATTCTCAATGGCAGCTATCAACATCAACATACCACCAATTGAACACTCTGTTCCCTTCATCACTGAAGCAGAATTTCTTCCATTAAAGAGCAACAATGAAGCAATGAATGATAACATTGAAGAGTATGATATAAAGTGTCAAATTCTCATTGAATTTCTAACCAGATGCCCTATAGCTCAAGCTCTCACAAAGACCAGAGAGGTACCAGAAGAACTCATACAACAAGTTGTAAAAACTCTCAAATTCTCAAATCAACTCAAGCTAACAACACATGTGTGGGGAAATATCTTTATTACAATCTCACCAGAGAAAATAAGGGAATGTTTGGAACTACCCTTAAACCAAAGCTATGAAGAAGCACCAGTAAAAAAAGACATGTTCTCACAACTTGATGCTGTAATGGGTTACAAGACAAGGATTTCAAAAATCAATGAATTCAAGAGAAACAAGCTACCTGCCTTCTGGCAAGTTCTAATGGAAATTCTGAACAAGTGTCTATCTTCAAAGATTGGAGGTACAGATCAGATAAATAAGAATATTCTAACAATCATGTTCAGTCTCATTAGTGGGTTGAACATTGATTTTGGAACAGAAATATTTATTCTGATCAGAAGATCAATTCTGACTAACACTGGAAGGATAGATTCACATCTACCCTTTCCCAGATTTCTGTCAATTATAATTTCTGATGCTTTTTCTGAAAGGAACCTAGAAATTCCAGCATCAGAAAATATGTGGAGAACAGAAATTATAAGACCTTGGACTACCGTAGGATCTTGGAAGTCAGATTATGATGTGCCTGCTGTCGCAACCCCCGATCCCTAACCCCCGGGAATGGGCGGCCGCGAGCCAGTTCGGTGGTATCGTGTATTGTCTAATTTGGCACCGGAATTTTCATCAGGACCGTAGTTAGGAAATATTTAACCAGAGTAAAATACCACATTTTCATAATATTAAACAAATGGGATAACACCCAAGTTTGCAATACACACATTTTCATAGGAATAAATCCTATTTTATTTAAGAAAAACATCTATTTCTTTTTAGGTAACTTTATTGCCACTTTTCCAAGCCTTCAGTGCTGTCCAGCTGGCTTCTATTTGGCTTTCATAGTTTGTTACCTGACACGCGTTTTAAAAACATTTGTCAGTGGGAAATACTGGTGAGTGAATCCCAATTTAATCAAGTTTAAATAAAACCCATTGTACAGTATTGAGGGCGATCTCGCAATTACATTTGTTTCCAAGTTATAACAATTAACATCCATGGTACTGTCAGACCCGACTTGTGGAAATGTTACTCCTTGACCAGGTGGTAACAAATTTTGTATACAAAACCCCAACATACTCATGATAATTGTATTCTTACAAATACTCAATAACTGCTTAATATATAATTAATTAAGTGAGGTTTTGTAAAAACAATTTACAAAAAGGTTTACAAAAAGTGGATAAACTCACATTGCTGTCTTAGATTTTCCGTAAGGGTTTCCTGGTGACAATCTATAATTTACACAAATGCACACGCGTTAGTATAATAACCCATTTTAACATTAGTAATACCCTCCCTGAGACGGCATTCCAATGACTACGTTGGGCAGAACCACGACAGCCGTTACGAAACCCTAGATCAATCGGGCAGCGTATCTAATACGTATCCAGGGGTTATAATACTTACAACGGAGCAGAACTTCGCTATTTAGGGGGGTATTATACCCGACTATAAAGCCTACTATTCAGAAATTGAGATTTAAGAAAAGGAAATGAGCGATCGGAACTGAAGGCCGATGCCCTTCTTATATAGAGCCTGACCTTGACTTTGTCGCGGCCCGCGTAAAACAAGGCAAGGGCTTTACGCGGCCCGCGTCAACTATAGTTAACGCATAGGTGATAAGGGTCATCAAGTAGGCTCGCCACGATGATGACACGTGTCGGCCTGGGGTGTTGTCGCGTTCCTGATCTCTCGCGGCCCGCGTAAGCTTAAGGGGTGGCTTACGCGGCCCGCCTAAACCCCAAAATTTCAATTTTTAATTATTTTTGATAATATTTAGGGTATTCGGGGCCCGTTTTCACGTATGGGGTGTATTTTTGGACACATTGGGATATTTTAAAATATATTAGGGTGTCGGAAAAATTATGAGGGTGTCGGTTTTCTTTTAGGGTTATTACATCCTCCCCACCTTGTTTTAGAGCTCGTCCTCGAGATCTACTGGAATAGGTGTGGATATTTCCTTTGCATTTCTGATTCAAGCTCCCATGTGTACTCAGGTCCTCTTTTGGAGTCCCACTTTACTTTGACCAGAACTAATCTCTTGTGCTTGAGATTTTTGACTTTCCTGTCTTCAATCTGTAGAGGCCTTTCTACAAACTTGAGTTGTTCATTTACCTCTATATCCTTAAGAGGTATCATTAGCGATTCATCGGCTAAGCATTTCTTGAGATTTGATACATGAAATACATCATGTATTCCTGCCATTTCCTCTGGCAGTTGTAGTTGATAGGCTACAGGTCCTATTCTTCTAATAATCTTAAAAGGTCCAATATACCTGGGACTTAGCTTTCCTCTTTTGATGAATCTTACCACTCCTTTCCAAGGAGAGACCTTTAACAATACTTTATCTCCTACTTGAAATTCCAATGGTTTGCGCCTGTTGTCAGCATAGCTCTTTTGTCGATCACGTGCTACTTTCAGTCGTTCCTTGACTTGAATAATCTTGTCAGTTGTTTCTTGCACTATTTCAGGTCCAGATAGTTGCTTTTCCCCAATTTCTGCCCAACAGACTGGGGTTCGGCACTTTCGTCCATAAAGTGCTTCGAATGGTGCAGCATTGATACTTGTGTGATAACTATTATTATAAGAAAATTCTATTAAAGGTAAGTGATCGTCCCAATTACCTCCGAAATCAATTACACAAGCTCTAAGCATGTCTTCCATTGTTTGGATTGTCCTTTCGCTTTGTCCGTCCGTTTGAGGATGATAAGCTGTGCTTAGATTTAACTTGGTTCCCATTGCCTTTTGGAAACTTGACCAAAATGAGAGGTAAAACGGCTATCCCTATCAGAAACAATTGATAAAGGTATTCCATGTAATGAAACTATTTCATTTACATATAATTTAGCTAACTGTTCCATGCTGAGAGTTTCTTTCATTGGTAGAAAATGGGCTGACTTGGTTAGCCTATCTACAATCACCCAGATTGCATCATTACCTTTTCTTGTTTTGGGTAATTTGGTAACAAAATCCATTGTTATTAATTTCCATTTCCATACTGGCATTTCTAACTGTTGCAACAAACCTGAGGGTTTCTGGTGTTCAGCTTTAACTTGTGAACAAGTTAAACATTTAGAAACATAGGCTGCTATGTCCTTTTTCATTCCTATCCACCAGAAATTCTTTCTTAAATCCTGGTACATCTTATCATTTCCTGGATGCATCGTATACTTAGACTTATGGGCTTCTTCTAATATACGATGACGTAGGTTTCCTAATTTAGGTATCCACATTCTTTTCTTATGGAATCTCCAAATTCCATCTGTTCCTTGTTCTAATTCCTTTAGCATACCTTTTAATTTTTCAGTATCATCTTTGATTACTGATTCTTGTGCTTCTCTTATCTGATCATTTAAATCTACTTGCAGATTTAATTTAAGAGAACATACCCTTTTTGGCTTTTCATGATACTTTCGGCTTAAAGCATCAGCCACTACATTTTCTTTTCCTTCATGATACTGGATATCACAATCATAATCACTAAGCATTTCCATCCAGCGTCCTTGTCTCATATTCAACTCTTTTTACCCAAAAACATATCTTAAACTTTTATGATCGGTGAATATGGTAAACTTACTACCATAAAGGTAATGTCTCCAAATCTTAAGGGCAAAAATTATAACTCCTAACTCTAGATCATGGGTTGAATAATTCTCTTCATGATTCTTAAGTTGTCTGGATGCATAAGCTATAACCTTTTGGCGTTGCATCAACACACATCCATAACCTAACTTAAAAGCGTCACAATATACTACAAAATTTTCAGTTCCTTCCGGTAACGCTAGTATGGGTGTATTAGTTAATCTTCGCTTAAGAATTCTAAATGCTTCTTCCTGTTTTGGTCCCCATTCAAACTTAATGGATTTACAGGTTAACTTAGTTAAAGGAATGGCTATTCTAGAAAAATCTTGAATAAATCTTCTATAATATCTGGCCAATCCTAAGAAACTTCTAACCTCGGTTGGTGATTCAGGGGTTTTCCATTTAGTAATCGCCTCGATCTTTGTTGGATCTACGTAAATTCCTTCATGATCAACTAAGTGTCCAAGAAACTGTACCTGCTCTAACCAAAATTCACACTTTGAAAACTTAGCATAAAGCTTTTCCTTTCTTAATAGACTTAAGAGTGCGTGCAAATGCTTTGCATGCTCCTCTTTACTTTTAGAATAAATTAGAATATCATCTATGAACACAATTACGAATTTATCCAAATATGGTTTACATATTTAGTTCATCATGTCCATAAATAAGGTTGGGGCATTGGTTAAACCAAATGGCATGACAGTAAATTCATAATAACCATACCTTGTTCTAAATGCGGTCTTAGGAATGTCCTCTTCCTGTACCTTTAATTGATGATATCCTGACCTTAAATCGATTTTAGAGAAAAATCGAGCTCCTTGCAATTGGTCGAACAGATCATCGATTCTTGGTAATGGGTACCGATTCTTAATCGTGACCTTGTTCAATTCATGGTAATCAATGCACATACGCATCGATCCGTCCTTCTTTTTAACGAATAAAATCGGTGCTCCCCATGGCGATGAGCTCGGCTGTATAAATCCTTTTTCTAGCAATTCATCTAATTGTTTCGTCAATTCCTGCATTTCGGCGGGTGCCAAAAGGTAGGGTGCTTTGGCAATTGGTGTTGTTCCTGGCAGTAGATGAATTCTGAATTCGACTTCTCTGTCTGGCGGTAGCCCTGGAAATTCTTCTGGAAATATATCTGAAAACTGAGACACTACTGGATTATCTTTTAGTTCTTTTCCTTTAGTATTAGTGATTATAGAAATCAAATACACTATAGATCCTTTTCTTATATAGCTTGCAGTTTTCATCACAGAGATGAATTTCGTGGATCTAGAGGGCTTATCTCCTTTAATTGTGATCTTTTCACCCTTTGGTGAATTTACTTGAATTGACTTTTGATCACATAAAATACTGGCTTTGTTAGCTATTAACCAATCCATTCCTAAAACAACATCAAATCCTGCCAGATTCATTGGATACAGATTTGCAATATACTTTTGGTTTAAAAATCAAGATTTCAGAAATCCTAATCGTTTCCCCATTTGCTGTCTCTACTAGACATTCTTGTGGTAGTTTAGTTAATGACTGATTTAGAAGTTTGCAAAATGAAGTATTAATAAAACTTTGGTTTGCACCAGAGTCAAATAATACCTTAGCAAAAACATCATTAACTAAAAACGTACCGGGTATCACGTCTGGAATCATCTTGGCTTCATCCGCAATTAGAACGAATGCTCTAGCATTTTTAGCGTTCTTGTTGTTCACAGCTGGAGCCAATTTCGGACAATTCGGATTGATGTGACCTTTTTCTCCACAGTTGAAGCACAGTCCATTACTGGATTTTCTCCTGCAATCTTCTTCTTTGTGTCCTGGCATCTTGCAGAAATTGCAAAGAGTGGAGCATTTTCCCGAATGCTTTTTCTTGCAGACCTTGCAGAATGGTGCAGAGGTAGAACCCATATTCCTACGGTTGTAATTCCCAGAACGGAATTCTTGAGTAAGCCTTTGGGTTAGGTTTCTCCTCTGGTCTTCTTCTCTAGTACGGATTAGCTCATCTGTCAAGGTATTTGCTAGTTCTACAGCTTCTTCTATGGTTTGAGGTCTAGCTGCCTTGACTACATGTCTAATCTCTCCGATTAATCCCCATATGTAACGGGAGATTAATACCGGTTCAGGTGATGCAAGGGTTGGTACTATTCTAGCATATTCAAAGAATGTGGTAGTATAACCCTTACTATCTACCCTGGTCATTCTTAAGTTCAAAAACTTATTTGCTATCTGTTCCTTTTCATTGGGAGGGCAGAATTTCCTTTCTACCGTATTTTTAAATTCCTCCAATTCCATGTTGTATACCTTATCACTTCCTCTTGATTGGAGGATAGTGTTCCACCATTCTAAGGCTGAGTTTTTAAACGGATTAGAAGCAAACATTATCTTATCTTCTTCAGCACACTTGCTTATTTTTAAAACAGCCTCAGTCTTTTCTATCCAGCGTAGAGCTGCAATGGGTCCTTCATTTCCCGAGAATTCTATTGGTTTGCAAGACCAGAATTCTTTGTAAGAACAACCATAAGGCATGGTTCTTCTTCTTTTGGGAATGGACGCTTGAAGTACAGGTCCATTGTTCACGATGTGTTCAGGTTCAATTGGTCGCTTACTGCTATGTTTACTTTTATTATTCGCTTCTTGAACCGTTTGAATAATAAATGGCATTGCATATATAATTCCTTGTGCTACTATGTGTTGGATGGCACTATTATCCACTTGGTTTCCATTGTTATTGATGCTTGGATTCTCATTAACCAAGTTAATGTTACTCTGGTTATCATTATTCAGATTTCCTTGATTTCCTTCGTTGGCCATCTGAATTTTAAACATTTACCCCGTATTAATATCACAAAGTAATAATTAATATAGCCAATCACATGACACGCATTTTGGTCAAAAGCATCGATCATTGTGACTTACTCTATTCATATATTATGCATTTATTACACACCGGTACTGGAATTAAAAATTACAATACCGACTGAAATTTAAAACTACACTACTAGTAGTAGGCATCCGTAGTTTTTTTTCATACACATACACACATATATTATATATTATTGTACTATTATTATTATTACTACCGTCTCCACCATCACATTTATGGATATGGATTCATCCAAAAATCCATATTGCGCTCGTCATACTTCCAGACGAGTCGCTCTCCCACCTGTCGCATTCTCTCACTACTTTCTAGAATTTCCTCACCAAATGTCCTAAGTTCTTGTACGTTTTCTGCACTCATTGGGGGTGCAGGTTCTAGGACTGGGTTCGGAATCTGGGGTGCGGGTTCCTGGTATGGGGGTGTAGGTGCCTGGAATCAGTAAGGATCTTCTAAAATCTCCCTAATGTATTCATCTTGGTAATAGGGATCTAAAGGATCCAAACCTGGGTAGGCTCCTAAGTTCTGCATGGGTGTGTCTTCATGTATCGGGTAGCGTTGCACATAGTCCCTAACGTCATCCCACCAGGGGTCGTAATTTGGGTCTAAGGGGTTTGGTGCAGGTACCCTAGGTATTTCCTCCGGTTTGAAATCATGCATCTCTACTTGGTTTTCAGGGTTTTCTATCTCCATCGGTTGGTCAGGGATTGGTGGTTGTGGTTGGGGTGCAATTATTTGCTCCAAATTAGGGTCAGCTGCAGTGGTTGCTAGAATGTGGATGTTGGCTATACCCCTATTGATCATGTCCTGGGCATAGGCATCTGTCTTTCTCTTGGCAGCTACTAGTACTCTCTGGTCTTGTAACTTTTTCATACGTTTTCTACGCTCGTGTGCCCCTCTACTGAACCATCCCCTCTTTTTCTGAGGAAATGGCTCTTCTGACTGAGCCTTAAACACAAAGATTCCTTCTTCCGAATCAGCAGAGTACCCTGAGAGGGCAGGCTGAGAAGAGGAGGTGCCTTCGCTTATAGGCGAACCAGATAATTGACGGTACGCGTCAGATGGTCCTTGGTCGCTCATACTGTAAACTAACAAATAGTCAAATAACACATAGCAATAAATACAGTTATGCACGTATTCCCGTAATTTATTTCCTAACAGATTGAATTTTGATGTCAGCAGAACACTTCTGTGGCTGAATCAGTGGCTTAGCTCTGATACCACCTTCTGTCGCAACCCCCGATCCCTAATCCCCGGGAACGGGCGGCCGCGAGCCAGTTCGGTGGTATCGTGTATTGTCTAATTTGGCAGCGGAATTTTCATCAGGACCGTAGTTAGGAAATATTTGATCAGAGTAAAATACCACATTTTCATAATATTAAACAAATGGGATAACACCCAAGTTTGCAATACACACATTTTCATAGGAATAAATCCTATTTTATTTAAGAAAAACATCTATTTCTTTTTAGGTAACTTTATTACCACTTTTCCAAGCCTTCAGTGATGTCCAGCTGGCTTCTATTTGGCTTTCACAGTTTGTTACCTGACACGCGTTTTAAAAACATTTGTCAGTGGGAAATATTGGTGAGTGAATCCCAATTTAATCAAGTTTATATAAAACCCATTGTACAGTATTGAGGGCGATCTCACAATTACATTTGTTTCCAAGTTATAACAATTAACATTCATGGTACTGTCAGACCCGACTTGTGGAAATGTTACTCCTTGACCAGGTGGTAACAAGTTTTGTATACAAAACCCCAACATACTCATGATAATTGTATTCTTACAAATACTCAATAACTGCTTAATATATAATTAATTAAGTGAGGTTTTGCAAAAACAATTTACAAAAAGGTTTACAAAAAGTGGATAAACTCACATTGCTGTCTTAGATTTTCCATAAGGGTTTCCTGGTGACAATCTATAATTTACACAAATGCACACGCGTTAGTATAATAACCCATTTTAACATTAGTAATACCCTCCCTGAGACGGCATTCCAATGACTACGTTGGGCAGAACCACGACAGCCGTTACGAAACCCTAGATCAATCGGGCAGCGTATCTAATACGTATCCAGGGGTTATAATACTTACAACGGAGCAGAACTTCGCTATTTAGGGGGGTATTATACCCGACTATAAAGCCTACTATTCAGAAATTGAGATTTAAGAAAAGGAAATGAGCGATCGGAACTGAAGGCCGATGCCCTTCTTATATAGGGCCTGATCTTGACCTTGTCGCGGCCCGCGTAAAACAAGGCAAGGGCCTTACGCGGCCGCGTCAACTATAGTCAACGCATAGGTGATCCGGGTCATCAAGTAGGCCCGCCACGATGATGACACGTTTCGGCCTGGGGTGTTTCCGCATTCCTCATCTCTCGCGGCCCGCGTAAGCTTAAGGGGTGGCTTACGCGGCCCGCCTAAACCCCAAAATTTCATTTTTTAATTATTTTTGATAATATTTAGGGTATTCGGGGCCCGTTTTCACGTACGGGGTGTATTTTTGGACACATTGGGATATTTTAAAATATATTAGGGTGTCGGAAAAATTATGAGGGTGTCGGTTTTGTTTTAGGGTTGTTACACCTGCTCTATCAGAAAAAGTGATGTATCTGATACCAGAAGATTCACCATATAGAGCAGAATATCTGAAGATGTTGAACAAAAGGCCAGAAAACAAAGAAGTTTTTGGAAATGTGTCCCCCATGGAGCATGATGCACAAGAGTCAAGCACACCAAGAATGGAATAGCAGGGTGAATCTGATCCTCATCCAGCTAATGAAGATGTGAATATGAGTCCTGTGGCAGAAGAACATCATGCTGAAATCTCACATATGGGAGAAACAGGTGCACAACACTCCAAACTAAACTTATTTCATTTCTCTGAGAGTGATTCTAATGAATCAATTCAAGGAAAATATGAAATTTTACATAGAGGAACTATTTCTGCAAAACAAAATGTGAGTGAAACCAAGGACCCATTTTCTGAATCAGATTATGAGGAGGAAAATGTGGTGGCAACAGGTGGAGATCAGTCCACTGATCAAGGAAACCTGGATGAGAAAACTAAGAGTTTCTCAACAACTCATGGAGAACCTGAAAAGGTTAAAGGATATGAGGAAAACCAGAACTTGAATGTGTTTCAATTCTCTGGTGAGGAGACAGAGAATTTGGATTTTTCCAATCCTCTTAACCTCAGAACAACAGAGAATGTGTTTTCTGCTGGTGTTAGAAGGGGAACATCTGTTGTTTCTCCTATTCACCAAGGACATCAATCTATGTCACCTAAACAACTTAACAAGGAACTTGAAGACACAACTGCTACTGAGAAAACATCCACAGAAGGAAAACTTGATCTGATACTGGAAGAAATAAAAAATCAAAAGTCAGATATCAAGGTGTTATCAGAAACTGTAAAAGCTGTGCAGAAGCAAACAAAAGACAATGCTGCAGCTCTCAACAAACTGCAAAAGTCATTAGAAAACAGAAAGAGCTCATCAGAATTCGAGAAGGCTCTCAAGGAACTGCATGATATTAAGAAAAAGATGGCTGAGGTTGCAACTGCAGGAGAAAGCTCAAGTTCTGGAAAGATTCTTGAAGAAATACAGTTCCTCAGAGCCAACAACAGCAGCATGGCTGAGGCTTTTGAGAAGCTGTTGATGGAATTGACTGCACAAAGAAATCAAGAAAACCAGGAGTTTCAGAAAATCAAGAAACAAGAAGAAACAAATACTCAAATTCTCACTAATGTTCATTTGTTAGTAGAGAAATTGCAGTATAATGTTGCTAGATTAGCAAAAGTTGATCTTCATGAACTGAAAGCCCCAATTCCACAAGAAAGACAAGCAAGAGGATCAGAAACTCCTCAACAACAATCAGAAACCATTCAACAAGATCAAACCAAACAAAAAGAAACTTCAACAGCTCAAAAACAGAAGCAACCCATGGGTCCACCTCCAGATAAACAAAAGTTACTCATGGGTCCTCCACCAAATGTCCCAAAGCCAGACACATCAAGGGTCCAGCAGAAAGAAAATGTTCCAGTTCAGTCATCTTCTACAGCCATCACAGGAGAAACAGAGTTCAGCATAAAGATGGATACAAAAGAGAAGAGAAGAATGGAAGATGAAGTGACTTCCTCAAAAAGGCCAAGAAAAGAAATGATAGAAGATTCAGAGGGGAACATCAAAGAAATGGATGTGCTGAAAGGTGATTTACACACTATTATTATGTACCCTGAAGAACATCTAAAGCATTACTACTGGAAAGGTCCAAAAGACAACCCAAAGAGACCACTCTCTCCATTGAGTAAAGGTATTGTTGAAAACAGAAACAATGGAGGTTGGGTAATTCTGCACAAACACATGACCAATCCAATAGTATCTATTGAAAGAATTGATACTTTGACCACTAGAGGAGGTATCTTAGGTTATGAAGCACAAAACAAGTATACCCTAATCAGAAAAGATAGCAGTGAACAAAAGGTTATTGATGCAAATCTGGCTGATGATATTCACCTAATGGGAATAGTCAAAATGAAGAATATCATTGATGAAGAGAAAGGTAATTCAGTTATGGTCAGAAGAGCTCTTGACAGCCTCAAAAGTGCAGGAGCAAAGCTATGCAAAAGGGCTGCACTGGCAGACTTTGATCTATGTATCAATTTTGAGTACAGCAACAAGGTATTAATACCTCCTCCCAACACCAGAATTCCAGCTGAAATTCCTTCTAAACTTGTGAGAACTGGAGCAATCTTTGACAAACCAGAAATGTGTGTAGTCTTCAAAGATGCTAATGATGAGAAAGCTCAATTCAGAATCTTTGATTCGTGGATGGATCTTCAAGGTTTTAGTGAAGTTGTGACTGAGACATTGAATGGGTTCACGGACATTGGTGGTCCTCCTGATGTTGCTTTAGTCAAGAAGTTGTCTCTTCTCAGAAATAAATTAAAAGAATAGGGGATGCCGTGTAAAAAAAGAATTCTTAAGAAGTGATCCAGGCCTTGGCGGATTTGGAAAACTTAGAGGCGGCTATGGAGTCGAGGGACTTAAAGGAGGAAGAGGAGTGGATTTTGTTCGAAAGTAAGAAAGTTTTAAAAAATGAAGAGGAAAGGAAAAATAAGGATTTAAAACAAAGATCCAGATTGAGATGGGCTATAGATGGCGACGAGAACTCCAAGTTTTTTCACTCAATTGTGAATTGCAGGAAAGCTAGTAACGTGATCCATGGGCTGAATTTGGGAGGGTTGTGGGTATCTAAACCGGCTTTCGTTAAAAAAGGAGATTTTCAGGTTTTTTAGAAGTAAATTTGTTGAGTCCTTTAAGGAGAGGCCTCAGTTGGTTTGTCCTAACATTAGTCGCATCTCGGAGACTGAGGCTTCGGCTTTGGAGGATAGTTTCACGCGAGTAGAAATAAAGGAAGCTCTTTTTCAATGCGGTGACGATCGGGCTCCGGGTCCCGACGGATTTAACTTCCGGTTTGTCAAGCGGTTTTGGGATTTACTTGAGGATGATTTCGTTAAAATTATGTCTGCTTTCTACGATTCAGGAGTTATTAGTACGGGTTGTGGTTCTTCGTTTATCGCTCTAATTCCTAAAGTTAAAGATCCGCTAAGTTTGAAAGATTATCGTCCTATTAGTTTGGTGGGAATTATTAATAAAGTGATCTCCAACCGGCTTAAGAGGGTGCTGGATCCCATCATCTCGTCTTCTCAATCGGCTTTTTTAAGTGGCAGATATATCTTGGATGGCCCGCTCGTTGTCAACGAAAGACATAACTGGATGAAAAGAGTAACAAAAAGGCTTTTTTTCTTAAGATCGATTTTGACAAAGCTTACGATAATGTTAATTGGAATTTTGTTATAGATATTCTTGCTCAAATGGGTTTCCCAGCTAGGTGGTGCAGGTGGGTCGAAGGTGTCCTTTCGTTGGCTAGGGCGTCGGTCCTGGTCAATGGGGCGCCCACCTTTGAATTCAAATGTGATAAAGGTATGCGTCAAGGGGATCCAATCTCCCCTTTTCTCTTTGTCATAGTTATGGAAGCCCTTGCTTGTATGCTTAGTAAGGCCATCGGGATGGGTATTGTTAAAGGCGTGGTTCTACCCAATGACGGGCCGACGGTTTCGCATCTTTTTTATGCTTACGATGCGATTATCATGGGGGAATAGAGCAAGGAGAATATTATCAATGTGACTAGAATTCTAAGGTGTTTCCACGCTTGTTCGGGTCTCCAGATAAGCTTTAACAAGTCAAGTTTATTTGGGATGGGGGTGAGGTTTGGGAAATTGAAGAGTTGGCGACTCAAGTTGGTTGCAAAGCGGATAGGTTTCCTTTCAAGTACCCCGGTCTTAAAGTTGGGGCTAATATGAATCGTATTAAAAATTGGAGACCCGTGTACGATATCTTCAAAAAGCGGCTATCTACTTGGAAAGCGACCTTCCTGTCCCTTGGGGGTAGGCTCACGTTGGCTAGGTCCGTCTTAGAGAGTCTCCCCACGTACTACTTCTCTTTGTATCGGGCTCCCATTAAAGTAATTGAAGACTTGGAAGGCATCATCAGAAGATTCCTATGGGCTGGTTCATTGATGGAGAAGAAAATTCACTGGGTTGCGTGGGACAGGGTTGCGTCTCTGATTAAGTCGGGAGGGCTTGGTCTTCATAAACTTAAGGATGTAAACACGGCCTTATTAGCTAAATGGGGTTGGAGATTCAAAACTGAGAGGGATAACCTTTGGGTTAGAGTGGTGAACGCCTTACATGCGGGTGGGTATGGATGGGAGATGGTTCCTCTTAAGAAGACGTTAGGAGGCGTTTGGAACAACATTGTAACGACTCTCAAACGTCCTTTTCTTAATGGTCTCTCTCTATGTAATCTTTTTAAAGGTGTGGTCGGTAGAGGTGATATCATCATGTTTTGGTTGGATCCTTGGTTATTTGAAGTCCCTTTGAAGTTCAAATTCCCGTCCTTGTTCCAGCTTGAGGTGGTCAAGTCTTGCAGTGTTCGAGATAGAATTGATGGGGAGGGGCTGTGGCTTTGGAAACATGATCCGGTCAAAGATGTGGAAAGAAGTGAATGGGAGTCGCTTTGCGAGGCTCTCAATGCAGTGGGATTGGGTGGGAAGAGGGGCGGAGTGCTTCTCAGTCGCAGCCGTGAAGAGGGTTATTGCTTCAAGTTATGATTTCAGTGGCCGTTGTGTGCTAGATTGGTGCAAGTGGATCCCGATTAAATGTAATATTCAGGTGTGGCGAGCGGAGATGGACAGGATCCCGACGGAGGAGGCTTTGAATAAGAGGGGCGTGACGGTGCTAGATGGTGTGTGCAGGTTTTGCAGCTCTGGTCTAGATTTGGTAGCCCATTTATTCACGGCCTGTCCGCTGGCTTTGGGTTTATGGGAAAAAAATCTCTTTATGGTGCAGGATTTGGAATTTCTTCGTTTCCTCGTTCCGTGATTTAGTGGAGCTGCATAATTATGGGAATAGAGGGGCGTCAGAGAGAGAGGCGTTGAAATGCATTATTTATGTTGCTTGTTGGTTCCTTTGGTTGGCTAGGAATAACTTGAGATTCAATGGTAAAAGAAGTGGAGTTGAAGAGATTTTTAGCGAAGTTAGAACAGCTAGTTTTTTTTTTTGTTTAAACATAGGGCTAAGAAGGGTGTTTTCGATTGGGGGGATTGGTGTAAATTTGTGAATATGTAAGTGTTTTGTAGTTATTTTGTCGTCCCGGTTTTCGGGTTCGGCGTGTGTTAATGAAGTTCTCGTTTCTTCAAAAAAACAAAAAAACACAAAAAAAACAAACAAACAAACTAGAAGTTTTTTTTACCACTCATTTGCATTCATAGTGGGGTTGGAACATTGGATGCTAACAAATGTCCTTTAATAACTTTATCTCCAACGTAGCATCCTTCCAAGGATATGTGACCTAGGTTGGCATGGGTTACCAGTGAATCTAGGAATTTCAATCAATGGAAATAGGTTGGGTTACAATAGGTTCAGACACAACGGGTCGGGTAAAAAAAATAATTATAGCAAAAGAATCCGAAACTTTTGTTATGGAACAAGTTTCACTAACATTAATAAAGACAAACACTCCACAATAATAATAAATATTTTAAGCACACGTATGCGTACAAGGACTCAAGGAGTGTTACTCAGAGCTAGGTGAGTTGGAGCGAGTAGGGACGAGTTGTGTGGGCATGTTTAAGCAATAAGCATACCTTCATTTTAAATTTTGATTTGTGAATGATCTCACCTAAATTTCTATTTGATAAGCGGCATGTTTAAGTTTTGAATTCAATTTGTGTATGTTAGTGTAATTCTGGTGGATGTCTTTTATTTGTGGATTTCTTTAGCAACGGAATAGTTTTTTTTTTTTTTTTTTTTTTTTTTTTAATAGAGGCTCTTGACTCTTGAAAAGAAGATTATGGTTTGACATGTGGTTGCATTTGTCATTCCAAATTATTAGGGGAGGCGGGGTGGGACAATTTTGTTCCGTGATAAACCATGTTCAACGAGTGGAGAACTGCACAAGACCACCACCACCATCATCTAATGCGTGATAGTTTTTTAACCCGTGATAAAATTCACGCGTTATGGCTTGTTCCGTGATAATTGGATGTGAGGGGAGTGAGGGTTTATTGTTGGGTGTTGTGAGTGATGACCATTGCCACTAAAAATGTTGTGAGTGATGGAATAATGCTTGATGACATGGCGGAACTTAATTGAATGTTGTGACTGATGGAATTTTTGCAAGTGATGACCACCCCCTCCGCCCTTATTCATCATACACATTCAAGAAATGACCCTGAAAAAAATCTTGATTTCGCTAATGTAAATTATTCTATAACAAAAAAACGATAAAAACAATTATAAATTATAAATTTGCAACATAATGTGGCATAAGAAGTTGTACTATCTGCTTTGTTTGTGTTTCATTTACAGCTGTAAGGTAAAGCTTTAGGTACTGCCACGTTTTTCCACGTGTGTTTCTATTTTCTGTCCTTCCACCACCATGTTACATGTCTTCACATTTCTTTTTTCCTTGACCACTATAAAAGCTTTTGTTCTTTAACCGAATAAAGGGAGAAGTTAGTGATGCCGAAAATAACCATCCTCAGTCGTTGGCCGGTCACCAGCTACGTCGGCCGGCACCTGGTGGTGCGGTGACATGCTTGACCAGGAGTTGCACAGTGGTACCTGATGTATTTTTTCCTGATGATTTTGGGTTCCGGTATTCTTGATGGTAGATTCCATCTTCCTATTACGGACAACAGATGTGTGTTGTGTTGTGCGGTGTCTTCTCCGGTGGCCGTCACGGTGGTGCCGAGGGTTGTGGTGGTGGAGGTGTTATGTAGTAGGCAGACCAGAAAGAAAAGAGTTAAAAGAAACATTAAGAACATTGGACAACAAAAACACCACAAATCTGAATCATTAAGTCCATTAAGTCCTTTTGGATACCAAGAGTCGTGACCGATCGTGAAACCCTAGCTACCACAGGTCGGGTCAGAGGAGATTAGAAACGGTGGCACGGTGCGGTGGTGGTAAGAGTCGGTGGTAATGTAAAGAGGGAATGTAGAGAAAGAAAAAAAGAGTTTTAGATCTTTCGACTGTGGCACAAGCGGTGGCGATTGGTGGGCCGCAACAGTGTTAATTGAGGAACAATCGGACTCGCGTTCATGTTTGTGTCTCACGAACCAACAAAAATTGAAGGTTTTATGGTTCTGAATTTGACACACCGTCCGTTTTCTGTGTAATAGCATTGGAAAGTTAAGTGTGGTATGAAGGTGGTTTTGGAGAGGACCTGTGGGCGATTTCAGTCTTATGGCTTTTTTATTAGGGGCTTTTTCCGGTTGCTTCCTGGCCAAAGAAAACATGTATCTCATTTTTTTATTTTAAAATTTATTGAACAACACAAGACTCTTTTAATTTATTAAGAAGTTAATAGTATTTAGAGTAAACTAAATTGACTGTGATTATGAGAAATTTCACTTTTAATCAAGATATTACTTATGTGATCCTAACTTTGCTCAAAATATAATTGTTTTAGTTTTCTGTATCCAGTGGCGGATCTAGAAAATCCGTCAAGCCGTAACATTTTATAAAAAAACCGTAACGAAATCGTAAAAACGTCAAATTTTTCCAAAATTTACACTAATTTTACACTACCGCCGAAACGCCAAGCCGTAGCGGAGGTTGCCCCTTCTTATATGCTAGGTCCGCCCCTATCTGTATCATAACACCAAATCACACACACATCGATTTTAATCAGATAATTTGTGTTGTTAACTGGTAGCCACCGCAGCGCAACGTGCGCGAGGTTAAATACTAGTTGTTAATAATATGAAACAAATTACTAAGAATAAAATATTTGTAGTATGAAAATTGATATTAGTGGCGTGAGGTCACGAATATCAAAAAATAAGATATACATAGTGTGTAGATGACTCCATATTTTTCTATAATTCGAAAACGCGATAGTATTTTTGTTTTTAACACTTTGTTTCTCACTTGAGAACATATCATTGATTTCCCATCCTAAATCTGATTTCGTGGGGCACATGTTCTATCATCTTGTCATCACATAAGTATGAAATGAAATATACCAAAAGTTGTATGGTCCATGGTGGTTAGCCTTATTTGCACATCAACACGACAACACCCATGTGCAAATACTTATTTTCAACTCACAAAGTGAATAACTATCCCTCTTTCAATCTCATTATGTTGAAGAGATTAAACATAATTAGAAGCGTTTACCAATTCTCTCAAATTAAACTAAAACAAGTGTAAAACGAGTGGTAACTAAGCTATTTTTTTTATTAAGGTGTTAAACTTTATAATTAAAGGAGGTTAACTTTATAGATCATACGTTTAGGGTTAAAACCCATAATTAAAGAAAAAAGCGTGTGGGCCGCGACTCGGGTCGACTGCCCTTATTGTCGCGCCACACCTTTCTAGAGTCGAGAAGTCTACAACCCAACAATCTCCATCATAAGCAAGTAATTTATTGGAAATATTTTTCGTGTTGGAGTAATGGTTTTCTTCATCCACTGTCACACTGGAACTGGAACTGGAACTGGAACTGGAACTGGAACTGGAACTGAAACACAACCTGTGCTCCCACTGTCACGAAGTCCTATGACAGGTTTAACCTTCTGAACTTGTTCATTAGGAATATAACTTTAGCTTTGGGTGCCTTTCCTGCAAAAGTAACCCTCTTTTGCCTATAAGATTTGGTGAATCAGATTTTTTTCTTTTACCAAAATCGGGATAACTCCCTCTGGTGGTATCTCGACCATATAAAATGAGCCCCTCTTCTTGCCACGTGCAACCACTAGATTTCCTTTGATTACCTTCCACTGTACACTACCAAACTTAAACCTCATGACTCTGCTCATCCAGATGCCCGACTTAAATAAGCATTTTCCTCAAGCCTGGAATTACCCTTACATCTCTCAAAGTCCAAGTAGATCAAATTGAAGTAACTAGGTCAATATCACCCATACCTGTGACATCTAGGACTTCATCATTTGCAAGTCGTACCTTACCAAAATCCCTGATTTTCAGATTCCGTAGTGCTTCAGTATTGTGGGTAGTGTGAAATGAAGCATCTGAATCCATAACCAGGAATCCACACTGCTCTCCACGTTATAGACCAAAACATCATCATTTTCTGCGTGGTTTGCTAAATTTCTTTCTTATGTTTCGAACACTGATTCCTAAAGTGTCCTACTTTGTTACAGTCCCAACACATCCCATCCTTCAAGGTCTTAGACACACTCCTCTTCCTACCCTGACGACTCCTCGCTGATTTTTTCTTCCCTGCCCTATGTGCTCAACAAAGAACATGAAGACTCATCTGAACCACGACGTCAAACATCCTCTCCCAAAATAAGATCTCGAATCTTCGCAATCATGAACTTAATCGTATCTGAATAGCTCGTAACAACCGTTACAGTTCTGGACCAACTATCGGGTAATGAGGACTATAACAATAGGGCTTGGACCCCATCATCAAACTTGATATTCACAAACACCAAACGAGACAAGATAGAGTTTAGGTTATTGATGTGGGCTGTTACTAAATCACCTTCCCTCATCCTAATATTCACAAGCTCTCACATAAGATAAACCTTGTTTGTTGCAAAACGCTTCTCAAACATGTTCCATAATGTTGTCATCATTCCTCTAGCTGAGGTCTCTTTAGGATATTAAATTCAACATTTTCTGATAGAAAAAGCGTTATCATTACTCTGGTTTTCTTATCCAACATATCCCAATCTCCTTGTGACATCTTTTCTGGCTTTTCATCCTTAAGCACTGCATCTAAGTCTTTTTGACAAAGTAATGCTTCAAGCTGCATCTTCCACCAACCAAACTTCTTCCTGTCAAATTTCTCTATCTTGTTCTTACCGTCATCACCCATTATCTTAAACAGGCGTAGTCAAGTCAAGATAGAGACCAGTGTTCAAAAGTAACTATGGCTGGCTGCGTGAACTTAATGGTTGTTCTGTTGCACATTGTCTATATATAACCAGTCTCAAAAAATTAAAACTAAAGGTTTGAATAGCGCACCTGAAAATGTCTGATGGCTGAAGAAACAATTACCAGACTAACCCAAAAAAGCGAGGAAAAAAAACAAGATCAACTTGGCACCCCATTGATCAAACTACCCGGCTAAACTGCCCGATAAATACACCAACCAATCAACACCTGAAACAATAATCAGCCAAAGATCAAAAACCAGTTGTAACACCCGATGGCCAACCTTAATCAAAAAACTTTCTTTTTGATCAACGACACAACAAGAGCTGCAAGGCTGCTTGCTTTTGTTAATTGACGGCAAAAAAAAAAAAAAACAATACAAAACAAAACGAACAAAGTTTTTTTTTTCTTTTGACTTGACTAGCCCTCCACAAAAGGACAAAAATATAATTGTTGTTAGGCCAGTGGGTATGGGGATCGTCCCCCCCTCGTCTCCGGCTCGTCCCCCTCGTCTCACACCGCCCCCTCCCCCTCGTCACGTCCCCAACGTCCGCTGCAAGACGGCAGCGACGAGCTGCAATGGTGGGCCCTCTTTGTTCTTCACTCTCTCTCTCTCCTTTATTTTATATATTAGTTTTTTTATTATTGGGTAGTCCCCCACACCCTTGGGTAGTCCCCTTTGGATGGTCCTTCATCGGATGTGACGTGACGCCTACGTGACGGATAGTCCCCAAAGGGACTACCCAAACCATACCCTCTGGTCTTAGAGCACCCACAACAATGGACAAAATTCATCCAACATAAGTTAACATGCCACATCATTTCAAACCACCACCACTCCAAACTCCTATTTTTTCCTCTAACAATAAACCACTTTAAACCTTCACCTTATTATCCACCTCATCATCTATTTTTCCATTTTATCTTAACTATATAAATTTTGTATAATGTATTTTTATTTTAGTTAATTAATATTTATAACTATTTTTTTCTAAAGTAATTAAAAAATGAAATAAACAAATAATTCCTAACAAGTAAATTAATTTAAAAAAGCACACTTATTACAACAATAAAAAACACACTTCAAAGCTAAAAAAAAAAAAAAAAACAAAACAAAACACTTGAGCGTAATAAAAAAAAACTACTATTATTCGTCTTCTTCCTGCTCAGCCTGCAGACTTGTGTTGCGTGGTCTCATTATCGCTTGAGCTCATTGTAATTAAAATGGAATGTCGAATTGGTAATTTGGAAGTGTGGTTGAGAGGATTTGTGTGCGTGAGTTGTATAAAATAATTGGGTGTATACTGAATGGGTTGGGCTGGACCATGCTGACTCACCATCATCCATTGATGTTGTCCGCTTGTTCTTGTCATCCGCCTAACAAACCGCATGAGCGGATATGTTCTTGTTGCTGCTCTTTGTGCCATTTTTACTTTGTGTAACCTGTTGAACGAAAATCTCAAGACAAAATGATTTGTCTTACCCTTTCTTGACCAACGAGAACAACAAACCCACACAACTCTCTATTCTTTATTCGGTCAAACGAGATAACAGGAACGAACCTTCGCAAACGATGATCGGTTGGTACGACAGAACTGCCGGCAACTAACCCTAGATCACAACTCTCTTTTGCGAGTGTGTTTCCCCGTATGTAACAAGTTGTAGCTCTATTACCACTTGTTAGGATCGAGCACACACAAACACAAACACGACGCGCGAAAGAAAAACAACCAACACAAAGATTTACGTGGTTCTGTCTAAACTGATCTACGTCCATGGGTGAAACTAGGATATTTTTTATTGAGGTGTTAAACATTATAAGTACTAGAGATTAATTTTATAGACTACACAATTAGGGTTAAACTAAAACCCCATAATTAAAGGAATAAGCACATGGGCCGCGACTTGGGCTGACTGCCCTTACTATCGCGCCACACCTTCTAGAGTCGAGAAGTCTACAACCCAACAATATGATCATTTCTGGCTCTCCATAAACACCAACATACCAATATAATACGAAACAACTTGTGGGTGGAAAATCCCACGACTGCATTTTCTTATTTCTTATTAAACTAAAAATAGAACTCACGTTTACAATGAACACTTCTATCCTATTTATAAAAACAAAACCTGAATTGCAAGACTCAATCCTACTCCTATTCGAATACATCTAATCTGATTTGGATACACTTTCAACAAAAAAAAAAAAATTATAACTTCTAGCCCACGGTTTTGCATTTGTCTTTCACGTCTCCAACGACTTAACCCGGTTCATGCTTAGCCCATTAAATGTGGCCCATCAGGATTAAGTCCAAGTGTCCAACACAAACATTGATTAAACCGAATTCAACTAAAAAGGCCGTTATTTTCTAGCCTTTCTTAGTGATAAAAACTAATGCTTGTGCAATCGTGTATTCATATGAGATGTATTTACGACCTAAATTAGAATTCTTATCAAGATAAACTCGTTAAAAGTTCAAACTGAGCATAACTTAAACGAGTATATTGGAGCTCATTTAATAAACAAGCTCGAGCCCAGCTTTCAGATCTAGCTTGACTAGGTTCGCGAGCCTAAACGAGCTTATTATTTATATAATTTTTATTGTAAAACATATTACATATTTTTTTATTATTAGACAGGGTAAGGATAGTGTAAAAAGGGCCTAAAGTGTGAGAAGTGTGAGAAGTGTATTATAACACTATATATAATACTATATAACACCATATAAACACCGTATAACAATATGTAACACCATATAATACCATATAACACTGTGTAACACTATATATCATTATATAACAAATATAACACTATACATCTATCATAGACATGCTATTAGACAACCTATAGAGTTATATTTGTTATATAATGATATATAGTGTTACATAGTGTTATATGGTATTATATGGTGTTACATATTGTTATACGGTGTTTATATGGAGTTATATAGTATTATATATAGTGTTATAATACACTTCTCACACTTCTCACACTTTGAGCACTTTTTACAGGATCCTCTACCTTATTAGACATACAAGAGTTAATTACTAAAATCGTCTTTGTGGCATGCTAAAATCTCACCTTTTGTTCTATGTATGAGAAATTACGGCTTTAGTTTATACTGTTCACTCTAGTTGCATACTTATGCGTGGACGATGCTAAGTATTTATGTTTAATTTGTGGAATTACTATTTTACCCTTAAAGTTGCATATTTATGCGTGGATGATGCTAAGTATTTATGTTTAATTTGTGGAAATTACTATTTTACCCTTAAAATTAAAAATAAATAATATAAAACAAAGACACGCAAGCACACCTCCTGGCTGTTCCATGTGATTTCTAGGTTCAGATTGGTGATGTTTGCTTCCATTTGCATAAGCCATAATTTGGGTTTAGAACTTCTAATTATTTCATAGTCTTCTTTGGTTTTTTGCCTGATTTAAATTACTAAGTACTACCTGCTTTTAATATACTCTTGATTTAATTATGATAAAAATAACTAAACAATATACATTATGTTATATAGGGTCAAGTTATTCTACAAAGACTTCTAATTGTAAGAAGTGTAAGAAGGATTTATAGAGTGACAAGTGTCCATTAACCTAAAACTAAATCCACTACATCACCACCAAAAACCTAAACACCCACCCCCCACCCAAAAACCTAAACCCCCCCCCCCCCCCCCCCAAAAAAAAAAAATAAAAAAAAAACTAAACACCCACCCCCACCCCCACCACCACCCAAAAACCTAAACCCCCCCCCCCCCCCCCCCCAAAAAAAAAAATATATAAAAAAAACTAAACACCCACCCCCACCACCACCCAAAAACCTAAACCCCCACCCCCTCGGCAAAAAAAAAAAAAAAAAAAAAAAAAATTTTTTTGAGGTGGGTGATGTGGGGGGGGGTTGGTGGTGGTGGATGTTTAAGTTTTTTTTTTTTTTTTTTTATTTTTTTTTTAGTGGGTTTTTCTAGGTTATTGGACACTTGTCACTCTATAAATCCTTCTTACACTTCTTACAATAAGGATCCTTTGTATTTGATCCTAATCCATGTTATATATATGTTTATAATTAGAGTATTAAAATAACTAAACAACTAATAAAAAAGAACTGAGCTGAAAGCCCGAGCCCGAACCCGAGTGAGGTGATCTTGAAAAACTATTCATGAGACTAGCTTTGAGCTTTAGAAATAAAGTTTGAAACTAGCCGACTCGCACTCGGCTCATTTACACCTTCTGTTAAAGAAATTTCCTCTTTTAATACCATTTACAACATCTTTAAAATTCTTGATTAGAGACACCATTTTGATATTACTGCTAACAATAACATCAAGGCCTTGCAATATCAAGACCATGTACCTACAAATTACCTAACATAAACATTGCTTTCATGCTCCTAGCCCTAGGACATACATACATACACACACTTGAAAAGCACAATGCAGGATTGGGGATGTTCTTGTACACCTAAACTAACTGTTATAAATCTACATGTCTATATCTGAACACGCACAAATCAACTTCTTGATAAAAATCTAAACTTGTTGGTTGCATTAAGCTAGAACCACGACGGTTGAAAGTTGAACCGTTGATCGAAGTTGGCAAGAGTTATACAAATACTAAAGGAGCAAGGCCAAGTTTGGGAATGCTAAAACTACTCATCTGCTGCTTATCCAAACTCTTTATCCGATTATTTACTAGAGAAATAACCGTTCCTAGCCATAACCCGATAAAAATTTTAATAAGCAATCCCAAACACGAGCCAATGTGACACTAAGCATGCCACAAAATTAACAAATTATGAAGAGAACGAAGACTCCAAAACTAAACAAATAGCAATAACCCGATAAAAATTTTAATAAGCAATCCTAAACACGAGCCAATGTGACACTTAGCATGTCACAAAATTATCGAACTATGAACAGAACGAAGACCCCAAAACCAAACAAATAGCAATAACCCGATAAAAATTTTAATAAGCAATCCTAAACGCGAGCCAATGTGACACTAAGCATGTCACAAAATTAACAAATTATGAAGAGAACAAAGACTCCAAAACCAAACGTACCCTGTAAAATCTCACCTATAGCTAAAAAATAGGATCCAGAGAGAGTAGGAATCACGCAAAGTCGCGGAACTTTCCTCTGTCTCAGGAGATAAAGAGGCTGCTCCCGCTGAAAACCACCGGCTCCAAAACCGTTTTGACATATAACTTATACTGTCAATCCAAGTAACCAGATACCATAAAGTGTGGCATATAATAAATCAAAACAAAAAAAAAGTAAAATAGCATAGGTAATCTAATGATAACACAATTTTTTTATTACACTTGTATACAATCCAATCAACAACCTTAGTTTAACTGTTTTAAGTGTTTACATAACTTGCCTGTCAGCAGCCTCTGCAACAATGGGCAACCTAGGAATCTGGCCCAAAAAGCAAGAAGATGATCCATAAATCAAACAAACCAACATAAACAAAAAGACAGTACTATCCAAACTCATGACCAAATTCAACCCAATCCCATCTCTTGGGTTAAAACTCCTCTCCAAAAGATCAGGAAAGATGAGCAGCACATCAAGCACAATAGCCTGCATAGTATTGAACCTAACATACCTACTAAAATTATTGTTCCTAACAACCACAAAGTAAAGTGTTAAAAACACCAAGAAGCCGTTAAAAGGGAAGCTTTTAAAGACTCTTATGGCGGGTACAAGTGGTTGAATTATGGTTTGGAGGAATGTGAACTGGTTGATCACGTATTTTCCGTATTGGATGCCGTCGAAAAAGGGGTAGAAGTAACATATGGCGGAGATTAAGCGGTCTGGGCCGTCGGCTGAATCGGTTTTTTTGGATTTGGTTATGATGAGGGTGGTGGTCCGGCGACTGTGGTTGATGGGTTTGAGGTGGAATGGTGATGGGGTTTTGAGGGTGAATGAGATGGTTGAGGTTGAGGTTGAATAAAGGGGTGTGAGTGGTGGTGATAGGGTGGTAGTTGCCATCGCCACCATGGTTGCGGTGGTGGATGTTGAAGAAATATCAATGAAGAAGAAGTATAAAATGAGGTTGAAGAAATAATATCTAGTGAGGTTGAAGAGGGAGGGGAGGGGAGGGATGGCAGTTTCTCAACCATATCCTTTCAAAGGTCCATAACTAATTAAGCTCAATACCAACAAGATTAACAAGTCAACAACCATGTACAATTTTCTTTTTCTTTTATTTATGTTTTGGGTATCCAATTTTTTTTTTATATTCCAGGTTCGAAAATTTTGATAATTCAGATTGCGTTTTGAATTCGGGGGTAGGATCAAATACAAAGGGCCAAGTAAATAAGAACGGAAGGATTTTTGGCAGTGGCGGACCCAAGAAATTTTTTCATGAGGTGCGGAAATTTTTAGGGGTCGTTTGGCTATTACAGTATTATAATTTTTTCGGTGCGGTGCGGTTCGGGTCAGGTCAGGTCGGTCAAGTCAGCACATTCGGAAGTTTATAAATTATAAGGTCCCTTTAGTATACTCCAACTTTACTATTTTGAGGAATCGCCCATTATGTGACTCATAAATCTTGTTATAAACCAAATAAAAGCATTAAAATTTTACCAATTAATATGATTCTCATTCAAATCAATAATCACATTATCACATTTTCCTATGGATTTCACATAATCATTTTGGAACCTTTTTTTAGTGGATTGGTGAAATTACAAAAAGACTCTCCAGTTAAAAGTTTATCAAAATATCACGTCATCTTCTTCAGCGGAAATAGAAAATTGAAATTTTAATACAAGGGGTTGCAATAGAATGTTTTTTAATCTTCATTTGCGTACATCAATTAAAATCTCTACCGACCAATTATATACATATTATATTATACATATTAAACTAAACTTGTGATGAATAGTAAAATCACAATTTTTAAATGTTTATGTGTTATTTTTAGTAATAAATAATAATCGATAAGTTTTAAGTATTTTTATTTTAGGTTATTAGATTTTAATAATCCTGAGTTTCATCTGTTGGCCGATAATAATCCCAACTTTAAAAATTTCCTCCAATAATCCCAATTTGTAAAAGTTTGGCCGCCAATTATCCTTTTCAAAGATATAAGAATTTGGTCTACTCAATTGATTTAATTACACCTAGAGACTCTTTAATTGATTTAAGTGCACCTATGTTAGAAAATGATCAATGGCAGTCAAACTTTTACAAGTTGGGATTATTAGAGAGAATTTTTAAAGTTGAGATTATTATCGGCCAACAGGTGAAACTTAGGATTATTAAAATCCAATATCCCTTTTATTTTTTATTAGTAATATTTTATTGATTATTTAGTTTTCTTTTTAGTGTTAAGTTTAAAAAAAAAAATCCGTATGTATGTTTATTTTTTTTAACATTTCAAGTTATTTGCCCACGCGTTATAATGGTATGTTACCGCGTGCATTAGATAGAAATCGGTTCGGTTCGTTACTGACTTACTGTACCAAAATGATATATACACTTCGTATAGAAATCAATACATGTTTTACATGGCCGAAAACGATAAAAACAAACACCGGTACTAGCATCTATGTTGTTCGTATGACACCGATCGGTTTAGAGTGTCACGGTACTGGTAACGTTATTGATGTTCGGTATGGTAGGGTAGCAATACGATGTCAGTTTATAGAAAGAAAAAATATATAAATAAACTCCTAAACCGAAAATGATGTTCTTCGGTTGGGTACAATATTGTAGTGATACGGTGTCAATTAATCGGAAAGAAAATGAAAATAAATAAATGTTGGTACTGATACAAATGTTGTTTAGTCGGTTCCGATTCGGTTTGGTATGATTACGGCACAATATTCGTTATCAAAATATCGCAATGTTGAAAAAAAAATAAACATAGAACGCAAACCAATCGAATCGATATTAACTGAACAACATAGGTCCCGGTATCGATATTCGTTTTTTGTTTTATGTTTTCGAACGATGTAAGGTTTTCTCTTCTGATCACTATAGGCTATTACGAGTACAAGTATAAGTACTGTAACGAAACGAACAGATACCGACTGAACTCTCGCCGCTGCGAAGGGCGAAGGGAATCTTACTAGTACATATTATTGATGAAGCTTGATGAACAGTATCATTACTTTTCTTTTTTTTCTTTTTCCTTTTTGTTTCTTTTATTTCTTTTTTCTTTTCCTTTTTTCTTTTATAATTTTTTTATTTTAGTGTTTTGTTTTTCCTTTGTTGGTTTTTATTATTTTAATATTATAACAATAACATTATTTAGAGATGAGCAAATGGTATTGGGTACCAGTACTGAACCGTTATCGATACTGAATTTATCAAACCGGGTACATTTTTGGTACCGATTCGGTACTGCCTTTTAACATTTTCGGTAACGGTACAGTACCGGTTTTTAACCTCAAATACCGGTACCGTACAGGTACCGAACCGGTACCGTACCGGGTATATTCGGTACCAGTACCGGTTCCCATTTTCCCCGGTTTTCGGTGCCGGTACCGGTATTTATGGGAAAAACACCGGTAAGTACCGGTACCGGTACCCAACCGGTGTATTCGGTACTGGTACCGATACCACTTTTCCCCGTTTTAAGTACCGGTACCGGTTCGGTACCGAACAGGTACCGTGCTCATCCCTACTGTATCGTACCGAGCATTTTCGGTGCCGGTACCTAATTTCGATGATTTTCGGGATCGGTACTTTCGGTGCCCTTACCGGTACCGAGCTCATCCATATTTTAACGTGTTAGTACCGTAATAACTGAACTGAAAACAAACGGATTTCCAACGTGTAAGACGTGTGGGTCCTACTATTATAAATAATATTGTTTAAAATCGTTTTTAGGACGAAGTGACTGTCGTTACCACGTCATTTTTATCTATGTTTTGATATTCGGTATCTGCTTGCCGTTCCCGGCACACGTTTTGCAGACACTGGATCCCCGCCGCAACGCGCGGGCGAAAATAACTAGTATACATGAAATAAGAAAGAAATAAGAAGGATACAACACTTTATTTATTTTTAAAGCCAAAGTAAAAATCTTTAAATGGAGGGTCATAAGGTATATTTATAAATAAAAAAGTAAATTATAACTAAATAAATAAAATAATAGAGTAAATACATAAATTAAATAAAGTCAAACTAATTTAAATAGACTAAGACTATCTACAATGCTACAGGCGCCCTTAAGCATCCTTAGCTGCCACGTCATCTGGCACATCATATCCTTACAAATCCTTAAAACCTTTACTTTATCTCCAACCCTACAAATATCCATACTCTTCTAAATTTCCACATCATCACCTACCCACTACACACAATATTTAAATAAAAGTTTTTTTCTTATAGTTTGGGCCCATCTTATCAACAAAACCAATACAAACATGCATCCATAATTAAGGGCTCCAATGTTAAGGGCCTTAAAGGGCACCCTTGCTCCATCGGAGATAGTCTAATACATTACAAATAAAAAAGACCTAAAGTAAAGTAAAATAAAATAATTATTTTTTAATTAAGGATGCATTAGAGATAGTCTATTGGGTGTCAGCCCAATGGCCACCAGCCCGCATTCTAACCCGGAGGTGGCGGGTTCGAGTCCTGCTCGTTCCCAATGCCCCTACGGTAGCGGATTTACCCCCAGACTCAGGCTTGCTGGGTGGCGGTCTGCGAGGTGGGATCACCTCGGCGGTTGGGAGGACCGTGGAATATCCCCCCCCCCCCCCCCTAATACATTACAAGTAAAAAAGACACAAGGTAAAGTAAAATAAAATAATTATTGTTTAAGTTTTTTCTTTTTATCATCTATATAATCTATAAAAGGGGATTTGAGGCTGATGTAAATATGCCTATGTGTCATCCATTAAGCTATGCCACGTGTCCCTGCTGATGTCATAATTCCGTTTTGTATTTAATATATAAGTGTGATTATACATTTAAAAAAAACCACAATAATTTTGGGCGGCCAAATTTGTTGGATCCAAATTTTAAAATCCCGCTTCTCATCCCCAAAACTCTCATTAGCCCGCTTCTTCTCACCAGAGAACCAAAGAAAATTAAGAGGGTTAGAGAGAGAGAACCAGATCGAGATCTAGGGTTTCAAGGTTATCTTCTCAGGTGGTTGATTCAAGGTTATCGTGGCTGATTCAATATCATTGTTCGATATCATTGTTCTCAGGTGGCTGATTCAATATCATCTAGGGTTTCAAGGTTATCTTCTCCTCCTTTTCTTGTCGATTAGGGTTTTAGCGTTTCACAATCGCCTTCGAATTCATCAATCAGATCGCAAATCATCAACAAGTTCTTCAAGGTAGTCATAATTAACCTAATTTTGTTTCATTATTGATAGTTTTACAGGCTGTTTGAACAAATCTGACCCTTATTTACTTGTAATTTTGTTTTCGCAACGATGAAAACCTAATCGCTTTTGTTTGTTTGACCTAATTTGATAGGCGAAAGGCGATGTCTCGTGTGTACGTTGGGAATCTGGATCCGCGAGTTTCTGAGCGAGAGCTTGAAGATGAATTTCACGCGTATGGTGTTCTAAGGAAGTAAGTTTATTTCTATTATTTATGGTTTTAATTACGTTGTTGTTGATTTTGTTTTGTTTTTATTTGATTAAAGATAACGAAATGAATCATGTAAAATAGGCTATATAAGAGGATTTTTATGAAGCTTGATATACTTTGTGCTACTATTTCTTGAAAAATATTGCTAATTATACATTATTCATATGATTATTCAAAAGTTTGCAAGAATTTGTCTTTAAAGCTATGTATAAATGGGTAGAATTGTGTATAAATTTATGTTATATTTTAGAAGAATATTGCAACAATCTGTCCTTACTGAAAGATAACAAGCTTCACGTGACTTGAACAATGCATTTGTACTGAAAGATAAAATTTAACCTTAAAGTTTATGGTGAGACATCATGCATCTTCGGTTAATATTCGATTATTGCAGGTACAACTAATTAGATTATATATATAATATATTCGTGTTTTTTTGTAGTAAATTTAATTTTAATATACTAACTTGCAGAAAAAGTCTGGGAGCCGAGGGTCTCTTCTGGAAGCAACCTCTCTATCCCTAGGGATAGAGGCAAGGTCTGTCTACATCCCACCCTCCCCAGACCCTATAAGTAGCTTTGCTATTTGTGGGATTTACTGGGTATGGTTGTTGTTGTTGTTGTTGTTTTAACTTGCAGAAAAAAATAATAAAAAAAAAACTTAGGTTAAACGGGGCGTGTTCGGGTCAACCCGCGAATCTTCGGGTCGTGTTCGGGTTCATTTGAATGACTTGATTTTCAGGTTTGGGCCGGGTTCGGGTTTGTGCAAATATTTTCGGGTTCTGGTCAGGTTGAACCCGCCAACACGACCCGTTTAGCACCCCTGCAAACCACTAAAACCAACTGGTCTGGCCGACCCACACCAACTTAACAACTTTGGTCTGTTGTTTTCAACAAAACCGAGCAAACAAGAACGTGAATGCTCATAGAATCAATCAAGTTTGTAACTCAAGTGATTCAAAGTTTCAAACTACAAAAAAGTAGTACTTGAACTTTGTTTCCAACCAATCAAGATATTTGTGTAGGGAAGGTACTTACGTTCATTCTTCACAACACCTGGAAGAGCAACGCGAAACAGGAAACCGTCATCAGATTCAAAAATGTCAAATGAGCCAATAAGTGGTCCAATTCCACTTGCTGCACTGCCAGAAGCCGCAAATCCATTTTTGGCGACGGATAACACGTCGTTTAGTTCTTTCATAGAGGTTGGTTGAGGCAGATAAACCATTGCTAGTTGATTCTTTAAAGTCAAGTCGACTTCAGTCTGTTGGGAAGGATCTAGAGGTGGCCCGTGTACAGGACATAGTTGAGAGGAGCTGCAGCAATCGGAACTTGATCAGCCCAATCCACGTGAGATCTGCAATTCACAAACCGTTCACTTATTTTGTTAAATAGCTCCTATTACCAGAGAATACAATTTAAACTACAAACTTCTGAACTGCATAACATATAATTTAGGGGTGAGCAATAACCGAACTGTTAACCGAAACTGAACGGAAAACCGAACCAAAATTAACCGAAATCGAATTAACCGAAAGTAGCATAGTTGTCAAAAGCGCAACAGGCGCTCGGGCGCAGCGAGGCGAGCCTATAGGGCCTGGTGGTAGCTTAGGCGCAAAAATGGCCTTTTTTTGGAAAAAGGATGCTCAGGCGAGGCGAACCATGTCGTTAGGCTCCGGGCCCTCGCTCAGTAGGACTACTAATTTCGGAGCTCAGGCGAGGCAAACCATGTCTTTAGCCTATGTGCGCTTTTCTTAAAAAAGCCCATGCTTTTTTTGCGCCATGCGCCTAGGCTCCGGGCGAGGCCGATGCGCCTCTCCTGAGCCTTGCGTCTTTGACAACATAGTAATTAGGATACAACAAAGAGTGCCAGAGTATGGCTGGACTACCCAGAAGGTCTTTCATTTCCTCAATTTCTTGGTTAATGGGGGTCTGTATATTTCAATTATTATTTTTTATTTATCAAAACTGCATCTTGTGAACCTTATATCTTGATCCATACTTAATTTTAAACATGTTACTATCGCAGCTAGATGTCTGATATTTCTTTACCGTCGTGATGTCGAATAGTTGACACCTGAGGTTAGCAATATTTTTAAGTTAATCGCTCATATCGATGGCAATTTAGACCCAATTATGTCGATTGTGTTGACCCTTTTGCTTGAATATGTTTCTTTTTCAGATTGAACGGCATAGGTTGCTTGATCTGCCAAGTCTTGTATTTTTCACCACCTATGCCCTCTTGGTTTTGTTTTGGGCAGAAATATACTACCAGGTTTAATTTTATCATCATCTTCGTTGTTCTCTATTCATTTTTATGCTTGTCTAGAAGATCACAAAGTGCTCTTAACCTGGATTGAAGTGATAACTAAACAAGGGTTTCTTTTTACATTGATTATATTGTAGACATTTGTAATGTCTCGAACCAATATTAACACCCACTATGTTGCATTCACATCTATCAATGATAGTAATTAGTAAAACCACTGCCATCTCTTGGTTGTCTAAGCCTAGGATATATCATATAATAGTGGAAGATTCAGGTGACAGGTGTTTTGAATTTCGATTGTCAATGTATCTTCTATAGCTTGTATAGGTCTCAGGGAATGTTTTAGCTTAAGTATGCTATACAATTTAGTAATTTCCAAACTACTGTCTTTTGGGATTATGTAAGTCTGCCAAAAATATCACAAAAAGCCAATGAATGAAGTTAACGACTCTTCCTTATTTTAAAATTTTGCTATAGGATATTGGAGGGTGTGATATTCAGAGGCAGGAAATACGTGAAGCTGTCGAGTTACCTTTGACTCATCATGAACTGTACAAGCAGATAGGAATAGATCCTCCACGCGGTGTTTTGCTCTATGGTCCACCTGGCACGGGGAAAACCATGCTTGCCAAAGCAGTGGCCAACCACACTACAGCAGCCTTTATTAGAGTTAAAGTAATTTGTTTGACCTCTCATTTAGACTCTTTAACATGTGTTTAAAATATTGGCAAATGTTGTGCTTTATCTCAAAGGTTCCCATAAAATTGCATCATGTGACTCTACGAGTACAAGTATTTGAGTGAATTTATAGAAATTGTGTGTCACACCCTGGCTTTTGCGGAAGCGTGGATTATTTTGGTGTGACTTCTTAATACCATAGCAACAATCATAACAATGCTATATGAAAATAAAACACACGATGTTCATCCATTCATTAAGTTTAAAGATACCACAACATCATCGTCTTGGAAACATAAACCCAAATAAGTTACAAACCTTAACTTGTTTAAAACATGTTCATGAGACACAACCAAAGACTCTTAATAAAATGAGGTTTAAGGCATGTAACCCGTCCAGGTAAGGGTTACACCTCCTAAACCTGGATGACATCGTTATTCACTACGCAGCTTGACACAATTGCACACTTCGCCAGATCCATTAATTTCCTGAAATACATGTAGTTTGAAAAATCAACAAAAGTTGAGCGAGTTCATGTAAAAGCGAGTATGTATAAACCTTCAAAGTATGAATAAAAGTCCCTGGTATGTAGCAATAAGGAAAAAGAGATCACCAATGGGTTGCAAAGCCACTGGTATGTGTGAAAAGGTGCAGGAAGACTCAAACCTAGCAAATTTGTTACCGGGCTTCGGCTGTAAGACACAGTCACCTCTATGGGCCGCCCCGGCCTCATGGGTGTGGGCTCGCTACACCCAAATAGATCTATCACTCATGTCCCTCGGTCCTAACAACTAGGATTGATGGCCTTAAGTGTTGTACCCACCCTTCACATGATCTAGTAGTAAACCCTCCTTAAGCTAACCATACCATGTATAAAATTGTCTGTAGTAATTGTAACATGTATTCCACCCCCGAAGTATAAAACTGAAAACAGTTAAGAGAAAAGGGGGACATGAACTCACAGTACTGCGTCTCCTGAATAGAATCGTCAACCCAAAACTCTGTCTGCTACGCGACGACCTACACGTACTAATGTCTATTAGACGAACGGGCCGTGCCTTGGCTTAGGGTTTAATGTTTTTGAGTTGCGACTCTTAAGTTTCCGAATATTATTCCAAGTTATAATTATTAGTTAAAATAATTATCTTAACTTTAAATTATATTTTATTATGGAATAATCGTTAATTAATATTTCGTATTCATACTTCACAAGTATTTTAACTTCGTATCACCTTCCCAAGGATGGGGGTATTTATACATGTATTATTGTGATTTCGAAAAATATATTTTAAGTCCCACTTAGAGAATATATTTAACTTATTTGTCCAAAAATAACATATTCCCAAAATATATGTATTTTTTCCAAAAATAATATATTTTACTTCATTAATTTCCAAAATAATATTTCACCAAAAATGTATGCGTAAGAGCATTTTCTGAAATATTACATAAGTTACGTTTTAGCTTTCCATATTGCAATAACAAATGTGTAACTTAAACATTTATTCTGTGAGAGTTTTGGTATTATTTTGGAGTTGTAATTTTCAAGGTATTCATAAGTTATATTATTTTATTCCAAAAATAATATAACTAGTTCACAAGATAAACAAATAATCACACAAGAGTTTTAGTATAAAATTCATATTCTAAATATACATTTATCAAATTTTATTTACGAATATCAACCTCCGATGCCTTGTATTTTTGTAACAACAACTATGGCGAAGTTTATTTTGAAAACATGGTTAAAAATGTGTTTGTAAACACTTGCTAGAAAAACATTTTCTAAGTGTTGGACTTTTAGAAAAATTTCGCCAGAGTTTCCTTTGTAAATGGAGGTGTCTATGCTTACTAGCATATCGTTTTCTTTTCAAAAATTCATTCAAACAATTCTCAATCAACAACATACAATCTCTATTTACCAAACTTGTCAAAGACAAGCATAAACTATAAACTTATGAACTTGAAAATTTATAAAAGTATGTAGTAATTTACTAGCATACTTAGTAAGTCTTGCTACCTTTAAAAATGGGATTAGTTCCTTAAAAACTTCATTTTTAAAGAGTTTGAATATTCACATCTTCTAATCATATCTTCTAAAAATATTTCTTTGTGAAATTTTCTGATTACACAAGTGTTTCTACACTTGTTTATCCACTAAAAATGTGTTAAGTTTATGTAAGATCCAAGTTTTAATGAAACTCATACTTTTCACTTGGTTCTTTCGAAAAACCACTCATGGATCTTTAGATCTACAAGATTATAATCTACTTTGATCTTTATTTTTCAAGAAAACATTCATTTATTCAAGTTCATAGTTTAGGTGTGGATGATTCCATCATCCTACAACATTTTATCTTTCTCATCTAGCTAGATCATGTTTTTAATCATGATCTAGCAAGATCATATGATGATCCATATTATTTCTACTAGCAAACAATAATCAACAAGCATCACAACATGAGAATATCATGATTTCTTCATCATTTTAACCATACTTCATCACTAAGTTAGTTTATGTTCAAGACTTCTTCATAAGATTCATTAGGGTTCTTAATATTTTGATCAAGATACATCATTAACCACCTAAATAAGATGAAAAATGCAAGGATCTAAGTTCTTACCACTAGCTCAAGGCTAGGGGAGTTCAAGTGATGAAATGTGGTGGATAAAAGAAGATGAGAGAGGTCATTGAGCTTCCGAACACACCGAGCTTGTTTGTATGATCACTAACACCTTTGGATCACTAGAGATTGTATGAAAGAAACTTGATGATGGTGATGGTGGTTGTGGGTGGTTTTGGCCGAACAAGAGGAGAGGAGGAAGAGAGAGTTGTTGTTTGATGTTGTGTTGAGAATGAAATGTTATGATCCCTTGTGCCATTTTATAACCCAACTTCATCCTTTAACCTTTGTGTATAATGTTCCTTAATGACCTACATAATCTAATATAATATTGAACAAATCCATGGGTGGGGACACCCATGGTAAGCGTCTCCAAAGGAGGGCGGGGGTATAGGGTTGGGTTTCAATGTTTAGTTACAAATCTAGTTGGAATTCAAATGTTATAGTTAGTGGTTTATGGTGTGTTATTAAATATATAGTGTGTTAGGGTGTTCGGGGACCCTAACTAGCTCAGAAAAATAAAAACAATGTGTTTGATAATATTTTTGTGTTCCGGGTAAAGTCCGGTTGTTCGGTTGGGTGTTGTTCCGTTAAAGTGCTTAATTAATCCGTAAGGTATCTTTTATAATACTTTTAGTGACACTTTTAATTCCCAACACTTTGGAAAGTATCTAGGACCATTTTGTCAAGTTTTTGCACATTACTAGCATAATTAAATGTTGAATTTTGTTATTAAGTGCAGAATTCTGCATTTAGAGTGTGTTTTAGGCACTTCCCGGCACTATAACTATCACCTAGTGACGCAGTTTTATGGTCCTCACTTCCCTACACTCCCTACTGTGTAGTACCCTGTCTCTGGCTCATACTGGCCTCAAAACATTGTCTGTCTAGGTGCTGGCATTGTCAGCATGTTTTCTGGGTTATCCGCTCAGTGTGCTAACTGTGCTTTGTGCATCAAGTTTGTCACTAACGTTTGTGTGAAATAAATGGAGTGACTGTATGAAATGTGATACAGATGTATGTATGTAACAGAAATCAAAAAGCAGTTTAATCACAGTTGTAATCAAGCACAGTCATTAAGCACAAATTAAATATTAATTAAGTGTACGGATACATGTGATTGTGAGGGTTGTCACATTCTCCCCCCGTTAAGAAAATTTCGTCCCGAAATTTTAGGTTCTGCTTCTAGTTGCAGGGGTTTTGGGGAATAAATGCTGGTATTTCTCCTTCATGCGATCCTCACGTTCCCACGTGTATTCTGGGCCGTGTCTTGCATTCCGTCGAACTTTGACGTGTTTGACACTACTCCTACGTGTTTTGTTAACTTTCCAATCCGTAACCTCAACGGGTTCTTCAGTAAAGTGGAGCGTGTCGTCGATATGAACTTCATCCGCAGGAATGACTACTGTCTCTTGTGTTGGACTCTTTTTCAGGTTTGATACATGGAATGTATCATGAACGCCATTAAGTTCAGCAGGTAAGTCCAATTTGTATGCTACAAGCCCAATCCTTTGCAAGATTCTGAATGGGCCAATGTAACGCGGATTCAACTTCCCACGCTTCCCAAAGCGTGCCACACCCTTCCAGGGTGAAACTTTTAACAAAACCATATCCCCAACTTGAAACTCCAAAGGTTTCCTCCTTTGATTTGCATAGCCTTTCTGTCTGTCTCGAGCCACTTTGATGCGCTCTCGAATTTGAAAGATCTTGTCTGTTGTCTCTTGCACTATTTCGGGACCAACAAGCTGTCTATCACCCGCATCAGCCCAGCATAGCGGTGATCGACACTTGCGTCCATAAAGAGCTTCAAATGGCGCGGCTCCAATACTTGTGTGGTAGCTGTTGTTGTACGAAAATTCGACCAATGGTAAATGATTATCCCAGCTACCACCCAGATCCATTACACATGCTCTTAGCATATCTTCCAGTGTTTGAATTGTTCGCTCGCTCTGGCCATCAGTTTGTGGGTGAAAAGCAGTACTTAGATTCAACTGTGAACCAAAAGCTTCTTGGAAGGATTGCCAAATCCTTGACACGAAGCGTCCATCTCTATCAGAGATAATCGAGAGAGGCACTCCATGTCGTGCAACAATTTCCCTCATGTATATTTCACCAAGTTTACTCATGTTGTCTTTCTCCTTGATTGGCAGGAAGTGCGCAGACTTTGTTAGACGGTCTACTATTACCCAAATTGTATCATGGCCCTTGGGCGTCTTTGGCAATTTCGTTATAAAGTCCATTGAGATCTGCTCCCATTTCCATTTGGGTATTTCAGGTTGCTGCAAGAGACCTGACGGTTTTCGGTATTTGGCTTTTACTTTGGTGCAAGTTAAACACTTACCAACGTATATCGCTACATCGCCTTTCATCCTTGGCCACCAGTAAAAGTCCTTTAGGTCTTGGTACATCTTATCCACTCCTGGATGAATCGAGTACCGTGACTTGTGAGCCTCATCAAAAATAACATTCCGCAAACCACCAAACAAAGGAACCCAAATTCGTTTCATGAAGCATAAAGTTCCTTCCTCGTTGGGTACCAACTGCTTCTCCATCCCACGGAGATACTCATCCTCAATATTCCTTTCCTTAAGTGCTTCTCTCTGCGCGGCACGAATGCGCAATGAGAGGTCTGTCTGGACAATCATTTCCAAAGCCCTTACCCTTATGGGCTTGATCCTTTCCTTTCGACTCAGGGCATCGGCGACCACATTCGCCTTCCCTGGGTGATACTTGATCTCACAATCATAGTCGTTCAATAGTTCAACCCAGCGTCTTTTCCTCATGTTAAGCTCCTTTTGGTCAAATATGTGCTGCAGGCTCTTGTGATCAGTGAAGATCGTGCATCGCGTGCCATACAAATAATGTCGCCAGATCTTCAACGTAAATACCACCGCACCTAGTTCCAAGTCATGCGTGGTATAATTTTTCTCATGGACCTTCAACTGGCGAGAAGCATACGCTATAACTTTCTGTCACTGCATCAACACGCATCCTAATCCCTGACGCAAAGCGTCACAATATACCACGAAGTCGTCTTTTCCTTCGGGTAGCGATAAGATCGGTGCATCACAAAGCTTGTTCTTCAACAACTGAACCGCTTCTTCTTGTTTGTCTCCCCAATCAAACTTCTTGTCTTTCTGTGTGAGGGAGGTCAAAGGTCGAGCGATTTTTGAGAAAATTCAATGAACCTTCGATAATAACCAGCCAAACCTAAGAACTGTCGAATCTCGGTTGGCGTCTTTGGAGTCTCCCAGTCCTTTAGCGCTTCGATCTTTGTGGGATCCACATGGATTCCATTTCCATTAACCACATGTCCAAGAAATTGGACTTCGCGTAACCAGAACTCGCACTTTGAGAACTTGGCATACAATTTCTCCTTTTTAAGTAGCTCCAAAATAGCTCTTAAATGTTGTTCGTGCTCATCCTTCGTCTTCGAGCAGATAAAAATGTCATCGATGAACACAATTACGAACTTGTCGAGGTACGACTTACAAACTCTATTCATTAAATCCATAAAAACGGCTGGCGCGTTTGTCAACCCAAACGGCATAACCTGGAACTCGTAATGCCCATACCGGGTTCTAAATTCAGTCTTGGGAATACTTTCCTCTTGAATTCTCAACTGATGGTAACCTGAGCGCAAATCGATCTTTGAATAGAAACTTGAACCTTGCAACTGATCAAATAGGTCATCAATTCTCGGCAGAGGATATCTATTCTTGATTGTCAACTTGTTCAGCTCCCGGTAGTTGATACACATGCGGAAACTACCATCTTTCTTCTTAGCAAACAAAACTGGAGCTCCCCAAGGTGAGAAGCTTGTTCTGATGAATCCTTTGTCTAACAGCTCCTGGAGTTGCGTTGACAACTCCTGCATCTCTGAAGGCGCAAGTCGGTAGGGTGCCTTAGCTACAGGCGCGGCGCCTGGAACTAGGTTAATGTGAAACTCGACTTGTCTTTGTGGCGGTAATCCTGGCAAGTCTTCTGGAAAGACTTCAGGATATTCTTTTACGACTGGAATGTCTTCGATCTTTGGCTCAGCGGCTTCTTTATCTACGATGTGTGCCAAGAAGGCAACACATCCCTTCCTTAAACACTTTCGAGCTTTTAGACAGCTAATGATCCTCAAGGGCGTATCGCGCCTTTCTCCATGAAATACAATCGTCTCTCCATCTGCCATTGGGATGCAGATGATCTTCTCATGGCAAACAATCTCGGCTTTGTTGCTCGATAACCAATCCATCCCTACCACCACGTCGAAGCTTCCCAACTTGACTGGCAGTAGATCTAGTGTAAACTCGTGTCCTCCCAGTTCTATCACACATCCTCTGATGGCTTCATCTGTTTCAACTAGTTTCCCATTAGCCAGTTCGATTGAGTACGGGATGTCTAACTTACTAGCAGTTACCCCAAGCATTTTCTTAAATTCTAACGATACGAAACTATAATCGGCACCAGTATCAAACAGAATAGATGCAAAGCGTTGGTTTATAGGGAACGTACCAGTGAAAATGTTTGGATCCTGGCGCGCTTCCCTTGCGCCAATGTGGAATACCCTCCCACGAGCTTGATTCAGTTTCGGGCATTCCCTCTTAAAGTGCCCGACGTCTCCACAATTAAAACATCCCGGTCCTCGACCGTTACCATTTCCATTTCCACCTTGAGTGTTGTTTTGGTTGCGATTTCCACTCCCAGCTTGGTTTGCAAAGTTTCCACGGTTTCCATTTCCGCCATTTCCTCCCTGTTGGCGGTTTCCATTACCATTCCCATAGCCTCGATTACCACCACGTCCAGCACCAGTTCCGGCCCAACATGTATCCTTTGAGTGGCCGTTCTTCCCACATGACTCACATTTCCTCAATCTGCACTGGCCAGAATGATGGCGCTGGCATGTATCACACTTGGGCAGAGAGCCCATGTAACCCTTCCCTTTGTTTTCGACACTGGTTGTGGCCTTGGCCGGTGTGCTTGACTCACCTTTCTTGCTCACACTGCTGGTACCTTGTTTGAAGTTGGAAAATTTCTGTTTGTTTTCACCAGACGACTCCACATGAGTCTCCTTCTTCTTCGGTTCAGAAATGGAAAATTTGTTCAATCTAATGGCTTCCTCAGTAAGTGCCACACTGAGATCGATGGCTTCCGTGATCGTTGCAGGCTTGGACGTGGTAACCATTCTCATGATCTGGGGTGCCAATCCCCAGATGAAGCGCTCAATGCATTTAAATTCGGGCGTGACCATGTACGGCACTACATGGGACAAATCATGAAATCTCTGAACATATTCTGTAATCTTAGGACCTTGCATTTTTAGGTGCCAGAACTCAGTCTCTAGCTTCTGTATTTCAGCCCGCGAACAATACTTCTTTCTTATGAGCTCCTTCAGCTCATTCCATGTTAACGCATATGTTGCCGCTTCTCCAAAAGTTTGCACTTGCAGATTCCACCACGATAGGGCACCATCCAGAAAAAGCCCTGAGATGTATGTGACTTGTTGCTCGGGAGCACACTTGCTCATTCTTAGAACAGAATCTGTCTTCTCAGCCCACCGGACGAACGCAACAGCACCTCCAGTGCCGTCGAAATTTACTGGCTTGCAGTCAAGGAATTGTTTGTAGGTGCACCCTGCACATACGTTAGAATTTACAGATGGTATCAGCGGACGTGCTAGAAATATCCATATGTATCGTAATATGTCTCAAGCAACTTGACATTACCATTGGGTAGATTGTTGTTACCGTTGTTGTTCGAGATATTCCCGCTTGTTTCTGTTTGGGAGGCCGCATACTGTGCTATAGCTGCGGCAATTATCCCCTGGAGTTCCGCCTCTGTAGTAGGCATGTGTACATCGCGTCGTGGAGGCATCTTCTAAAAGATGATCATATTGGTCAGGTCATAGTAAGTATAATAAATATGTATATATAGTAACATCCATCAACCACATAACATCCCATGTTATAATATAAATCAAATAATTCAACAAAGCATGTAGTGAGAACGTTGCCATTGGGCTTTCATTAATCATGACCACCATATCGTTTTTACATGTTTTACAGTACATCACATATCAAAATAAGATCATGGGGTTACATCACCCCCAAAAATACAAATCTGTCTACACAAATCATGTACAAAAGTGTGGTCTTCCAAAAAGTCTTCGCAAGCTGGCCCAATCGCGACTTTCTCACCAAAATGATCTACATGCACCAGACCAAAAATATCTATGCTGGTGGCGGAGGAGGAGGAGGAAGATAAGAGAAAAGCAACCGGCGCATGTGCACCCAATCATCCTCTAAGGCATGAATGACGCGCAGCAAATAGGCAATCTGCTGCTCAGATGTAAGGAAACGAACATCCGAATCAAGGGGAAATGGAAGGGGAGTGTGCGGTGCGGCAAAAGGAGTCTGACAGTGGCATGGAGGACGTGGATCTCTCTCTAACTCCTAAATGCGATGACTCAGTGCGTCCTGCTGTAGCTGTAGAGAGATGAGTATGTCCTCTGTCATGTACCCCACATGATAAGGGTGGTACGGGTCTGATACTGGCATAACATTGGGCGAAGCCCACAGAAACGGCTCGCCCGATGGTACGAATGATGGTGCAGTGTGAGGGATCTGGGACATAAACAGAACTGATGACGGTACAGGTGGAACAAAAACAGGCGGCTGCCTCGATGAACCCTCCCCAGGATGAGGTGGCGGAATTTCCTGGAGGAATGTGATGGGAAAATCAGTGCGATGGATGTCAGAGGTGTGTGGGTGGAACGATGGAATCTCAATAGGTGCGGAAACAGGTGCTACAGGAGGAGTGACGGGTAGCACAAACGGTGGGTATTCATCATCCTCGATCCACCCGTTACGGGTGTCAGCATACCGAGGGTCAATGTGAGGGGCAAACGGTGCATGGTCAGCATGCACAGGAGCTGAAACAGGTACTACCGGTGCAATAATGGGTGCATTAATAACAGAAACATCAGGAACCGGTGGTAACTCGACGGGCGCAACAATGACGGGTGGTGCTATGTCTGGCATATCGACATGACCGGGCTCAGGTAAAGGGTCTGGAAAATGTGCAACAGTTGGGGCCTCAATGGGGTCATAATCAACGACCGGCTCCGGACCAATAGGAGCAGGCTCATCAGGTAGAAACTCGACCTCCGGATCAGGGTCAACGTCGCGGGGCGCAACAAACATCGCCATGTCTGAGTCGGAATCAGAGGAATAGAGTTGTACGCCCTGGGCGTGCGGTGAAGCGGACACTACCGACTCGAATGAGTAAGGACCAAATGGACCAAAAGGAGCCTCCTCAATGGGAGCCTCGACTGGAGCAACAGGATCAGCAATGGACACATCAGCAGGAATCTCAGCCAAGGGAACAACAGGGTCGACAACGGGATCATCAGCAAAAGGGACATCGGCATCCATGAGGGCCACACCATCCAGGTCACCCTCCGGGGGACCCTCTATGAACAAGTCGATGTCGTCATTAGCGAACTCATCATGCGGCAGATCCTCGAGAGGAACTGTGGCGAGCGGTAGAGGAGCAGGGACCTGAAGAAGAGGCAGGTCCCCACCGAAAGGGCCATCAGCAATAGGAATATCATCTCCAAAATCAGGAAGAGCGAACGGCTGGAAGTCATCCTCATCCGTGCTAGTAGTGTCTGACATCTATACCTCACTCTCTGACAGAATCTCATCGTCCGACACGATCGCTATAGGATCCAAAGTGTCTGATACTCCAGTATCCGAAGATGATGGCATGGTGTTTGAAACACAACCACACATATGCACATATATCAACAAGAAATCAAGTAAGTCACAATAATGCAAGCAAATAATCCTCCTAGTCTCCCCAGACTATCCCTCCCAGCCTTTCAGACTGAACTTCCTAGCCTCTCAGACTAACTCCCTGGTCTCTAAGACCAACCTCCCAGTCTCTAAGACTAAACATCCCCAATCTCTAAGATTGAACCCCTCAGTCTCTAAGACTGAACCTCCCTAGCCTTTAAGGCTAAACTCCCTCAGTCTCTAAGACTGAACTCCCTCAGTCTCTAAGACTGAACCTCCCTCAGTCTCTAAGACTGAAATATAACTTTTGAAAAGTGTATTTGTGCCTTTTTGTTTGTAAAAATGTTTTGTACCCTGGATCTGGTCGTTTAGTGTATGCAACGTAAAAATGTTTTCGTGAGAGCCCTAGTGATCATAGTCTAGACTCGAGAAAGAATCCTAGTTCGCTATGATCGAGGCTCTGATACCAAGCTGTCACACCCTGGCTTTTGCGGAAGCGTGGATTATTTTGGTGTGACTTCTTAATACCATAGCAACAATCATAACAATGCTATATGAAAATAAAACACACGATGTTCATCCATTCATTAAGTTTAAAGATACCACAACATCATCGTCTTGGAAACATAAACCCAAATAAGTTACAAACCTTAACTTGTTTAAAACATGTTCATGAGACACAACCAAAGACTCTTAATAAAAGGAGGTTTAAGGCAAGTAACCCGTCCAGGTAAGGGTTACACCTCCTAAACCTGGATGACATCGTTATTCACTACGCAGCTTGACACAATTGCACACTTCGCCAGATCCATTAATTTCCTGAAATACATGTAGTTTGAAAAATCAACAAAAGTTGAGCGAGTTCATGTAAAAGCGAGTATGTATAAACCTTCAAAGTATGAATAAAAGTCCCTGGTATGTAGCAATAAGGAAAAAGAGATCACCAATGGGTTGCAAAGCCACTGGTATGTGTGAAAAGGTGCAGGAAGACTCAAACTTAGCAAATTTGTTACCGGGCTTCGGCTGTAAGACACAGTCACCTCTATGGGCCGCCCCGGCCTCATGGGTGTGGGCTCGCTACACCCAAATAGATCTATCACTCATGTCCCTAGGTCCTAACAACGAGGATTGATGGCCTTAAGTGTTGTACCCACCCTTCACATGATCTAGTAGTATACCCTCCTTAAGCTAACCATACCATGTATAAAATTGTCTGTAGTAATTGTAACATGTATTCCACCCCCGAAGTATAAAACTGAAAACAGTTAAGAGAAAAGGGGGACATGAACTCACAGTAGTGCGTCTCCTGAATAGAATCGTCAACCCAAAACTCAGTCTGCTATGCGATGACCTACACGTACTAATGTCTATTAGACGAACGGGCCGTGTCTTGGCTTTGGGTTTAATGTTTTTGAGTTGCGACTCTTAAGTTTCCGAATATTATTCAAAGTTATAATTATTAGTTAAAATAATTATCTTAACTTTAAATTATATTTTATTATGGAATAATTGTTAATTAATATTTCTTATTCATACTTCACAAGTATTTTAACTTCGTATCACCTTCCCAAGGATGGGGGTATTTATACATGTATTATTGTGATTTCGAAAAATATATTTTAAGTCCCACTTAGAGAATATATTTAACTTATTTGTCCAAAAATAACATATTCCCAAAATATATGTATTTTTCTCAAAAATAATATATTTTACTTCATTAATTTCCAAAATAATATTTCACCAAAAATGTATGCGTAAGAGCATTTTCTGAAATATTACATAAGTTACGTTTTAGCTTTCCGTATTGCAATAACAAATGTGTAACTTAAACATTTATTCTGTGAGAGTTTTGGTAATATTTTGGAGTTGTAATTTTCAAGGTATTCATAAGTTATATTATTTTATTCCAAAAATAATATAACTAGTTCACAAGATAAATAAATAATCACACAAGAGTTTTAGTATAAAATTCATATTCTAAATATACATTTATCAAATTTTATTTACGAATATCAACCTCCGATACCTTGTATTTTTGTAACAACAACTATGGTGAAGTTTATTTTGAAAACAAGGTTAAAAATGTGTTTGTAAACACTTGCTAGAAAAATATTTTCTAAGTGTTGGATTTTTAGAAAAATTTCGCCAGAGTTTCCTTTGTAAATGGAGGTGTCCATGCTTACTAGCATATCGTTTTCTTCTCAAAAATTCATTCAAACAATTCTCAATCAACAACATACAATCTCTATTTACCAAACTTGTCAAAGACAAGCATAAACTATAAACTTATGAACTTGAAAATTTATAAAAGTATGTAGTAATTTACTAGCATACTTAGTAAGTCTTGCTACCTTTAAAAATGGGATTAGTTCCTTAAAAACTTCATTTTTAAAGAGTTTGAATATTCACATCTTCTAATCATATCTTCTAGAAATATTTCTTTGTGAAATTTTCTGATTACACAAGTGTTTCTACACTTGTTTATCCACAAATGTGTTAAGTTTATGTAAGATCCAAGTTTTAATGAAACTCATACTTTTCACTTGGTTCTTTAAAAAAAACCACTCATGGATCTTTAGATCTACAAGATTATAACCTACTTTGATCTTTATTTTTCAAGAAAACATTCATTTATTCAAGTTCATAGTTTAGGTGTGGATGATTCCATCATCCTACAACATTTTATCTTTCTCATCTTGCTAGATCATGTTTTTAATCATGATCTAGCAAGATCATATGATGATCCATATTATTTCTATTAGCAAACAATAATCAACAAGAATCACGACATGAGAACATCATGATTTCTTCATCATTTTAACCATACTTCATCACTAAGTTAGTTTATGTTCAAGACTTCTTCATAAGATTCATTGGGGTTCTTAATGTTTTGATCAAGATACATCATTAACCACCTAAATAAGATGAAAAATGCAAGGATCTAAGTTCTTACCACTAGCTCAAGGCTAGGGGAGTTCAAGTGATGAAATGTGGTGGATAAAAGAAGATGAGAGAGGTCCTTGAGCTTCCGAACACACCGAGCTTGTTTGTATGATCACTAACACCTTTGGATCACTAGAGATTGTATGAAAGAAACTTGATGATGGTGATGGTGGTTGTGGGTGGTTTCGGCCGAACAAGAGGAGAGGATGAAGAGAGAGTTGTTGTTTGATGTTGTGTTGAGAATGAAATGTTATGATCCCTTGTGCCATTTTATAACCCAACTTCACCCTTTAACCTTTATGTATAATGTTCCTTAATGACCTACATAATCTAATATAATATTGAACAAATCCATGGGTGGGGACACCCATGGTAACCGTCTACAAAAGGGGGGGGGGTATAGGGTTGGGTTTCAATGTTTAGTTACAAATCTAGTTAGAATTAAAATGTTATAGTTACTGGTTTATGGTGTGTTATTAAATATATAGTGTGTTAGGGTGTTCGGGGACCCTAACTAGCTCAGAAAAATAAAAACAATGTGTTTGACAATATTTTTGTGTTCCGGGTAAAGTCCGGTTGTTCGGTTGGGTGTTGTTCCGTTAAAGTGCTTAATTAATCCGTAAGGTGTCTTTTATAATACTTTTAGTGACACTTTTAATTCCCAACACTTTGGAAAGTATCTAGGACCATTTTGTCAAGTTTTTGCACATTACTAGCATAATTAAATGCTGAATTTTGTTATTAAGTGCAGAATTCTGCATTTAGAGTGTGTTTTAGGCACTTCCCGGCACTATAACTATCACCTAGTGACGCAGTTTTATGGTCCTCACTTCCCTACACTCCCTACTAGTGTAGTACCCTGTCTCTGGCTCATACTGGCCTCAAAACATTGTCTGTCTAGGTGCTGGCATTGTCAGCATGTTTTCTGGGTTATCCGATCAGTGTGCTAATTGTGCTTTGTGCATCAAGTTTGTCACTAACGTTTGTGTGAAATAAATGGAGTAACAGTATGAAATGTGATGCAGATGTATGTATGTAACAGAAAGCAGAAAGCAGTTTAATCGCAGTTGTAATCAAGCACAGTCATTAAGCACAAATTAAATATTAATTAAGTGTACGGATACCTGTGATTGTGAGGGTTGTCACATTGTGTATGTTAATTACTGTTATTGAGATGATGCAGTTACTATGCAAGCGCCAAAGGTAGCTCCTCCTGATATGATGAGTCTTTTGGGGAACCGACTTAGTGGACCTATACTTGAAGAAATAGGTGATATGTCTACACTTGAAGAACTGTAAGTAACGATCCTTACATGACAGCTCTATATACAATATTGACCTTTCACAGCTTGTTAACACTTTTGACCTGTACAATAGAGTCATAGAAGACAATTTGCTTGGAGGACCACTTCCTCGAAATCTTGGCCGTTTGTCCCGCTTGAGAAGATTGTATGATTACTTGACCTTGCTCCAAAAACTTGATTCATCTTTTGTTCATTTTTAAAATAAATTATTTATCATTTTTTTCTTGCAGCCTTGCTTCAAAATAAATTATTATTTATCATTTTTTTCACACAAATATAACATTATGTGTGTATATGGTAAATTTTATGAGTATAATTTGTATTGTTTGTTACACAGAGATCTATCCCGCAACTATATAAATGGCACTATTCTATCAAGTTTTAGTCGGCTCAGTGTTAGCATTTTGTAAGAGCTATTATTTGCAGTAGTTTTTACGTTCTTTCAGCTATTATTTGCAATAGTTTTTACATTCATTCACAAGACCTCTATGAGTTTACTCTTTGACACTTAATCTTACGCAGGAGTCTTTTGGGGAACCGACTTAGCGGACCTATACCTGAAGAAATAGGTGATATGTCTACACTTGAAGAACTGTAAGTAACGATCCTTACATGACAGCTCTATATACAATATTGGCCTTTCACAGCTTATTAACACTTTTGACCTGTACAACAGAGTCATAGAAGACAATTTGCTTGGAGGACCACTTCCTCGAAATCTTAGCCGTTTGTCCCGCTTGAGAAGATTGTATGATTACTTGACTTTGCTCCAAAAACTTGATTCATCTTTTGTTCATCTTTAAAATAAATTATTTATCATTTTTTTCTTGTAGCCTTGCTTCAAAATCAATTATTATTTATCATTTTATTCACACAAATCTAACATTATGTGTGTATATGGTAAATTTTATGAGTATAATTTGTATTGTTTGTTACACAGAGATCTATCCCGCAACTATATAAATGGCACTATTCTATCCAGTTTTAGTCGGCTCAGTGTTAGCATTTTGTAAGAGCTATTATTTGCAGTAGTTTTTACTTTCTTTCACAAGACCTCTGTGAGTTTACTCTTTGACACTTAATCTTACACAGGAGTCTTTTGGGGAACCGACTTAGTGGACCTATACCTGAAGAAATAGGTGATATGTCTACACTTGAAGAACTGTAAGTAACTAATCCTGTTTTTGCGTTTCATTGCAACAGATTGCAGTTAGAACTGATGGATCTAATGGTAAGTCAGTCAAACACATACATACATACATACATACATACATATTAAGATTAACTATTCTTAATTGGATTGATCAAATTCTTTTTGCGCCACAACAATGATAAATCAAACAAGGCAGCTATAGGTATCATCGTTCAGAGAGTCAAGTTTAGGTGTCGGAGTTATGGTTTGAGCTGGGATGAGAGCAAATGGAACATTATTGGCTGAAGCTGTAGGTTTCGTTACCCCTAGGAGGAAAAAAAGACTCTAGACAGAGAGCTAGCGCGTGCAAAAGTTACAACCAATAGAGTGGCAACGGTTGTAGCTAACGATTGGAAAGATTCTAATGATAAGGTGATGCCAGTTAAACAAACTCTCAAAGAAAGACGGTTCTTGCAGGTATAGTCTTCTATAATTCCATAAACATCTATATTAATCTATAAAAGGAGATGAGAGGCTGACCTCACTTTGCTTATGTGTCAGTCTCTCAGCCATGCCACATTGCCCATGCTTATTTCAAAATTACGTTTTTTTATATATTATTTGTTATATAGATATAATTTTCTAAATTCAAATCACCATTTTGGAATCCGAAAAAATGGGCGGTACTTTAATTAGTTTTGATTTTGAAATTTGAATTACTCTGCACAAATGTTTGAACCATAATTTCCACCTCCTCTTCTCTTTCTCTCTCTCTCAAATTCCATCAGATCTAGATTTAGATCTGCATCTGCCCCTTCTCTCGATTCAACTTAAATCAAAGAAGAAAAATCATGCCATGGATTGAAGAGGTTCCTGCAAACTGAAGGTTTAATCCTGTGTTCTAAAATTCGCATTTTCATCTCCCCCCATTGTTTCTCGATCCGATTATCAGGTAAGTTCTTCATACTTTTCTTAATTTCTAGATACTTAAAACATCAATCTCTACTTTCTAAACGGTTTGATTTGGTATAGCTGATTAAATCAAGTTTTATTCACCTCTCAAAAGTAATAGTTATTAGGGTTTGATCTGATGTAGGGTTTGATCTGTATGTATGGTTTTGAAGACTGTGTCCGGAAGATTTAAAGAGTTGTCAGCATTGGAATCCTTTTCTTGAGGTAATAATAATATAGTTGTTTTGTATGTTGCTTTTAGCATTGAACTCTAATAATGTTTTTTATGTTTGTAGATTCATTACGATCGAGTCGAAAAAGATGTGCTTTTTAGCCATAAAGAGGTAACTGTTCTCTATCTTCCCGATTTATCAGATTGTTTACCTTCGGTAGATGCTTGGAGGGATCAGTTGCTTGCCAACAAGAAAGCAATTGCTGAGAGAGAACGTCTACATGCTCTTAAAAGAGAGGTATACAGTTTTCTATATTACATGCAGTAAAAAAATAAATAGAAAAAAGGGAACCGAGCCACTTGTAGAAGAAAACTAAACCTTTTGTAAGGTTGTCTGAAAGTAAAACTAATATTTTTTTATCTGTTTTACGTAGATCTCCCGTGAAAAAAGGAAGGCTTGAAAGGTAAGATTTGTATATATTTTTTTGAAGTAAAACAACATTTTTGTCCCTGAAGATTTGCGAGTTTTGGGACTTTTGTCCAAAGGTTTGTTTTTTCGCATTTGGATCCAAAAGGTTTGAAATCTTGCCATTTCATCCGGCTCATTAACTCCGTAGATATTTTTCCGTTAAGTCAGGGCATTTCTGTCTCTTTTATTAACTTAAAGGGCGATTCTATCTTTTTCCATTTATGCAAAAAGACCGAATACCCTGAAAAGACCGAATTCCCTCTTAAGTTAATAAAAAAGACGGAATTACCCCTGACTTAACGAAGAAAGATGGAATTAACGAGCCGAATGAAAATGGCAAGATTTTAGACCTTTTGGATCCAGATGAGGAAAAACAAACCTCGTACGAAAGTCAAAAAATTGACCAAACCTCACAGATGAAAATGGTATTTTACTCTATTTTTTTTGCTTTTATGCAAGTGTTAAAAACTGAGATTTTATATTAATTGTCACAGACACCGAATTCGAGAAATCCAAAGATGTGAAGAAGGATTCAACACCAGTAAAAAAGAAAGCTTCTGGATCCTCCGGGTCGGCATCAAAAGTCACTGCAAAGTCAAAAGGAAAAGTGAAGGAGTCTGGTAAAGAGGGAGTTGAAAGCAATGTAGAAACGGAGACGAAAGTTGAAGGAAATGATTATGAAAATAAGAAACCGGTGGAAGAAGCTGCTGCAGTCCAGAAGACTGGTAGCGGAAAGAAGAAAATAAAAAGAAAAGTTGTAAAAAAAAAGGTTGTTGGAAAAGAAGATAAACCAGAAAACGCAGTAAAAAAAAGTGACACATCAGATCCTAAAACGGCGGAAGAGACAACTACTGCTTCTTATGAACTTTTCTTCAACAAAAATTCATTTTCAACTTCTGCATATTTACATATACAAGCAAGCTTCTGAGTTGTAGAGTGTGAATTGAGACTTGAGCGGAGCCTGAACCAAAACGGGTTCAGGTTGTCTGACTCATAGGTGATTTTGGATTGTTATAATTATTTTCATTTTTGTTTACCATACATTGTTACTGACTATCACTGTTTTTATGTTTTCGTTTAAAGATTCAAAGTATGCATTCTGAATTATTGAAATTGTCTCAAGTCTTGCTTTTTCGTTTTTAGCCTTATTATACATGCCAATGTTATACATGTTAATGTAAATAAAAACTTGTCATTACGACACTAAAAAACTCGTCCAGTGGACGGGTATACTACTAGTATTATTAAAAGGGGCTAGAGTGAAGTGACAGAAAAAACAAAAAGGTGTGCATTAATTTTAGTCTAGTCCCTAGACGTAGGTAACCTATAATGTTCATCTTCTTCCTTTATGTCTTCACAATTGACTCTGTAAGAGCCTCACTCACCGAAAAAAAAATCCGGTGATTACTTCTTCTTTCTTTAAATATTATTTTCTCCATTATTTCTCATTCTAAAGTTCAAGGGGGGCGATTCCAAAATCTTATGGGGTGCGTTTGAGATTTTAACTTGTAAATAACACTAAAAATATTTTTTTAAGTGGTGCGCCCGCCCAACGGCAACAGTAGGTCCGCCCCTGATTTTTGGCTATTGATCTTAAGGGACTAGATTTGAAAGGTTGGGATTTGTTTCAAGAAAAATAAAGAAATAAAAAATCATGCATGGTGCATGTCAATTCCCCTATCATTTTAAAACGTGGATAACTTTTTCATACATCATTTTAAAAAAAACAAAACAAAATCACCATAATAACGAGCATTTTTTATCTTTAATATGAGTATGATATTGCTATATAAAATTAAAATAAAAAAATCATTTTAATGGGGTTTCTTTGTATTATGTTAAAAGTTCTAGTCATTGTGTCTTTTAACTGGGTTTTAGTCGATGCGTTTTTATAAGGGTTTTTATACATTGTGTTATTATCAAAACATGTAACACAATATTAATTTGGGTTTTCTATACATTGTGTTATTAGTTCTGTTCATTGTGTTTTTTGTTTTGTTATCCATTGTGTTTTTAGTCTGTTCTCCATTGTGTTTAGTCTGTTGTCTATTGTGTCTTTTATCTGTTGTCACCAATTGTGTCTTTTATTTGATGTCATCAATTGTGTTTTTAGTTTGATACTCGTTGTGTTTTACATTATGCCCATTTTGTTTTAGTCTGCTTTCCGTTGTGTCTTTTATTTGTTGTCATCGATTGTGTTTTTGGTCTACTTTTCCATTGTATCTTTTACGTTATGTCCATTGTGTAATAGGCAACTGAGTTTTCGATTTTTTTTTAAAGTGTACCAATAGGGTACTCATATTAAAGATAAAAGAATACTTGATTTTATGGTATAGTTTTTTAAAGAAACAAATGATTACAGACGTTTTAAAAATTAGGGGGTGGGGAAATACGTGTGACTTGCATGTGCATATTTCTAAGCATGTGACTTGCATGTGTTTAAATCTTGGACAAAATTACCCTTTCCACTATATTTCTCCTTGGACATTTGTCACTCTGTAGTGGCTTCTTACCCTTCTGACTTTAAACCACTTTGTACTATAACTCAACCTTTGAATTCAGATCTATATTATGCAATTTTTATATAACATAACTAGATTATTCCCCGTGAACTTCAAGAGGTTGGACCATTTAAATTATGTATACAACAAATTTAAAATAAAAATACTACCTGAACTTCCTAGGCAGCAAAAAATAATTTATATTAATCTATTATGTCGTTAAATAAAATAAAAAGAAATGTTTTCAAACGTTATATTGTTTTATAAATGTTTTAACTTAACAGTTGTAGTTCATATAAATTTTAACTTGATTGACAAAATTTGTAAAAAAAAACATGTATTAAACAATGTTTGTTGACATAGTAAACGACTCCATAAAAAATACTTGAAGAAAAATAAGTAGCATACACAAACAATTAGTATTATAAAATAAACTTTTAAATGGTTGTGTTCTACTCAATCAACATGTAAAAAAATGTTTTGAAGCTCATTATATATTAAGTAATACATTTTAAGAAATAGATTAATTAGTGTTATTATATTAGGTATTATTCGATGAGAAAATATATATATTTTCTAGAAATGAAATCTTAATTAAATTTGGAAATTATTGGTAAATAAGTAATATTTTAAAGTTGTAATTTTATTGAGAAGTAATTTTTGTTTATTTTGAAAATTCATTATTGTTTAACCAATTATTTATGCCTTATTTAAAAAAATAAGTCATATATATTGACTATAAACACGTCACATTATAAATATTAGGTTTGACTATTAACATAAATCTATTTACATATTTGTGTAAATAATATTAAAGGCAAATATCACCAATAAACGCATAACCCAAATTATTGTGTTTCAAAATTTTAAAATTTAAACAATATAGATAACTGAATATTCAAATAGAAATGAGTTTCATATAATATAAAATATATGTTTTAAAATTAAAAGTAAGTAAAATAATAACTTGATTGGTTTTAAAGTTGCTAAATTAGAATGTTAATAAATGATAAGTATAAATTAAAGAATGATTGAAATTGATTTAGAAATCTGCCATAAATAAACACATTTCAAATTTCAAAAATACACATAACTGAATATTTAATAAAAATGAGTTTCGTATAATATAACATATATACTTCAAAAATAAAAGTTAGTAAAATAACAACTTGATTCATCTTAATTTGCTTCATAATTATATTACCACAATTAGAAAATCTTTTAGGAAGTTAAGAAATGATAATTATAAATTAAAGAACAACTAAAATTGATTTAGATATATGCCATTTATAAACATATTTCAAATTCAAAACTTAAAAAATATAAATAACTGAATATTCAATAAAAATGAGTTTCATATAATATAACATCTATGCTTAAAAATAAAATTTCAGTAAAATACTGACTTGATTGGTCTTAGTTTGCTCAATAATTATATTACCACCATAATAAAATCTTTTATATTGGACAACAACTTTAAGTTATAAGGTTGTTAAATTAGGAAGTTAATAGATGATAATTAAAAATTAAAGAATGATTGAAATTGATTTAGAAATCGGTCATAAATAAACATAACTGAATATGGTAATTATTTAGACAATCTATCTAGTATAATAAAAGAAACCAACTTTTGGACACGTGTCATTTATTGAAGGTATCCTCAAATCTATACTTATCTTATATTAACTAAATAAATTATAAATTAATATTAAATCATATCATACTTTAATAAAATATTATCCTCAAATCTAAATTGTTAATTTAATATATTTTTAAAACAAATATCTCTCTTTCCTACCTATCTTATATTAAATATATAAATAATAAATTAATATTAAATGCTATCCTAATTTATTAAAAATATATTTTTTTATTTGGTATACAAAATTATATTTATTCAACTCGTGTAAAACGTGGGGTTTTTAACAATAATATTTTTTATTATTTACTATTCAAAGTTACATTTATATAACCCGTGTAATAAACGAAGTTTTTAAAGATATAACTTTTTATCATTTGCTATGTAAAATTAGATTTATTCAACACGTGTAATACACGAGGTTTTTTAAGGATATTTTTTTATTATTTGGTAGTTTTTTTAACTCGACTATACACGGGTTTTTTAAAGATACGATGTTTTTAGTATTTAATATACAAAATTACATTTATTTAATTTGTGTAATACACATGGTTTTTAAAGATACAACTCTTTTTTAGATCTATTCAACACGTGTAATATACGGGGTTTTTAAGGATGTAATTTTTTTATTATTTGGTAGATTTATTCAACTTGATTATCCACGGGTTTTTTAAAGGTACGACGTTTTTAGTATTTAGTATACAAAATTACATTTATTTAATATGTGTAATACACATGGTTTTTAAAGATATAGCTTTTTTTATTATTTGATATATAAAATTACATTTATTTAACCCGTACAATATGCGGTGTTCATAAAGATATAATTTTTATTATTTAATATATAAAATTACATTTATTCAACTCGTGTAATACACGGGGTTCTAACCTAGTGCATTAAATATAGTAAAAGAGAATTATTAATATTTATTCAATATAAATCATTAAACATGTAGAACTAACAAAATCCGGTTTATAAAATTTCAAATATTTTTGGATCTGTCTAAACATAACATATGAACATTGAAAAAAAATCATTGAAAATCTAAAACCTAAAACATCTCATTAGTTAGAACATCTAGTTATTTACATATAATTAACAAATTATTTAAGAACATACTAAAATGTTAGGTTATACAATTCTGTATCATTGATAAATTTAAAGAACTAAATGCTATTTTAGTCCCTTTGGTTTTAGTCCAAAGGTTTGAAACATTGCCATTTTAGTCCAAATAGTTTCAAGCATTGCCATTTTAGTCCATTGGGTTAACTCCGTCCATTTTTTCTGTTAGCTGGAAGGGCAATTCGATCATTTTATATGGTTGAATTGCCCTTTTAGTTAACAGAATTACATATAAAATGACCGAAATGTCCTTCTAGTTAACATAACAAAGGGATGGAGTTAACCCAGTGGACCAAAATGGCAACGTTTGAAACTATTTCGACTAAAATGACAACGTTTTGAACATTTGGACTAAACTGGCAAAATGACCCAAATCACAAGGACTAAAATGACATTTAACTCTTTAAAAAATCTGGGATTTATCTTATTTGGATTCATATTTGTAGAAAATTTGTCATCACAATTAAAAAAAATGCATTATATGATGATGACGACGACGATGATGATAATAATAATAATAATCAATTATTAACAATACTAAATACAAATCATGAAAAATGTAATTAAAGTGTCAATAAATCGCATTTAGTGCAGAATCTCTAATTGAAACTATTTTCATACTTTAAAAAGGCAATAATTGATATGCAAAAACACTTTAATATAATTGAATATCATTTAGCAAAAATAACCACACATTTATTGTATTTCAAAACATATATTTAAAAATCTAATAAAACTAAAAAATGAAAATTTGCGAAATTGTAAATATAATTAAAACTTAAACTAACATTTAATAGCCATGGATGCAAATTCGAAAGATCTGAAAATAAATATTGTAATTATTTTAAAAATACATGAATGCAAGCAACCACGAAAATTTTGAACAATCTAAAAAATATACATTGTTATTATTATAAAATAGATGAATGAATGCATCTTGTCAAATAAAAAAACTGGACACTGAAAGAAACAACTATAGATAAAAAAATATATACAAACATCGAGTCAAAATATAAACTGAAGAAAACCGATACTTAAAAACCTACCACTAAATATGGGATTAAAACACAAGAAAAAAAAAACAATTAAACTGATAGAACATAACAAACTTTAACAACATTGAACAAACCTGTTTTTATGATTGAAGAATAGCCGTAAGATTAGGGTTTCAACATAAAAATTAAAAACAAAGACATTAGTAACTTGGATTAAGGAAGAACACATATAATCAAACGCAAACAACATACCTACAATTGTGATTGTAGAAGGAAGAAGATGATGAAGGATTCGATGGTATTGATTTAAATAACAAAAGAAAACAAAAATCAAACATCAATAACTTCGAATCTATATAATATATAAACAACACAAATCTATAACATACATGTAATTGTATTGCTCTAACCTAAAAAGATAGAAGAAAAACGATGATGTTAATATGATGAAAATCAATGTTTGATAAAGACTACCTAATCGAAAACATTTATATATAATATAATGGATCAACAAACTTACTTTGATTTCGTGAGATTGTTTGAGTAGATCAAGAAGAATAAGAACTTAGTTAGGTTAGCGAGAGAGAGAGAAGCGGAGTTGTGTCGATGAAGAATTGAGATTATGATCTCAATAATTGAGATTTTGCAATTGGTATCCAGTTTCGATAAATCCGACCCGAATAATATTCAGATCTCGCCTCTACATAGCTTAATATAATTTCCCACCCAAATTACCTTGAGCTTACACCACAACATGCCAAGTGTCCCAAATCATTTTCATTTATTATATTATATGGATATAGATATAGATGTAAGCTTGATTAAAAAAGTAAAGAGTAAATTACAATTTTACACCCTAAGGTTTATAGGCGGGATCAGCTTTACCCCCTAAAATGAAAATCTTGCAGCTTTACACTCTGACGTTTCCTGATTGAAATAATGTCCACCCCTAAATGGGTGAAAAGTCGTTTTTGCCTCTGATAATAAAAAAAATTAGAGTAAACTCCACATTTACACCATATGGTTGACCCTACTTCAGTTCTACACCATGTTTTCTTAAACTTGTCTTCTCCGGCGATATTTCGACCACCGGAGCAAAATTGCAACTCGTCTTTTCCGGTAATTGTAAAAATCACCTGGTTGACCATTGATTGTTAGAGCATCAGAGCAAGCGAGCTGGATTACCTCCTCTACACATGAAGTCTTCCCTCATTGTTTGTATATCATTTTCCACGAGTACCAAGAATTCATTTTGCAGCAGATCAATGATTTTCCAAAGGAACATGCATGTACTGTTAGGATCGGAGGCTCTCGTGATTGTGTTTGTTTGTATAATTTGGACAAATCAAACAGAAATGAACAGAAATTTAAGTGCAGCGGAAATGAACAACAAACTTTGTAAACACAATCAATAAAGAAAATAGTTTTGGTAAACACATGATTTGCATTACTCGAAAGATTACAAAGTCAATCAAAAGATTACAAAGCATGCTTACAAACTAAACTCTCCCTCAGCCTGATCCTCCAAGGTTGGATTGCACAAGATGAAAGGATTGAATTGAGGAGAAGAACTCTCTCAAAACGATCAAATGTAACAATATAGAGTACTGTTCCATTTATAGACAATCCAAACCGCTGAAGCATCTCAGCTGACGTCACCATGAAAGCGACGTCTAACAGTCTAACAACCTGTATCTACTGGTCTTATACAAACACTGCTAAACCTTAACTACTGACTGTCACACCCCCAAAATCCACCTGCGGAGTTCTACCGCCTGGAGGCGTGACTGACCAGGATCCAGCCACCAATCATATTGAACAAGCATATAAGTAGTTATAAAATCCAACCAAATACAATTGGTGTCCAAACAAAACATAGTTTAAGTTGCAGGCGGATGCATAATGTTTAAAACCATAACATAAGTTTAATTGTTCCAAAGTTTAACATGGCACACAGCTGTCCATGTCCCACAACGACTCTCTTCCATGCAAGCTCCAATTAAGTACCTATTGACCTGCAAAGCATGTAGTAACGAGTCAACAACAAGTTGAGTGAGTTCACAGTTGGGTGTTCGTTTTAAGTTGTTTCGAAAACAGTTCCCTTTATCTGGCATCCTGCCGTGGGGGTTACCCCATAGTTGAAAAACGTGACTTGTTTATTCCCGGTCACTCTGGCACTCCGGCTGTGGGGGCTACCCCATGTTAGTTATCTGGCATTTCGGCCGTGGGGGCTACCCCATGTATACACTAGACTCGTTACCATATCGACTGCTGACTGTAGTCATGTTTATGTGCCCTGAAACTGTCAATGTCTATCATCATTGACGTGCCCCAGATCCATTAGTTCACGCCCGTCCTCTGCGGCACGGTGTGAGGTTTGTCAGACCTAAATAGCGCTATCTAACTAATGACCCGCTCGCCATTGGCCCGGCGATTAAGTCGATATAAAAAGGAGGGACTTCGTGATAGAGTTTTGGTCTAGTACGAGTTATCTGTCCACGAGGACGAGGAATTACATTCCTGAACCAATGATGTCCTACCCAAGGAGGACGAGGAACCCCCGTTCCTTAACCCCATTCCCAACCCAGGGAATCCCATGCTTTGTAGAGGGTGTGAACTCACCTTGGTTTGCTCGGCAGATAAACAAAGGGTCAATTCAGCTAATTATGGTCAACCACGTCCTAGTATGGTTATCACACAAGTCAGGTACAAACCAAGTAACGCACATACATTTCTACATGTATACTAGCACGTTGCAAGCAAGTGTTTCTCATGGCAGTCCAAGTCAGTGCACAACGTACACAATTAACAATACACAGAAAGTCCATATATTCGGCCCACTAACTTAGGCCCGTAACCATGCAGGCCCAAACAGAACGTACATAATTAAGTGGTCTCGAGTCGAGACTGTGCGGTCTCTAGTCGAGACCGTGCGGTCTCGAGTTGTAGCCAACAAGTTCTCGAGTCGCAACTGAGGAGGTCTCGGGTCATGCATGTATTGGTCTCGAGTCGCGATGTTTGTGTGCTGATCAAGTGTGGTCTCGAGTCAAGACTAGGGGTTCTCGACTCGCAACCTGTGTCGCAATCTACGGTCTCGAGTTGTCGTGTGGTGATCTCGAGTCGAGACAAAAGGTCTCGGCTGACACCCCTGCTGATCGCCGACCATTGTACTAAACCAATAGGATTTCGATTTCATGATCCTTAGTACTAACCAACCAAAAATCACAAACATGTTTTCTTGTCTATAACTTAACAAAAACGGATCAAAGCATAGGGTTTCAATTCTTCATATCAATATTCAAACACATTCAACACATATTCAAGTATTTATATCCTCATTCAACACCTTTTCATCATATGATCATCCTATATAACTCTTGCATTTTACGGACAAGAATCATAATACCTAAACTAGATATCAAGCTCATCTTGCAAACAAAACATTTGTTCCGTAACTTCATAAATCGGATGATCATAACAAATCCTCTAACTATCATTCAAGCTTATCTTAGCAAGACATTTATCATACAACATTCATACTTTCCACAAAAGAGGATATTTGTTCATTTTATGTATTTGGAACTTAAGCATGTATCAATAACAAACAAGAACTCATCAAACCGATCAAACACTTTAATCATGCATAAAACTTTAACAAGCAAACACATTATCAAGTATCTTCATCACACATCATCATCAACCGAAATATTGCACATCATCATCAACCGAATATAATACATAGCATGAATCACTAACCGGTTAGGTTCTCTAAGTGTGAGGGTATGAAGAGTCGGTGAGTGAACTTCCGTATGATGATCCCAAGCTCGATCCGAGTAGTCCTAGTGTTGCCGGTTTTTGAATCCGAGAATGAGGGGAGAAGGTTTGTGCTTCTAGGGTTTTAGAGAGAGAGAAAGTAGGAGAGTGTGTGTGAGAGTGAGTGTGGGTTGCCCAAAGAATGGCAAAGTTGGCTAGGAGCATGATATATATACTAGCTCTAAGTTGGTTCACCCTAGTGGGTTTTCGAGTGGGGTGAGGAGGAACATGGCCCAACCGGCCCAATAGTTACACTATTCACTCGAGACCGCATGGTCTCGAGTCGGGTTCTTGTGTCTCGGGTCGCATACATACAAGCATACATATAACCATAACACATAATCACATAGGATGTTCACCTATATCATTAAACCAACAAGTTAACTAGTCACACAACGTTCAAGCATGTTACATCAAGATACAAACGAAAGGTTCTAAATTTTGAGTTGTCACATCATCCCCAAGTTGAAAGAAATTTCGTCCTGAAATTTGGTAAGCACTCACTGAGGAAGCTAGTTAAGTTGTATGGTTTTCCCGGTTTTCCTGGGGTGTCACATCCACCCCCCGTTGATCTGGAATTTCGTCCCGAAATTCTGTAGCTTCAGCCTCAGTAGTGGTTGTACTGTTTGCGAACAGTTGGGGATACTTTTGTTTCATCTGATCTTCGTGCTCCCAGGTGAACTCGGGGCCGCGACGTGAGTTCCAACGAACTCGAACGAGAGGTATTCTAGTGCTCTTGAGGACCTTAACATCCCGGTCCGTGATTTCAACTGGTTCCTCGACGAATCGTAACTGCTCGTCGATAGTGAGTTCCTTCAGAGGAACTATGTGGGTCTCATCTGACAGACACTTCTTCAGATTCGACACGTGGAAAACGTTGTGAACTGCACTGAGTTCTGCTGGTAAGTTCAGTCTGTAGGCCACCCTGCCTATTTTCTCGATGATTTCAAAAGGTCCGACGTATCGTGGGTTAAGTTTGCCTCGTTTACCAAAACGAACTACACCCTTCCAGGGTGAAACTTTGAGTAGTACCCGCTCCCCAACCTGGAGCTCAAGTGGTTTCCTGCCCTTATCGGCGTAGACTTTCTGACGGTCACGAGCTGCCGCCATGCGTTGTCGAATTTGAGCAATTCGTTCGGTTGTGTCTACCACATGTTCTGGACCAGTGATCTGACTATCCCCCACCTCTGCCCAACAAAGAGGTGACCGGCATTTACGTCCGTACAATGCCTCAAACGGAGCAGCTTTAATGCTGGTGTGGTAGCTGTTATTGTATGAGAATTCCACAAGTGGCAGATGCTTTTCCCAGCTGTTGCCAAAGTCGATTACACATGCCCGAAGCATGTCTTCTAAGGTTTGGATAGTGCGCTCGGACTGCCCGTCCGTCTGAGGGTGATACGCTGTGCTCATGTCTAATCGCGAGCCAAAGGATTTGTGCATTGCTTGCCACAGCTCTGAAGTAAAACGGGCATCTCGATCTGAGATAATAGAGGTGGGCACCCCGTGCCTCGAAACAACTTCTTTGAGGTATACTTCTGCAAGAGTGGAGAATTTATCCGTCTCTTTGATAGCCAAGAAGTGTGCGGACTTTGTGAGTCGATCCACGATCACCCAAATAGTATCGTTTCCGCGCTGAGATCTAGGCAGGCCAGTAACGAAATCCATGGAAATTTGCTCCCATTTCCATTGTGGTATCTCTGGTTGTTGGAGTAGGCCTGAAGGTTTCTGGTATTCCGTCTTGACTCTGGCACAAGTCAAACACTTGCTGACGTAGGTTGCTATGTGGGCCTTCATGCTAGGCCACCAATACGTAGTTTTGATATCATGGTACATCTTATCCGAACCAGGGTGTACCGAGTAGCGAGACTTGTGTGCTTCATCCATCACAAGCTCTCGTAGGTTGCCATAGAGTGGGACCCAAATGCGTCCCGTTACGTAGTAAGCACCGTCTTCCTTTTGTTCTAAGCGTTGCCTTGAGCCGCGTAGGGCTTCAGCCCTGACGTTTTCTGATTTCAATGCTTCCATCTGAGCAGCTCGTATTTGGGAAGGAAGACTAGAATGTATAGTGAGCTGCAAAGCTCGTACGCGCTTAGGCGCAGTGTCCTTTCGACTGAGGGCGTCGGCCACGACATTGGCCTTGCCCGGGTGATACCTGATCGAGCACTCGTAGTCATTCAGTAGTTCGACCCACCGTCGCTGTCGCATGTTTAGCTCCTTCTGTTTGAAGATGTGCTCGAGGCTCCTGTGATCGGTGTAAATGGTGCACTTGGTACTGTACAAGTAATGTCGCCATATCTTAAGTGCAAAAACAACAGCTCCCAGCTCTAAATCGTGTGTAGTGTAGTTCTTTTCATGAACTTTAAGTTGGCGTGAGGCGTAGGCTATAACCTTATCTCGTTGCATCAATACACAACCAAGACCTTGAATTGATGCGTCACAGTAAACCACAAAATTGTCTGTGCCCTCTGGCAATGAAAGGATAGGTGCGCTGCAAAGTCTATCCTTTAGATGCTGAAATGCTAACTCCTGGGCATTTCCCTATCGATAAACAATGCCTTTCTGCGTCAGTGAGGTGAGAGGCTGTGCAATCTTGGAAAAATCCTTAATGAACCTCCTGTAGTAACCTGCCAATCCCAAGAATTGGCGAATTTCCTTTGGTGTACGAGGTGCAGGCCAGTTCTTAATCGAATCCACCTTGGATGGATCAACATGAATCCCATCCTTGTTTACCACATGGCCTAAGAAATGGACTTCACGAAGCCAGAAGTCGCATTTCAAGAACTTTGCATAAAGCTGTTCTGTTCGAAGGAGTTCCAGGATAAGCCGTAGATGCTGCTCGTGTTCTTCCTGACTCTTGGAATAGATCAGGATGTCGTCTATGAAGACTATGACGAACTTGTCCAGGTAAGGCTTGCACACTCGATTCATCAAGTCCATGAAGATCGCAGGTGCGTTTGTCAGCCCAAAAGGCATGACCAAAAACTCATAGTGCCCGTAGCAAGTTCTAAAGGCGGTTTTAGAGACATCCTCTTCTCGGACTCTCAACTGGTGATATCCCGATCTCAAGTCAATCTTTGAATAGTAGCTCGACCCCTGCAGTTGGTCAAACAAGTCGTCGATACGTGGTAGAGGATAGCGGTTCTTCACGGTCACCATGTTGAGTTCCCGGTAGTCGATGCACATTCTGAAGGTACCATCTTTCTTCTTCACAAATAGTAATGGAGCTCCCCAGGGCGATGAGCTAGGGCGAATAAAACCCTTATCCAAGAGTTCTTGTAGTTGCGTAGAGAGTTCTTCCAACTCTGATGGAGCTAATCGATAAGGTGCACGAGCTATAGGCGCAGCTCCAGGAGCTAGTTCAATCTGAAACTCGACTTGGCGATGAGGCGGAAGACCAGGTAATTCCTCAGGAAATACCTCAAGATAGTCGCGTACAATTGGAAAATCTTCTATCTTCTTTTCTTTCTCCGAGGTGTCAGTAACGAGAGCCAAAATGGCAGTGTGGCCCTTCCTCAAATACTTCTGGGCCTTAAGGAGAGAGATGACGTTCTCAACCGCACTCCTCCTGTCGCCACGAATCATGAGAGGTTCACCACTGGAACCAGGAATACGAACAATCTTCTCGTTGCAAAGAATCTCTGCTCGGTGTTGGGATAACCAATCCATCCTAATGACAACGTCGAAACTACCCAAGACAATAGGAATAAGATCGATAGAGAAGGTCTGGTTAGCAAGAACAAGTTTACAACCCTTGACTACGTGTGTGGCCTCTAAACTCTTACCGTTTGCTAGCTCTACAGTGTGCTTGTTGTTCAAAGGTGTTGGAATACGCTTAAGCATTCGACTAACTTCTAGTGACATGTAGCTAGTATCGGCACCCGAATCAAATAAAACCGTAACATAAAAGTCGTAGAGAAGGAACTTACCCGCCACAACATTGGGGTCATTCCTTGCTTCACCTTGGCCAATCACGAACGCCCGCCCCCTGGCTCCATTGTTGTTGTTGTTCCCATTGTTACCATTCCCCTGATTGTTGTTGTTGTTCTGGTTCCTGTTCAGTTGAGGACAATCTCTCTTGAAGTGGCCTTCAGCTCCACACTGAAAGCACCCTTTGTTGTCACCTTGCTGCTGCTGCTGGCGCTGGTTCTGTGGGGCCTGTTGTTGACGATTCTGGTTTGCGGGGTATAAGCTCCTGCAATCCTTTGCAGCGTGACCCGACTTGTTTCACCGATGACAGTTACCCCTGGTGCACGGCCCGCTGTGGTGCAGGCTGCAGCGATTGCATTTGGGGTGATTCCCCTTGTACCCACCATGACTTTGGCCACCAGATGATTGCTGACTAGAGCTCTTGTAGTCATCAGTCTTTCTCTACTGAGACTGGGACTGAACAGAAGTCGAACCCTTACTTGAAGCTCCATCCCATTTTCGTTTGTTGTCACTAGGGACACCAGAAGTAGTTGCAGCACCTATGCGCTTTGGTAACCTGTTCTGCTCCACCGCTTGGTCAGTAAGACGGTGAGCCAACAGAACAACCTGCTGGATAGTAGCGAGGTTTGCTGAAGTCACATGGCTTTGGATCTCTGGCACCAAGCCCTTGAGAAAGAGTTCAATTCGCTTAATTGGAGGGTCCACCATAGTAGGACACAGTAAGGCAAGCTCATTCGATCTCTTAGTGTATGCCTCAATTTCTGACCCCGTCATCTTGAGGTTGAAGAACTCGACTTCCAGCTTATGAATGTCATCCCGACTGCAGTATTCTTCCTTGATCATCTCCTTAAAAGTTTCCCATGGGGTGGCGTTGGCAGCAACCAACCCCAACATTTGAACCTGAGCGTTCCACCATGTGAGGGCTAAACCCTCGAGAGTACCGGTAGCATACTTCACCCTGCGCGCCTCAGGGCATTCACGCATTTCGAAAACTGACTCGAGCTTCTCAAACCAGTGGAGGAGACCTACAGCTCCTTCAGTGCCGCTAAAAGTAGTTGGTCGGCAGTCCATAAAAGTTTTAAAAGTGCACACAGGTGGCTGAGCATGATGACCTATTGCGGGTGAAAGAAAGACAGAGTTTAACACAAAGGTTGGTTCACGAGAGTAGGATCTACAGATCCTAGAATGAGTTTGGACTGCAGGATATACCTCCTGCGTGTGCAGCTGCAAGTGCCGCAGCAACTTGTTCGTTAATCAGAGCCGTCAACTGGGCTTGTGTCATGTTAATGCGTCCAGACATGATCTTCATATCAAGAGGAACGTGAGTGAGAGGGGTTCGCGAAAATGCGATGACAGAAGTGAGTAAGTACACACGTGTTCAAGCAACAGTAGTTATACTAACCAAGCATACCATGAGCAATGTACTATGTAACTAACAAGTAGGCAATATATGCATAGATCATATCACCTAGAATGTCGAGCCTTGCATGTGGAGTGAAGCGTCGTTGTGGATCGTAGAGCACTGTACAGGTTATAGTCTGATTTTAATAAAACCTTTTCCTTTATTAAAACCAAGTTCTCTATAACCAATGGCTCTGATACCAATCTGTCACACCCCCAAAATCCACCTGCGGAGTTCTACTGCCTGGAGGCGTGACTGACCAGGATCCAGCCACCAATCATATTGAACAAGCATATAAGTAGTTATAAAATCCAACCAAATACAATTGGTGTCCAAACAAAACATAGTTTAAGTTGCAGGCGGAAGCATAATGTTTAAAACCATAACATAAGTTTAATTGTTCCAAAGTTTAACATGGCACACAGCTGTCCATGTCCCACAACGACTCTCTTCCATGCAAGCTCCAGTTAAGTACCTATTGACCTGCAAAGCATGTAGTAACGAGTCAACAACAAGTTGAGTGAGTTCACAGTTGGGTGTTCGTTTTAAGTTGTTTCGAAAACAGTTCCCTTTATCTGGCATCCTGCCGTGGGGGTTACCCCATAGTTGAAAAACGTGACTTGTTTATTCCCGGTCACTCTGGCACTCTGGCTGTGGGGGCTACCCCATGTTAGTTATCTGGCATTTCGGCCGTGGGGGCTACCCCATGTATACACTAGACTCGTTACCATATCGACTGCTGACTGTAGTCATGTTTATGTGCCCTGAAACTGTCAATGTCTATCATCATTGACGTGCCCCAGATCCATTAGTTCACGCCCGTCCTCTGCGGCACGGTGTGAGGTTTGTCAGACCTAAATAGCGCTATCTAACTAATGACCCGCTCGCCATTGGCCCGGCGATTAAGTCGATATAAAAAGGAGGGACTTCGTGATAGAGTTTTGGTCTAGTACGAGTTATCTGTCCATGAGGACGAGGAATTACATTCCTGAACCAATGTTGTCCTACCCAAGGAGGACGAGGAACCCCCGTTCCTTAACCCCATTCCCAACCCAGGGAATCCCATGCTTTGTAGAGGGTGTGAACTCACATTGGTTTGCTCGGCAGATAAACAAAGGGTCAATTCAGCTAATTATGGTCAACCACGTCCTAGTATGGTTATCACACAAGTCAGGTACAAACCAAGTAACGCACATACATTTCTACATGTATACTAGCACGTTGCAAGCAAGTGTTTCTCATGGCAGTCCAAGTCAGTGCACAACGTACACAATTAACAATACACAGAAAGTCCATATATTCGGCCCACTAACTTAGGCCCGTAACCATGCAGGCCCAAACAGAACGTACATAATTAAGTGGTCTCGAGTCGAGACTATGCGGTCTCTAGTCGAGACCGTGCGGTCTCGAGTTGTAGCCTACAAGTTCTCGAGTCGCAACTGAGGAGGTCTCGGGTCATGCATGTATTGGTCTCGAGTCGCGATGTTTGTGTGCTGATCAAGTGTGGTCTCGAGTCGAGACTAGGGGTTCTCGACTCGCAACCTGTGTCGCAATCTACGGTCTCGAGTTGTCGTGTGGTGATCTCTAGTCGAGACAGAAGGTCTCGGCTAACACCCCTGCTGATCGCCGGCCATTGTACTAAACCAATAGGATTTCGATTTCATGATCCATAGTACTAACCAACCAAAAATCACAAACATGTTTTCTTGTCTATAACTTAACAAAAACGGATCAAAGCATAGGGTTTCAATTCTTCATATCAATATTCAAACACATTCCACACATATTCAAATATTCATATCCTCATTCAACACCTTTTCATCATATGATCATCCTATATAACTCTTGCATTTTACGGACAAGAATCATAATACCTAAACTAGATATCAAGCTCATCTTGCAAACAAAACATTTGTTCCGTAACTTCATAAATCGGATGATCATAACAAATCCTCTAACTATCATTCAAGCTTATCTTAGCAAGACATTTATCATACAACATTCATACTTTCCACAAAAGAGGATATTTGTTCATTTTATGTATTTGGAACTTAAGCATGTATCAATAACAAACAAGAACTCATCAAACCGATCAAACACTTTAATCATGCATAAAACTTTAACAAGCAAACACATTATCAAGTATCTTCATCACACATCATCATCAACCGAAATATTGCACATCATCATCAACCGAATATAATACATAGCATGAATCACTAACCGGTTAGGTTCTCTAAGTGTGAGGGTATGAAGAGTCGGTGAGTGAACTTCCGTATGATGATCCCAAGCTCGATCCGAGTAGTCCTAGTGTTGCCGGTTTTTGAATCCGAGAATGAGGGGAGAAGGTTTGTGCTTCTAGGGTTTTAGAGAGAGAGAAAGTAGGAGAGTATGTGTGAGAGTGAGTGTGGGTTGCCCAAAGAATGGCAAAGTTGGCTAGGAGCATGATATATATACTAGCTCTAAGTTGGTTCACCCTAGTGGGTTTTCGAGTGGGGTGAGGAGGAACATGGCCCAACCGGCCCAATAGTTACACTATTCACTCGAGACCGCATGGTCTCGAGTCGGGTTCTTGTGTCTCGGGTCGCATACATACAAGCATACATATAACCATAACACATAATCACATAGGATGTTCACCTATATCATTAAACCAACAAGTTAACTAGTCACACAACGTTCAAGCATGTTACATCAAGATACAACGAAAGGTTCTAAATTTCGAGTTGTCACACTGACTATACATGAAACATATGATATACTAAACTACTGCTCTCTCTTTATGTCAGTGCTTTCCTCAAGGTTGATCAGTCCTTGATTGGGCAGTGCTTTGTCATCAGTAGATTGTACCAGCAGTGCTTAGTTCTCAGCAGTCTTCTGGCTTCATCAGTAGTTAGAAGAACAGCAGCAGTTGTATCCGGGCAGTGGATGCAAGACCATCAGATTTTATAATTACTTTCAAGGGAGAAGACTTAGTGTAAACTACTGCTTATTGTGAATCCACTGTCATGATCCGGTTTTGGCTTTCATTATCTGTTCCTCTGGCAGGGTTCAATCCCAACAATCTCCCCCTGGAACAGATAATGCCAAAACCCTTCATTATTCTGGATCTTTATTCCTCATCAGAAGTTCTTTGACTTGTTCTTTAAATTTCAGCTCAAAATCCTGAGAACTTGTGTCATCCTCATCCCTGCACAGTGTAAGTTCAAGGAGATCCTGCAAATCTTCAACACTAAGGCCTAGTGCTTCTTTCCTTGATATGTACTTCACATCACCATTGATTCTGACCAGAGTCAATACATGGGTCTTTTGATCAGAGAGCCACTTTAGTATTTTTAAACCAAATGGGTTTCTTGGGAGAGATTTATTTGCTGATGAGTTGAGAGATGTTGGCCTTGTGAAAACTTGCAGACTTTCAGACATTCGTTTGAAGGCCATTTCAATGACATTGTTTGCTGCAGCTATGTCTTCTGCAGTCTCCTTTTCTATCTGCTCCTGTCTCTTTTGTTGATCTGGCTCAATGTCTGAAACTTCTGAAGTATTTGGTGATGCAGGCTTAGTTAACACCTTCTTAAAAAGGTTTTGAAGTTTTTCTGAGTTCTCTTCTTTTAGACCCATTTTCATGATGGTTTCTGTGAAGTACTCAGCTTCCTTTTCCTTTACCTCTTCACTAGTCAGCTTTTTTCCTTCTTCTCGGTTTGACACAAGAATAGGATTTTCTGTTGACTTGAACAGTGTTTTGAGGTTTTCAATCTGTTGTTCAAGTTTCATCATTTGTCCATGTCTCTATGAAGTGCCTGAAACAATTATCTTCCTTTTCTTCAGCCTTTCATAGGCTTCATCAGTATGCTGCTTTAACCATTTTGATATGGCATTGGCAGTGTCCACTTTTGCATCCACCAACTCCTGTCTCTTTCTTTTGTATTTAGCTTTTAGGTCAGTGATGAGCTTTTTGTATTTGCTCCAATTTGGAGCATTTTTCTTCTTTCTAGGGTCGTTCTTGATTCTATCAATCCTATCAGCCTCATGCTTTAAAGCCACTATTGGCCATTCTTCAAATTGGTTTTCTTCAGCAGGATAAAATTTTTCTTGCATGATGTATGCAAGAAGTTTTCTTCTCATCTCTTTTCGTTGATCTGCCTTTTCTTTGCCCAACTCTTGTGCAAAATCTTTTATTTGTTTGACTTTTGTGAGCAGAAGTTCCAATCTTTCAGCAATGGCTTCATCACCTTGACCTTCACATTCAACCTTGGCTCTTATCTTAGCCTGTCTTGCTTTGAGCTCAAGATATTCATCCATGTCTTTTGGAACTATGAAGCCAACGAGTGAAGGAAATCTTCTGTTTGAAGGATCATCATCAGTGTAGAATTGCCTCATCTCATTTTTTATAGCTTCTAGTTCCAACGGATATTTTGCAGTAGTGGGATCATATTTGTCCTCATTTGGCTGAGTAAGTTTTCTTTTTCTGGTGTAGAGCTCTGCGGATGAAGAGGATTTTGATTGTGATGTAGGAATGATGAGAGCAGTGGTGGATGGTTGACTAACAGCTGTTGAAACAACTGGTGTTTCAACTGCTGTTGTCATTACAACTACTGATGTGTCAGTAGATGTCTTCTGCTTTTGAGCAGGGGATGAAGGTGGTGAGGTAGTTTTTTGATGGTGGTGATGGTGGTGGTGAATCATCAGATATGAAAATCCTTCTCCTTTTTATTGTAGGAGAGGCTGATGATGTCTTGGGTGGCTCAGTGGTTTGAGATGAAATGGCAGTGGTTTGTGTTTGTGATTGACTAACAGCTGTTGAAACAACTGGTGTTCCAACTGCTGTTGTCATTACAACAGATGTTTTAACATCTGTTGTCTTCTGTTTTATGACAGGAGGTAATGGTGGTAGGGCAGTGGTTTTGGTGGTGTGTGGTGAAGTTGTGTGTGTTGATGAGATAACAGTTGTTTGGCTACTGCTAGCAGTTTTTGTAACTACTGGTGTATCAGCTGTTTGGATGGAAATATCAGATTTTGTGGTTTGAGATTTTGACCCTGTTGAGGATTTAGATGGCTGTTTTTCTTGTTCTGGTTCAATATACAGGCCATCTTCAATTCCCTTTTTCTTCAACTGGATTTTCTCCCCCTTTTTTGGCATTATCTGGAAGGGGTTTATCCATGAAGAAGATGGTTGAAGGAACTTTTTCACCATGGGCAGTCTTTTGTATGCTGGCCTTTATAGCCTTGATGTCTGCTTGAGTATCTTTAAATCTTGACTCCACCATGTTTGTCAACATTTGTACATGTATAGCATGCTGCTGATCAGCCATTTGTTTTTGTTTTTCAAGCATGGGTTGAAAGATATTCCAGAGCTCATTTGCAGCAATTGCTTGTGGTGGAGCAGATGCTTGAGGTGGAACAGGTGCTTGTGGTGGAGCAGCAGTGGATTGTGCTTTTTGAGCTTTTAAAATCTCTTGCACCATATCCTTTATTTCAGCAACTGAGGTTTCCAGTTTTTCAACTCTTCCCGTCAATTCCTGGTATTTTGAATCATCACCCACTTTAATGGGATCATCTGAATCCCCACCTGTAGTGGTTGTATCAATGTGTGACTTCGGAACTGAGTCCCAAAAATCACCCATTGATGCCCCTTGTTCTTGGTACCGGGACTTCTTTCTTCAGCACTTGATAAACCTTTGACGGTACCAGTGGTTAGAACCAACTTACTGGTGGTTACTGATGGTGCTATGGAAGAAATTACCTTCAAGGGAGTCTTATTAATGAAACAACTGTCCAACTGAAGACCTGTTAATCCATCAGTTGTAGTTGCTGCTCCACTTGAACTACCACCTAGAGTTACTTGTAACTCAGGGGGTGTAACCTCCTCAGTTGTTGCTGGGATAGCAGAGGTATAAGCATCAGACCCAGTCACTTGTTGGAGTGTACTCTCTTTGATGAGTGATTGAGAGGAACTGGTTTCTGTCTGAGCTATAACAACTGCATGCAACAAAGGTAGCATGGATTGTGGTAATATTATTGGTGAGGGTATGGGAGTTGAAAGAGACATGTCCTTGGGATCAGGCTGAGGAAGATGGATCCGATTGAATCCAGAGCTTCATATTGTGGGGTCCCTGTGCTTACAACCTGATCCTTTTGTGAGGATGCAGGAGGAGTATGCGGCAAAGGTGGAGATCTTTCTACCAACTGCTGTGAGGAAGTAGCAGCAGTGGTTTGTGGTGACATTTGTGTTGTCACTGGCATTTGCTCTGGGATCTCATCTTCCAGAGTTGCCTTTGTTTTGGGTTTGGGGGGCTTTCTGGATGTTTTCTTTTTGGTATTTTTAGTAGTGGCAGGTGTGGGTTTCAAAGCAGTGGTAGTGCTGCTATGATCACCTGGAGCAGTGGGCTCAGCAGCAGATGTCTGAGGAGCAGTGGTAACTGCTAAATTCTGCTCAGACACCTCTGCTTTTGTTTTTATTGGTGCCAACATTCTAGTGAATGTTTCAGGTGTTAAGCTTTTTATTTGAAAATAAACACCTTGTTTTAGCAAATTTTCATTTTCTTTTTCAAATTTTTGTTTAAAATAGTAGCTTAAAAACCTTGGAAAGAGTAAAAATGCTTTACTATCAACATTCTTTATCAAGTCATTAAAGATTTCCTGGGAGTAGTTGTAATCTTTATTATTTAAAATATCATAGCCCAGGCATTGAATCTTCAATGGTATTTCGTTAAACGCTGTTGTTTTATTTGAAACACACATCAAAAGTGTGTGAAATAAAAATCTGGGTGCATATGGGAAATAACCTTTTTGTAAGTTATCTACCTTTGATTGTTCTGCATATCCCCTTTTCAGAAAATCAGCCTTTAACTCGTTTTTGTCAAAGGAAGTTTTACCTTTCTGATCATCAAGTTTGAAGACTTCTGAGATTGATTGCGGAGTGATTTGAATCACTTTACCCTGTATCGAGGAGTTAATGGCTATGACTTTATCGTCTTGTTTTTCAAGCGTCGCCTTTTTCCAAAACTCTCTCTGGGTTTGTAAGTAAATGGGAGCGTCTGCTATTATCAAAGTTTTGTACTTTGATTCAGATAAGGTGTCAATGATGGAATCGAAGGTGTGGTTGTTTGTGGGTTTTGTGAGTAAACCCACATAGTTATGAGGAGATTTGTATGGTATTTCAACGGATTCAGCGGCCGTTTGAGCGACCTCTTTGGAAGATGATGGTGATTTTGATTTTGATTTTGCTTTTGATTTCGTCATTTTGATGCGGAAGAATAGAGAATGATTTGGGACGAAGGGTTAGAAACTGCTTTGAGAAGAGAATTTTAGAATTCAATTCGACAGTGTAAAACCCTGTTTGGGGTTTTGATCAGGATTTTATTAGGAAAAAAAATGATCGCTGATGTGGCAGCGGTTATTAAGATCTGATGGCTAAAAACTGACCACGTGTCAACCTCTGATGATATGGATGAAAAATGGAGAACAGTTGTTTTGAGAGCCACTGATGTACCAAGCATCAGTAGTTACAACGGTAATAATGTGACATCAGTGGATGATTTTTACTATCAGTAGATAGTATATCAGTGGATAAGACACTGATTTTGAGCATCAGTGCTTGCCAAGAAAAATGAAGGATCAGTGGCTGACTTTCAGCAGTGGACAGTATTTAGTAAAAAGATGTTTGAACAAGACAGTGATTAGAGGTAAAATAATGGTGATGATTTGAAAACACATTATATCAGCAACTTTTACAGGAATTTTCATTCAAGGTTTTACCACAAGTCATTTGCACATTTTGAAGCTTTTTCAAATTTCTGACAGTAGTTTAGTACCCCAGACGATGTAGACTTTTTACCAAGGCAACTCATCCTTGTTATAATATTTGAATTAAAACATGAGTGCCCAAGTATTTTAAGTTCTGTTGACAATCAATCCTTTTTATAAAGTAAGAACAAACTTGAGCTTGTCATGACCTTGACAACTATACCATTTTCTTTTGATCTGCTTGAGGATAATTTAACCAACAAAAATAAAGGTTATCTATCCTGACAGGAGATTGAAACTTTTACTATCAAAAACCAGTAAAAGTTCGAAATATATCATTAAAAAATAGAGAATAATATATCCTGCTTTATTCGAGAAAATCCTTTTTAGAAAAAAATAATTAAAGGATTTTCTAAAAACAGCATCAAAAGAACCTGGTAAAACAACAATAAAGCACATAATCATCTCATGCTCAAGTTTATGAGAATGGTCAGTGGTTGAATATAGTGGTATGAACTTTAACTACATTTTGTCCATTGTTTGGTACCATTTTCTTGTTGATTGATTGACAAACAGAAATGAGGATACATGTTCACATGAGTTTTTCAAAATCCTGTTATAGACTTTGTTACTACGTGATTATTTAGAAAAGTTTGTCTAGTCCTCTTTTGAAAGCTTATTCACTGGAAATACCATGGTTACCTGAACCTTTTCCTAAACCAATGACTGCACACAGTTGCTTTGATGACCATTTTTACCCCAACTTTTGACTCTAAAGTGTTTTATGTTTATACTCTTTTCTTCTGACTTCAAAAGTTTTGAGATAAAACACACTTCTGAGTTTTTTTTATGATTATCTTCTTCCCTTTTTACCCTTTCCATTGATAAGTTTTCAAATACTTACTGAAAGGTTCTAAGGGAAGAATACTTTGATTCCAGAATCATTTTATGGCAACGTTTTTAAGAGATTTGGTCATTTTTGCAAATGCGTAAGCCAAATTTCACATTACCCATGATCTGGACATTTTTGACTTGCTAATTTTCTTAAAGTATTCTTAACAAAATTGATTTTGGTCCTTTTTGAAGGATTCTCAACCTGTTTTTCAATACATAAGATCTAACTGACTAACGTCTTAATTTCCCTCTTTTTGAGTAAACAAAAACACTAATTTTTTATGAACATAGGTTTTTGTTAATCTGAGGTTTAACTTTATCATCTAATGCAGTGACATCACAAATTTCACAGCAACAGTTGAAATCAATTTTGAAAATAAGAAATAATCCCGTAGTTTTAACAGATATGTTTTCAGATCTAAAACCATGAGTGTCTTGTGCATGAAATCACTTGTTGTGTGAGATTTGTGTGTCATATGACATCTAGGTTGATTTACGGAGTTTTTGAATAACCACTTTGAACATGGTTTACTCGGTACTCTATTTTTCAACTAAATGCACCCAACCTTAGTATCAATGAATTATGAGCCGAACTGTTATGTCAAATTGATTGTTAGATCGAATTTGACTGTCCAGGCTCTGATACCAATTGTTAGGATCGGAGGCTCTCGTGATTGTGTTTGTTTGTATAATTTGGACAAATCAAACAGAAATGAACAGAAATTTAAGTGCAGCGGAAATGAACAACAAACTTTGTAAACACAATCAATGAAGAAAATAGTTTTGGTAAACACATGATTTGCATTACTCGAAAGATTACAAAGTCAATCAAAAGATTACAAAGCATGCTTACAAACTAAACTCCCCCTCAGCCTGATACTCCAAGGTTGGATTGCACAAGATGAAAGGATTGAATTGAGGAGAAGAACTCTCTCAAAACGATCAAATGTAACAGTACAGAGTACTGTTCCATTTATAGACAATCCAAACCGCTGAAGCATCTCAGCTGACGTCACAATGAAAGCGACGTCTAACAGTCTAACAACCTGTATCTACTGGTCTTATACAAACACTTCTAAACCTTAACTACTGACTATACATGAAACATATGATATACTAAACTACTGCTCTCTCTTTATGTCAGTGCTTTCCTCAAGGTTGATCAGTCCTTGATTGGGCAGTGCTTTGTCATCAGTAGATTGTACCAGCAGTGCTTAGTTCTCAGCAGTCTTCTGGCTTCATCAGTAGTTAGAAGAACAGCAGCAGTTGTATCCGGGCAGTGGATGCAAGACCATCAGATGTTATAATTACTTTCAAGGGAGAAGACTTAGTGTAAACAACTGCTTATTGTGAATCCACTGTCATGATCTGGTTTTGGCTTTCATTATCTGTTCCTCTGGCAGGGTTCAATCCCAACATGTACTGACTTTGTTAACTTCAAAAGTAAAGTCAAGTCAAATGATATGTATGCGTTCGAGGAATATAACGTCCAGTCAAATTAATGAATGACATACTAAAGAGCAAGTTGTAAAATTGTGTACTAAGAAACGTCTAATCAAATAATTGGTGCGTATAACGAGGAATATAACGTCCAGTCAAAGGATACGTACACGTTTCGAGGAATATTATGTCGAGTCTAATAACTAGCACATGAATCATGGAATCTTACGTTGAATTAAGGAATAATAAAAAGTAACATTTATACGACTCGTATACATGTATACGGGTCGTATAATCCATTGTAAAACATCTATACGAGCTACAAAATCTTATTTGACAACCTACATATGACCCATATACGTGTTGTTAAAATAAAATTTTAGTTGTATATTTAACAACCTCAGATAAATATGGATAGACTAATAGGAAATTTGTAGAGGTGCTCCATGATGGGACATCATTGTTTCAAACATTGATGGTTTGAATTATGACATAAAACACTCATGGTTTTAAGTTCAACCCAGTTATGGGTGAATGGGTTGATATGTATCCTCAACTGGCTAAAATCTTAAATTTTTTTTTGTTAAAATGTGAACTAATCCAGGTCCAGGGATTCGCCATCTACCATTTTGAAAGTCATTTAAAAGAAAAAAATCTACCTTCTTATGAGCGGTAAGCAGAATATACGATCAACAAGATTGTAGATGAAAGTAGAAGTGAAAATGGGCGAGATTCATCCTTCGTAGGTTGGATAACAAGTTATATATACGGGTAGGGTCATATTGAGTAATGAGTAAAAATACTTCATCTATTTTTTGAACAAAATGGTTTATATAATATTTTTGGATCATTCACGGAAGCCATTCAAGGAATTTAACTTTTTTTTTCCCATTTATAGCTCAACAAATATGTAACTTGTTTCATTTATACTAATTCCAGAAGAAGAAAAAATACATAGGATGATGAAATGCCCTTTAGAAGTTTTAAACAAACAAATCCTTTGATGCTGCATGTTACAATTAATTTGTTTGTCTTTTTTATAAAAACTAATGTACTTTTCTTTATCGATCATGTTTTCCGTTAGATTTAGTATGAATAAAACAATATACACACTTCGGTGTCTATAAAGTAGTTCTAATTTGATGGGTGGTCATATTGAATAGAGTTGATTACTTGCTATCAATTACTACTAATGATTAATTATCATCGATGATCATTTACCACCAACGACGAGTTCCATACAACTTTTTATCAACCATACAAACTCAAAGCAGTTTCCAATGACTTTAATCGAAAACTATGTAGGAGCCGTTCGCGTATAAATAAAATAAAACAATTTTACTAGACGATTACAATACAGAAACAAAAGAAAGCAAAAATTACAGAACGATTACAACTGAAAAATCAGAATACAAAAACATAAAATGCAGTAAAAGAAATTTGTGGCTGAGGGTTGTGTTTAACACAGGGCCCTTAAAACAAATTCCGCGTCTCCCAAGAGAACTCGTTTTGTTTCCCAGGGTACAACAGCTAGAGCAGTAGTACTGTCGGAGCTGGCTCGAGAACCCGAAGAATACCTTGAAACAAGTAAGATGTAGAACAGAAGTTTGCAGAGAATTTGTTGCATTAGTTGGTGTTGCTAGTGTCTTTTGCAGTGGATGAGATGTTGTATTTATATAGCATCTGTGATGAAACAACAAAAATTGAATTAATTAAGAGAATTAAATTGCATTAAACGTCTTCAATGCACTTTAATTTGTCATTTAATTCTTAGTCAAAACCATTGACTCGTCTGTTTCAAATGCTGAAATGAAATTGCTCTGTCATTAAAGTCTGGAAGTGTAACAACCCGCACGTTCATGCTTTGTTACTACTCGTTACACTCGTTACGCCTAGCACCAGAGATTCGGATCATAATGTAACTATGTCGCTTACAACGCTATTTCGCAATCCTTTCGCATATTACGCATATTTTATCATTATAACACATCACAGCGCATACACAAACGCTCACGATGACGTCGAGTGAGAATTCAAACTACTCTCCTCGATAGCCGTGATGCGACATAATGCAACGCAAGACTCGAACGCGCACCCGCGATCACGCGCAAATCAATTATCGCAATACAACCTTGAAAATGTGGATACTTATATACGACCTAGTTATGACTAATTATAATAAATATATATGTATGTACGGATATGTGTAAACAAACTATCGCAACGCTTAACGAACGGAACGAAAAGTCAGAAAACTAACCCAAGCAAACCATCCGATCGAATGACCATTCGATCGAATGGTCATCCGACCGGATGACCATCCGATCGGATGGCCATCCGATCGAAAGGCCCTCCGACCGGATCACTGTGCACCGCCTTACCCCCCCCCCCCCCCACTTGCCTATAAATACCCCACTATCACATCAATTCTCACTGATGTGACAGCCTCCTCCGATCCAGACTCTCTCCCACACTTTTACGCATTTTTCTCTCGATTCAAGGCCCAAATCGTAAGTATTTCACTCCAAATCTTGTACTTCTATCACCTACACACACTTTCATATCATTTCCACCATCAAATCTTGCATATTCACCATGAAATCATCTGATTACGGCTGTTCTAGGGTGACGTCATCACGGGTTCCGATGAACACGGTTGAAAGACCTCATCTCATCAAGAACCGTTCGGATCTAACAGATTTCTACATGTTTTTACACTAATCTCGACTAAATCTAGACGAGAGACAATCGATTCACGGGTTGATCATGGAACGCCGTCAAGAACAGTTGGGTCCGGTCGAACGGTTGATTCCCAACCGATCAAACGAGCTGGACTTGATGTATTTTCCGTCGTTTGACACGTTGTCACACCGTCTCGGTTAAACCGCAAAACTTTTCAACTTAACTGATTTCACAAGGTTCAAACAAACAGTTGCTCGATCGAATAGCCATCCGATCGAACGACCATCCGATTGAACGACTATTCGACCAGGTGACTTAGACTTTTCAAACACTTAATCAAGTTTTGCCAACTTCAAGGAACACCACTCCCTATCGAATGGTCATCCGATCGGACGACCCTCCGACCGAATGACCATCCGACCAGGAGACTTGTTCTTTGAAAACTTCCCACACTTAGAACGAATTGTCATCCGATCAAATGACTAAACCTATACTACAACGAAAACTTCAAAAGTTCAAACATTTTACAAACACACCTTCCTCAGTCGAATGACCACCAGAACGAAGGGTCATCCGTCCGGATGGCCATCCGATCGGACCACCCTCCGATCGTTCATCTCACCCGACGCACTGTTACACGCTATTCAACGCTTACACTATCTTTCTATGATCACGCTAATCTCATACGCGCTCCCTTCAATCCAAGATTGTGTTTACTTATTAAACACGAACTGTGAATATACTCGAACCCTTTTTATCACACTTTTGGGTGTAACATACATTTATATCAAAATCTCACTTATCAAAACAAATCAACTGTTTAGACTATTTATCACTTGCGAATGACTGACTTATATATTGACACATGATGCTAGTTACATATGTGCTAGGACTTTTACTCGCGACGTCCCGCCTTAACTAGTATAGTACTATAGCACCCGACGGGGTCTAGTTAGGATGAATAGCAATCGCATATCGTAGCTCGAGTGACTTAGCTGGTAGTATTTGTCTTGTATATATGTTGTGTATCTCGTTTATGTATGTGGTAATTCGCAGCACTTTTTATCTACTATGCTACTCTATCAAAACTTGTATACTCGCCAATACTTTTGTATTGATGTTATTTTAACGTATGTTGCAGGTTTAGTCGCAGTCTACATCAAATCAAGCTAGGAAGTCTAGAAACACACCTAAAATCTAGGTTGTCGGGTTTGTATTGTTTGAGAGGACATGAAATTCGTGACAGCTTATGTGATTGTATTTGTTTATTAGTATGGGATAATGAAAGCATTAAATATTGTCACAATTTAGTTGTTATGGATTCTCTTGAGCAATCTGATTCGCCTAGGGCCGCGCCCCGATGATTCCGCCATCGATTGGGGTATGACAGATTGGTATCAGAGCCATAACTATAGGGAATTAGGTGAAATCTTATGACTCGACCTAGTCCGGGATACGAGTCAGGTTGACGAAGTCTATAGTCTAAGTACCAACAGACCAGGCTTCGTGCGAACCCAGTAGGGGTTAGTACAAGCCTACTTTTATTACTCTTGTTCAACTGCTAGAACTACAACTTTGTGTGAACATCGCGTACTACAGCTTCGCACAAAGAAGCCTTTCCTAAGGCTGTAACACTATTAGCATTTCCTAAGGCTGACACAATACACACGTTTTCGAAAATACTCGCATAACACAACCGAGTGGTCAAGTCGAGATTAGGTGTGAAAACCAAGAACTCTTGATAAGATCGCTTACTCAGCGCATTATTCTAGCACGAGAACCTTTAGTGGAGCTAGGAGTGACATCCATATCTCAACGGAAATCACCATTTCAAAATCTAGTGGAACTCCCAAATTTATTCGACGAGCACAACCACGGCTAGGAGCGAAGTTGTTGAGTCAGGGGTGAAACCCGTATCTTAATAACCCGTTCCGCTCCCTAAAATGGTTTTCAAAAGCTCTCACCAAAGACTCGACTATATCAATGACTCGAGTCGCGTGATGACTAGGAGGACGAATGCCATGAGTTGCATCCCAGTGGAAGCATAGTCTACTAGACAAAATGCGTGCGTGAATTTGTTGAGGATAGCTGAGTTACCTTGGGTAGTCGACGCCTAAACACCCAAGGCACTCTGTATACTTTTTCTAGCCTACGATTCGCCGGTTTTACGCTTTACCGAACTTATTTACGCTTATGTGCTAACGATTTAAATTTTACGCTTTAACGATTTCTCGATTTATCGATTTTCGCCCCCGCTTTATAAATACACAACTCGCACAGCCATCGCAATCTAAAACAAAAACCGAATGTTCGCAACAAAACTAAAGTCTAATTTCTCGCCCTCGCTCCCTCTCTCTTCAACGCACCCTCACGTATTCTACACCGACATGTATGTGTGTAAGTATAAACTACACCTATTTATATGTATACAAACAAATCACTTGTGTGAGAACTTAGGAATCTCGTGTCTCCTATGTGGCTCCTATGTGAATACGTATTACTATACTACTTGCAACAAGTTTTGAACACGCTCAATCGCATCGCAAAACTCGAAACTCATTATGATCGAATCTCACTCCAAATCTCTCTCTGTCCAGATGTCTTCAAACGATTCTACCTCGAGACGAACAACTAGGAGAAGAGCTAGACAATGCGCCGATAAGAGGATTGCCAAGCTTGTGGCTAAGGAAGTGGCCAAGGTCATTCCTCAAATTGTCGCTCAGGTTCACTCTTTCAACAACTCTCGAACCTCGGAAGACTCAAAGACGGAAGCGCCACAATCTGCCTTCCTCTATAAACACTTCAAAGCCTGTGACCCGATGGTCTTCACAGGTGAAGGAGGTGTATCTCAGCTACCCCAGTGGTTCAATTCTATCGAGGTTACCCTTCGTCAGAGCGGGTGCCCTAGTCCTTTTCGTACTACATGCGCTACCGGAGTATTTCAATCGTGAGCACTCGATTGATGGACAACCAAACGTAACAAACGTGGGATCCACACAGCTTACGCCCTCTCCTTAAATGAGTTGAAGGAGCTCATGAAGAAAGAATGCTGCCCTCCCCATGAAGTCCAGAAGTTAGAAGACGAGTTTTGGAAAATCACACAAGTCTAAGGGGACAATGCCGGCTACACAGCAAGGTTCAAATAGCTTAGCAGTATTTGCCCGAGTCAAGTCGACACTTCAGGAAAAGCCATCAAGAAGTACATTCGCGGCTTGCCTGTGTGTGTGGGTGATTTTGTCGAGGCTGTGAGACTTGCTACCATCGAAAAAACCTATCGCTTGGCTGAAGAAATCAACGACAAACGAGTCATAGAAGGATTTTTCTCCAAGAATCCAACCAAGAAGGTTAGCCAAGTTATCACCGTATCATCTGATGGCACTACCGAGTCGTCTGATGAATCCACTGATGCTACCGACTATTCTACTGGCTCATCTGACGACGACATTGTAGGACCGGTTTTGACTCCGAAACGATTGCAAAACGAACGTGAAACGTGCAGAAACCGTACACGAACGCGACCTAACACACACGACGTAATATAATTGTGATTCTATTATAAATATGAAATCGTACAGCACCTTGAATCACTTTCTCTCTCTAGAATCTCTCTCTAGATCTAGAGCTCTCCAAATGACAAATGAGCCAAAAGTTCCTAAACTATGACATAAGGATCTATTTATAGGCCTTGGCTTTTAATGAGATTTCTCATTAATTACAATATTGCCATCTTGCCTTTTGTCTAGATATCATTAATATAACGACTCGTTTTCTTCTGTTTCTCGCTACGGCTCGGATTGACGAAGGTGATAGACATAAGTGCACTAACAGACTCCCCCTTGGATATTACCGCAGTCAATCTTGTAGCATCTTGTTTTTCTCTCTCTCTCTTTGAATCTTCTTGAAGCTTTGACACGTTTTCATCAACTTAGACTCTTTCTTTCTTGAACAGAATCCTAGTGGATCTGTCTTCAGCTTCAGCTCCCCCTTTCTGTAGACTCTTTTCTTCATCAGGCTCCCCCTTTCGTCAAGCTTCCGTGCTTTTGGGATCGACACCTTGCTTTCCATATACCAGCTCTTCTGGAATAGTTACATGGCTTTTTGAATCCACACTTCCTCTTGCGTTGAGCTCGTCTTCAGACTCCCCCTTAGACTCGGCCGTCGGGATCGTAGTCTGATACAACATCTGCAATTCTCTGACATTTATAAGTAAAACATTTTAACAATGAAAATAACTTCGAATTTCCAGAAATTGTAATCTGGCTCTATTAAACTTTCTAAATTTCACTCTCCCTGTCAACAAACTTCATAGATTTGGCAGTATTTAAGAATCCAACATTGAAAACTGACTCTTTTATAGATTTTAACAATATAAGAATCCAAATCCTTCACGGTTAATCATCCAAGTCCAAATTAATGACCTTGGAGATATCACAAACTGTTTTTGATTTTTGACTAAAAACTTCAAGTTTCAAATTAATGAACTTGTTTTATTTTCAGAAACACAATCAGCATACTTAGATTTTGAAACTCAGCATTTCTGACATCGGTTGTCGAAAATAAAGCAGAAATCAAAATCTTTTTGTATTTTTTGAAAATATAAAGCAGTAAAGTAATATGTACAAACATATTTACAGACAATATTTTTGTTTGATTATGCGTCAGAGGATCATATCAGTTTTTGACAAGTCACAAGTACCGTTGAGCTTAGTTACACATTAAGAATTAAACAATTCACTTAGATTGTCGATATACTTGTCCACTTAAATTTTCACACAAATTTCAACTGATTCAGGATACGAATTAGATGTTTTAAGAACTTAAACTCATTCATGTGTCCCACCTCTTAAATATACTCCCATATCCAGATCCCAATATTCAGTCTTACAGGCAATTATAACACAAATGATATCTGTAAGGGGTTAATAAATTATGAAGAATCATGAGAGCTCAGGTCAGAACCATCGTTCAGCAGAGAGATCATGACTCAACTTGTGGATGTGTCCCCTTTAGAGGATCTTTTTTACAACAGCATTGCTAAGCAATTTTATTGTCTTATCATTTATGCTGAGGGTGATGCTATGTTTCAAGCATATGCGGAAAGTATTATTCGGGGACTAGGTCAGAACTACCGTTCAGCAGAAGTACCGGAATAATACCCCAGATATCATTGAGTATAAAGACCTAGTATATCAGAAAAAGGAACCTTTCAAACGAGATTTCAGGGGTTACCTATATATCCAAGTAGTGTTCCCCACGAAATAAGCAAGTTTGAATTTAGGTTTATATCCCGAAAAAGTTTACTAAATGTATAAAAACCTATCAACATATCATCAGTAAGACTGTTTAACGCTATAATCATTACATTTCTTTAGCATACTGTAACTGTCTACTGATGTACTATCATTTCCTCTTTATACGCAAAACTCAAATTTTAAATTTTATCATGTTTTTGGCTTTTTCAAATTTTCAAATGTTTTTGTATTTTCTAACAACATTACTCCTCCTAAAATGCAAAACCATTAAAAGAAAATTTGACAACCAACACCGATAGCTTTATCTCGCCATCCATTTTCTGCTAAAAGTGCTCTGATTTGCAGAAAATATAATATACCCCCATGATTTACAACCCATTGATCTTAACAGTTTGAAAACCGTTTTTCAATCTAATGAAAGTAATCATGTTTGTTCAGCCGTGAGGGTTTCGGCGTATTCAATCAACACATATTTTTGTAATTTTCTGTTTTTGACAAGAATTAAAAACAAACATATTTTTGGTTTTTCAAGTTTTTCAAGTTTTTCAATTTTTAGGGTTTTTTAAAATATTGTTTATTTATGTACAGAAAACATATAAACTCCCTGTTCAACCAAACCAGGGTCCAGCAGCAGCCTCCTCTCGTCGTTGTGCCAGGCTGCTCCAACTTCCATTCTCACAATCTTTGGTTTTGTTTAGCACCTGCACATTTAGACTACTTGATTACTTGAACAATTTAGCCCAGGTCTGTTGAACCTTAGGCATTTCAACACAATAATTTTCATTCAATGCTGGAAACTCTTTGTCATCTTTCACAAAAATCTTTTCAACTTTTACTTCAACTTTTTCATCTTTTTCAAGAATCACCTGTTTCTTTACACTCCATTTTTGATCTTTAGGAGTACCACGTTTGTAAAAATGTGACTCCTTTTGAAAATTTTGTTTTTGATCAACAACTTTGGACTTCCAAAATTCTTGTGGTTTTGTCATATCAACAGATGTTTTCCAGCTTTGTGTTGTTCTAAATCTGGGTGTGTGAGAATTCCAGGTCTGTCTAGAATCGAACCTATACGGGTTTGACTTCCAATTTTGATTCGAAATAAACTTGTTTGTGTTATACTTCCAAGTTTGTTTTGAGTCAAATCTAGTTGACCTTTGTCTCACATTCTCAGATTTCTGTTTCTCAGCATCAATTTTCTTTTTGTCAACATCCACAGGTTTTAGATTAGGACACTTGCGTGCAAGATGTCCTGTTTGATCACATTTGAAACATGTTCTCATGGACACATCTTTGACCTGTGGTTGTTGCTTTTGCTTTTTAGCAAAGAACTCATCATTAGACTGTCTCATTTTGAGTTCTTTTTCTTTTTCTAAACTGCCTCCTTGAACAAAACTCAATTTTGTTTGAAAATTCGAAGTTTCATTTCTTTTCCAGCTTTGTTTCTTCTTATAACCCAAACCTGCCTTCATGTTTTTCTTATTGTAACCAGGTTTGTTATATGAACCTCTATGACTCTTACCAGCAAACTTTGAAATCTCAGACTTCTCAATCTCAACCATTTTGAAAACTTTATCAACCTTTTCTGAAATCACATTCTGAATCGGGAATACAACATCTAAGAACAATTTGTCTGATCCAATCATGGTATAAACCAATCCTTTTGAATCATCATTCAAATTTTTCTCGAATTTTGTGTTTTTCAGATATCCATCATGAAGATTTCCTTCATCTTCATCCCGTGATTCAGATTTACCTGTATCAACCGACTCTTCTTTCAACACACTTTCAACGACCTTACCTACCACCTCTGAATCACTAGAATCATCAGATTTGGAATAGGTTACGTCAATGTTATCTGGCAATTGATCTACCATGTTGAAAGCTTTTTTGACCTTTTCATCATCATAAAATGCAAACTTTTCCGGTGGTGGAACTTGATGAAACTCTGAGCCAATGTCTTTCTTATTTTGCTCAGACTCACCATCTCCCAGTTTTATATTGAAAATACGTTCAAGCACATATGATGACACGTGATAACTTTTTAACTTGTTGTTATCCTGTTCTAAATCAGCAATCTGACGCTTTAGCTTAGCAACATCCTCAATATAGGAATTTACAACATGTTGCTTTATTTCATATTGTCGCTTAAGCTCATTAGATGTTTCAGAACAGTAATTCAATCTTGATTGAACAAATTTCATTTCACTTTTCACTTTTTCATATGACTCTTTTGTAATGTGATAAGCCAATTTTATTGAATCATATTCTTTTTTCATTTCTTGACAAACATTTTCCTTTTGTGAACATTCTTCCGTTATTTTTAAAACTTTTTCTTTCAAACTTTCATTTTCTTTTTCTAAATTTTTACATTTTTCTGAAAGCTTTTCATCATTTTCTTTTAAAACCTTTTCCTTTTCAAGCATTTCTTTATATTTAATTTTGAAAACTTCTTCTATTTTGGTGAATTCAAGATCTCTTGTTCTGAATTTTTCCTCTTTTTCAGTACAAGCACTGCACGTTTCCATGCATTTCATGCACTGTTCAACAGTTTCATTTAAGACTTCAGAATCAGAATTTACCTTAGTTATTAGCACCTCGGTGTTTGCTGCATCTTCTGATTGATCAACATCTTCCTTTTTCTCATCACCAGCACCAGCATCACTCTTCACTTCTTCCGAACTTTCTAGCTTCTCCTCAGCTTCTTCAAATTGCTGTTCTTCTGTAACAGCTTCTTTCACAACAACTTTTTCTTCTTCCTTTACTTCCTCAGCACTCTTCACATTTTCAACTATTACCTCCTCAGCGATCTTCTTCAAATCACTCACCATCATATCAACATTTTTCTTCATCCTCTCTTCATCTCTCTTCCTCAGACTTGAAACCATAACATCTCTAAGATGTTTGTCAAACCTTTTCGCATACGTTTTATCTTTTCCAACATTTGTGTAGTATTCGACGGACAGAGGAATTTCCAAAAGAACATCTTCAAAGATTATGTCTTTCTTGGGAACAACTGGTTCACCATTTCTGTTGACATAGCATTCTCGCTTCTTGTCCCATCTCTTGTTGACTACAGCACTCTCATACTCTTCTTGCATTTCATCCATTCTGTTCCACGCAATGTTTCTTTCTCGGTATGTTTTCTCTTCCAGAATCTCCTCTCTGGTTTTCTCTTTGATTTCAGCAACAAAAGCATAATGTTTGCCTTGTGATATTTTTCTGCCATGAGCTGTAACTGTTTCATCAATATAATCCTCTTCATTTCTTTTCTTGATTTCAGCAGCCAATCCTGAATCAGATGGAATGTATTTGTCCCAACTAAAACCTTCTGCCACTTTTTCATCATCTTGATGGATAAGTAAGGCTTTCTTCTTGTTTTCAATCATTTTCGGCTCTTCTTTGCTTCGGTGGTAAATCGCTTTTCGGTAATAATCATCATTGAATGGATTTTCATTTCCATCAACTGCAAAATTATGACATTCTCTCTTGAAATGACCTCTTTGCTTGCATTTGAAACAAGTCACTTTGGATTTATCAAATCCCAGCTTAGTTGATGGACCACCGATAGACTGCTTTCCAGTAATCTCCATATATCTTTGAGCTCTTCTGATGCAACTAGCCAAACACCAGCGAATATCGATAAGTTCCATCTCTTTCGGATCAATCTGGTCATAGTCTTCTTTGGTCAATTCAGAATTTCCAATTTTGCCAGCATCTAGACCTTCATATGATTCCAGAACAGATGCAAGGAAACTCATTTGTTGCTTGGCTTCAGTGATGCTCATAGACGGAGAATTCTTCAATTTGAGAGCAATGTTACATAGAACTTCTTCAGATTCTTCAACATTTGCTTTTGATGAAGACGAATGATATCCCGGATTGTAACTTGATGAACTTGTCTGAGGTTCTTTTGTCTTCACCCCACTGAATGCTGTCTTTGGTGATTCACTGATTTTCACCGAAGGTATTACACCTTTGTAATAAAGACCCACATTCTGTTGATATGAAGAGCTGCTCATCTTGTTTTGCTTTTGTAGCTCAAGCTCATGACTTTCGATTTTTTCTATCAAGACATCAAGAGAAATTGTATCATATAAAGCATCATTTTTCAGTATGAATACAAACGTTTGCCACTGATCAGCTCGTGGTAACACTTCTATAATCTTATCAATTATTTCTTCTCGAGTTTTAACAATTCCAAAACGATCAAGTTCAATTTTTAAATGACCAAATCTCTCTATCATCTGTCTCACAGTCTCTCCTTTCAAACTATCGAACAAATCAAATTCCTTTTTTAATAATGAAATTTTGTTTTTCTTGATTTGTTTACCCCCCTCAGCTTTAACCCGTAAAGCTTCCCAAACGGATTTTGATGACCCGTCATGTTGAAGTAAAGCAAACAAATCATGTCTAATCGATGATTGGATTAAAGCAATCATTCTTTGTTCAGCTGCGAATTCTCTCTTGTCTTCTACTGATAAACTTTTGAGAGGGAGTTCTTCTCCTTTATCATTGACTGGCCTACTATAACCAAACTCCAAACAGAACCAGCTTTCATGCGCGTAAGCTTTTGCCCAGCCGATGAACCGCTCTTTCCACCAAGTGTAATCTTTAATACTTTCAAGGGTTGGTGGTTTTGAATTTGTTCCGTAGAAATTATCATGTTTGATATTTTCATTGATCGCTTTTGTTATGGTTTTTGGTGTGATGGTTGATGTCTCAGACGCTTCGGATGTAAACGCGTTATTGAACGTGTTGTAGAACTCTTCAGCCATGATGCTAACTTCTTCGAATCTCAGCTCCTTTGAAACACCTTGAATCAAACAAACAAACACTTATCAGTTTAAACACTATCAAATAACTGAATCAAAATAATACTCGAACTGGTGAATATTCTGTGCGGACTGAAGGTTGACAAACTGTGCGGACTGCTATGACCCGGATCAAATTCAAATGACCTTTTCCAATGACCTGGCTAAACCACATGACCTGGAACGAGTTCGAATTCAAACGTACTGAAACACCTCTTGTGAACTGATTTGATACGATCTTTCAATTGAACTTTTGATGTGAACTAAGCAATTTATTGTAATCACTTTACGACAAAAACGACTTGATCACCTTGAACCAACAACTAATCATCAATTAATTTCTAAATATCCAACAATTTGACACCACCCACTAACCGACAATCATTTAATGATCACATGTAACAAATTCTTGGTAACAACAAATGTATTAAGTGGCCGGCAACTGTGTTTTTATGATCACATGTAACAAAATATAATTTTTTTTAAATGGCCGACAAACTTATCACTTCACATGCAAATTGGACCTTCAAGTAAGTTGATTAGTGTGCAACACAAATATCAATTTCTCATGCAGATCAATATTCAATAAACCCAAGGTAATCACGTGATATAGTCTGAGAAATGTTGACAAACAATCTGAATATGCTTTCACACCTTACAACCTGAAAGTTTCAAACGATCTGGTATCAAACAATCAAATTCACTTCGTATAACCTTTCTAACAAACTAGGTCATTTCGTTTCAATTGAACTTTTCAAACGAACTATGTCACTTAAACGAACTGAATTGTCCAAACGAACTAAGTTCAATTCAAACGAACTGATGTACACACGAACTGCGATTCAGACGAACTGAGAGAGTCCAAACAACCTAAGGTTCACACGAGGTAAGTTCAGACGAACTGGGGTTCTGATTCAAACGGACTGATGCTTGCTGATCCCTTCGTATGACCTTTCAAACGAACTGGATGATACAAACGACTGTTTCAGACGACCTGAAGGAAGAACAAACGAACTGAACCAGAATCCATTCAAACTTCGATATCAGATGAAATTGAAACTGTAGGAATGTTCTTCGTCAAATTCCGATTGCAATGAAGTGATTTCTGTTCAATAACGTCCACTGAATTGCTGTAGATCTGAGTTTGAAATTCTGTTCGTATGATATGAAACAAACTACAAACGAACTGGTCAAATTTTTATCAAATTGAATGATTTTTAATCTGTTTTAAGATCTAATACTTTCACAGGTTATTTAAAACGTTGTTACGCATGATATACTTCAAAATCAAAACATTTTAACTAGAAAACCTCGTTTAATTTAAAAGAAACGTGAAGAAAAAATGAGAAAGATGAAATATATATCAAATCTGGATGAATTCGAATCTGAATCTGATGAATTTCTGTGCGTAATCGTGCGATAGATCCGTGCAATCGAGCTCCTGCTCTGATACCACTTGTAGGACCGGTTTTGACTCCAAAACGATTGCAAAACGAACGTGAAACGTGCGGAAACCGTACACGAACGCGACCTAACACACACGACGTAATATAACTGTGATTCTATTATAAATCTGAAATCGTACAGCACCTTGAATCACTTTCTCTCTCTAGAATCTCTCTCTAGATCTAGAGCTCTCCAAATGACAAATGAGCCAAAAGTTCCTAAACTATGACATAAGGATCTATTTATAGGCCTTGGCTTTTAATGAGATTTCTCATTAATTACAATATTGCCATCTTGCCTTTTGTCTAGATATCATTAATATAACGACTCGTTTTCTTCTGTTTCTCGCTACGGCTCGGATTGACGAAGGTGATAGACATAAGTGCACTAACAGACATGCCACCACAAGACGCCGACGAGCCCAGCCGCAAGCGAAAGAACCCGAGCTTTGAATATGCAGCAACAAACTCACACCAAGAAACTCTGAATCCCGAACCTCTCCGAGCAGTCCAAGTTCACTTGAAGCGCGCCTACACTGGAACTCATCCCATGTGTCGCATGTGTACGTATCATCGCCCGGCAGAAGCTAACTGTCGCTATTGCGTAAATTGCAACTGTTTGGGTCATCTTACCCAGCACTGTCGCACAGGGCCACGAACTTGAGGAACGCCAACAACAATCGTAGTCTTCGCAGAAGTCTTCTACCGCAACATCAACTATGCTCTTAACGATGTTGTAATAATACGATTTTCGATGTTAAATATTCATGTGTGGAACTTATGATACTACTCGATGCAACGTTGACTATGTTTCTCTCTTCCCCTCGCACTCGCGCACAAACTATACACTAGCACTATATATACTATATGATGTGTTTTACCCCCACTATGCGTGTACTTGAAATAAGGTACGATAAACGTGCAAGGATCAAAATAATCACGGGTGCACACGGGATTACTGTGGTCAGTGCACGGAGATCGTAGTAAGTTTCAATGATGCCATAACGTTAAAAGCATGGTTAAGCCTGGTGGATTCGCCGCTGGTACTTCCTATATATAAGCGCCTTAACCATGTCAACACAGTGTGACACCTATTCACGGGACAGAGGTGTGTGGTTGAAGCATGGTGGATACGCTGCTGGTACTTCCTATATATAAGTGCTTCGCCATGCCAACCAATTTCTTGTGAAGAAAGTGCCATGCGACGTTGAACGTTATTAGACCAAGTATACTACTGAAACGCAAGGCGTAACAATCTCATTGCAACTTAAGCGTGTCATCGCTAGACTTCTCGTAAGTCAACACGCTCGAAATCGCACCATCGCTGGAATCTATCTCGCACTCGCTATCGGTTTACGCTTAACACTTCAACGCTTTTGACGCTTACCACTCTATCGCTCATCGTGTATCGCTTGATGTTTGTCGCTTATCGCTCATCGCTTTTCGCTTTAACACTCATCGCCACCATCTTCGCTTATTGTTTTCATTTTCGTTTATCGCTCATCGCTTACCGCTTACCGATTATCGCACTCGCTCGAATCGCTGAACTTAGTTCGTAAATGGCTTCATCACTCAGTTTATCCCACCCTTCTTCTAAACTTGGTCCAACCACTCCTCGTTCGGACCGAGGGAACTAAAATCTATCAGAACCATGTTGACACACGTGACACTGCTTCACGGGACGGAGTCCATATGGCTAAAGCATGGTGGATACGACGCGGGTACTTCCTATATATAAGTGTTTTAGCCATATTGTCAAACTTTCGTGGAAAGGTGCCATGTGGGGCCCAACTTTAAACTGAAATTTGTGGTATTATTAAAACCTTTTGTGTAAACAAAACTTTTTCTTACAAAACTTTTACGAAACAAAGGGAGAAATTCCTAAATCTTAACCAAAACCTTTGACAAAACAAGATTTTATCGTGACGATGGTGTAACAATCGACTCAAGTTAACGACGCGTGATGAGAAAATTTCATAAAACGAGTTTTATTACCTTGAAATCTCTTAATAATTTAAAAAAACTTCCCTTATAAGCACTGGTGTGAACATCGATACAGTTCAACACCGCACTGTGAGGAAATTTTCATAAAACCAGTGTTTTTCAAACCTTTTCGCATCAAATTAATCAAACTTTTCGAGAAATGAAAACGCTTTTGGATCGCCTATTCGTGAGTTACCATCCTTATACAAATCGCCTTACTCGTCGCTCTCGTCTAGTCTCCGCAATCCTTTCACTCGTCAATTTTCGCTCGATCGCTCGCTTATCTTAATGCTTCTTATCGCTTCCTCACTTGCATCAATCCTCGCGACTGTCGCAACCCCCGATCCCTTATCTGTCCCGGGAACGGGCGGACGCGAACTCAGATTTTCGGTGGTATCGGGTTGGTTAATTTGGCAGCGGAATTTACATCAGGACCGTAGTTAGGAAATGTTTATCAGAGTAAAACCACCATATTTGATATTAATAACCACATGGGTAAAACCCAAGTTTCTTATTACAATACATTTATAGGGATAAACCCTATTTTATTGAATTTAAAACATCGTTTATTAGGTAACTTTTATAGCCACATTTTTCCCAAGCCTTCAGTGCTCTCCAGCTGGCTTTTTACTAATTGGGTGTCACATTTTGTTACCTGAAACGCGTTTTAAAAACATTTGTCAGTGGGAAATACTGGTGAGTGAATCCCAGTTTAATCAAGAAACAATTTATTAATTAAAACAGTATTGAGAGCGATCACATTGTTTATTTCTACACAATTACTCATTCAGTACTGTCAATCCTGACTTGTGGGTCATATTACACATTGGCTAACTCTTTGTCCAATGGTAACGTACTGTCATCCCCGACTTACTACTCACAGTGTAGTAAATTTTGTATACAAAACCCCAACATACCGACAGTAAATGAAGAACTACAAAGACTCAATCACCGCTTAATCACATTGTAAAACAATTAAGGTTTTGTAAAACATTCCAAAAAGGTTAACAAAAAGAGGATAAACTCACATTGCTATCTTAGACTTCGCGTAAGGTTTTTCTGGGAATAATCTATAATTTACATAAATGTACATAGGTTAGTATCATAACCCTTTGAAAATATTAATGATACCCTCCCCGAGATGGCATTCCAACAACTACGTCGGGCAGAACCATGACAGTTGTTACGGAACCCTAAATCAATCGGGCATCGTATCTACTATGAAACTGGGGTTATAATACTTACAACGGAGCAGAACCTCGCTAATTAGGGGGATATAATACCCGCGTATTACTTCTACTACTCAGAATTTCGCTTAAGAAAGAAAAGAAATGAACGAGTAATACTGAAACTCGATGCCTGCTTATATAGGTGTTGAAACTGGTCCTCACGCGGCCCGCGTAACATATAAGCTGGGCTTATGCAGCCGCGTCAAAGCTAGTCAACGGACTAGCTTGTCCGGCTCATCAGGTAGGTCCGCCACGACGTCGACACGTGTCGGCCTAGGGTGTCTCCGCGTTGTTGATCTCTCGCGGCCCGCGTAAACTAACCGGAACTCTTACGCGGCCCGTCTTAACTTAAAGTTCACTAAAATCAAGTTTCAGCCTTGATACCGCCCGCGTGAGTGTTGAGGTGGGTCCTACGCGGCCCGCCTTAACTTAATAATCAAATTTTAAATTTTATTTTAAATGCTATACTGTATTTCGGGCTCGGTTTTCACATACGGGGTGTATTTAAAGACATATTGGGACATTTTAAAATATAATAGGGTATCGGAAATATTATGAGGGTGTCGGTTTTACTAAGGGTTGTTACATTCTCCCCACCTTGTTTTAGAGCTCGTCCTCGAGATCTACTGGAACAAATGCGGATATTTCCGTTGCATTTCAGATTCAAGCTCCCATGTATATTCAGGTCCTCTTTTGGATTCCCACTTCACTTTGACCAGAACTAGTCTCTTATGCTTGAGGTTCTTGACTTTCCTGTCTTTAATTTGTAGAGGCCTTTCTACAAACTTGAGTTGTTGTTGGATCTGAGTTTGATTTTGATTGTGTTTTTATGTTTGAATTAGATGAAGATGGATGAGTTGTGCAGTGGAATTAAGATGGAAACGAACTTTGTACACAATCAAACGAGAGAATTGCTTTGATCAAACATTTTTCACAAAGAACCGAAAGATTGAATTTATTTCAATTGCGATTACAATGCAATGTTGAATACAAACTCCCCCTCAGCCAGAGGTCAGTGTTTGTTCGTGCAGGAAGAAGATATTGCGAAGAGCTAATAGAACAGTACAGTGCACTGTTCTATTTATAGGCATGAGCAAACCACTGAAGCATCTAAGCTGACGTCACCATGAAAGTGACATCTAACCTCCTAACAAACTCTAACCTCTGATCTATACAACCTCTGCTATACTAACTACTGCTATTACAATTCATTTCATAAAGACATCTAAACAACTGTTGCATCCTTCCACTGATGTGAACCCAGCAGTAATTGTCCGGATCAGCAGTGCTTGACTTAAGGCAGTAGATTGAATAGCAGAGCTTTAGTCTTTCATCAGGCCTTTACTTGATAAGCAGTTTGTAGGTCAGCAGTTTGCATGATCAGTAGATAGGAGGTCAGCAGATGTTGAAACCACTTTCAAGGGGAGAGATTTGTATGTAACATCTGCTTATTCTGGATCCACTGCTCTGATCCAGTTTTGGCTTTAATTATCTGTTCCTTTGATAGGGTTCAATCCCAATAATCTCCCCCTGGAACAGATAATGCCAAAACCCTTCATTATTATGGAACTTTATTTCCTCATCAACAGTTCCCTTATCTGACCTTTAAGTTGTAACTCAAAGTCTAGGGCATCTGTGCCATCTTCATCCCTACCAAGTGGAAGATCAAGGAGATCCTGCATATCTTCAAGACTTAGGCCAAGTGCTTGTTCCCTTGTTATTTTCTTCACTTCTCCACCAGACCTGAACATAGTCAATACATGGGTCTGTTTGTCAGTTTCCCACTTTAGTACTTTTGAGCCTGGTGGGTTTCTTGGGAGATTTTTATTAGATGAGGTGTTTGGTGATGCAGGCCTATTTATGACTGCCTGAGCAGTACTTACAGGTTGATCCAAACCAAGAGTTTCTACAATCTTTTTCTTTATGCCTTCTTTTACAATGTCGTCACCTTTTATTAGCTCTTGGATTATTTCAGCACCCAACTGTTTGTGTGGCCTTCTTTTGTAGATGGCTGCACCAGCTAGAGCAGTGGCTCTCCTGATTTGCAGCTTTGATGGTCTTTTTGAAACCTCTGCTTCAGGATAGTCAGGCTTTTGAGGAACTGTGGGATCTTTCTTCCTTAATTCCTCCAACCTTTTGTAGGTGGCCCTGACTACATCTTCTTTCCATCTTGCTACTTAATGTTTAGACCCATAGTCAGCAGCAACTAATTCCTCTTTCATTCTCTTCAGCTCAAGTGATTTTTCAGGCACATTCTTTTTGTACTTTGACCAATCTGGAGGAGTATATTTGACCTTATTCTTTATCATTTCCTGAATCCTGGCTGCTTCATTTTCAAGTTCAGAAATGGTCCACTCCTTGTACAAGTGCTTTTCTCCCTTGTACTTTTTGGTTGCCATGATGCTTTCAATGTAGTCTTTTCTCAAAGTTTCATCTGCTCTCTCTAAGATCTGTTGACATTCATTTTTGGAAAATTGCTCTAAGGATCTGACTTGTGTGAGCAAGAATTAGTAATTCTGCTGAATTTCTCTATCAGATTTTCCTTGTGCATTTCTTTTTGAGATATCCTCTGCTTGTTTAGCTTTGACTTTCAAATATTCTTCAATATTGTTTGGCCTTGGATATCCTTTAATTGATGGCAACTTCCTTTTAGCAGGGTCATCCTCATAGTAGAAGGATTTGATCTCTTCTCTAACTGCTTCAAGTTCTAGAGGAAATTGGACACCTGCAGGAGTAATGACTGGGATTGATTGTTGTACTGGAGCTGATGAGAGAGGAACAGGCTTAGGTATTGAAACAAGTGATAGAGATTTTGAAGATGCTGGTGGTGGTGATGGTGAATCATCATCTGGTATGAAAATCCTTCTCCTTTTTTTATTTTAGGAGAGGCAGATGATGTTTTAGGTGGATCAATGGTGGTGATTTGAGTGGCAGTGGTTTGTGATTGACTAACAGTTGTTGAAACAACTGGTGTTTCAACCACTGTTGTCATTACAACAGATGTTGTAACATCTGTTGTCTTCTGCTTTTTGGCAGGAGAAGATGGTGGTGAGGTTGTTTTTGGTGGTGATAATGGTGGTGGTAAAGCAGTGGATGTGGTGTGTGTTGAAGTGGTGTGTGTTGAAGTGATAACAGATGTTGAGACCTCTGAAGTACCTGCAGTAGTTGATACAGCAGGAGTTACAACAGCTGTTTGGAAGGAGGTTTGATGTTGGAGGCTTTTGGATGGTGGTTTAGGAGTATGCTTTGTGAGTCTGGATGGTGTGGACTTGGGTTCCCTCACTTTTCTAGTGGGATTTCTTTTTAGCTTAGGATTTTGAACATCCTTTAGCCCAGAACAACCCTGCGCATTCAGCTCCAGGTAAGCTCTTTTCTCCTTATTCCACCTTGACATATCCTTTGCCGCTCTGTCCCTTTTTACACTTGCTATAGCTTCATCAAGTGCATTTTGGGTAACATCAACATTTTTACTACCATCTGGCAAAGGTATCTGCTTGGTCATATTTTCCATTTCTGGTTCTATGTAAAGACCATTATCTACTCCCTTCTTCTTCCATTCTTTAATTTTCTCCCCCTTTTTGGCATTATCTGGGGGCAATTGATCAATGAAGAGCACAGTGGGAGGAGCAGTGCCAGTGGTTTTCAATAAATGGGCCTTGAGAGCCTTAATGTCTGCTTGTGTGTTCTTGAACCTAGACTCCATGATGTTTCTCAACTTTTGTACATGTATTTCATGTTGCTGATCAGTCATTTGTTTTTGTTGTTGGAGAAAAGGTTGAAATAGATTCCAGAGCTCATTTGTAGCAGGTGCTTGTGATGGAGCAGGTGCTTGAGGTGGAACAATAGTGGATTGCATCTTTTGTACTTTCAACAACTGTTGTAGCATGTCTTTGATATCTGCAACAGCTGTATCTAGTTTGTCAACTCGTTCCATCAAATCCAGATATTTTAAACCATCACCCAATTTAATGGGATCATCTGATTTCCCACTAGCAGTGGTTTTATCAGTGGTTGAGGTAGGGAGTGTACTCCAAACATTAACCACTGATGCCCCTTTTTCTTGGTACCGGGGTCTTCTTCCTTCAACACTTGACAATCTTTTGATGTTGCCAGAGGTCAAAACGAATCCACTGGTAGATGTCAGAGGTGCTATGGAAGGAATTGCCTCCAAGGAAGTCTTATTGATATAACCACTGTCCAAATGTAAACCAGTGGGTTCAACATTTGTAGTGGCTGCTTCACTTGGATTACCACCAAGAGTTACTTGTAATTCAAGGGGTGTAACCTCCTCAGGTTGTGTTGGTGGGTTAGCAAAGATTGATACATCAGACCTAGTCATTTGTTGAGGCATGTTCTCATTGATAGGTGATTGAGAAGGACTGGTTTGTGCCTGGTTCAAATCAATTGCTTCCAACAAAAGTCTAGTTGGTGGAGGAATTGTGGATGTGAGGTTTGGTGTAAGAAGAGAATTTGCCCCGGGCATTGGGCTGTGGATGATGGAAGCGAGTGATTCCAGAGCATCATATTGTGGAGTCCCTATGTGTATAACCTGTTCTTTTTGAGAAGAAACATGAGGAGTTTCGGTTATGGGTTGAGATATTTGTACCAACTGCTGTGAGGAAGTAGCAGCAGTGGTTTCTTGTGACTTTTGTGTTGTCACTGGCAGTTGCTCTGGTATCTCATCCTCCAGAGTTGCCTTTTTGATGGGTTTGGGGGGGTTTTTGAGTTTTTCTTTTTGTTGGCTTTTTGGTGATTGTAGGTGCGGGTTTCAAAGCAGTTGTTTTGCTACTTTGATCACCTTGAGCAGTGGGCTCAGCAGCAGATACCTGAGGAGCAGTGGTAGCTGCTAAATTCTGCTCAGGCACCTCTGCTTGTGTTTTGCAAGGTGTTGACATTCTTGTAAAAGTTTCAGCAGTTAAGCTGTGCATTTGAAGAGATTCACCTTGTTTTATTGCAGAAGGATCACTCTTACCAAGTTTCTTTTCAAAATAATAACTCAAAAATCTTGGAAATAGTAAGAATGCCTTTGTTTCAACATTTTAACCAGATCATTAAAAATTTCCCGAGAATAATTAAAATTTTCTCCTTAAAGAATAGCATAACCCAGGTTTTGAATTTTTAATGGTGTTTCGTTGAAAGCAGTGGTTTTGTTTGAAACACACATTAGGAGGGTATGAAATAAAAATCTTGGTGCAGAAGGGAAGAAACCTTTTTGTAAGGTGTCCTTTTTTACTTCTGCATTGTACCCTCTTTCCAGAAAATCATTTTTTAACTCGTTTTTGGGAAAAGTAGTTTTACCTTCCTGATCGGTGAGTTGAAAGACCTCTGAGATGGATTGTGATGTAATCTTGACGGCTTTACCCTTTAGAGAAGAGTTAATGGCTATTACAGCGTCTCCTTGTTTTTCAAGGGTTGCATTCTTCCAAAACTCTCTTTGGGATGTCAAATAAATTGGTGCATCTGCTGTTAAAAAATTTTTATACTTTGATGCAGATATGGTGGCAAGAATGGAATCGAAAGCATCTGTAGTGCCGGGTTTTGTGAGGAGACCCAGAAGATTGTGAGATGGTTTGTGTGGAATTTCAGTAGGTTTAGCCTTTTGAGAGGCTTCTTTCGAAGATGATTTGGAAGTAGGTTTTGCAGATGGCTTCGATTTTGTCATTTTGAAGATGAAGATCGAAGAAGATGTTGAGGAAATTTGAGAAAAAAACTGCTTTGAGAAAAGAATTTTTAAGAATTCAATTCGACAGTAAAACCATGTTTTTGGTTGGGAATGGGGGTTTTATAGAGAAAAAGTGAGTGCTGACGTGGCAGCGGTTACAAAAAGTCTGACCACTATGTACTGCCCACATGCCAAACCCTGATAAAATGAAGGACAGTACTTTTATGAAAGTTACTGATGAAGGCAGTGGTTACAACGGTAACAAATGGAAGCAGTGGATGATTTTCACTATCAGAGGATAGCATATCAGTGGATAAGACACTGCTTTTGAACAACAGTGTTTATCAAAGAAATGAGAGAACAGGGTTTGACTTTCAGCAGTGGATAGGCTTTGAGTTAGAGCAGACTTTTGAACAATCAGTGGTTATGGCAGACTTTTAAGGATTTTAATGAAAACTTCATATTTAGCTATTTTTAAGGATGGATTTTTGATTATCTGAAAACATTTTAATGCTTTTATTCATAGAAAAACAAGATTTTGCTTGTTATTCCATGTTTAGCATGCCAATCCTAGAGACCAAGCTTTCAAAGGTGGCAGTATCTAATGCTTTTGTGAGCACATCTGCCAGCTGGTCTTTAGTTGGAACATGATGCAGAGAAATCAAACCTTTTTCATAGCAATCCCTCACAAAGTGATGTCTGATGTCGATGTGCTTGGTGGTTGAATGGGAAACTGGATTTTTGATGATATTTTCTGCTGCCTGGCTATCCAACATGAGTGGTGTCTTTAAGGCAGTGATACCAAAATCCAGCAGCTGATTTTGAAGCCACAGGAGTTGGGCTGTACAGCTTGCAGCAACAATGTATTCAGCTTCTGCAGTGGATGTTGAAACAGCTGCTTGCTTTTTGCTTTGCCAAGAGACCAAGCAATCGCCTAGTAACTGGCACCCTCCTGAAGTGGACTTCCTTGTGGTGTTACATTCATCAAAGTCACTGTCTGAAAAGCCTGAAAGCTTGATATTCCCGTTAGCTGGATACCAGATACCAAGTGTGGGAGCACCTTTTATGTATCTGAAGATCCTTTTTACAGCAATGAGGTTTGATTTTCTGGGAGCTGATTGACTCCTTGCACAGACACATGTTGCAAACATGATGTCTGGTCTAGATGCAGTTAGGTACAGTAAAGACCCAATCATGCTTCTATAAAGTGTTTGGTCAATCAGCTCATCCTTTTCATCAGACATTACAAGCTTATTTGTTGCCATGGGTGTGCTGCATGGTTTACAATCATTCATATCAAATTTGTTTAAAAGTTCTTTTGCATATTTGCTTTGATGAATGAAAGTACCATTTTGCATTTGCTGAACTTGGAGACCAAGAAAGCATTGCAGCTCACCCATTGCACTCATTTCAAACTCAGCTGTCATGAGTTCCCTAAACTCTTCACACATTTTATTACATGTGCTTCCAAAAATAATGTCATCCACATAAATTTGGACAATCATTAAATCCTTTCCTCTCCATTTAGAAACAATGTTTTATCAATGGTACCTCTTTTGAAACCATTTAAGAGTAGGAAGGTGGAAAGAGTTTCATACCAGGCCCTAGGTGCTTGTTTCAGGCCATACAAGGCTTTGTTTAGCCTGTAGACATGATTTGGATAAAATGGATCCTCAAAACCTGGAGGTTGACAAAAAATATACCTCTTCTTGAATTGTACCATAGAGGAAAGCACTTTTGATATCCATTTGAAACACCTTCATGTTGTGGTTGATAGCAAAGGCCAGGAACAGTGTTATAGCTTCCAATCTTGCTACAGGGGCAAATGTTTCATCATAATCAATCCCCTCTTCCTGTCTGTAACCTTGAACCACAAGCCTGGCTTTATTCTTGACAACAATGCCCCTTTCATCAGTTTTATTTTTGAAGACCCACTTTGTGCCAATGGGACTTACATCTTCTAGCAGTGGTACAAGCTCCCATACTTGTTGTCTTTTAAACTGTTGGAGCTCTTCTTGCATGGCTTCTACCCAGCTGTTGTCTTTTAGTGCCTCTTGGTACTTGACTGGCTGATGGAGTGATAGAAAACCAGCAAAAAGACAAATGTTTTGGGTTTGGCTTCTTGTGAGCACCCCTTCATTGATGTTGCCAATGATTTGATCAGGTGGATGAGATCTCAAGAAGATTAAATCTCCTTGGTATGGTATGATGGCATTTGTTGGTGAAGGCTGCAAATGTGTATCATCTGAGCTAACCACTGCTGGTGACTTTGATGATCCAGCAGTGGCTTCAAAAGGTGATGGAATAGGAGGTAATGGTGTGGACACATGTTGACTTTTATCCACTGTTTGGGGACTTTTGTCAGCAGTGTTTGTTGATGTGGAAGCAGTGGTTGATGGGCTACTTTGGTCAACAACTGTTGAGGTAGTAGTGGTTGAGCTTTGATAGCTGTTTTGAACATCTGCTGCTCTTCCCATTGTGGCAGACTTTTGTTGAGGAATGATGATCTCATACCCATAGTCTGGTGATGAATCCTTTGATGGACCTGCACTGTTAGTCTTGACAGCAGTATTTTCAAAAGTGAATTTATCAAGATCAAACAGATCAGCAGGATTTGCTGGGATTTTCATTGATGAAAGTTCATTGAACTTCACATTCAAGGTCTCCTCCACTGCTTTGGTCTGTGTATTAAACACTTTGTAGGCCTTGGCAGTGGTTGAGTATCCCAAGTGATAACCACAATCAATTTTGGCTGCAAATTTTGAAATGGAATCTTTTAAGTTCAAAATGAAGCATGGGCAGCCAAATACCTTGAAGTATGAGATCAGTGGTTTGATTTTATACAGAATTTCATAAGCAGTCTTTTTATGCCTGGGGTTTATTAAAACTCTGTTTTGGACATAGCAAGCAGTGTTTACTGCCTCTGCCCAAAAAGTTAATGGTAAACCTGAATCAGCAAGCATGGTTCTGGCAGCCTCAATCAAAGTTCTGTTCTTTCTTTAAACTACCCCATTTTGCTCTGGTGTTCTAGGGATGCTGTATTGCCTTACAATCCCTTTCTTCACACAGAAGGCATCTAACTCCTTATTTTTGAATTCTGTGCCATTGTCACTCCTGAAGACTTTTACTGGAAGGTCAAATTGCTTTTCAACCGGTGTCACAAAGTCTTGCAAAATGCCTGTAGTCTCATCTTTTGAGTGTAAAAAGAAGGTCCATGTAAACCTAGAGAAGTCATCAATAATAACCAAACAATATCTCTTTTTCTTGAGACTCATGACTTGAACTGGGCCAAACAAATCCATGTGCAGCATTTGCAAACACTGGGTTGTTTTGGACTCTTCAATGGACTTAAAGGAGCTTTTATGCTGTTTTCCTTTTAAACAGGAAACACAATGCTCAGGACATGAAAACAATTTTTGTGGCAAGCCTCTTACAAGGCCATTTTTTGAAATTTCAGTGATTGTCTTGAGATTTGTGTGCCCCAGTCTCCTGTGCCAAAGTTCTGTCTCTTTGTTAGAGGCAGCTGAGAACAGATAGGCATCAGCTCTGGGACACTCTTTTGACATATCAACAACATAAACATTGCCACTTCTTTGAGCAACAAGTTTTGTTTTTCCAGTTTTTATTATTGCTCCAATCTTTTTAACCATTTATGGTCCAACAATCCTACAACACTCCTTTGTGAAGAATGACCCATACCCCTTATCACTCATTTGTGAAACACTCAGGAGGTTGAATTTCAGATTGTCTATCAGATTGACATTTTCAAATTTTACATTTCCAGACTGCACTGTACCAGACCCCAGAACGTTCCCTTTACTATTATTCCCAAAGGATATATCACCCCCTCCATGGATTTTGAAATCTTTGAGTAGGGCTTTATATCCTGTCATGTGCCTGGAGCCTCCACTATCTACATACCAAAGGCTATCTAAGCATGCAGAAGCTCCCTGCACATGAAGTAAAAGGGTTAGTTCATTAGTGTTTCCAAAGCCAATAAGGCTTTGGATGGGGTCTCAACAGTGTCTGGGATGGATGCAGATTGATGGACAGTGGTTAGGTCAGGGGTTTGGACATTTTTAGGACTGTTTCTCTCTAACCACTGTTGTGGGTTTAGACCAATCACCTGTTGATAACCAAAAGGATGCCTGTTCACTTTTGGTTTAGAGGGCCTTTTGTAGGTCTCATAAACGTGTGGAATCCTTTGGTAAGATGATTGTCCCTTGCCTTTTCTGAATTGGTTGGCAGGGGGTGCATCAGTCACTTGAACATCTCTTTGGACAGATGTTTGATTCAGCTGTTTTGTAACAGTTGTTTGGACTGGCACAAACAGTGGTTGATTCTTGGTGAATTTGACAGATGATGTTGATGGACTCAAGGATGTTTTAGCAGTGTACTCATTCTTCTTAACATCAAAGTTTTTGAGATACACACATGCTTGAGTTTTGTGGTTTGTTTTACCACAGATGGTGCAGCTTTCAGCAGGAACAATGACACTTGTTTTGTTTAGATCATATGCTTTTAGATGAAAACAGTCTTTTGTTAGATGATTTCTCTTTTCACAAAATTCACAAAACAAGTTATTGATCTTTTCTCTCTTCTTTCTCTTTTCAGACTCGTTTGCAACAGAGTTTTTAACCTCTGTTGGGATGTCCTTAAGAGGAATGACTTTTGCTTTTGGAGCTTTGACACCATCAGTGGTTGTAAAGTCCATGGGCTAGAAATTTTCAAGAATGCCACACTCATCAGACCAAGTGGGTTTAAACTGGTATTTCTCAATCTCCTCAAAAGTGGAGGATCCCATTGGTCTGTCAAGTGTGATTTTGTTCCCAAGTTTATCAGTGATTTTCAATTCTTGGCCATTCTTGTTTGTGGGGATGAACTCAGTGGTTACATCAGTGGTTTGAACAGATTTTTCAACAGCAGTGTTTTCATCATCATGTTTTCTATAACCAACACGAAAGTTCACATTGCTTTTAATCTGTTTTTCAAGCATTACCTCATATCCTTTGCAGGATTCCACCCATTTCTCACATGTGATTTGGGTGGACTCTAACTCCTTTTTACAAACTTGGTATTTTTCTACCATAGTTTGGAGTTGAGTTTTGGTTATGCTTTGCTCTTCTTTGAGACTGCTGATCTCTTTATCTTTTTCAGCCAATTTGTTTCTAAGTTCTTTTAATGACCTTTCAAATTTGACTTCATCAGACAAGACTTTATCCCTAAGGTTTTCATTTACCTCTTTGATGTTAGCAAATGCAATAATGCACTGGTCTGAACACAGTTTTTCAAGAACTTGAGGTGTTACCTTGGCAGCAACCATCATGGCACAATCACATTTAAAATCACCTTCTTCATCAGCTATATCTTCTTTCTCACCTGCTTTCTTCTCTTCCTTTTCTTCTTTGTCATCTTTTGACCAGGGGTCAGACATTGGTTCAATCAGGGTTTCTGAATTTTCTCCCAGCGGTAGTTCACCAGCAACTGCAGTAATCACTGCTTCAGCTTCTTTATCCACTGTTTCATCACTTAGCTGTTCACCTTCAGTTTCTACCCCCTCTGGTATTGACTCTAATGCCACTAAACAAAATTCATCATTAGAAGGTTCATTAAAAGCATAGTGTGAAAATTTTCATCACCAAGCTTATCAGGCATGCTGCTCCAGTCAACAAAGCCTTGAGTGAAGAAGCTTTGCTGATCTGGTTGTACCACTACTGGAGCAGCTGTTTGAGGTGCAACAGGTTGCACTTGTGCCTGAGGGACAGGGGTTTGAACATACGGAATTTGTGGAACAGTGGTTTGGACATAATGCACAGGCACAGGGGTTACAGCATAGTGAGCAGTGTTAACATGAGCTGCAGGGGTATATTGGGTATAGTGAACAGTGCTTTGATTTTGTGGTCTAGGGTTTGAGCTGGGATGAGTGATTATAGGACCAGTAGTTTGACTCCTGCATTCCCTAGCAAAATGACCTAGCCTATTGCACTTGTAACACTTGATTTTCGATTTATCCAACCCAACCCTTAAATTCCCACGTAACCCTGGGAATTTTCTCCCTGTTCTTTTGTAGAATTTGCTTGTTCTTACACTAAGCAAAGCCAATTGATGCAGGATGTCCATCTCTTCTAAGTCAATGGGATCAAAGTGTTGCAAATCATTGAGTTCAAAGCACAAATTATCTGACAACTGGTTCTCACAATTTGCAGTAAAAGCATAATTTGAAGAGTGAGGATCAGGGTTGTTAAAATTTCCACCAGCAGTTACATCAATAAAGTGATCATAACCCTGATCCTTACCACTGCTACCAGATTCTTCCTGACCAAAAAGAGCTGTGCTACCGAATGAATAATCATCAGTAACTTTTCCAGACTCTTGCAACTTCTTTTTCTGGTTCAACTCCCTTTCATAGGTCAGGAGTCTACCATGAAGTTTGGTTAGGGTCAGATCTTTGAACTCAGCAGAGTTTCTAGTAACAAAAGCTATGGTGTCCCATTTTTCTGGTAGTGATCTAAGGAACCTGCTATTTTGAGTTGTATTTGGAAAAGTTACTTTAACAAGCCTTAGTTCACTAATGAGACAACTGAATCGCTCAAACTGCTGAGTCAATGATTCACCCTTGATGTGACAAAATGTTTCATACTGCTGATTCAGAATTTCCCTATTGTTTTCAATGACTTCTTCTGTCCCCCCAAACTGTTCCTTCAACGCATCCCATAACTCTTTAGCACTGTTACAATGTAACAGTCCAGCATAGATCTCATTAGGTAATGCAGATGCAATGATGCTAAATGCTTTGGCATCGAGTTCAAAGTTTTGAAAATCAGTTTCAGTATAGTTTTCAGATGGTTTAGGAACGAACTTCTTTGCATCCTCAGCACTTGGCACCATAGGAACATGGGGACCAAAAACAACAGACCTCTAACATCCAGTGTTCTGTTGAGCAAGGATGTGACCCATCCTTCTCTCCCAGATGTTGTATTCATTACGTTTAAGCATGGGTGGTTTAAAAAGCGAGCCAATGTTATTCTTATCATCTTGTGATTGTGACGTCATCCTGGTTGTTTTACAGGCACTGGTTAATCAACTTTGATGGTGATTAAACCTTACTCTGTTTTTCAACACAAACGAACAAACTATCAGTATCAACTTTTAAGAGCTGAACTATTTACGTCAAAATGATTGTTAAATCAAATTTGGCTGTCCAAGCTCTGATACCAATTGTTGGATCTGAGTTTGATTTTGATTGTGTTTTTACGTTTGAATTAGATGAAGATGGATGAGTTGTGCAGCGGAATTAAGATGGAAACAAACTTTGTACACAATCAAACGAGAGAAATGCTTTGATCAAACATTTTTCACAAAGAACCGAAGGATTGAATTTATTTCAATTACGATTACAATGCAATGCTGAATAAAAACTCCCCCTTAGCCAGAGCTCAGTGTTTGTTCATGCAGGAAGAAGATATTGCGAAGAGCTAATAGAACAGTACAGTGCACTGTTCTATTTATAGGCACGAGCAAACCACTGAAGCATCTAAGCTGACATCACCATGAAAGTGACATCTAACCTCCTAACAAACTCTAACCTCTGATCTATACAACCTCTGCTATACTAACTACTGCTATTACAATTCATTTCATAAAGACATCTAAACAACTGCTGCATCCTTCCACTGATGTGAACCCATCAGTACTTGTCCGGATCAGCAGTGCTTGACTTAAGGCAGTAGATTGAACAGCAGAGCTTTAGTCTTTCATCAGGCCTTTACTTGATCAGCAGTTTGTAGGTCAGCAGTTTGCATGATCAGTAGATAGGAGGTCAGCAGATGTTGAAACCACTTTCAAGGAGAGAGACTTGTATGTAACATCTGCTTATTCTGGATCCACTGCTCTGATCCAGTTTTGGCTTTAATTATCTGTTCCTTTGATAGGGTTTAATCCCAATAGTTGTTCACTTACCTCTATATCCTTAAGAGGTACTATCATTGATTCATCAGCTAAACACTTTTTGAGATTAGATACATGAAATACATCATGTATTCCTGCCATTTCCTCTGGCAGTTGTAGCTGATAGGCTACAGGTCCTATTCTTCTAATAATCTCAAAAGGTCCAACATACCTGGGACTTAGCTTTCCCCTTTTATGAATCTTACTATTCCTTTCCAAGGAGAGACTTTCAACAATACTTTATCTCCTACTTGAAATTCCAATGGCTTGCGTCGGTTATCAGCATAACTCTTCTGTCGATCACGTGCTGCTTTCAGTCGTTCCTTGACTTGAATAATCTTATAAGTTGTTTCTTGTACTATCTCAGGTCCAGATAGTTGCTTTTCCCCAATTTCTGCCCAACAGACTGGGGTTCGTCACTTTCGTCCATAAAGTGCTTCGAATGGTGCAGCATTGATACTTGTGTGATAACTATTATTATAAGAAAATTCTATTAAAGGTAAGTGATCGTCCTAATTACCTCCAAAATCAATTACACAAGCTCTAAGCATATCCTCCATTGTCTGAATTATCCTTTCAATTTGTCCATCTGTTTGAGGGTGATAAGTCGTGCTTAAATTTAACTTGGTTCCCATTGCTTTTTGGAAACTTGACCAAAAATGAGAGGTAAATCGGCTATCCCTATAAGAAATAATTGATAAAGGAATTCCATGTAAAGAAACAATTTCATTTACATATAACTTAGCTAGTTGTTCCATACTGAAAGTTTCTTTCATTGGTAGAAAATGAGCTGACTTGGTTAGCCTATCTACAATCACCCAGATTGTATCATTTCCTTTCTTTGTTTTGGGTAATTTAGTAACAAAATCCATTGTTATTAATTCCCATTTCCACACTGGCATTTCTAACTGTTGTAGAAATCCTGAGGGTTTCTGATGTTCAGCTTTGACTTGAGAACAAGTTAAACATTTAGAAACATAGGATGCTATGTCCTTCTTCATTCCTATCCACCAGAAATTTTTCCTTAAATCCTGGTACATTTTATCATTTCCTGGGTGTATCGTATACTTAGACTTATGGGCTTTTTCTAATATACGATGACGTAGGTTTCCTAATTTAGGTATCCACATTCTCTTTGTATGGAATCTCCAAATTCCATCTGTTCCTTGTTCTAATTCTTTTAGCATACCTTTTAGCTTTTCAGTATCTTCCTTGATTACTGATTCTTGTGCTTCTCTTATTTGATCATTTAAATCTATTTGCAGATTTAATTTAAGAGAACGTACCCTTTTTTACTTTTCATGATATTTTCGGCTTAAAGCATCTGCAACTACATTTGCTTTTCCTTCATGATACTGGATATCACAATCATAATCACTAAGCATCTCCATCCAGCGTCTTTGTCTCATATTCAACTCCTTTTGTTTGAAAATATACCTTAAACTCTTATAATCAGTGAGTATGGTAAACTTACTACCATAAAGGTAATGTCTCCAAATCTTAAGAGCAAAAATTATAGCTCCTAATTCTAAATCATGTGTTGAATAATTCTCTTCATGATTCTTAAGTTGTCTAGATGCGTAAGCTATAACCTTTTTACGTTGCATTAATACACATCCATAACCTAATTTAGAAGCGTCACAATATACTATAAAATCTTCAGTTCCTTCTGGTAACGCTAATATGGGTGTATGGGTTAATCTTTGCTTAAGAATTCTAAATGCTTCTTCTTGTTTTAATCCCCATTCAAACTTAACAGATTTACAGGTTAGCTTAGTTAAAGGAATGGCTATTCTAGAAAAATCTTGAATAAATCTTCTATAATAACCGGCCAATCCTAAGAAACTTCTAACCTCGGTTGGTGACTCAGGGGTTTTCCATTTAGTAATCACCTCGATCTTTGTGGGATCCACATGAATTCCTTCATGATTAACTAAATGTCCAAGAAATTGTACCTGTTCTAACCAAAATTCGCACTTAGAAAATTTAGCATAAAGCTTTTCCTTTCTTAATAAACTTAAAAGTGCGTGCAAATGCTTTGCATGATCCTCTTTATTCTTAGAGTAAATGAGAATATCATCTATGAAGACGATTATGAATTTATCCAAATATGGCTTACATATTCGGTTCATCATGTCCATAAATGCAGCTGGGGCATTGGTTAAACCAAATGGCATGACAGTAAATTCATAATGACCATACCTCGTTCTGAATGCGGTTTTAGGAATATCCTCTTCCTGTACCTTTAATTGATGATATCCTGACCTTAAATCAATTTTAGAGAAAAATCGAGCTCCTTGTAGTTGATCAAACAGATCATCGATTCTCGGTAGTGGGTACCGATTCTTAATCGTAACCTTGTTTAATTCACGGTATTCAATGCACATACGCATCGATCCGTCCTTCTTTTTAACAAATAGTATCGGCGCTCCCCATGGCGATGAACTTGGCTGTATAAATCCTTTTTCTAACAATTCATCCAATTGTTTCTTCAGTTCCTGCATTTCAGCGGGTGCCAAATGATAGGGTGCTTTGGCAATCGGTGATGTTCCTGGTATTAAATGGATTCTGAATTCAACTTCCCTATCTGGAGGTTGCCCTGGCAATTCTTCTGGAAATATATCTGAAAACTGAGATACTACTGGAATATCTTTTAAATCCTTTCCTTTAGTGTTAGTGATTATAGAAATCAAATACACTAATGATCCTTTTCTTATGTAACTTGCAGTTTTCATGACAGAGATGAATTTTGTAGTTCTAGATGGTTTATCTCCTTTAATTGTGATCGTTTTACCTTTTGGTGAATTTATTTGAATTGACTTTTGATCACATAAAATATTGGCTTTATTGGCTATTAACCAATCCATTCCTAAAACAATATCGAATCCTGTCAAATTCATGGGATAAAGATTTGCATTAAATTTCTGATTTAAAATTTCTATGCTTGCTCCCTGCAAGATTTCAGAAATCCTAACAATTTCTCCATTAGCTGTCTCTACTAAGCATTCTTGTGGTAGTTTAGTTAATGATTGATTTATGAATTTGCAAAATGATGTATTAATAAAATTTTGGTTAGCACCAGAGTCAAATAATACTTTAGCAAAAATATCATTAACTAAAAATGTACCAGCGATGACATCTGGAATCATCTTAGCTTCATCTGCAGTTAGAACAAAAGCTCTAGCATTTTGAGTATTCTTGTTGTTCGTAGCTGGAGCTAATTTCGGGCAATTAGGCTTAATATGACCTTGTTCTCCGCAGTTGTAACATATCCTGTTGTTAGCTTTCTTCCTGCAGTTTTCTTCCTTGTGTCCCGATATTTTGCAAAAGTTACAGTATATAGAGCATCTTCCTGAATGCTTTCTTTTGCAATTCTTACAGTAGGGTGCAGAGGTAGAACCTATTTTTTCCCACGGTTAGAATTTCCAGAACGAAATTCTTGTGTCAACTTCTGGGTTAAGTTCCTCCTTTGATCCTCCTCTCGGGTACGAACTAATTCATCTGTCAAGGTATTTGCTAGTTCTACAGCTTCTTCTATAGTTTGAGGTCTAGCTGCCTTGACAACGTGTCTTATCTCCCCAATTAATCCCCAGATATAACGGGAGATTAATACTGGTTCAGGTGAAGAAAGAGTTGGCACTATTCTGGCATATTCGAAGAATATTTTAGTGTATCCCTTACTATCCACACCAGTCATTCTGAGGTTTAAGAATTTGTTTGCTATCTGTTCCTTCTCATTGGGTGGGCAGAATTTCCTTTCTACTTTGTTCTTAAATTCTTCCCATTCCATATTGTAATTTCTATCACTTCCTCTTGATTGGAGGATAGTGTTCCACCATTCTAGTGCTGAATTCTTAAACAGATTAGAAGCAAACAATATCTTATCTTCTTCAGCACATTTGCTTATCCTTAAGACTGCCTCAGTTTTCTCTATCCAGCGTAGGGTTGCAATGGCCCCTTCGTTGCCCGAGAATTCCATTGGTTTACAAGACCAGAACTCTTTATAAGAACAACCGTAAGACACGGTTCTTCTCCTTTTGGGAATAGGCAATTGAAGTAAAGGTCCATTGTTTACACTGTTTTCGGGTTCGATGGGTCGCTTACTGCTATGATTACTTTTATTATTCGCTTCTTGAATAGTTTGAATAATAAATGGCATTGCATTTATAATTCCTTGTGCCACTATATGTTGAACAGCACTATTATCCATTTGGTCTCCATTGTTATTGATGATTGGATTCTCATTAACCACGTTAATGTTACTCTGGTTATCATTATTTAGATTTCCTTGATTTCCATCATCGGCCATCTGAATTTTAAACATTTACCCCATATTAATATCACAAGATAATATTTAATATAGTTAATCACATGATACGCAATCTAGCCAAAAACGTAGATCATTGCTACTTTTACTCTATTTTCATATACTATTATGCATCTATTACATACTAGTACTGAAATAAAAATTACAATACCAATAGAAATAGAATTACACTAATAGTAATATGCATCCGTACACACATATTTTATTTTATTTTATTTTTATTTTATTATATTATATTATTATTACTATTACCGTTTCCTCTATCACATCATGGATATGGATTTATCCAAAAATCCATATTGCGCTCATCGTATTTCCATACGAGACGCTCTCCCACCTTTCACATTATCTCACTGCTTTCTAAAATTTCCTCCCCAAAAGTCCTAAGTTCTTGGATGTTTTCTGCACTCATTGGGGGTGCAGGTTCTAGGACTGGGTTCGGAATTCGGGGTGTGGGTTCCTGATATGGGGGTGAAAGTGCCTGAAATCGGTAAGGATCTTCTAAGATCTCCCTAATATATTCATCATGGTAATAGGGATCTAAAGGGTCCATACCTGGGTAGGCTCCTATGTTCTGTATAGGTGTGTCTTCATGTATCGGGTAACGTTGCACAAAGTCCCTATTATCGTCCCACCAGGGGTCGTAATTTGGGTCTAGGGGGTTTGGTGCAGGTACCCTAGGGATTTCCTCTGGGTTGAAGTCATGCATCTCCACTTGGTTTTCAGGGTTTTCTATCTCCATGGGTTGATCTGGGATTAGTGGTTGTGGGGCTACTAGTTGTTCCAGACTTGGGTCAGCAGCAATTGTAGCTAGGATATGAAAATTAGCTAGGCTTCTATTAAACATATCCTGTGTATGAGCATCTGACTTTCGTTTAGCGGTTGCTAAAACTCTTTGTTGTTGCAACTTTCGCATTCTTTTCCTACGTGCAAAGGCTTCCTTACTGAACCATCCTCGTTTCTTATGAGGGAATGGCTCTTCTGACTGAGCTTTAAAGGCAAACATTCCTTCTTCCTGATAAGCAGAATACCCAGAAAGGGCAGGCTGTGAAGAGGTACCTTCACTCCTAGGTGAATCAGACAATTGACGACTCATATCTGAGGGTCCTTGATCACTCATACTGTAAACTAACAAATAGTCAAATAACACATAACAAATAAATACAGTTATGCACGTATTTCCGTAATTTATTTCCTAACACAAAATTTAGAATTTAAGTGTCAGCAGAACACTTCTTTGGCTCAGACCAGTGGCTAGGCTCTGATACCACCTCCTGTCGCAACCCCCGATCCCTTATCTGTCCCGGGAACGGGCAGACGCGAACTCAGATTTTCGGTGGTATCAGGTTGGTTAATTTGGCAGCGGAATTTACATCAGGACCGTAGTTAGGAAATGTTTATCAGAGTAAAACCACCATATTTGATATTAATAACCACATGGGTAAAACCCAAGTTTCTTATTACAATACATTTATAGGGATAAACCCTATTTTATTGAATTTAAAACATCGTTTATTAGGTAACTTTTATAGCCACATTTTTCCCAAGCCTTCAGTGCTCTCCAGCTGGCTTTTTACTAATTGGCTGTCACATTTTGTTACCTGAAACGCGTTTTAAAAACATTTGTCAGTGGGAAATACTGGTGAGTGAATCCCAGTTTAATCAAGAAACAATTTATTAATTAAAACAGTATTGAGAGCGATCACATTGTTTATTTCTACACAATTACTCATTCAGTACTGTCAATCCTGACTTGTGGGTCATATTACACATTGGCTAACTCTTTGTCCAATGGTAACGTACTATCATCCCCGACTTACTACTCACAGTGTAGTAAATTTTGTATACAAAACCCCAACATACCGGCAGTAATTGAAGAATTAAAAAGACTCAATCCCCGCTTAATCACATTGTAAAACAATTAAGGTTTTGTAAAACATTCCAAAAAGGTTAACAAAAAGAGGATAAACTCACATTGCTATCTTAGACTTCGCGTAAGGGTTTTCTGGGAATAATCTATAATTTACACAAATGTACATAGGTTAGTATCATAACCCTTTGAAAATATTAATGATACCCTCCCCGAGACGGCATTCCAACAACTACGTCGGGCAAAACCACGACAGTTGTTACGGAACCCTAAATCAATTGGGCATCGTATCTACTACGAAACTGGGGTTATAATACTTACAACGGAGCAGAACCTCGCTAATTAAGGGGATATAATACCCGCGTATTACTTCTACTACTCAGAATTTCGCTTAAGAAAGAAAAGAAATGGACGAGTAATACTGAAACTCGATGCCTGCTTATATAGGTGCTGAAACTGGTCCTCACGCGGCCCGTGTAACATATAAGCTGGGCTTACGCGCCCGCGTCAAAGCTAGTCAACGGACTAGCTTGTCCGGCTCATCAGGTAGGTCCGCCACAATGTCGACACGTGTCGACCTAGGGTGTCTCCGCGTTGTTGATCTCTCGCAGCCCGCGTAAACTAACGGGAACTCTTAAAATCTTGACCGTTTTTTATGTTAACAGTGATATTGCACAGTATCCCATGACTATTACTCTGATTATTCTAACCTGAAGAACTTTGAGAAGAAACTTGTTCTTGAGAATTCTGAACCTTAGGATTCGGTTCGTAATTTGGAAACGGTGAACAATTGTTGTTAGGCATGCTTTGAGGTATTCCCAATGAAGAATCTGCACTGAATGCCGTTTGAATCTTTAGACTCGGAGTAGATGTGGCAGATGTGCTTCCTTTGTAATAAAGCTGAACATCTTGTTGTACGTTTGCAGATTTCATTTTACTCATCTTCCGCATTTCAAGCTCTTGAGCTTCAATTCTCTCGATAAACGTACTCAAATTGAAACCCACGCATTCCAAGTTGTTCTTCAAAACCAATAAGAATGTACCCCACACTTCTTGTGGTAGTGTGTAAGCCAACTTATCACCCAACTCTTCGTCTGTTTTATCTATACTTAAACGCTTCATCTCCACTACCAAGTGACAATACCTCTCAATCAACTCGTTCGTTGTTTCTCCACTGATAGCAGTAAATATGTCGAATTCTTTTTTCAGTAGTGCCTTTTTGCTTTTGATCATTGCAGCACTTCTAAGAAATTTGACTTTAAGAGCATTCCAAATAGATTGCACGCCATTCTGATGATGTAACAGTACCAAAATATCTTCCTTAATTGCCTGTTGCAATATACTGACCATCTTCTTCTCGGCTTTAAAACTTTCTGCTTCAGCTGGAGTTAACGAGTTAAGTGTTTTCGGAAGACCAGCTTCATTTGTAGGAACTACATATTTTGTTTCAACTTTCAACCAACATTCGAGATGATTAGCTTGAACCCACGTGCGAAATCTATCCTGCCACCCCGAATAATCTTCGATGTTGAGCAGTTTCGGTGGTTTTTGCATGGTTCCTAGCTCGTTCTCCATGTTCACATTCTGTGCTATACTTGCCGGAGTTTGAACAGTCATACCTCCTCCGAAAAATGCATTGTAAAACTCTTGCTTGTCCATTTGATACTTTGAAAAATGTTTCGAAAAATTTTTAAGTTTTGAAAACTTTGACTTTCAAGCGAACTGACTTCCACACGATCTGAACTTTCAGACGAACTGAATGATTCAAACGAACTGGACTTGTTTCAAACGACCTGGAATGTCAACTCGTGCAAAGTGAAAATATTTGGTAAAAAGATTTCAGTTCGTGCGAGGTGGACACCTCAGCTCGTGCGATCTGAACAATTTCACACGATCTGGTCCAATTCGTGCGAGCTGAATAAGATTTTCAAACGATTTGGTCCAATTCGTGCGAAATGGACACAAATTTCAAACGATTTGACACTAATTCACACGATCTGACATTTTTGACACTTTTGGATCAGTTTTAGTTCGATTTATGGTCTGTAACTTTGTAGGATTGTTTAAAATGGTGTTTTACACACAATATCCAAAATTCAGTCCATTTTGTCCGTGAATTCGTCCAAAAATCCAAGAAAGAGTAGAAGTATAAAGTTCTAAACCATTTAAAACACTGATATCAACAGATTTGACTCATCTTGAGCTCTGATACCACTTGTAGGATCGATGAATTATCCAAAACGAGTCGGTCTGAGTCAAATCTGAGTCTCTAGAAAGGCGGAATCAGACTAGAAACCGTCAATCAGTGTTAGAATAGGAGTAGAAGAGTAGAAAGTCACTTTAAACATGTTTTACATTCATATAAAACGTTTTCGTACAGAGAGAATTTTGACAGCACTTCGTGACATAAATCTCCAGAAGTTACAAATGAAAAACAACACCAGCCTATTTATAGGCATCCCAGTTTGCACGGACTAACCAACCCAGTTCGCACGAACTGACATGTCCAGTTCGTGCGACCTGATCTTATACATGACACTTCGTGCGAATTGGCCATAAAACATATAAACTTTACATTTAAACCCCTATTACATACAAACGACACGACCTAGACTGATGACGTATGCGATAGACATTATGTACCAACAGAAACATAAAGGATCGTACTCCGATCCATGTTTAGTCTTTCTTTGCTAGTTATATTTCTTTCCATGTAAGTAATAACTGTTTTATAGATAATCATTAAATTTATAAAGACTTTACTTTTATTTTTCTAATGAAAACAAACCTGGTTGAGGACTGTTGACCAAAATCAGGCCCTTGGACTAAGAATTTAACTGGAATTTGTTGACTTGTAAAACCAGGCCAAACATTGGGAGTGTGGAAGATGAAGTGGGAGTGGTGGGTGGTGGGTTCCACATAAACTTATTTAATATTAATTACATTTTTTTTAACTTTTTAGGTATTAATTTAACAATAGGGGTATTTTGGTCATTTCACATCCACTTAACACAAAAACTAACCCCCATCCGTGCCAAGGACTATCCGGGAACAAAATTGCAAAAGTTGGGGACTATAGCTGTAATTTTATAAAGTTAGGAACTAAAGGTGAAAAATGGTCAAACCACATGAACTATCCGGGCATTTTTCTCTTAAAAAAATTAATAATTCTATCATCTAATAGGGATTCATTTCAAAAATTAAGAAAAAGAATCAAGAGAAGGCAAATTAAGAAGTGTTCTTTCGTGTTACTCGTTGTAGACCTTATAAGAAGATAGAGTGATGATCATTGCCAAGATTAGTGAGACAATATCGATGATCACTACTAGAATAAGCGAGCCAATGTCGGTGAAAAGAGGTGATAAATAGTTTAACACCTTCTTAGTATAGTCACCGATCGGTTATGATGGTTATGGTTATTCGGTTTTGATGGTTATAGCGGGTCGGTTATGGGTGGTTAATCGTGTATTTAGGTTAGCTAAAAATAGCTTAATTTCTTTTAACATATAATAAATTGTTATTGCATATTTGTATATATTAGTATATTACATACTATTAAAAAATACATATAATCTATAATATTAATACCAATTATTATCGAATATCAAAATAAAGTGATATGATACATTCCATAAATTCAAATAAACATTCAATTAAAACCACAAAATGATATGAAAAACCCATAAGTACTAAAAATCTTCAGTCAAAAACATAAAATATTAAAAATATGGTGAAAAGTCCTAAATCCTACAAAGATTTATTACATGTCGGTTCGATTGGTTATGGTGGGTATGGAAAAATGATAACCATAAACGACCCGCTACTTTTGGTATTAAAAAAAACAATTAACCGACCCACCGGTTTTTTATTTGGTTCGGTTTTTTCGGTTTGGTTTTATCGGTTAATTCGCTTACGGTTCAGTTAATTCGGTTTTTTGCACACTCCTAGTATAGTGGACTCATTAACAATCCCATGAGAGAAACAAAGGTGGTTTAAAAATGAAAGAAAAATTCTTTTAAAATAACTTATTCATCATGTCTAGGTTATTATAGATATGATGTGATCCTATGATCAATTTTGAATGTCTTAGGGCGATAGTTGGTTTACCTTGATTGTGAAAATGTCCTAAATTATTTGTTGCTAAACTCGAATAACCCGGATTATGAGACCTAACATTTCCAACAACTAGATATGGAGGGTTGTTCAAATTGTTCAGCGCTCGACGCTCGTTCGATGCTTGATGTGTGTAAAATGCAACATATAAATTACATCAAATAAGGCATAAAACTAACCCTTTTTTAGTACTAATGTTGGAAAAAATGTGTTTTTGTCTTCCTTTTGAATTTACAGGGTCAAATGAGCTTAAACGAACAAAAGGAACAAATATACGGCCAAAACCAACATAAATACAAAGAAAAGGAAGAAACGTGACATGCCCGACCCCTCGACAACATCTCCCAAAGCAAAAAACAAGAAGAAAGCTGAGCATGGGGTTGTGCCCAGCTGAACACGGGGCGTGCCCAGCGGACACGGGGCCGTGTCCAGGCTTCTACAGAAAAGACAAAGCTATAGAAGCTTCTATTCCCGACACGGGGGCGTGCCCAGCTCAACACGGGGCCGTGGTCAATGCTAAGATTCGCAGAATCTTGCAAATCTTGATAGTACAGATACGCTTCTGCACAAGGGGCCGTGCCCAGCGGACACGGGGGCGTGTGGAGCTAATAAAGACAAATTGTAGTTAATGAAGAAAGAGAAAAATGGTGGACACGGGGCCGTGTCCAGGCTTCTGTGCAGGCTATAAATAGGGGTGCTTGGTTCACTTCAAAGGCATCCCTTGGCACACCACATCTCTCACACTTCACACACCACCCACCACCATCACAACACCATCATCCACCACCATCATCCATTGTCCATCATAGAGTGTGTGAGTCGCCTCGGGATCTAAGATTGATCGTAAGAGTTCTTGACAATCAAAGGCCATGTTTGCCTAAGTCTCTTACATCACTTGGTGAAGACAAGTGTCTAGTGTAATACTTTTTATTTTTAATCTTTTCGCACTTTTTACTTGGTTATGTATTAATGACTTTAATAACTAGTTTCTTATGTTGAAGGTGATTCTTCCTTATCGTTTGTCCGTGGTGTCTTGGCATTATTTTACTGTCTATATAAAATAAAAGATTTTCACCATTCATATCTCCACGGTCTATATGGAGATATGTTGGCTACCTGGTCGGGGGTTAAGGGAACGGTTTGGTAAGAGTCTTGCCTTGTTCAGTGTATAGATCCTGCAAGTACCTGGGTCAAATTTAGTAGGACCTCCTTCAATACCCACCGGTATTGGATGGCGGGGGTCCAAACTCTTTGATCCCCTCATATGTAAGCTACTATTAATACTTTAACCCGACTATTTAGGACTGTATCCCTGCTGACTCAGACTACTTAGCCGAGGGTAACGTCACCTCCAAAAGGGGGGCCTACCATAATATGCATTAATAACTTAATTAATTATCTTTCAATAATCCGACCCTTTAGGATTGTATCATTGCTGACTCAAACTACTGGGTTGAGGGTAACGTCGCCTTCAAAAGAGGGGCATACTACAATAACTAAGATAATCTCTTAAAAAGTGTAAAAGTGCGGAAATAATCAAAGGTTACACTAAACACGAGTCGGAGCCAAGTGATTCATCTTGTCTATCTGTTTTTACTTTTATTTTATTTTTCAGCATTTTAGTTAGTTTTTTATTTTTCTAGTTTAAAACATTTTTCTAACCTTTTGATTTGATTAGACGTTGAGGATAAACCAGTACTAAAAGTTCTTGTGTCCTTGGACGACCTCGGTATCTTACCAACACTATACTACGCTCACGATGAGTGCACTTGCTCATATGTGTGTTTGGTGTTAGTAAAATATCGTGTTTTTATAAATTTAAAACTTGACTAACGGGTAAAAAGGGCTTAAAATATACTTAAACTTATATACACCCTCGCACACATCAATGCTCGCTCGGAAAATGCTCGGAATTTGCTCTTTCGATTCAGCTCGATTAAAAAAATGCTCGGATCGGCTCATTTTGTAAACGAACCGAGAACGAGCAAAGGTCCGCTCAGTTCGGTTCGGCTTGGTTGGCTCGATTTATCTTTTAATATATATATATATACATATATATTTGTGTTTGTATGAGTATCATTTTTAATGAAATGACTAGAAACCAACATTAATAATATTTGGTCCAAAATCCAAATAGAGCTCATTTAAGTAATTAGAATTGAAATCCAATACCAATGGTCCATTATCCAATACTTAAATGTCCATTTGAGTAATTGAGTCAAAATTTCAAATACTAAAATGTGAAACGTCGATCAATACTCAAGTCTCAACCCGCCATTTGATTCAAAAGTGCAAGACCCTAATCAAAACCCCCATTGGCCATCGTTATTCGATTTCTCCATCGCCACTTACCAAGATGCCAACTCCCAAGGGTTTAACTTCAATCGATTCATTCAATTTCAAACTTCCGATAGAACAAGGGTATGTTTCTATCGGTCGACGATTTTTCTTCCCGCTTAGTTAATCTCGATAGAACTAGTTGGGTGTTTTTGTATTCCTTGTTATTTGTTAAATTTTTACTTGTGTTCTATTGAACGAAACATTAGGGACGAAAACTGCACTTTATTCTAATAACTAGCACTCCCATCGCCATTTTCCTTGTTTATTCTACAACGCTCGATACTCGCTCGACGTTCGTTCGAAAAATGTTCGGATCGAAAGACGCTCGCTCAACTTTGGCTCAGTTGAAAAAACGCTCGGTTCGGATCGGTTTGTAAACGAACCGAGCACGAGCAAAGGTCAGATCGGTTCGGTTCGGCTCGTGAACAGCCCTAGATATGGGAGATGGCCGATGATGATGTTTTGAGATCAAAACATGCAATACAACTTGGATCCAAGTAAGTGTAGTAATTTTGGTGTGTCTATGTGCGCTATGTAAATGGGATAATTACGATTTCATGTACATCATTATAAGGTTGTTTATGAGTTAATTGCTCATTTTATAGTCTTTTAATGATACTTATGCATCACATTAACTTTACGTTTGATTAGATTGTGAACTAAGTGGATACAAGTTTATGAAACTTGAGATTTAGGGTTTTCATTGAAAAGGACATGAGGCAAATATTCAAACGAAGCATCATATTTTAGGTTGACTATATGGTAAAAATGGCATATTGAAGCACTTTAAGCTTATGGTACTTCATCGTAAGGTTGAGGTGGTCCTAGAACATACTTAAAGAAGAAAAAAGAATTCAAATGTTTCCGGTTTTGTTTATTGGCATCTAACTCCTATGCTTTCACTTAACAATGAATTTGATAAGTTTCATATATGCTAGAGTAAACTGCGAAAATGGTCTCTAAGGTTTGGTCACTTTTGTCATATTATTCCAAAACTTAAACCTTTTGAATCTGGGTCCATGTGGTTTAATTTTGTTGCTATTTTCATCCAAAATCAAAATCTGGTCAGATTTTTTAGTTAAAATCCAACCAGTGGCGAAGCTTAACCCAAATGACTTGGGAGGGGGGGGGGGGTCGAAAACATATACACCCAAAAATTTCTATAGAACCGGAGGGTCGAAAACGTATATAACACTACTGGGCGAAAAGTTCGGGGGGTCACACGCCCCCGACCCCTTCTATACTTCGCCCCTGCATCCAACTTATCTGCCTTTTTCCTCCCTTTTAATGAAGGACAAAATGGTCTTTAACAACGTGTTCCAGAGTTTACTAATGAAAGGAAAGGAAAGGAAAGGAAAAAAATAAAAAGAAAGTAAAAATATTTTGTGTTCCAGAGTTTCATTTAAGGAAGGAAAAGAAAGGAAAATAAAACATGTCGTGTTCCCGAGTTTCATTTAAGGAAGGAAATGAAAGGAAAACTAGGCTAAATTCTTTAGTTTTTCTTTCCTTCCGATTTGAGAGGAAATTGTGAGAAAGTCATCTTTTTTTTTTCCTTTCTCGTTCTTTTCTTTCTCACTTTTACTTTCTTTTCTTTTCCCTCGTTAAGTTAACTCGGGAACAGAGGGTTTTATTACAGCAAATTAAAAAAATCTGACCATTTTGTCATTCATTAAAAGGGAGGAAAAAAAAAAAAAAACTGGATGTTATATGAAAAATCTGACTAGATTTTGCTTTTGAATGAAAATGGCAACAAAATTGAAACCACATGGACCCCGATTCAAAAGTTTTGAGTTTTGGACTAAAGTGGCAAAAGTGATCGAACATCAGGAACTATTTTGACAGTTTACTCTAAATGCTAAGAGTAAAGTACAAAACTAATTTATGCTTTTTACTTTGAAGAAACATAAGAGGATTATGAAAATAAAATGAAGATTTTTATTCTCACGATTTTTGTGGCTAGATTTTATTCAAAGCCTCAAAGGTGATTTAAGACAATTTATAAAATCAAAATAGATTTTTTATCGTTCTTTTTTTTTTTTTATGGTTTTTCAACAAGGGCATTCGGGATGTAATCGAGGACATTGTGGTTTGTGTGCAATGTTAGAATATCTACGATGACCTCATATTCAAGATTTCCTAACTGTTATCCCTATTAAAGGTTTAGGCCAACGCATGTCAGCGGTAAAGTATCAGGTCATCTTTAAACACCGGTTAATGATCCCTTTGTTTTCCATTGATGAGCCTTGCCCAGTTTGCCATAAGGTTTGAATGGATAAATTTGGGTAGCATGTGGTCCATTGCAAGAAGCTACCGGACTTTAAATACAAACATGACTTGGTCAGGGATGTCTTATGTGGTGTGCTTAAGGGCAAGAATCTCCATGAAAAAAAAGGCACATGTGAATTTTACTGACAGACCCTCTTAAAGGGAGGTCCACTTTTCGACCAACAGATGCTCTTGTGTTCGGTTGGGCAAGTGGGAAACACGCTTGTGTGGACCTTACTGGAGTATCCTTCCTTGTTGGGCTTATGGAAAACAGTTTTGTGGCTAGCTAGTTTGTGGTGAAGGTAGAATCGGGGAAACTTGTTAAGTATGAAAAAACGTGTGCTGAGAATCAACATGTCTTCATTCTCTTTGATACTTTTGGTTCTCTTGCTCATAAAGTTGTAGGTTCTTTGACAGAGTGTAGAAGGTCGTGCACAACAAGTTCTCGACGTCTAGAAACAATGGTTTTGTTTTCGGTAGAATTGGATTTGTTATTCAAAAGAGGGTTGCGGCACAACTTGTTATCATTTTACCTACCATTCTTATGTAATTTCCTTTAGTTTACGATAAGTAACAACACTTTTGACCAGAAAAAATAGAGATAGAGGGACGTTCATCTCAATATCAATTTTGTATTGAGAACTATAAGAACTATGCAAATATAAACTATAAGAACTATACAAATATAAAATATTTGTATCTTTCGTTTTTACTATGATCACAAGGCGATTACTTAAGTGTTTACCCTTTCATTGAACGGTCAAAGCACTACGTGTAATTGATTTATACGGTTTTTACATTTCTCAAGATACTTTGATTTTGAAAAAAAAATATAACAAATCCTAGTCACAGATGAATGTTTATATCACTTAACACCGACATAAAAAATATATTTTATCAACATGATTATATTTCTTTATATTATAACATATTAATATATTATTAATATATTAAAGAAAATCTTTAGCTTTAGGCAAGTGGGTATGGGGTCCGTCCCCCATACGTCTTGGACCGGCGCCGACATGTACACCATCCCCCCCCCCCCCCCCCCCGCGTCCCCGTCCTCTCCGGCTTGCACTAGACGTTGGCGACGGACACTAAATGCCAAAAAAATGTGGGGACCGTTTGATTAGATGACCATTTAAAAAAAAACAAATTCAGATTTTTGATTTATTAAATAACGGCTATAATTCAAATTTATACCAATTCACTCCTACTTTTATAAATACTCACATCTTTTACACCTTTTTTCACAACTTTTCACCCACTACAATCTCATATCTCTCTCACATTTTATAACACCTCTTCCCTTTTTATAAAAACTCATCAATTTTTATATCATTTTTTACCCGCTACCACCCCATCTCTCTCTAAAAAATTATCATGGCTTCACCTTCTTCCATTTCTTCCATTTCTTCATCTTCTTCGTCTATGTGGTATTCATCATCTTCGGAAGAGGATGCAATTATGCACAACATGATTATGAACGCGGCTCAGGTCTTCATGACGGGTGATGAAGCATCATCCCAACGGCTAACTAGACGAGCAAAATTAAACCGAGACCAAGAAGGTACTTTACTATTTTTTCCTTATGTTTTATATAGATTTGAAAATGTATTTTATAATTAATTTCATTTATGTTTCGTTTTAAATTTATAGTCGCCCACGATAAACTTGTAGCCGATTATTTTGCCGACGAACCCGTGTACACACCCGAGATTTTTCGACGTCGGTTCCGCATGAGTCGTGCACTTTTTTTACGTATCGCAGGCGACATGGCCCAGTCTGATCCGTTTTTTTTACACTGCGAAACGACGCTAGGGGGCAAAGGGGTTTCAGTAATTTACAAAAATGTACGTCGGCCATTCGCCAACTGGTATACGGTTACGCACCCGATGCATTAGAGGAGTATATAAGGATGTCTGAAAGAACCACACGTCTATGTTTGCACAAGTTTTGCGAATGGGTTGACAAATTGTATAGCAAGAGATACATGCAGAGACCGAACGCAAACATCGTTCAAAAATTATATCAAGCACACGAACAGATACATGGTTTCCCAGGAATGCTCGGGAGCATTGATTGCATGCACTGGCCGTGGCAGAACTGCCCAGTTGCCTGGCAAGGTCAGTATACTAGGGGAGATCATGGACATCCGACTATTATTCTAGATGTTGTTGCGTCACAGGATCTCTGGATCTGGCATGCTTTTTTTGGTCTACCTGGTTCGCTCAATGACCTTAACATCATATACCAGCCACAGATATTTGACGATGTAGTGGCGGGTACAGGTCCAGACACAAGTTTTACGGTTTCTGGGGTGAAATACAGGCGAGGTTACTACCTAGCCGATGGAATATACCCAACGTACTCGACAATCGTTAAAACTATTCCGCACCCGACAGACAAAAAAGAAAAACAATTGCGAAGTATCAAGAGGGTGCTAGAAAAGATATTGAAGGGGCTTTTGGTGTTCTACAAAAAAATGACAAATCATTGAACATCCAGCACGTTCGGCTACACCAAAGAGGTTACGACACATTATGTACGTTTGTATCATCTTTCATAACATGCTCATTGAAGACGAAGGTAGAGCGATATGCGAGTACGACGAAAACGTGTCTACTGGAAATTCTGTTCTAGTTAGTGGGGAACAACAAGAATTGAACATGTTCGCTCTACGTAACGAGTACGCACATCATAACCTACAAGCGGACTTGGTGGAGTACATTTGGAACAACGCTCAAAACGAACCCTCCAACGACATGGAGGACGAAGACTAGTAGCTTATTTTAATATATTAGGATTTTTTTAAGTTTATTTTTTTTAAGTTTATGTAATGTTTTTTTTTAATATTAATGAAAATATTTTGTTAGTTTATTTGTTAAATGTAAAAAAAAAAAGTAGAAGATTAAAAAAATAAAAAAACATAAAAGTGGTAGGGTATGATCATATAGGACCATCCTCCATACCCTTTAGTTTTGTGGGATGGACCATCCTTGGGAGGACTATGATGTGGCGCCTACGTGACGAATCATCCTCCTTGGAGGACCATCACCATACCCTCTAGCCTTACAGCAAAAGAAGAATTAGTGCCTTAACCCAAATTGATTAGTGCCTAATCAATATGCTTAAACAAATCCACATATGGCCGACCACGTTACCGCCAATGCTCAATGGATGGTCCACAATCTTCCACTATCTTCTAATCCGACGGCCCATACAGCACCACTAGGAACGAACACTTATCAAAAAACAACGGCCATTATTCCTCCACGTGGCAGTTAGATCGCGTTCTTATAGCATTTGATCCGACGGTAATCCCATATTCACATCCCAATTCCCTCCATCAAAACCTTTTCCGGTCACCTTAATCACTTCTTCCGGTCATCGGATGTCTCAATTCACCGTCCTTTCACTCACGGCGTTTCGTTAGAAGTATAGATTTCTGTTTTCTGTATTCAAAATTGTTGAATCTGAGGTCATTTTGTCAGTTTCCGGTTGATGATCGTCGATCGATACGTGTTCCGGTCATCGGATGTCTCAATTAACCGTCGTTTCACTCACCGCGTTTGCTTAAAAGTATAGATTTGTGTTTTCTGTATTCAAAACTGTAAAATCGGAGGTGATTTTGTCAGTTTCTGTTTGAATTTGTGCTTCGCTGATGCCTTTGAACTATACAATTATGCGTGTTTTAGCCTTAAATTCGACCTAAATATAGAATATCTTCTGTTTTTTGAGCAAAATTCAAGTGCGAAAGTGTTTTTGAATCTAGAAAGTTCATCACTTATTTCAGCAGGATCCGATGAATTTGAGCTTCACAGATGATGAACACTTGTGATTCATCAATTATCTCTGCCTCGGAGGTATAATCGTTAGCAAAATTCAAGTATTTGATTGTTTTCTCACAGAATTTCATCTAGAAGACAGTTCAGCGGTGATTATTGTGATATCATCCAGCCAAAACCCTAGGTTTTCATATAATTTATCGGTGATACTGTAATAGCATCGAGTCAAAACCCTAGGATTTCAACTTTCAACTTTGAACCGTACACGACGGAACAATGGCGGATTCCGACAACGAATCCGGCGGAGGCCACAACGATCACTCACTCCGAGAACAAGACCGGTTTCTTCCGATAGCTAACGTAAGCCGGATCATGAAAAAAGCGTTACCGGCGAACGCAAAGATCTCAAAGGACGCAAAGGAGACAGTGCAGGAGTGTGTATCGGAGTTCATCAGTTTCATCACCGGCGAAGCTTCCGATAAGTGTCAGCGAGAGAAACGGAAGACGATCAACGGTGACGATTTGCTCTGGGCGATGACGACGTTAGGGTTTGAGGATTACGTTGAGCCGTTAAAGGTGTATTTGCAGAGGTTTAGAGATATGGAAGGGGAGAAGACGGCGTTAGCTGGACGTCAGGGTGGTGAAAAAGAAACCGGAAATGGCATTGTTGTAAATATTGGGAATAATAATAATCATAATGGAGAAGGTGTGTATGGGGCCCATCATCATCAAGGGGGACAGATGTATGGGTCGGGTAGTTATTACCAAATGGGCCCTAGCCCGTCTGGGAAAATCGGTTCGGGTTATCCGGGGTCTGGCCCAGTAAATGGAAGGCCCAGATAGATAGTCCACTGGGTTGGGTAGTTATTACCAAATGGGTCCAAACCCATATGTGAAAAGTGGTTTGATTTATCCGGGGTCTGGCCCAGATAGACAGTGTGGACTGTTGAGTAGTTGTTGTTTAAAGTTAAATCGTTATTTACTTTTTATTTGATTATTTATTAGTGAAATAAATAGTTTTAAATAAAGAGTTTTAGCTATTGTTTGTTTTGATCTAATTATTTTGGTGATTAATGAACATATCAGTAAACTTAATAAACGTTTAAATCGTCATTTATGTGAACTTGGTTTTAAAATGCGCGCATAATGCGCGCATGATGCGTGATGCGCACATTGCGGTGGAAACAGCGCATCAGGTGTAACGATGCGAGCAGATTACGTGATGCGCTGGTGATGCGGTGATATCGCATGATGCGAAGCATTGCAATATGCGGTCTGATGCGTGCAACATGTAAAATGAAGGGGATTTTTTATACAATCAGGCCCGGTGAAGAAGATGAAGAACAAGAGAGGTGACGAACCTATACAATCATACCCTACGTCTTCATTCTTCTGATCTTCTCACGTTCCTTCTTTTTTTCCTAGCAAAAGCGGCTGTTTGGCAGATACCCTTTTAGGGTTTTGTTGTTTGTGTATTTAAGTTTTATATTGGGCTTCTTTTATACTGTGATATTTGACTTTTTTGGGCTTTGCTATTGATATTTATGTATCCACGATTCCTTAATCCTATAAACCTATCAGGCTATCAATAATAATTTATTTTGATAATATTATTAATATTAACTTTAAATTTCTTATTTTTAACAGCTTTTTTATTTTTCTTAATGAATTATATGTATAAATTAGTTTTTTATTATATTTGAATAATAGTATTAATGTAATAACAGTGAATGCCTATTATTAAACTAACCCTAAACAAGCCTAATACATCTAAAAATAGTATTTTAAAGACTAAGTATGTTTATTAATGTTTTGTTATTTTAAAGACTAAGTATGTTTATTAATGTTTTGTTATTTTAAAGACTATGTATGTTTTATAAGTTTGTTATAAGTAGTTTTTATATGTATAATTATTTTATGGTACTTTTATACTAAGAGACGTCCAGTATACGTGATGCGTGCGCATCACGCATTGCGCATCACGCATCGGATTTTTGGACCAAAACGCATCAGAGCGCATTACGCAATTTAAAACCAAGTATGTGAATTGTATAGTTGTGGAGTGGCACTAAGCCTCCTTTGGAGGTCGTAAGTGTGAACCTGAGCCAACGCGGGTTTTTGTCCCACCGGTAACGTGTGTTACGTTAGAGAGTTAAGCTTTTGTGACGGCGCAACATTTGTAAAGTGGTAGTGAGCATTATGGAGTCCCGTGGGGACACGAATCTGAGCCAACACGGGTTTCGTCTCAACAGTGACGTGCGTTACATTAGAGAGTCTAGGCTTTTCTGGTGGCGCAACGTCTGTCAAGTGGCACTCGGCGTTATGGTTTCCTGTGGGGACACGGAGAGGTCCCGTAAGCCAGTGTTATACTGTTGCGTGGAAAAACCCGGTGGGTTCCAATCCAGGGCCGACCTCACAAGTCGTGCTTGCAGCTGCCCAATCCCAACCGCCTGATAGGTGGTGTGTTGACAGTCGTTGTTCAAAAAATATGTGTATATATATTGAGAGAGAGAATTGTAAAAATCATCATCTATCTATTATTTTCATTTATTTAAAAATTAGGCTAGAGATTAGTGTACTACACGGTAGGGGTGAGATTTTTACTGAAATACCGGTACCGTATCGTATTGATACCTACCGGTATCGATAATAGATTTTTCGAATTTCGGTATCGGTAATTAACGGTATCGTTTTTCGGTAAATACCGGTGTTAATATCGAATTTAAAAATGAATTCCAATGGGTTTTTAGGTTGGGTTACGAAGAGTTGACCTTTACAATATTGAACTAATACATAATAAAACCTAAATCTAAAATCCTTTATCACTCTATAGCAGACTCTGTTATCAATCAAAAATCCAAAATCCAAAAAGGAAAAGGGAAAAATACAAAGTGATTAGCGATATTAACTTTCTTCTATTTGGTTCTTTTTAATTATTTATGAATTATGATTCTTTTTTAGATATGTTAGAATTTCGATGTTTAAAGTCGAACCTGTTTTGGTAAAAAATTAGCGAAGCAATTAAGTGATCAAATTAGTTAAGTGAGGTAGTGTGCTAGAGGTGTTTGTGAAAAAAATGCTGGTTAAGTTGTTAACAAAAACAGTTTTTAGGATATAGCCCGAGGATATAAGACTATATCAATAATCAAACAATGAGCAAAAAATGTAAAGCCTGACACGAGATGTACGAGGAAAGCCCTTGATCAATCTAGATCTCCGGCATAAAACCTCGGGAGCTGACAATCATCGGCTGCCTTATTCTTCTTATTGCTTGAATATTCAGGATACAGTGCAGGATAATGCTCAAATCTCTACTAAGTGTTACAATGATTGCAAGTGATGAGTGTTAGTGTGTATTTGCAGCTAGAAATGAGAGTGTGTGAATGTGAGAGCTCGAAAAAGTGTCTTTCCTATGATCTGGCCATCCATATTTATAGTTACAAGAGTTAACTAACTATGCTAAAAATCCGGGATACTGAGAATATTCCCCTATTATTCCGGGATACTGAGAATATTCCCTTCTGAACGTTGGGGGGCTGTTTCAACTCGTTCTCCACGTGCATATTAACTATAAATCCGGGATTTAAGCTCCTATAACCGTTACAACATTAATAACATTGACCAGCATCCGTAACTCCCATAAAATATGCCTTTCTTCAATGCTGACCGTTACAAGAGCTATTCTTCCGCCATCAACGTCCTTATCCTAACCAATTTGAGCGGGTCTTCAGGATGACTTGAACCTCATGAACGATAGTCCCTTGTAACCAACGTTTACAAGCAAATTGTTAGTAACAGTAAGGATACTGCCTCAGGATGTTACCAATATCCTGGTCCAGTATTCTGATCGTAATCAGCTATCATAAAATCAAGATATAGTGTCAGGATATGGGCTCAGAATTTCACCCATAACAATTGTCCCAAAAAATATAACTGTTGGATATCCTGATTCCAACGGATATATTTTTTTAGTCATTCCAACATGTCTGGTAAGGATATCTGTTTCGAACATTCCTTGAGGAGCTTGACAGCTACCCCAAGCCTGTCCTAATGAAAAAAGGAGCCATCTGTTGCCACCAGCTCTAAGCCCTTTGCTGCTGCTGCCGAAGGTTTCTCTTATGATGACCTTGGCTTCATGGAATCCATCGAGCACATGACATCCTTCCCTAATAAGGTAAGTATCCAGATCCTGTATCCCGTACACATATACTGAACTTGTATCCTGGTTAGTTTGTCTTTAATGATACCTGTATTTTGTAGGGTCTAAATCATCTAGTCGTCCTGCACTTGGAACAATTTTAATTTCCTCCAAGTAGAATAGTTTGACAGTTGAAGGTGGAGGGATCCTGTGTTTTCAGGACGAAGCCTTCAACTGTTTATGTAAATATGCTTTAAAAACTTAATTGTGTTCTTGGTGGATGGGTCTCTTTTTGAGATGAAACCAAGAATACAATCTTTTGGACCAATAATAATAAACTAACATTTTAGCCTTATTTGTTATTGTTATGTTTTTATTTTGAAAGGTATGTTTTGAATATCCTGATCAAATATCCTGGTCAGGATACTGACGAAATGTTCAATACTTTTGTCATAAAAATGTTAGACAAAACTTGGTTGAATATGACTTTTTAGAAAACTTAGATCATTTAGATAAGGTTTTCAAGACTTGAAAAATAATAAATCATACCAGAAACACTTAGGCAATAGTTTCCAACCTCAACCTTTGAATCCTTTGCAATGTCCCTGACATGGATGTCCCCTGTCTGTGCAGGATATTGCATCAATAAATGACAAACTTGAGTATCTCTTCACTTAGTGATTAAACTTCGTAACTTTTCACCAACAGAAGAACGTGTGTAAACACAATCGTAGTTTGTCATATCTTTGGAACTTGTCAAAAAGTTTAGTTTCACTGGGGATAAAGCCTTAATATTCTGGGGATAAACCCTTAGTATCCTGGGGATAAACCCTTGTTTTCGTGCGCTACAGGCGGGAGTGTATAAACTCCAAGACTTAGAAAGGTGAAAACCTTTAAACCTTAGAGAGTATGAAAATACCCTTTCATGAGAGAGGGTGATCAATCCTCATATACCTTAAGGATCCAGGATATAGCCAATGATAACGAAATTGTCAGCCACTTTTACATGAACTGGTCCCGCTATCTTGAGTTATTCCTAGATAACTTGCGCTCCAGGCGGGGTGTTTAAACCCAATTCGAGAGAAATGTGAATACCTTTAAACCTTTGAAGGGATAAGGATCCCTAAAACGTGAGAGAGGGGGCCAATCCTCTAATCTTTCGATTCATCTTGAGTATATATCCTGGAGTAACATCCTGAAGCGTATCCTACAAAACACCTTTAAACTAAGGTGGGTGTTAGCTTGGCTAACACCCCTCCGATGCTTAAGTCAGTATTGGGTTTCAAAGAATAAATTAAATAAAAAATATTTAAAAGAGATAGAATTCATACCATCCTGCGTGAAAAATTAAATTCTAAACTCACTTGAAATAAAGCTTAAGGTGTATAGCATTCCAGGATCTTGGAAACATATCCCCTTCCATATTCTTGAGTCGGTATTCTCCTTTCCCAGATTCTGACTCAATTTCATAAGGTCCTTCCTATTTTGGAGCTAATTTTCCATCGGCAGGGTTGGTTGTATTCTGGAAAGCTTTCCTTAACACCGAATCTCCAACTTGAAATCTTCTAGTCCTTAAATTCTTGTTATATGATTTGGCTATCCTCTGCTGGTATGCCGCCATCCTTAGCTTTGCTGCATCTCTTGTTTCATCAACAGTATCCAGTTCTTGACATAAGATTTCAGGATTTGATTTAGGATCCTGTAGGCTTGATCTAGCTGTCGGTATCACCATTTCTGTCGGGATCACTGCTTCTGCCCCAAATACCAAAGAAAATGGGGTTTGCCCAGTAGCATTCTTCACAGTTGTTCTATCAGCCCATAGGACAAATGGTAGTTCCTCTGCCCATTTTCCTTTTTTGGCACCTAACCTCTTCTTTAAGTTGTTGACGATTATCTTGTTCGAGGATTCTGCTTGTCCATTTGCTTGAGGATGCACTGGTGTTGACGTGATCATCTTAATTCCCCAATTTTTGCAAAAATCAGTAGTTCTTTTGCTGATAAATTGGGATCCATTATCACAAATTATCTCGGCCGGTATCCCGAATCTTGTCAGGATATTCCTCTTTATGAAGGATACCACTTCTTGATCTCTAACTTGGACAAAGGCTTCTGCTTCAACCCACTTGGAGAAATAATCCGTCATTTCCAACATGAAAACCTTTCCTCCTGGAGCCTTTGGAAGCTTTCCCACTATATCCATACCCCATTTCATAAACGGCCAAGGGGATATGATAGGATATAATGTGCAGGCTGATGCAGGATGTTGCCGTGTCTTTGACATGCATCGCATTTCCGAACATACTCCGCGGCATCCTTTCTCATGGTCGGCCAGTAATATCCTGTTCTCAACATCTTCGAGAACAGAGATCTGCCTCCAGTATGGTTGCCACAGTCTCCTTCGTGTATATCCTGAAGTACCTCCTTGGTTTCAAGATCTTCCAAGCACCTTAGGTACGGACCTGCAAGGGATTTCTTATACAAAATATATTTATAATAGTAAAACGAGATACCTTCATCCTAAAAGCCTTAGGATTTGCATCCTTTGGGATATCTCCTTCTTGAAGATACTTCACAATTGGATTCATCCAGGATTCAGGATCCTTCTCAGGATATCCATCACCAGGATCCTGGATACATGCTACTTCTTTATCCTGAGATTTGAAATGTTCCATTGCAGGATACAAGATGTGCACTATTGGTATCTGAGTTCCCTCCGGTATCCTGACAGTAGATCCTAAGTTTGCTAGAGCGTCAGCTTCAGCATTCTTTTCTCTTGGTACCTGTTCAAGTGTAAAAATTTCGAAATATACTGCTAATTTTTTTTTTAACAATTTCAAGATATTCAGCTAACTTTTCACCTTTTACTGCACAAGATCCATTGAAATGGTTAGTAATCAACAGGGAATCAACATATACTTGTAAACATCTAATATTCATATTTTTAGCCAATTCTAATCCTGCTATCAGAGCTTCATACTCAGCTTCATTATTGGTAGTAGAAAATTCACATTTAATAGCCTTGGGTAATATGTCCCCATGTGCCGATTTTAGTAGTATCCCTAATCCTACACCTCTTATGTTGGATGCACCATCAGTATGTAATATCCAAAATTCTGAACTTTCACCTAGTTGTTGTACTTCTAGGTCGACTTTATCTTGAATATCACTACTAAAATCAGCCACAAAGTCTGCTAAAGCCTGAGACTTTATAGCATTCCTAGGTTCATATACTAAATCATAGGCACTTAACTTTACGGACCATTTAGCCATCCTACCCGACATCTCAGGTTTCCTAAGCACAATTTTAACAGGATAATTAGTTTTAACAAGAATCCTATGTGTCTCAAAATAATGTCTAAGCTTGGTCGATGCCATAACTAGGGCTAATATCAATTTTTCTAAGTGTGAGTATCTAGTTTCAGCATCTAACAAATTTTACTAACATAACAGATATGATACTGCTGACCTTCATGATCCTTTACCAGAACGGCACTTACTGCATTCCCTGGTATTGCGAGATACAGGGATAATGGTTCACCATCCTCGGGCTTCATCAACAGAGGTGCAGTTGAAAGATATTGCTTTAATTCTTGTAGGACTGCTTCATGCTTTTCTCCCCATTCGAATTTCTTATTCTTCTTCAGGATATCGTAGAATTCCTTGCATTTCTCTGAGGATCTTGAAATAAACCTGCTCAACGCCGCTACTCGTCTTGTTAATCTTTACACATCTTTCATGTTGGATGGTGATTTGATATCCAGGATAGCTTTGATCTGTTCCGGGCTTGCTTCTATTCCCTTTTTAGTCACCATATACCCTAAAAACTTTCCTGCCCCTACTCCAAAATGACACTTGGTAGGATTTACTTTCATATTGTACCGGTCCAGGATATCAAATGCTCCTTCAATATCCCGGAGATGATCCTCAGCTTTCTTGGACTTTACCACCATATCATCAATGTATACCTCCATGGTGTCCCCCAGTTTGTCTTTAAACATCATGTTCACCAATCTCTGGTATGTTGCACCTGCATTTTTCAAACCGAATGGCATAACAGTATAACAGTAAATACCTGTTGGTGTCATGAAAGCAATATCCTCCTGGTCTGAAGGTTCCATTTTGATCTGCTAAAATCCTGAGGATGCATCCATAAAAGTTAGCATTTCATGACCGGCAGTTGCATCCACCATCGAGTCTATATGAGGCAGGGGGAATGGGTCTTTAGGACATGCTTTATTCAAGTCTGTGTAATCTACACAAACTCTCCATTTCCCATTCTTCTTTTGAACTACGACCACATTTGCTAGCCATTTGGGGAATTTGACTTCCCTAATCATCTTGGATTTCAATAACCTTTCAACCTCCTCCTATATGATTGCAATTCTTTCAGGAGCAAACTTCCTTCTCTTTTGTTGAACGGGCTTGAAAGACCTGTCAATCCCAAGTTTATGAGTTATAATATCTTTCGATATACCTGTCATGTCTTCGTGTTTCCATGCAAACGTGAATATCCTGCATTTCAAAAAGTTAGTAAGCTGATCCTCAATATCCTGAGGGATATTGGCCCCTACAAGCACCGAGATATCTGGATTATCCTGATCCAAGATAACTTTCTTAACATCCTGCTCCGAAGCTTCCACGATATCCTGGGCTTGTATCCTTAATTGCTATCCTGCCCAGGATTTTCTTGAGGCCTTCATAGGAGTAGCACTCCTTCGCCTCTTGTTGGTCACTTTCAACTTTGACTACCCCCCAAGGAGTAGGGATCTTGACACACTGATGATAGGTGGAAGGTACAGCTTTCATATCGTGAATCCATGGCCTGCCCAATATAATATTATAGCAGGATAATGAATCCATGACACAAAACCGTTGCATCGAGTTTACTCCTTCGACATATATGGGCAGTTTTATCTCCCCAACAGTATTCTTTGCTTCTCCACTAAACCCTACAAGCACAGTGGACTTTGAGGTAATCTCCATCTCGGGGATGTTCATTCTCTTCAGGGTTTCCAATTGGATGATGTTGACCGAGCTGCCATTGTCCACCAATATCCTGCGTACAAAATGGTTAGCAATATATAAAGTAATTACAAAACCATCATGGTGAGGATCCTGGATGTTATTCCGGTCGTCACTGTCGAATGTTATCACTTTGTCGTTTGTAAGCGTTGTCATCCTTGTTGGTTTGTCTCCTGTTTCTGACTTAGCCTCCTTGGCATGCCTTTTAGCTGCAGAATAAGATGTTCCGCATATATCGGATCCTCCTGAAATAAAGTTAATTATCTTGGCGTCTGGAGGAGGTGATGCTGCACGTTCAGGATCCTGACCCTAATTCTTCTTTCTGCCCAAAAGATCTTTCAAATACCCCTTGCTTAATAGGTAGCTTATTTCCTTCCTTAGGGCTATGAAATCTTCCGTCAGATGTCCAAAATCCTCATGGAAGGCACACCATTTGGATTTATCTTTCCAATCGGCCTTTTGCTGGTTCTTTCTTGACCACCTCGCTTTATCTCCCAAACCCTGCATAGCATACATTAGTTCGGGTATGTTAACAGAAAACAATATTCTGATAACTCAGGATACTCCTCAGGATCCTCATCCTCAACAGCATTCACTTTCTTGCTGTCATTCCTGCCATATGGCTTAGAGCGGTATGGCTTATATGAGGATTCTGACTTCCTGTTAGTTGATTCGTATATTGAGGATGAATTCATCCTCTCTTGCACTTACTTGTCATCTTCAAGCCTGATATATCTCAAAGCCCTATTTCGAGATTCGTCCAAGTTCCTGCAAGGATTCATCACAAGATCCTGATAAAACTGGGAATCCTTTGGTAGTCCCATCTTGAATGGTTGGACTGCTGTAGCAACATCAAGGTGTGGGATGTCCAAGGATTCCCTGCTGAATTTGTTCACATAATCCCTTAGGGATTCTTGAGGTCCCTGTGTTATCCTATAGAGGTCACTTGTTAGTTTTTCAAAGCTTCTACTGCAAGAAAACTGACTATTAAACAAATTAACTAAATTAGCAAATGATGTAATTGAATGAGGTGGAACATTTAGAAGCTATTTCAAGGCTGATCCTGTTAAAGTAGAGCTGAAGCCCTTGCACAAGCATGCTTCTTTAAGATCCGGTGGGATAGGGTTAATCTCCATCCTTTCCCTATACTGGGCAATATGCTCCTCAGGATCCGTCGTCCCATCATACAACTTCATGTTAGGAGTCTGGAATCTCTTTGGGATTTCTGCATCACAAATGGGGTGAGCAAAACGGGATATGTTGTGACTATCCCGGGATACTTATGGTATAGGCTGCACTATCCCAGACACACTTGATATCATATCCTTCAACTTTTGAAGCTCTCTGGTTATAGCTGATGTCACACCTTCATCCTGCAATGATCCAAGATTATTAGTAACAGGGATACTGGTGTTAATAGACAAGTTACCAGCTTGGTAATTCTAGCCATATCCTGGAGCGTATCCTGGAGCATATCCTGGATCCCTTACAGTCGACATCCTAGCCGTTAAGGGTATCTCCGAAATATTGCTCTGAGAACGGCTCGGTAGGATATTGCCCTGATTATCCTCAGTATATACTGCTGAACTAAAGTTCAGTGTCCTGGGCTGCAAAGGGGTGATGGTATCCTCAGCAGGTTTCTTGGAGTTGGACTTCAAGAGTTGTATCTCTCTGATTATCATCTGGTTAGTTTCCTGTTGTTGCTTCATCTGATCCTGTATATTACCAAACAAAGTTAAAATTTCATCATTAGAAACCATAACAGGAGTTCTCCCTAGAACACCAGATCTGTTGACATTCTGAGCAGGAGGAGTGTCTCGGGATATTTGGCTTTCATTTCTCTTTAGAGGAGCTTGAACTTGTGGAGGAGGAGGAAGCACCAAACAAGTTGTAGCAGAGGTTGTAGTAGGCATGGTAGAAGAGCTCATGTTTGATTTTGAGGCCATTGAAAATTGTTGTGCAAAAAGTTTCAAAAAAAGAAAACCAAGTAAAGATTTTAGCAAGAATAGCACCACTTACCCCACGGTGGGCGCCAAATTGTTTTGGTCAAAAATTACCGAAGCAATTAAGTGATCAAATTAGTTAAGTGAGCTAGTGTGCTAGAGGTGTTTGTGAAAAATATGCTGGTTAAGTTGTTAACAAAAAACAGTTTCAGGATATAGCCCGAGGATATCAGACTATATCAATAATCAAACAATGAGCAAAAATGTAAAGGTTGACACGAGATATACGAGGAAAGCCCTTGATCAATCTAGATCTCCGGCATAAAACCTCGGGAGCTGACAATCGTCGGTTGCTTTGTTCTTCTTATTGCTTGAATATTCAGGATACAGTGCAGGATAATGCTCAGATCTCTACTAAGTGTTACAATGATTGCAAGTGATGAGTGTTAGTGTGTATTTGCAGCTAGAAATGAGAGTGTGTGAATGTGAGAGCTCGAAAAAGTGTCTTTCCTATGATCTGGCCATCCATATTTATAGTTACAAGAGTTAACTAACTATGCTAAAAATCCGGGATACTGAGAATATTCCCCTATTATTCCGGGATACTGAGAATATTCCCCTATTATTCCGGGATACTGAGAATATTCCCTTCTGAACGTTGGGGGGCTGTTTCAACTCGTTCTCCACGTGCATATTAACTATAAATCCGAGATTTAAGCTCCTATAACCGTCACAACATTAATAGCATTGACCAGCATCCGTAACTCCCATAAAATATGCCTTTCTTCAATGCTGACCGTTACAAGAGCTATTCTTCCGCCATCAACGTCCTTATCCTAACCAATTTGAGCGGGTCTTTAGGATGAGTTGGTCCTCATGAACGTTAGTCCCTTGTAACCAACGTTTACAAGCAAATTGTTAGTAATAGTAAGGATACTGCCTCAGGATGTTACCAATATCCTGGTCCGGTATCCTGATCGTAACCAGCTATCATAAAATCAAGATATAGTGTCAGGATTTGGGCTCAGAATTTCACCCATAAAAGAACCCATGTGTGTTTTCCTTTTGATTTTTTACTACATGCATTTGTCTAGTTTTCCCATTATATATTACTCCAAATCAATTAATAATGGATGGATTGACATGATATTTTTTAGGTAAAACAATGAAAAACACCAAAGCGGTAGCAATGCGGTAAAATATCCTCAGCAGGCCTACTCGAACCGGACTTCAAGAGCTATATTTCTATTATTAGCATTTGATTTGTTTCCTACTGCTGCTTCATCTGGTCCTGTATACTACCAAATAAAGTTAAAATTTCATCATTAGAAGCCAAAATAGGAGTTCCTCCTGAAACAGCAGATCCTTGAACATTCCGAGTGGGGATAACATCCCGAGACACATGGGTTTATGTTCCTCTTGAAAGATCCTGAGGCTATGAAGAGGCTTGCATCCTCATAGGTGGTGGAAGCACCGAACCAATTGTTGCAGAGGTTGTGGCGGACACGGTAGAAGAGCTCATGTTTGATCTTGAGGCCATTGAAAATAGTGTAGCAAAAAGTTTCGAAAATAGAAAACCAAGTAATGATTTTGCAAAAGCTTTTAGTAGAAATAGCACCACTTTCCCCACGGTGGGCGCCAAATTGTTTTGGTTAAAAATTACCTAAGCAATTAAGTGATCAAATTAGTTAAGTGAGGTAGTGTGCTAGAAGTATTTGTGAAAAATCTACTGAATAAGTTGTTAACAAAAACAGTTTCAAGGACACGGCTCAGGATATTGAGCTGTATCTAATGAGCAAAAAGGTAAAGGGTGACGCAGGATGTACGAGGAAAGCCCTTGATCAATCTAGATCGTCGGAACAAAACCTCGGGAGCTGACAATCGCAGCTGCCTTGTTCTTCTTATTACTTCAAATATCAGGATACAATGCAGGATATGATGTGGATCAACTATGTGTTACAATGCGATTTGAATACAAGTGTAAGTGTGAGTGAATGCAGCTAGTAGAGAGCAAGAGTGTACGATGAATTGTGTGTGTCCTTATCTGATCCGATCAATCCTATTTATAGTAAAACAAAGCTAACTAACTAGCCTACAAATCCGGGATATAGCGAATATTCCCTTTGTGAACATTGTAGTCCACGTCTTCCGGCTTCAACGTTCCCATTCCAACAAATTAGCACGAGTCTTAGGGAGAAGAAGTCCACTTGAACGTTATAGACTTGCTTCATTAATCTGCACATGAATTAATTAGTCACTACCATGATACTGTATCAGGATGTTACCAATATCCTGATCCGATATCCTGATCATAATAACAGAAACATAGTCAGAATATTATTCAGGATATATGATCAGAAATCCACCTATAACAATTGTCCCCAAAATATATATGTTTGTATACCAATTCCAACGGATATATTTTAAAACTTATCTCGTGAATCGAGGTTATTAAGTTGAAACGAAGGTTGAAGTGACACGCTACAACTTCCAACGCGCTTTTCACTCGATGGCCATCTATTTTGCCCCTATATCTTCTCTTTTTCTTGTTGGTAAATGATCACCTTCCTCAGATTTCTCAGGTATTTCCCTTTTCTTATCTCTTAGAACTTCTTCGCTCAAATTTTCCGATGGCCACCAGAACACGCTCTCATTCCGGCGAGTCCACCTCGTCATTTGTTAATCAGAACCTGCTCAAACACCCCGAGAAGGAGGTGTACTCTTTTGACAACGCCGATATCGCCGCATTAAGAACCTCTGGTGCTTTCTCTGACACGGCGATTATCCGCCCATTTTACCGGAGCATCCGTTCTGACGTGTCTTCCGAAGAATGGATCTGTTTCTCATCATATCCATTTTCCCTTGGTTTTCGATTTCCCTTTCCGGAATTTATCATGGAATTCTTTCGAATCATCGGCCTCAGTTTTTCCCAAACAATGCCTATGGTCTGGAGAGTACTTATCATGCTTAACCAGATCAAAACCCTTCACGTCCCCAGTCTCTGTATCGAAGACCTTCCGCTTGCTTACCGTCTCCGATCCCATGACAATAGTCGTTTCTTGCTTTTCTCAACCTCTAGCAACCCCCTCATCCTCAAAGTTTCAAAAAATGAGGATGGGTGACAACAAAAGTTTTTCTTTGTTAGACGGGATTCCATTCCCGAGGGCAAAAGCCTTCCGGTGAAATAGTTGACCTCCGGTAAGGTTTAGGGATTTAAGATATCCCCAAACATATCCTGATGATGTATCCTGTACTAACATCCTGAAGTTTTTTATGCAGCAAACTTCAAAGAGTTGGCTCCTCCCACTGAAGAATCCCAAAAAAGAATCAACAGGGTCTACCAGTTGCCTGATTGTGATAGATCTTTTACACTGCATCTTCCAAGTTCAAGCCAATATTCTTTATCAGATATGTCTGGTAAGGATCACATAATCTTTGCATATTTTTAACAAAATAAGAGATAAGAATAGAGATTTAGATATTTTCCCTGTTTTGCAGCACCAACCAAAGTTCCAAAAGTCTTTGACCTTGATGAACTGGTCAGCTACCCTAATCCTGTCCAGGTGAAGAAGGAACCCAGCAAACCTGCTTCCACCTCTAAGCCTGTATCCAGCTCTAAACCGGCAGCTGTTCCTAAGCCCTATCCTGCTACCAAGCCACGTGCCTCAAGTTCCCGCAAAAGAAAGGAAACCGATTCTCCAGTATCATCCGAGACCTTCCCCTATGAAAACCATGGATTCCTTGAATCCAGTGGCTTTATGGCCAGCTTCCTTAACCAGGTTCATATCCTTAACCTACATCATGCACCATATGTTGGTTATATATGTTAATGTATGTTAATACCTGTTTCTCCGTTTTGTAGGGTCTTGAACGCCTGACGAACCTCTACGAAGAAAGCTGTGGTCTAAACAAGATGCTGGAAGTGAAGCTGAGGAAAGCTGAGACCACCATCACAGATCAGGGGATGATAGCCGTCGCTAATTCACAACACTATGAGGATAAATTCAAAGCTGTGACCCAAGAGGCTAAAGCTGCTATCAACAAGGCCAATGAAGACGCTCAAGCCAAGCTGGATGCTTCCCATCTTCAATTTGAGCAGGATATGACTACCTACCAAGAAGGTCTCAAGGGGTCAGTTGTAATTTCCCTCCTACAAGCCAGGCTAAAAATGGCTTATGAAGCCAAAACTTTGGGCTTTGAATGCCCCTCCTGGAATGTAAGTGCTTGGGAGGCAAAGTTGAAAGATCTCGGGGGGAGTCCTGTTGAGTATCTTGCTAAGCCTGCGGGTGAAGAGGCTTCCAAAGCAGCGGAGGAGGCGGCTGATGCTGAAAAGAATCCTGATGGTGATGATGGAGCGGATGCTGGAGGGAAGGCTACTAGTGAAGAAGGTGCTGCTCCTTGAAAGCAGCGGAGTGGGCGGTGATGGATGTTAGTGCCTAGGCCAGATCCCACTTTTTAAATTTGTTAGTCCGTGGTTGTTGAACAATTTCCTTTTTCTGTCCTTTAAACAATTTACTTTCCTGCATTAAGACAATATGATAGCCAAAGGTGGATGGGTCCTGAGTTTCAGGATAAAACCCTTGGTCATCAATTAGTATGGTTTATTTTAAACAATATAACAGTTGGAGGTGGATGGGTCTCGGTTTTAGATGAAATCTTCAGCTGTTAAGTAATTATGGTAGAAAACTAATTGTGCTTTTGGTGGATGGGTCTCAGTTTGAGATGAAACCAAAAGCACAAACTTTTACTATGTTAATAAACTAACTTTCTTTTGGCCTTATCCACTGTTGTTCATTTTATTTTTGCAAAGCTTATTTTGATAACTGTTGTTTGATTTGAATATTATTCCAAATTTCCAATCTTAGTGTAATATTTCTAACATTCTAAGCAAATATGCTGAAAACATATCCTGAGAACATATCTTAATCAGGATACTCACAAATATTCCAATCAGATTTTTGTCGAATAAGATTTCAAAAACTTAGACAATTTAGATAAGGTTTTCAAAGAACAAAACAGGAAAGATCATATAAAAAATAGAAGACACCTCAATCTCTTCGTTTCAGTCCTTTTGCAACCTTTTCGCTGAAGATGTCCCCAGTCTGGGATACTTAGTGAATTATGCCCAAACTTGATCCTTGGAACTTCTCACAATGCCTTAGTGGGAATGTCCCCTGCGTATAATGTCTTTAAATACTTAGGAATTTTCCAGACATCAATTGCAACTGTTTGTATAACCTTCGTGTTACAGGGGATAAACCCTAAAACATCCTGGAGATAAATCCTTAATACTCTGGGGATAAACCCATAGGTATTCTGGGGATAAACCCTTGTGTATCCTTGGGAAAAACCCAAATTTTCGTGCGCTGCAGGCGGGAGGGTATAAACTCCAAGACTTAGAAAGGTGAAAACCTTTAAACCTTAGAGAGTATGAAAATACCCTTTCGCGAGAGAGGGTGATCAATCCTCATATACCTTTAGGATCCAGGATATAGCCAACAATAACGAAATTGTCAGCTACTTTTACATGGACTGGTCCCGCTATCTTGAACTATTCCTGGATAACTTGCGCTCCAGGCGGGGTGTTTAAACCCAATTCGAGAGAAAGGTGAATACCTTTAAACCTGTGAAGGGATCAGGATCCCTTAAACGTGAGAGAGGAGGCCAATCCTCTAATCTTTCGAATTATCCTGAGTGCATATCCTGAAGTTATATCCCGAAGCATATTCTGCAAAACAACCTTAAACTAAGGTGGGTGCTAGCCTGGCTAACACCCCTTTGATGCTTAAGTCAGTATTGGGGAAAAAAATAAAAAAGAATTATATTTAAAAGAGATAGAATTCATACCATCTTGAGTTAGAAATTAATTTCTAAACTCACTTGAAATAGGCTTTGAGGTGTATAGCATTCCAGGATCTTGGTAGTATATCCCCCTCCATATTCTTAAGCCGGTATGCTCCTTTTCCGGATTCCGATTCAATTTCATAAGGTCCTTCCCACTTAGGAGCTAACTTTCCATCAGCATGATTAATAGTATTCTGAAAAGCTTTCCTTAACACCCAATCTCCAACCTGAAATCTTCTAGTCCTTAGGTTCTTGTTATATGCCCTGGATATCCTTTGTTGGTATGTTGCCATTCTCAACTTTGCCGCATCCCTTATCTCATCAATAGTATCCAATTCTTGACACAGGGCTTCAGGATTCTTCTCAGGATCCTGAAGGTTGGATCTTGCTGTAGGTATCACCATTTCTGTTGGGATTACTTCCTCTGCTCCAAATACTAAGGAAAATGGGGTTTGCCCAATTGCACTTTTCACTGTTGTCCTATCGGCCCATAAAAAAGGGTAATTTTTCCGCCCATCTTCCTTTTTTAGCTCCTAATCTTTTCTTCAAATTGTTGACTATTATCTTGTTCGAGGATTCTGCTTGCCCATTTGCTTGAGGATGTACCGGAGTTGATGTAATCATTTTAATTCCCCAACTCTTACAAAATCGGATGTTTTATTACTGATAAACTGAGAGCCATTGTCACAAATTATCTCAGCTGGTACCCCAAACCTGGTCAGGATATTTCTTTTTATGAAGGACACTACTACCTGGTCTCTGACTTAAACAAATGCCTCAGCTTCAACCCACTTAGAGAAATAATCTGTCATTGTCAGCATAAAAACCTTTCCTCCTGGAGCTTTTGGCAATTTCCCCACTATATCCACCCCCCACTTCATGAATGGCTAAGGGGAAGCAATAGGATACAATGTTTCAGCAGGTTGATGCAGTATATTGCTATGCCTCTGACATGCATCGCATCTTCGAGCATATTCTGCAACATCCTTTCTCATCGTCGGCCAATAATATCCTATTCTCAACACCTTTGAGAATAATGATCTGCCCCCAGTATGGTTGCCACAATCCCCTTCATGTATATCCTGAAGCACTTCTTTAGTTTCGGGATCCTCCAAGCACCTCAGGTATGGTCCTGCAAGGGACTTCTTATATAGAATATTATTTATAATAGTGAATCGGGATACCTTCATCCTAAAAGCCTTAGGATTCTCATCCTTTGGAATATGTCCTTCCTTGAGATATCTCACAATTGGAGCCGTCAAGGACTTGGGACCCTCTTCAGGATACTCGTCATCAGGATCCTGAATACTTGCTACTTCCAAATCCTGAGACTTGAAAAGATCCAGTGCTGGATATAGGATATGTAGTATTGGTATCTGAGTTCCCTCCGGTATCCTGACTGATTATCCTAGATTTGCCAAAGCATCTGCTTCAGCATTATCCTCCCTCGGTACCTGTTCAAGTGTAAAACCATCAAAATAGCCTGCTAATTTTTTGAGAATTTCGAGATATTCGATTAACTTCTCATCTTTAACTGCATAGGATCCATTAAAATGATTAGTAATTAACAAGGAATCAACAAATACTTGTAAGCTTTTAATATTCATATTCCTGGCCAACTCTAATCCTGCTATCAAAGCTTCATATTCTGCTTTATTATTAGTGGCAAGAAATTCACACCTAATAGTCTGAGGTAATATGTCCCCCTGTGGCGATTTTAGTAGTATACCCAATCCTACACCTCTCACATTAGATGCACTATCAGTATATAATGTCCAGGATTCTAAGTTTTCTCCTTGATGTTGTACTTCTAGGTCTACTTCCTTTTGAATATCACTACTGAAATCAGCCACAAAGTCAACTAGAGCCTGAGACTTTATAGCATTTCTAGGTTCATATACTAGATCATAGGCACTTAATTTTACTGACCACTTAGCCATTCTACCCGACATCTCAGGTTTCCTAAGCACATTTTTAACAGGATAATTAGTTTTAACATGAATCCTATGTGTCTCAAAGTAATGTCTAAGCTTTGTTAATGCCATAACTAAAGCCAATATTAATTTTTCTAAATGAGAATATCTAGTTTCAGCATCTAATAGACTTTTGCTAACATAATAGACAGGATACTGCTGACCTTCGTGATCCTTTACCAGGACAACACTTACTGCATTCCGTGATACTGCAAGATACAGGGATAATGGTTCACCATCCTCGGGTTTCATCAATAGAGGTGCAGTTGAGAGATACTGTTTTAATTCTTGCAAGGCTGCTTCATGCTTTTCTCCCCATTCGAATTTCTTATTCTTCTTTAGGATATCGTAGAATTCCTTGCATTTTTCCGAGGATCTTGATATAAACCTGTTTAATGCTGCTACTCTCCCTGTTAATCTTTGTACATCTTTCACGTTCGAAGGAGACTTGATATCCAGGATAGCTTTGATCTGTTCCGGGCTTGCTTCGATCCCCCTTTTAGTCACCATGTATCCCAAAAACTTTCCTGCCCCCACTCCGAAATGACATTTGGCAGGATTCAGCTTCATATTGTATTGATCCATGATATTAAATGCCCCTTTAATATCCTGGAGATGATCCTCAGCCTTCTTGGATTTTACCACCATATCATCGATGTACACCTCCATGGTGTCCCCTAGTTTGTCTTTAAACATCATGTTCACCAGTCTTTGATATGTTGCACCTGCATTTTTCAAACCGAAAGGCATGGAAGTATAACAATAAATACCTGTTGGTGTCACGAAAGCAGTATCCTCCTCGTCTGAAGGTTCCATTTGGATCTGCTGGAATCCTGAGGATGCATCCATGAAGGTTAACATTTCGTGACCAACAGTAGCATCCACCATTTAGTCGATATGAAGGAGACGCTTTGTTCAAGTCTGTGTAATCTGTACAAACTCTCCATTTCCCATTTTTATTTTGCACCACAACTACATTTGCTAGCCATTTGGGAAATTTGACTTCCCTAATCATCTTGCTCTTTAAAAATCTTTCAACCTCTTCCCGAATGATTGCGTTCCGTTCAGGAGAAAACTTCCTTCGTTTCTGTTGAACAGGCTTGAAAGACCTATCAATTCCGAGCTTGTGAGTTATAATATCCTTGGAAATACCTGTCATATCCTCATGCTTCCATACGAATGTTGACATCCGGCATTTCAAAAAGTTAGTCAATTGGTTTTCAATATTCTGAGGGATATTGGTTCCTACGAGCACCGAGATATCTGGATTATCCTGATCAAGGATAACTTTCTTAACATCCTGCTCTGAAGCCTCCAAGATATCCTGGGCTCGCATCTTTAATTGCTATCCTGCTTTGGGCTTTGTTGAGGATTTCATCGAAGAAGAATAACACTCCTTTGCTTCTTGTTGATCACTTTCCACCTTGACAACCCCAAAGGGTTGGGATCTTGATACAGTGATGATAGGTCGATGACACAGCTTTCATATCATGGATCCATGGCTTACCCAATATAATATTGTAGCAGGATAAGGAGTCCATAACACAGAAGCGCTGCATTGAGTTGACTCCTTCAACATAAACCGGCAACTTTATCTCTCCCACAGTATTCCTGGCCTCTCCACTGAACCCGACAAGTACAGTAGATTTTGAAGTGATATCCATTGGGGAAACATTCATCCTTTTCAGCGTTTCTAGCTGAATAATGTTGACAGAGCTGCCATTATCCACCAGTATATTGCGCACAAAGTGATTAGCAACATACAAAGTTATTACCAAACCGTCGTGATGGGGATCCTGGACGGTATCCCTGTCATCACTGTCAAATGTTATCACTTTATCGGTTGTGAGGGTTGTTATCTTGGTCGGCTTATCTCCCCTTTCTGCCTTAGCTTCCTTTGCATATCTTTTTGTGCAGAATAAGAGGTTCCACAGATATCGGATCCTCCTGAAATAAAGTTAATTATCTTGGCATCCACAGGAGGTGATGCTGCTCGTTCAGGATCCTTCTCAGTATCCTGACCCTTATTCTTATTTCTTCACAGAAGCTCCTTCAGATATCCTTTGCTCAGGAGATAGCTTATTTCCTTCCTCAGAGTAATGCAATCCTCCGTAACATGTCCAAAATCCTCATGGAAGGCATACCACTTGGACTTATCCTTCCAATCAGCTTTTTGTTGGTTCTTCCTAGGCCACCTCGTTTTCTCTCCCAAACCCTGCATAGCATACATTAGTTCAGGTATATTAACAGAAAATCAATATTATAACAACTCAGGATACTCCTCAGGATCCTCGTCTTCAACAGCATTCACTTTGTTGCTGTCATTCCTGCCATACGGCTTAGAGTGATATGGTTTGTATTAGGATTCTGATTTCCTGTTAGTTGATTCTTAGGTTGAGGATGGATTCATCCTCTCTTGCATCTTTTTGTCATCTTCCATTCGAATATATCTTAAAGCCCTGTTTCGAGCCTCATCCAGGTTCCTGCAAGGATTCATTACAAGATCCTGATAAAATTGGGAATCCTTTTGCAAACCCATTTTGAATGCATGTACGGCTGTTGCAACATCAAGGTGTGGGATATCTAGAGATTCACTGCTAAACTTGTTCACATAATCCCTCAAGGATTCCTGAGGTCCTTGAGTTATCCTGTAGAGATCACTGGTTAGTTTTTCAAAACTTCGACTGCAAGAAAATTGAATATTAAACAAATTGACTAAATGAGCAAACGATGTAATTGAATGAGGTGGAACATTCAAGAGCCATTTTAAGGCTGATCCTGTTAAAGTAGAGCCGAAACCCTTGCAGAGGCATGCTTCCTTGAGATCTGGAGGGATAGGATTAATTTCCATCCTTTCCCTATACTGAGCAATATGCTCTTCAGGATCCATCGTTCCGTCATAGAGCTTCATGTTGGGGGTTTGAAATCTTTTTGGGATTTCAGCGTCACAAATAGGATATGTGAACCGGGATATCCTGTGGCTATCCTGGGATAGTTCTGGAATCGGCTGGACCACCCCAGGTACACTGGATATCATATCCTTCAATTTCTGAATTTCCCTAGAGAATGCTAACGTCATACCTGTATCCTGCAAAGATCCAAGACCGTTTGTAACAAGGGTATTAGCATTATTAGACACGTTACCAGTATGAGGATTCTGGCCATATCCTGAAGCATATCCTGAACTTTTCACGATTGACACCCTAACTGAAGAGGGTATCTCAGGAGTATGATTCTCGGAATGACTAGGCACAATATTGCCCCTATTATCCTCGGTGTACACTGCTGAACTGAAGTTCAATGCTTTTGGCTGCAGGGGAGTGACAATATCCTTAGCAGGCCTACTCGAGCTGGACTTCAAGAGCTATATTACTCTTATTAGCATTTGATTTGTTTCCTGCTGCTGCTTCATCTGGTCCTGTATACTACCAAATAAAGTTAAAATTTCATCATTAGAAGCCAAAATAGGAGTTCCTCCTGTAACAGCAGATCCTTGAACATTCCGAGTAGGGATAACATCCCGAGACACATGGGTTTCTGTTCCTCTTGAAAGATCCTGAGGCTGTGAAGAGGCTTGCATCCTCACAGGTGGTGGAAGCACCGAACCAATTGTTGCAAAGGTTGTGGCGGACACGGTAGAAGAGCTCATGTTTGATCTTGAGGCCATTGAAAATAGTGTAGCAAAATGTTTCGAAAATAGAAAACCAAGTAATGATTTTGCAAACGCTTTTAGTAGAAATAGCACCACTTGCCCCACGGTTGGCGCCAAATTGTTATGGTCAAAAATTACCTAAGCAATTAAGTGATCAAATAGTTAAGTGAGGTAGTGTGCTAGAAGTATTTGTGAAAAATCTACTGAATAAGTTGTTAACAAAAACAGTTTCCAGGATACGGCTCAGGATATTGAGCTGTATCTACAATCAAACAATGAGCAAAAAGGTAAAGGGTGACGCATGATGTACGAGGAAAGCCCTTGATCAATCTAGATCGCCGGCACAAAACCTCGAGAGCTGACAATCGCAGCTGCCTTGTTCTTCTTATTACTTCAAATATCAGGATACAATGGAGGATATGATGCGGATCAACTATGTGTTACAATGCGATTTGAATACAAGTGTAAGTGTGAGTGATTGTAGCTAGTAGAGAGCAAGAGTGTACGATGAATTGTGTGTGTCCTTATCTGATCCAATCAATCCTATTTATAGTAAAACAAAGCTAACTAACTAGCCTACAAATCCGGGATATAGCGAATATTCCCTTTGTGAACATTGTAGTCCACGTCTTCCGGCTTCAACGTTCCCATTCCAACAGATTAGCCCGAGTCTTAGGGAGAAGAAGTCCACTTGAACGTTATAGACTTGCTTCATTAATCTGCACGTGAATTAATTAGTCACTACCAGGATACTGTATCAGGATGTTACCAATATCCTGATCCAGTATCCTGATCACAATAACATAAACATATTCAGAATATTATTCAGGATATATGATTAGAAATCCACCCATAACAATAACCATACTTGATATTGTTATACAAGTAAAAAAGATGTATAATAGGATATTGTTATACAAGTGAAAAAAGATGTATAATTCGATATAACTCTATACAATAGAAACAAAATAAAGGATGATATTGTAATACAAGTGAAAAATGATGTATCATATAATATAACTCCATACAATTAAAAAAATTAAAGGATGAAAAATGAAAATTAATGAAAGGATGAAGAACGAAAATTGGTAACTTCTCAAAATAAAAAAAATTACATTACATCATAATAAAAGGTGAACGGGTAACAAGTTGTGTTACTTTCCCTTTTTGAATAGCAAAAGTAAATCTTTTAATAACTATATCTATAGATCTTAGGGTCATAAAATTACTATGTATGACCTTTCGGATTCGACTAAGTAGGTCCACAACTTTTCATGCAAGGAAAACAAAAGTATCAAAAGCAAATTGGATAAACACGTGTTGTTTACCAAGGCACGCTTTCTCATGTTTGATAATTTTGCCCGAAGCAGCATTTAAACCAACCTGACTCAGCAAAGCAGATATAACTATATGTGATATTATAATACAAACGAGTTGAATTTCCCCTCGCCTTGCACACAGGAATTCAGTCGACATCAGTTCGGTTCGGTTTGGTTTGGTTTGGTTTGTTACTGTATCGATACAACAGTGTTACCTAGTATAGCAACCTAAAGGAAAACCCAAAATGTAAAGTCATGGTATTCTCAAAACAACATTATTACATGGTGGCGTGATCATATTCTTCCATCGTCAACCTTACTTTTGATAACGCCACTTACACCTCTAGAATCCTCCAAACAACGATGGTGTATCAATTTAATACTCCGTTTTGTAGACAATATATATATATATATATATATATATATATGAAATACATCATGTATTCCAGCCATTTCCTCTAGCAGTTGTAGCTGATAAGCTACTGGTCCTATTCTTTTAATAATCTCAAAAGGTCCAACATACCTAGGGCTTAGCTTTCCCCTCTTAACGAATCTGACCACTCCTTTCCATGGAGAAACTTTTAATAATACCTTATCTCCTACTTGAAATTCCAATGGTTTTCGTCTGTTATCAGCATAACTCTTATGACGATCGCGTGCTGCTTTGAGTCTTTCCTTGACTTGAACAATCTTGTCTGTTGTTTCTTGTACTATCTCTGGTCCAGATAGTTGCTTTTCTCCAATTTCTGCCCAACAGACTGGAGTTCGGCACTTTCGTCCATAAAGTGCTTCAAATGGTGCAGCATTGATACTGGTATGATAGCTGTTATTGTAGGAAAATTCTATTAATGGTAAATGATCATCCCAATATCCTCCGAAATCAATTACACAAGCTCTAAGCATATCCTCCATTGTCTGAATGGTCCTTTCTCTTTGTCCGTCCGTTTGAGGATGATAAGCTGTGCTTAGTTTTAACTTGGTTCCCATTGCTTTCTGGAAACTAGTCCAAAAATGAGAAGTAAAACTGTCACACCCCCAAAATACCACCTAGGGGATGTCCCTGTTAGGTGTGTGACGTACCAACAACGAGCCACTAATTACATTGAAAGCGTACAAGTTTCAATATAAAATCCTTAATTATTAATGAAAAATACCATCAACGAGTTTAAATGAAAACCAACATGTTCAGCGGAAGCAAATAGTAAACCAATGTTAAACTGTTTCAAAAACCAATGTATGATATCAATAGTCCAATCACATGAATCTCTCAAGTCGACCCATGACCACTCCAGCTACTCCAGACAACAAGTTCCCAAATCCAAGATATCTAACGACCTGCGAGCATGCAACAAGTGTATCAGACAACGCTGGTGAGTTCATAGTTTTACGAAAACGTTGGTTACCAAGTGTTTAGTTAATCCATTTAATTTAATTCTGAAAACAATGTTGATAATACCCCGATACAAGACGGCTTCTGATTATTTTGCCCTTTCTCCAATGCTCATATCAAAGCATTGGTCATGACTAGGTCATTAGTTCAACACCCGTCCTCCCAGGTACGGGATGAGGTTGCCAAACCTAAGTAGCGCTACTAACTAATACCATGTTACCTCCCCGGTAACCAAACAACACGGAGGGACTTTAAAGGTGATAGGAAGAGTATATTATCCAACATTCCCGTTTTTACCCAAAAGACTTATCCCTCCCCGGGATACCCACTGACTGTCCCAACCACCGGGACACATGCTCAAGAGAAATGAACTCACCTGTGGTTTGCTCGGTAAGATTAAGTACTTGTTTATCAGTTAGGCACCCAAGTGCTAATATGGTTCCAATGAGAGTCAGTTTTGTATGTACATAAATCACGTATTTCTCATTTACACAACACAGGCAACATACAAGAAACACACATACTTTATGAATCATTACAATTATCATGCAACACAACAGCCGGTTATTACCATGACATCTTATAGTAAATAATTGGTTCATTCACAAGTTCACATTACTAAATTCCTGTTTCAACATCCTACCAAGTGTTAGTCCCTTGCCCACCAGTATATATATATAATACGACCCAGCCACTGGCCCACTGAGCAAGAACGGCCCATTAGTGATCAGCCCATAAAGAGTGGGTGTGCGAGTTGTGCGGCCGTTTCCTATTATGCACCTACTAGGTGTAAGATTCAATAACACCACAAGCCCAGTCAATATATATATATATATATACAGCCCACTAACCTAATAAAATGTGCACCAACATAAATAGGTTCTCAATTCAACATTTCATATAGACGCCAATATGGCTGGTCGGCCCAAGTTTAATCCGATTGGGTGTGGCCCAATTTAATAAACTAATTTATTTGTGTGTGACTTATCCTAAAATCATAACTTTTAGTTTTGAAAATGTGTCAATCAGTTGCATATCCCAGCAACTAATTCACTGACTTCCATTATCTCAACTAGACTATGGTGTATGATGTGTTCATTCAATAAATGTTAATTTATCTAGTTAACCAACACGTGTAACTATGAACCAAAGCACTAATTATGCAAATACCCATATATGAACCTAAGTCAAAAGTCTGTTATCATGCGATCCTTTATTTATTCGACAATCATCATTCAAATGTTACTCAGGAATATACATAATAACTATCGAATCACAAAAGTTGGTAATAAACATTCAAGTTTATACAATACACTAACCGATTCACCACCTATCCGATTATATTTCTCCAGTTCATATCATTCGTTCAATGCACCAGTCATTCGTTAAGTTTCTCATGGCTCGATCTTATTAATTATGTACTTTGTTCGTAGCATTCCATCACGTATTATTTAACATACACATGTCACTTTGTTTAGTAATTCACACACAAACAATATCAAACAAATAAGAATTTCAACAGATATGAAACTACTAACCAAGGGCTTGACTAGAGAAGATGATGCTTGAATAAGATCTGTTGCCGTCGTTGGTTTAGGGGGACATAGGGTTTACAATAGGTTAAATATTGGAACACATGATTTACGTATACAAATAGAAGGCTGGGCCAAGTCTAATTAAAATAGGGGATTGGGCCGAGGAGTAGAAAGCCTGGAAGACAGTTTAAGGAGATTGAGGTTGGGCCGAAATCATTTACAAGTGGTGGCGGCCCACTTAACCCTTAGGCATCTAAAGCGGCCCACTAAACACGCAAACATACTCAATCACGTTTATTTATTCATCACGTTAATTAAAGTCACGAGTGTAAAACAATCTTTATCATCGAGAAGGACGTAAAAGAGAATTAATAAGAAAACAGAATCGCGAGACTAAAAGACACTGACCTTGAGAGTTCGGGTTGTCACATCATCCCCAACTTGAAAGAAATTTTGTCCCGAAATTTGATCAGTAACACAAAGCGACAAGGTGTTAGATTAGGATGACTGTGGATTTTCCCCGGGTGCCACATCATCCCCAACTTGAAAGGGAATTTTGTCCCGAAATTCTCCAAGGATATCAGAAGTTGATACAACCGCTTGAACAACTAAGGGTACTAAAGTTTCCTCTGATCATTGCGTTTCCACGTGAACTCCGGTCCACGTCTTGAGTTCCAACGAACTCTCACAATCGGAATTCGACTATGTTTGCACACCTTGACTTCCCGGTCCATGATCTCTATAGGTTCCTCGACAAACTGCAACTTGTCGTCAATCTTGAGCTCTTGAAATTGCACCATTAGTGTTTCATCAGACAAACACTGCCTTAGATCCGAGATATAAATGACATTGTGCATGTTACCCAATTCGTCGGGTAACTCGAGTTTGTAGGCCATGTGACCAGTTCTTTCCAGAATTCTGAATGGTCCCCTGTAACGTAACTTAAGCTCGCCGCACTTCCCAAGCGTACCTCACCCTCCCAGGATGAGTCTTTCAACATGATACGATCACTTACAGTGATCTTCCAGTGTTTCCTAAACAATCAGGTTTCCTGGCAACCACCCGTTGTCACCACACGATTTCCAATCTAAATAATCTTCCCAAGAGTTCCAAGTGTAAGTCCGGGACCCGTGATTATGTTGTTACCCACCTCAGTCCACAAGAAGGTTGGCATTATCATCCACGCAATGCCTCAAACAGAGATGTATGCATACTAAAACGGTAATGGCTACAGTAGAACTCACCCAAAGATAAGTGTCCTTCCAATGTTTACTAACGTCAATCACGCACATGCTCGCTACATGTCTACGTGTGTCAGGATGGTTCGTTACTCTATCCGGTTGTCCTACAATGATAAGTAATGCTCATGTCTAGATGTGAGTCAAGAGTGCCGTGTATTGCCTGACATAAATCAGGTATAGATCAAAATCAAAGGTATCAGGAGTTGGCACCTCGAGCCTAAAAGCCGCCTCTCTCAGAGGAATATTCACCAGCTGTGACGACTCGTCAGTGTCCTTGATTGCAATAAAGTGTGCTGGTTACGTGAGACAATCAACGATCATCCAGGTGATATTGTTTCCATTTCGAGTTGTAAGCAGACTAGCGACAAATCCATGGCAGTCTGTTCTTATTTCCATATGGGTATTACTGGTTGCTGATACATCACCTTGACTTTCCCACATGTCAACCATCATTCACATACCTAGCTAGGTGGGCCTTCATGCCCGATCACCAGTACAAGATTTATAGATCCCAACGTCTCTCATCAAAATCTAGACGACTAGAATATCGAAGCCGGTGTGCTTTGCTCAACATGAGTTTCCTACAGTTGTCGTATAATGAGACCCACATTCGTTCCATGAGGTAGCGAGTATCGACCGACCTGTCAAAGGTTGCTTCTCCATGCCCCGCATGGGTTCAACTTGAAAATCCTCTTCCTTCAGTTCTCCAGTTTGAACAGAGCGAGTCTGATCAGGTAAGTTAGAGTCGATAGCGAGCTGCAAAGCTCGTGCACGTTCAGGTTTCATAGTCGTACTCATTCAAAAGTTCCATCCAGCGATGTCATTGCATGCTTTAGCTCTTTCAAACATCGATACACGGGAGGCCCTTGTGATCGGTCTAGGTAATGCTTTTGGTACCGTCCCAGTAATGCCCCCAATTAAATCTAAGGCCATGGTTTCCACTCCCAGGTTGTGGCGCGTGCAAATCTTCTTGTAAATCCACCGAGTAAGTCATTACTTCCTTCGTGTTGCGCCGGCGTGTAACTAGAACTCCAATTTGAACCGTCATGGTATACCACTAAATCACCCGCACCCTTGGGTAAAACGATGCTCAGTGCATTGTAGAGTTGGATTTCAAAAGCTGAAAAGGCGTCCTCCTACTAAAGTGGTTAAAGCTGCGCAATCTTTGAAAATCCCACGATGAATCTGCGTTAGTGTCTAGCGAAACCAAGGAATTGCTGTATCCCCAAAGGAATCTTTGGTGTCGATCAGTTTCCAACAAAATGGATCTTAGCGAGATCCACGTGTATCCCCACTTCGTTGGCTACATGACCAAGAAAAGTATGCACCTCTCAAATCCAGAAGTTACACTTAACGAGACTTCGCGTGTAGTGGCTCCTCCCTCGGGAGCTCTAAGATAAGATACAAATGCCGCCCATGGTTCCCTTTCTCCTGGAAATGATTCAAAACGTCCTCAATAAACACAGTCGATTCATGTGATCCATAAAGCTGCTGGTGTGTTGATTAACCCAAAGGTCATGGAATACAAAGTTGCAAGGGCCGCACTGCGTTCGATATGCCGCTGTAGGAACATTCTTCCCTTGAACATCCATCTGATGATAGTTCATTCGTTAGTCATCCCTTGAATAGGAGCTTAACCCTCACAGCTGGTTTAACAGGTTGTCAATACATGGTCAAGGCAAACGGTTCCTGCCTGTCACCTTGCTGAGTTCTCGATAGCCAGTACACATGTCCAACGGTAAGGCTTATCTTTACGGATATAATCGGGGCTCCCCAGAGCGAAAACTAGATCCGATGAAACTCCTGTCTCACAGTTCCTGTAGTTGATTTGACAGTTCTTGCAGCCCACCTGGCGCAAGACTGTAAGAGGTACGAAGAATCATGGCGGCCTCTGGCGCGGGATCAAACTGAGAGTCCATCTAACAGTTGTGGAAGTAAACCTAAAAGTTCTTCGAGTAGCTCATTAGAAGAATTCACAAACAATTGATGGATCCTCGATTCACTATTCCTTAGTCTTAACGTCTGTAACGGTTGTTAACGTAGTGAGGTAATCCCTCCGTAGACACTTCTGGGCCCTCTTTGCTGGTATTATGCTAACCTTTACACCACTCTGACACTTCAAAGCATAAAGTGACGCAAAATTTCCTTCCCACGGGGTATATCTATGTGATATCTAGATAACCAATCTACACAACCACTGCATAGAAACCATCAAGGATAGCAGAAGGAGGGTCGATGTCGAACACTTGTCCCACAAGGTCGAGTTTACACCCCAACATACATACGAGGCTTCAATTGACTTGCCATCAGCCAGTTCCACAACAGGTTCGGTTTCAAGAAGCATCAGGGTTAAACAACACCGTGACGAAGCGATTTGCTACCCATACAAGCTACCATGTTGCTACTATCCTGGCGTCGCCCACGCCAATCCTAAATGTCCTTCCGCGTGCACCACTACCGGTGTTGTTACGATCACGTGGATCCCCAATACTGTCACTGTTCCCTTGGTTGTTGTCGTCTTGAATTATCAACGGCCAATCCATGCCGTAGACACCTTCATTTCCATACTGTAGGCTACTATTACAAGTACCCTGGTGTTGCCATGACTGTTGCCTCTAATGTCGTTGCTTGAAACGGAACCCTACGATCTTTCACCAACCAAGTCCATCTTTCCACATTCTGTGCCATGTCCTATCGCGCTACTCACTGTGCTGGCAGTCGCACATTCCACACTATAATCCGCTGTCATCGTTATGTCCTGATTGGCTCGTAAGAGTTGACTCCCATAAATCGCTGACTAGGGTTAGGGATTCGGTTGAAGTCAATCTGCTGGCGTTCATTACCGGTAACCAGGGTCGTCCCAATACTGAGGTTGGTAAGGCACTACACTCATCCTCTTGTCCATCGTTCTTGCAAGTTGACTGAGTAATACACGGTATGTTTCCAGAGTGTTGCAGAAGTGATTTCACTTCGGGGTCTAAGACGTTGATACATTGAGTTCCGGCAAACGAAGAGAAGCGAGAAAGGTATAGACCAATCATTTGACGCTGTGACATCCAACTCAAGGACGTTAGTACAAGCACCTAACATTCTACACGGTTCGCTAGGCAGAAACGGCTATCTCTATCAGAAACAATAGATAAAGGAATTCCATGTAATGAAACTATTTCATTTACATATAACTTGGCTAATTGTTCCATACTGAAAGTTTCCTTCATAGGTAAGAAATGAGCAGATTTGGTTAATCTGTCTACAATTACCCAAATTACATCATTACCTTTTCGTGTCTTGGGTAATTTAGTAACAAAGTCCATTGTTATCAATTCCCATTTCAATATTGGCATTTCTAATTGCTGTAATAAACTTGAGGGTTTCTGATGTTCAACTTTAACATGTGAACAGGTTAGACACTTAGCAACATAGGTGGCTATATCCTTTTTCATTCCTATCCACCAGAAATTATTTCTTAAGTCTTGATACATTTTATCATTACCAGGATGTATCGTATATTTAGACTTATGGGCTTCTTCTAAAATTCGGTGGCATAGGTTCCTTGTTTGGGTATCCAGATTCTTTTCTTATGGAATCTCCAAATTCCATCTATTCCTTGTTCTAATTCCTTAATCATTCCTTTTAATTTTTCAGTATCGTCCTTGATTACTGTTTCCTGCATTTCTCTAATTTGCTCATTTAAATCTATCTGCAGATTTAGTTTGAGAGAACGTATTCGTCTTGGCTTGTCATGATACTGGATATCACAATCATAATCACTGAGAATCTCCATCCAGCGTCTCTGTCTCATATTTAACTCCTTTTGTCCAAATTTTGAGGGCAAAAATTATAGCTCCTAACTCTAGATCATGGGTTGTATAATTCTCTTCATGATTCTTAAGTTGTCTAGAGGCATAGGCTGTAACCTTTTGACTTGCATCAATACACATCCATAACCTAACTTAGAAGCATCACAATAGACTATCAAGTCTTCAGTTCCTTCTAGTAATGCTAGTATGGGTGCATTGGTTAACTTTTGCTTCAGAATCCTAAAAGCTTCTTCCTGTTTTGGTCCCCATTCAAACTTAATTGATTTGCAGGTCAATTTCGTTAAGGGAATGGCTATTCTAGAAAAATCTTGAATAAAACGTCTATAATAACCTGCTAGTCCAAGAAAACTCCTCACCTCCGTCGGTGATTCAGGGACTTTCCACTTAGTAATTGCCTCGATTTTTGTGGGATCTACATGAATTCCTTTATGATTAACCAGGTGTCCAAGGAATTGCACTTCCTTTAACCAAAATTCTCATTTTGAAAATTTTGCGTAAAGCATTTCTTTTCTTAGCAAATTCAGAAGTATAAACAAATGCTCTGCATGATCTTCTTTACTCTTAGATTAAATAAGAATATCATCTGTAAAGATAATTATGAATTTATCCATATATGGTTTACATATTCTGTTAATCATGTTTATAAATGCGACTGAGGCATTGGTTAAACCAAATGGCATGACTGTAAATTCATAATGACCGTACCTTGTTCTGAAAGCAGTTTTAGGAATGACCTCTTCCTATACTTTCAATTGATGATTTCCTGAGCGTAAATCGATCTTAGAAAAGAATCGAGCTCATTGAAGTTGATCAAACAGATCATCGATTCTCGGTAGTGGGTACCGATTTTTTAATGGTGACCTTATTCAATTCTCAGTAATCAATGCACATACGCATTGATCCATCCTTCTTCTTGACAAACAAGATTGGTGCTCCCCATGGCGATGAACTAGGCTGTATGAAACCTTTCTCCAGAAGTTCGTCCAACTGTTTCTTCAGTTCTTGCATCTCCACTGGTGCTAAATGGTAAGGTGCTTTGGCAATCGGTGTTGTCCCTGGTATTAGGTGAATTTTGAATTCAACCTCTCTATCTGGCGGTAATCCAGGTAACTCTTCTGGAAAAACATCTGAGAATTTAGATACTACGGGAATATCTTTTAATTCTTTTCCTTTAGTGTTAATGATTATGGAAATCATATACACTAGTGATCCTTTCCTTGCATAACTGGCTGTTTTCATCACAGAGATGAATTTTGTGGACCTGGTTGGCTTGTCTCCTTTAATTGTGATCTTTTCACCCTTTGGTGAGCTTACTTGCACTGACTTTTGATCACATAGAATGCTGGCGTGATTGGCTACCAACCAATCCATTCCTAATATGATATCAAATCCAACCAGATTCATTGGATAAAGGTTAGCAATAAAATTATGGTTTAAAATTTCTATTCTTGCTCCGTGCAAGATTTCAGTAATCTTAATGGACTCTCCAATTGTCGTTTCTACCAGGAATTCTTGTTGAAGTTTAGCTAATGGTTGATTGAGAAGTTTACAGAACAAAGTATTAATAAAACTTTGGTTTGCACAAGAGTCAAATAATACTTTAGCAAATATATCGTTAACTAAAAACGTACCGGCAATCACATCCAGAATCATCTTGGCTTCTTCAGCTGTCAGAACAAATGCTCGAGCATTCTTAGTAGTTTTGTTGTTTGTTGCTAGAGCTGGTTTCGGAAAATTCAATTTGATATGTCTCGTTTCTCCACAATTGAAGTATAGCTTATTGCTGGGTTTCTTCCTGCAGTCTTCTTCCTTGTGTCCAGACATTTTGCAGAAGTTGAAGTATATTGAACATCTTCCTGAATGCTTCTTTTTGCAGTACTTACAGTAAGGAGAAGAAGTAGAACCTGTATTTTTCCCACGATAGTTATTTCCATAATGAAATTCTTGGGTAAGTCTTTGGGCTAGGTTCTTTCTCTGGTTTTCTTCTTGCGTACGTACCAATTCATCAGTCAAAGTATTGGCTAGTTCTACTGCTTCTTCTATGGTTTGTGGTCTAGCTGCCTTGACTACATGTCTGATTTCACTGATTAATCCCCAGATGTAACGGGAGATTAATATTGGTTCTGGTGAAGCTAGGGTTGGCACTATTCTAGCATATTCGAAGAATATGGTAGTGTAACCTTTGCACTCTATTCCAGTCATTTTAAGATTTAAGAACTTATTAGCGATTTGTTCTTTTTCATGAGGAGAACAAAATTTCCTTTCGACTATGTCCTTAAAGTCAGTCCATTCCATATTATAAATTTTATCACTTCCTCTAGACTGGAGAATAGTATTCCACCATTCTAAGGCTGCATTCTTAAAAAGATTAGAAGCAAACATAATTTTATCTTCATCTGCACATTTACTTATTTTTATGACTGCTTCTGTCTTTTCTATCCAACGTAGAGCTGCAATGGCTCCTTCATTGCCTGAGAATTCTATTGGTTTGCAAGACCATAATTCTTTGTAAGAACAACCATGTGACATGGTTCTTCTTCTTTTTGGAATAGGTAATTGGAGTAGTGGTCCATTATTTACGCTGTGACTTGGTTCAATGTGTTGACGTTTACTTCCATTTACAGATTTATTATTTTCTGCTTCTTTAACAGTCTTGATAATATATGGCATAGCTCTATAATTCCTTGTGCTACTATATGTTGGATGGCACTGTTATCTACTTGGTTTCCATTATTATCATTATTCTGGTTTTTCTGATTTACTTCGTTGTCCATCTGGATTATAAACATTTATCAGGTATTAATATCACAGAATAAAATTTAATGCAAACAATCATACGAACAAATTGATAAAAAACGTCAAACATTGCGACTTTTACTCTTTTCATATATATATATATAGGGTCGGGATTTAGAGAAAACAGTAGAAAGTGTGAGAACGGTGAGAACGCTTATCGATCGTCCGATCAAAACAATCTATGGACTAGATTGGCACGGTGGCGTTTTCGTAAATAACATCAATTTTATTACGTGGACGCGCTTCATTAAGGGTAAAAGGGTCTTTTGACTTCTCCACACAAAACGCCATCTCATGAAATAAAGCGCCAAAAACAAAAATCACAGACCATTCCCAGTAAAAACACCATTATATATAAAACGCCAAACTTAATTAGAGTAAAATCCCGCCTAAAAAACCGCAAAAAAAATCCTATATATACAACATCTCAGACCTTCAATTAAAAACACACACAAAAACCCAAACGCCATATTTCATATATCCTATTTGCCTTAGAAACGCCAAAAAACCCAAACATCAAATACCTTCTAACCCAAAACGTTTTTTTGAAATTCAGTTTGGTTGTCTGTAAAGATTTCGCTCAATGAAATGGACAAAATCCTTAAGTGAGGATGTTGTCCATTTCATTGAGTAAAATCTTATTGACTAATCCTCAACTTCCATTCAATTTATAACGCCAAAACATACAAAAACATTATTGAGCTTTGTTGTCAATAAAGTTTAGCTGTATGGGGGTGGACAACATTGTCAGTTATCTTTCTTAACAGAGGATTAACAATGTTGTCCATCTCATACAGCAAAACATTATTGATTTTAGCATGATCAAATTTGGAGGTTTAAGGTGCTCTTATTTCGTGGCGTTCTTTTTATCGGTAAAACGCCAAAAAACTTAAAAAATCAAACATCGTTCATTGTGAAATTCAAGATTGTTGGCTGAAAGGGTCTAAACTCAATAACATTTTGCTACATGAGATGGACAAATCTTCAAGAAAAAGATGCTGATGTCAGACTGTGTGCTTCCAAACAACGACACATAAAACTACTTGAAAAACAAAAAAAAAATGAATCATACGAAAGTCGAACCAGCCAGTTAACATGATTCAAAAAAGAAGAAAGAGACTAGTGACAGTGAAGATTTGGAAGATCAATTGTTTATGTATTCTTTTTTTTTATTTTCCTTTTCAGTTGATTGTTATATAATAAAAACGCCATATATAATAAAAACGCCAAAACAGCCAAAATGCTTGTTTAAACCATATCCTCCCGTTAAACGCCACCAAAAACTCCCAAACTATAATAAAATTACTTTGAAAAAGTATTATAAAAAACCCCAAAAAAATAAAAAATAAAAAGCAAACTTGAAAATGTAACTAGAAACAAAAAAAATACAAATCAGTAATACTAATACTGAAGATAGGGAAAATTTATTATATTAGAATCTAAAACGCCAAACTTGAAAGATGGAACGTGTTACAGACTTCAAAGATAAAGCTTATCATAAACAATAATTACAAACAGTAACTGAAAAGACGAATACTTTATTATAATAATGCACCGCCTAACTTAGGCGCCAAAAAGACATCCTATAAAATTATACGTCTCAATAACTTCCATTTGATCAAACAAAAAAAAAAAACAAACAAACGCCAATACTACTAAATACCAGTCACTGAAAAACGCCAAAAAAAAAATCAAAGATGGCTAATATGCTTTCTTGGATATTCATAATTGTTCTTCGTGAAGTTTCATTGAACGAATTATTATCAGAAGGGAGTAACTCAGAAAGATTTTGTTGCATGAGATGGACAAAAATTCAAGAAAAAGATACTAATGCCAGTTGTAGGATCGAATTACGACCTGAATGAGTCGCTCGGAAGAGCTCTAGTCCGTTTCAGAGGCGGAAACAAAGAAACGGATGTAAAAACAACTTGAATATCACTTTAAACGTCTTGTGTATTGATTTAATAGCAAATACAATCACAAGGAATACCGGCAGCACCTCGGTATCAATTCTGAAAATCGTTACAAATGAATAACCCACTACCCTATTTATAGTAGTCAAGGTCTCGCTTGAAAACATATATGACAAGTCAAGCGAAACCCAACAAACTACTTTCAAGCGAAACCTATATGCAATACATGTTCAAGCGAAACATACAAGAACTATTATAATCTGTTTCAAGCGAAACATTCCAACTGATTTGTCTTCTTGTGTAGTCATGATGCAGTTGATGATGTCATAATATGATGTCATCATTCAATATGATGACATCATGCTTGAACTGATCCGCAATGAACCCGAGACTCGATATAAGATGAAGTCGACAGATGAATGCACTAACAGACTCCCCCTCAGATGTTGACGAGTCTTAAGTGTCGAGTCTTTACAATCTTCAGTCTTTATCAATCTGTTCACTTTCTTCAAAATTCTCCATTGTAAGCATCCTCAATCAATCTCTTACTCTTTCTTGTAATCTTGGGGATCCGAAACTGTCTCTACAATCTTCAGACTCCCTCTTGATGTCTTCAGACTCCCCCTTTCACTAAGCTGGGATCGCAGTCTGGAATTCACAAGATCATAACCTGGCTTTCATCCTGCTCTGGATCAAAACCTGGTCAACCTGCAAAAACTCTACCCAAAAATAAATTTTCTGATAACCATTTGTGGATAAGATTTTCAAATCTAATTTACCACTTGCAGGAATAACGTTTTTATTGCAAAACCTTTTCTCATTTCATTTCAACAATCCTCAAATACTTTCACTCAAACCATTTGTTCATCATGTTTAGCACTCGGAATTTTGAAAATCAGCTCTCCAAAATCAGTTGTCGAAAATCTTTTTGGATTTTTCAAAATTTATGCTAAAACACACTAAAATCTTTTTGAATTTTTTAATGCAGAAATGAAATGCAGTAAAGAAATATTTACAGACAATATTTTTGTGAGTTCGTGTAAGAAGATCATATCAGTTTTTGAGACAAATCACCAACACCGTTAAGCTTCATTTCATTTTAAGCTCTAAACGATTCACATAGATTGACGATATTGTTATCCACTTAAATTCAATCTAAAAACTTTCGAAATGCTTACCGATACGTTAAGGTATATTAATATGCACTAAATTCTTATGGACCCCATGATCTCAGCATATCCCCTCATCATGCAATACACTGACTCAAGTAATGCCTTTAAACTTTTATCAACTATGATTTGTGCGAAAAACAAAGCAGAATGTTTAAACATTAACAATCAGGTCGATACTTCCGTATACACAGAGAAAGTCCAATGTTTAAACAAAATAAGAAAAATAAAACAAGTTGAAGTTGTTTAGGCTTTAACCACCAGGTCGATACTCCCGTATACGCAGAGGAGGTCCAAAGCTTAAACGAAACACCAAAGAAAATAAAGCAGAACGTTTAGGCAATAACATCCAGGTCGATACTCACGTATACGCAGAGGATGTCCAATGCTTAAACAAAATAAAGAAATAAAACAAGTTTAAATCTTTGCAAAATGAAATGCACAATCACAGCGACTTTTCAGTAAAGTTGTGAAAGCTCACAAACTTAACCAGTTTTATGTCTTTCGACAATCAGCGATTACCGAGCAGGCACACTGATGCGTGTGAAGTGTTATATATATTAGGTGTATATTTTAAGCCCCTTTAACACTTATTTTTAGCCAAGTTTTAAATTTATAAAACACGATATTTTACTAACACTAAACACACATATGGGCAAGTGCACCCATCATGAGCGTAGTATAGTGTTGGCAAGATACCGAGGTCGTCCAAGGACACAAGAGCTTTTAGTACCGGTTTATCCTCAACGTCTAATCAAAATAAAAAGTTTAGAAAAAATGTTTTAAACTAAGAAAAATAAAAACTAACTAAAATGCTGAAAATAAAAATAAAAATAAAAACAGATAGACAAGATGAATCACTTGGTTCCGACTCGTATCTAGTGTAACCTTTGATTATTTCCGCACTTTTTCACATAATTAAGAGATTATCTTAGTTATTGTAGTAGGCCCCTCTTTTGAAGGTGACGTTACCCTCACCCCGGTAGTTTGAGTCAGCAAGGATACAATCCTAAAAGGGTGGATTATTGGAAGATAATGAATTAAGTTATTAATGCAATATTATGGTAGGCCCCTCTTTTGGAGGTGACGTTACCCTCGACTAAGTAGTCTGAGTCAGCAGGGATACAGTCCTAAATAGCCGGGTTATAGTATTAATAGTAGTTAACTTATGAGGGGATCAAAGAGTTTGGACCCCCGCCATCCAATACCGTGAAGTATTGAAGGAGGTCCTACTAAATTTGACCCAGGTCCATTACAGGACCTCTAAACGCTGAACAATGGCAAGACCTTTACCAAACCGTTCCCTTAACCCCCGACCAGGTAGCCAACATACCTCCATATAGACCGTGGAGATATGAATGGTGAAAATCTTTTATTTTATATAGACAGTAAAATAATTTCAAGACACCACGGACAAACGATAAAGAAAGATCACCTTCAACATAAGCAACTAGTTATTAAAGTCATTAATACGAAACCAAATAAAAAGTGCAAAAGATTAGAAATAAAAAGTATTACACTAGACACTTTGTCTTCACCAAGTGATGTAAGAGACTTAGGCAAACATGGCCTTGATTGTCAAGAACTCTTACGATCAATCTTGGATCCCGAGACGAATCACACACTCTACGATGGACAATTGATGATGGTGGTGGATGATGGTGTTATGGTGGTGGTGGGTGGTGGGTGAAGTGTGAGAGAGGTGGTGTGCCAAGGGATGGTTTGAGCTTGAGCCATGCACATCTATTTATAGGCTGAACAGAAGCTCGGGCACGGCCCCGTGTCTAGTGGGCACTGCCCCGTGTCCACATCCTTCTCTTTCTTCATTAAATGCAGCTTTGTCTTATTAGTTGACCACGCCCCCGTGTCCGCTGAGCACGACCCCGTGGTGCAGAAGAATCTTTGTACTATGCAGATTTGCTGGATTGTGCGAATCTTATAGTTGACCACGGCCCCGTGTCCGCTGAGCACGGCCCCGTGGTGGGCAATAGAAGCTTCTACCACTTTGTCTTTTCTGCTGACACTTGGGCACGCCCCCGTGCTGGCTGAGCACGGGGCGTGTTCAGTCTTCTGTCTTCTTGTTTTGCTTGGGAAGATGCTGTCGTGGGGTCGGGCATGTCACGTCTTGTTCCTTTTCTTGTATTTATGTTAGATTTTGATGTCTTTTTGCTTCTTTTGTTAATTTGAGCTCATTTAATCCTGAAAATACAAAAGGAAGACAAAAGCACACTTTTTCCAACATTAGTACTAAAAAGGGGTTAGTTTTATGCCTCATTTGATGAAATTTATATGTTAATATTTGAACACATCACACACAATCAAGAAGGACAAAACTAAGTACTATGCTTTTGACCATGTTTCCCACTAGAACTAGGCTTTTTCATTTAGGTTTGTATCGTTATCGCAAATCTACTAGTCTAGCTGAGCCTACCGTCACATCTTTAGTGAGATCGTTTATCACATTTTATCTCTCCATTTCTTTAGCATGCTGTGACAGTCCAACTGATCTACTATCATTTCCTCTTTTTGACAACAAAACTCATTTTTGCATTTTTTCAATGTTTTTGTAATTTTGTAATTTTCTAATTTTTTTAAAATTTTTACTCCCCCTAAAATCAAAATATATCTCAATTTTGATTTTCTAGAAAATTTGAAAACAAGCTGTACAAGAAATGTGACAACATGATGAGAATTACTTCAATTCTCCATTCAATTGGCATAAACAATCAGAACTCCCGCTGACAACAAAACATTTTCCCATAGTGATTTCAAAACACTTAAGTTTGTTTTAATCAAAATGGTTTTTCCGGAAAATTAGTTTTGTGAGTCATTTCTCAAACATGGGGATCATATTCATCACCTTGTTTTGTAGAAAATCAGGTACAATTTAATGTCTCTGATTTACCACTTTTAAGTCGAAATCACTTTCGTGAATTTCTCAAGAAATGTGCCGATACCTGCTCCACACTTACCAACCCGGGAGCTCCGGCAAGTCAGGTTTTTCTTTTTAAACAGATTCACCCAAGCCTGACGGTCCTTGGGTGATTTTGAATTCTTGTTCAACAATGGTGGAAAATTTGCATCATCCATTGTTAGACCAGAATTCTCATTTTTTACCTCAACACATGGCTCTTCTGGTTTTACCATACCAGAATCATTGCCTGATCGTGGCTTGTCGGATTTTGAAGAATCAGATTCATCGCCAACATGTGGCACCTTTGTTTCCGAAGAAACAGATTCATTGCCACAAACTTTCTTCTTCTTCCTACAAGTGGTATCAGAGCTCAGGACGAGGAGTTCTTTCCATATTCAGCTTGAAAATCTCTTTTCTTTCTTAGCATATACCAGGATCTTCTCTTTGGCTATAACCTCGTCAGACTCCCCCTCTCATCATGATGGGATTGCCGTCTGGAATTAGCTATCACCTTGAGATCAATCCCTGGCTTTATCTCTGTTTAAGCTTATTTCCTGCACAAAATTCTCTCAAACACATAAGTTTTTACGTAAATCAATAAGAAAAACTTACTAGTAATTGTTACATCAAGTTCAAATTAATGACCCTGATTAACTAATCAAACTTTCTTTCTCAAAACGAATTTCTTCTGTTAAACTCACACTCCCAAACCTGTTCATCCTGTTCAGCACTCGGAATTTTGAAAATCAGCTCTCCAACACCAGTTGTCGAAAATCTTTTTGGATTTTTCAAAAATTATGCTAAAACACACCGAAAATCTTTTTGGAATTTTTTATAACAGAAATGCAGAAAAGAAATATTTACATACAATATTTTTGAGAGTTTGCGTAAGAGGATCATATCAGTTTTTCAGACCAATCACCAACACCATTAAGCTTTAAACATTTTCAGTTCTAAACGATTCACATTGATTGATGATATTGTTGTCCACTTAAACTCAATCTAAAAACATTCGAAATGCTTACCGATACGATAAGGTATATTAATTTTGCACTAAGTTCTTATGGACCCCACGATCTCAGCATATCCCCTCATCATGCAATACACTGACCCAAGTAATGCTTTTAAACTTTTATCAACTGTGATTTGTGCAAAAACAAAGCAGAATGTTTAAATATTAACAATCAGGTCGATACTTCCGTATACGCAAAGAAAGTCCAATGTTTAAACAAAATAAGAAAAAATAAAACAAGTTGAAGTTGTTTAGGCTTTAACCACCAGGTCGATACTTCCGTATACGCAGAGGAGGTCCAAAGCTTAAACGAAACACCAAAGAAAATAAAGCAGAACGTTTAGGCAATAACATCCAGGTCGATACTCACGTATACGCAGAGGATGTCCAATGCTTAAACAAAATAAAGAAATAAAACAAGTTTAAATCTTTGCAAAATGAAATGCACAATCACAGCGACTTTTCAGTAAAGTTGTGAAAGCTCACAAACTTAACCAGTTTTATGTCTTTCGACAATCAGCGATTACCGAGCAGGCACACAATCAAGAAGGACAAAACTAAGTACTCTGCTTTTGACCATGTTTCCCACTAGAACTAGGCTTTTTCATTTAGGTTTGTATCGTTATCGCAAATCTACTAGTCTAGCTGTGCCTACCGTCACATCTTTAGTGAGATCGTTTATCACATTTTATCTCTCCATTTCTTTAGCATGCTGTGACAGTCCAACTGATCTACTATCATTTCCTCTTTTTGACAACAAAACTCATTTTTGCATTTTTTCAATGTTTTTGTAATTTTCTAATTTTCTAAATTTTTTAAAATTTTTACTCCCCCTAAAATCAAAATATATCTCAATTTTGATTTTCTAGAAAATTTGAAAACAAGCTGTACAAGAAATGTGACAACATGATGAGAATTACTTCAATTCTCCATTCAATTGGCATAAACAATCAGAACTCCCGCTGACAACAAAACATTTTCCCAAAGTGATTTCAAAACACTTAAGTTTGTTTTAATCAAAATGGTTTTTCCGGAAAATTAGTTTTGTGAGTCATTTCTCAAACATGGGGATCATATTCATCACCTTGTTTTGTAGAAAATCAGGTACAATTTAATGTCTCTGATTTACCACTTTTAAGTCGAAATCACTTTTGTGAATTTCTCAAGAAATGTGCCGATACCTGCTCCACACTTACCAACCCGGGAGCTCCGGTAAGTCAGGTTTTTCTATTTAAACAGATTCACCCAAGCCTGACGGTCCTTGGGTGATTTTGAATTCTTGTTCAACAATGGTGGAAAATTTGCATCATCCATTGTTAGACCAGAATTCTCATTTTTTACCTCAACACATGGCTCTTCTGGTTTTACCATACCAGAATCATTGCCTGATCGTGGCTTGTCGGATTTTGAAGAATCAGATTCATCGCCAACATGTGGCACCTTTGTTTCCGAAGAAACAGATTCATTGCCACAAACTTTCTTCTTCTTCCTACAAGTGGTATCAGAGCTCAGGACGAGGAGTTCTTTCCATATTCAGCTTGAAAATCTCTTTTCTTTCTTAGCATATACCAGGATCTTCTCTTTGGCTATAACCTCGTCAGACTCCCCCTCTCATCATGATGGGATTGCCGTCTGGAATTAGCTATCACCTTGAGATCAATCCCTGGCTTTATCTCTGTTTAAGCTCATTTCCTGCACAAAATTCTCTCAAACACATAAGTTTTTACTTAAATCAATAAGAAAAACTTACTAGTAATTGTTACATCAAGTTCAAATTAATGACCCTGATTAACTAATCAAACTTTCTTTCTCAAAACGAATTTCTTCTGTTAAACTCACACTCCCAAACCTGTTCATCCTGTTCAGCACTCGGAATTTTGAAAATCAGCTCTCCAACACCAGTTGTCGAAAATCTTTTTGGATTTTTCAAAAATTATGCTAAAACACACCGAAAATCTTTTTGGAATTTTTTATAACAGAAATGCAGAAAAGAAATATTTACATACAATATTTTTGAGAGTTTGCGTAAGAGGATCATATCAGTTTTTCAGACCAATCACCAACACCATTAAGCTTTAAACAATTTTTAGTTCTAAACAATTCACATTGATTGATGATATTGTTGTCCACTTAAACTCAATCTAAAAACTTTCGAAATGCTTACCGATACGATAAGGTATATTAATTTTGCACTAAGTTCTTATGGACCCCACGATCTCAGCATATCCCCTCATCATGCAATACACTGACCCAAGTAATGCTTTTAAACTTTTATCAACTGTGATTTGTGCAAAAACAAAGCAGAATGTTTAAATATTAACAATCAGGTCGATACTTCCGTATACGCAGAGAAAGTCCAATGTTTAAACAAAATAAGAAAAAATAAAACAAGTTGAAGTTGTTTAGGCTTTAACCACCAGGTCGATACTTCCGTATAAGCAGAGGAGGTCCAAAGCTTAAACGAAACACCAAAGAAAATAAAGCAGAACGTTTAGGCAATAACATCCAGGTCGATACTCACGTATACGCAGAGGATGTCCAATGCTTAAACAAAATAAAGAAATAAAACAAGTTTAAATCTTTGCAAAATGAAATGCACAATCACAGCGACTTTTCAGTAAAGTTGCGAAAGCTCACAAACTTAACCAGTTTTATGTCTTTCGACAATCAGCGATTACCGAGCAGGCACACAATCAAGAAGGACAAAACTAAGTACTCTGCTTTTGACCATGTTTCCCACTAGAACTAGGCTTTTTCATTTAGGTTTGTATCATTATCGCAAATCTACTAGTCTAGCTGAGCCTACCGTCACATCTTTAGTGAGATCGTTTATCACATTTTATTTCTCCATTTCTTTAGCATGCTGTGACAGTCCAACTGATCTACTATCATTTCCTCTTTTTGACAACAAAACTCATTTTTGCATTTTTTCAATGTTTTTGTAATTTTCTAATTTTTTAAAAATTTTTACTCCCCCTAAAATCAAAATATATCTCAATTTTGTTTTTCTGGAAAATTTGAAAACAAGCTGTACAAGAAATGTGACAACATGATGAGAATTACTTCAATTCTCCATTCAATTGGCATAAACAATCAGAACTCCCCCTGACAACAAAACATTTTCCCATAGTGATTTCAAAACACTTAAGTTTGTTTTAATCAAAATGGTTTTTCCGGAAAATTAGTTTTGTGAGTCATTTCTCAAACATGGGGATCATATTCATCACCTTGTTTTGTAGAAAATCAGGTACAATTTAATGTCTCTGATTTACCACTTTTAAGTCGAAATCACTTTCGTGAATTTCTCAAGAAATGTGCCGATACCTGCTCCACACTTACCAACCTGGGAGCTCCGGCAACTATTATAATCTGTTTCAAGCGAAACATTCCAACTGATTTGTCTTCTTGTGTAGTCATGATGCAGTTGATGATGTCATAATATGATGTCATCATTCAATATGATGACATCATGCTTGAACTGATCCGCAATGAACCCGAGACTCGATATAAGACGAAGTCGACAGATGAATGCACTAACACCAGTCATATGGCATTTTGTATTTTTTGTTCTTGAAGAAAGTTTGGATGACGAGAAGAGATCAATGACAATGAAGAGTGTGTTGATTATAAAGATGAAGATCAAGATAAAGAAAAACCGAAAAACCCACTCACACGACATAGATCTATGTCCCCAAACATTCACAAAAAAAACAAGATCAACAGACGAGCAGGCAAAAAAATCAAACCAATAGGTTTGTTAAGTTTTACATAAAACGCCATATATTTGGTGACAGTTCTAGTACTATTAAAGAAGAGAGAGACTGATGACAGTGAAGATTGGGAAAAGAGATCTGATTAGGATTTTTAATTTAGTTTCTTCGTTTGTATTTGTTTTCCTGTGGTTGAAATATAATATAACAATAGTAAAACACCAAGATAACACAAACGCAAAAATATTTATAAAAAAATAACAGAACAATAGGATATCTTGTTTAAAACGCATTGGAAAACCCCATTCAAATAGATAATGGCATACGATTTGAATAAACGCCATAAACCCCATAAACGCCATAAACCCTATAAACGCCAAAATGTTAATACAATGAAACGATTAAACGCCATTAAATATTGAATTTGGTTAACGCAAAAAATCTTAAAAACCAACAATATTGGGTAAAGCGGAACTGGAAAAGCAGAAGATGAAAGGACAAAAAAGCCCCTCCGCCCTTTTCTAAGCGGCGGGACACGTGTTGGGCCAGGAAGCGTTCTCACTGTTCTCACACTTTTGAGCGTTTTTTCCTGATCCCGTTTCTATATATATATATATATTACAACCTACAACTAAAATTTAAACATGCTAATAGTTATGCATCGATAGATATTAGGTTATCTATTTTAGTTGATATATTTTTTTTCTACACACACACACACACATATATATATATATATATATATATATATATATATATATTAGGGGTTATTCATCAAGAACTGCATTTCTCTCTCGTCATACTTCCACACGAGCTTTTCTCCCATCTGTCTTATCCTCTCTCCTCCTTCTATTAGCTCCTCACCATATGTGCGGAGTTCCTACACATTCTCTTCCTCTCATGTGCTCCCCTACTGAACCATCCTCTCTTTTTTGGAGGAAATGGTTCTTCGGATGGCACCTTAAAGATAAAATTCCCTCTTCAGTATCAGCAGAATACCCCAAAGGAGTAGGCTGTGATGAAGTTCCTTCACTCTTTGGGGAACTAGCTAGGTGACGGTAAGCGTCAGACGTATCTTGCTCACTCATATTGTAAACTAACAGATTGTCAAATAACACAAAACAATAATATACATATATACACATAATCACATAGATTATTTCCTAACATAACTGATAAAAATCTTGGTGTCAGCAGAACACTTTTGTGGCTTAAACCAGTGGCTGTAGCTCTGATACCACCTCCTGTCACAACCCCCGACCCCTTGCCCCGAGGGGCAGGCGGCCGTGAGATGCACAGAGCTGGTGGTATCGGTGTTTATTAATTTGGCAGCGGAAATTAATATCAGGACCGTAGTTAGGAAATAGTTTATCAGAGTAAAACACCACACTTTTTTAAATAATAAATACATGGGAAAACCCAAGTTTTCATTATAATATGTTTATAGGGATACACCCTAATTTATTGAAATAAAACTTCTTTCTTATTTAGGTAACTTTTATAGCCACTTTTCCAAGCCTTCATTGCGCTTCCGCTGGCTTCTATTAGCTTCACATTAAGCTACCTGAAACGCGTTTTAAAAACATTTTATCAGCTAGAAATACTGGCGAGTGCATCCCAATTTAATCAAAACAAGCTTTTATCATTTTACAGTATTGAGGGTGATTACAATGTTTATATTTACCCAATTACCACCCACGGTACTGTCAATCCTGACTTGTGGTCATGCTACTATTCACAATATAGTAACATGTATTGTAGAATACATAGACTCAATCACTGTTATCATAATTTAAAACAATTGAGGTTTTGGTAAAACAGTTTGGTAGAAAAAGAGAATGACTCACAAAAAGAGTTTACAAAAATGAATGTACTCACTTTGCTGATTTAGATAATACTACTGCTTTCTGGTGACTTCCTGGTTATAATCTATTAAAATTAAACAATGCACATGTGTTAGTAAGATAACCCAATTTACATTAGCCATACCCCGGAGACAGAACTCCAACGACTGAGTCAGACAGAGCCTTGACATGCGTTACGGAGCCCTAGATCAATCGGGTAGAGTAACCAATACGTAACCAGGGGTTATAATACTTACAACGAGGCAGAGCTTCACTTTTTAGGGGTATTATATCGAGCAACACTATTGTTATTATAGGGACAGAGGAAAGAAAAAGAATTAAGCGGCGTTTAACTAAGCCTGAGGCCCCTTTTTATAGGGCTGATCGAAGGGCGGCTCGCGCCCCGCGACGCCCTCTTCTCTCGCGGCCCACAAGGCCACTAGGCTAGGGCCTAGCTTGGTCGACTCATATTGTAGATCTAACACGAGGGGGAACACATGGCGGCTTAGGATGTCGCCTGGTGTTACTCAGTCGCGGCCCGCGACAGTACCAAAGGAATGGGTCACGCCCCGCGAGGACCATATGTTTTTATTTTTATTTGATTTTTATAAATATAAAGGTATTTTAGGGTTATTTTTCGTATACAGGGTATATTATAAGCAGTTTAGGGCATGTTAAGGGTTTTAGAAGAGTTGTTATAAACGACTTAGATGGTAATTCTAAATATGAGATATCTAGACAAGTATTTAGTATTGTAGGAGACCGTTTAATAATAATAATAATAATAATAATAATAATAATAATATTTATTATATTATATTATATTTGACCCTACTCCTTTTTTAACGAAACTAGGGTTAAAATATAGATAAAAATGAGATCGTCTTGATGACATATTCGTCGTTTTATAAAACATCATATTTTAAAAGTTATAAAAGATAAACGAGTGAACGAGCTGAATTAATTATAATATAATAGTAATATAACTTATAACTGAGATTCGTATGGAAGCATGCAAGCACCCTAGCATGTCATTTTGTATCCCACATCGATCAAAATAAGTGACCCATCGTCCAGTCATGGTTATAAATAGGAGGCTCCCTATCAGTTTCTTTTAACGGGAACACTCTAATATAGAGAATCTCGAGTACGCAATACCTTTTTTGAGTGTTGCTAGTAGTCGTTTTTGGAGCGAGCACGAGTAGGACGACTCTACGTCAACTTGCCGTATCGTTTAAGTTTATGTTTAATTATTTATTATTTTATTTTAGTAGTTAATATTAGTAGAAATATATTATTAGTAGTAGCGTTAGTATTATTTTTAGGTAATAGGGGTATTGTCCAAGGCGAGTATTGGGTAGTCTGGCCTTAGTTAGGCATGGCCTGATCAACCATGCTTAAACAAGGCATCATTAACCAATATCCAACCCTCTTAATAACTAGTTAGATGTATCATAACTTATGTGCTAAAAGTGGTCTAAACAAATTAACTAAATTAAACCCTAAATTAGACACGCTAAGTTTTAAATTTATAAAACTAAGACTCTCTAACCTAGACTACACAACCGGCAAGTGTACCGGTCAATGTAGTATAACCTAAGTAAGTCCGAGTATCGAACCCACGAGACTCTCTAATTACGTTTACTAGGCTCTATAGACTTGACAGACTGAAACGACTAAATTAATTTTAATATTTTGAGGGGGGGATTCTAAAAATCCTAAATTTCAATTAAAATAAAATTAATTAAAATAAACAACTAAGACGTGCTTAAAAGAGGATTAAATTCAGTAATGACGAATAACTACCTAGGTTGGACTCCCAATTGATATTGAATGGTTTCTATCTGATGCTAATGTGCTATGGACCCGGGATCTTTAAATGCTAAACCCTAAGAGAAACCGAACAGGACCCCCGACCCTTCTCGGGAAGACACCTATGGAATGCTAAAAGGCTGTTAAGACTACCGGTTGATTAGACTCCCCTACGGTTATCTAAAATATCTAGAAAAGTGCGCTAATGTGACTAACTACCTCACAGTTGAAAGTCTAAGGAAACTAAAGAACCTGATTTAACTCGATAAGCAAATAATGAAAGGTAAACTAAGGAGGTATTCTTATGAAGGACCTGACCCTGGCAATCTAACAATAAAGACGAATCGACAATCTCTCATCCTACGGATATTAAGATTGGTAGAATACTAAACCCTATTCAAAACCTCAATCATAGTTACTACGAAAATCCTGCAGAATTAACCGTAAACCAATCACTAACACACAGTCTATGACCTAACTAGCATTCATACATGGAAGACATCCACAAAAACGCAAGTGAAATATGTGATGAAATTTAACAAGATAAAATACGCATACACATTAAATCAAGGATCCAAAGTTTGCTACTTTTCAAGATAAATCTATAAAACACATTAACATCTAATAAAAATCCTAACTTTATCAAGAGTTCATCACAACCTAAGTAGTTCACATGATTTAGCAAAGCTACATGGTCTTAAAAACAATAAAACAAGGTTCTAAACAAGAATTCATCGAATGGAAATAAAAACTAAGTAATAAGATGAATCGGGAAAGCAAAACCCGTAAAGCTTCAAACTTTATGCACCTCTCTCTTCCCCGATGATTCTAGAACTTCAACCCTTGCCAAATAGCTCTTGAAATTCGTCCAAGATGGTGTATTTGCGTCTACGTACGATTAGGGTTATGAAAACAATATATATATATATATATATATATATATATATATACTTTCCTAAAACCCATAAACCGTAAAATTCATGAAATTGCTGGAATAAGAGGTTTTGGCGGCCCATGGCGCCCCATATCAGTCAACTAGTCAAACAGAGGCTTTGGTGAGGCGTGAAAACCTACCTTAAATCTATCACGGCCCATGAAAACCTAAAAAACCTAATTTCTGTCATCGTTTATCTCTCGATCATCCGTTCACGTCCCGGTACTTGGTTTTAACATATTTTAGCTCATTTTCCATTCTTTTCAACTCCTTTCAACAACCAAGACCTGTAAAACATAAACGAATCAAAAGTATACACATTCTAACTCAAACCGAAACTAAATCTAACGAAAAACGCACAAACTATACAAGATAAATAATGTATTTTGCAATACATCAAGTATCCCCACACTTATCTCTTTTTCGTCCCTGAAAAGACTCATGCAAATGGAATCACAATAAAAAATATTCGAGTTCAAAGATCTAGATTACTTATTAAAATTAAAACTCGTGTTAACCGCGATTGCAAGTATATGTGTCCACTTAAGCCCAAACCCGGTTCCAAACCTTTATCATGCAATTTAAGTTTAAGTGAAATCAATCTACCTAGGGTCTCACACTAAAAGCTGCAGTTTAACCTAATCCCACCTCAAGCTCATGAAACAAAAGGAACTGATCATTTGACCCTTTCCTAACCATTTTATACCAAAATCAAAAGAGTTTAACATCAATTTTTTTCTTTTCTGTTGAGCAATAGACTTTGCATACCTAACCCAGAGGCTGTCAGTAATTCTTCACATTTTTTTCTTAACTTAACCTAGAGGCAATCAAATTAGAGTCACTATCCCCAATAAAGATTACATAGGCCTCGTTTTTATCTCCAATCTAACTCAATTTATTTTATTTTCTTCTTTGATAAAAAAATTCTAACAATTTTAGCTTATATCGGCATTTCTTACACTATTATTGGCGGATTCGGCTTCCTACTTTTCCTATATGAGAACCCACTAGCAAACTAACAATTAGGTATATTAATATCAAAGGAACGTAAAAACCGGATCGGTCCTACTCACATATCCCAAGCTAGACACAAATTCAACTTTAAACTTATATTATTATTATTATTATTATTGTTATTATTATTATTATTATTATTATTATTATTATTATTATTATTATTATTTGAAACCCGAACATACCTGATTTTTCTATCATTTTCCGTATTTATTTGCAAACTTCTAAAACAAGGACATTTTCTATTTTTTTTCAGTTTTTTTGGATTTTTAAATTTTTTTTTGTATTTTTCAATTTTTTATTACTCAAACTAACACTAAACAGACTTGAACGATAGTTTCCCATCCCCACAATTAAACTCTACATTGCCCTCAATGTAGGATGGAAACCGACTCAAAATACTAAAAATAAATAAAAAACAAAAAACAAAGGACATCAATGGAAAGGACTTAGTTGGCTATATAACGGGTAAGCTCCAAAAGTCTCATCCAATCCAGCTCGATCGTATAGCATTTCGATCGCGATCGGCTCTGATACTGACTGGTATACTCGGTAAATGCCTGATATTCAATAAACAGCTCCAAAAACACCCGAATGGAGATTGAGTACGGGTGGTACTTATTCAAACATGCATCAAGAAAAAAAAACCAGCATAATAGTGACTTAACAAAAAAACTGACTCAAAAACCACTAAGTTAGACTCATGATACAAAAAATGCACAAAAACATTCCTTAGCGACACGTATATGATGAAGAACCAACGATTTTGGTAATATTATGCATCAAATTTGGGTAAGAAAAACAATTTTCACGTTTTAATAAAGCCTTGCGGTCCGCGATAAACTAGGTTAGGAACGTCGCGCCCCGCAACACTATAATTTTGATCCGGTTCATTTATGGGCTTTGACGGGCCGCGTAACCTATAGCCTATCCCCTCGCGGGGCGCGAAGACCACATTTCAATAGAAAGTTTCGACTTTTTGTATCATTTATTGCCTTAGAATTTTTTTTATAATCACCCAAAACTTCCCAAACCATTCTAGAACATAAACACTTACCTCAAGCACGAATTCTTCGTAGTTTCCTGCTCCGTGACGGTAACGAACTCCTGCAAACGACTCAACGACACGAACTACAAACTACCAAAAATACGAAAATAAGACTCGAAACTCTACAAACTCTACAAAAGGGATACCACCCTAAGTTTTCAAATACTCAGACACTTACGGAGGATCATGTAGACCCAGCTCACCTCCGTATCCTACTTCCCGGGCTCTAGCACTATCAAATCAATTTAAACCCGGTTACTTCCAAACACCCTCATACTCCTCACAAACTTCGAAATTACTCTCATGTGGTTTAAAGCTCGAGGTTTTAAATTTCCATCCATCCCCACACTGAGTTTCATTCAGTGTTTCTAACTTAGCCTCTAACCACTCTATCCGTTTCTCTAATTCCTCAACCTTTTTTTATCCGAATGATCCCCACACTTAGGTTCTATCACACTCTCTAACCTAGGATCACTCATCTCATCTCTTTCTATTCTCTTACAACCTTCACTTCCTCCCACCGATGCCACTGCCTCCACTGTCACACCCCAACCGATGGCGGAAATATCGGGATGAGACGAAAACGAGATTGCAAGAGACTTCATAACACTATGTGACAATAATGATTAAATTAAAATTTCATTTCAAAACTAGATTGTCATACAAGATTCAAATAAAAGGAACAACATTGTCTCAAAAATAAGCATAACATCAAAATAGATAAATTAATCTAGGTGTGTATCTAAGTCCACCTAAATCTTGTTTCATCTTGTATCATCATCTCAACAATCAACCTGCAACATGTATTAAAATATTTCAACAAACAATTGGCGAGTATACAAGTTTGGTTACATAGCATAATATAGCATAGAACAGTTTAAGTGCCCATATCCAACATGAATCATATTAAGCAAGTTTACAAGCACGCCGAAACGGTGTACTATATGTTCAAACCCAAGAATCTAACGCGTTAAAATAGCCTATCCCAAATAGAGTAACGGGAGGTTAACATGCTTAACTTAACAATACCCCAAGTTTTGTGTGTTAATCCTATAGCGCTATAATGGTTATGGTAGGCTATTAAAGTTAATGAATCATATAACCGACACAAATAGTTTACATTAGCATACAAATCTAAACAAGTATCACATAGTTTCATGTTAAGCATGGATAGAGTTTAAAATAGTTTCATGTGAAGTGTAAGTTTGTATAATCATACATGTTGCACCCAAAAGTGATAAAAAGGAAAATGGGATTGAGTATACTCGTGGTTTTGCAAGCTTTCCTACTTGGTAATCCCGCGAGAGTTGTTTGGTTGATTAGTTTGGAGCACCTTGTCCTTCTACACGAAGAAATATAGGCGTGTGAGTTTGGGGAGTTACCTGAAGATTATAGATTCAGAATTTAAAAAACATGAAAATAGACATATGAAAATAATCATTTAGTACATATGACACTTGTTCTTGACACTATGAAACTCGAAAGAGTTTTAAATGTTTTCATGGGATAAACCCCATTAAAATCGTGGCAAGGTATCAATGCCTAAGATGATGTACTTACTATCTTGACAAATGTTCATTTGTTCATCATCAAGAGTTCGGTTTTTTTAATATAATATATAAGTTATATGTATATTAATATGTCATATTGGTCAAGCATGAGGTAGAGGGATAAATCCCCCATTTAGGAACCTCTTAGTATCATAGAAATCATGCATGTGGTAGGAAGAAACAGGTCTTCCATTTAGGTACCTCTTTGTTCACCACTACACTTTTCATTATAAACAACAAGGAGGGTCAAGAACATACGAATAAAGAATGAAATAAGAACATCTAATCTATGAAAATCATCAAGTAGTGTGTGAATTTTCATGTGGAATAGCCTAAGCTTGTTCCATAATCATACAATCATCAAGCTTCAAGCTTGAACACTACTTGTGGGTTAAACCCTAACCAAAACAGAAAGTTTGTGAGGTTTTATCCTCTGATTTTACATATATCAACCTTGTTTTTAAGCCCAACTAACCATTCAATTGATTATTAGCATAAGGACATAGGTTTGAGACGAGATAAACTCAAGTTTAACTAAGATTAACAAAGTTTAAGTGAAAATAGAAACTTCAGTCCACTTTGGAGCCTTTTTGGTGACATTCCAGACCTTGGTTTTCCATGGAAAACCTGTGGAAATGTCCTTAAGGTCAATCCAAGAGTGTAGGAAAAAGAATCAAGACAAAAGACTAAGTATTGAGTGAGTTATGCTCACTTGAACAACTTGTTGCAATTCTGATTATGTTCTGATTTCCAGCAAGATTAGAGACTGATTTGAGAGTGTTTTGGATGAGTTGCAAAGTGGAAAATGCTTGGAGAATGATGGGTTCTTATAGGGAAGTGTTTAGGGTTGAGGTTGGTGTGTATTAAATGCTAAAAACATGTTTAAAACTCAAAATAAACACAAAATCACGCCCAAAATGGAACCTGGTCTGCTTGTTCTCGAAACCAACGGGCTCGCGGGCTGTGTAAGGCATCCCTGGGCCGGGTCGCGGGCCGCCAGGGTGTCTGGGTTGGGCTGAATTTTGTTTTTTTGTCCATTTTAGTCCCTGGTCTTTCATAAAATGTTGTTCTAAGTCGTAATTAGGGTATTTTATGCACAAGGATCATATTTCAAGGTATGCTAAGTAATTTAATTATAAACTAAACATAAAACAAGTATAATCATGTAAATTTGACCAGAATAAGTGTCGAATTTGCATTATTTAGCGTATAGATCACAGGTTTGCAAGTTTGACATATTTTGCACAAATTGAGAATAAAGTATCACGTGATTATTATCTTTGAATGTGTGAACATGTATGAAACGTGTACATAAGTGTAACGAAAATGTGAGTTTCATTATAATTCAAGTCTCGGGTTTTACATCGATTACAACGAAAGGACGATTACAAGAATACAAAGTTTCCAAAAATAGAATTACAAGCAATGGCTTCCAAATATAGAAAATACGAGATAGCAGGGCGTTACAGTCTCCCCTCCTTTAGGAAATTTCGTCCCAAAATTTAGGAAGAAGTAACCAAAAGATGTGGATACTTGGTCTTCATATCACTCTCGAGTTCCCAAGTAAATTCAGCACCACGTTTACCTTCCCATCGAACCTTAACGATAGGAATTTGACTGCGCCTCAGTTTCTTGACACCTCGGTCCATGATTTCGATGGGTTTCTCCACAAAATGCAAGGAGTCGTTGATTTGGTGATCTTCGAGAGGAACTTGAAGTCCTTCTTCAGTGAGACACTTCTTGAGATTCGAAACATGAAACGTTGGATGAACGTTGTTGAGTTCTTGAGGTAAGTCGAGTCGATAAGCCACCTTGCCAATCCTCTCGAGTATCTTGAAAGGACCAACATAGCGAGGGGAAAGTTTTCCCTTTTTACCAAAACGAACCACTCCTTTCCAAGGAGATACTTTGAGTAGAACATGATCACCAACGTTAAATTCCAACGGCTTGCGTCTCTTATCAGCATAGCTCTTTTGTCGCCTTCTAGCCTTTAGTGTTATCGGACTGCGGGAAGGTTTTAAATCAAACCCTTGCATTCCTAGTTAGGGTTTAATATATATTAGATGTTGGACTTTCGTCTGAGTCCTAAAGATGTCATTTAGATGGTTTTCGCGGATCCTGCGTTTTCGTCGGAATACTAGTTTACTAGGTGCTTTTCTAGTAGTTTCGATGCATTGTTTAAACTGTTTCAAATGTACTTAATAAAAATGAATCATATGCATCCTAAGTAAGTATTCCATGAGTATTCTAAGTGTATGTCATGAAATACGCAGTTCAAGTGTTCAAAATGCATAAAAATGTAGCTAAAATGAGTACTTTAAGTGTAAGAAAGTTACCGAAAAGTGGCAGTTGTCACATTCTCCCCCTTTTATTGAGAATTTCATCCCGAAATTCAAGCTGAGTCATCCTTTGCAGGAGTATTCTCGAACAGGAGGGGGTATTTTGGTTTTTATTTGATCTGCATGTTCCCAAGTATATTCGGGTCCGTGTCGAGAGTTCCAACGAATTTTTACTAATATGTTACGACTCCTTCGTATTTTCTGGACCTTCCGGTCCATGACCTTAACAGGTGCTTTATGAATTGGAGTTTGTCATCAATGTGAACTTCATCCACCGGGATGATAACCGTTTCTTATGTTGGACTCTTCTTAAGATTCGCCACATGAAATGTGTGGTGTACACTACTTAGTTCTTCTAGTAACTTCAGTTTTTAGGAAATGGTGCCAATCTTCTCTAAGATTCCAAATGGTCCTACATATCGTGGGTTAAGCTTTCCACGCTTACCGAACCTTGCTACGCCCTTCCAAGTCGAGACTTTCAATAAGACTTTGTCCCCGACCTCGAAAGATTATGGCTTCCGTCTGTTGTCTACGTAGCTCTTTTGTCGATCACGAGCCATCTTGATACGGTCTCTAATCTGAAAAATTTTATCCGTAGTCTCTTGGACTAATTCCGAACCACTTAGTTGTTTATTGCCTGCTTCCGCCCAACATAGTAGAGAGTGGTACTTTCGACCATAGAGAGCTTCAAACGGTACAGTTGGTATACATGTATGGTAGCTGTCGTTGTAGGAAAACTCAACCAAAGGTAAATGAGTATCCCAGTTGCCGCCCAAATCCAAAACACACGCACGAAGCATATCTTTGGGTGTTTGGATTGTTCGTTCGCTCTGGCCGTCAGTTTGTGGATGAAAGGCTGTGCTTAGATTTAAATGAGATCCAAAGGTTTGTTGGAATGACTTCCAAATTCTTGAAATAAAGCGACCGTCTTGGTCTGAGATGATTGAAATAGGCACTCCATGATGAGCCACTATTTCTTTGAGATAGCGTTCTGCTAGATTCTCTATGCTATCCTTCTCCCGAATTAGCAAGAAGTGTGCGGACTTTGTCAATCTATCAAAAATTACCCATATCATGTCGTGGCCTCTTGAGGTCCTGGGTAACTTCGTAACGAAGTCCATCGATATTTGTTCCCATTTCCAGACGGGAATCTCGGGTTGTTGTAGCAAACCCAAGGGTTTCTGATATTCTGCCTTGACCATTGTGCAGGTCAAGCATTCCCGACATAAGTCGCGATATCCTTTTTGAGGTTAGGCCACCAATAGTAATCTTTCAAGTCTTGGGCCTATGTGCTTCCTCAAAATAACATCTCGAAGGCCGCCAAAGAGTGGAACTCAATTTCTACCCACAGAGTATAAAGTTCCATCTTCTTTCGGTACTAATTGTTTTTCTATGACTCAAAGTGTTTCTGCTCGAATATGTTCTTCCTTGAGCACTTCTTGTTGTGCATCATGAATTTGTGTGGTAAGATCCGTGTGAATCGTCATCTCTAATGCTCGAACTCTCAAAGTTCTAACTCGTTCCTTGCGGCTCAAGGTGTCTGCTACAATGTGCGCCTTGCCCGGATGGTACTTTATTTCACAATCATAGTCGTTCGGCAATTCAATCCAACGTCGCTGACGCATATTTAGTTCTTTTTTATTGAATATGTGCTGAAGACTTTTATGATCCGTGAAAATCGTACACTGAGTACCATATAAGTAATGTCGCCATATTTTCAAAGCGAATACCACTGCGCCTAACTCGAGGTCGTGAGTGGTATAGTTTTTTTTAAGTGAACTTTTAGTTGACGCGATGCATACGAGATAACTTTCTCCCGTTGCATAAGTACGTAACCCAATCCTTGATGCGAAGCATCACAGTAAACTACGAAGTCATCGGTACCATCAGGTAGTGATAAGATTGGTGCATCGCATAACTTATCCTTGAGAAGTTGAAATGATTTTTCTTGTTTCCCGATTGGGTGAGGGAGGTTAGCGGTTGAGAAAATTTTAGAAAAATTCTCTATAAATCTCCGATAGTACCCTGCTAATCCCAAGAATTGTCGGACTTCAGTTGGAGTCTTGGGCGCTTCCAATTTCTTAATCGCTTCGATCTTCGAGGTGTCTACTTGAATGCCTTTCTCGTTCACTATCTGCCCGAGAAATTGTACTTCACAAATCCAAAACTCGTATTTGGAAAATTTTACGTATAGTGTCTCCTTCTTGAGTAGTTATAAAATGGTTCTCAAATGTTGTTCGTGCTCGTCTGCCGATCGTGAGTATATCAAAATGTCGTCAATGAACACTATGACGAATTTGTCGAAGTATGGATTGCACACGCGGTTCATTAAGTCCATGAAGACCGCAGGCGTGTTCGTTAAACTAAAAGGTATAACGAGTTTGAAAAGCCGTCCTTGGTATGCTTTCCTCTTGTATTCGTAACTTGTGATACCCCGATCGTAAGTCTATCTTGGAGTAGAAGCTTTGAACTTTGCAATTGATCGAATAAATTACCAATCCTCGATAGTGGATACCGATTCTTGATGGTGAGTTTATTCAACTCTCTATAGTCGATGCACATTCTGAGTGTTTCATCCTTCTTCTTTACAAACAAAGCTGGAGCTCCCCAAGGCGAGAAACTTGGCCTAATAAATCCTTTATCCAACAACTATTGAAGTTGTGTGAATAGCTCTTGCATTTCAAAAGGTGCTAATCGATATGGAGATTTGGTTATGGGTGCGGTTCACGATACCAAGTCGATATGAAACTCGACTTGTCGATATGGTTATAGTCCCGGCAAGTATTCAGGAAATATTTCAGGACACTCTTTTAGCACTGGAATATCTATCAGTTGTGTCCCAACGGCCTTCTTGTCGACAACATGTGCTAGGAAGGCAATACAACCTTTCTGTAAGCACTTCTGTGCCCTCTTGTAATTAATGATCCGCAATGGTGTGTCGTGCTTCTCTCCGTGAATAACAAGTGTCTCTTTGTTCAGCGGTGGTAGGCGAATGACCTTCTTATGAAAAAAGAATTCGGCTTGGTTATCGGATAACCAATCCATGCCAACCACTACGTCGAAACTACCCAACTCAATGGGTAAGAGATCGATACTGAATCTTTGCTGGCCAAGTTCCAAGGAACATCCTCTAACAACTTTCCCTGACTCGACTAGTTTACCGTATGTCGATTCTATAGAATGAGGGGACGTCTAGCTTACTTGGCTCTAGGCCAAGTACATTTTAAATTATGTGTGGCGAGGACTTCACTGTAAAGTTTTAGGAACCCTATGTTTAAATGTAGGATAACCCAATCCATATGTTTAGATGTAGGATAACCCGATCCATATGTTTAGATGTTGGATAACCCAACCATATGTTTAGATGTAGCTAGGACAATCTCGTCCCTAGCCATGAAACTCATGTATGTGAAATGTTGAGATGAAGCTAAAATTGGCCCTAGTATCAAATAACATGGATGTGAAATGTTGGTTGATTGGAAACGTGTCGAGTAACTACTGTTTGAGTGATTGAGGTATGGTGGGATGATGCGGTCATGCCTCGGATCTCCGGGGCTAAATCCCATATGTAACGCGCCATGCGTTTGAATTCGGGTGTTACGTAGTATGGAAACAACCCTTGAGATATCGTGAAAGCCTCGAGTGTAACCAACAACATTGGCTCTAATCATGATCGAGTTCTAGAATTTTGTTTCCAACCTTTGAATTTAAATCAGCGAGCAATACTCTTCTCGTATAAGATCCTTGAGTTCTTCCCTCGACAACCTCTTCACTTTGTCCCTTCCTAGCGTTTGTACCTGGAGATTCCACCAAGTTAAGGTTGCGTTCAGCAGGAGACTCTTTGTGTATCTAATTGTCTACTTAGGAATGCGTTTCCTAGTATGACTAACCGACTTCATTGTCTTTACGTGGTAGACAGAACCTACCGCACCTCTCGTATTAACGAGGTCTTGCCGCTTACAGTCTGAAAAGTCTTAAAATTAAGGCCTTGTGTGGTCGCATCTTCTGGTGTGGCATTGCTACTCATTCCTGATCCATCGGGATTTGAATCACTTAAACTACCAGTACCACCAGTACCGTCACTAGTGTCGTCCCGATTAACCTCATGTTGTGCAATTTCTGCACCCTCGTGTTGTTCCATAAGAACTTTAGTTTGACTATGAGATGTTGATTAGTTAACCCCTTTTTGGGTGTAGACCATCCTCCTGGCGCCATGATCTTTTTAATATACAACATTAAAAGAATCTAGACATATATTTTGGATAAATATAGTCTATCATGTGCACAAGAATGAAGAACGAAATTGGTCATAAAATCCTCAAGATCGTATTGTTCATACATGTTTGAATAAATGATAATGTGGATAACCGCAACCAAAATGCGTAGCGCCTCTTGCGTGTACTGGACATATGTCTAAGTGGAAAACGAAATAGTTTGTTGAGGAGGGGAAACCAACCAGTGGCCTCCGACCCTATAGTATGCATTCCATACTACATAGGCTTTGATCATCCAAAGTAGAGAAATTCCTTTGTCGTACTTGCCCATGTGACGAATATGGTAATAGTGCTTGAGCTTCACGAGCTCCAACAAGATCATTAAGATCTTCATAGATGTCGAATAGAATGCAATGAGGGAGTTGTAGCATGGCTCATGCCATACTATCCCTTTGGATAGGACAAATGTCAAATGACGGAATTTATTGTATTCATTTCCAATAAGTATGATAAGGTGCCATAGACACCAAGGAACCAACTCATGTACAAGAATTCTAGAATGTTGAGGAAAGATCCTCCATGAGTGGTTAACAAGTTTTGTTTGTTTAGATGACTAGTCTCGAACAACTCGTGTTGTAGATCGAATGTTAGGTGCGAACAATACGTATCGTCTTCCTGTATTGTATCGTAGGGTGTTATAGTAATTATCTCGGTTAGTGTTCTATTGGATAGAAAAGACTGAATTTTAAGTAACAACTTAAAATTCTTGAATGAATAGTGATCATTAGCTAGACCCGTAGAGTCCACCAGAATTTCCATGCACTACAAGTTGTTATTACGTGGGCCCCCGTAATAATAAATTGTCTTGCATGGTCACCCTAGCATTCTCTCGTTCAGAGCAGGCGATCATTCAAAGAGAGGACACTATTGTCCATATACCTTCAACATAGAAGGAAACTTCATGATAGTTCACGTGTCAACGTCCGTTGTCATTATTCGCAGAATGGCACGACGTTAGATGAAATAGGAATAGAGAGAATTTGTAAAAATAACAACTGGAGAGGCACCTTTAAGATGAGTACTTCATCTTCCTTGTCTGGACAAGAGTGTCGTCAATTATGATTTGTATGAGCCACAGGGACCTCGTCCCACTAATGGAGTTGTTGTCCAAGGCTGCCACCTCCGCCTCATTGTCACTACTGAAGTCAGGCATCTCAACATCCGCGAGAAAGCAACCATCTTCCACGGGATCAATACTTTATGGTCTCACTTAGGAACCACGTTCATCATAAGCTCCACAATAGACATGAGGTCGATATTCTCATGGAAGATGTATTGTATAAAATATGTCATGTTTGAAAATAGAGTATCATATCTTGTGTAAAAGATGTCGTGTCTTAACCATGTTATGTGTGTCAAGGATGACAATGGAGTTCGAAGTCGAAGGCATTTTGTTCTTGCCACAATATTCCTTAGAACACATATATAAATCATTTATATATAATCACATAAAATCCTATCTAACAAGGATTTCTATCTTGCATAAGCTGAACTTGTAAACCGTTTATAATGCACAAATTGATAATGTAATGTATTGTAGGCACATAGTCTGTTAATGTAATGTGTCTATTTCTCATAGACTTCACCCATGGAAATGTCCACGCTTGATTTATGTGAAGTGAATTTTTGTTGTAGTGGACCTTGAAAAATGTTTATGCAATGAAAACCTTTTGACATGTCCAATTTTATTTATAATCTGTTCAACATGAACAAGAGGTTTTCGTGAGAGGTCCCTAGTGACTGTAGACTTAGACTCGAGAAAGAATCCTGGTTCACTACAATCGATGCTCTGATACTAATCTGTCACACTCGCTCGTAGCGGAAGCGCGAGGTGTGATCTAATCGGTTCTCATTGCATAACAATATAAGTGAACAAACTAAATGAATAAAAACAAGCTCCAATGCCATTGTCATAATCGTTTCAAAAGAACGCAACATAAGTTAAATGTATTGGTTACAAACCATCAAATAAAAATAAGTTTTCATTGTTTTATACATCAAAATGTAAGTCTTAAAATGTCAAGGCTTTGACCACTATATCACCGCAAAGAGGCGGTATATAACGGGCAAGCCCTTCAAATGGTGGCATGGAGTCTTGATACTTGCTTTCCTTGACTGAAATGTCCGCATGGTCCACTAATTTCCTGAAATACATGTTATTTTTGAAAACATCAACAAAAGTTGGCGAGTTCATGCAGTTTAGTTGTATGAGATGTATCTGTAAAATGTGAGTTGTATAAAATGTATCTGTAAAATGTGAGTTGTATAAAATGTATCCATAAAATGTGAGTTGTATAAACTGTATCCATAAAATGTGAGTTGTATAAGATGTATCTATATGTAATGATGTAGTATGTAAAGCGTCAATGAAATCGTTGATCATTAATGTTTCGCGAGGACATTAATATGTGTGACGAATTAGGAAGCAATCCAAACCTAGACGATTTCATGTCGACTACTATCAACTGGGACACAAACACGCTCTTCTGTATGGGTCGACGACCAAGAGTGGGGCACGCCAAACCCATTAGATCTAACCCTTTTGTTCCTTGGTCCAAACTTGGATTAATGGTGCTTTAGTTATGGCCCTAATTTCGCACATGATCTAAGGTGTTTCATTCCTTGACTTATCATACTATTGTACATGTATTTTCCCGATAGTTATAAAGCTTGAAAAGTATTTAAGATGAAAAGGGGACATGAACTCACAGAATCGCGTCCGTGAATAGAAGTAACTATGATCTCACGTGTGGTCGTCCTGAATAGTGTTGCGACCTACAAATGTTCTTATATTTGTTAGACACTTCTGTGACATCTGTGTATTTTAATCCTTGTACTGTTCCGAACAACTTTGTATTTAATAAAATATGGTGTTTTAATTTCAATATTTGTTTAATTCCGAACTCTCAAACCTGTTCTGGAAGTGAAATCATAAACCGTTACGTAAACATAATCAGTTTAACGCGACGTACACTCCGGAACTGTGACATAAGCCAAACATACCCTAAATACCCTTTACATAACTTAGAAATAAGTTTCGAAGGATTCGGTATGGCAAAAACATGTTTATTCAAACTTTAGAACTATTTGCGACAAAACTGCGTAAGGAACGTTGGTGACCGCCCGGATAATATTTAAATCCTAAAAATATTCTGTTATGATTAAAATTTTATTTTTTAATCATGTTCGTGTTGAAAAATAAATTAAAACGCTTAAAAACGTTATTTTTCAAAGTTTAAGCGCGTACCGCGTATTACTGCGTAACACAGTGTTTCTACTGCAAAACGCAGACAACGCAGCCAGTCTCGGCAACTGATATTTATTTCAGTAATATTTTGGCAAGTTTATTTTTATAGAATAATAAAAATAATATAAAATGCGATAAACCGGGATTAAAACACTAGACATTACACTTAACCTCCAACTATTATCTAAGCTTACCATTCAAATTTACATTTTACCCCCCCCCCCCCCCCCGAAACTTACGGTCACAAGGACCCCACCAAGATCACCATCTTACCTCCTAGATTTTATTTCTTATTATATTTGGATATTGCTTGATCTAGTGAACAAAATATTGGTTGGAAGATTATAAGTATGGCACTTGATATCTCAAGAGATCATCACACTTCACAACTTCACTCCATCTTCCTCTCTCTCTCTCTCTCCCCCATAACCGTACACACCACCACCACTCCCATTTCTAATTTTTCAACCTTGTTCTTGAAGATTAAACTCCATTCCAAGCTAGTTTCAAGTTGGTGTGAAGATCCAAAGGAGTTTCCAAGGTGTTTTCAAGCTCCATATCATCAAAATCTCATCAAAAACTCACTTGAATCTTGAAGGTATAAAGTTTATGTTTAAATCATACACTTGATTATTGGTTGTTCTTGATGATTGGAAGTTTCTCTTGAACCTTGGAATTTTTCACAAACTTGAAATCTAAAAATAAATGGGTCTTGATACAAAATAAAAATGGTAGTATATATGTGTATATATATAACCGTATATATATATATGTAGGGAGAGGATCATGAGAAAACTACATATAAATGAGAAACTAACTAAAAAAGCCTAAAAAAAACTAAAAAACATACCAATTTTTTTTTTTACAATTTTTAATAAAAAAAATCGCTAGTTTTTATGCCTAGAAAAAAAATTTAAAAACAAAAAAAAAATATTGTTGTACTGCACATGTGTAATATATGTGATTATATGTGTATTACACATGTACTACACATGTGCACTATATCCGTAATAGTGCACATGTTCAATACAACCAAAAACTTTTTTTTTATTTTTATTTTTTTTGAAAAAATATTTCCATGCATAAAAAGCTGCGATTTGTTTATAAAAATTTAAAAAAAAATTGGCATGTTTTTTTGGCTTTTTTAGTTAGTTTTTTGGTTTTCTCATTTAAACTAGTTTTCTCATGATCCATCCCCTATATATGTATGTGTATGAGATTGGAGTTTGAGTTGATTTTGATAAATACTTGTTTAGGATGTTTGCTTGCATGAACAAGATTATGTGCAAATATGTTAGAGATATAAAGGAATGATTTAATCATGAGTTATAATTTGAAATAATGTTAGTATTTTGACATATAAATGGCCGAAAATTTATTAGACATATTTGAGAATTTTTAAGTTGTTGCTTGTTCTTGAATGATAGTGTGCTTTAGACACTTGTACATAAGAATGCATGTTGATTTAAAGCTCAAGAAATGATTAAAAAAAATGATTGTATGACAAAAATGTTTTAGAACAGATTATAAACACTAAAAATAACATTATTTGGTATATTATAATGGCATGAAACTTTGTCATAGGTTTGATAGCTTTGCATGTTGTACATATAGCTTAGAAAGTGGTAAAATATGTGAAATTTGCATGATTTATGTGCTTTATGTGAGACCTGCATTATCATGAGTATAACCACTATTTTATTCAGTAAATAACATGGGTTATGTTAAAATATCAAGTTGTTACGATTTGGGATGGTTAGGGTAACGTTTGATGCAAAACTATGCGGCAAAACGGTTAAAATCGGCTTTTCGGGGGATTTTTATAAAACTGTTTTAGATCAGTAAGTAAACTGATATTTTTGATATAAAAATAAGTATTTTAACTTATTTTAAGTTTACTTGGTGTTTGGTTAGTCATACGTGACTTCCGGCGCCCAAAAACGTTACCGAATCGCTAAAATACGTGTTTTTCAACATACACTATAATGGGTTGTTCATGGGTAAATTTTATGTGTTACAATGTGTTATGTGTTTTATAATATGTGTATGATGACATGTTAATACTTGACAAGATTATGTGTATTACGTTATTATTAGTATGTCACATTTGAGTATATATATTACGACGCGTAAATCGTAGATATATTGCTTATAACGTGATGAGGGTCACCAATAAAATCGTTCAAGTCGCAAAATTCTTAAAATGGATATAGATGAACTCATATATATATATATATATATATATATATATATATATATATATATAAATACACCAGTTTAATAAAAAAATAATAACTTTTCGAGAAAATCTCAAAGTTATGTGAAAATTCTAAGTATCGGAGAAACTTAGGTATTTTTGTGAGTTTTTTATTATTAAATCGTTCTTATTTAATTTAGGACGTATAAACAATTTGAGGGATTGTGTTAACATATAAAAACGCACCCAAAGGTGAGTACATAGTTCCCCTATTTTACGTTTTCAAATGTTTTGGGGTGAAGCATATGTGCATAACTTTACTTTTCGTTTTCATGACATTATACATGTTTTATTACATATTACATATAATACATTATTTCAAAGACATTTTATTGGCATATTGACTTAGTATGCCTAATGCATGGTTTTACAAAGACCTTTCTCATGACATGCTTAAATTCAAAAGGACATTTGGTATGTTTAACGGGTTAGTAGTACATTCATTAACATTTATCACGCCGCTCGGTAGTATGTAATAGCGCTATAGGACTTGACAAATCATGTTCCCGCTTTCTAGGAATTTCGGAAGGGGAATGACAGAATCCGAATACATTTTTGATAAACCTTGATCCTGATAAGGGTTTATCCAACAGTCTCAAGGCTTGAATGTATGCGATAGACAAACCACATAAATGTTCATATCGATAAAGGCAATGGTTTTCAAAACATAACTTTTGATTTTAACTCTTGGTTATTCAAAGACCTTGTTTTGTACATGACATTTGACATTGGACATTGACCTTTAAACAAGACATTATTTCATGGTTATTAATAAGTGATTTCAGTAACGAGACGTGTGTAATATGATAAAAGCATGGTGGATACACCGCTGGTACTTCCTATATATAAGTGCTTTTATTGTATTGCATATCGTGGCGTTATCTAAACCATTTCAACAAAGACAAGGCATGACATATTTTATACATATTATTTTCATTTGGTTATTCACTTAACCATACATCATTCTTTTATATCATTTTATTTTTCATATGATTTTATAAAAGAAAATATTTTATAAGGTTCATGACTACTTTTCATTAAACATTTCTTTTAACATTCAAAGTCATGAATCTTCAACACTAAACCTATGTTACTCACAGGCATTTTTATGCTGACGTATTTACTTTCACATATGTTTCAGGAGCGAATATTTGATGTGAGCAAGCTACACTTAGGGCGACTTGGGCCTTAGCAATCTAAAATCAAGAAAGTTATCATATTTCATGTTATGTGTTTTGTTTGAACTAAGACAATGTAATAATTTAAGCTTGTAAAACTTAACTTTAATTGTCATGTGTTTTGAAACAATAAATCTGCCACACGACTCCCCGACGTTTCTGCCGCGGTTTGTTGTTTTACGTGGTCGGGGTGTGAGAAAAGAGTTGGTATCAGAGCTCATGGTTATAGGGAATTAGGTTATTATTAAAATTTTGACCTAGACTATAACCTTTCTAGGACCCTAACACAAGTTACCTTGTGTTTAGATCTTAAAACAATACTATCACCTATCCTTAGGTGATTACCAAAACAAGTACACAAATCTCAATTCCATTTGAAAACCGATCATCTACCCTTAGATGATTTGTTTCTAGGCTTTATGCCTTTAAAGTTTTCAAATATATTCAAAGTTTGGGTCTTAATAATGTGAACACGTGCAATCTGGAAGGGTGGGTGCATGTACTCTGGGTTTTCTGTCTAAGGCTAGAGTGTTAGTACAAATCCACATAATCGGACCAGTCACTCTTACATGGGAACTCTTGGGGTGAGTGTCCACTTATAGGCTAAAGCATGTCTTCGTTATGCATTATGTAGACCTATTTACTTTGATTAGTCACTGTGCTGTTTGTTTGTTTTAAGTAATGGACAAATGACCACCTTCCTTTGTGTTGTCGATGTTTTCAATACTCCTTTTGATTGTCCTATGTCAATCTCACACATTTCCTTGTGTTCTTTTTAGATGCCTCCTCGACGTGATCAAACTCAAGAAACCGCAATGGCAGCCTTGATCACTCAGCAAATTGCTGCTGTACTCCCGAACCTAGTTACCCGGTTAAACCAAGCAAACAACAACAACAACAACAACGCACCTGTTCCGTGCAACTTTAAGACATTCAATTCGGCTAAGCCACTTCAGTTTTCTGGGTCTGAAGGAGCAACTGGGCTCCTACAGTGGTTCGAGAGTCTCAAAAGTACGTTTCGTCACGTTCAATGCCCGAATGAGCGAAAGGTTGAGTTTGCGTCAAGTGTATTTCAGAAGAGGGCGCTTACATGGTGGAATGGTGTGATGAGAGACAGGGGTGCCGACGTGGCAATGGCTCAAACTTGGGAAGAGCTTCGCGCTCTTATGATGAAGGAGTTTTGTCCTCGTCATGAATTGCGGGCACTGGAAAACGAATTCCACGATCTTAATCAAGATAGTGGAGAGCACCGTGCCTACACGGACCGATACGAAGAACTGAGCCTGCTGTGTCCCACCATGGTCACGCCTTTGGACAAGGCGATTGAGAAGTACATAGATGGTCTACCTGATCCTGTTCAGGATATTGTCACCGGCAGCAACCCTACCACGGTTAGACAAGCTATTGAGCTAGTTGCGACCTTGACTGAGTCTCAAGTCAAGAAGGGTAAACTCCACCGCAAGGGTGATAAGAAACAGGAAGCCAAGACCACCCAAGAGAAAGACAAGAAGAAGAAGAACAAATCCGAGTCTTCGAGGAAGTCAAGGAAGCGCAAGGCTTCCCAAAACTTTGCGGTTACTGCACAACCCAACCAGAACACTCAGAACCAGCCAGCACCGCCACCCGCTAAGAAACAGTATGTTGGTACTGCACCTCTTTGTAACAAATGCAATTGTCATCATCAACCACATCTTCAGTGTCGTCTTTGCACCAACTGCGGAAGATTTGGCCATTTGGCTAACACATGTCGCTCTCCTCCTGCTCCGAATCAAGTGGTTCAAAACCCTGCCCAACAGCCAGCTAATCCTGCACGACCCCCTTTTCCGCCTGGGTCTTGCTACAATTGTGGAGATCTGACTCACTACAGGAATAGGTGCCCGCAGTTGGCTAATGCGAACCCGGCTCGTGGACGAGTATACAACATCAATGCCAATGAAGCGCGTGCCGACAATGAGGTGATCAACGGTACGTTCTATGTTAACAACCAACTTGCTTCTATTCTTTTTTATTCGGGTGCCAACAAGAGTTTTGTATCCCTAGCTTTTGAACCTTTGCTTGCAAAGCCTAGAACAAAACTAGGAAAACCCTTGACATTAGAGTTAGCCAGTGGTGAATCCCTTGTACTTGATTCCATCATTCGAAATTGCCAGTTGAACCTTAACGATCATCTCTTTCCCATTGACCTCACGCCAATGCAACTTGGGAGTTTCGACGTTATAGTAGGGATGGATTGGTTGACCAAATACCGTGCAGAAGTGGTTTGTTTTGAGAAGATTGTTCGTGTACCTCTTTCGTCTGGTGAAGTCTTAGAAGTTCGTGGAGAAAAACCCGCTAGTAGCCTCAAACTAATGACAATCACCCAAGCCCAGAGATACCTAAGAAAGAATTATCTGGCTTTCTTGGCACGTGTCGTAGAGGAGAAAGATAAGGGTAAAACTGTTCAAGACATCCCTGTCGTTCGGGATTATCCTGAGGTTTTTCCTGAAGACTTACTTGGTTTACCCCCAGCACGTCAAATCGAGTTCCGTATTGACCTTGTACCTGGTGCTAACCCGATTGCCAAATCTCCATACCGTCTTGCACCATCTGAGATGCAAGAGTTATCGAAGCAGCTGCAGGAGTTATCAGACAAAGGATTTATTCGTCCAAGCTTTTCCCCTTGGGGCGCACCTGTCCTATTTGTAAAGAAGAAGGATGGATCATTCCGAATGTGTATCGATTACCGTGAGCTTAACAAACTCACCATCAAAAATCGATATCCCCTACCTCGCATTGATGATCTCTTTGATCAGCTTCAGGGTGCTACCTGCTTTTCGAAGATTGATCTACGTTCTAGGTATCATCAGCTTCGCGTATCCGAAGAAGATATTCCCAAGACTGCTTTCCGCACACGATACGACCACTATGAGTTTACTGTTATGCCTTTTGGTTTAACGAATGCTCCTGCCGTCTTCATGGACTTAATGAATAGGGTTTGTAAGCCTTATTTAGATAAGTTCATCATCGTCTTCATTGATGACATTTTGATTTATTCCAAGACACGAGCTGACCACGAACAACATCTCCGTCTAACAATGGAACTCCTAAAGAAGGAACAACTTTTCGCTAAATTCTCCAAGTGTGAATTTTGGCTTAGGGAAGTTCAATTTTTGGGACATATTGTTAACGAGCAAGGTATACATGTAGATCCCGCCAAATTCAGTGCGATTAAGGATTGGAATACACCAACTACTCCTACCGAGGTTCGTTCATTTCTGGGTCTCGCGGGTTATTACCGCCGCTCTATTTCAAACTTCTCCAAGATTGCGGTTCCCCTCACAGCCTTAACTCAAAAGAATAAACCTTTTGAGTGGGGACCCAAACAAGAAGAAGCTTTTCAGACCTTGAAACAAAAACTCTGTGATGCTCCTGTGTTGTCTTTACCAGAGGGAAACGACGACTTTGTCGTATATTGTGACGCATCGAATCTAGGCCTTGGTTGTGTTCTCATGCAAAGGAACAAAGTCATAGCCTACGCGTCAAGACAATTGAAAATCCATGAGAAAAACTACACGATTCATGATCTTGAGTTAGGCGCTGTGGTTTTTGCTCTCAAAATTTGGAGGCACTACCTTTATGGAACAAAATGTGTGGTTTTCACTGACCACAAAAGTCTCCAACACATCTTCAATTAGAAAGAACTAAACATGAGACAACGACGTTGGGTGGAACTTCTAAATGACTACGACTGCGAGATCCACTACCATCCTGGTAAGGCGAATGTCGTAGCCGATGCGTTAAGTCGAAAAGAAAGAGTTAAGCTTCATTGTGTTCAAGTTCGATCTGATATTCAAACCCGCATTTCTCAAGCTCAACGTACTTGTGTTTCACAGAACCTGATGGGTAAGGAATTACCATATCACCTTACGCCTCACCTTGAACTGAAGGACGATGGGTTATATTATTTCATGGACCGTTTATGGGTTCCAATTCAAGACAATCTCCGCACCCTAATGATGGATGAAGCTCCCAAGTCTCGTTATTCAATTCATCCTGGTGCAGACAAAATGTATAAGGATCTTCGAACCCAGTTTTGGTGGCCGGGAATGAAGAAAGACATTGCCTTATACGTATCAAAATGCCTTACTTTTCTGAAGGTTAAGGTAGAACATCAACATCCCTCTGGATTATTGGAACAACCAGAGATACCGGTTTGGAAATGGGAAAACATTGCCATGGATCTCATTACCAAACTACCATGCACTAATAGAGGTCATGATGCCATTTGGGTAGTAGTTGATCGTTTGAAAAAATCTGCTCACTTCTTGCCAATCTGTGAGGATCTCTCTGCTGAAAAGCTTGCCAAGATCTATATAGATGAGATTGTATCCCGACATGGTGTTCCTTTGAACATCATATCAGACCGAGATGCTCGATTCTCATCTCACTTTTGGAGAACCATGCAATCTGCTATGGGAACCCAACTCAATTTGAGCACAGCTTATCATCCTTAAACGAATGGACAATCTGAAAGAACAATCCAGACATTAGAGGATATGCTTAGAGCTTGTGTGATCAATTTTGGTGGTAGTTGGGATTCGCATCTTCCATTGATCGAATTCTCCTACAATAATAGTTATCACTTCAGCATCAACATGGCTCCTTTCGAAGCTTTATACGGTCGAAAGTGTCGTTCGCCGGTCTGCTGGAATGAGATTGGTGAAGCTCAGCTCACTGGACCTGAACTCATTCTAGAGACTACAGACAAAGTCAAGAAAATTCGCGACAACCTCTTAACAGCTAGAAGCCGTCAAAAGAGTTACGCAGATAGACGACGCAAGCCTTTGGAATTTCAAGTCAGTGATCTCGTCCTACTCAAGGTATCTCCTTGGAAAGCTGTAATCAGATTTGGGAAGAAAGGAAAACTTGTACCACGATATGTTAGACCATTCAAGATCGTTGAAAGAATCGGAAAAGTAGCCTACAGACTTGAGATGCCTCCTGAACTTGGAAATGTTCATCCAACTTTCCACGTGTCCAATCTGAAAAAGTGTTTGGTTGATGAAAACTTCTACATCCCCCTTGATGAAATTCGTGTGGACAACACGATGCACTTTGTCGAGAAACCTGTGGAAATACTGGACCATCAAGTCAAGAAACTCAAGCGCAAGTGCATACGGATAGTCAAAGTTCGATGGGAATCCAAACGTGGCCCAGAGTTTACTTGGGAACAAGAGGATCAAATGAAGGCAAAATATCCACACCTTTTCCCAAAAGTTTCCTCTAATTAAATTTCGGGACGAAATTTCCAAAAGTAGGGGAGACTGTGACATCTGTGTATTTTAATCCTTGTACTGTTCTGAACAACTTTGTATTTAATAAAATATGGTGTTTTAATTTCAATATTTTTTTAATTATTTGTGACATTTACACGTTTTCAATCATTGTTCAATTCCGAACTCTCAAACCTGTTCTGGAAGTGAAATCATAAACCGTTACGTAAACATAATCAGTTTAACGTGACGTACACTTCGAAACTGTGACATAAGCCAAACATACCCTAAATACCCTTTACATAACTTAGAAATAAGTTTCGAAGGATTCGGTATGGCAAAAACATGTTTATTCGAACTTTAGAACTATTTGCGACAAAACTGCGTAACGAACATTGGTGACCGCCCGGATAATATTTAAATCCTAAAAATATTCTGTTATGATTAAAATTTTATTTTTTAATCATGTTAGTGTTGAAAAATAAATTAAAATGCTTAAAAACGTTATTTTTCAAAGTTTAAGCGCGTACCGCGTATTACTGCGTAACACAGTGTTTCTACTGCAAAACGCAGACAACGCAGCCAGTCTCGGCAACTGATATTTATTTCAGTAATATTTTGGCAAGTTTATTTTTATAGAATAATAAAAATAATATAAAACGCCATAAACCGGGATTAAAACACTAGACATTACACTTAACCTCCAACTATTATCTAAGCTTACCATTCAAATTTACATTTTACCCCCCCCCCCCCTTGGAACTTACGGTCACAAGGACCCCACCAAGATCACCATCTTACCTCCTAGATTTTATTTCTTATTATATTTGGATATTGCTTGATCTAGTGAACAAAATATTGGTTGGAAGATTATAAGTATGGCACTTGATATCTCAAGAGATCATCACACTTCACAACTTCACTCCATCTTCCTCTCTCTCTCTCTCCCCCATAACCGTACACACCACCACCACTCCCATTTCCAATTTTTCAACCTTGTTCTTGAAGATTAAACTCCATTCCAAGCTAGTTTCAAGTTGGTGTGAAGATCCAAAGGAGTTTTCAAGTGATTTCAAGCTCCATATCATCAAAATCTCATCAAAAACTCACTTGAATCTTGAAGGTATAAAGTTTATGTTTAAATCATACACTTGATTCTTGGTTGTTCTTGATGATTGGAAGTTTCTCTTGAACCTTGGAATTTTTCACAAACTTGAAATCTAAAAAGAAATGGGTCTTGATACAAAATAAAAATGGTAGTATATATGTGTATATATATAACCGTGTATATATATATATATATATGTGTGTGTGTGTGTGTGTATGAGATTTGAGTTTGAGTTGATTTTGATAAATACTTGTTTAGGATGTTTGCTTGCATGAACAAGATTATGTGCAAATATGTTAGAGATATAAAGGAGTGATTGAATCATGAGTTATAATTTGAAATAATGTTAGTATTTTGACATATAAATTGTCACACCCCAACCGATGGCGGAAACATCGGGGCATGGCACTGAGCGAAACAGATTGTCCAGAAGTTTCCATAACAATTTCATTACCAATCAATTTAAAATAACATGTCCCATACCATGTCTCAAAAGATAATACAATTATTACAGAAAAAATCTAGGCAAATAGTTCTGTTCCGACAACTCAGATTTCATTTGTACAGACAACTATTTGTTGGCCTCTAAGACCTTATTCTAGCCTCGATTTCCTAGCAGATAAGCATCCGAAGCACCTGTCACATACGTCAAAATAAAGTCAATACACATAGTGTAAAGGTGAGCATACAAGTTTCGTAATAGCATATAGAGTTCGAAAGTGTTACGCATAACCAGCACGTACACATAGTGAAATAAGGCATGTTAGTTATCGACATGAGCCTATCGATACCAGTGACTGCGGGTTGACTGCCCAAGGCAGTTCGTAATACATGATCACCACTGTAATCCATGCAAATAATTGTCCTTAACAACCCCCGAGTGAACGGGCGCTGAGTCCAAACTAATAGTACTATCGTTGCTTAGGCAGGTAGACAGCATTCCATGTGTAAACATAACAAACAAGCATTCATTAAGCCACGTATAACATGCGGTAACGGTTTGCGTTTAAAGTATTTCGTAGTGTGTTCGATGTGATTTAGTATAAGTAACGTATGTAACACCCAAAAGTGCATAAAGCAAAAAGGGATCGAGTATACTCACAGCGGTTGATGGATTGAAGGGAGCGCTAGAGAGTAGGGTTAGCCTGAACAGATTGATAGCATAACGATAAGTGACGCGTACAATGATGCAAGGTGTAAGTGGCTCGGACAGCAGTTCGGTCGGATGGTAATCCGGTCGGACGGCCAGTCGTGCGGATGATAATCCGTTCGGATGGTCATCCGGTCGGACGATAGCCCGGTCGGACGACTATTCGAGTGGATTGTTTCTTCCTATGAGAGGGATGTGTTTGTGTATGATGGCTTGTCTTTAGAAGTTTTCGTTGTAGCATTTTGAAAATATTGAAGTATCTCTACCTTTCAGGTCGGTCGACAGGACGATCGTCCGATCGGACGGCAATCCGATAGGTTGACACTTCAGTGAGAACAAGTTCACAGCAGGTTGTCACTCGATTGGACAGCAGTCCGGTCGGGTGGCATCCTTGGTGCATTGAACATGTTTGAAAAATCGATTAAGTGTTAAAGTCCAAGTATCTCATGATCCGAAGGGCAATTCGGTCAGATGGTAGTCCGATCGGATAGCAATTCGTTCAATACTCAAACTTCAGATAAGGTTGATTAAGTGTGGGACCCAAGGTGTAAGCCGTTCGGATGGCCAGTCGCTCGGATGGCTGTCCGTTCGGACAATACTCCGGTCGGATAGCACCCCTTCCTGGTCGTTCCATTCGTCTTTCACTTGGCCGTTTTGATTGTTTGTCATATTATCGAGACGTTTGACAATGTGTTAACCAACAGAACCCCATCTTGACCCAAGTGGCTCGATCAAACAGGAATCACCCTAGTTCGACCAGTTAACCGGTTCAAGACGGTTGTTCTTGTTTAACCCGAAATCGGTGGTCTTGTGAGTAGAATCCAGATCTTGAACTAGCACAACACTAAGAATGAGTAGGAGACTAGAACAAGGCCCGATTCTATCAGTTTTGAGTGCATTGAGTGTAAAAGAGTTGAAAGAAAGTTAGAAACCATCTTTCAATCCTTTTTCACCATGAATGTGTTTAGATCTATGCAAGATCTTTGTTTATTTGTGTGGAAATCGGTTAGATCTAAGTTGTTCTTGGTGGGTTGAGGCCAAAACATGAAGTTCATAGAAACACCATGATGACGTCATCCTAGAACACCTCAAATCTAGTGATTTCACGGTTAAAAGTTAAGATTCAAAAGATAGAAAGGTGTAGGAGTGCGTGTAGATTAATACAAGATTTAGGACCAGATCTTACTGAAATTGAGAGAAATCAAAGAAAAGGTGAGGAGCACGGGATGTTCGGACGTCAGTTGCCAAAAGTGGTAACTATGAGAGTGACATGGGGTATTTATAGGATACCCAAAGTGGAAAGGGGCAGGTCGGTCGGATGGCATCTCGCCCGGATGGCAATCCGGACGGATGTCATCTCGGTCGGATGGCAACCTGGCACCACGGTCAAGTGGCAGCCCGGTCGGATGGCAATCCGGCCGGATGGCACTTGGTTCGGGTGTTCGGCGTGACGATTTTTGCTGTTTCGATTTGGATTGCGAGCGTTGCGATGCGATAGAGTTTCCTAATCAAATTACTTTTAATCCCAACTACTCATATCTCGCGCTATCTCTTCTCCACTAATTATCATAGTTCGATTTTGATTGCGATTGAGTTCGATTGCGTTCGAGTTTTAATTGCGATTCGATTGATTACCACATATAACAAAAATAAACATGCACAAGTAACACATAAGGCACACACACATGTATAACGATAACCAAAATGCGTAATTCGAGTTGCGAGTGCGATTGCGATAGCGATAAGGCGATTAAACATGCGATAAATAGCGATTTCTATGCGATTATTAATAGATACTCCACATAATACAACTAAATCGAAAATAAAATAGACTAATTACAAGTCAAAGAAATCAAAACAGGAAGTGAGCAAGGAGAGACAGATCGCAATTAGCAATCTTTTCTTCCTTTGACTTCAATCTTGACTTTGACTTTGATTTCGAAAACACGGGGTGTTACATAAATGGCCAAAAATTTATTAGACATATTTGAGAATTTTTAAGTTGTTGCTTGTTCTTGAATGATAGTGTGCTTTAGACACTTGTACATAAGAATGCATGTTGATTTAAAGCTCAAGAAATGATTAAAAAAAATGATTGTATGACAAAAATGTTTTAGAACAGATTATAAACACTAAAAATAACATTATTTGGTATATTATAATGGCATGAAACTTTGTCATAGGTTTGATAGCTTTGCATGTTGTACATATAGCTTAGAAAGTGGTAAAATATGTGAAATTTGCATGATTTATGTGCTTTATGTGAGACCTGCACTATCATGAGTATAACCACTATTTTATTCAGTAAATAACATGGGTTATGTTAAAATATCAAGTCGTTACGATTTGGGATGGTTAGGGTAAGGTATGCAAAACTATGCGGTAAAACGGTTAAAAATCGGCTTTTCGGGGGATTTTTATAAAACTGTTTTAGATCAGTAAGTAAACTGATATTTTTGATATAAAAATAAGTATTTTAACTTATATTAAGTTTACTTGGTGTTTGGTTAGTCATACGTGACTTCCGGCGCCCAAAAACGTTACCGAATCGCTAAAATACGTGTTTTTCAACATACACTATAATGGGTTGTTCATGGGTAAATTTTATGTGTTACAATGTGTTATGTGTTTTATAATATGTGTATGATGACATGTTAATACTTGACAAGATTATGTGTATTACGTTATTATTAGTATGTCACATTTTAGTATATATATTACGACGCGCAAATTGTAGATATATTGCTTATAACGTGATAAGGGTCACCAATAAAATCGTTCAAGTCGCAAAATTCTTAAAATGTATATATATGAACTCATATATATATATAAATACACCATTTTAATAAAAAAAATAATAACTTTTCGAGAAAATCTCAAAGTTATGTGAAAAATTTTAAGTATCGGAGAAACTTAGGTATTTTGTGAGTTTTTTATTATTAAATCGTTCTCATTTAATTTAGGATGAATAAACAATTTGAGGGATTGTGTTAACATATAAAAACGCACCCAAAGGTGAGTACATAGTTCCCCTATTTTACGTTTTCAAATGTTTTTGGGTGAAGCATATGTGCATAACTTTACTTTTCGTTTTCATGACATTATACATGTTTTATTACATATTACATATAAGACATTATTTCAAAGACATTTTATTGGCATATTGACTTAGTATGCCTAATGCATGGTTTTACAAAGACCTTTCTCATGACATGCTTACATTGAAAAGGACATTTGGTATGTTTAACGGGTTAGTAGTACATTCATTAACATTGATCACGCCGCTCGGTAGTATGTAATAGCGCTATAGGACTTGACAAATCCCGTTCCCGCTTTCTAGGAATTTCGGAAGGGGAATGACAGAATCCGAATACATTTTTGATAAACCTTGATCCTGATAAGGGTTTATCCGACAGTCTCAAGGCTTGAATGTATGCGATAGACAAACCACATAAATGCTCATATCGATAAAGGCAATGGTTTTCAAAACATAACTTTTGATTTTAACTCTTGGTTATTCCAAGACCTTGTTTTGTACATGACATTTGACATTGGACATTGACATTTAAACAAGACATTATTTCATGGTTATCAATATGTGATTTCAGTAACGAGACGTGTGTAATATGATAAAAGCATGGTGGATACGCCGCTGGTACTTCCTATATATAAGTGCTTTTATTGTATTGCATATCGTGGCGTTATCTAAACCACTTCAACAAAGACAAGGCATGACATATTTTATACATATTATTTTCATTTGGTTATTCACTTAACCATACATCATTCTTTTATATCATTTGATTTTTCATATGATTTTATAAAAGAAAATATTTTATAAGGTTCATGACTACTTTTCATTAAACATTTCTTTTAACATTCAAAGTCATGAATCTTCAACATTAAACCTATGTTACTCACAGGCATTTTTATGCTGACGTATTTACTTTCACATATGTTTCAGGAGCGAATATTTGATGTGAGCAAGCTACACTAAGGGCGACTTGGGCCTTAGCAATCTAAAATCAAGAAAGTTGTCATCTTTCATGTTATGTGTTTTGTTTGAACTAAGACAGTGTAATAATTTAAGCTTCTAAAACTTAACTTTAATTGTCATGTGTTTTGAAACAATAAATCTGCCACACGACTCCCCGACGTTTTCGCCGCGGTTTGTTGTTTTACGCGGTCGGGGTGTGACAACTTCGGTCTTTATAAATGACTTGAGTACAAGTCTTGTGTCTTGAATGTGTGTAAGACTTGTATGTCTTTGTTTTTCGTTGAACTGTGTATTAGATGTATGATTTGTTAAACTGTTATATATATATATATATATATATATATATATATTTCACCAAATATATATGTAAACTTGTATCTTGTGAGTTGTATCATCGGGTCTTGTCCTCTTGATTTCATGTCTTGTATGAATAAATTGTATAATTGTATTTTCATCAATTATATGTCATTGGGCCGGGCCCATGTCTTAATGTTATTGGGCCTAGCCCATGAATTTATGTTATTGGGCCATAATATTATTGGGCCTAAATATTTTTGGGCCTAAATGTTATCGGGCCTTAGGCCATATGTTTTGACATTGGGCTTAGCCCATGTATTCATGTTATTGGGCTTAATGTTATTGGGCCTTAGCCCATATGTTTTGACATTGGGCTTAGCCCATGTATTCATGTTATTGGGCTTAGCCCAAGTATTTTGATAAGCCCATTTATGAAGATAAGCCCAATTGTAAATATAAGCCTATTTATAAAAATAAACCCATTTGTAAGTATAAGCCCATTTATAAAAATAAGCCCATTTGTAATTATAAGCCCATTTATAAAACATCTTTCATTTTATAAAAAATCACCATACATGGAGTTTTTATTTAAATAGAAGATATATAAGTTTCTAAAATTTCGACTTTTGTTAACGGTAATATATATATGTATCCGCGTCGAAAGATCGCCTAAGCGTCGTAGTAACTCCTCGGAATGGCGACATGTTTATAGATTCGCCCGTTGTCCGTTTTGACCATAAGTTGTGTCCGAATGCTCGGAATGTCCGTAAGTTGTTTTTAATGCGATTTACATGTAGTCTTGTAAGACTTTAGTCGAAATGTACATTGTGTTTATTTGTATCTTTGTATTCAAGTTCCTAGTTATCATACATATAACTAATACAAACAAATAACACATAGCACATAAGTTGTTAAGTTAACTAAATATATATTTTCTCAAAAATATATATTTATATCAAACTTTGCTTTTATAAAAACTATTCTTTAAAATATTTTTAATCTCATAAAGATTTTGTAAAAAATAATAGTTTTTATAACTTATGATTTTTAAGAAAAATGGCCATATTTCCTTTGAAATATATACTTTGCCATGTTTATATAAAACATATCTTTTTCTTATAAAATCACCAATAATCTTCTCATATTTTTCTTAATAAAAACATATGAGATTTATATCAAAATCTTAACAAGATGAAATCAATAACATGTAGGGTTTTGGTATGATCATAACATAAGTTAACTAGTTCAAAATCCATGCTTTACTTCTAGTTTTAACAAACTTTTTATAAAAAACCCATCTTGTATGTTTCTTTTTATAACTTTGTAAAAGTATTATTTTTAGTGAAAAACCTTATATACTTTAACAAAATCAAAGATTATGATCATCCATCTAAACATTTATGTTTAACAAAACCCTTAAACATTTTCATGTACACTTGTTAGATTATGTTTTTAAACATCATCTAACAAGTTATTTGTATGCTAATCATCAAAACTAGATCAAATATGCAAGTATTCATCCTTAAATCACAACATAAACACACTTTTATATCATGATTATTATTTTGATTCTTTGTATTTTCATATTATTTTGTATGATTATTTAGTTTATTACATGTTCTTTAAACAAATAATACATAAATAAGTATGAAAAATGGGATTTTAGAAGCTTACTTCTAGCACTAATGGATAGGGATGATCTTAATGGTGATTGAAAGAAAAGAAAAGTGGTTGATCTTGGGGTTTTGAAAGCTTTTGAATGGATGGAAAGGCTTCTCCAACTTGTTGTTGCTTTAGATCACCATAAGTATCTTCAAGCTCTATTTTGATCATCAAAGAAGTCTTGAAAGGTGAAATGTTTTTTATGGTGTTCTTGGATAATATATGAATGTTGAGAGAGTTTCTTAAGTGTGTGAAAAAGATGGTGAAAAAATGAGATGAAGTGCTTAGAGGATTATGAATCAAAGTGTTATAAGTCTTCACCATGCTTTACCACTAGGCCCACTTGTGTAACCACTTGCATCTAAAGGTAATTAGCAAGATATTTGTGGAGAAAAGGTAAAAAAAAGTGGGTCCCACATGTGGTTGTAACCGTGAATGAAGGGGGGGGGGGGTACCCTTGCCTTGTGAATTTGTTTCATGACTTTCCTTGTTAAAAAGTGTTAGGATTATTGAGGAAATTGTTTAGGAAACTTATATGTATAAGTGTTTAAGTGTTTAAAGGGTGTTAAATGACCATTACTAGACCATAATGATCCAATTAACACTAGATGGTCACTAAAAAAAGATTTGATATTGTTCGGATATTCGTTTCGAATTGTTTCGGTTAGACGTTATTTGAACGCTAAGTTGTGTAACTTGTGTGAATTGATGTAGTTATTGGTTTGAATGATACCCGAAGGTATCCTCATATGAATTCTATGTTAAATAGCACTTTTACATGTTGCAAAAATATTAAATGGCTGATTTCTGCAGAATTTCTGCGAAAAAGTGTTGAAATCGTCGCTTTTAGTGCTTTTCGGGCGGTTTTTAGTGTTATCGGACTGCGGGAAGGTTTTAAATCAAACCCTTGCATTCCTAGTTAGGGTTTAATGTATATTAGATGTTGGACTTTCGTCTGAGTCCTAAAGATGTCATTTAGATGGTTTCTGCGGATCCTGCGTTTTCGTCGGAATACTAGTTTACTAGGTGCTTTTCTAGTAGTTTCGATGCATTGTTTAAACTGTTTCAAATGTACTTAATAAAAATGAATCATATGCATCCTAAGTAAGTATTCCATGAGTATTCTAAGTGTATGTCACGAAATACACAGTTCGAGTGTTCAAAATGCATAAAAATGTAGCTAAAATGAGTACTTTAAGTGTAAAAAAGTTACCGAAAAGTGGCAGTTGTCACAGTTATCCCCATCCAAGTTTCCACATAACTAATTCTATTATTGTCTTGTTATTCACAATCATGAATAACACTTGTTTCTATTTGATTTCTCTTGGAAACATCATCCTGAATAGATATCATATTCAGGTTTTCCAAGTTTTATCCTACATATGCAATCCGTTATTCTTTGCGTGTTCGTTGCATATTACTTATTTGTGCGATTAAATTTAAAACGTGCACCTGGTAATGCTTGCCCCGACGAGCTTTCCTTGCCATTACTCTTATTCTCGATTGTTACGCGATTTGGTCCTTGGTGAGCATGCTCTACTTGTCATACTTCGGACCATTCCTCTGTCATATCCATCACTTGTTACACTCTAGCCATCTTCAGATGCGAGTATCCTTCAATTAAAACATTTACAAAGATTAGTAATTTCGACATTAATGATTTCCCGTATTATAATACAAGGCTTTTCTATTATACGTGTCAACACACGTAATTTTGTTAACTATATCGACCCTTTATTAATTCCATTGGGGTAACGTGTATTACACGATAACCCTATGTGTTGTTTACAACACTTTAACGTGCTAAACGATTAACAAAATATACTTACCGGATTTTGCGATCAAGCCTTGAACCGAACAACAATATTTATCAAGAGCATAAGGTTTAAGTCCAAGCATGGTTTTCCCCACCATACTTGAATCTCTTAAACCAGGGCTCTGATACCAACTTGTAAGACCCACGTTAGAAATTTACACAATTACAACTTTAAAAATACGCATTTTAATACTAAAAATGCGACTTTAAAAAAAACTTGTCATGCCAACATTCCCATATGTTTTAAAAACATTTCAAGACATAGTTGTAAGTGTTTACATGATTCACTTATAACAAAACAAAACAAGGTTTAACGCGGAAGCTTCATTTAACGTGTGTTCGGTTCTTGTTCGTCGCTTGATCTTCATCCGGGACTCTCGACATTCACCTATGATCAAAACCAACTTAAAAGTTAGTTTTGATGGTTAAACAACAAGTACAACAAGGTAAATGGGTCAAATAATCAAAATAAACAAAAATTGCAAGTTTTTACCCCGTCGTCGTATGCGACGGTATACCCCTTGGGCGTCGCTCGACGCCACGCCCCCATTTCGACAGAATGTTCTTATTCTTGAGCTGCAAATGCTCAACTATAGTTTTAATTGGAAAACAAACTTCAAAGTGTCATAATTTTTTATCTACTTATCCGTTTTACACGATTCTTTTTCCTATGCAATCGTAATTTGATTCCCCATCTCATGGAGTTAAAATCCAACATCTGAATTCACAAAATTTTAGATTTCAAGCTCTCGACTTGAAATTCAATTTTTAACACTTTTTGACCCGTTCATGATTTTATCGACAAACTTGTTTGTCGCCTCCGGTTTTTCGTGAACATATTATTATAATTATTTCCTATTGTACAAGGTTCAATTCATGGGTTTTTAAGAATCATTGACCCGTTTTTGCTTATAATCTTATTTTGACCCGTTAAGGGTATTTATGCACTTTTAAGCTTAAATTCCGCTGATTCCTTGTATGCCTTATAACTCCACCCATTCATATTGATTACTCTTCCACCACAACTATAATTGTGGTGAATTTAATTTAATAGACTATTTATTCCGAGTTCTATCATTCGGATATGCCATTTTACGGCAAGACGCATTTTAAGGCATTTAACCCTTGAAATTTTATACCTACAACTTTTACAGGCATCTAAGGGTTACAAAGTCATAATATAAGTTTCTAAACAACCTCTAAGGGTCGTTTGCCCGGTTTACTCATCAAGGGCCTTTTTGGTCAATTTTAATCCTTCATTTTTACGATGAAGGACTTCCACTAATTATTTAACCAAGATTGCATTTTTAACTATAAGTCTATATATGCGTACCTTGCCCGGGTCAACAAATAGACCCGATTTATACCTCGCTTTAATTATCCCGTATTCTATGGCGACGCAATTATCCAAATTGTTAATCGCTCCTGTTAACATAAGACTTGACAACCACATTAGTCGATATTATCAAATGGTGTTATCACCACCATTTGACCCGTTTGGACTATATGACCAAACGTTGCATAATTTTAAAACATGGGTTTTTTTATTCCCAATTTATACATCCGACTCATTCGGATTTTTCACAAGTTCTTTTCATACACGCTCTACCCATTTCGGCTTGCGCCATGGGTATATTTTTAATTTCAATTTACATTAGTCGACCCTTGACCAATTTCCATTTTTACCCTTTTTCTCATTAATAGATTACACTATAAGGTAATATTAACGAAAACTCATAAATTCTTAGTCATTACATGACTAGTTTACCGTTTCGCCCTTTTTTTACCATAAACCATGGTTTTTATCATTTATTTTTGTTCCGACCCGTATCATTACGCGTCGGAAACCATATTTCGAATAATATATTTATCATATTTATAACTTATAGAATATATAGGTATTCTACAAAGAAGTGTAAGTTTCACTTACCTTGCATCCATGCCATGTTTTTCTTTTTCCTCATACTCGATCCGTTTGACCCGCTTCTTTCCCAAGCCTCCACCTAGCTTGTCAAGCGTCAAACTATCATATAATATTCACAAGGTGGTTAGGTTAGTCATTCTAGATCATAACCTTTATGCCTTATGAACCTTTATACTGTATTTCTTACCGAACTCTATCATAGGTCGGTTTGACTTTTAAAAGTCAAACCACCTTATAGCATATGAAATTAAGCAACTAAGTTTGACAAACTCATGTTGGCGTTCTGCCATTTACTCGATAAGCACTATTCTTAGGCCATCATTTTAACTAATATTTAATCCAAGTTCATGCTATTATTAACATTAAGTTAACTTAGCTCTCGACTATCAAAGACACATTATTCTTTCATTACGCAAAATCTACAGGTTTTCATCTATAAGTGAAACCCATTTCATCATGTTATTAGACATTCATCCGAATACCTAATCTAATCAAGTTCTGCATTCAAACGAGTAGACGCGATTTCACTTAGGCATTTTACCGAACACCTTGCGAGCAAGATTTTTATACATCTTTTGTCTAGTTCATGACTAACTTCTAACCAAGTTTCAATAATCAAAATCAAGCCCTTATGTCTAGCATTCATAAACACGATTCAAGACTTGTATCTTAACATCATTCTGCACTATTTCAACACTCAAATTCAGTGTTCATCACAAAATCACAACACCCACTTAACGCATGTATGGGTAATTATCAAATTCATAATTTTCATCACTAATTTAATAAGTTATTAACTAGGGTTTACTCCTAGACATATTTTCATTACTAAGTTCATCTAAATATCAATCATTCAAGCTCAATTTTCGATTTCAAGTTTTCATCTAAAACTCAAGATGTAATCAAGAGATGAAAATCAACATACCTTGTGATCCCTTCACTTAGGTGATCACTAATTTGAGCTCGGTTTTTGATTTAGTCTTGATTTGCCCTCTTGATTTGGTTGATTTTGTGTATTTTAGGGTTCATTAGAGAGAGCCCCTTTTCTCCTGTTAAAACTCACGACCAGAACACACACTTAGGTGTGTGTTTTGGTGTTTTATTTTTATTAAATAAAACCCTCTTTCACTTTAGCCAACTTTAGCCCCTTAACTAATAAAGTTTTGTAAAAGTGTTATTAACCAGGTTTCATTGGCATTTTATAACACTTAACTAACTAGGTTGTTATTCCAAGTTACTTAGTGGGTTTGGGAAGTCATAACCCGTTTTATTTTAAGTCCCGTTAACTCGGGCCTTCTATATACTTTGTTTTCTCAAAGTATTTATCCTCCTTTTTAATTAACATAAAGTTTATTTATTTAAATCTCAATATTTACCAGGTTAATTTTTACCACTAACGGTATGTTACCTGTAACACCTCGAAAATTTCATGTCCAAAAATCTATCGACACGTGTCATGAGCTTAAAACGTGTAAAGGATTGATTAGAAGGACTAAAGCTGACAAACAAGGAAAGTATGTGAATATAAGGGTTCAAAATGTCAACAATGGATAAATATACTTTAAAATAACCCTACATGATGTTTATACCCTTAAATGAATGATTCATGGATCATACGAAGCTAATCAGGAAAGAAAGTGAGAGATTACAAACTACAGGGGTTAAATGTATCAACATGTTTAAAGTGTACCTCTGAGTGACCTTTTAGAAAACCCAAAGCTTTGTAATGATTAATTATGCTCGCGAGAATAAGTGATAAAAATTTCACCAAGTTTCGTTATCGTATGAGAAAGTTATGATAAAATTCGTATACGAGGGGTTAAAAGCGTCAACGTCGAAATTTAAGACTTTTCGGTGATCGTATGAATAACCGGGGACCTAAAAAAGTTGGTTTATGACTTGGAGTCCTTAAAAGTCAAGTTTGGGGGTTTCAAGTGCAAGAAAGCACCTTAAAATCAAGATTTGGAAGTTCAGGGGCCAAACTGTCAACTTTTGCAAGTTCTGTCATGCTGGCCTGGTCCTTACGGACCGTATGCTAGGACCCTTACGGTCTGTAAGTGACTCCCAGATGCAGAAACTCGTAAGTTGGTTGTTCAGCCTATGTAACCGACTTATATTGCCCTTTTACACCACCAAGGGCTGCCTAAACAAGTTCTTAGGCATTAGGGACACATGTTTAACATCAGGGAACATGTATAGCATTGTTTGTCATGATCTTGATGGATCAAGAACACTATATAAGAACCCACATTGTTTCATTTTTTATCATTCATTCCCAACTCACTTCTTGGAGTCCCCTGGAGCTCAAGCACGTTCCTAGTGATCCTTAGTCGTTCATAGGATCTTGGTAAGTATCCTTGACCTTCCTTAATTGAGTTTTGCTTAGTTATTAGCTTAAAAGTCAAACCGTCGTAATTAAGGTTTGACTTATCGATTAATCACTAATGGTCCAGTGATTAGTTAAACTTAAGGTAGTTATAATTTGGTATTTATGTGGGCAATAAACCCTTAAAAGGGCACCCTCTGATTCCCGCTCTAACTAGATCAAATGTCGGGTCAAAGTTGTTTATAAAAAGTCAACAGAACCATAATTTTCGATTTAACACATAATTAGCAATGCAGAAGGCGTGTAACATATTTTATCACTCATATAACTTGGTAATAAGTATAAGAACTGGTCTAAGCTTGTCTGATCCGATAATTTTCTGTTTAGACCCGGTTCGGAATCAAAAGTCGCAAAACTTTGACTTTTGCTTTGACTTCAGTTCTGGCCCAATTTAGATGGGTTTGGAAATGCCTTAGAGCTTCCTTAGGACCAGGTTACATGATAGTATAACCCTCTATGGTTGGATCATTGATTGTCCGATTCGTTTACACGTTTCCGTTAATTGCTTAATGTTGACCATAATGCCCTTCTGACAATAAAACAAGAATTTTGGAAATATGAGAGGACAATAATCTTTGTTACTGATTTATAAACATGTCCCTAAAATTTCATATCAGTTGGAGGTCTAGATTAGGAGTTATGCTCAATAGCGTAATTAGAAAGCTTTTTGTTAATTAAAAGGCATAATTAGCATAAAGCCTATCAAAACCCAATTTTTGACACCAAACCTTTTACCCACTGATGTAATATAATATTTTGGGATTTTTGAAGATTTTTAATTATTTTTAAACTGATCATAATATGGGGTTATCGCCTTGATTCGGTTAATACCGATTATACCCTTTTTGTTTATAAAATGAGTTCTACATAGTATTTTGACACCAATCCAATTGCTACTGATTTTATATAATAAATGAAGTATTTTGAACTTTATAACCTGATCAGAAAACTCAGATTTCCTGTTTAACCCGGAAATCGCTTAAAACGGTTTTTTAACGCGTATTAAACGCCTAGTATGGGTTTAAAACCATTTTGGCATATAAGACTTATTACCAACTGATATAACCTATTAAATTAAGTTGTTTTACTGATTATTTCAGACCCGAGTCTCAGAGTTAAAATTTATCTATTTTATAATCTTTAAAATGACCAAAATACCCCTACGGGGCTTAAATTAAGATTAAACTCGTTTTGGGCATAATGGAAGGTATCCTACTGGTATCACAACATATTTAAGGCATATTAACTTAGGAAACCTGTATATGACTCTTATGGTTACCCGTTACGCTTCTTGCGCGTTCGGTTCGGTTTATGTAACTAGTTTGCATAAATTAGCCGAAACGGGTTAAACCTTATCAGTTTTATCTCAAAATCCAGAATGTGTTTAGTTTACCCATATTATACAAGTCTTCAAACTTGTCAGGTCTAAATCACATTCTATTCCGGTCTACGCTTAATCATGCGTTCGAACCGTATCTTCCTTTTGAAAACTAACCGGTCTAAGTCTAGGCTTAATTAAAGACCCGTTAGGATTCTAATAGGTTATTATAAACCTCCATTCCAGAATAGGAGACCCAGTAAAAGCTACGTGCACTTGCTTGTTGTGATTATTACTTTGCTCAGGTAAATACTTTTAACTTATTTTCCCTTATACGGGCTTGGGGTACGGTATATACAAATACCGCTTGGTCGGGCATTGAATCTTTAATCGTATGAAGGTTAAATCATTGAAATGTTCCGTTTAAATTGTTTTGTTTGCTTAAAACCTTTGGGGGTTAATGACCATGTCTCGGATATCCTTGGCATCATTCATGAAATGGCCACAACCTAAGCACGGGGTGTAGGCGTACACCTGACAGCTGCATATGTAAAAACCGGTATCCCACCTAAAGGAATCAGCCTTATGGGCATTATACCTGTGGTGTGTCTATTAATCTTTAACCCGGTCTGCGGACCGGGCTACTGAACGTATAAGAAACATGTAATTCTTTTACAAGTATTATATACAAATAATTATCCCAAGTTATAAAAGATATTTGTGCCACGAGCATTCAAATCAATTTTATTAAACTTTTCAAAATGAGTCAGTTAATTGTATTTACCAGTGTAAACTGACGTATTTTCCCAAAAAAGGTTAAATGCAGGTACTACTCGTAATAGGCTGGCCTCTCCTTAGCATCAATAAGAGTCTCGCAAGCTTGGATGCATTTAAATCTGATGAACTATGTTTCCTTTATATATGATCCGCCTGTGGATCTTTTACATTCCGTTTGTAATATTTGGATATTACTTTATATCGGTTTGTAATATATTTATCTTTTGCTTCCGATGTGCATTTAAAATTGTGTTGTTTGACTATGATGATATCAACTACGTCACGATACTCCCCACCGGGCCCACCGGTAATACGTGGAAATATCGGGGTGTGACATTACCCGTCTTTACTATTAACGTGGTTTGATTAACAAACCCGTTTTCGGGGTGTTACAAAAATATACCTTAAACTCTTATGATCCATGAAGACAACAAATTTATTTCCATATAAATAGTGTCTCCAAATCTTAAGGGCAAAAACTATGGCTCCTAACTCTAGATCATGGGTTGTGTAATTCTCTTCATGTTTCTTAAGTTGTCTAGAGGCATAAGCTATAACCTTTTGACGTTGCATCAACACATATCCATATCCTAACTTAGACATATCACAATAGACTATAAAGTCTTCAGTTCCTTCTGGTAATGCGAGTATGGGTGCGTTGGTTAATCTGTGCTTAAGAATCCTAAAGGCTTCTTCCTGTTTTGGTCCCCATTCAAACTTAGTTAATTTTGAAGTCAGCTTGGTTAATGGAATGGCTATTCTAGAGAAATCTTGGATAAAAAGTCTATAATATCCTGCCAGTTCAAGAAAACTTCTCACCTCTGTTGGCGACTCGGGGACTCTCCATTTGGTAATCACTTCGATTTTTGTGGGATCCACATAAATTCCTTCATGATTAACCATATATCATTTAGCATAAAGCTTCTCTTTTCTCAATTATGTCAGAAGTGTATGCAGATGCTCTGCATGTTCCTCTTTATTCTTAGAGTAAATTAGAATATCATCTGTAAAAACAATTATGAACTTATCCAGGTATGGTTTACATATCATGTTCATCATATCCATAAATGTGGCTGGGCATTGGTTAAACCAAATGGTATGACGGTAAATTCATAATGACTGTACCTTGTTCTGAAAGCAGTTTTAGGAATGTCCTCTTCATGTACTTTCAATTGATGATATCCTGAGCGTAAATCGATCTTAGAAAAGAATCGGGCTCCTTGAAGTTGATCGAACAGATCATCGATTCTCGGTAGTGGGTACCGATTCTTAATCGTAATCTTGTTCAATTCTCAGTAATCAATGCACATACGCATTGATCCGTCCTTCTTCTTGACAAACAAAACTGGTGTTCCCTACGGCGATGAACTAGGTTGTATAAAACCTTTTTCAATAAGTTCGTCCAATTGTTTCTTCAGTTCCTGCATCTCCGTCGGTGCTAGACGATAGGGTGCCTTGGCAATCGGTGTCGTTCCTAGTATTAGGTGAATTCTAAATTCAACCTCTCTATCAGGCGGTAATCCAGGTAATTCTTCTGAAAAAATGTCTAAGAATTTAGATACTACAGGAATATCCCTTAATTCTTTTCCTTTAGTGTTAATGATTACGGAAATCATATACACTATGGCTCCTTTCCTTGCATAGCTTGAAGCTTTCATCACAGAGATGAATTTTGTCGACCTGGTTGGCTTGTCTCCCTTGATTGTGATCTTTTTACCACTTGGTGTACTTACTTGTACTGTCTTTTGATCACATAAAATACTAGCATGATTGGCTACCAACCAATCCGTTCCTAATACAATATCGAATCCAACTAGATTCATTGGGTAAAGGTTAGCAGAAAAATGATGGTTCATAATTTCTATTCTTGCTCCATGAAAGATTTCACTTATCTTAATGGATTCTCCATTGGCTGTTTCCACTAGACAATCTTGTTGAAGTTTGGTTAATGGTTGATTGAGAAGTTTGTAGAAAAAATATTGATAAAACTTTGGTTTGCTTGCACCAGAGTCAAATAATACTTTAGCAAAAATGTCATTAACTACGAACGTACCGGCAATCACATCTGGAATCATCTTGGCTTCTTCCGCTGTCAGAACGAATGCTCTGGCATTCTTCTTGGGTCCTTCCGTTGTCTTAGCTTTGCTAGTTGCTGCTAGAGCTAGTTTCGGACAGTTCGGTTTGATGTGCCCAGTTTCTCCACAATTGAAGCATAGCCTATTGCTAGGTTTCCTCCTACAATCTTTTTCCTTATGTCCAGACATTTTGCAAAAGTTGCAGTATATTGAGCACCTTCCAGAGTGCTTCCTTTTGCAATACTTGCAGTAAGGTGCAGAGGAAGAACCTGTACCTTTCCCACGGTTGGAATTACCGTAGCGAAATTCTTGGGTAAGCCTTTGAGCTAGGTTCTTTCTCTGGTTCTCCTCTTGTGTGCGTACCAATTCATCAGTCAGGGTGTTGGCTAGTTCTACTGCTCTTCTATGGTTTGTGGCCTAGCTGCCTTGACTACGTGTCTGATCTCACTAATTAATCCCCAAAGGTAACGAGAGATTAATACTGGTTCAGGTGCGGCTAAGGCTGGTACTATTCTAGCATATTCAAATAATATAGTAGTGTAACATTTTCAGTCTATTCCAGTCATTTTAAGATTTAAGAACTTATTAGCGATTTATTCCTTTTTCATGAGGAAGACAGAATTTTATTTCGACTATCTCTTTAAAGTTAGTCCATTCCATATTATAAACTCTGTCACTTCCTCTAGACTGGAGAATAGTATTCCACCATTCTAAAGCTGCATTTTTTAAAAGATTAGAAGCAAACATAATCTTATCTTCATCTGCACATTTACTTATTTTTATGACTGCTTCTGTCTTTTCTATCCAGTGCAAGGCTGAAATGGCTCCTTCATTGCCTGAGAATTCTATTGGTTTGCAGGCCAAGAATTCTTTATAAGAATAACCGTAAGAGACGGTTCTTCTTCTTTTAGGAATTGGAGCTTGGATTATTGGTCCATTATTATCGTTCACACTGTGACTTGGTTCAGTGGGTTGGCGTTTACTTCCAATTGCAGATTATCTACTTCTTTAATAGTCTTGAGAATATAGGGCATAGCATCTATAATTCCTTGTGCTACTATATGTTGGATGGCACTGTTATCTATTTGGTTTTTGTTATTTTCATTATTCGGGTTTTCCTGATTTACTTCGTTGTCCATCTGAGTTGGAAACATTTATCAGGTATTAATTATCACAGAATAAAATTAATACAATTAATCACACAAACAGATTGATCAAAATCGTCGAACATTGCGACTTTACACTTTTCATATATATCTATATATATGCGTCGATTACAAACTACAATTGAAAATTAAACACGCTAGTAGTTATGCATTGATATCTATTTTAGTTGGTTATATTATATATATATATATATATATATATATTATCAAAATACAAAATTACACACATATCTAGGTATTATTCTAGGTGTCGTGTATCCAATCATGTATCTCACGCTCGACAGGCTTCCACACGAGCTTTTCTCCTATTTGACGAATTCTATCTTTTTCTTCAACTAACTCATCGACCCATTGGCGAAGTTCCTGCATATTTTCTTCACTCATGGGAGGTAATGGTGCGGGTACTGGATCAGGGTATCGAGGTATGGGGTGTCCGTAAGGGTATGGGTTGCATATTATACTCTGCTTATAACAGTCACTGTTCCAGAATGGGTCTAAAGGGTTCAGGTCGGTATACTGAGCTATGGGGTTTGGTGGAGGGATTTTTGGGATCTCATAAGGGTCGATATCTAGGATTGGGAATTGGTCTTCCTGGTTTGGTTCTATCATTTGTTGGTCGGGAATAAGGGTAACAGTGGTGGTTCAGCTATTTGGTTTAGGTTAGAATCTACTGCTATAGTGGCTAACATATGGAAATCTGCCAATTGCCTATCAAGTTCTTCTTCCCACAGTGGTCTATCAACTGCTTCCTGAGTTTGGGCATTCACTTCACTATTGGCTTTTACTATTGTTCTCTATTGTTGTAATTTCTTCATTCTTTTCCTCCTCTCATGCGCTCCTCTACTAAACCATCCTCTCTTTTTAGTAGGAAACGGTTCCTCATACTGTGCCTTAAAAATAAATATTCCTTCCTCAGTATCAGCTGAGTATCCTAAGGGATTTGGCTGAGATGAGGTTACTTCATCTTTTGGGGAACTAGCTAATTGACGATAAGCGTCGGATATACCTTGCTCACTCACACTGTATACTAATAATTTGTCAAATAACACAAAACAATAATATACACATTTACACATAATCACATAAATTATTTCCTAACACAATTTATTTAGAATTTAAGTGTCAGCAGAACACTTCATTGGCTTAAACCAGTGGATGTAGCTCTGATACCACCTTCTGTCGCAACCCCCGACCCCTACCCCGGGAATGGGCGGTCGCGATTACTCAGAGCCAGTGGTATCGGTGTTTATTAAATTGGCAGTGGAAATGAGACAGAGCCTTGACATGCATTACGGAATCCTAGATCAATCGTGTAGGGTAACAAATAGGGGTTATAATACTTACAACGAGGCAGAGCTTCGCTTTATAGGGGTATTATTCCCGAGTATAATAATTGCCTAGAGATTGAGAGAGAATCATATTTTGAATGATTTGCAAACTGAGGCCTGAGGCCCTTTTTATAGGCTGGCCGAGGGGCGGCTCACGGCCCGCTACGGCCCCCTTCTCTACTTTCGCGGCCCGCGACAAAGGTAGACTAGGGCGTAGCCTTGTTGAGTTTAGGGGTAGGTCTTTCACGTATATAGACACGTGGCGCAATGCCGTGTCCGGCAAACAAAGGGGCTCGCGCCTCGCGACAGACGTGGAGGTCAGGGTCGCGGCCCGCGAGAGACATCCAGATTTTGTATTTGATTTTTATAAATATTAGGGTATTCTAGGCCCGTTTCTCGCATCCAGGATATATTTAGGGGTGTTAGGGGTGTTTTAGGAGGGTTGTTATATAAGGTGAGGCTTGAGACATGGTAAGGGTATGTATACTTTATGGGTTATTGGGATTTTTATTTGTCACTCGTAGAATTTTGCATACACATATATTTGGCGAGCGCGACTACTTATGTATGTTTAGTGGATCCATAGCTCAATGAAAGAAAATCTATCGAGCAAAATATAAAGGTTCTAGACAGAAAGATAAATCTGTTATGTCATAAGACACAATAAAACAAGTGTTAGTGTAATGGAAACATAGGAAATGATCAATGTTACATAAAGAGAAGTGAAAGCGAGATGAAAAATCCTTCTCTCATGGTTTAACAGGTTTCGAGGACGAAATCTAATTTAACAGGGGTAGAATAGTAACACCCTGTTTTGTAGACAAAAATAAAAATATATATAATTTTTATTTCATATATTATCAAACAAGTAAATAACGACTAAGTTGGTCATTCGAAATATGAGATATCTAGACAAGTATTTAGTACGTTTAATAATAATAATAATAATAATAATAATAATAACAAAATATATTATACTTGACGCTACTCCGTTTTTTAACGAAACTTGGGTTAAAATATAGATAAAAATGAGCTTGTCTCAATGACATATTCGTCGTTTTATAAAACGTCATATTTTGAAAGTTATAAGAGAGAAACTGTGACAACTCGTATTTCAGAACCTATCTTTGTGCTTGATGTAACTTGTATGAACATTATGTGACTAGTTGATATGGTTTTCAATGGAACGTTATGTTTTACTATGTTATGTGTTATGAAGTGTAATGTGTGTGTGTATGACTAGTCGCACAAAACGTGTCCGATCGCACAAGCTTATGGGCCTACACTTTATCTTTTGCCACACACCATACTCAGCCCACTCTCCTTGAACTCAAAACCAAGGGCAGCCCAAGGAAGGGTTCGGCCCACTCCTTTTATACGCATACAAGCACCCATGTGTGGGGTTTGTTTCTCATTATTTGCAAACACTTAACACACACACAAACCCTAAACACTCTCTTTCTCTCCTTCGAAGTCCGACGGCAGCCCCACCATTCGAAGCTTTTGTATCTCGCTCAAACCATCCATTTGATACTCCGGTTAGTGTTCCATCATTGTAGTGTGCTATAATATTGATTGTGATGATTGATAACATAATGGTTGTGTGTCTTTGCATAATGAATTATAGGAATGCATGTTAGTGAAACCTTGATGAACGATTGTATGATGATCCAACTGTTAGGATCGATAAGCAAGATTTTGAGATGTGATTTATGAACTAGGGCTTTGATGAATAACACGGTCGAGCATGGTTTGAAATCGAGTGAATGATATATGCTGAAATCGGGTTTACATAATGATCATATGATTAATTGCTAGACACGTGTTAGTTAATGATTAGGGTTCATACGAATCAAAGAACTAAACTGTTTTGATTGAATGTTGATTGAGGAGTTTATGATTGCATGTTAGTGCTCAAAGTCATTGAATTGATAGGTTGCTGATTATGATTAATTGTTATTTAGGGTTCATGAGAATGAATGGAAAAATCCTTTGATTTGATCGATTAACACAAAGTTGGAAAATTTTAGTATTGATTTGGTAAAATAGATTATATAACCAGTTTGCCTAAATTACGGGATCTTATAACCGATCGCACAAGGCCAGTCGCACAAGCTAGGATATTTTAGAGTACAACTGTTAAAGCACATCGTATAACCTTTTTAAACTCAATCGCACAACATGTTGTGAGTCGCACAAGGTTGTGTTGATCGCACAACATGTTGGGCCGCACAAATATAAAACTGTTATGTCATTTGGGCCGCACAAGATATTGCGTTGCATGTTAATGGGCCAGGGCATTGTTTGGATCGCACAATCTGTTGTGGAATGCACAAGTTTGTGCTGATCGCACAAAAGGTTGGGTCGGTTATTATTGGGCTTCACCGATTGAGTCGCACAAGATTATTGGGCTCGCACAAGCTCACCAGCCCAATCACTTGAATCGCACAATTTGAGTTTCATTTGTGAACTTGTATGCTACTGTTTAATATGCTAGGTGTTGATCAACCAGTTATTATGATGCATGTATGCCATGATCGTTATGTGTTCGTAACTTGTTAGTTTATGTGTAAACTTACGTGCACTACTTGAACCTAGACCTGACTTGTATGGTAACCATGTTAGGACGTGGTTGACCACAAATAGCTCAAGTGACCTTTTGTTTATCTGTCGAGCTAATCTAAGGTGAGTTCACACTTTCTACAAGGTATAGGATTCCCGGTGGTATGGGAATGGGTTAAAGTATACAAAGGAAACCTGCGTATTCTCTTTGGGTAGAATACGTACTCCCACCCTCTTTGTTGAAGGGTGACAACATTGAAACCTGCGTGTTCTTCTTGACACGTACTCCCACCCTCTTAACTGAAGGGTGACAACACTGAAACTAGACAAAACTCTATCATTAAGTCCCTCATTTTTATATCGACTTAATCGTCGGGCCAATGGCGAACGGGTCATTAGTTAAATAGCGATATTAGGTTTGACAAGCCTCACACCGTTCGCAGAGGACGGGAGTGGACTAATGGATCTGGGCACTTTGTCAATGATGACAGACATTGACGCAGGGCACATAAACATAACTACAGTCAGTAGTCGATATGGTAACGGGTCTAGTGGATTACATGGGGAAGCCCCCACTGGTTATGGTTTGGGAAACATGGAATTGGATAACTCGTGGTTTTCGAAACAACATATGGTTTTTGGAACAACATAAAACTGGACAACCAATTGTCAACTCGCTCAACTTTGTTGTTGATTCGTTACTATATGCCTTACAGGTCGTTAGGTGCTTAGATGGAGCTTGCACAGGAGAAAGAGGTCGTTGTGGGACGTGGACTGTTAAGTTCCATGTTAAACTTATGAACTCTTAAACTTATGTTTTGGGTTTTGAACTTTATGCTTCCACTGATAACTTAAACTTTGTTGAAATGTTTTGACACCAATTATATTGTTTGGTTTGGACTTTTATTTACTTAATTTATATTGTTCAATATGATTGGTGGCTGGATCCTGGTCATGTCACGCTCCCTGCGGTGATACTCCGCTTGTGGAATTTGGGGGTGTGACAGATTGGTATCAGAGCCAGGTTTATAGTGAACTTGGTTTTAAAAGTGGGAAAAGCTTTTTGATAAAAACCAGACTATAACCTGTTCAGTTCTCGACGATCCACAACAACGCTTCGCTCCACGTGCAAGACTCAACACTATAGGTAATATGGTTTGGGTTTGTATTGCCTGCCTGTTAGCTTAATAGTGCATTGATCATGGTATGCTTAGTTAACTTAGTAGCGTGTTGCCATTAGATGTAATGTACCTTCATGACATGCACGTGTTTACTTGAAACCCTGTGTGCATGCTCTTTTCTGTCATCTCATACTTTCACACCTCTACGTCACCATTCTTACTTGAATTTCTTTCGATGTGAAGATCATGAGTGGATGTCTCAACTTGACTCAAGCCCAACTGACCGCTCTAATCAACGAATGAGTTGCTGAGGCTCTCACAGCAGCTCAAGCCGAAGGTATAGCCTGCTATTTTGACCAATCCTAGGATGTTTAGATCCTACTCTCGTGAACCTACTCTCGTGCTTAACCTTGCCCGTTCTTTCTTGCACGACAGGTCAAAATGCTCAGCCTCGAGTGTGTACGTTCAAGACCTTCATGGACTGTCGACCAAGTACCTTTGATGGCACTGAAGGAGTCGTGGGTCTCCTCCACTGGTTCGAGAAGATCGAATCCGTTTTCGAAATGTGTGAATGCCCTGTTACTAGTAGGGTGAAGTTTGCTACGGGAACCCTTGAAGGTGGTGCGTTAACTTGGTGGAACGCACAGGTGCAAATGCTAGGGTTGGCAGCTGCTAATGCCACCCCATGGAACAACTTTAAGGATCTGATTAAAGAGGAGTATTGTCATCGTGATGACATTCACAAGCTGGAAGTGGAGTTTTACAATCTGAAGATGACGGGGTCTGAAATCGAAGCATATACTAAGAGATCGAACGAACTAGCTGTTTTGTGTCCCAACATGGTGGATCCTCCCTACAAACGTATCAAGCTTTACATCAAGGGTTTAGTGCCAGAAATTCAGAGCATGGTGACTTCAGCTAACCTCCCTACAATTCAGCGGGTTGTACGACTATCCCACCGTCTCACTGATCAGGTAGTTGAGCAGAACAAGATGCATAAGCGTATTAGTGCAACCACTACTTCTGATGCTCCTAGCGACAACAAACGCAAATGGGATGGAAATTCAGTTCAAGTTCTGTTCAGTCTCAGTCTCAGCAGCGAAGGACTGACGACTACAAGAGCCCTAGTCAACAGTCTTCTGGTAATCAAGGTCAGGGTGGGTACAAGGGAAACCACCCTAAGTGCAATCGATGTAATATGCACCACAGCGGGCCGTGTAGCAAGAACAACTGTCAGAGATGCAACAAACTAGGCCACGTAACGAAGGATTGCAGGAGCCCTTATCCAGCGAACTAGAGACGCCAGTAGCAGCAGACTCCACAGAACCAGCGCCAGCAACAGCAGCAACAACAGGGTAACAACAAAGGATGTTTCCATTGTGGTGCAGAGGGCCACTTTAAAAGAGACTGCCCCCAGCTGAACCAGAACCAGAACAACAATAACAACCAGGGCAATGGGAACAACAACAGGGATAACAATGATGGCAATGGTGCCAGGGGACGTGCTTTTGTGATTGGTCAGGGTGATGCGAGGAACGATCCCAACGTCGTGACGGGTAAGTTCCTACTGGATGATTTCTTTGTTTCTGTTTTATTCGATTTGGGTGCCGATACTAGTTACGTGTCCTTAAAAGTTAGTCAGATGCTTAAGCGTACCCCAATCCCTCTGGATTCTAAGCATGTTGTAGAACTAGCGAACGGTAAACATCTTAAGGCCACACACATATTTAAGGATTGTACTCTCGCTTTAGCTGGTTAGACCTTCTCTATCAGCCTTATCCCCATCGTTCTTGGTAGTTTCGACGTTGTTATTGGGATGGATTGGTTATCTCGTCAGCGAGCGGAAATACTCTGCAAGGAGAAAATTGCCGCATCCCTCGTGCAAGTGGTGAACCTCTCGTCATTCGTGGTGACAAGAGTGGTGTAGTTGTGGGCACCATCTCTTTCCTTAAGGCCCATAAGTGTTTGCGAAAGGTCCACACTGCTATACTAGCTCTCGTTACTGACACCTCAACAAAAGAAAAGAAGATAGAAGAGATCCCGATCGTACGCGACTTTCCTAAGGTATTCCCTTAGGAATTACCTGGTCTTCCACCTCATCGTCAGGTCGAGTTTCAAATTGAGCTAGCTCCTGGAGCAGCGCCAATAGCTCGTGCACCGTATCGCTTAGCACCATCTGAACTAGAAGAACTGTCCGCGCAACTACAAGAACTCTTGGACAAGGGTTTCATTCGTCCTTGCTCTTCGCCCTGGGGAGCTCCAGTTTTGTTTGTGAAGAAGAAAGACGGTACCTTTCGAAGGTGTATAGACTATCGCAAACTCAACAAGGTGACCGAGAAGAATCGCTATCCCCTCCCGCGTATCAATGACCTGTTCGACCAGTTGCAAGGGTCGAGCTTCTACTCTAAGATTGATCTGAGGTCGGGTTATCATCAGCTGAGAGTACGAGACGAGGACATCTCCAAGACAGCATTCAGGACTCGTTACGGACACTACGAGTTTCTAGTTATGCCTTTTGGGTTGACAAACGCACCTGCGGTTTTCATGTCGTGATTGTTTTTATCGACGACATCCTAATCTATTCCAAGAGTCAGGAGGAACACGAGCGCCATCTGTGACTCATTTTGGAACTTCTTCGAGCAGAACAGCTTTATGCCAAGTTTTCAAAATGTGACGTTTGGCTTCGTGAAGTCCATTTCCTAGGCCACATGGTTAATGAGGATGGGATTCACGTTGATCCATCCAAGATTGACTCGATCAAGAATTGGCCTGCACCTCGAACTTCAACTGAAATCCGTCAATTCTTGGGTTTGGCGGATTACTACAGAAGGTTTATCAAATATTTCTCGAAGATTACGCAGCCTCTCACTATTCTTACTCAGAAGGGCGTCACCTACCGTTGGGGTGATGCTCAGGAATCCGCGTTTTAGCAGCTGAAGTCGAAGCTTTGTAGCGCACCTATTCTCTCATTGCCTAAAGGCACAGACGATTTTGTGGTTTATTGTGACGCATCAATCCAAGGACTTGGTTGTGTGTTGATGCAATGTGAGAAAGTCATTGCTTACGCATCGCGCCAACTCAAGGTTCACGAAAAGAACTACACCACTCACGACTTGGAGTTGGGAGCGGTGGTGTTTGTGCTTAAGATATGGAGACATTACTTGTACGGTACCAAGTGCACCATTTACACCGATCACAAGAGTCTCCAGCATATCCTCGATCAGAAGGAGTTGAACATGCGACAGCGTCGATGGGTCGAACTCCTTAACGACTACGAATGCGCAATCAAGTATCATCCAGGCAATGCCAATGTGGTGGCTGACGCCCTCAGCCGAAAGGAAACCAAACCTAAGCGTGTACGTGCGTTACAGCTTACTATCCACTCTAGTCTTCCTACTCAGATTCGAGATGCTCAGATTGAAGCGTTGAAAGAAGGAAACCTTAAAGCCGAGTCTCTACGGGGATTGGAGAAGCGATTTGAACTAAAGGAAGACTGTGCTTACTACCTAGCGGGGTGCACTTGGGTCCCACTTTATGGAAACCTACGTGAGCTTGTGTTGGATGAAGCACACAAGTCTCGTTACTCGGTACATCCTGGCTCTGATAAGATGTACCACGATCTCAAAACTACGTACTGGTGGCCCCACATGAAGGCTAACATAGCGACCTACGTTAGTAAATGTTTGACTTGTGCTAGGGTCAAGGTGGAATACCAGAAGCCATCCGGCCTACTTCAACAACCAGAGATCCCGACATGGAAATGGGATCAAATTTCCATGGACTTTATTACTGGCTTACCTAGATCTCAACGAGGAAACGATACTATTTGGGTGATAGTGGATCAATTGATAAAATTTGCACACTCTTTAGCCATCAAGGAAACATATAAGTTTTCTACACTTGCAGACATCTACCTGAAAAAAGTGGTCCCTAGGCACGGGGTGCCAACTTCCATCATTTCTGATCGTGATCCGCGTTTTACATCTGATTTGTGGCAGACGATGCATAAATCCTTTGGCTCGCGTCTAGACATGAGCACATCATATCATCCACAGACGGATGGGCAGACTGAACGCACCATCCAAACTCTTGAAGACATGCTTCGAGCATGTGTAATCGACTTTGGTAACGGCTGGGAAAGGCACCTACCTTTGGTGGAGTTTTCATATAACAATAGTTACACACTAGCATCCAGGCTGCTCCGTTCGAGGCGTTGTATGGACGGAAATGCCGATCACCCTTATACTGGGCAGAAGTTGGCGGCAGCCAAATCACTGGCCCAGAACTCGTCGTCGACACGACTGAAAAGATTGCCTAGATACGACAACGAATAGCGGCAGCTAGTGACCGTCAGAAAAGCTACGCTGATAAGCGTAGGAAACCGCTCGAGTTCCAGGTTGGGGATCGAGTGCTATTAAAAGTCTCACCTTGGAAAGGTGTGGTTCGCTTTGGAAAACGGGGCAAGCTAAATCCACGTTATGTTGGACCTTTCGAAATCACTGAGAAAATCGGTAAGGTGGCGTATAGATTGAATCTGCCCGAAGAACTCAGTGGAGTTCACAACGTATTCCATGTGTCAAATCTGAAGAAGTGTCTGTCAGATGAGACCCTCATAGTTCCTTTCAAGGAACTCACTATCGACTATCAGTTGCGATTCGTCGATGAACCGGTAGAAATTACGGACCGAGAAGTTAAGGTTCTCAAGCGTACTAGGATACCCATTGTTCGAGTTCGTTGGAACTCCCGTCGTGGCCCAGAGTTTACCTGGGAACGAGAAGACCAAATGAAACACAAGTATCCCCAGTTGTTCGAGAAAAGTGAAACCACTACCGAGGCTGAAGCTACTGCGGAATTTCGGGACGAAATTCCAAACCAACAGGGGGAAGATGTGACACCCCAGGAAAACTAGGAAACCACGCAACCTAACTAGCTTCCTCAGTAACTACGTGCTAAATTTCGGGATGAAATTTATTTCAACTTAGGGATGATGTGACAACTCATATTTCAGAACCTATCTTTGTGCTTGATGCAACTTGTATGAACATTATGTGACTAGTTGATATGTGTTTTCAATGGAAGGTTATGTTTTACTATGTTATGTGTTATGAACTGTAATGTGTGTATGTATGACTAGTCGCACAAAACGTGTCCGATCGCACAAGCTTATGGGCCTACACTTTATCTTTTGCCACACACCATACTCGGCCCACTCTCCTTGAACTCGAAACCAAGGGCAGCCCAAGGAAGGGTTCGGCCCACTCCTTTTATACGCATACAAGCACCCATGTGTGGGGTTTGTTTCTCATTATTTGCAAACACTTAACACACACAAAAACCCTAAAAACTCTCTTTCTCTCCTTCGAAGTCCGACGGCAGCCCCACCATTCGAAGCTTTTGTATCTCGCTCAAACCATCCATTTGATACTCCAGTTAGTGTTCCATCATTGTAGTGTGCTATAATATTGATTGTGATGATCGATAACATAATGGTTGTGTGTCTTTGCATAATGAATTATAGGAATGCATGTTAGTGAAACCTTGATGAACGATTGTATAATGATTCAACTGTTAGGGTCGATAAGCAAGATTATGAGATGTGATTTATGAACTAGGGCTTTGATGAATAACACGGTCGAGCATGGTTTGAAATCGAGTGAATGATATATGCTGAAATCGGGTTTACATAATGATCATATGATTAATTGCTAGACACGTGTTAGTTAATGATTAGGGTTCATACGAATCAAAGAACTAAACTGTTTTGATTGAATGTTGATTGATGAGTTTATGATTGCATGTTAGTGCTCAAAATCATTGAATTGATAGGTTGCTGATTATGATTAATTGTTATTTAGGGTTCATGAGAATGAATGGAAAAATCCTTTGATTTGATCGATTAACACAAAATTGGAAAATGTTAGTATTGATTTGGTAAAATAGATTATATAACCAATTTGCCTAAATTACGGGATCTTATAACCGATCGCACAAGGCCAGCCGCACAAGCTAGGATATTTTAGAGTACAACTGTTAAAGCACATCGTATAACCTTTTTAAACTCAATCGCACAACGTGTTGTGAGTCGCACAAGGTTGTGTTGATCGCACAACATGTTGGGCCGCACAAATATAAAACTGTTATGTCATTTGGGCCGCACAAGATATTGGGTTGCATGTTAATGGGCCGGGGCATTGTTTGGATCGCACAATCTGTTGTGGAGCGCACAAGTTTGTGCTGATCGTACAAAAGGTTGGGTCGGTTATTATTGGGCTTCACCAATTGAGTCGCACAAGATTATTGGGCCTGCACAAGCTCACCAGCCCAATAACTTGAATCGCACAATTTGAGTTTCATTTGTGAACTTGTATGCTACTGTTTAATATGCTAGGTGTTGATCAACCAATTATTATGATGCATGTATGCCATGATCGTTATGTGTTCGTAACTTGTTAGTTTATGTGTAAACTTACGTGCACTACTTGAACCTAGACCTGACTTGTATGGTAACCATGTTAGGACGTGGTTGACCACAAATAGCTCAAGTGACCTTTTGTTTATCTGTCGAGCTAATCTAAGGTGAGTTAACACTTTCTACAAGGCATGGGATTCCCGGTGGTATGGGAATGGGTTAAAGTATACAAAGGAAACCTGCGTATTCTCTTTGGGTAGAATACGTACTCCCACCCTCTTTGTTGAAGGGTGACAACATTGAAACCTACGTGTTCTTCTTGACACGTACTCCCACCCTCTTAACTGAAGGGTGACAACACTGAAACTAGACATAACTCTATCATTAAGTCCCTCATTTTTATATCGACTTAATCGTCGGGCCAATGGCGAACGGGTCATTAGTTAAATAGCGATATTAGGTTTGACAAGCCTCACACCGTTCGCAGAGGACGGGAGTGGACTAATGGATCTGGGCACTTTGTCAATGATGATAGACATTGACGCAGGGCACATAAACATAACTACAGTCAGTAGTCGATATGGTAATGGGTCTAGTGGATTACATGGGGAAGCCCCCACTGGTTATGGTTTGGGAAACAAGGAATTGGATAACTCGTGGTTTTCGAAACAACATATGGTTTTTGGAACAACATAAAACTGGACAACCAACTGTCAACTCGCTCAACTTTGTTGTTGATTCGTTACTATATACCTTGCAGGTTGTTAGGTGCTTAGATGGAGCTTGCACAGGAGAAAGAGGTCGTTGTGGGACATGGACTGTTAAGTTCCATGTTAAACTTATGAACTCTTAAACTTATGTTTTGGGTTTTGAACTTTATGCTTCCGCTGATAACTTAAACTTTGTTGAAATGTTTTGACACCAATTATATTGTTTGGTTTGGACTTTTATTTACTTAATTTATATTGTTCAATATGATTGGTGGCTGGATCCTGGTCATGTCACGCTCCCTGCGGTGATACTCTGCTTGTGGAATTTGGGGGTGTGACAGAAACGAGTAAAGCAGCTCAATAAATAATAATAATAATAATAATAATAATATAACTTATAACTGAGAGTCGTATGTCATTTTGTATCCCACATCGATCAAAATAAGTGACTCGTTGTCCACTCATGGTTACAAATAGAAGGATCATTGTCAGTTTCTTTTAACGGGAACGCTCTAATACAGAGAATCATGAGTACGTAATACCTTTTTGGGTGTTGCTACTAGTCGTTTTTGGAGCACGAGTAGGACGACTCTACATCAACTTGCCAAATGTAGTTTTAAGGTATGCTCTCGTTTAAGTTTATGTTTACTCATTTGTTATTTATTTTTAGTAGTTAATACTAATATTAGTAGTAATATATTATTAGTAGTAGCGTTAGTATTATTTTTAGGTATTAGGGGTATTGTCTGAGGTGGGTATTGGGTAGTCTGGCCTTAGTTAGGCATGGCCTGATCAACCATGCTTAAACAAGGCAACATTAACCAATATCCAACCCTCTTAATAACTAGTTAGATGTATCATAGCCTAACTTAGGATTGCTTATGTTGTATCAGGACCCATAGATATTGTTTGATTATGCTGGCATTTGTTATCGGATTGTACTAGCAATTGTTACTTTATTGTGCTAGCAACTGTTACACATGTGAGTTTTATGAATGCTTTACAAATGTGAACATGCTTGTCATAAACTGTAATAATATGGTATGATTGTTGTACGCATGTACATAACCTGTGCACTTATACACACGATATTTGTGGTCCCTTATACGTGCCGCTACGATTGGATTTGTCTGGTTTATACATGTGGTGTAGAGGGCATTAACTGTGTGATGATGCGTCATGTGTTGATGTTGGGGTATGATGATATGGGCGGGTACAAAGTCATGGTGAATTAATGTGATTTATAACTCGTGTATATTCATGAACTCACCAGTAATAGCTGACGTCTTTTAAGCATGTGTCACATGTAATGAGACACGAACATGAGCTATAGTCCATGCTTATAATAGTGTGATGGAATAGTATATCTTAGACTCTTTATAGTTGTTAGAACTGTATATCCCAGATGGTATAATCTGGTGGAAGTTTTGTAATATAAGACTATGCTTAGTCTTATCTGACGTGGCATTTCAGTTTTTAGACTTTGTATTGTAAGTTGTTATTAGCAAAATAAGCACTCTTTGTATCAACTTTGTTATAAAGCATCCTTATCGGGTGAGGTGTCACAGTCAACCACCATATATCCTTTACCCCTTAGCATACCTTATTACAATGACACCACCATGACTTTTGACTTCATTGGTTGCCTTAGGAGCTTAGACCCACTTTTATTCTCATTAAGCGCATATGAAATAGAGATATTTTCAACCATTTCGATAAACACATTCCCATGTAAAAATAACTTGTGTGCGGGCACAACTAGTACACAACTCACTTAATCAACGTGTGTATACATTATCATGTTTTCCCATATGTAAATGAGTCGAGCCGCTCGTAAGCTACCCAATATTCATATTCTAAAAGCGTGAATTGAGCCGAGCTTAAACTTATAATGTTATATGAGAAAAAAAAATTGAGTGGGTCACATTAAAAAATATAAGGTTTAAATGGTAACTTTGCATAAAGTAGAGGGTGCAATAATGTAACTTCAAGAGGGAGCATAATGTGAGTTTAAAAAAGTCATGCTTAAAAGGTTTGTATCATGTGTAACATGTGATTTGACACAGTAGACAGCGGTCGCCATTCACACATTTTATATTAGCCCACAGATTTCTATTAGATATAATCTGTATTTGTAATCCCAAATAAATTTATTTTTATTAAATTAAGACCCTAAAATATGTGACACATATAAACATCACATAGTTATATAAATATTAGATATTATAGAGAAAAAAGTACCAAATTCCATCAATACACCTAATCGTTAACCATGGTGAGAAACTTCAGCAAAGGCGATCGTGGAGTCAATGTGCGTCAAGAACCAACATTCAACTTATTCGCGTTTACTGCGTTCTTAGCTTACGATTGTTCGTTTTTTTCACCATGGAATCACAGATCAGATGTTCCTTCGAAGTGTTGTAGTCATTGTGCTAAGTATTATATCATGCAGTTTGAAGCCGGATCATTCTTCACGTACGATGTGAGTTTTAATGAATTATGATCTTTTTTATTTCTAACTTGTAATTAATTCAAGTGATTTTTAATTTGTTTACGAAATTGGTTAGATCTTCTTTTATAATTCGATCAAAACATTTTACGATGTATATTTTAGGAATTTAATGATTTGAATGGATATACGAACGATTTTGTTGGTGTGTTCCACAACAAGAACATTAATCCGATAAAATCATCATGTTCTTGCCAAAATCGTAGATCGTTTTTTAATTTTAGGGTTTAGTTTTTGCAAAAATCCCCAAAATATGACTTTTCAAAGAAAGAGTCACATCTCAAGTCGAAACTGAAAGTTGACCACGTTTAAATTTTTAAGAGTGAAGTATTGACAATCTATGACTATGAAATATGACTAAGAAAGGGGCATAATGATTAGGGATGCAATTTAATCGAACATTCAACGAACACTTCATAAACCGTTTGGCAGAAATTTCGATTGTGTTCATTCGTTTAATAAATGAACGTACACGAACAAGAAATTTTGTTCATTTAGTTAAATGAACGAACATGAAGAGAGGTCGCATTCCTTCATTTATATTTGCCAACATTTGGTAACATGTTCACTTATGTTCATTTTGTATTTGTTTGTGTTCGATAGTTCATTAGGGTTTTTAATCTTTTATATTTTGTTTACATATTTCAAAACTTCCACTAATAAAATATATCTAATAAATATTAGCGTATTGTATGTTACATCCTTTTAGTATGTGTTCGTTTGTGTTTGTTTCGATTTATGAATGCTTGTTTGTATTCATTTATGTTCATGAGTGTTCGTTTGTGTTCATGAATGTTTGTATGTGTTCGTTACCAAAAATTAACGAACGAACATGAACACGTTCATTTCCTCAATGAACGAACACGAACATAAAGTCTCGTTTGGTAAGTGTTCATAAATAGTTCGTAAACATGTTTATTTTCTTAATGAACAAACACGAACAAGGCCTTAGTTGTGTTCGTTTAATTCATTTGCAACCTTATTAATGATAAACAATAGAAATGCTTGCCTCTTCTGGACCCACATATGCATAATTTCTCATTAATCATGTGTCATATGATATGCTTTAAAGGACACAAATCTTAACAAGATAATATGATACAACTTAGTTGATTCAATGACAATTTTTAAAGGCTCAATTGGTTGGCCTAAAAACTAATCGACTGACAAATGGATGAGGTAAGCATCAATGATTTTTTTTACCGGTTTTTGTTCTGGTATTGTCTATTTTGCTTTAACTCGTTGGTTCATTTGTGTCATATCGATTACCTCATAACTAAACCGATAATATAATTAACTCCATGTTTAACCAGTGAGACGGCCAATCCAGTATTCTATACACTGACCATGACACATGATCCCATAATAAAAAAACCTACTTTGATTTGTAGAGTTTTTTCTTCTCACTTATGGTTAAAGTTAGTAAAACTTATAATGGTGTATACACGTTTCGTTGCTTGTTTACTATGGTTTTATCATTACATTGTCTTTTGTTTTTTTGTTGACTCAGATAACTGCTATGAGGGGTGAAGGAGTTGGCTATCAAGAGAAGAGAAGTTATATTGATGCATTGAAGAAGAGAAGTTATATTGCCGCATTTTATAACAAATAATATGATTAAATATATGTATTCGATGCTTGAAATGAAATCTTATAGTCACCGATGCTATAAATAAGTTCCATATAAAAATTATTGAGTGTTCATTTATAATTCACTAAGAATTAGTACCCACCGCAATGAGGCGCGGTTTGTTATAAACAATGAAAACTTTTAAACATATCACATTCAAATTCTAACTGCTATTCTAAAAAGTACAATAAAAGAAAACATATTCAAAGACAAAGTGCTATTATAAACACCTTTACAAAGATGCGACATCAACAATTTTTTTGTTCTATACTACACGACTAAACCTAATGCGCATAACCTATGCTAATGCATCTTGGCCACACAATTGGTTATCCTACCTTCGTTAAGCGGCTGGTCCTCCAATTGGTATAGCTGGTCGGTCTCATTTTAGACCCCAACCTTCCTTGTTGATCGGTCTCTTTTCTAACCCCATCCTTCCTTCTTATTCAAACACCGCAAATTGATTTCTCTTCAGCCTTACGATTCTGCCCTTTTGGCCCTACGAAGCTGAACCAAACATCAACGTGGGGCAACATCAAGTTGCCGTTTCTCAAGCTCACATTAAACTTATTAAACAGACATAAAGAAAACATGGTTGAAAGCCTACCAATGCGACAGACCAAAAACTACAACATGATATAAGAAAACAATAAACTATTACATACATTTAAACATAGGCTACCTATGATGCAAAATGAAATAAATAGATATAAAAACCTCAAATAAGTGAGACGAAGAATCGAGACCACTTCGGCACATGCACAACACAACCGTTTCAGGTTGTATGCATAAACAACCATATCAAAGTGTTCCAAAAAGCCAAACTGTTGAGAATGGACATGGCTATCACACATGTACAACACAACAGTTTAACTTTGTATGCACAAACATGCATGGCCATCAACAAAACACTTAAATAACGAAGCTCAGAGGTGATGATGGAGGTAACATACAATACCAAGCCAAATCCTCACAAACATGACAACCATGGCTCTCGGAAGAAGATTGGTTTTAACCACTTAGGCTAAGCAAGTGGTACATCAAGCAACAACAACATCATAGGACCAACAAAGAGTATGCAGATAACATTGCACACCAAAATGGCCATAACCAACATCAAAACAGCCATAAAATTAAAGTCATACGTAATAGACAACTGCATTTTAGGTTACTAAGCCAAGTCCAAGACAACATCATAGCTAATGGTCGCTGATGAGACATAAGTCATCTTCATCGACCCAACAAATAAACATCACAAAGACTAACAACAGTTGTAAAACGATAAACCATCTTCGATATCCAAACAAAAGACTGTTTAAGCGATAGACGACCGCATTTTAAGTCAACAAGCCTAGCCAAAGCCACATCATAGATTGTCCTAAAGCACTTAGGCTAAGCGACTTGTAAAACAACCAACAAAAATAGAACCCAGATGTGTAACACTCTTGTTAAAATTTAACGTTTATCGTATAATTTAAACTCATAATCATGTAATTATAGTCACAATTATACTGAAAATACGGGTTTGTTAAAAACTTTTACAATTTAAAGTGATACAACATAATGTGGTTTAATTCGTCGTTATAGAATATCGACAAAACAACGTTGCGGAAGCTTTGTTTAACGTGTGTTCGGTTCTTGCTCGATGCTTGATCTTCATCCGGGACTCTCGACATTCACCTGTGATCAAAACCAACTTAAAGGCCAGTTTTGATAATTAAATAACCAATATAACAAGGAAATTAGGAAAATCCTACATTGATATCTTGATCCACAAACAATCAATTGAATCCTGGCCTCCACCGTAACTTACGGTGGTCACCGTAAGTTACGGTGGCCCCTGAATGTCAAATTCCCCCACCGTAAATAAGGGGTATTTTACCGTAAAAATTTTAGCTCCACCGTAACTTACGGTGGCACCGTAAGTTACGGTGGCCCCTGCATCCAACCTTTCCATTTTTTTTGCCGTTATTTGACACGAAAACTTTCGTATCTTCCAATCCGCTTATCCGTTTGACCTACCGTTTCTTCCTACATGATTGTAATTTAATATTCCATCATATGGAGTTAAAATCCAACATCCGGATTAACAAAATTTAAGACTTTTAAGTCTTCGGCTTATTACCCCTTTTTACCAAATTTTGACCCGTTCGTAATCTATCAAGCAAACAAGTTTGTTTGACCCTTATTTCTCTTAAACCTATTAAATTCAATGATGTTTAACATATTAGGGTCCAATTACAGGTTCATATACCTTCTTAAACCCATTTTCACTCATATGCTTATTTTGACCCGTTAAGGGTAGTTAAGCACATTTTAAGCACAAATCACTTTCATTCGTTTCTAAATACATATGTCCACATTCCTTATCAAATGATCTCCCACCACAACTATATTTGTGGTGGATTCAATGTGGTGAATTTATATATTCCAAATTTTACCCTTCAAATCATTATTTTACGGCAAAGACTCTTTATAGAGTCATTGAACCAATATTTTACATTTTTCGCTTTTCATACTTATTCAAAGTATTTATTTCATCCTATCACTTATTTCCAAACAACATTTATGGTGCGTTCGCTCAATTACGCTTACAAGGGCGTTTTAGTCAATTTTAGTCCTTCTTTACGACGAAGGACTTTTAGTACTTGTTTGACCCAAAAATCCGACTTTCTAACTATAATTCTGATTAGAAACTATTATTTTTCTAAAACACCACAATTATAACTTAAATCATTCGGTTTGCCTTTAAGACCAAATATCAAATTTTGACTTTGTTTAACTCTTAGAGAGCCTCAAGTTCTAAGTGATGAGTTAAACCATTTTACATACCTGACTCGGATCAATATTTTGACCCGTTTCGATACCTTGCCTTAGTAGCCGCTAAGCGATAGCGATGTACGAATCCCTTTGATATTTATTCCTATAAGCATGTAACTTGACAAACCATTAGTTGATGTTGTCAAAGGGTGATAATTTCACCTTTTGACCCGTTTATTTACCTAGTGATCTTCGTCACTTCAACTAAACATAAATTTCACGTATTATGCTAATTTAAAGTCTACTAGCGAAAATACGAAATCAAGCATAACGTAACGAGATCGTAGTTACGTACCTTTTAAGCACCCTTTTTCAAACGCGTATTTCCACCGGCTTGTCCACTTGACGATCCGGATTCCTCGCCTAAAGAGTTCAATTCACAATCCGTTTAGAACCCTTTTTATAAGTCTTAACGCACAATTTTCCATATCCATCAAACATGTGTTTTTGTCCGATTTTCAACTTTCAAGCCTTCTTTGGGGCATTTTTACAAACACTTAACATGCAGAATTTTATATCTTTTATATTCTAATTCATGGCTTGTCACTTAGCCTAGATTAACAAACATTGAGCTATCATTTATAGAATTAAACATCATATTTTTCAGAATTCAGTTTCTATGAATCAATTTGCACTAGAATAGTCTTCTAAACCCTAGTGTTCATCATTTTCTCACAAAACCCATGAACCACCTTCAATGTGTTCATGAGGTTTCCTGAATTTAGACATTATTTCACATGTTGTTGTCTAGGTTTTACTCCTAGACACTATATCATCCCTATTCTATCCACATAGCAAACATGCAACATCAGATTTCTACTTTTCTAAATTCATGAGAATTTCAAGTAGCGAATTCTTGTCAAATTTTACATACCTTATGATCTCCTTGCAATGGGGATCACTAATCTATGTTTGATTTTCGCTTAGAACTTGATTTGAACCTTCAATTTCTGAGATTTGTGAAGTTTTTGGGTTTGAAGAACCCTGGTCGCCCTTCCCTTGCCTGGGTCGATCCTCACACACGCCCACAATATGTATTTGGGTTTTAATTTTCTTGTTTTATGAAATTAAGTTTCAAACTTAGCAACATAAGCCCCTCATGTTTAGTTATTTATTAAATCAGTCACAACCTTCTTATTTTAAATCCACATTCCCTCTTATTAACTAAACCAAACATTTCTAGTTAACTTAGCGGGTTCGGGGATATTTACGACTAAGTTTATTTTAGGTCTCGTTAACTCAGACCTTTTATAAACTTTATTTATCCATAGACCTTTATTTATCTTTTTATTAAATATTAGGTTTACTTACTTAAAAATCCTAATATTCACCGGGTAAATTTTACTACTAATGGTACTTTACCCGTCTTTTAGTATTAACGGGGTTTGATTACCAAACCCGTTTTCGGGGTGTTACAAGTCTACCCCCTTAGAGAGGTTTCGTCCTCGAAACCTTTTCTTACATAATTCATTGAGTTTAAACTCAATGCATTTGATCCGAGAAGTATTTTTAAACATTTCTTATACTTTTAACCAATTGTTAGTATTACCAGATAGGTATGGTAACATCTTTTTGGGCACTTATTGTCTACGTATTTCATACAACATAGTGCAACTTGAAATAACGTAATCTCGTTATTCCCACTAGTTTAGTTAACTTAGAGATATCCATCGCTTTCATATACTATCAAATTCTTTATGAATCCGCTACTTTGACCCGTCTAAAGGTCTTTAGTGAAATCTTTCACTTTTAACAACAATTTCTTTTGTTTTCAAATTTATTCATTCGGTTCAGTTATACCGAATCTACCGCTTACAAGCAAACCAAATTCTTGATTTGAATTACTGACCTTAACCGGTCTCGATAACTAGACTTATTAGTCCAGTTACTTTTATTGCTCGCTTGGTTATAATGTGATTTTACCTCACATTGCATTTCATGACCGTGATATTAACACCCCGAAATCGGGATTTGGTAATTAAGCCATGTAAATAATAATGAACGGGTAAATACCGTTAGTGGTGAAAATAAATCCGGTGAATATTAGGAAGTAAATAAATAAACCTAATATCGAATAAAAAGAGAATAAAAGGGTTTAATGAAATAATGTTTATAAGAGACCCGAGCTAACGGGACTTAAAAACAAAACGGGTGGTAATCTCCCGGAACCCACTAAGTTAACTAGGAGTAATTAACCTAGTTAATTAAAGGAAAATATTTCTAGAAATAAAGAGGTTAAGGCCTACTTGTAACAAACCAAATCATGAGGGGCTAAAGGTGGGTAATTAGAAAAGTGTTTACTTGTAACACCCTTGCTTGTTAAATACAATATTATATATATAAGTTTCGTAAAAATGCATGTTTGTACGATTACACGTAAGTATGTCAATACGAGTTTACTAAAACTTTTACAATAAAAGTAAAAGAACTTAATGTAATTGAATTCGTCGTTTAAAAGATACGACGAAACGCCGCGCGAAAGCTTTTAAATTTATCGTGTTCGGTTCTTCTTCGAGCTTGATCTTCATCCGGGCACTCTTGGCAATCACCTATGATCAAAACCAACTTAAAAGTTAGTTTTGATAGTTAAATAACAAGTTTAAACAAGTTATATGGGATTAGAAATCAAGGCATTTGAACAAAATAATTTAATACAAGAAATTATATATTTTGTTTTCAGCCCCTTCACCCAGCCGTGTCAAAAGATCACCCGGCCGTGTCAAAAGTTCACCCGCCCGTGTCAACTCTGCACGTTTATTTTTCATCAAATTTGCATCCAAACCTATCCAAACTCATTTTAATTGCTTGGGGTTCGTTTCTTAACATGTCTAAGCTATCATCCATTACCCGGATCCATTATTCATATAGTTTACGCTCCCGTTACCCGGTTTACGTTTTTCTTTATTACACTTAAGCCAACATTTTACCACCTACTTTATTTTGACCCATTTAGAAGTTTTCATGCATTTAAGCATCAAACTCGCATTTCTCTTTGTACACTTCGTATTTCCATTTTTTTTAATAGCCTCTTATATTCCACAACAACTATTTTGTAGTGGATTTAACATAACGGACCGTTATTCTAAATTTTACCCTTTGGATAGTCATTCTACATAATTTACCCGTTCTTAGGCATTTGACTCTCAAGGTTTATACTTACAACTCTTACATATATCTAAGAGTTGCATAATCATAATACTAGTATCTAAACGACCTCTAAGGGTCATTTGCCCGATTTACAAATCATGGGCGTTTTGGTCAATTTTTAGTCCCTCATTTACGACGAAGGACTCTCGCTAATTATTTGACCCATATTTGCATGTTTATCTAGCAACTTAACTATGCGTACCTGGCTCGGGTCAAGGTATTGACCCGTTTACATAACTTTTTGCTTTAAATCTTTCTAGTTAAAGCAACGCACGTTTATGTTGTTTCCTGTGATTACAACACTCAACAAGCAATTGTCAAATGAAATTGTCAAATGGTGTTAACAACACCATTTGACCCATTTAGCCTAAATGACCATTTATCCGTATGAGATGGTATTTAGTTACCATTTCATCCCTTTAAACCTATCCCGGTTTTCCCTTAAACTCGTTTTACTCAAAACCATTTTTATTTGTTCGTCATTACATGACTAATTTACCTTTTTTACCCTTTTTACCATAATTCATGGTTTCTTACCTTTTTACATATTCCGACTTGCATTGTATCTTGCCGGAACATCATATTCCAATTACTTACCATTATTCACAATCAATATTCACAAGTGTATTGTAATTAAAAAGGAGTGTAAGCTTAACTTACCTCGCGTCCGCGCAAACATTCTTTGCATCCATGATCCGTTTGACCCGTTCCTTTCCAAGCTCCCACCTAGCTTGTTTAGAGTCAACTATATCATAACATCCATAAGATGGTTAGATTGGTCATTCTATATAATGTCCATCACCCTATGGAACCCTCTTTTTTTACACACTTATCAATCAAAGCATGCCATATATTCAACAACTAGTTTCATACCATATTTCTTTTCATTCACTAACCGTTTGACCCGTTAGTGAAGTTACTTATACAACTAGTTAGTAAGTGATTTTAAACACTTTAAGCATGTCACATAAAGTGCTATTTGTTCCCAACAATCAATAATTCATGCCTAAAGCAAGTATATACAATCCTATGCCTTTTTCTTGGTTAATAAGAATATTATTTATGTGCAGCGATTTTCTATTCAGCTGCTGTAATTGACCATTTTGACTCGTTTAAAATCTGAATTAGATCAACATGTTCAAAGATGGATCGTAGAACGGTCCAATACCTTCGCAAGCATATAAGGTACACCTTCTAACGAATTTTCTATGATTTTATATGATTTTTATAAAATCAGCTCAGCAACTATATTTTCATTTTTCAACATCTTTCAAGTTCTGAACAGCAGTTTTAATTCGCCTATTTGGCCTATTTAACAACCACATTTGTCTCTTATAATTGAAAACAGTAAAAATTTACTTCATAAGCTTTCCGAAAAGGTATAGAACACCCAAATCGGATAAACGGTTGATTTTATATGATTTTTTTAAGATTAGTCAAAATACATATAAAAAGCTACGAAAATCATGTTTAGGGTCATTTCAAATTCGACCCAAACCATCAATTGCAACCCATTTCCATGGCTAATAAACTAGTTTAAACGATTATCTTGACTAGTTTATTCATTTATTTTTGTAAGAACTAAGGGTTCCTCATACACGAGTGAAACCCGTTTCATCATATCACTAGCATTTATCCCAACACTTAATATAATCAAGTTTTACTTATCAATTGGTAGACAATATGATTTCATACACCTAGTTCCATGAACATATTTACCAAATTTCATCTTAACATTCAAAACCCATTTCAAGTCATTTATGATCATGTACCCAAATTCATGATTTAATCAAACACCTTCATAACATCATCATGCATGATGATTCTAAACCTAGTTAGACCATCAATTTCATCATAACATTAAAACCCACTTATCTAAGTGTGGTAATTCATCTAAGTTTTCAAATCATAGCAATATATGCAGAATTTTCACTTAGGGTTTTGCTCCTAAGCAAGTATACATCTCTAATCTAGCCATAACTTCTACAATTCATACCTAAATTGCATCTTGTAAAGTTAATCGACTTTTCACAACTTCATGAATGTCAAAAATTCGACATACCTTTCGATCCCCTTGACTTGGTGATCGTTTATGTATATTCCAATCCGAATTTGGCCTTCGTTTGATCCTCCAATTTGAAGGTTTTGTTGAGTTAGGGTTTCACCCCTTTCTCCCTGCTCCTCCTGTCGATCGAACACACCTGTGTGTGTTTATATTTCTTTTTAATTAGAAAAGTGTTTTAATTAAATTAAGTTTCAAACTTAGCAACATAAGCCCCTCATGTTTAGTTATTTATTAAATCAGTCACAACCTTCTTATTTTAAATCCACATTCCCTCTTATTAACTAAACCAAACATTTCTAGTTAACTTAGCGGGTTCGGGGATATTTACGACTAAGTTTATTTTAGGTCCCGTTAACTCAGACCTTTTATAAACTTTATTTATCCATAGACCTTTATTTATCTTTTTATTAAATATTAGGTTTACTTACTTAAAAATCCTAATATTCACCGGGTAAATTTTACTACTAATGGTACTTTACCCGTCTTTTAGTATTAACGGGGTTTGATTACCAAACCCGTTTTCGGGGTGTTACAAGTCTACCCCCCTTAGAGAGGTTTCGTCCTCGAAACCTTTTCTTACATAATTCATTGAGTTTAAACTCAATGCATTTTATCCGAGAAGTATTTTTAAACATTTCTTATACTTTTAACCAATTGTTAGTATTACCAGATAGGTATGGTAACATCTTTTTGGGCACTTATTGTCTACGTATTTCATACGACATAGTGCAACTTGAAATAACGTAATCTCGTTATTCCCACTAGTTTAGTTAACTTAGCGATATCCATCGCTTTCATATACTATCGAATTCTTTATGAATCCGCTACTTTGACCCGTCTAAAGGTCTTTAGTGAAATCTTTCACTTTTAACAACAATTTCTTTTGTTTTCAAATTTATTCATTCGGTTCAGTTATACCGAATCTACCGCTTACAAGCAAACCAAATTCTTGATTTGAATTACTGACCTTAACCGGTCTCGATAACTAGACTTATTAGTCCAGTTACTTTTATCGCTCGCTTGGTTATAATGTGATTCTACCTCACATTGCTTTTCATGACCGTGATCGTGTCACATCATGTTTAATTCATATCAACCTTTCATTTTCGAAAACATCACTTTTTCAAATATATCGTCTTGCGCCTATTAGTGTCAAGACTTGCATCCTTCATGCTTACTATTTAAATTCCTATCAAGATTTATAATTATAAAAACGTTATTTCTTACTAAAGCCAAAGTTTTAGTTTTAAGATCTTCTTCTTAACTTTTGTCAGTATTATGGGTATTGACAGTCCATAATTTATTCTTTTATAGCCATAGTTTTATGCAGGGAATCGTAACAAGTTCCCTCGCCTTACACTATTGACCCGTAGGTTCCTTCACTCAACCTCGTAGGCTATTTCCTTAAGCTTTCACCTCTTTAAGGTGAGGCCCTTATGATCCCTTTGCTTCAATTCATGACCCGTGGGTCATTCTGGCCTCGTAGACCTTTACACTAATTAATATCCCATAGGTTATGATGATCCCATAGATCATCTTTATTTGAGTCTTTATTCTAATGTGCATACGTTTATATACGCATATGGCGTTAAGGCACCCTTTTTTATGGTTAGAATTATTCGCTTTTACTTTTTGGATTTCGTTTGACCTTGACCGTAGTCTAAGGCTACATTGTTTTCTTTCGAATTATCTTTCCGGCTTCGTGACTTCTAACGTCAATTACACGTCGATTTGCCCTACATTCACCGTTACCCGGTTCTTACCTATACTTCCTTACGTCCCATCACCAGGGTTCCTTTATTTTAATGTTTTTAACGCCTATAACTCCTTTACTTAGGTTTGTTAATATTTCGCACTTTTATTTATTCGACTCGCGCTTACCTACTTTAGCAAGTGTCATCCCTTATTAAATTTGTTTGACTTGTTCGTGTGAAAATTCATCACTTATGAATATCCAACTTCAATCTTTGTTCGACCCGTTCAACTTTTAAAATAGTTGAACCTGATTTATCAAAACTTCTATTTACTTCATCTTGGCGTCTTTTAGTCATGACTCAAAATCCCAGTCTTTTAACTTTCCATCCGAGTTCCCGTTTCTCGGTCTACGCATGTGTATAAATCCTTACCCACCAACCGGGTGTTTTACCGAAGTCATTATTATTGCAACCCTTACGGTATGCATTATGACTTCGTTTCACTTATATATTCCTACTTCGTTCTCAAGTTTGGCGTTTTACAAAATCGGCCCGTTAAGAGTCATATTTGCATTCTCCGGGTTCGAGTGTAAGCACACCCCTCCCAGTGCACACCTTAATTGTTTACATTAATCTTTGTCCCTTCACTCTGGCTCATCATCCTAATGTAATACGCTTCCGTCACCCGGCTGTGCGTTTACATTATTATCAAATATTTTGCTCATTTGATTCATTTGGGTACTTTTTAAGTTAGTCCCATTCATCCCGTCCTTACTACATCGGATGTAAGCATGTCCATCATAAAAAGTTCATGGTATCATGTTTTCAATACCTACTTGGCCAGAGTAGGCGATCAACACATGACATACATGACCCTTTTATAACTTTCACATCACACCCCATGTAAGTAACACCTCTATTTATTTCTCTTGGAAACAATATCCCGAATATGTTTTCTATTCGGGTTTCTCCAAGTTTTTAATCTACATATGCAACTTTCAATTTCTACATATCTGTTGCATATTACTATTTGTGCAATTAAATTTAAAATGTGCACCTGGTAATGCTTGCTCTAATATGCTCTCCTTGCCATTAACTTATTCGCAATCGTTGCGTGATTTAGGTCCTTGGTGAGCATGCTCTATTTGTCGTACTTTAGACCGTTCTTCTATCAAATCCACGATGTGTTAAACTCTCGCTATCTTCATATGCGAGTGTCCTTCAATCTAAAACATTCACAAGAGTTAGTAATGTCAACTTCAATAATCGCCCATATTATAATACAAGGCTTTTTCTACCATACGCGTCAACGCGCATATTTTCATCAACCATATCAATCCTTTTAATTGGGGTAACGTGTATCACACGATAGCCCTATGTGTTGTTTACAACACTTTAGCATGCTAAACTATTAACATACATGTACTTACCGGATTTGCAATCAAGCCTCGAACCGAACACCAATCTTTATTAAGAGCATAAGGTTTAAGTCCAAGCATAGTTTTCCCACCATACTTGAATCTCTTAATCCAAGGCTCTGATACCAACTTGTAACACCCTTGTTATAATTTAACGTTTATCGTATAATTTAAACTCATAATCATGTAATTATAGTCACAATTATACTGAAAATACGGGTTTGTTAAAAATTTTTACAATTTAAAGTGATACAACATAATGTGGTTTAATTCGTCGTTATAGAATATCGACAAAACAACGTTGCGGAAGCTTTGTTTAACGTGTGTCCGGTTCTTGCTCGATGCTTGATCTTCATCCGGGACTCTCGACATTCACCTGTGATCAAAACCAACTTAAAGGTCAGTTTTGATAATTAAATAACCAATATAACAAGGAAATTAGGAAAATCCTACATTGATATCTTGATCCACAAACAATCAATTGAATTCTGGCCTCCACCGTAACTTACGGTGGTCACCGTAAGTTACGGTGGCCCCTGAATGTCAAATTCCCCCACCGTAAATCAGGGGTATTCTACCGTAAAAAATTTAGCTCCACCGTAACTTACGGTGGCACCGTAAGTTACGGTGGCCCCTGCATCCAACCTTTCCATTTTTTTTGCCATTATTTGACACGAAAACTTTCGCATCTTCCAATCCGCTTATCCGTTTGACCTACCGTTTCTTCCTACATGATTGTAATTTAATATTCCATCATATGGAGTTAAAATCCAACATCAGGATTAACAAAATTTAAGACTTTTAAGTCTTCGGCTTATTACCCCTTTTTACCAAATTTTGACCCGTTCGTAATCTATCACGCAAACAAGTTTGTTTGACCCTTATTTCTCTTAAACCTATTAAATTCAATAATGTTTAACATATTAGGGTCCAATTACAGGTTCATATACCTTCTTAAACCCATTTTCACTCATATGCTTATTTTGACCCGTTAAGGGTAGTTAAGCACATTTTAAGCACAAATCACTTTCATTCGTTTCTAAATACATATGTCCACATTTCTTATCAAATGATCTCCCACCACAACTATATTTGTGGTGGATTCAATGTGGTGAATTTATATATTCCAAATTTTACCCTTCAAATCATTATTTTATGGCAAAGACTCTTTATAGAGTCATTGAACCAATATTTTACATTTTTCGCTTTTCATACTTATTCAAAGTATTTATTTCATCTTATCACTTATTTCCAAACAACATTTATGGTGCGTTCGCTCAATTACGCTTACAAGGGCGTTTTAGTCAATTTTAGTCCTTCTTTACGACGAAGGACTTTTAATACTTGTTTGACCCAAAAATCCGACTTTCTAACTATAATTCTGATTAGAAACTATTATTTTTCTAAAACACCACAATTATAACTTAAATCATTCGGTTTGCCTTTAAGATAACCAAATATCAAATTTTGACTTTGTTTAACTCTTAGAGAGCCTCAAGTTCTAAGTGATGAGTTAAACCATTTTACATACCTGACTCGGATCAATATTTTGACCCGTTTCAATACATTGCCTTAGTAGCCGCTAAGCGATAGCGATGTACGAATCCCTTTGATATTTATTCCTATAAGCATGTAACTTGACAAACCATTAGTTGATGTTGTCAAAGGGTGATAATTTCACCTTTTGACCCGTTTATTTACCTAGTGATCTTCATCACTTCAACTAAACATAAATTTCATGTATTATGCTAATTTAAAGTCTACTAGCGAAAATACGAAATCAAGCATAACGTAACGAGATCGTAGTTACGTACCTTTTAAGCACACTTTTTCAAACGCGTATTTCCACCGGCTTGTCCACTTGATGATCCGGATTCCTCGCCTAAAGAGTTCAATTCACAATCCGTTTAGAACCCTTTTTATAAGTCTTAACGCACAATTTTCCATATCCATCAAACATGCGTTTTTGTCCGATTTTCAACTTTCAAGCCTTCTTTGGGGCATTTTTACAAACACTTAACATGCAGAATTTTATATCTTTTATATTCTAATTCATGGCTTGTCACTTAGCCTAGGTTAACAAACATTGAGCTATCATTTATAAAAATTAAACATCATATTTTTCAGAATTCAGTTTCTATGAATCAATTTGCACTAGAATAGTCTTCTAAACCCTAGTGTTCATCATTTTCTCACAAAACCCATGAACCACCTTCAATGTGTTCATGAGGTTTCCTGAATTTAGACATTATTTCACATGTTGTTGTCTAGGTTTTACTCCTAGACACTATATCATCCCTATTCTATCCACATAGCAAACATGCAACATCAGATTTCTACTTTTCTAAATTCATGAGAATTTCAAGTAGTGAATTCTTGTCAAATTTTACATACCTTATGATCTCCTTGCAATGGGGATCACTAATCTATGTTCGATTTTCGCTTAGAACTTGATTTGAACCTTCAATTTCTGAGATTTGTGAAGTTTTTGAGTTTGAAGAACCCTGGTCGCCCTTCCCTTGCCTGGGTCGATCCTCACACACGCCCACAATATGTATTTGGGTTTTAATTTTCTTGTTTTATGAAATTAAGTTTCAAACTTAGCAACATAAGCCCCTCATGTTTAGTTATTTATTAAATCGGTCACAACCTTCTTATTTTAAATCCACATTCCCTCTTATTAACTAAACCAAACATTTCTAGTTAACTTAGCGGGTTCGGGGATATTTACGACTAAGTTTATTTTAGGTCCCGTTAACTCAGACCTTTTATAAACTTTATTTATCCATAGACCTTTATTTATCTTTTTATTAAATATTAGGTTTACTTACTTAAAAATCCTAATATTCACCGGGTAAATTTTACTACTAATGGTACTTTACCCGTCTTTTAGTATTAACGGGGTTTGATTACCAAACCCGTTTTCGGGGTGTTACAAAATGGCCATAATCAACATCAAAACAGCCACAAAAAGCTCATAAGCAATAGACGACTACAACATAAATTACCAAGCCAAGTCCAAAACAACAACATAGCTAATGGTCTCCGATGAGCTGTATGTCATCTTCATCGACAAAACAAACAAAAGTCACAAAGACGAACAACAACTGTAAAACCACAAAAGATCTCCGATGAATATTATCGTTACACCATCACAGACCATTAAAAACTCAAAAGGTCTCATCTAAACATCCAAAAACAATTGTCAACCCAAATTGAGGTTAAACAACAACATCAGGTGTTCCATAAAGAGACCACAATTAACATATAAAAAAACATATGCAACAACAGATCCTTCAAAGACTCACAAAGCCCATACCATAAAATCGAAAATCAAACGACGACGCATAAGACGTCGTCTTCAATAACAGAAGAACACCCCCCCCCTAAAAAAAGGGCATGCAACAACAAATTCTTTAAACCAACACAAAGCCCCAACATTAAACTCTAACCAGAACCGCCGAATCGTACTCGGGCGTTTTTAACGACGTTAAAAGGCGTTAAAAAGTAAATAAATACAACAATAAGAATCTACCTGAAAACAACGAAGAGGCAAATGGTAGGAGCAACTCTGGCCATCGCAGGCGGCGAATATGAATAAGGCGGTGGCATTTAATCAGTCGCAGAGAGAAAGTGAAAACTTTAAAGTGAAGTCAAAACCCACAAAAAGCCACACTTAAATACCCACTAAAGAAAACAACATGCAAAGCCAATGATACAAGCATAAGATGCACACTAAAGCACTAATGTGTGAGGTAAAACCAGTAGAAGCATAAGTATGTCGCAAATTGATATTATATAAATAATATTAGTTCGTTCAACTAGGTAAATAATCACAATAGAAACATAGGGGATGGATCATGAGAAAACTCCTCTTTATGAGAAAACTATATATAACCATTACTAAATCCTAAACTCTAAATCTTAAAACCTAAACCTTAAGAAATAAACCCTTAACCCCCACCCCCCCCCCCCCCAAAAAAAAAAAAACCCTAAAAGCTAAACACTAAAAGCTAAAAACGAAAGTTAAACCATAACCTCTAAAAATTAAACTCTAAACCCTAGAAAAAATTCAACACAATATGAATCTTTTGATAGAGTTTTCTCATAAACCCCTCTCTTGAAACATATACATCTATACTATATTACAATGTATTTGGAAAGAACATTTTAAAATACCCAAAAGCAAATAACTTTTTTAAGTTTAATGCATAAGGTAAACCCTAAAATGAGAGTAAATTAGTTTTTCATACACTAATTACATTTTAATCTTCTAATTTAAATTACACTTTAATTCTCTCATCTTTAACTAAATTTTGGTTAATTAATTCATAGTTGCACTTTATCCCCTTATAATAAACTAACCACCTCCAGGAAAACAATCATAACTTTTTCGTACGTTAATATTTAAAAAAAAATTACACCATAAAAACGAGCATTTTATTCTCTTTAATTTGAGTATAGTATTATTATAGTTTCTTTTAATATATTGATATGCTACATGATTAAAAGTATTTAGGGGAACTGAATCATTAACCGAAAACAGACAATATAAAACCAAAATCAACAAAAAACTAAAGGGTAAATTACACTTTTCGTCCTTTATATTTGTAGCGGATTGTAATGGATACCCTTTAACTTCAATAATTACAATCACAGTCCTTTATTTGTAAAAATCATTACACTCTACGTCCTTTAACACTAACCAGGTTACATTTAAACGTTAAGTGAAATCATGTGCACCTCAGGTGAGGGTATTTATATCTTTTTACACCTTCTTCTTCCCCTTTATGAAACCCTCTTTCACAACTCTGTCTCCATCTCTATCTCAACTCACCACTGACAACCACCATCCCTCTTTAACAACTCTGTCTCCTCCGCCGCCCTTTGAACTCCAACCACTTCGCAAAACAAGTCATCTGATCCTTTAACCCCGTCTTCACAAACTCACACATAAAGAAACACGAAACGCAGTGGTTTTTAGATCTGAAACCAGACTGAGCAGTGGTTTTTAGATCTGAAACGTGTAACAAAAACGTCAAGGTTCTCAGATCTGTAACGCATAAAAGGGGATCTTTTCTTTCTGGTGGATTCCGTAAAAAGGGGCCATTTTTCAGTAACAACATAGTCGCCGGAGAATAATTTTCATTTGCAGAAGAAACCCACCTGATTCAACAAACTTAACAGCAACTTCAACTTCTTAATTATATTCTGCAGTTTAATGTTCACATCAAATTCTCAAAACGCAAGAGTAACTTTTGGAATTGACATATGGCAGAAGAACAAAAGCAAAATGGCGTATACACACAAGAAATCAACATTAAAAATCTATAAATTCTTCATAAGTAAATGGAGTATTTATCAGGTGAAATTAACCTTCGAGTAAACACAATGATTAAATAGGTATGAACCCATGACATAGGATTTCAATAACAGAGTCGATTTGTTTCAGTATGTTGTGCATAGATGTAGGTGGAGTGGTGGTAAAATTGGGTTACAGTGAAGGTCAGGAGGTGGTGGTGGCGGCGGTGGTGATGATGGTGGTGAGGTGATATAGAGATATGGTTTAATGTCTGATTTGTTTTATTGTTTAATTTTTTAGATAAATAAATGAGTAAAATTACCAATTTATCCTCATGTGCAAAGCACGTGTTATACTTAATTGAAAATTTTAACCAGGTTAGGGTTAAATGATGTAAATTGAAATGGATTTCGTAAATAAAGGATTGTGATTGTAATTATTAAAGTTAGACCGTGGGGTATGGTGGGGAGGGGGTTTGGGGCATGGGTTGACACGTGGACTTTGAGGGGCATCGCTGATCAGTTGCATGTTGGGTCGGTATGACGGGGCGTGGCTAGCCCGCGTGGGTTAGCCACGTGTTATAATTTTTTTTCAATTATTATAAAAACACACACAAAATTAAAAAAAAAAAAAAAAAAAAAAAAAAAAAAAAACCTAGCCATCTATAGCCTAGCCAACCCAGCCAATGAGAGCCGCCCACGGAAGACCGCTAGGCCCGCCCAACGCCCGGGCTGAAACCCCCGTCCAAGGGGCCACGCCGAAACCCAAGCCCACCCGGGTGGTGACTTGGGCGTTTGTACTCAACCCACGCCCTATACCCCATAGTCTTAAAGAGTATCTATTACAATCCAGTACATACATAAAGAACGAAAAATGTAATTTACCAAAAAAAAAAAAAAAACTAAATTAACTAAAAACCGAATTAAAAAAAAAAAACCAGTACCATAACCAACCGAGCCGACATCAACCGGATTCTCAAACGTTTCTTGGTGGTTGGTAGATGAGGCGAGATTTTTCTAGGGTTTATCTTTCCACAGTCAATCGGATCAATTCCCCATATAGAACCTGAATCAAATTCCCAAACCGATCACTATATTTTATTCCATTTAGGGTTTTCAATTCGCAGCAAGACTTAATTCGTCCATCTGTGGCAATACAATACAATTCATGATCATGGATAATCCCTCTGTGCAAAACCCTCCAACAATCGATGAAGACGACGAGTGGGGTAAGCCATATACATCTTCTTAGTTTCCTTACATTGTTCTTTATATTGTTCATAACGATTTGTGATTGATACTTATTCGATGTGTAATTGATTTAGTAGAACTAAGCAGCAATTACCTGATTTCACTTCAATTGTGAATTGAATTAAATACGTTTTTTTTTTATCAAAATCAAACCTTTTGATTATGAGACGGATTAGGGTTTTGTAGTGAGTGTAATTGTGTAACAGATTTTTGTGTATGTGAATAATATTAATATTACAATTTTACCGGTGCCGGTAGGGATGTTCATTGTCTGGACGGGCGGGTTATGGTGAAAGTTTTGAGTTGAACCGCTAACTATGATTTTGGGAAACGACCAAACCATTCAAGTTGGGTGGGTTGGCATGTTTCAGCGGCTCTTACAGAAGTTCTATTTGGGAATTGTTGGTTTGTATTATATTGCATTTGCATATCGGCATGTTTTCGATCAGTAGTTTTAAAAGCCCGAGGCGCATAGGCCAAGCCTTGAGCCCGGCAACGAGGGATTTTAGGTTGGCATGTTTTAGCGGCTCTTACGCGCATAGTATAAAATATCATTTTTAGGGGTTTTAGACATGTTTTAGGCTTGTTTAGGGTAGGTTAAGCTGTTTTGGGTTGATTATAGGTTAACTACAGCCTTAATTAGGGTTTTTTAATCATTTTACGCCGGATTTTAGCTGGAAAGTCACCTGAATTTGCGCCTGAGCGCCTAAAAGGAGGACTTTCAAGTCGCAGCGTACATGCGTCTAGCGCCTCGTGCGCTTTTGACAACTATGATTCGAGTGCCGTAAATCATTAAGCGCCCGGCCTACAAAAACCAGACTGTGAATGGAATAGCATAGATCTCAACTGAAATAGCTGACTTTCTTCAATTTGGGCAGTTTGGTCGGTTTCAAGTTTCAAGGGTTTATGAACATCTCTTTAGGGGTAATCTTGATAAGGTTTAGAGTTTGAATTTGTAGTTTGAGTCAGTTAGTTTGTTAATTTGGTTGTGCTTATCGTGTAGAAGCCTTGATGATATTTGGATACGTTTATTCTCTAGTTGTTAGGAATTTGATTCCAATAAGGTGTCTTGTTTAGCAAGTATTTGTTAGTATAAGTCATAGTTATTAATAGCGAGCATAGCGCCCGCTATAGCGAATAGCGTAGTGCTCATGTGTCGCTATATAGCTGGTAGCGACAAATAGCGGTAAATAGCGAAGTTTTTGTAAAATATTTAGCTTTTTTATATTTTTTTTATTGAAGCTGAGAATGTCACGTTGAGAGAAGAGGTTGAAGAGCAGTCAGAGGTGATAGAAGGTTTGGTAGACAAGATTATGGAGGTAAATGCTAGATACAAATCAATGGATGAGTCTCATCAGATGTTGATGGAAGTTGTTGGTAATCTTCACACGTCTACTGCAAATGAGAATGAAGTGGTGAAGAAAGAAGTTGAAGCGTTGAGGGCTGACAAGGAAGTTAAAGACGAACAGCTCAACATGCTCTATACTGTGATTGAACACAAGCTTGGAATCAATGTTCAAGATGTGTACAACGAGATTGAGATACAAAGAGTTGAAGCCAGGAGGGCAGAAAGAGAGAAAAAGATAGTGTATCGCTAAACATGAAATAGCGCCCGCTATTTTATCGCTACGTAGCGTATAGGTAGCTTGTCGCTATCGTCCGCTATTCGCTATCGTCCGCTATTCGCTATTGACAACTATGGTATAAGTATAGGGTGAAAGGTCAACGTAAAGTGTGGTTTTTGATCAATAATAATAGAGAAAGAGTCGATGTCGGGAGTTGACCCAAATCCGGTTGTTTTTGTGTTTGCTCGATCCAATTAATGCCAAAAATATCATGCTATGATAATTTTGTTATATTTGTACCATGTGTGTGACATTTTGTGTAATTATTACTGATCAAGAGTTTAATAACCCAAATGTTGTTTGGCTCAACGTTTTTGTTCAGACAATGATGACTTTGTGATCCCAAGTTTGGGAATTGAAGATCCAAATGAAACCACAACAAATGCTCCACAAGTAGAAGACTCAAAACACACAACTGAAGTGAGTTGCCGATTAATGTCTATTTTTCTTGTACATAGAGGTGCAAACACCGGCCCGTTTAACGTTTATTCAGGGTTTTACTTTGCTTCTAGTGGATCAAATGGGTTAGTTTCAGCAAATGGTAAAAACAGAAACAGGTTAAACGGGTCAAATGTATTCTGAATGCATAAAACTATCGAAGAGAGTATTTGGGTTCTTGGGACTGTTTCTTGAAACGTTTTTTTTTCTTTTTGGCTTTTTGATACAACAAGCTGTTTCTAGGGTGTTCGGGAATTGGGATTGCTTATCGAAACTGCTTATGTGACTTTTTGATTATTTGCGCATGAAATAAGTTGTTTTTAATAAGTAGCTGTTCATTTAAAAAAAAACAGTAAGCAGATAAGCAGTTCTAACGTCTAATATAGTAATAAGCAAATCCCAAACACCCTCTAGTTCATTTTATATCAAGAATTAGATTATTACTGAAACAATATAGAAATTAAAATTTTAAATCATACCTAACACGTTAACTAAATGTAAAATTCAAGAAAAATGAAGAGAGAAAAAATGTTTGTGGTCTGCTTAATTCGACCTGTTTGGAAATCACCCATTTTGGTTGCAGCCCACTTTGACCCATTATTACTCAGCCGGCCAGCCCACTTGACCCGCCATTTTTGCTACCTACTTTTACGTCTTATTAATTCGTTTGTTTTTGTGTAGGTTAAGAAAGAGGAAACCATATATCTTGGGCCACATGGAGCTCCACCGTCACAATCAAAACAAGATGTAAACTTGTACGGACGAAAACAAAGATTCAAGCAGAAACTGAAAGACGCTGATCAGAGAATTAGCGGGTCAGGTCGAGAAAACAAGCTTGAAAATATAAGAGATCTTGTTGGTGGTAGCAAGATGCATGTTAATGCCTCCAAGAATTCTAGGGAGTGGCTGGACCCACATTGTCACGAGTCTGAGTTTGAAAAGAGACAACCTCTATAAAAGGTTTTGACTGTTGTGAGTTTTTGAACTAGTTACTTGGACTACAAGTTTCTTTGAAATGATGGTTTATGTCAACATGTAACTTACTTTCATGCTTTTGTCATTTGGGTTTAAAATTCCAGAGTGTACAATGTAAAAAATAAAAAAACAATCCTAAGCTTCTAAATGGTCAATGCCATTCTCTTTTCTTTTTATTATGGAAAATACTAATAAATTATAGAGAATGAAATAGTAACATGCCACAAAAAATTGTTATTTAAATGGGTCGTGTCCGGGTTAATGTGTTAACATGATATTTGGTTTATGTCGAGTTTAACCCGCCAACTTACGAACACGAAACCATGACACATTTTAACACCCTTGATTTTGATGATAATAACAGTCTACAAACAAAAAGCTATATTACAAAAGTTATCACTATAACACAATTCTATTGTGACAGCCAATATAAATATAGGTTTTTACTAGAACAAATAAATTAGTATATTAGCAACTTAGACTAGATTTAACTAATAACAGAGTTAACTATCAAATTTCTTTTGTAGTTGTGTCATGTGTAACATCAGACGGATGTTTGCGTAAGCAGCATCTTTGGGTCGTACCATGATGATTGTGAAAGCAGAACATCGGATGCAGTCAACGTGCCGGTTTTATCAAAGTCCAGCCTTTCAAACTCTTCCATGATCGGCGTCATGTCTTCTTGGCTGATCTTTCCCATTTCTTTTAGTTTATATAGGATGAACTCCGCCGCCCTATAGAATAATCAAATTAATATACACAAAAATAAACTTATCAGTGTTTTGAAAACCAGACCGGGCCGACCTGTCTAACCAGTATATATTACAGAGAAACGTTAATGCCTCTGGTTTGTTTACAAGCTAACGGAGAGCCACTAATGAAGCAAAACAGGCGATGTTTGCATCATCTCTTTGTTAGCCGACACAAACTTTTGATAAAAACTCAACCATACCCAAACACGGTAAACACATGTAAATCGGATGCATGTGTTACCCATTTATCTAAACAGGTTGTAAACACTTTGGTCAAGTTAATGGGTCGTAACGGGTAAAACGGGTTAGTAGGATTACCTTATACTTTATGTCCTTTTATTTTTTTAAATATAACTTTAAATGAGATGGCGGGTTAACCGGTTTACACATAACTCAACCCGTAATTAAACAGGATAGACAAGTCAACCCGTTTAGACCCAACTACCTTATCTAGTTTAATTTTATGTCAAGTTCATGTCATGTCGGATCATCCACTATTAGTATATGCAAAATGTCAGCGTTTTGTGTACTTACACGACAACACCGTCATCATCGAGATCAGCCGCCTCAAGATCCGCAGGTGTCGTCTTTCTTTTAAGAGCCCATTTGACTAACGACTTCTGTCTACTTTGAGTATGCAACACCGCAAAAGCAAACAGCAACTGGCCTAAGTAAATAGTACCAGACAATATCCAAAACAAAGCAAAAACGCGCCCACCTTCCGTTGAAAAACATTTATCAATATAACCTAAGCTCGTGATCGTGCCCACAACACAATAAAACGCGTGAACAAAATCCAAATCCTCAACTGCAACCAAAACCGCGGTCCCTGCCCCCATAAGAACCACCAGCAAAACCACCAACAGTATACACTTGTTTCTAACTCTATTGGATTCCATTCTTTTAAGCGTTTCTGCAGTACCAACGGTTTGATGCATATGAAACGCTTTCGCAAGAAGTACTTCTTGTTTTTCGACTAAAAGATCTGCGGCTTTACTTAGTACCAGCCCAATAAGAAGCATACCGAAAAAGACAAATAAGCAGGCGAGTAGTATCGTAAGATTACTAGCAGGGAAAAGATCTCCATACCCGACAGACGTCATTGTGACCACGGTGAAATAAACTGCATCGAGAATGCTGTTTGTTTTTTTACCGTTGATTTGGTGTCGAAGGAGGTAAAAACAAAGTGTACCTGTCCCTAAGTATATGCATAAAAGGATGGCTACTTTTCGGTAACTTGGATGGAGGTAGTTAAAAACGGATTTGGGCCGTGGAAGAGAGGTGGTCAATTTGGATTGTGAGGGAAATGAATCTGATGCCGGGGCGCTTTTTATTCGCCTGAATCTTTTTCTTTTGAGGGAGGTTATTTGATCTTTTGCTAGTGAGGGTTGTTGTAGGCTAGTGCTTGTTGGTGAAGCATGGGTTCCACCGTTTGATGACATGGCGACCGCTCGGTGTGCACCAGTTCTTTGTAGTCCTGTGAAACAGTTACTGCTTATTTAGTCACTTCAATGAATCTATATGAATTAAACAGTAGAGAAAAAGAGTAAGGATGAAGCTACATACAGCATACAAAAATCACTTTTAGCCTTGAAATTCTCATGATATTGTTATGTTCATCTTAACCTTTTGCATAAATTGCCAAATATTATGAAATTCAAAATCTATAATCTACTTGTCACATCAATGCTCATTAGAATTTGTTAAGGACCAACGGAGTGAGAGCCGGTGAAGTCCCCCCCCCCTCCCCCCCCCCCCCCCCCCCCCCAATCCCGGAAAATACACACACGTGACATACACAACATATTTTATACACACATTATTTATCTATTTTTAATTTAAAGTTAAATATGAAATATGGAATCGAGGAAAATGATATGTGCATCTCCTTGAGACCCAAGCCCACGTTGTCATGCATACCAATGTCTCCAAGTAAACGTGGGTTACTGCATGCATTTGTTACTTTGTTTCCTTGAATAGTGGGTTATTAGTTTACATGTTCCAGTCGGTTATCATATTGTTAGTTCCTTTCATTTGTAAGCCTATATAATGGCATTATATGTTATGTTTTGAAATATGAATAGAAAAAATAGAGAGTTATCTCAAGTCTTGTTTCTTCTTAATTTCTTTTGAGTTTGATCCACTCAACGGATTATTTATCACAAATCCGATTGGTACATATCAGAAAACTAGGGAAAAAAACTGATGTGACACGCGGAGAAATCTAGGGAAAACTGGAGGACTCCCTTCCTCATAAGTTAATCGTGCATTGTTCTACTGTGGACTAATAGCAACCATTCAAAACGTAAACTAGATACTCAAAACTCTTTAGATCAAGCTAAATGTGCACTTTGCTATTTCATCAAGTTTCAAACTATTTTGCACATTTTCCTATGTAACTGAAACAATTGCAACGTACGGCCCAAACAAGAGAACTCAACCCAAAAAACTCGTCTGGTGGGTGAGAGAGCGTGTTTGGTCTACCCCACATGTGTCGCCCATACAACAACCGATATGGGACAAATCTGATACCTTGCAATTGTTTATGTCCGTAACTATACAACACAAAGCCATAAAAGACATCAAGTCGATATAAGGAATAAGTAGTAAGTTTAACTCACCTCTCTGGATTATAGGATTCGGTTTCTGGAGGTGCTAGCTAGCAGAAGCAATTATCCATATTGTTTGTTTCGGTTTCAGTTTCAGACAGTTGTAACTTGTAGACAAAGTGAAGTGCAATTTTATTTATAGTATAACTAACTAAATAAGTTATACTAAGTCACCTGCACCGAAATTTAAGGAGAAAAATGGTCTACACTACACGCTTTGGTTTACTTATTTGTGAGCCCTTGGATTCATGTTAAGATGTCGGTGATATGGATTATTGTATTAAACGTCTACTATTGGTTGATAGCAGTTGAATAAGTAAGATCGGTAATAAATGCGTAGTGCTTTGCATGAATATTGAATGCTTGACATTGGATCATGGCCTCGTGGGAAGTAAAGTAGTAATGCAGCATGGCTGGTTTTGAATATTGGAGAAGTGTTATTTCCGGAAAGAAAGGAACCACTATTTAGAGAAAAATGTTTGAATAATGAATGTGGTTTGTCTAAATTTGACCTTTCCTCTTTAAGTTTCTAGAATTACACTTTTGTTCCTTTATAGTTTGAATACTTGTTAGGGTAAATTACACTTTTCGTCTTAAGGGGTGTTTAGCCTAGCTTTTTTAACAAAGTTTATAGCTCTTTTAGCTTTTTTTTTAATAAAATAAGCTTAACTTGGTGTTTGGTTTAGCTTTTTAAGCTTATGCTTATTTGCTTATATAAGCTAATTTGAAGAAGCTTATTTGAAGATGGTTTTTTAGCTTATTTGAAGAAGCTTCTTTGTGTAAGGGCAAATGATAGAAAATCTATATATATAATAAACAAAACCATTGGGGGACACATGTCACCCATTGGTTTAAGCCAACTCAGTTGCACATGTGGCAGTACATGTGGCATAGCTCTAAATCAAGGATTGGACAAGCTTCTTTAGTACGTTTCATATACTCTCTCTCTCTCTCATTCTATCATTAATCATCGTTCCTTCTCATTCAAAACCCTAATCTCTCTCTCTCTCTCTCTCTCTCTCTCTCTATGGCGAACACGGCAATTCGATCAACCTTCATCGGAGCTTAGGGTTTTCAAATCTTCCTCTTAAAGATGACTCACCATCATCGTGAAGCAATTCTAAACCGATCCATCTTCCTGAACGTCCTTAGGGTTTACAACTCTTTCTCTACAAGGTGATTTTATCTTACATCGATCTGTTTCACCGATTTGATTTGATGTTTATCTTAGAATTATCTTCCTCTCCATCTTTTTTTTTTTTTTTTTGTTGAGAATATGGATTCTTAAGTCAGATTTTCGATTACAATACAATGGATTTTGGGGATCAGTGATACCAGTAGGTCAATCAAGATTGGTTCCGCTTCGAACCCGACGACAGAGATGATCAGAGGTTTTCCGGTAATGGATTTGGTAATGATTTTCTAATTTTTATCTTTCTGTTCATGTAATTTAAACATTGACGTTTTAAGGTTGTTTGGTTTTGTCGATTGTGTATATCAATTTTTTCTTTATTTAACAGTTTTCATCTATTTTTCTCATCCGATTTGGTTTAATTGCAGTTTGGTAGTCGTTTTCGAACAGGTTAGTAACAGTCTCCAATCGCTATTCTTGATTGCTTAGTTTCTTTATTGTTTAATTTAATCGAACATGTTCTTTACAATTCAAGGATTTGTGATTTTTTAATGTGGATTTTTTATTATTGTAGATATTTGCAGTACTCGGTTAAGGAGATTGTACAAATCATTGAAGTTCACCAATAGGCGTGGAAACTAAACTAGAAAATCAATTCCATCATCTACTGTTATTATCATAATTATGGTTCTTTTTTGAATTTGCTTTTTTTCCTGTTTGCGTGTGTTGTGTAGATTGTGGATAGCCTTCATCTACGTTCTTGAATACCGAGGCACAGGCTCTTCGAATAGCATGGAAATTCATTCGTGTGGCATATAGTAAGTTGTTTTTCAATTTGAAGTATTATTTATAAATTCCTATAAATTTTCTGTTTATAAAATTTCTTTAATATACTTAAAAAATAAAGGGTTAAATTTGATCATGTAATTTGAGATGCAGCAAATAAGGTCTCACTACTCGCAGCTGAATAAAGGTTAGACACTTTTTGGTCACTTAAATTTTAATCGCTGGTTGTTTTCATAAATATGATGAGTTTATGATGTTAATATGTTTAGGTGAGCAAATTCTTGAAGTTTCTAGGGCTGATATGGAACCCACCATCATGGGTTATGAGATTGCAAGTGGAGGAGTAAGAAGCAAGAACTCTACTTAAATTCAATACAAGTTAGTCAAATTTGATAAAGAATCAAAGTTTTTTTTATTTTATTGCTTTATAGTAAATTTTATGGATTAAAGCAAGTAAGGTCTTTTTTTTTTTTACAAATCTCTGTCCATTTGCCATTGAAATAGTAACAGATAGCCGTATTGCAAACGGGCCAAAAACAACTTAATTATGAATTTCAGAAAATAAATGAAAACATGTCTTAATATGTATTGAGGGTTCTATATAGGAGAATTCATTCTTGATTAGTGCTCTGAAGTGTGAATATTTGTATGATGAAAAGGTAGACTTCAAAATGCACAAATGATATTTATTCAACCCGCACAATACATGAGGTTCTTAAAGATATAGTTTTTTTTTATTATTTAATATATAAAATTATATTTACTCTAACACGTGTAATAAATGAGGTTTTTAAAAATATATTGTTTTTTTATTTAGTATATAAAATTACATTTATTCAACTCGTGTAATACATGGGGGTTTAATGAATCTTTCTCCTGCAGTTACTGCGGTGTATTCTGGGAGTAAGGCCTTCGAGTTTCTGGGTCTGTAAGATGTTGAAGAGTTTTCATCTCCGGTATGAATCTTGATCAATTTTTTTCTATTAAACTGCATTATGGCCTTAGTTATATGAATCTTTTGTGTGACAATTGTTACTTACTTTATTTGGTCGGTTATCATGGTTCTTCACTTTATTTGGTATAACTACATTTAATTTGGATAAGAATATAGATCTGAACATGCTGGATAATAATACCATCATACCAAATCTGTACCTGAGTATGGCACATCACATTTGATAATTACACCAGTAGTGGTAGTGGTAGTGGTAGTGGTAGTGGTAGTGGTAGTGGTAGTGGTAGTGGTAGTGGTAGTAGTAGTTCTTCACTTCATATGTTTGATGTTTACTTTTCGGAATATGCATCATGCTGGTTGCTATGGGTCATGGGTGGCATGGTTTTTTTTTTTTTAATGTTCGAATCAGCATTGGCCAAAATAGTTGTTTTTATTATTGGGTCGAGTCAAGTTCGGGCAAAAAGGGTTGCTTTTAGTAACGTTCGAATCAGCTTCAGCCAAAAAAGTTGTTTTTATTGTATTGGGTGGAATCAAGTTCGGGAAAAAACGGTTGCTTTTAGTAATGTGTCGAATCATATTCAGGCCAAAAAGGTGGTCTCAGTAATGCGTAGAATCAGGTTTGGGCTAGAAAGTTTGTTTTTAGTAATGGGTCGAATCAAGTTCTGGCAAAAAAGTTTTTTAGTAATGGGTTCGAGTCTGTTTTGGGCAAAACGGTTGGTTTAGTAATGGGTCAAAACAGGTTGTATTTAACTTTATATGGTTTGTGAGAAAAATATGTGCTTTTTTAACTTCCTTTACTTTTCATGGCAAAAAATGTTAAGGGTAGCAATTGTACTTTTCAGAATATGCATCATACTGGTTGCTATGGGTGGCATGGTTTTTTTAGCAATGTTCAAATCAGCTTCGACCAACATAGTTGTTTTTATTATTGGGCCGAGTCAAGTTCGGGCAAAAAGGGTTGCTTTTAGTAACGTTCGAATCAGCTTCGGCTAAAAAAGTTGTTTTTAATATTGGGTTGAATCAAGTTCGGGCAAAAACAGTTGCTTTTAGTGTGTCGAATCAGATTCAGGCCAAAAGGTGGTCTTTAGTAATGCGTAGAATCAGGTTTGGGCTAGAAAGTTTGTTTTTAGTAACGGGTCGAATCAAGTTCCGGCAAAAAAGATTTTTAGTAATGGGTTCAAGTCTGTTTCGGGCAAAACGGTTGGTTTAGTAATGGGTCAAAACAAGTTGTATTTAACTTTATATTGTTGGTGAGAAAAATATGTGCTTTTTTAACTTACTTTACTTTTCATTGCAAAAAATGTTAAGGGTAGCAATTGTACTTTTCAGAATATGCATTATACTAGTTGCTGTGGGTGGCATGGTTTTTTTAGTAATGTTCGAATCAGCTTCGGCCAACATAGATGTTTTTATTATTGGGTCGAGTCAAGTTCAGGCAAAAAGGTTGCTTTTAGTAACGTTCGAATTAGTTTCGGCTAAAAAAGTTGTTTTTAATATTGGGTTGAATCAAGTTCGGGCAAAACCGGTTGCTTTTAGCAATGTGTCGAATCAGATTCAGGCCAAAAAGGTGGTCTTTAGTAATGCGTAGAATCAGGTTCGGGCTAGAACGTTTGTTTTAAGTAACGGGTCGAATCAAGTTCTGGCAAAAAAAAAAGATTTTTAGTAATGGGTCGAGTTTGTTTCGGGCAAAACGGTTGGTTTAGTAATGGGTCAAAACAGGTTGTATTTAACTTTATACCGTTTGTGAGTAAAATATGTGCTTTTTTAATTCCTTTACTTTTCATGGCAGTCATAGCTACATGATCTCTTGAAGAAGAGCGATTAAAAAGCACAGTAAATGCAAATTTGTCTGAGTTTAATGTCCGGACTGCCTGAATAGAAGAAACTTAGAAAATGAGGTACCCTGTATTGTTAAAGCAAACAAAAAAAATCAATTAGAAATTTGATCATATTTATAAAATTTGTAAAATTTTATAAACTTTGATCATATTTATAAAATTTGTAAAATTTTATAAAATTTGACAAAATTTCAAGAAAAAAGAACACCTATAATCATATTTATAAAATTTCTTTAATATACTTAAAAAATAAAGAGCATTGTGGTTTGGGTCATGACTACACCCTTAGGGTAGTGGTTTTAGATGGTGAATTAGAGGTGAGTGACATGACGCCTATGTGGAGGATCATGGTGGTCATGAGGGTCATGACCACGCGCCCTTTAGCCTTATGTATTTGGTGAAAATGTGTTACTTTTAAATGAAGACAAGTTGCAAGAATGTGTTTGATCAATTTTATATTCAAATTGCAATGAATAATATCGTCGTCATAAGTGCTATTAGCCTTTCATAATTTCAACTTTTAATTGTGATTTTTGTTGTAGCCATGTAATCTTAGGTTGTTGGCTGGAACGGTGATCGTCAAGGCATTTTGAAAGATAATAATGGGAGTTCAAAACAGGAGCTGGAGAATAATTTGACGACTTGGGTTGTTTGTTCCATTATAGGTTTTCATAACTTTTATTATTCGGTAATTACCTTATTAGTTTTTTTACCAATTGAATTTTTTTCTGTTTTTTTTGCTAGCGTAGATTATTTATATTATATGCTATAGAAATAATACATGTTGTTTGTAATATATGGTGTATTCAAGTATCAGTCATGCAATAGCTGTGTATATGGTTGTTGGCGACTTACTGTCGATGCCTTTCTAAGAACCAGTACTTTTTGTGTAGGCCACTCATCAAACATCTGCAAAGCCAAATCGTTGATAAAGTGGAAGTATTTCTTAAGATCATCAATGGAGAGAGGTTCATCAATGAGGCGCCTAAGGCGCTTGTGCTAAAAGCCGTATTAATTCCTACAACCATCAAACATATGTTATTGTACTTGTGTGTAGATTATTTTTTTCTTTTTTATCATTTTTTATTGTTTTCATGGCTTTAGCGGCATGTAAAAATTTTCCAGCATTTGAATAGTTTTCTGTTTTTTTCTTCCAATGTATGTATTTGTACACAACATTTCATTTCAAAGTAAATAATATGGTTTTGGTTGAAGCCCGCGTATTACGCGGGCATTAACCTAGTAAGCTATAAGCTAATCCAAACACTTAAAAAAAGCTTATCAAATGATAGAAAATAAGCTATAAGCTACTTTAAAATATAAGCATAAGCCAAAAAATAAAAGCTAGGCCAAACACCCCTTTAATGTTTGTATCGAATTGCAACGGATAGCCTTTAACTTTAATAATTACAATCACAATCTTTTATTTACAAAACTCGTTACACTCTACATCCTTTAGTATTAACCAGATTAAAATTTGGGTAAATTACTTTTTGAGTCCCTGTGTTTTAGGGGTTTTAACCACTTGAATACAAAAATCAAAATGTTTAACGCCCTGAGTCCCTATAACCACTTTTCTTAACCATTTGAGTCCAAATTTCTAACTCCATCCACCAAGTCTGATAACTATGAGTATAATTTGGTCATTTACACACAAAGTACAAGTCTTATATGCACATAAGTATAAGGAACAAGTCTTTAATGCATAAACTTTTAATATATAATATATATAATAAAACACATACACACACCATCACACACACCTAACATACCTTCTCTCTCATCTTTACACACTCTTCTCTCTCTATAAACACCACCGCACAGCTACCATTCCCACCATCATCCCCACCACTGCCACCACTATCGCACTACCGCCACTTCCAAACACCTACCACCACCAACGCTGGCTAACTTCAAACCTCATTTGGATAGCTAAAAAGTACCAAAACTTATGAACATCCGGTTCCCTGAAACAAGCCAGCCAACATTTGCATAGCTAAAAAGTACCAAAACTTATGAACATCTCAAAAGTAACCCATCCCGAACAACCCAACGAAGATCCCACTGGCAATCATCCCAGTTGTTAGAAACAATAGGAGATCCAAGGTATCCCCTAAATGGCCGGCAACATACACACTCTCTCTCTCTCTCTCTATATATATATATATATATATATATATACATACATACACCTGCTGCGTTTTGTATATATCCGCAATCGTCGTTACTACGTCGGTTGACTGGATTCCATTGTTTTATAATATTATCTCTTTTAATCCCACAACAACTTCAAATCAAAATCAAATTCAAACCCCAAATAAACAGATTTTTGCTACCTGTTGGATCCAAATAATTTCTTACTTGATCTCAACCCAGATCTGATAATCAGATAAAGTTTTTGTTAAAAAACCTTCATAATGTTGGCGGCTTTAAATCATGCTCTTCAGACCCGACCCGAACCCAATTTGACAAAAACTTTTTCAACCCGGATTGGGTCAACTCGACGACGGTGGTGTTGATGGTGGAGGTGTAGCGGTGATGGGTGTTGTGGTGGTGACGATGTGGTGGTGGTGACGGTGGAGGTGCAGTGGCGACGGTGGTGTTGATGGTAGAGGTGTAGCGGTGGTGGGTGTTGTGGTGGTGACGGTGTAGGTGGTGACGGTGGAGGTGCAGTGGCGACGGTGGTGTTGATGGTAGAGGTGTGGTGGTGGGATGGAGGTGGTTTAGGTTTAGAGAGAGAGAATGAAAGATGGGAGAGAGTAGATCTGGTGCTTAGAAATGAGAAAGAGAGAGTATAAGAGAGAGAGAGAGAGAGAGAAAGAGAAAACTAAAAAAACTTAGTTTTTTTATTTATTTTTTAATTATAGGGATAATTTGGTCATTTAACAAAATTTAACAGAAAAATTCTAACAGTGTCAGAAATTTGGACTCAAATGGTTAAGAAAAGTGGTTATAGGGACTCAGGCGTTAAACATTTTGATTTTGGACTCAAGTGGTTAAAACCCCTAAAATACAGGGACTCAAAAAGTAATTTACCCTTAAAATTTTCAGTTAAGTTTATTCACTTAAGGGTATTTTGGTCAATTCATGTTTTTATTTAAATGTTTAATAAATAAAACAAAAAAATATTCATCTTCCCCAATTTCCTAACCCTAACCACCACATCTTGCCACCACCACCTCATTATGTCGCCACCACCTCATCCTGCCACCACCACCACATCCTGCCGCCACCACTCTGGCTACACCCACCGCCCCTAACCCTTACTGATCTGCAACCCAACTGTTTCCAGAAGTCAAATACGCTAAAACTGCAATATCCATAATAGCTGCTCTGTGGGTCACACATAACATAAAACCATCATCAAATCAACATTATTCACCATCAAACCATCATCAATATTCAAAACAGTGTAACCATGAAAACCCCTCAGTTACCTCATCCTCTTCCATTGTTGCAACTAGAAAACCAGTCACCACCAACACAATGTCCGATGTGGCAAATCATAATTGTCGCCGCCATACGTCCAACTATTAGGAATCCCACACAAATGGTCCTCATTCATCTGGCCCTGCGGCCCAATCTCCGGCATGATTGCATGACCCGGCGTCGGCTACTACAGCGATCGCTGCGGTGTGGCGATTTGGACAGAGAATGGAGACTGGAAGTGGTGGCAAGAGACTGAAGTGGTGGTGGTGAGGAGATTAGGTAGTGGTCGGCGGCTGGAGTGGTGGTGGCAGGCAACAGGAGTGGTGGTGAGGAGATTGGGTTTTAGGGTTTTTAGAGAGTTTTGAGAGTGGGTGTATTTGTGAGTGTTTGGTTTATATATATTGTTTTCCTTTTACAAATATATATTTTAAGTAAAACATATAAAATTACAAAACACTCTCACAGAAATAGACTTAACTTAAAATTTTAACCTAGTTAGTGCCAAATGACGAAAGGTGTACCGGGTAATCCAAATAAAGGATTGTAAGTGTAATTATTGAAGTTAAAGGGCATCTATTGCAATCCGATACAAACATAAAGGACGAAAAATGTAATTATGTGAAGTGGATGAAGAGTGGTTTTCTCAGTTAAATGAGAGTGAAATGACAAAATTATCCTTATTCTAAAAAATATTATTAAAAGTTTAAGTGGGGCCACCTCTATTATTTAATTTCCACCCCACCTTTTTCTTTTTCTTCTTAGGAAACCAACGATGGCGCTGGCAACAAACCTCAACCATTTTCTGCCTCCACGTTGCCTCCCACCCACCACCACCTGAAAAACCATTGAAACCAGTTCATATTATTCTCTAGTGAACACCCATCCCCTATCTCGAATGAATGAAGAATAGAGAGTTTTATAATCTATTTGACGAAAGTGTACAGCGTGCGCACAATCGTGTGTGGGCACTGATGCGTGTGAAGTGTTATATATATTAGGTGTATATTTTAAGCCCCTTTAACACTTATTTTAGCCAAGTTTTAAATTTATAAAACATGATATTTTACTAACACTAAACACACATATGGGCAAGTGCACCCATCGTGAGCGTAGTATAGTGTTGGCAAGATACCGAGGTCGTCCAAGGACACAAGAGCTTTTAGTACCGGTTTATCCTCAATGTCTAATCAAAATAAAAAGTTTAGAAAAATGTTTTAAACTAAGAAAAATAAAAACTAACTAAAATGCTGAAAATAAAAATAAAAGAAAAAACATATAGACAAGATGAATCACTTGGTTCCGACTCGTATCTAGTATAACTTTTGATTATTTCCGCACTTTTGCACATAATTAAGAGATTATCTTAGTTATTGTAGTAGGCCCCTCTTTTGAAGGTGACGTTACCCTCACCCCAGTAGTTTGAGTCAGCAAGGATACAATCCTAAAAGGGTGGATTATTGGAAGATAATGAATTAAGTTATTAATGCAGTATTGTGGTAGGCCCCGCTTTTGGCGGTGACGTTACCCTCGGCTAAGTAGTCTGAGTCAGCAGGGATACAGTCCTAAATAGCCGGGTTATAGTATTAATAGTAGTTAACGTATGAGGGGATCAAAGAGTTTGGACCCCCGCCATCCAATACCGTGAAGCATTGAAGGAGGTCCTACTAAATTTGACCCAGGTCCATTGCAGGACCTCTAAACGCTGAACAATGGCAAGACCTTTACCAAACCGTTCCCTTAACCCCCGACCAGGTAGCCAACATACCTCCATATAGACCGTGGAGATATGAATGGTGAAAATCCTTTATTTTATATAGACAGTAAAATAATGCCAAGACACCACGGACAAACGATAAGGAAAGATCACCTTCAACATAAGTAACTAGTTATTAAAGTCATTAATACAAAACCAAATAAAAAGTGCAAAAGATTAGAAATAAAAAGTATTATACTAGACACTTTGTCTTCACCAAGTGATGTAAGAGACTTAGGCAAACATGGCCTTGATTGTCAAGAACTCTTACAATCAATCTTGGATCCCGAGACGACTCACACACTCTACGATGGACAATGGATGATGGTGGTGGATGATGGTGTTGTGATGGTGGTGGGTGGTGGATGAAGTGTGAGAGAGGTGGTGTGCCAAGGGATGAGTTGAAATGAATCCAAGCACTCATATTTATAGGCTGAACAGAGAGCTGGGCACGGCCCCGTGTCCGCTGGGCACGGCCCCGTGCCTGTCTGACAATCTTTCTCTTCATTAATTGTAATTCGCAATTACAATTAATGCGCCTGTTGTACTTTCGACACGCCCCCGTGTCCGCTGGACACGGCCCGTGGTGGGCAATAGAAGCTTCTATAGGTTTGTCTTTTCTGCTGCTTCTTGGGCACGGCCCCGTGCTGGCTGAGCACGGGGCGTGTTCAGTCTTCTGCCTTCTCTATTTTGCTTGGGAAGATGCCGTTGAGGGGTCGGGCAGTCCACTTATGTTCCTTTCCTTGTATTTATGTTAGATTTAGCTGTCTTTTTGCTTCTTGTGTGAATTTGAGCTCATTTAATCCTGAAAATACAAAAGGAAGACAAAAACACTCTTTTTCCAACATTAGTACTTAAAAAGGGTTAGTTTTATGCCTCATTTGATGTAATTTATATGTTGCATTTTACACATATCAGCACGTACAATCTTTCTTGTTCTTTTGACGATCTTGTTTGCTTTCGTTTTTTATAAATCATGCTCAATTTTCCCGAGGCAGAGCATGATCGCGTGTCTTTAGTTTTACCTAGTAATTACGTTGGCACGATCTAACACTAGCAGTGTCGGGGTGATTTTGGTCGGACACGATCGTGCAAAGGGGAGGCAAGATCGTATGTGATCAGGGAATTGTTCAAAATGGCCCGTGCATGTGTTGACATGATGGTGCTAGACTGTTGGTGATCGGGCATGATCGTGTAATGTGGGACGCAAGATTGTGCCATATCTGGCAGTTTGGTAGATCTCCTCAATTTTGCTCCAAAAGCCTTCGTTTACCCCTGTGTCACAGCCTGGACTACTATTTTCATAAATAATTCAAATGAGTTCCAAAATCGATGAAAAAAACATAGTTTTCGCACAAACGGGGGTAGATTTGACGTTAAAAGATGCATATATACATCATCTACGATGCCAAAAAGATAATCTATTGTGAATACAACTCTAGTTTCAACAGAAATAATAATAAAAACCATAAAAACGAAAAATAGTACCGTTACCAAAGTTGTTCGGGTGGTATTCGTTATGTTCATCATGGTAAAGAACAAAAAAATCAATTATATTTTATGCGGTCGATTTTGAATAGAACACTCATTGAAACGTATACAAAAACAAATTATATTCGAATTCGAAATTGTATAAAACATTACATTGTATTATTAAAATAACGAAGAGGGTAAACAAAGTCAAATTAAGGGGAAAAAACTAAATGTAAGGTAGATTTGATAACATGCATGTTTGTTCTTTGATTACTTGTACATCACCATACAGCTCGGTTTTAAAGTAATATATATCGAGATGTAAATAAAAATAGACAATTCAAAACAGCAAGGCTATGTAATATGGATTGGCGGCCCATCCACCTTAGCCAAAAACAAGCAATAGCGCCCCCCCCCCCCACCCATTTCCCCAACGCCATTAAGGGGCGCTATTGAACATATGCGAGCACAAGGCTTTTGGGTGGGCCATGTTGAAAAGTGACAGTTGAACGAACATACTTAAAAAAATTAATCTTTTTATTTTCCATATATATTAACACACACACACACACTTATTTGTTTACCCCAACTCACTCTTCATTCTCTACTCTCAAAATCCCCTCTATTGAGTTTTAAAATGGAATGACGTTGGATCAAGCAAAAGGATATCGCTTTGGCCACAAGTTGGGTGGATGTTGTCGAGCTAGGGATGAATTCAGATTCGCAATAATTTTGGAATACAGTTAAGTCCACATTCCATCAACATGTGGGTAAAAATCTTTTTCATAGTAATGCAATATTCAGAAGGTTTTTGCTTCTACAAGCAAAGTGTACAAAATTCGAGATGTGTTATATCAATGCGTCAAACCACAAAGAGGGTTTACTTGAGGATGATGTGATTGTTGCGGCCCCTAACGAGTACCAAATACGGCACAACACTCAGTTTTCTAACGTTGCGGCTTGGAAAATTTTGTGAAACATGCTTGTAGAATTTTGAGAACAATGTATTGTCGTTTTTATTTAAATTTCGTGCCTTTAGTTTTGATATATTAAATTTCAGTTTTTTATGTTTTATTACAACACACCATGTACTTTATTTGATACGTTGTGTTATATAATTTTTAAGTTGGTATTTTATTTTTTTACAATAACACAAAAAATAAAAATAAAAATAAATGATTGAGTAATGATTAGAGGGGCTTTATTCCATTGCTTATGTATTATTGGAAAAGGTAATGGAGCCCTATGTTGAGGTGGCACTGAAGTGGCGCAATAGAACCCCTAAGAGCTCCATTGCATACCATATAGCCTAAGACTAGATGAAGTGAGGCTTGAAAAGGGACGTGGGAATCCCATCCACCCCCGGAACACCACCCCATGGTAGGGCTTGAAGGTGGCGTGGGAAATTGTGTAAGGACCTGCAAAAATGTCCCAAAACACTTTGTAAGTAGAAACCCGGACCCCTAAAACCCTAATTCTTATGAAAAATCAAGAAATTCAAAATTTATTTATGGGTCTGTCGCGGGCCGCGTAAGACTTAGGGAATGCTTACGCGGGGCGTGACAGCTGGGAAATGTTCCGGATAAGCTTTAGGCCACGTGTCTAACACGTGGCAGACCTACGTCGTGACACGGCAGCCCTAGCCGTAGCTAGGGTGGCCCTCGCGGGCCGCGTAAGATGTCATTAGAGTTTACGCAGGCCGCGACAAACTCAAATTTTTGCTATAAATGGGACGTGCATGGGCATTTCGTCTCTGCTCGAGAAATTCATCAAAATCACTATCTTTCTGCTTAAAAATCACTTTCGAAGTAGGAAAACGCCGCTACGATACAGGGTAATAACTCGATCACTGCTACGATACAATGTCCGATCGATTGAAACCGATCCGATGGATGTTTAAGTGATGCCCGAATCCGGGCTATGCTTTGTCATTCGTCGTGAGGGTTTTGATTTTGTGAGCATATCGTAAATGTTGTATTAAGTTATTAACCTAGTTCGTGTGCATTGTTATTTTAACTAGGTTACCGGGCTTAAACAGTAGGCTAAACTCTGTCCAACTAAACTTGCAATGTGAGTCATTCTCTTTTTATCAAAAGTGTTTTACAATACCTAAATGTTTTCCAGTTTTATGTTACAGGGATTAAGTCTTTGTTATCTTAAATTACTGGCAGTAAGTGGGGTATTGTGTACAATGACTAATGTTTAAATCACTTTTAGGTAAAAGGACCTAAATAGTGATATACGTCACTTTTGGGTGAAAGGACCCAATAGTGATATGACCACAGTCATAGATCCGGTAGAGTGACAACTGAACCAGTTAATTATAAGATAGGGGCAATTGTAATCGCTCTTAATACTGTAATCTATAACAATATGTCGTTTTACGTAAATTGAATGACTCGCCAGTATTTCCCCGCTGATAAAATCTTTTTAAACATGTTTCAGGTGATTTACTGTGAACCAGGGAAAAGTGCCGCGTAGCACTACCAGCTTGGATAAAGTGGCTCAGTAAATAAATAAACATGTTTTTGTAACCAGGGAATTTCTCAGTGAAATTCCTCTATTGTAAACTACGGGGTTTATCCCGAAACTTGAAATAAAATAATCGGGTGTTTTCAGTTTTAAAAGATCCTGTTAAAATTTCCGCTGCCAAAATTAAATACCACGGGTTTTCTGTCCCGCGGCTTCTGAACCGGGTAAAACTGGGTCGGGGGTCGTGACAAATTGGGCTTGAGGATTGTGACCCGCGTGGGGGCAAAGGTGAAGGCGATATGGCGATGTGTGGTTGGTTTTTGAGATTATAGTGGTTGGCAACAACTTTAAATTAAAAAAAAAAAGTTTTTTTTATAAAAATAACTTTAATCATTTTCTATATAAATCAAACCATATTCAACCATTTTTCCCAATTCTCTTCTACCTCGTTCCAAAATTTATACAGATTCTTCTACTTTTATAAAAAAGAAAATGCATCCCACAGTCGTTCCTTTGACCCCCCGTATGGCCAACCCGAAACACCGAATTCTAGTCCGCCTCAAAACCGTACTCTACAAATTCCGGGTAACTCACCCGACATAGTGGCGTACGTGAATCTTTGAACGAGCTTGTTTTATCCACAATATCCTTTTGACCAACAACCCTCTATATTAGCATCTCAATTTCCACTACCAAAGATCTCTCACCAACAACCCGTTCCTATATCCCCAATGGACCCTACACCCGACTCTGTGCAGGAAACCCAACCGCAAGATATTGTTGAACCGTCGGCTCAAAAAGAGAAGCCACCAGAAGAATATTGAGGAGGGAAGGCCCAAGTCTGTGACCAAATTGCGGTAAAACGGACATCCGATGAAGAAGTGGTTTTAACAAAATCTTGGATATATGTATAGGAGAACCCATTATCGGTACTTTATTTTATTTTTTAAAGTATATATATATATATATATTATAGTATGTCGTTTTTTAAATAGGTACAAATCAACACCAAAACGATTATTGGGATCGGATAAACGGCCTTTTTCACGAAACGCTTAAACGAGAGTTCTATCGGAAGAATGAATATCTCTCGTCAAAGCGGCATGAAATAAATATTGCCATCACCTTCTTTAAGGTTACTACCAAAACATCAAGAACACCCCAAAAAGCGGTGAAACCGAAGCTGATTTCCTAACGAGAGCTTTTACTACTTATCAAGAAAAAACGAAAGGCATGTTACAATTTATTCATTGTTGAGAAGTGGCGAGGTACTCTAGCAAATGGGCGAGAGTACCGCTTGCGAGCGAATTCTCAAAAAGAATGAAAACAAGGTTGTTAACTTGCTTAGAGCCTCGTAACGAGTATGATCTAAACTTAAGTAACGAGTATGATCTAAACTTAAGTGACGTTGAAAACGGACCCACTATGACGTAAGCGACTTTGTGGCTTTTGGGACGGGTCAACTTAGGGGGTAATCTGTCACACCCCAACTGATGACGGAAACATCAGGGCATGGCGTTGAGCGAAACAGATTGTTCAAGAGAAATTCCATAACAACTACATTACCAGATAGTTAACATTACGTCCCATACCATAACCCATCAAGCAAATTAAGTTATTACAAACGGCGATATCTCAAAAACAAGTATTATGTTCCGACAACTCAAATTCAAATAAAAATAAACTTTTTGTTTGTTTCTAGACTCTCTCTCCTACTCGGTTCCACAAAGCAAGCAAAGCACAACATCCTAAACACCTGTTACATGTGTTAAAATAGAGGTCAATACACGTAGTGTAAAGGTGAGCATACAAGTTTGATAGTATAGTAGAGTTCGAAATAGTTTACGCATAACCAGCATGTACAACGTATAATGTGAAGCATGTAAGTTATCGACAAAGATCCTATCAATACCAATGACTGCGAGTTGACTGCGAGTAGCGAGTGCGCATCACATGTTCACCACTGCGAACACGTGAAGTAATTGTCCTTAACAACCCCTGAATGAACAGGTGCTGAGTCCAAACTATAGTACTATCGTTGCTAAGGCAGGTAGACAACAATCAGTGTGTAAACATAAAATACAGGCATTCATTGAGTCACGTATAACATGCAATAGCGGTCAGCGTATAAATAGTGTTTGCGTTGTGTGTTCGATGTGATTTGAAATAAGTAACGTATATAACACCCAAAAGTGCGTAAAGCAAAAAGGGATCGAGTATACTCACAGCGATAGCAATTAATGGATTGAAGGGAACGCTAAATTGATCAGCCTGAACAGTTAACGATAGCTTAAGCGAAGAGCGGTGCGTAAAATGGTGAGTTTGACCAAGTGTCGAATGGCGACCTGGTCGGATGGCGACCCGACCGGATGGTCACTCGATCGGATGTCAATCCGTTCGGATGACCATACGATCGGACGGCCATTCGATTGGATTGACATCGTTTGGTGAGGATGTGTTTGTGTATGATGGTTTGACCTTTAAAGTTTTCGTTGTAGCATTTTAAAAATAGAGAAGTATCTCTACCCTTCAGGTCGGTCGATCGAACGGCGGTTCAATCAGACGGCGATCCGATTGGCGAGGCTTCTCAGTTAAGAACAAGTTCACAGCAGGACGGTCACTCGATCGGATAGCAATCCGATCGGATGGCAATCCGTGGTCTTTTACATGTTGAAAATTGTTTAAGTACCAAAGTTCCAACGTTACATGATCGGATGGCAATCCGGTCGGACGGCAATCCGTTCAACGTTCAGTACCATGAAAGTTTGAATGAAAAGTTGAAGTGTGGGACCAGGTGCAATCCGATCGGATGGCAATCCGATCGGACGGCAATCTGTCCCGACGCATCTGATTGTCTTGAACTTGGTTATTTTGAAGGTTTTGTGGGTTTGACCGAGACAGTCTGATAACGTTTTAAACAACAGGGACCCCATCTTGACCCAAGTGATCTGACCGAGCAGGAATCACCCTAGTCCGATCAGTTCACTGTTCGAGACGGTTGTTTATGTTTAACCCGAAATCAGTTATGTCTTGGATAGAATTCAAATCTTGAACTAACACCTCACTAAAAAGGACTAGAAGATCAGAACGAGCTCCGATTCTATCGGTTTTGAGCGCATTGAGTGTAAAACAGTTGAAATAAAGTTGGAAAACCATCTTTCAATCCTTTTAACCATGAATATGTGTAGATCTATGCGAAAACATTGTTTAATCTTGTGGAAATCCTTCAGATCTAAGTTATTCTTGGTGGAATGAAGCCAAACCTTGAAGTTCATAAGAACTCCATGATGACATCACCCTAGAACACCTCAAATCCGGTGATTTCACGGTTAAAAGTTAAGATTCAAAGGTGAAAATAGTGAAGAAGTGCGTGTAGATCATAGAAGTACAAGATTTAGGTTGGGAACTTACAAGAATCGCGAGAAATCGAGAGAAAAGAGAGCTTGAGTGCGGCTGGTTCGAGTGAGGAGCTGTCACATCACAAATGATGTGACAGATGGGTATTTATAGGGTTTCCCAAAAAGGAAAGGGCACAAGTGTCGAGTAAGGTCACCGATTGGATGGCTGTCCAATTGGATGGCAATCCGATCGGATGGCCACTCGATCGGGTGGCCACTCGATCCAAGTGTCCGGCGTGCTGAGTTTTGTCGTTTCGATTCGCGTGTAGTGCGTTACGAGGCGATTCGAGTGAGCGATGCGATAGTATTACCCATTAATCCTAACTACTATATCTAACATACAATCACTATAAATATCTTGCGTTTAGCGTTTGTGATTCGATTGCGATGTGATAGAATTACGATTTCGATTGTGATTATCACCTCAACATAAATATAACAAGCACAAGTAACACATAATAGGCACACACACGTAAAACAATATCCAGAACGCGTAATTCAAGTTGTGATAGCGATAGGTCAATTAGCGATTAATATGCGATTAAACTTCGATTATTAACAAGTACCCCACATAATACAACTAAAGCAAATAAAATAATGATTCGATTACAGTCAAAGAAGTCAAATCAATAATTAAGCAAGGAATGACAGATCGCAATTAGCAATCTTTTCTTCCTTTGACTTCAATCTTGACTTTGACTTTGACTTCCCAAAAAGCGGGTTGTTACACAAGGAAAGGATTGGTGGGATAACCTCAAGAAAGAACAAGGGGTTGAGGCGACAAGTAACATGACATGGGATGAGTTTAAGGTGCCATTCTTTAAACATCATAGCCCTAAAGCCGTCATCAACAAGATCAATGAGGAGTTCATCCAGTTGAGACAAAAGGGTGAAACAATCGACAAGATTATGGGAATATTCCTTGATAAGCTAAGGTTTTGTGACGATCTGGTGCAAACTGAAGAGCAAAAGATATATTATTATTATTATAATATGTTGAGTGCCGAATACTGGGAGTTTATGACTCCCTCAAAGTATGAAACTCTCACTGAAATCATTAACACCGCTCGGGAACGAGAGATAGAATTGAAGAAGCAAGTGGAGAGAGGAGAAAGGAGGGCATTAGATGCGAATCCAAGCCCCACAAAGAAATCAAGGATGACGGAATCCCCAAAGAAAACGAATATGAAAGGAGGATCGCCTAGTTGCAAGAGATGTGGCAAGGCTCATAAAGGCGAATGTTATTTCAAAGATAAACCTTGTGCTATATGCGGGAAAACGGGGCATGCGACTTCAGTTTACCCCGACAAGGTGTCGGTTTGCTATAAATGTTACCAACCGGGCCACAAGAAATCAGAGTGTCCGGAATTGGTAGAAAAGAAGGAAGTAACTGACACGAAAACGGAAACTCCAAGATCAAAGGCCAGATCCTTTCATCTAACTGCGGCAGAAGCCAATATTGAACCTGATGTGGTTTCAGTTATATTTTTCGTAAATTCTATTCCCGCTTGTATTTTATTTGATACGGGTGCGAATAAATCTTTTGTTTCACATGGATTTATTCGACATCCTTCATTTGTGTTAACAAAGTTGCCTACGCCTTTAGAAGTAGAAATAGGTAATAACAAGAGTTTTATTGTTTGTGATATGTGTCGAGATTGCAAATTGAGTATTGATGATGAAGAATACTCAGTAGATTTGATACCTATGTCGATGGGGGAATTCCAAGTGGTCGTCGGGATGGATTGGTTGTCTCGACATCACGCTAAAGTCATATGCTTCCGTAAGGAGATAAAACTAACATCTCCGAGTGGAAAGCATGTTACTATTTATGGGGAAAAGAGTGGTAATCCCATAGTGTGCTCGATGATGGAAGCCCATAAACTCATTCAACATGGGTGTAAGGTATATTTGATTTACGCATGTGATTCGTAGAAAGAATCGCCGAAGATTGGGGACGTACCGATGGTACGTAACTTAGAAGATGTATTTCTGGAGGATTTACCGGGAATACCGCCTGAACGTGAAGTGGAGTTCGGAATCCAATTGGTTCCGGGTGCAAAGCCAGTAGCTAAGGCGTCGTATAGGCTTGCACCATCGAAGCTTCAAGAAATAATGTCGCAGATACAATATTTACTCGATAAGGGGTTTATACGGCCGAGCGTTTCCCCGTGGGGTGCACTAGAATTATTTGTAAAGAAGAAAGACGGGAGTATGCGTATGTGTATCGATTACTGGGAGTTAAATAAACTTACGGTGAAGAATCGATACCCACTCCCGAGAATCGATGACCTGTTTGACCAACTACAAGGCGCGAGTTGGTTCTCGAAAATTAATTTGAGGTTGGGATATCATCAATTGAAGGTCAAAGAAGAAGATGTATCGAAGACTACTTTCCGTACATGATACAGGCATTACGAGTTCCTCGTGATGTCCTTTGGATTAACGAATGCACCCGCGGCATTCATGGACCTTATGAACCGGGTTTGCAAACCCATGTTGGACAAATCGGTGATAGTGTTCATCGATGATATTCTGGTGTACTCGAAGAACGAAACAGATCACACTCGTCATTTACGAGAAGTGTTAGAAACAATTAGACGAGAAAAGCTTTACGCTAAATTCTCGAAGTGCGTTTTTTGGCTCCGAGAAGTACAATTCCTTGGGCACATAATTAGTGCCGATGGAATATTGGTTGATCCATCCAAGATAGAAGCGGTGTTAAATTGGAATCCTCCGAAAAATCCATCAGAGATCAGAAGCTTTCTAGGGCTTGAGGGTTATTATCGGAGATTCATTCATGATTTCTCCAAGATTGCTTCGCCATTAACCAAGTTAACCCGCAAGGATGAGAAATTCAACTGGGGTGTTGAACAAGAAAGGGCATTTCAAACACTCAAAGAAAAATTGACCCATGCCGCGGTATTAACTTTACCGGATGGCGCAGATGATATGGTAGTATATTCCGATGCGTCACATTTAGGTCTTGGGCGTGTCTTGATGCTACGAGGCAAGGTTATTGCCTACGCCTCGAGATAATTAAAGGTCCACGAAAAGAAATACCCTACGCACGACCTTGAATTGGTGGCAGTGGTATTTGCCTTAAAAATATGGAGGCACTACTTGTACGGGGTGAAGTGCACAATATTTACTGACCACAAGAGCCTGAAATACTTCTTTGATAAAAAGGAACTAAATATGAGACAGAGGCGTTGGCTAGAGACGATGAAAGATTATGATTGTGAAACACACTACCATCCGGGAAAAGCCAATGTAGTGGCGGATGCGTTAAGTCGAAAGGAAGAATACTCTCCCATTCGAGTGCGGTCAATGCAATTAATTGTGACCTCGGGTTTACTTGAACGAATCCGAGAGGCACAAGTCGAAGCGATAAAAGAAGAGAACTGGAAGAAAGAACAAATATGGGCCAGCTAAAAGATTTGAAGGATGGCAATAACGGGTTGAAAACCCGTTTCGATAGAACAAGGGTTCCTAACACATGTGGTGTTAAAAAGTTTATTTTTGATGAAGCTCATCAATCACGTTATTCCATTCATCCGAGAGTTACCAAGATGTATCGTGACTTGAAACAAAACTATTGGTGGCCCGGAATGAAAAGAGATATAACCAAGTATGTTGAAAAATGCTTAACTTGTTTACAAGTAAAAGTAGAACACCAAAAGCCTTACGGTAAACTGCAACCGTTAGACATTCCGGTGTGGAAATGGGAGCATATCGCCATGGATCTATTAACCAAGCTACCGAGAACAACTCGAGGATTCGACGCCATTTGGGTAGTCATAGATAGACTGACGAAGAGTGCTCACTTTATTCCGATTTGTGAGACATATACATCTGAGAAGATGTCGGAGGTATATACGAATGAAATCGTAGCACGCCACGGAGTGCCGGTATCCATCGTGTCTGATAGAGATACACGGTTTACTTCAAACTTTTGGCGTGATTTTCAGGAACAAATGGGCACTTAGTTGTTTATTAGTACAGCATAATATCCTCAAACAGACGGGCAAAGTGAAAGAACGATTCAAACGCTAGAAGACATGCTACGGGCATGTATCATTGATTTTGGCGGTAGCTGGGATGTCTATCTACCAATTGTTAAATTTTCGTATAATAACAATTACCATTAAAGCATTGGAATGGCTCCATACGAAACGCTTTATGGTAGAAAATGTCGAACCCCGATGTGTAGGGGTGAAGTGGGTCCTCGTGAACTTGCCCACAAAGATGTAGTCAGAACCACTAATGAGAAAATTGATGCGGTTCGAGCTCATTTGAAAGCGGCCCAAGACCGACAGAAATCGTATGCGGATAAAAGACAAAGACCAATCGAGTTTCAGATTGGTGATAGGGTCATGCTCAAAGTATCTCCGTGGAAAGGGATCATTCGATTAAGAAAAACAGGGAAGTTGAGCCCAAGATTTCTTAGACCATTTACAATCATTGAATGGGTAGGTAAAGTAGCCTACTGACTGGAACTACCGGAGGAGTTGAGAGGTATACATAGCACGTTTCATGTTTCTCACCTCCAGAAGTGTTTGGCTGATGAAACGGCTTACATCCGCTATGATGATATTGAAGTGGATAACAAACTTAACTATGTGGTAAGACCCGTCGCAATTCTTGACCGAAAGGTCAAAAACTTAAGGAATAAAGAAATTGACCAAGTGAAGGTCAAATGGGAACATCGGAAGGGATCAGACACTACTTGGGAGTCTAAAGAAGATATGAGACGCCTCTACCCTTCCTTATTTGGTACTTATTTCGGTTTCGAGGACAAAACCCTCTTTAAGGGGGTGGACTTGTAACACCCCAAAAATATTAGAAATTTATATAAATTATATTATATATATATATATAAACATATGTTGCTCATAACCAAGAATAATGTAACTAGGAATAACTAACCTAGTTGATAATATATTGGTAGATAATAAAGAAACATGAATAAATACACCTTTTAAATAACCTTTGAGGTGGAGGGGCTAAAATTGACAAAGGTGAAACTTAGTTTATTAAAAATAAAATTTTGACACCAAAAACACACACATGTGTGTGTTCCTGGTCGATCAAAACACAGAGCCAAGAGGGAGCTCCTCTCAAACCCTAAACTCACAAAAATTCATCAAAATCAAAGAGGAATCAAGCTAAAAATCGGTGCTTTAACTGATTTCGTGATCACCAAAGTTAGGAGATCACAAGGTATGTTGAACTTTGATATTTGATGATATTTTGAATTTGTGATAAACATTCATAAACGAAATTCTAGTGTGAATGTTGAATGTTATAGTGAAATTGGCATGAGTACAAGTCTAGGAACAAACCCTAGATGAGAATTTGGTGATTTAGTGCCATAACTTAGTGATAGAATAGCTAATCATGTATGTGCTAGATGAGTTTTATAATGATATGATGAACACTTGAGTTATGGTGGTAAATTTGTGAAATTTGATGTTATGATGCATGTTCTAGATGTTGTTTATGTACACTAGACATAAAGGATTAAATATGATGTTAAAACATGATTAATAGTTAATCATGAACTTAAACAATGTTTGAATAAAAATCTCGCCTATACAATGCTCGTTAAAATGCCTAAGTGAATCTTGAAATGTTGAAAACGTAAAAGAATCACATAATTGACTAAATTGGTAATTTCGTGTGATAAGTCGTAAAATGAGTTCTAAAGATAAGGTTGATTGAACTCTATAGGAAAATCGGGTGAAGTGTAACACCTCGTAATTTCATGTCCAATGTAATATCGACACGTGTCATGAACTTTAAACGTGTAAAGGATTACATCAGAAGGACTAAAGTTGACAAACAGAGGAAGTACATGAATAAAAGGGTTCAAAGTGTCAACAATGAATAAATACATCTTTCAATAACCCTACATGATGTTTATACCCTTAAACGAATGAATCGTGGATCATACGAAGCTAATTGTGAAAGAAAGTGAGGAATTACAAACTACAGGGGCTAAATGTGGCAACATGTTTAAAGTATACCTCTGAGTGACCTTTTCACAAAACCGAAGCTTTGTAATGACTAATTATACTCACGAGAATAAGTGATAAAAATTTCACAAGGTTTCGATTCCGTATGAGAAAGTTATGCTATCATTCGTATGCGAGGGGTTAAAAGCGTCGACGTTGATAATTAAGGCTTTTCAAGTGACCATAAAGTTGACCAAGGGCTTCACAAAGATTGGTTATGTCTTGGAGTCCTTAGAAATCAATTTAGGTGGCTCAAATTGCAAAACAAGAAGTTAAAACAACTTTTATAGGGACCAGGGACCAAAACAGCAAATTCTGAAAGTTGAAATTCGGTCAGAAGGGGCGTCGCGCGACGAGTAGGATCCTTAGGGGACCTACGCGTCACGCGAGGGGTCATCTGATGCAGAAAAATGTGGCAAATGCCTGTCCAGCCCGTTTAACCGACTTATATCACTTGTTTTCAATACCATGGGCTGCACTAGCATGTTTTTAGGCATTAGGGACACTTGTTTAACATCAGGAAACATGCCTAGACTTGTTTGGCATGATCTAGTGAGATTAAACTCACTATATAAGGTATCCTTGTTTGCAACATTGTTGCACTCATTCATAACTTCATTTCTGGAACTACCTGGAACACAAGAGCATTCCCTAAGCATCATTAGTCGTGCATAGTACTTCGGTAAGCTTCCTTAACCTTCCTTAATCGTGCTTTACTTAGTTTATTAACTTAAAGTAAACCGTCGTAATTAAGGTTTGACTTAACGATTAATAACTAATGGTCCAGTGATTAGTCAAACTAAAGGTAGTTATAAGTTGGTAATTATGTGGGCATTAAACCCTTAAAAAGGCACCCTCTGATTCCCGCTCTCACTAGGTCGTTTGTCGGGTCAAAGTTGGTTATAAAAAGTCAACAGAAACTTAATTTTCGAATTAAAACATAATTTGCAATGTAGAAGCTTTACAACCTGTTTTATCACTCTTATAACTTGGTAATTAAAGTAAGAACATGTCTAAACATGTTCGATCCGACAATTTTCAGTTTAGGACCGGTTCGGAACCGAAAGTCGCATAAATTGACCATGACCCATATTAGCATGATTTAGAAATGCCTTAGAGCTTCGTTAGGACCAGCTTGTATGATAGTATAATCCTCTGCGATTATACTACTTGACTCGTTGATTGTCCGATGTTTCCGTTAAATGCCTAATGTTGACCAATATGCCCATTTAACCCTAAAATGAGAATTTTGGAAATATGAAAGGACAATAATCTTTGTTACTGAATTATAAGAAAGTCCCTAAAATTTCACATCAGTTGGAGGTCTAGATTAGGAGTTATGCTCAATAGCGTAATTAGAAGGCCTTTTATTAATTAAACGGCATAATTAGCGTAAAGCCTATCTAAACCAAATTTTTGACACCAAACCTTTTACCCACTGATGTAATATAATATTTTGGGATTTTTGAAGATTTTTAATTAGTTTTAAACTAATCATAACATAGTGTTATTACCTTGATTCGGTAGTTACCGATTATACCTTTTTCGTTTATAAAATGAGTTTTACATAACAATTTGATACCAAATCTTTTGCTACTGATTTTATATAATAAATGAAGTATTTTGAACTTTATAACCTGATCAGAAAACTCAGATTTCTTGTTATAACCCGGAAATCGCTTAAAACGACCTTTTACCATTATTAAACACCTAGTATGGGTTAAAACCATTCTTGTCATATACGACCTTTCACCAACTGATATAACCTATTAAATTAAATAGTTCTACTGATTATTTCAGACCCAAATCTCATAATTATATTTAATCTCTTTTATAATCTCTAAAATGACCAAAATACCCCTACGGGGCTTAATTTGAGATTAAACTCGTCTTGGGCATAATGGAAGGTATCCTACTGATATCACAACATATTTGAAGCATATTAACTTAGGAAACCTGTTCATGACTCATTTGGCTACCCGTTATGCGTTATTCGCGTCCGGTTCGGTTTATGTAACTAGTTTGCATAAATTGACCGAAACGAGTCAAACCTTATCATTATCACCTCAAAATCCAGAATGTGTTTAGTTTACCCATATTATACAAGTCTTCAAACTTGTCGGAACTAAATCACATTCTAATCCGGTCTTCGCTTAATCTTGCGTTTCGAACCGTATACCTTTCTTTAAAACTAACCGGTCTAAGTTTAGGCTTAATTAAGACCCGTTAGGAATCTAATAGGTTATTAAAACCTTCGTTCCAGATTAGGAGCCCAGTAAAAGCTACGTGCACTTGCTGTTGTGATTTATACTTTGCTCAGGTAAATACTTTTAACTTATTTTCCCTATATGGGGGCTTGGGGTACGGTATTATAATAATACCGCTTGGTCGGGTATGAAGTCGTACAATCAGATATTGATTAAAAAGATGCATAACCCGTTTTATTCTGTCTTGTTTGATGCAATGCCTTTGGGGGGTTAATGACCGTGTCCTGGATATCCTCGGCTCATTCATTAGAAATGGCCACGACTTAAGCACGGGGTGTAGGCATACACCTGATAGCTGCGTATGTAAAAAGGTAGTCCACAAGAAGGGTATCTTCTTGTGGGTATTATACCAAGTGGTGTGTCTATTAATCTTGTTAAACCGGCTCTTCTAACCGGGTCCTAAATGGACGACAAACATGTAAAACTGTATACAAGATTATTTTTAAATAATTATCCCAAGTTATAAAAGATATTTTGTGCCATGTGCATTCAAACTAATTTTCTTAAACTCTTTTCAAAATGAGTCAGTTAATTGTATTTACCAGTGTAAACTGACGTATTTTCCCAAAAAGGTTAAGTGCAGGTACTATACGAAATACGCTGGCTACTCCAGGCATCAATAATCAAGTCTTGCAAGCTCTAGATGTTAAAGTCTGTTGAACAATGATTTTATTTATCTTCTGATCCGCCTGTGAACCCTTTACAGTCCGTTGTAATACTTTGATATTACTATTTATTCGGGTTGTAATATGATTCATACCTTTTGCTTCCGCTGTGCATTTATAATTTGTGTTGTTTGACTATGATGATATCAACTACGTCACGATACTCCCCACCGGGCCCACCGGTAACACGTGAAAATATCGGGGTGTGACAGGTTGGTATCAGAGCCAACACTGAGTGAATTAAACACTAGCCTTTTGTGTTTAATCTCAGTTACACAATTGCACATTCCTAAATTTTCGAGTCTAGACAAAGAACTTAGGACTAATCCAAATTATTTTTAATTCTAACTTTGTCCTTTATATTTCTTTGTTGTATCTTTCAATTGTTTGACAGGAAATATGCCACCGAGGTTCCGAAGAGGAGGACGAGGCAAGGGGCCAATCCACACCCCCAACGATCACGAGGCCGGGCCTTCACACCGGCAAGCTCCTTCTGCTACCATGAGTACCAGTCCTCAAGGAGACTGGAGGATCTATTCAGAGCCCGCTAGGCGATCTGCCTCGTTTAGCTCAACGCCTCCTTACCGCCATTCCTTTGGGCCGCAATCGGAGAACGAACCCGAAGACTCACGCCACTCCTTCTTGCCGTTGCAGCGATCCATGTCACACCATTCCTTTGGCGACCCCACTCCTGTCTTCCACGGCCGGTTCAACCCGGCAAACTATATTGAAGAACCAGTGGGTTTTAACCCATTGGGCCATGAAGACCATTTCCCCGAAGCTCAGGGAATGGATATAGATGAAGACACGGAGCCTGTTGAACCACCTTCTAGGACACCTACTCACCCCATCGAGATTTCGGATGGGTCATCCTTCCATGGATCACCTTACCGTGGCCCAGACAGCTACCAGGCAAGATTTAACCTGTATGAATGGTACTTTACACCCTCTCACCATTCATCGCCTCACCAGCAGCAGCAGCAGCAGCAGCAGGATCCCTCTGAGGATTCACGTTTCGTGGCACTCACGCCACCGCCACCACCGCCGCCAGTACAGCTAGCACCTCCAGAACCACCGAGGCGTAGAAGAACAGGCGCACGAATGTTCGTGCGAGAAAGGGGTTTTCACTTTAGCACCCCCCAACACTCAAGTGGCAGTCATTATCCGCCACTGCACGAAGACCCACAAATGGGTGGGCCTTCAAACCCAGTTTCAGAGGTGAATTCTGCACCAGTTGCACCACCACCGCCACCATTGGGATTTGGTAATCCAATTCCTACATACGCCGGTTCAACGGCGTACAATCCATTTGAGTAGCCGGCTCACACTAACTACAACTATGCTGAAGCCGACCCATACCTTGTAGCAGCAAACTACAACGCCCTTCATCCTGAAGGACCATATGGAGCCCCCTTGGGGAGTGGGATACCCAACTCATGGGTATCGAATACCTGCTCAACCTCCGTTTCAGCACCAGCCACCACGATACTCCCCACCGGGCCCACCGGTAACACGTGGGAATATCGGGGTGTGACATGAAGCGTCAAGTGGTCAAGTTGGAACGGACGCGCGTTTGAAGGATAAGCTATAAGGCGCGTGACTTATTAGTTTCGTTACATTCCTATAGACGAGTTTGGCCATTGATATGTGTAATATAATCATATAGCGAATTTGGATATGTTTGGTATGTTAATGAAGTGATGGATTTCACTTAACAACTAAACTGGTCAAAATAAGAAGATAGTAAATTGGCGGTTTGTAAGTGAATTATATGTCACGCAAACAAACCTTAAACTTGATGCGTAAGCCGAGTAACGGAAACACTAAATTTGATTATGAACTTTAGAATGGGTTGAAAACTTAGAGAATTAAGGTTTCTTTAAGTTACTAAGGGTAAAACTTGCGCTTGATTAATATATGTCAAGCGAAATGTTAATGCGTACGCAAACCATGTAGTGGGAGCGAATACGCTAGTTTTAATAAGCCCGGGGAGTAGGGTAAAATGGTCAAGGATTAACCTTTACCATAAGATGTGAAAAAGATGTTAAATGTAAACGGGTCGAATAATTTTATAATGGATTTGTAAGCCGATAGCTTATAAATCAAGATTGTTGCGAACTCGAGGAGTTAAATACGTAGGTATATGTTTTATGGTCGTTTAGAAATAAGTTTCATGAAAAACGGATAAGAATTGCGAAAGTTATGAGTGATTGAGTAAAATATGGCAATGCTGGGCAAAATGCAGCACCAGCAAGGAACTTTCTGTGAAAAAAAGGCTGTCGTGCCCCGCGACCGGCAACACTCTTTGCCGTCGCACCCCGCGAAAAGCCAAAGCCAAAACAAAACCTGTTGTTTATTTTGTCTTACGGGCTTGCTTAAATATGTTATACAACTCTCATAAGTAACGTTTATGATGGTTTTGATTATAGGTGGACACTATAAACTTTTTGATGAAAATCAAGCATCATTCAAGAACCGAACACACACCAAATCGAAACTTCCGCGTCTATGTTTGTTTATTTCGATGTTATGACTTATGTAAACACTTAAAAGTATATTTTGGATGTTTTAAAACTTAGGTGATCATCGTTATTGTTGATGTTTTCGTAAACTGACATTTTTATATAAAAATGCAAACATTATATGATGAAGTAAATTATAAATTTAGTATGGGTCTTAGAGGTTCTTAAGTCATACCGGGTTTGGCTCTAAAATGGTTCAACCGGTTGAACAAGATTGTATTGAGCGGTTGAACCGGGTTACTAGTTAACCCTATAAATTCCATAAAATATAAATCCATCTAAAACAACAATCAAATCTCAACTAGGATTTATGTAACTGATCATAATTTTATCTAAAAACAACTTTTTTTATTGTAAACTATTAAGCATTTTAAGAATATTTTTATTAGTTATAAACAATATTGCATTGTACAATGTGAGTAACAGTTTCAACAACGATGAAATATTGGAATAGAATGCACTAGGTTAATCAACGGTTTGAACCGGATTTACCGCCGGTACATAAGATATACCGTTTTTCGGTTTTACCGGCCTTTATCGTATCGGACTCGTGTCCGATATCCGGTTTAACCGGTATAACCGGACGGTTCATACCGGTATTTAAAACATTGGTGTCATTACCATCCTCCAATATTTCCCAAACGATTTATCTATGTATCATATGTTTTTAGAAAGTATTTTGTATTTATGATGGTTTACCCTAATATAATAAAGGGAAAACTCCACATAATAGTAACCGGTCTAATAAAATCACTCTATCTTTTTTTGTCACTTTAAAGTCACTCAACTTTGATTTCTTGTTCTAATCTTGCGTAATTACCAGGTTGTCAGGTTGCCGTATTTTATTTTATTTTTGATTATTTATTTTCGTTTTATAATTTACCTTTGTGGAATTGGCCTGTAATAATCTTACCTAGACCTTATTGGCCATTAATAATCACACCTCAGAATATTCCCCCCACCAGACCCACCTTTCACCTATTTTTCCTACAATGATCCCCCGTTAAAAAACTTACGGAGTTAAGCTTTTTTCCAAGTGCATTGATTTTTGTTAATTGGAAATTTAAACAGCCGAATTGAAATGCCGTTTTCATTGTTTGGAGCACCGATTCGAGGCAAGTTTTACATCAATGGACTCGTATCGTCGTTCTGATAAAAAAAACTCTAAAAATTTGTTTGTAATTTGGAAAAAAGCTTAACTCCGTTAAGTTTTTTTAACGGGGGACCATTGTAGAAAAAATAGGTGAAAGGCGGGACTGGTGGGGGAATATTCTGAGGTGGGATTATTAATAACCAATAAGGTCTAGGTGAAATTATTACAAGCCAATTCCCCTTTACCTTTTTACCCTTACAATTAAAAAACAACACAAAAGGAAAAAAATATATCAAATTTTATCATTTTTTAATGAAAACGAAAGCCATAAATTTCACCATCATCATCCTCGTCTTCCATAGAATGTCTACCAATCCCGCCGAATCTTCGGATCTTCCTACTTCGCTGATACTCCGATGACTATTCCCAACAAACCATATCTCGTCGGCCTCCACCTCATCGCTAATCCACTTTCCTGTCTTGGTATTGCTTCCACACTGAAGATACATATACGAGGCCGGACAAGATCCCTTGGGACGAACCGGACTCACCTGAACGGACATCCCAGATATGCCCGTTCCCCCATAACTCCGAGGACGAACCTCCATTCAAGTGCGTCTGGACGAATGACGTAATCTCAGTTGACCATTATAAATACCCCATCAAGTACAAGGCCAAGTACGATTTCCTGAACCTTCGTCCCTATTTTCTCTCTCTATTTTCTCTCTCTATCAATACTTATTCTCATGCCGGAGGGTGGTCGCAGAGGGGCCCTCCCATCTCTACGGCGAGCCTAACGGTTTTCTGTTTTGCAGGATCACTCTCCGTCTTCTCCTACAAGATCCAAATCCTCGATAACAGGCTTCGGCCTTAATTCGATTCTTTGGTTCTTCAATTGGCGCCATCCGATTTTACAGCTCATAGTCCTTCACTCTAGTGAATTTCTTGAGCAACGAACTGATCTATGGCGGCCTCAGGTGTGACACTCTAGGTTTTTCCGAGCAAACACCTTGTAATTACTTAGTGCGTATATATATATATATATATATATATGTTATTAAATGAAAGTTGCGTGTTATTTTGATGATTCTATGTGATCCTTGCACTATGATTGTATATGTAGTATATATAGGTATGTGTGTGTGTAGTGGGCCGAGACCACGAAACCCGACTCGAGACCACCCGGTCTCGAGTGAACAGTGAACGGTTGGGCCGTTTGGGCCGCATCTCCTTAAGCCCGTGAATTGGGTTATAAAACCCTCACATAAGCCACACTTTCCTATTCTTTGGACACTCAAACCCACAATCATTCTCTCACTCTCACACCCTCTCACTCCCCCTAGCTTCCTCTCTCTCTAGAAAAACCCTAGAACTTCACTAACCAACTCCCTCCATCCTCTCGGACCCGATAAGCGGCAGCTTGGAGCTCGGGATCTAGCTTGTATTCGTCACTCGAGAGCCCCCTCTCAACTGTTTCCCCCACACCCTTGCATCCGAACATCAATCGGTTAGTATGTTTAACTTGATTAATGATAATGTGTGTCAAACTTGATTAATGATAATGTGTGTCAAACTTGATTAATGATAATGTGTGTTAAAGATGCTTGTTTGCGAGTGGGTTGGACGATTTACAAGGTGAACTTTGAATAATAGGATGTAGATAGAATGATATGCATGACTATCGATCGATTTATGAATATGCACATGAATGTTCTTGATAAAAAGAATGAGATGTTACATGTTATTACTCATGAAATGCATGGTGTGCTTGTTGTAGTAGTAAAAGCTTATTTCGATATGCTTTAGGTCTATCTTGATGAATTTGATGAGTTTAACCGATGAAGATCATAAGAAATAATTGAATGCATGATGAACTACTTGAAGATCATGAAAAACATTTGAATATGCCATGATTGATCTGTTTCGTGTGAAAATTAGACAATAAAACATGTTTGTGCAAATTAATTGGTTAGTACACATTATCACAAATATGAAATCCTATTGGATAGTACATTTGGAACAGGTTCTAGAAGGGTTCTTGTGCACGTATCCGAGGTTGCGAGTCGAGACCCTCGGTTGCGACTCGAGATCACCTCATGACAACTCGAGACGGACTTCAGGAACTCGAGACCGGCAAGGTCTCGACTTGAGACTTCGTGATCGCGACTCGAGACTGGACTCGAGGCCTCTGAGGTTGCGACTCCTGACCAGCACCACTCGAGACCAAAACATGATCACACGAGATCTCTTGGTTGCGACTCGAGACCGCTTGTTCTCGAGTCGAGACCACCATGTCTCGACTGGACTATCTGCTTTGGTTATTGGGCCATAATGTGGGCTAACTGTTTAACTGGATTATGTGATGATCGCTACTATTTCACTGTTACTGTTGGATCAGGCCCAATGACTTAGCGTAGGGATTTATTTCTATGAATGCTTTGTGTTAGTTATCTGTAGATTATACGTGATTACTTGTACCCCAACTTGACCTATATTGGTAACCATGCTAGGACGTGGTGACCAACGTGATTGACCGAGTAAATAATCTACCGAGCAACCCAAGGTGAGTTCACAACTATCAAAGCATGCGTTCCCGGTGGTTTTGGGAAACGGAAACTTAATCAACGCTATCCCCGCATAAGGGATACAAACATACTTACTTCCCTTGTTACTGGGAACTCTTAGTTAATTATTATTTATACGGAATGCAACAAGCTACACTAAACGAAACTCTATCACTTAAGTCCCTACCATTTAATACCGATTAGTCGCCGGGGCCTGGCGAACGGGTTATTAGTTAATAGCGCTATTTAGGTGTAACCAGCCTCACACCGACCCTTGTTACTGGGAACGGGAGTGAACTAATGAACTCTGGCAAACCGTTAATGATGATAGAACATTGACAACGGGGCACTACGGAAACGTACGGTTAAGTAAGTATTCGGTATTGGAAAAACAGTTTAGTCGCTTACTTATGGGGTAGCTCCCCATCGCATGTATAAACGGATTAATTAACTGGTGAAACAAGTTTTTGGTAATTAAAACTGGACAACTCGTGGACTCGCCAACATTTTTTTGTTGATACCCTACTGCATGCTTTGCAGGTACCCAGTGACTCAGGAGCTTGCCGCTTGGGAAGGTGTAGTGGTCGTCTAAATAATCTTGAACTATGAACTTTGTTTTGAAACTGTTTGGTTTATGCTTCCGCTGTTTGTTTAAACTGTTAATCGAACTTAACTTTTTAGAACTTTAAAAATATGGTGCTTACTAACGTTGTGGTTGGTGAATACCTTTACTATTAATCAATGCTCAGTATAATTGGTGGCTGGATCCTGGTCAGTCACGCCTCCAAGCGGCAGTACCCCGCATGTGGATTTTGGGGGTGTGACAGATTGGTATCAGAGCCATTGGTTATAGTGAACTTGGTTTTAAAAAGAAGAGTCTTTTTGAGAAAAACCAGACTATAACCCGTGACTCGTGACGACACTACACTCCAAGGGCAAGACTCGGCATATTAGACCTCATAGCTCGGACTTGTGTTTACTTGCTTGTTTATCTTATATTGACTGCTCTACTATACATACTAGTGTGCCTAATTAGATAGATACACATCTCTCTTCTATCTTATTCTCGCTACGTTACGACATCACACTCATACTGTGTTTTCTGGTTATGAAGACAATGAGTGGACGCGGAAGAGGAAACGTTAACATGACTCAGGCTCAGTTCACCAACTTGCTCAACACGGTGGCTGCTGCTTTCGCAGCTCACCCTGGAGGTAAACTCGTTGCTTTAGGATGTCTAGATCCTACCCCCACCTCGTCTTTTCACCTCTAAATCTATTCGCTTCACTTCTCACAACAGGTCAGCCTGCGCCTGCACAGCCACGTGTTTGTACTTTCAAAACCTTTATGGACGGCAAGCCTCTCCCTTTCAACGGCACTGAGGGTGCCATAGGCCTTCTCCACTGGATTGAAAAGGCCGAAGCTGTCTTTGCTGTCTGCGAGTGTCCCCCTGCTAACTGGGTTAAGTTCGCGACTGGTACTCTTGAAGGAAACGCGCTTTCATGGTGGAAAGCACAGATTCAGATGCTTGGTCTGGAAACTGCTAATGCTACTGCATGGGAAGATTTCAAAGACATGATCAAAGAGGAGTACTATCACAGGGATGACATCCACAAACTCGAGAACGAGTACTATGCGCTCAAGATGGTTGGATCAGAGATTGAGACCTACACCAAGCAGTCCAACGACTATGCTGCACTTTGCCCAAACATGTCCCGACCTATGTATCGAAGGATCGAATTGTATATCAAAGGCTTGGTCCCAGAAATCCGGAGTCACGTGACCTCAGCCAACCTCAATACCATACAGCCCGTGGTTCGTCTTGCTCACAAACTCACCAATCAGGCTGTGGAGGAGGGCAAGTTGCCCCAGAGGATTGGTACTACTGCCGGAACTTCTAGCGATAACAAACGAAAGTGGGATGGAAGTCAGGGGAAGGATGCTAACCACACTCAGGCCCCAGTTCAACAGAGGAAGACTGAAAACAACAAAGGTCCTCAGCAACAGGGTGGCTATCGAGGAAACCACCCCAAGTGCAACAAATGTAATCGTCACCACAGTGGGCCATGTGGCAAAGGTCAGTGTCAGCGATGCAACAAATTGGGGCATGAAGCCAAAGACTGTAGGAGCCAGTTCCCAGCTAGGCAGAATCAGCAACAACCACAGCAACAGCAGCAGCAAGGAAGCAATCGTGAATGCTACAAATGTGGGGCAATAGGGCACCTGCGAAAGGATTGCCCTCAGCTGAACCAGAATCAGAACAACAACAATCAGGGTGCTGGGAACAATAACAACAATGCTGAAAATGGTGCTAGAGGAAGGGCTTTTGTGATTGGAGCTGGAGAAGCAAGGAATGACCCCAACGTTGTGGCGGGTAAGTTCCTACTTAATGATCGTTATGTTTCCGTACTATTTGATTCCGGAGCAGATGCTAGTTATGTATCCCTACGTATTAGTAAGAAACTTAAGTCCACTCTTACGCCGTTAAGCTCTAAGCACATCGTCGAGATAGCTAATGGTAGGAACCTCGAGGCCTCACACGTAATTCGTAACTGCAAATTAGAGTTGTCTGGTCAGACCTTCTGTATCGATCTCTTCCCCATCATTCTTGGAAGCTTCGACGTCATCATTGGTATGGATTGGTTATCCAAGCATCAAGCCGAAATCCTCTGCCAAGAGAAAGCCATTCGTATTCCCCGTCCCCCTGGCAAACCCCTTATAGTTCAAGGCGACAAGAGCGGAGAAGTCACAGGCATCATTTCATTCTTAAAGGCCCAGAAGTGCCTACGAAAGGGGCACACCGCTATCTTAGCACTCGTTGCCGACACACAGAAAAAGGAAAACAGGATTGAAGATTTTCCAGTTGTACGCGACTATCCTGAGGTATTCCCGGAGGAACTGCCTGGACTCCCTCCTCACCGTCAGGTCGAATTTCAAATCGAGCTAGCTCCCGGAGCAGCACCTATAGCTCGTGCACCTTATCGATTAGCCCCCGCGGAACTCAAGGAACTTTCCACTCAACTACAAGAACTTTTGGACAAGGGTTTTATCCGTCCTAGTTCATCACCCTGGGGAGCCCCAGTGCTCTTCGTCAAAAAGAAAGATGGCACATTCCGAATGTGCATTGATTACCGCGAACTGAATAAGGTTACCATCAAGAATCGTTATCCGCTTCCCCGCATCGACGACCTGTTCGACCAGCTGCAAGGGTCGAGCTATTATTCCAAGATCGATCTGCGATCGGGTTATCACCAGCTGAGAGTCCGCGATGAGGACATCTCTAAGACTGCTTTCAGAACCCGCTATGGTCACTACGAATTCCTTGTTATGCCTTTCGGAATGACCAACGCACCTGCGATCTTCATGGATCTCATGAACCGAGTATGCAAACCCTACCTCGACAAGTTCGTAATTGTGTTTATTGACGACATCTTAATCTACTCGAAGAGCCAAGAGGAGCATGAACAACACCTGCGTCTTATTCTCGAACTCCTTCGCAATGAGCAACTGTACGCCAAATTCTCGAAATGTGATTTCTGGCTTAGAGAAGTCCATTTCCTTGGGCACATCGTCAATCAGGAGGGGATTCATGTCGACCCCGCTAAGGTCGAATCCATTAAGAATTGGCCTGTACCTAAGACTCCGACCGAAGTCCGCCAATTCTTGGGATTGGCAGGATACTATCGAAGATTCATCAAGGGATTTTCTAAGATCGCTCAACCACTTACGACCCTCACTCAGAAGGGTGTTACTTACAAATGGAGTGATGCTCAGGAATCTGCCTTCCAGGAACTAAAGAAAAATCTTTGTAGTGCTCCTATTCTTTCCTTACCTAAAGGTACCGACGACTTTGTTGTTTACTGCGATGCTTCTATTCAAGGGCTTGGTTGCGTGTTGATGCAACGCGAGAAGGTTATTGCTTACGCTTCACGACAACTCAAGATCCACGAACGGAACTACACGACGCATGACTTAGAATTTGGAGCTGTGGTCTTCGCGCTCAAGCTTTGGAGACACTACTTGTACGGCACCAAGTGCACGATTTACACTGATCACAAGAGTCTCCAGCACATAATGGAACAAAAGGAGTTGAATATGCGGCAACGCCGATGGGTCGAACTCCTAAATGACTACGAGTGTGCAATTAAATATCACCCAGGCAAGGCTAATGTGGTAGCCGATGCCCTCAGCAGAAAGGAGACCAAACCCAAGCGTGTTCGTGCCTTACAGCTCACTATCCACTCGAACCTCCCTAATCAGATTCGAAATGCTCAGGTTGAAGCACTGAAAGCCGAAAACATCAGGGCTGAGTCCCTACGAGGATCGAGACAACGATTGGAACAAAAAGAAGACGGTGCTTACTACGTAGCCGGGCGCATATGGGTTCCGCTTTATGGAAATTTACGTGACCTTGTGATGGATGAAGCCCATAAGTCCCGTTACTCAGTACATCCGGGTTCAGATAAGATGTACCACGACTTGAGGACTACCTATTGGTGGCCTGGCATGAAAGCCCACATAGCAACCTATGTCAGAAAATGTTTAACTTGTGCAAGAGTCAAGGCGGAGTATCAGAAACCATCAGGCCTACTCCAACAACCAGAGATCCCACAGTGGAAATGGGAGCAAATTTCCATGGACTTCGTTACCGGCTTGCCTAGGTCTCAACGCGGAAATGACACCATTTGGGTGATAGTAGATCGATTAACTAAATCTGCCCACTTCTTGGCTATTAAAGAGACGGACAAGTTCTCCACCTTAGCAGAGGTATACTTAAAAGAAGTGGTTTCGAAACACGGAGTGCCAACCTCTATTATTTCCGACCGAGACGCACGTTTTACTTCTGAGTTGTGGCAAGCTATGCACAGATCTTTTGGCTCGCGTTTAGACATGAGCACCGCTTATCATCCGCAAACGGATGGGCAATCTGAACGCACCATCCAAACCCTCGAAGACATGCTTAGGGCATGTGTGATCGATTTTGGCAAGAATTGGGAGAAGCACCTACCGTTGGTGGAATTCTCCTACAACAACAGCTACCACACCAGCATTCAGGCAGCACCCTTTGAGGCATTCTACGGTCGTAGATGTCGATCACCTCTCTGCTGGGCTGAGGTTGGTGACAGCCAAATCACGGGCCCGGAACATGTAGTAGACACTACAGAAAAGATTGCCCAGATTAGGCAACGCATGGCGGCAGCTCGTGACCGTCAGAAGAGATACGCAGATAAGGATAGGAAACCGCTAGAGTTCCAGGTTGGTGAACGGGCTCTACTTAAAGTCTCACCCTGGAAGGGTGTGGTTCGTTTTGGAAAACGGGGCAAGCTAAATCCGAGATATGTCGGACCCTTTGAAATTACCGAAAAGATCGGTAAGGTCGCTTACAGATTGAATCTGCCTGAAGAACTGAGTGCTGTGCACAACGTCTTCCACGTGTCTAATCTGAAGAAGTGTCTATCAGACGAAACACTCATCATTCCTTTCAAGGAACTCACTATTGACGAACAGCTACACTTTACAGAGGAACCAATTGAGATCACGGATCGTGAGATCAAAACCCTCAAACGTAGCCAGATACCTCTCGTGCGAGTTCGTTGGAACTCACGCCGTGGCCCAGAATTTACCTGGGAGCGGGAAGACCAGATGAAGCACAAGTATCCCCAGTTGTTCCCAAATGAAACTGCCAGCACTAAAGCTACAACCGAATTTCGGGACGAAATTCCAAACTAACGGGGGGATGATGTGACACCCCGTTGAAACGTTCTCATTTACACTAGCTTGTCAGTGGCTGCCTTAACTTTCGGGACGAAAGTTCTTAAAACGTGGGGATAATGTGACACTCTAGGTTTTTTCGAGCAAACACCTTGTAATTACTTAGTGCGTATATATATATATATATATATATATATATATATATATATATATATATATATATATATGTTATTAAATGAAAGTTGCGTGTTATTTTGATGATTCTATGTGATCCTTGCACTATGATTGTATATGTAGTATATATAGGTATGTGTGTGTGTAGTGGGCCGAGACCACGAAACCCGACTCGAGACCACCCGGTCTCGAAGTGAACAGTGAACGGTTGGGCCGTTTGGGCCGCATCTCCTTAAGCCCGTGAATTGGGTTATAAAACCCTCACATAAGCCACACTTTCCTATTCTTTGGACACTCAAACCCACAATCATTCTCTCACTCTCACACCCTCTCACTCCCCCTAGCTTCCTCTCTCTCTAGAAAAACCCTAGAACTTCACTAACCAACTCCCTCCATCCTCTCGGACCCGATAAGCGGCAGCTTGGAGCTCGGGATCTAGCTTGTATTCGTCACTCGAGAGCCCCCTCTCAACTGTTTCCCCCACACCCTTGCATCCGAACATCAATCGGTTAGTATGTTTAACTTGATTAATGATAATGTGTGTCAAACTTGATTAATGATAATGTGTGTCAAACTTGATTAATGATAATGTGTGTTAAAGATGCTTGTTTGCGAGTGGGTTGGACGATTTACAAGGTGAACTTTGAATAATAGGATGTAGATAGAATGATATGCATGACTATCGATCGATTTATGAATATGCACATGAATGTTCTTGATAAAAAGAATGAGATGTTACATGTTATTACTCATGAAATGCATGGTGTGCTTGTTGTAGTAGTAAAAGCTTATTTCGATATGCTTTAGGTCTATCTTGATGAATTTGATGAGTTTAACCGATGAAGATCATAAGAAATAATTGAATGCATGATGAACTACTTGAAGATCATGAAAAACATTTGAATATGCCATGATTGATCTGTTTCGTGTGAAAATTAGACAATAAAACATGTTTGTGCAAATTAATTGGTTAGTACACATTATCACAAATATGAAATCCTATTGGATAGTACATTTGGAACAGGTTCTAGAAGGGTTCTTGTGCACGTATCCGAGGTTGCGAGTCGAGACCCTCGGTTGCGACTCGAGATCACCTCATGACAACTCGAGACGGACTTCAGGAACTCGAGACCGGCAAGGTCTCGACTTGAGACTTCGTGATCGCGACTCGAGACTGGACTCGAGGCCTCTGAGGTTGCGACTCCTGACCAGCACCACTCGAGACCAAAACATGATCACACGAGATCTCTTGGTTGCGACTCGAGACCGCTTGTTCTCGAGTCGAGACCACCATGTCTCGACTGGACTATCTGCTTTGGTTATTGGGCCATAATGTGGGCTAACTGTTTAACTGGATTATGTGATGATCGCTACTATTTCACTGTTACTGTTGGATCAGGCCCAATGACTTAGCGTAGGGATTTATTTCTATGAATGCTTTGTGTTAGTTATCTGTAGATTATACGTGATTACTTGTACCCCAACTTGACCTATATTGGTAACCATGCTAGGACGTGGTGACCAACGTGATTGACCGAGTAAATAATCTACCGAGCAACCCAAGGTGAGTTCACAACTATCAAAGCATGCGTTCCCGGTGGTTTTGGGAAACGGAAACTTAATCAACGCTATCCCCGCATAAGGGATACAAACATACTTACTTCCCTTGTTACTGGGAACTCTTAGTTAATTATTGTTTATACGGAATGCAACAAGCTACACTAAACGAAACTCTATCACTTAAGTCCCTACCATTTAATACCGATTAGTCGCCGGGGCCTGGCGAACGGGTTATTAGTTAATAGCGCTATTTAGGTGTAACCAGCCTCACACCGACCCTTGTTACTGGGAACGGGAGTGAACTAATGAACTCTGGCAAACCGTCAATGATGATAGAACATTGACAACGGGGCACTACGGAAACGTACGGTTAAGTAAGTATTCGGTATTGGAAAAACAGTTTAGTCGCTTACTTATGGGGTAGCTCCCCATCGCATGTATAAACGGATTAATTAACTGGTGAAACAAGTTTTTGGTAATTAAAACTGGACAACTCGTGGACTCGCCAACATTTTTTTGTTGATACCCTACTGCATGCTTTGCAGGTACCCAGTGACTCAGGAGCTTGCCGCTTGGGAAGGTGTAGTGGTCGTCTAAATAATCTTGAACTATGAACTTTGTTTTGAAACTGTTTGGTTTATGCTTCCGCTGTTTGTTTAAACTGTTAATCGAACTTAACTTTTTAGAACTTTAAAAATATGGTGCTTACTAACGTTGTGGTTGGTGAATACCTTTACTATTAATCAATGCTCAGTATAATTGGTGGCTGGATCCTGGTCAGTCACGCCTCCAAGCAGCAGTACCCCGCATGTGGATTTTGGGGGTGTGACATCAGGTTCTATGAATTCGGGATCCATAGCTGTTAGCACGCAAACAACAGCATCAGCAAGCGTTGTATCCGCCATTTCTGCTCCTTTGAGCTCCGGGCCAGGAACAACCTTGCCATTTATTCTACTTCCCACTTCACAAACGTCAGAATTTGATGCAGAATTTCTTTCCAAAAATGCAAGTCTTCTACGAAGACTAAAAGCTCAGCAGGCTAGAGATGAACAGATCCTCGGTTTACGAACCAGGCTCTTTCATGATGAAACTCCGGTAAGGACTATGGGTCCTACGATATTCACCTCTCCTACTTTCTCCATAGTTGTTACCTCGGAAACTTATAATGGATATGTGTAGGGTTCCTCCGGACCATCTCCAGCAATGGCAATACGAAATCAAACACAAATGGAAGTAATTAATGATCCGGAACTCACAAAGCCATATCATCCAGTTTCCATGACTGCTAAGTCCAAATTCAGCGCCAGCATCACCCATGCCAAGCTCCCTCCGAAGCTCAAAATGCCAACCACAGTAAAGAAGTACGACGGTACAACTGATCCGGATGATCATATGTTCGATTTCGACGGAGCTGCACGAGTAGAACAATGGCCGATGCCGGCGTGGTGTTTCATGTTCGCACAAACACTAACCGGGGCTGCTCGGGTGTGGTTTGATGCGTTGAACGAAGGAGAGATCAACGACTTTGAGGAGTTCCGAAGGCTATTCCTCCAGAACTTTAGCCAACAACGGCACTATTCCAAAGAAATCACCAAAGTTCATAACATCCGGAGAAAGGATGGAGAATCTTTGGATAGTTTCATCGACCGATTCAACCGAGAAAGTATGCAGATCAGTGGGGTAGTTGACCAGTTAAGGATCTCTGGATTCTGTCATGGTGTTCGGAACAACCAGCTGGTCGAAAAATTACATGCAAATCTTCCGAAAACGATGGAAGTACTCATGGAGCGAGCCAGAGCCTTCGCCCGAGGAAAAAACGCATGTAATCCAGCTCCGGAGTCAGATCACAAGATGTCCTCCTGGAAGAAAAATGGTGGGTCCGTATTCGATAAAACTCCGACCGGTAATAGGGGACGACCGCACCCTTACTCCAGGAATGATAGACCTCAACGAGGAAGAAGCTCCGGGTCAAGATTTTACAAGTTATCGGATCTTTCCAAAACTCCCAGTGAAATCCTCAGCGCCGAAGGTGCAAGCTTCCCCGTCCCACCAAAGCTCCGAAATCCAGGTGACAAGAACTCCAAAAAATATTGTGATTACCATCATGCACGAGGCCATAATACAGACGATTGCTGGTCCCTAAAGCAAGAAATAGAAAAAGCAGTACGGTCTGGTAAGCTGTCTCACCTAGTAAAAGAAGTAAAAGAAGGAAAGTCTTCAGGGAATTCGGCGGATAATCCGAACAAACAACCAGCAATTTGCATGATCATGAAAGTAGATAACCAAGGCATCAAGCGGTCCAGCCACCATATGGCCGCTTGGATGCAGCAACCAATCGCTTTCCCTCCCATCACTCCCGGAGAAATCAAAGATGGACCAATCATAGTGTCTGCGATAATAGCAGGCCACAAGGTCCGGAGGATTTATGTTGACAGCAGAAGTGCCACTGAGATCATGTACCAACAGTGTTTCCAACAGTTAGCTCCGTAAACCAAAGAAAAATTGATACAAGTCTCTATGCCATTGGTAAGCTTTTCCGGAGAAGTGGTACAGCCTATTGGACAAATTACCCTACCAACAACATTGGGAGCTGAAGGCCTGGTCAGAACTGTCAACTTGACGTACCTGGTAGTAGGAGCGAGGTCCGTTCACAATGTCATACTTGGGAGACCAGGGATGTGCGCTTTTGGTATTATCAGTTCCACCATCCATGGGTCGTTAAAATTTCCCACCGAAGCAGGAGTAGCAACTTTGCACTCTGAATCAACAATGTGCATAGCTGAAATACGACAAAGCGAAAGTAATGCACAACCTTCGACCCTCCATACGGAGGAGTGGGCTATACATCCGCAGTTTCCGGAGCAAAAAATTGTCGTTGGGGCCCAGCTCCCCGAACGTACCAAAAACGGTTGTGGAAACTTCTGTCTAGCTCACTTGATGTATTTGCGTGGCAAACCTCTGACATGGTCGGAGTTCCTCGATGCTTGGCCGAACACAAGTTGAAAGTATCGCATTCAGTGAAGCCAGTAGCTCAACGAAAAAGAAACATGGCTCCAGCCCGTAACAAAGCCATCTCCGAGGATGTACGAAAGCTGCTTAGCGCTGGAATTATCAGGGAAGTACGGTATCAAACATGGGTCTCCAATCCGGTAATGGTAACAAAGAAAGACAAAACTTGGAGAATGTGCGTCGATTTTTCTGATTTAAACAACGCGTGTCCGAAGGACTGCTACCCGTTGCCGGAGATAGATCTGAAGATTGATTCTTTGTCCAGCTTTCGTCTTAAATGTTTCTTGGATGCATATAAAGGTTACCATCAAATTCAGATGGCCTTGGAAGACGAAGATTAGACTGCGTTCGTAATAAATGAAGGTCTTTTATGTTATACCAAAATGTCGTTCGGGTTAAAAAACGCCGGAGCTACGTACCAGAGGTTGATGGATAAAGCATTCAAAGACCAGAACGGAAGAAATTTAGAGATTTATGTAGATGACCTGGTCATAAAAAGTCAAGTCGAAGATAACATGATCGATGACATACTCGAAACCTTCGCTAGGCTTCGGAGTATCAATCTCAAGCTCAATCCTAAAAAATGCTTCTTCGGTTTAGAAGAAGGGAAGTTTCTTGGCGTGTGGATAACTCAATCCGGAATCAAGGCACATCAGGATAAAATCAAAGCAGTGTTCTCCATGCAGCCTCCTAAAACGGTCAAGGAAATCCAATCTCTGAATGGTAAGTTGGTAGCTCTCCATCGTTTCATCTCAAAAGCGGCCGACCGAACTATTCCTTTCATGAACGTACTGAAAAAACGAACCGGAAAGGGTCAGATAGAATGGACGACGGAGGCGGATTCAGCATTTCAAGAATTGAAAGTTTGTCTTGGGTCTTTACCCACTTTGACCGCTCCAATCACCGGAGAAACCGTCACCGTTTATCTCTCCGCCTCGCATTTCACTATAAGCGCAGTACTTGTGGTGCATCGAAATCAAGCACAAATTCCGGTTTACTATGTAAGCCGCATCTTGAAGGATTACGAAACTCGGTACCCGATTATAGAAAAGCTGGCACTTGCATTGGTTCATGCTTCCAGACGTCTCCGAAGGTATTTCCAGGCTTTCAATATAGAAGTACAGACCGACCTTCAGATCCAGCAAATTCTCAGAAAGCCGGAGGTTTCCGGACGCCTCACCAAGTGGGCAATCGAACTCAGCGCTTTCGATATTACATACCGCACCAGAGGTCCGGTAAAAGGCCAGGCTGTGGCAGATTTCCTCACAGAGGTACCAACCGGAGAAAGCACTAAAGAAAAGTCCGCCCTCCCAAGGGTATGGAACTTGTATACAGACGGAGCCTCTAGCAAAGAAGGGTCGGGAGCCGGTTTGATTCTAATAGATCTGGAAGGGATAGAATATACTTATGCTCTGCGATTTGAATTTAAAACTTCAAACAATGAAGCAGAATATGAGGCTCTCCTCGCAGGACTCCAAACCGCGGCTAAGGCCGGTGCGACCTCCGTACTAGCTCATGTTGACTCACTACTAGTCGCCAACCAGGTTAGCGGAGAGTACGAGGCAAGAGAAGATAACATGATCCAGTATCTAAGCCAAGTTAACAGTCTAATCTCCTCGTTTGATTCTTGCAAAATAGTTCACATACCACGAAGCAAGAACAAAAAGGCGGATGCTCTGAGCAAACTTGCATTTGTAGCCTTCTGTCACTTGTCCAAGGAAGTGCTAGTTGAAACTTTGCAAGCTCCGGCCATCCATCAGACGGATGGCTCCAATCTTAGAATATTTGAAAGATGGCACACTACCGGAAGAAAAAGCTCAGGCCCGGAAGCTAAAGGTGAAAGCATTGCAGTATCAGGTTCATGATGGGCAACTTTACCGAAAGACCTTCCTAGGTCCGCTCCTAAAATGCCTAACTCCGGAGGAAGCCAGTTATGTCATAAGAGAAATTCACTGGGGGATATGCGGTATCCACTCCGGACCAAGGATGGTTGTAGCCAAGGCTATGAATGCCGGCTATTTCTGGTCGGGCATGCATCAAAGCGCTGTTAATGAATTACAAGCATGTGAAGACTGCCAGCGGTACGCTCCCATCAGTCACCGAGCCAAAAACCACCTCGTCCCAGTAACTTCGGCTTGGCCGTTTCAGAAATGGGGGATTGACATCGTCGGTCCTTTCCCTGTTTCCACCGGAGGAGTGAGGTTCCTACTAGTGGCCATCGATTACTTTACAAAATGGATCGAAGCCAAACCCCTCTGGACTATCACCGGAGATCAAGTGCTGAGGTTTGTTTGGGAAAATATAGTATGCAGATACGGAATGCCGCTCTGTATAGTCAGTGACAATGGGAAGCAGTTTGCAGAAAAACCATTCAAGACTTGGTGCGAAAGAATGCATATTGAGCAAAATTTTGCTTCGGTAGCCCATCCTCAGGCCAATGGGCAGGTAGAAAGAGCCAACCGCAACATCGTGGAAGGTATAAAAAAGCGGCTGGGGAAAGAAGGAGTTTCTTGGGCAGATGAACTTTCGCACGTCATGTGGGCTCACCGGACGATGCCAAAAACAAGCACTAAGGAAACTCCCTTCAGTTTAACGTATGGTACGGAAGCAGTCATTCCCGCCGAGGTAGGGATACCCACCCCTCGCATGCAACAAAGCCAAGAAGGGAACGAACAAGAACTCCGCCTGAACCTTGATTTAGCCGAAGAAAGAAGAGAACTTGCGGCCATCCGAGAAGCAAAATATAAAAAAGAGTTGGAAAAACATTACAACTCAAAAGTAAAGGAGGTTCGGTTCAAGGCTGGAGATTACGTTATGCGAAGCAACGAAGCAAGCTTGGCTGAGGGTATGGGAAAAATGGCTCCGAAGTGGGAGGGTCCTTATCAAATTAACACTGCAGGAAAGGACGGTGCTTACACGCTCAAAAAGATGGACGGAACCATCGTCCCTCGTACTTGGAATGGAGCGCACCTCAAGAAGTGTTTTCTTTGAAGAATTTTTTCCTGTTTTGAAAATAAAATTGTAATACGGAAGCTACGGCCTCCGTCACCTTTCGCTTTCCTTGTAATGCAGATGTTTTTGCCCGCACCGAACAATTTTATAGTTCCAAGAACCGCGGAGGGTTTTACCCGCGGATTATTTAAAATGTTTTTACCATGTGTTAAACGGAGAAATATAACTCCGGATAAGAAAAATAGAATGATAAAATTTTTCTATCATTAACAAAGTTGCAACACAAAAATATCTTCGGCCGAACCAGGGATGCTAACCCTAAAAGGTAAGAATGAACTGGTTTCGTTCATACCCTTCCCTTCACTTTGCAATTATCCTAAAAAAAGCAAAACTAATCGGATCCGTACCTTTTAAAGAACGTTCTAAAAGCTGAAAAAATGTAAACACAAAAAGCATGGACGCATGCGCAGTAAAGTGATTGCATCAAAATTGACCGGACTTGTATAACCGGAAATCACAAAACTATTTACATAGGATAATTGTTATAAACACAAGTGCAGTAAGAACATCCTTACATTCATCCTGAATCAAAAAACAAGGTGCATATCCCAAACCACCGGATATGTCCACCTCCTAAAAAAGATAGTTAAAAAACCAATAAACTCGCCAAGGTGCATACCCCAAGAAGCCGGGCATGTCCACCTCATTCTTTCGGAGAGCCACCACTGGCAAAGAAGAGAGCCTTCTTGATTTCAGAAAGTGGTTCATTAATAAGCTTCGGAAGGTCCTCTACCACTGGAAAGGTAAGGGAGTCAAAGCAAGCAACTGCCGCCTCTAGCTCTTCGGCGGCATTACGATTCAGCATCGGAACATCCGCATAGGGAGTCTTTTCTTTAAGGCATGAAGATAGCCGTTGTGAAGGCCGGAGTTGACACCAACGGAGCTCATAGCATTGTTAACAGCGGCTACGACAGCAGTCACCTCCGGGCCCTTATGAATATTTTTTGCAAGAAGCTTAGCCCCCTCCGAAAGCATCCAAACTTTAGTTTCCTGAAGATCCTCCACTCTAGCTTTCAAGGAAGCATTCTCCGCTTCAATCTCTTCTTCATGCCCCTTCATCTCCTCAATCTGGGCCTTCAAATCCGCTTCTCCTGATTTGAGCACATCCCGCTCTGACCAAAGTGTTAAAAAGAAACAGGAAAATAAAAAAGCGTTTGAGACAAGCAAGGTGCGTACCAGCCATCATGTTCGCGTAAGCCAGACGAGCATTCGAAAAAGATTCTTCCATCTTTGCCAGAACCGTTTTGTGCTCTTCGTCCTTCTTCTTCATAGACTCAGAAAAACTCTTTAGCTCTGTTGATATTCTATCACGATCCTCCGCAGCAGAAGCAGCGGCCGCCTGAGAATATTGGTTTTGGGTGGTCAAGGCTTTGATCTTCTCCTGTTGAGATTGGAGATCCTGGGTAAGCTGGGTGACTTTCTTCTCCATATCCGGAGCCCTCAAAACCTTCCGTTTTAAAGAACGGGTCTCCTTTTCCAAGCTTTCCCTCACCGACTCCGCCTCCACCCACAGACGATAGAGTTCCGTCACAAAGACATTGGATTGAGCCTGGTTGGATAAGACCGCGACCCCCAAGTCTTGGCTTTTCATTCTTCGGCTCCGGGCGTGGTCAAGCGGAGTGCTTATATTAAAAAGAAGAGTTCTTGCAACCAGCTCGTCCATCACTGAGTCCTTGTTCTGAATATCCCAATCAGGAACGAATTTATCTTCAGCCGTTGCCGGATCGATCTCCATATCGTCCGAGAATACATCTGCATATCGAAAAAAGGACATCAACTCAGGTCCGAACCAAGATGAAGGAAGAGAAGACACTTGGTCTTCCTCATCTTCAATAAAGCGGTCCGGACCCAAAGACGAGTCCATCATCGTACCTGAAAAAGTCACCACTTTAGGCTCACCATGAGTTTTTTCCTTCTCCTTGCTCGTAATTTCTGGGACCTCCGTCTCCATACTCTTTACTTCATTAATAGGAAGAAAACCGCCCGAAAAGGTAAGGGTTGGTTCAGTTCGAGCCCGAGCGGCTTCCTCCCTAGAAAACTTGCCACCGGTAAGGTGTTCATCCAGTTCATCCATCACGTCACCACCGGAATAAGAGGAACTTTTCTTGGTCTTCTTCGTCTTCGGCATCGGAAGAGGATCAGAGGATCGGATTTGCAAAGTTTCATTTTTTCTCTTACGAACAAGAGGCTTCGGTTCAGGATCAGGTGCAACACCTTTACTCTTCAAAGAAACAGAAGAAGGTCGGTATTGAAGGGCTTCATCTAACTTACGTATCTCCGGATCATCGTCCACATCATCCAAAATAGACCTCTTCCTAGCTTGAGATCCGGAGGAATCGGCCGCCTCTTTCGTAGGTGTAGGAACAGAAGAAGCTCCTTCCGCGGTAGATGGTTCAGCCGCGTCCTGGGCAACCAGTGGACGAATCTCCTGGGCCGAAGGGGCCACTTACTTCATAAGGGGAATATCATCCTCGCCCTGTTCCTCCAAGTCAAAGTCCAAAACATCAAAACTCGGAACCTTCAGAGCATCCCTCAGAGACATTATAGCTCCTGCATTTTACAAAAAGAATAAGTTAGTAAAATAAAGAAAAAAGTGGCGAAGGGGGGGGGGGGTAAAGGGCCGGAACTTACGATCACGCTTTCTGCGAATAACCGGCCAATCCCTATCCCCTTGGCTCCACCGAAAACAGACTCGACCAAATAAAAGAAAATGCTCATGAAGGGGACGGATTGGAGACTTGTGCTCAATCAGGGCACGGGCCAGTTCCTGGTCAAAGACGAAATCTTCGCCCAAATCAAAAGACATTGTCTGGTCCTTGAACCGCCATCTCATATCCTCCGAAAGGCAACGATCGTCCAACCAGAAAAAGTTGTCTTTCCAATTCTTCAGGCTGGATCGTTCGTCGGAGGAGGGGGGAGGTATGCCCTTCCGGTGGGTGAACGTATACCAATCCCGGCGGTAATAAATTCATTGAAGTACCGGAAGACATTTAGGTCCGGTCTACTTTTTGGCCCTACAGGATATTTCAAAGTGACTCACACGACTCAGGCCGAACGGGTTCACTTGGCTAATATGAACTCGAAAAAACTAGAGTACCCTTATCAAAAATTTTGAAAATGGAACCCGATAGTTTGCAAAATTACAAACGCGGGTATAAAAAGGAAACTTCCCTTGACGGAAGGGATGAATGGTTTCGTCCTTTGAAGGAAGAACCGGATTCAAATCTAATGGAATGTTATATTCACGGATGAACTTATTCAACTGACGTTGAGTAAGCACACTCACACTCGCTGACATATTATCCTTACCGGGTGCCATAATGTAAAAAGAACGCACCTTACCTTGAAGAAGAAGAGGTTAAAGTAAAGAGGATAACAAAGGAGAAGAAGAAGATGAGAGGAAAAAAGAGTAAAACTAAAATGGTAAAAGCTGATTTTATAGGAGGACTTAAGTCGGTTAAGGGCAGTCAAGTCGAGCTGTCATTTCAACTGACGCTTGCGGTTTCCAACGTAGGGTTCCGCAACCGTCACACGTAGGTGACTGACAGACATATTATTTAGGTCACCCATACCACGTCAGCACCATTCAGATTACGCCACGTCATTTAACTCGGACCACTCCAGCGACGACACGTCACCTAGGCGGAATAAACTTATGAAAACACTTTGTCAAGTCCCTGCCGAAACTTAACAAACTGGGGGACTTGAAGATGCATATCCGAGGCCGGACATGATCCCTTGGGACGAACCGGACTCACCTGAACGGACATCCCAGATATGCCCGTTCCCCCATAACTCCGAGGACGAACCTCCATTCAAGTGCGTCTGGACGAATGACGTAATCTCAGTTGACCATTATAAATACCCCATCAAGTACAAGGCCAAGTACGATTTCCTGAACCTTCGTCCCTATTTTCTCTCTCTATCAATACTTATCCTCACGCCGGAGGGTGGTCGCAGAGAGGCCCTCCCATCTCTGCGGCGAGCCTAATGGTTTTCTGTTTTGCAGGATCACTCTCCGTCTTCTCCTACAAGATCCAAATCCTCGATAACAGGCTTCAGCCTTAATTCGATTCTTTGGTTCTTCACACACAAATCGATTTCACAGCCATAGATTTCGGTGAAGAATCAAACTTTCCGATCTACGGCTCAACCCTTTAAAATGCTTCTTGAGGACCACATTTAGTTTTCTAAATCCCTTATGAAGCTTCGGTAACCTTTTGACCATAAACCGAGCATTATCCTGCCACGAACCAACGCTCCAACGAATTCGTTAGGGAGGAGTTGGAACGTAGAGAAGGCACATAGTAGGCCTCGTGAAGAGGTGTCTAAACGCATACTCTTCTAATTGGCAGTGATATCTTGTAACCGGAGATACAGGTTGGAACGTAGAGAAGACACACATGTACTTGTTTTTTTTATATGTCTTTTGACTGTTTCTGCTATGTAATGTTGTGTTTTGGCTTTGGTTTTGGCTATTTTTATTTAAAAGGGTTTAAAAGGTAATTACAAAAATCCACATAACATTAAAAAATAAAATAAATAGCGGTAACCTGTTACCTGCAAATTACGCAATATTAAAACATCAAATTAAACTTGAATGATTTTAAGCAGGGGCGGATGTATAGCCAACGTGGGGGTTCCCGGGAACCTGTTCGGTTCGTATTTTATAGTGTTAATTTATATAAAAGTTTTTGAAGGAACCCTTTAAACTTTTGTAAGGGAACCTTTTGAATAAAGTTGAAGATGGTTCACTGGTTAGTTTATGCGAGTAATAAACATCAGTTCCAGAGTTCGAGTCTCGTTAAAGCTTATTTTTTTGCGGGTATTTTTTTCTTTCTAAAAATGATTTTAGGGTTTACTAACTTAACACTTAGCCAATAGCCCCTGCAGTCAAACAACCCTAACCCAAAGAAAAGACGCCACCATTGTGAAAACCCTTAAGTCGCTGCCGTTCGTCTCCGGCCACTCGCCACCGTTCGTCTCCGGCCACAGCCGCTCTCTGCAGCTCTGCCTCGCCATTCCTTTCCGTTTCCTAAATCCTAATTCCTTTCTCTTTCAGTCACACACGAATTTATATAGGTAATTACTAATTACCGATTTGCTAGAATTTGGTTTTAATACATGTGCTTTTATCTTTATGAATTTTGAATTCGTATATAGATTTGAATATTAATATTATTCTGTGGTTTATATTTTGACTTTTCATGATCAGCTTAATATTTACTCATTTTATGTTGAATTGCTTTTCATTACTAATTCTAATTCCATGTGAAATTGGTTGTGAAACCTAGGGTTTAGATTTGTGCTTTTTTGTTCAGTTAATTGTTCCATTGAAGAATTGGTAGCTGAATTCTTCCATGTTTGTTTTATATTAAAAACTTGTTCTTTTATGTTCAAGTTAGTTGCTTGATTAGTAACTTTATTTGTAAAGACTATCTTATTTATGTTTCGTATTTTTAAATCATCATGATGATGTTTTTTTTTTCATTATTGTATCGTATTTTTATTATGTTATGAACTTTACCCGACCCGAATCGTCGAACCGTTCCGTATTTTTTTTTATGTTCGGACATATGATATCGAAACACTTAAAAAGTGAACCCCTTGGAAAAATTTCCTGGATCCGCCACTGATTTTAAGGGTGGACGGTATGGTTGGGGTGAGTTAGGGTGTCTACCCAATGATATAAAGCCATGTCAACTCCCCCATTGACTCCTCATTTTCTACTCAAACACTAGGTATGGTTCAAACTCCCACTCAATTAAAAAATAAAAAAATTTGATTGGTTTTCTCCTCTCTTTGTTCTTCTTTACCTTCGGTGAGTATACGCCGAAAAAACAATCTCTCTCCTATTTCTCACTCCCTATTCAAACACCCGGTGTGATTCACCAATAGGTGAATTCACTCTCCGAAGGAAGTCTCCGCAACCACACCGTGCACCCTAAAGTGACAAAAAAAGTTTGAGTGACTTACAAATGTGAAACTTGGTTTGCAAGTTACCACTATAATAAAAACCCTATTTTATCTTCTTTAAAACCCTTGGAATATATTCTCCACTACGCCACCCCTTACAACCTAAGCATAATCTTCATACTTCTCCCACTGAATCATCAGAATCGTTCAACCCCACTTCTGCTCCTCCGCTATACGATCCCTTATTGAGAGGTAGGCATCTTAAATTACTGATTTTTTTTTATTAAAAATCTTATATTTTGGCCATAAAAAAATCTCTGGGTTTTCTAAACCCTGATCAGTTCATAGAAAATAGTTGTGTCAATTTAACTATGGTTGCGGGTTTGAATTTGAATATATAATTAGGGTTTTTTTATGTTTCTAAGCATCTTTTGAGTTTTGGAGTTTTAATTTGTGATGTACTGATATTGTTGCCTCTGTGTGTGTTCATGTGAATGCATCTTTTTTCGGATAATACCCATCCTAACCCATTACCCAACCGCCCACTTGCGAAGCTTAAGTAGGGCAGGAGGGGCGGCCGACCCCCCGAACTTTTCTTAGTGGAGAGTATGTAGTTTTCGTATATAAATTTTTGGGTATATAGGTTTTCGACCCCCGGTTTTATAGAAATTTTTAGGTCCGATGACTTCCGCCCCCTGGTAGGAAATCACAAACTTCGCCACTGCAACCGCCACCCCTAGTTGTTCTACACCAGGTTGTTTTGTCCATTACAGGAAACAGTTGTTGTTGTTGTTTAAGGGTTAGGGATGTATTTGCGTTTGTTTGATTTATCTGTTATGTTAAAACTAGGGTTTGTTTAGTTACGTAGAGTAACCTGATATAGGGTTTATACATGAGCTCGTTAGCTTTGTGTTAATTATATCCATGAGTGATTGATAATGCAATAGTTATATTGGAATGGATTTGAGTTGAAATTCTTTTTTAGTAGAATTGTTAATTTTATGTACATTATTATAACATACTAATAGTTTGATAGGTATCATCTACCTATGTTTTTTTGTTTATCTCCTTGTTGTTTTTACTGATTGTTTTACTAGCTAGTTGTGTTCTGTTGTTAACGCTTTAAAAGTTATATTTTATTTTCATTTTATTAGAAAGCAAGAAAGAAAGAGGAAGCATGTTGGACATTAATCTATTTAGGGAGGAAAAGGGGGGAAATCCGGAAATTATACGCGAATCTCAGCGTCGTCGGGGTGCAAAAGTAGAAATTGTCGATGAAATTATTCGACTTGACAAAGAGTTGCGACAACGTGAGTTTTTTTTTTATTTTTTACTTTTATCTGGTTGATTGTTTTTTTGGTTATATGTGAATCTGGAATAAGATTGACAGTTATTTGATTCTTTTTTATGCTTTGATTTATAGGTCAATTCGAGGTGGAGCAGCTGCGAAAAGACTTTAACAGGATTAACAAAGAAGTGGCTAAACTTAGGATTGTAAGCATAGTTGTCAATAGCTATCGTAGTGATCGCTATAGCGCGCTACGTAGCGTATAGGTCTAGTGTCGCTATTAGGGTTGTAGCGATGGATAGCGAGAATAGCGACACTTTATTTTTTTTTTTTAATATAAATAGCAATTAAATTAGTTATAAAATAGCTGGATTTTAGGTTTTTGTTAAATATACATGTAAAATAGCATATATACCAGGGTATTTTGATATAATATACATATAAAATTTAAAAAAAATATATATCTAGTGTATTGCTATCTATAAAATAGCCGCCCCGCTATTCGCCATTAACAGCTATGATTGCAAGTTCTATTGATCTTTTCAAATGTTAATATGCTCATAAATATATAATTTCTAGTTGCCAAAAACAAAATCTAAATTGCAAAATGTATTCTTTTGAAGTCTGGCGGAGACGCGAGTTTGCTAATAAAAAGCACAGAGGAAAACAAGGATTCAACTGCAAAGAAGCAAGCAGAGGTTCAGGAGGCCCGTACAGCATTATATTCAAAACTAGAGACAGTTGGAAATCTTGTGCATGATTCGGTTCCCGTTAGCAATGATGAGGTTGACATTATTTTTAATAATTTCTGTATATCATTATATGTTCATACCGATCGTTATCTTCTATCCCTTATGCATTTTGTACATGGTGGTTGTATTACAAATTATAATATTACCCTTTTATTACCGATGACAAATCTAGGCGGACAATGCTGTTGTCCGGACCTGGGGAGAGAGAAGAGAAGAGACAAATCTGAAAAATCACGTTGAGCTTGTGGAACTTCTCGGTATCGCGGATCTGAAAAAAGGTATTACGATGATTTTGACTCAATAAAGTCTTTTTGTGGTTTATGTAGTATATTTTAATGTTTTTAATTATGAATCATAAGTTGGGCTGCAAACAAACCAAACGAACACGAACGAGGCCGTGTTCGTTCGTTAAGGAAATAATGTGTTCACGAACTGTTCATGAACGCTTATCGAACTAGATTTGATGTCCATGTTCATTCATCAAGGAAATGAACTTGTTCGTGTTCGTTCGTTAATTTTAGGTAATGAACACAAAGGAATGTTCATGAACACAATTGAACATAAAGAAACACAAACATGCGTTCATGAACAGAGACGAACACAAACGAACATATGTTAAAAGGTATGTTATATACAATACACTAAGATTTATTAAATATTGTATTAGTGGGAATTTTTAAGTATATAAATAAGAAACAGAAATTTAGAAAACCCTAATGAACTATCAAACACAACCGAACATAAACGAACATGTTACCGAACGTTCACGAACATAAGTGTGCAAACACGGTCTCTGTTCATGTTCGCTCATTTATTAAACGAACACAAACAAAATTCCCGTTTGCGGTTCATTTGCAGCCCTACCATAAGTCTGTGCTATTTTTTATTCTCACTTGACCATCTGTTTTACCTGTTCATAGTAGAGTCGCAAAATTGGCGGGTCAGTGGTTGGGTAACGGGTCAAAGAGGTTTTGGGTCAAAAGGAGTAACTTTTTAATTGAAGTCAAAATGGTTTAGGTTGGATTGACCGGTCAACTTTTTTGTTTTTTTTTTCTTTGAATTTTTAAATAGTTCATTTATCAGTTATGATTAAAAACTATAACATAGTAAACTTAAGTTATGGATAAGAAATTTAAGAGGTTTCAAGTATTCAAATACACTTTAGGGTATTTTTTGATGATTTGTTATATAAAGTTTCAACCCACATGGGCCAAAATTGCAACCCCCACTTTACAGCGCCACATATATACATTTTGTTATCTTGCAAATATTATTAACTTTATAATTTTCTTCACCGAGTTTGCTGTATTCCGGCAACTTGTAAAACGGTGGTGTAGCTAATGCTTCTTGTTTTTTGAAATCCAGGTGCTAATGTTGCTGGTGGCAGAGGTTATTATTTGAAAGGAGACGGTGTGCGTTTAAATCAAGCTCTTATAAATTTTGGTCTTGACTTTTTGGAGAAAAGGAAATACACAGCACTGCAGACACCATTCTTTATGAGGAAAGATATAATGGGAAAATGTGCTCAATTAGCACAATTTGATGAAGAACTTTACAAGGTAACTAACTTGCTTGTAGATTTTGTGAAAAATATTTAAGTTATACAAACTCGTTACAGTTAGGGGTGTTAATCGTGTCAGATTGACGGTCGGCGGGTTGAAATGTTCAACCTGAACCCGACCCATATTATTATTCAGGTCAAATATTTAACCCCAAGTCGCACACATATAAATGCTGGTCAATCCGAACCTGACACGTTAAACCCGTATTTTTTAAATGAGTCATACAAGTTGACGATTTATAAGCAAATTTTGGGTTTTAAGTGGATTATCCACATAGCATGTTTAATGCTGAGTATGAGTGTGACAAGTAAATAATATAATGTGTCAAAACTAACATTATTATGACTAACCATGTAAAAAAGAAACGGAAATAACAAAAACAAAAATATATATATATTCTAGATAGTTAAACAGGTTAACGGATCTATCCGAACCCGACCTGTTTTTAATACGGGTCAACCCGAACCCGGCCCATTTTTTTTAAACTTCTAAATAGTTAAACTGGTTAACGGGTCAACCCAAACCGACCCGTTTTTTTAAACGGGCCGTGTTAGTCGACCCAAATCTGTTATTTTGTGTCGGTTCGGGGGGTCGTGTCAAGAATTGTCGCCCCTAGTTACAACAGAATTATATGTATACTTCATATAATTCAAGATGAAGTTTGCAGTCATTGTTCTTGATACAATCTTTATAAAGCAAGTTTATTTTTATTGTTTGTGTTAATCATAGGATTTTAAATTGTTTGTGAGAGACGCATAATCACTTAATTCTGCAGCAGACTTAAGTAATTAATATTGTTTTTTTTTAATTATAGGTAACAGGCGAGGGAGATGACAAGTATCTGATTGCAACAGCTGAACAACCGCTATGTGCTTACCATATAGATGATTGGATTCATCCAAATGAGCTACCATTAAGGTTTAGTTGATACATTTAATAGAAAAAATAACCGGTTTAATCATAAGACCATTTTCATTGTCTGCATCAAAACATCAAAAGGTGTAAAATTTTGGTACTACGCTATTCATCACACCATTTACACCAAGTTCCATGTAAAAATATTATATATCACACCCTATTTTCATAATTTACGTATTAAACGTCCAACATAAAAAGCAAAGGTTAATTTTTTATGATTAAACAATTTCATAGAGATCTCTAAAATGAGTACCATATTGGATATTAACTTTAAGTTATATTACTACTCATTAATTGTTATAAGTTAGTTAATTAATTATCTTTTACTCAAATAATCAAGGATAGACTTCAAATCTTTTTGACATTTTTATATAAAATTTCTATCTGAAATAAATCAGTTTATAAATCTTCTTGGCAAACAAAAACTATGTAATTTTCGATTAACGGGTGCAGAAAAGTTACATTTTTGGTGCATTCACTAAAATGATGTAAATGTTTGGTGCGGCGTGTGCACACACATACATAGTTACATACATACGTACATATAAATTTCACATGTATTCTCTTTTCGGTTGTGTAATGTTGGAAAATTTCTCAGATATGCTGGATATTCGTCGTGCTTTCGTAAGGAAGCTGGCTCACACGGGAGAGACACTCTCGGCATTTTCCGTGTTCATCAGTTTGAGAAGGTTGAACAGTTTTGCTTGACCAAACCAAGTGCCAATGATTCTTGGGAAATGCATGAAGAGATGATTAAAAACTCCGAGGAGTTTTATCAGATGGTAATTGTTTGTTAATACATTATATGCTTTTTTTATGTGAATTATATGTTTCAATCGTGGTGTCACTTCTTCTAGCTTACGAGTTGTGTTCGTGGGTCTGCGGGTTCAACCCGAACTGAATTTGAAAAATTGGACGAACACAACCTGAATTCGAAAATCGTGTCATACATAGGGACCCGAACACGACCCGTTCAGCCCGAATTTTTTACTTTTTTTTTGCAAATTAATATAGTAAGTTTAAAATTACTAAATAAACACAATTTTATACAATACAATTACATTTAAATTATAAAATCTTATGTCAATTTCTCTTTTTAAGTTATAATTATGGCATAAAATACACGCCCAATTTAATTTATGACATAAAACATATTGTAAAAAAATATAATATAAATGGGTTAAACGGGTCAACCCGCCAACCCGTTTATCTAAACAGGTTCGGGGGTCAATTTGAAACTTCTTAGCCGATAATTATTAGATTGTATTTATAGAATTGATTTATATTGTAATTAGATGCTGATTATGTTTCCTAATTTAGTGGTAGGGTTGGTTTGTATTTTTCCCTATTTAAAGGGCATCAATTATCAATGAGAAGTCATTCAGTTTTTCCATACCTTGCAAACTTTCAAAACTGACCCGGACCCGTTTAGACTAAACCCAAACCCGCGAATCTCGTGTTAGGTTTGTGTGTCAGAAATTCACATCCATAACACCAGTGCTGTATCTGTTATATTACAGTTCACAATGCTTAGTGGTAGTAGTAAAGATGTATCTGCATGCACCTATAGATAACAGCTATACACTTGCTTTATGTGAGGAGTTGAGGACATGCTTTACTATTCAAAACTGATGCATAACAACCAAAGGGCGATCATTTGTGTGATAATTTATGTTTTTTTTTTAAATTGGTCTTAACTAATGAATTTTATATTTATGTTTTTTTTAAATTGGTCTTAACTAATGAATTTTTATATTTGACAGTTGAAATTGCCGTATCAAGTAGTGTCTATAGTTTCTGGTGCGCTAAACGATGCTGCAGCAAAGAAGTATGACTTGGAAGCATGGTTTCCTGCGTCCAAAACTTACAGAGAACTTGTTTCATGTTCAAATTGCACAGATTATCAGTCTAGAAAATTGGAAATCAGATGTGGACAAAAGAAGGTTTGTTTTTTTCAGTATTATCTTATATATGCTTAATTAAAACTAAACTAGCCTTAAGTCAGCCTAAAATCTCTAGAAATGATGTTTATGTTGTGTGTCTTGCTTTTTGTCTACTATGGGTCAACTCATCACGCAGCCTGCCCATTTTGGTAGCTCTAGTTTTGACCATATATTAGGTCGTCTTGGTTTTAAAATGTGCGCATTCTGCGTGAATAATGCGTGATGCGCTGATGAGAATTGAGAGAGCATCACTACAGCTGATGCGTTGCGTCTACATGATGTGAGAATATTGCTCCGATTTCGCATAATACGCTCATCGCACGATGCCTCTGATGCACGCAACATTGTTTGTTACATTCTTTTTCCAGATTTTATGAAATGGGTTGGGGTTTTTCAATAATTAATATCTTAGTATGCTTGATTTGAAGCAAAAAGCACAACTCTTATCTTATTACGTCAGATGTTTTTGTTTTTATAAATATTATTTTTGAAAAGTGTAAAAATACAAAAGTCCTTTAACTTGCGAAGCGTACACGAGTCACAACCACAAAATAACATGAGTGATTAGGTTTCCTCATGCATGATTTTCTGATGTTTGTTCATGCGTGATTAGAATAACATGCGTGATTAGGTTTCCTCATGCGTGATTATGTGATGTTTTGTTCATGCGTGATTAGGGTTTGAGTTTTATAACATGCGTAATGTACTCGCGTACGCTTCACACGTTAAGGGGCTCTTGTACGTTAACCGGCTCTATAATTTTTTTAGTATCTTTTTATAAAGAGCGGATTACATACGTGATGCGCTCACATCATACATCAGATTTTTGGCCCAAACGCATTGGAGCGCATCACATAATTTCAAACCAAGGGTAGCGTTTGGTATACGTGAATAGAAGGTTGAATAAAACGTTTGTTTGTGTTGTTTGAGCAGTATGACTTATCATTTTTTTGTGTAATGGTATATATATGCAAATACGCTAGTTATTCATTTTATTAGATTGTGTAGTAACTAGAAGTAAAATCGTAAATGTTATTCAGTATTTATATTCGAATGACTTTTCTATTCATGTATGTCAACCAAACATGATAACTATTATTGTTATTATTATAAATTTATTTATTTTTATTTCATGTGCAGGGCAATGAACAGGTGAAACAATACTGCCATCTGTTAAACTCTACACTGACCGCAACAGAGAGGACTCTTTGCTGCATTCTCGAAAACTACCAAACGGAAAAAGGTGTTGCAATACCAGAAGTTTTACAGCCATTTATGGGTGGCAAGACTTTCTTGGATTTCCTAAAGAAAATCAAGAAATGAAAATGAAATGCCTAGTCTCCTTTCATTATAAAAGATGCTCGATTCTAACGGGTTTCTTGATGTTACAAGGCGGTTGTAGATATTTCTGTTGGTTATTTTGTTGAAACTGTTTGTTTAAAATTATTATTGCTACTTTTTGTTTTGAACATGATGCATTATGCTCTGAAAGTTTTTTGATCATTTTCCCTTTTTCGTCTTAGTGCTTTCATGGTGTGGAAATGTAGTTAAACGCTCGATTCTGATCCAGGGCCTGACTCTGCATCTTGTGTCACGTACGCGTTTTCATCTACAAAACACATTTTATTTCAATGAATAGTGCAAAAAATGAGCAGCTTTTGTAACTAGTCCTCAAATTCGTTACTAATGTAGGACGCTTATCAGATTTTGGTTGCTGACTTTTTCTTGTTTTCGCAAATTATACGTCCTTATTTGTGACATATTTTATCTTACATAAATTTGTTATCAAGTGATGGAGAGGGTGAAACCCGAGCTTTAGAGTGTTTAAATATGATGTTTTAGGTATATTTGATGTGTTTACAGCCCAGTTGGCCACCGACACCCACCTCTTCCCAGAGGTACCGGGTTCGAGTCTTGGGAGTGGCATATGTCGCCCAGGGTAAGAACTCGGCAAGGGGAATTCAACGCGGAGCTAGCTTGGTCGGGTAGCGGCTCCCGGAGTGGGATCACTTCGGCGGTTGGGAGGACCGTGCACTATCCCCCCCTAGAATGAAGTAACTATGAGAGTTTGGTGATTTTCAGGTTAAACATGTAATTCGGTGCATTTCCGATGGTTAAAGATGAAGTTGTGAGCATAGGATGGGATATTGCAGCTCGAGGATGGATGTAAAAGCTTGCTCGAGTGATATGAAGGCTCATGAGTGAAAGGAATGTGAATGAGCAAAGTTCAGGGGCTAATTTGGTATTTTTCAGAAGTTGTGTGAAGCCTAGATATACAAGAAATAAGAAGATTAAAAGTTGAGGGGCCATTCGGTACTTATTTGAAAGTTATGTTATGCTCATATATGAGAGGAGATTGAAGAAACAAAGTTGAGGGGGTCCTTTTGTCAATTGTTGAAAGTTACTCATGAAGAAGAAAAGAGGAACATATATTTGATCGTAGCTTACGAGTGTCAACTCGTAGCTTACGAGTGTTGGTGATGTTTGAAAAGAAATTGGACAGAACTTTTGAATCGTAAGCTATAGGTTTCAAACTGTAGCTTACGAGTTGACTATATGCAGCAAAGAAGGAACCATTAGCATGTGATCGTAGCCTACGGTCCATAAACCGTAAGCTACGGTTTGGTGTTAATGTGTAAACAGAGTTTATAAGTCGTAAGCTACGGTTCCTAACTTGTAGCTTACGACCCGAGGAAGTCAACACATGCGAAAAAGGCCTCCAAAGTGTATATTAGGGTTTTTAAAAGAGAGGAATCATTATCTATCATTCGATCATCGATCAAGGCACTCGAAGACTCAAGATTCAAGGTTTCTTTCATCCCAATCCATCAAGATTCTTCATCCAATCATCGAATCAACCATGAACTCTTCGTCAATTCAAACTTTTGAAGATTCTTTGTGCGAGATGAGCGGCTAAACTTTTGTGGTTTCTTCCGGATGGAGGATTTTTGTAAGTTAATTGATATTATGTGTTGATACAATCGTTTTAACTTGGTGATCTAAGCATTCGATGCTTATCACCATTGATTTGATTTCTTGGTTGTAAAGAATTACGTTTATTTAAACCTTAATTTCTAAGCATTTAGTTCTCGAGAGTTCTAGTAATTGGGATATATTTGACATGGGGTTAGGGTTTGTAAATTGTAATTGATAATCATTCGATAACCTCCTGTTATGTATTGACCGGAGTACTTAGTCGTTGGTTATCACAATTAATTAGTCAAAATTAACACCTATGTCTATGTAGGTAACGATTAAACACATAGTTGAAGTTAACTGCAAAACCTGAAATCTGGAGGAACCATCTTCTCTCCTATTGATTTAAATCTCAATTTTTATTCGCTTACTTAGACAATTCTCCTAAACAATCAAACCATCAATTGAATTTTACTTTTTAGCATTAGTTAATTAATACTTAGCATCATAACACTTTCCACAATCCTTCTCTGGTTCGATATCCGACTTATCCTATCTACATAGTTTAGTTGGTTTTTGCATCCCCGGGAGCGGGCACGTATTCGATATTTTCCATAAAGAGAAATACATAAATAAACACAATAAAGTTTTCATAAGCATTCACTACAAACAAGACCATTTAAAAAAATAAATAATTTTTTTTTTGAAAAGCTTGAAACGTAAGCTACGGGTCCCAACCGTAGCCTACGGTTGGGGACTTCGGTAAACACAACATTTCTAAACCGTCGCCTACGGTTTGGAACCGTAGGTTACGGTCTCCCTTATTACCTTATATGTGTGACAGAGAATTGGAACCATAAGCTACGGTCTACTGACCGTAGCCTACGGTCAGAAGACGAGTGGATCGGGTTTAGGTGGATCCGACCCGGATTTCTATTAAATTCAATATCTAAACAAGTAAAACCCAAATCCAACCCCTATAGATCAGGTTTCACCGTTTGTTTTCACCATAAGTTCCCCAAACTTATCATCTATTATCATCTTCTTCAAGTTCTTCATAACCTCCATAGCCACCAACCTTCCTAGATTCTTCGTTTCTCCACCAAATCAAGCGATTCAAGAGCCTAACTTGGCTATTTTTTCGAGAGGAACAAAACCCTACCCTCGGTTTTCACCGAAAACGTCCAGATTCACACGAATCAGATCGAGCTCGAAGAACCCTAAAATTCAAATTTGGGGCTTTTTGCTCAAACTTCATAAGCAAGCTATTTAAGTGTTCTCTAGCCCTTCTAAACTAAAAAGGTATGATTTTCCTACAATTTTTCTCTGATTTGATGAAGTCAAGGTAGTTTTGTTATATTCATGCTTTGCTCTTGTTTGCTTAGTCATTTAATGGTTGAATAGACATGTAATGATTCATGAAATTGTGATTTCATCTTGGTTAATGAATTAAAACAGGAAAAATTGTTACATGAGGGGTTGGATTGATGTCATGGCTTAGGGGAATGTATTTGAATCTATTTTAAAGCTAGTTAATGAACCATATTCTGAATTTTATTTGAAGTTGTGAATTTTGGGGAATATCTTGGGTAATGATTTAACTAGTAACAAGTTGAGCCATGGTTTAGAACAAGTGTGGGGAGGTTCATAGATTACACACTTGTTCTAGGGTATTAGTTTCAGCTGATTCGAACTAACTTGAGTTGTTTTGGTTGTTTTTGTGTGATTGTAGATGGTCAAATCACGTCGGGGCTAAGAAAAAGAAACCGCACCACAGGAGGATGTAGCGGTTGGGTCGAAGAGGGCGAGAAGAGGTACCGAAGTTGAGATTCGGGAAACCGCTATGGATGATTTTGTTCAAGCTCCACGGGGACACGGTGATGTTCCCTACCGTCCTACGTGGAGAGATGGTCCTCTGTATAAGCAAGAAGCCGCGTATCAGGCTGAACTCTTTTATGAAAAGATGGGTGATACGCACTCTATTAGATCAAATACTTGCTTCGAGAAGCGCATCCATAGACCCGATCTTAGGGCGTTGGGATTGTATGAAAAATTTACTGAACTTGGTTGGGAAGAAGTGTTGGAGTTTCGGGGTAATGAGAGTGGAGAAGTTTATCTTCGAAGTGTTACGGAATGGTTGAGTACGCTGACGAAGAATGACGGGAATGATCCGCCGAGAACCGTCACACTGACGGGAAAGTTTAACGGGAAGCCAGCAACCATGTCTTTGGCTTCATTGAGTCAGATTGCAAAATTTGATTCTAAGGCGGATAGTTTATACACTTATATCAAAGAAGATGATTACTTCAGTGATCCGAAGAAGATTGTGGGTGAAAATGTGATGTACTCGGAATTGTTTTTGTTGGAGAAAGGGGTGGCACTGAAGCGAGACAACCTCAAGCCGATGGTGAGGGTTTTATTAAGTTTGGTGGTTTCAAATGTGGCTCCCAGGTTGGGAGATATGATGGGTATACGGAAATGGGAGCTAGTGGTTCTTTATGCTCTCATGACGAGGCAGATTCATTTATCGTTTCGGCAGCTGATGATGCTACATATATGGCAAAGCCGAAACAAAAGAAATTAATTCCGCATGCCCGTTTGATTAGTACCTTTTTTCGTAAACAGGGGGTGGTGCCGATTTCTGAAAAGGCCTTTGAAAAGCCACATGCTACTTGGTCAATTGTTGAAATGTGCAAAGGTGATAGAATAACACATGTGAAGACCAAGCTATGGCATAAAATCAAGTTTGGAGATAGTGCTAAATTGAAAGTGTTGCAATGGGGGAAGCAACCACCAAGTCAAGGCGAAATGGATGACTTGGATTCTAGTGATGAGGAGGTGTTGAGGTTGAGGCGAGAAGCGGGTTTTCAAGTAAGAGAAGGTGGAAGTGGGCAGCATGAGGGGCCAAGGCAGTCGGACTACTCCTGGGGAGTGTTCGACGATGATATGCAGGCGAGGGTGCATAATAGCCAACCGCCAGAATATGTTGGCTGGGAAACATGGCAACAATCTTTGTATGATCAAAATTCAAGATTAGAGATCAGCAGAGAGAGACAACATGAGGAGATGATGGGATTCCTACGACGTGCTGACTGTGCACGTCACATCAGTGGTGAAATGGAACTGAATATAAGGGCGTATGATGAAAACCAGACGCGACATTATCACAATTATTACAATGGAGTTCCATATTGCGAGAATCCACCTCATGTGGATTTCAGTCAGTTGCCGCCATATGAACCAGGTATGCCCCGTCTCCCGATGCCCCAAGTTCATGGATCGATGTGGTTGCCAAGAGAATATTCGGAGCCGCATTTTCAAAGCTCTCACCCATATCGACCACCACCATATGATTACTCGGCTCGTCAAAGTCAACAGTGTGCAGCTCAATCGTCTTCATCCCAGTCGCAGCAAGTCCGCAAGGAGGTTTAGCGGACATTTTCGATATGAGCTCGTTTTACGAGCATTTGGGTGGATACTATGGTGGACCACCGGGTCCATCATATCAGTGAGCACTCTCTGACTTGTTTAGGTCCATGTGCTCTCTACCTTTATGAACAATTAACTGTCTTTTTATTTTTGTTTCATGTTTTATGTTTGGTGATGTTTAAACTCTAGTTGTCGTGTTATGGGATGTGTTCGTTTGGTTTATTTGTGATGAGTTAGCCGCTCATTTAGGATAGTTGGTTTGTTTTCCCAGGCATATTTTAAAAGCACCATACATTGGGGACAATGTATCCCAAGTGTGGGGATGGGGGAGCCCGGGAAGGGATTTGTGGATAAAGCTTCAAGAGATTGAAATGTGATTGAAATCGATGAAATTGGGTAAAACACCACCAAATTTCATCGATTTCAATCACATTTCAATCTCTTCAAGCTTTATCCACAAATCCCTTCCCGGGCTCCCCCATCCCTACACTTGGGATACATTGTCCCCAATGTATGGTGCTTTTAAAATATGCCCGGGAAAACAAACCAACTATCCTAAATGAGCGGCTAACTCATCACAAACAAACCAAACGAACACATCCCATAACACGACAACTAGAGTTTAAACACCATCAAACACAAAACATGAAACAAAAATAAAAAGACAGTTAATTGTTTATAAAGGGAGAGAGCACATGGACCTGAACAAGTCAGAGAGTGCTCACTGATATGATGGACCCGGTGGTCCACCATAGTATCCACCCAAATGCTCGTAAAACGAGGTCATATCGAAAATGTCCGCTAAACCTCCTTGCGGACTTGCTGCGACTGGGATGAAGACGATTGAGCTGCATGCTGTTGACTTTGACGAGCCGAGTAATCATATGGTGGTGGTCGATATGGGTAAGAGCTTTGAAAATGCGGCTCCGAATATTCTCTTGGCAACCACATCGATCCATGAACTTGGGGCATCGGGAGACGGGGCATACCTGGCTCATATGGCGGCAACTGACTGAAATCCACATGAGGTGGATTCTCGCAATATGCAACTCCATTGTAATAATTGTGATAGTGTCGCGTCTGGTTTTCATCATACGCCCTCATATTCAGTTCCATTTCACCACTGATGTGACGTGCACGGTCACCACGTCGTAGGAATCCCATCATCTCCTCATGCTGTCTCTCTCTGCTGATCTCTAATTCTGATCATACAAAGATTGTTGCCATGTCTCCCAGTCAGCATATTCTGGCGGCTGGCTACTATGTACCGTCGCCTGCATATCATCGTCGAACACTCCCCAGGAGTAGTCCGACTGCCTTGGCCCCTCATGCTGCCCACTTCCACCTTCTCTTACTTGAAAACCCGCTTCTCGCCTCAACACCTCCTCATCACTAGAATCCAAGTCATCCATTTCGCCTTGACTTGGTGGTTGCTTCCCCCACTGCAACACTTTCAATTTAGCACCATCTCCAAACTTGATTTTGTGCCATAGCTTGGTCTTCACATGTGTTATTCTATCACCATTTCAACAATTGACCAAGTAGCATGTGGCTTTTCAAAGGCCTTTTCAGAAATCGGCACCACCCCCTGTTTACGAAGAAAGGTACTAATCAAACGGGCATGCGAAATTAATTTCTTTTGTCTTTTGTTTCGGCTTTGCCATATATGTAGCATCACCAGATGCAACGAAAAATGAATCTGCCCCGTCATGAGAGCATAAAGAACCACCAGCTCCCATTTCCGTATACCCATCATATCTCCCAACCTGGGAGCCACATTTGAAACCACCAAACTTAATAAAACCCTCACCATCGGCTTGAGGTTGTCTCGCTTCAGTGCCACCCCTTTCTCCAACAAAAACAATTCCGAGTACATCACATTTTCACCCACAATCTTCTTCGGATCACTTAAGTAATCATCTTCTTTGATATAAGTGTAGAAACTATCCGCCTTAGAATCAAATTTTGCAATCTGACTCAATGAAGCCAAAGACATGGTTGTCAGCTTCCCATTAACCTTTCCTGTCAGTGTGACGGTTCTCGGCGGATCATTCCCGTCATTCTTCGTCAGCGTACTCAACCATTCCGTAACACTTCGAAGATAAACTTCTCCACTCTCATTACCCCGAAACTCCAACACTTCTTCCCAACCAAGTTCAGTAAATTTTTCATACAATCCCAACGCCCTAAGATCGGGTCTATGGATGCGCTTCTCGAAGCAAGTATTTGATCTAGTAGAGTGCGTATCACCCACCTTTTCATAGAAGAGTTCAGCCTGATACGCGGCTTCTTACTTATACAGAGGACCATCTCTCCACGCAGGACGGTAGGGAACGTCCCCGTGGAGCTTGAACAAAATCATCCATAGCGGTTTCCCGAATCTCAACTCCGGTACCTCTTCTCGCCCTCTGCGACCCAACCGCTACATCCTCCTGTGGTGCGGTTTCTTTTTCTTAGCCCCGACGTGATTTGACCATCTACAATCACACAAAAACAACCAAAACAACTCAAGTTAGTTCGAATCAGCTGAAACTAATACCCTAGAACAAGTGTGTAATCTATGAACCTCCCCACACTTGTTCTAAACCATGGCTCAACTTGTTACTAGTTAAATCATTACCCAAGATATTCCCCAAAATTCACAACTTCAAATAAAATTCAGAATATGGTTCATTAACTAGCTTTAAAATAGATTCAAATACATTCCCCTAAGCCATGACATCAATCCAACCCCTCATGTAACAATTTTTCCTGTTTTAATTCATTAACCAAGATGAAATCACAATTTCATGAATCATTACATGTCTATTCAACCATTAAATGACTAAGCAAACAAGAGCAAAGCATGAATATAACAAAACTACCTTGACTTCATCAAATCAGAGAAAAATTGTAGGAAAATCATACCTTTTTAGTTTAGAAGGGCTAGAGAACACTTAAATAGCTTGCTTATGAAGTTTGAGCAAAAAGCCCCAAATTTGAATTTTAGGGTTCTTCGAGCTCGATCTGATTCGTGTGAATCTGGACGTTTTCGGTGAAAACCGAGGGTAGGGTTTTGTTCCTCTCGAAAAAATAGCCAAGTTAGGCTCTTGAATCGCTTGATTTGGTGGAGAAACGAAGAATCTAGGAAGCTTGGTGGCTATGGAGGTTATGAAGAACTTGAAGAAGATGATGATAATAGATGATAAGTTTGGGGAACTTGTGGTGAAAACAAACGGTGAAACCTGATCTATATGGTTTGGGTTTTACTTGTTTAGGTATTGAATTTAATAGAAATCTGGGTCGGATCCACCTAAACCCGATCCACACGTCTCCTTGTTACACCGACCGTAGGCTACGGTCAGTAGACCGTAGCTTACGGTTTCAATTCTCTGTTACACATATAAGGGAGACCGTAACCTACGATTCCAAACCGTAGGCGACGGTTTAGAAATGCTGTGTTTGCCGAAGTCCCCAACCGTAGGCTATGGTTGGGACCCGTAGCTGCGACTGGGATGAAGACGATTGAGCTCGTTTTACGAGCATTTGGGTGGATACTATGGTGGACCACCGGGTCCATCATATCAGTGAGCACTCTTTGAGTTGTTCAGGTCCATGTGCTCTCTCCCTTTATGAACAATTAACTGTCTTTTTATTTTTGTTTCATGTTTTGTGTTTGGTGGTGTTTAAATTCTAGTTGTCGTGTTATGGGATGTGTTCGTTTGGTTTGTTTATGATGAGTTAGCCGCTCATTTATGATAGTTGGTTTGTTTTCCCGGGCTTATATTTTAAAAGCACCATATATTGGGGACAATGTATCCCAAGTGTGGGGATGGGGGAGCCCGGGAAGGGATTTGTGGATAAAGCTTCAAGAGATTGAAATGTGATTGAAATCGATGAAATGTGGTAAAAATTGAAAATTTTAAAATTTTTCATCGCCTTAAAACAAGCTAAGTGGATACGAAAACCTAAAGTTTCAATCACTAATAGGATTCTTACCGGTAGTAGAATAGATTAGTCCCTTGTCATGGTTGTCCCTTTAAGTTTCATGAGAGTAGGTTTGACAAGTGTTTTATAGGAAATGAGTTGAAAAGAGATGTCTATCTAGGGGTAACATGTTTTAATTACATATGCTAAATGTCGTCAACCTTTTTACCTTTTCTTGGTGAGATCTTGAGCCTGTAAACGGATAGGATAAATTATATGATGAATTCATTTGTTGAGTGCAGGCTACGTGTTATTCTGTGTTAGAACTTGTGTGATTCGATGCATGCTGAGACTGTGGGTTTGACATGTGCACATAGATGATAAAGGCATTAGGATTTTCCTGTTACACCCTTTTGTGTTTGTGTTTCTTTCTTGTTATTCACCAATTTCCCTTAGTAGCCCTGTTGAGCCTAACTACCTTTCGTTTGTTCGCCCATTGTCTATTGTGAAAAACCGACCGTTATGATATTGCTAAGAAAAAGAAAGAATTTGAAAAAAAAAAAAAAAAAAAAAGAAAGAGAAGAATAGAAAAATATGCGAAAGAAAGAAAAGAACAAAAATAGAAGTATTGTGAATATTGTCTATGTTCTTGGGTAGAAACCAACCCAAAAGTATAAGTTGTGTTTGAATAAAGTTATCACGGTTTGGTTATTGTTTGTTAGCCAATTAGAAAAGAAAAAGAACCCAAAAATATTTCCCTACCTTTACCCTAAGCCCAAAACCCGAAAGTCCTTTTGATATGTGCCATGTTAGATGATACAGTGGAGGTGTGATTGTCATACAAGCTTATGATTGCAGGATTTCATGTTTGCTTTTTGAGTGTTTTATATACTAGCACATTACACGCTAGTCCAGATATTAACCCGAGAGGAGAGTACATTGTGAGGGGTGTGTAGCATGTGTCTAATTGTAGACATGTTAGTTTTAGATAGACAAGTCTTAAGTTTTTGAAATTGCATCATTTACTTGTCAGACTGTCAATCTCGATTGTGTAAGTCTATGGGATGGGTATGACTTGGGACTGAACAGGTTGAACCGGTTAGGGAGTTTAGAGGTGTTGTTGCTATGGTGATTAGTTCTAGTTGGTTTGCTTGAGGACAAGCAAAGGCAAGTGTGGGAATGTGATGGAGAGGGTGAAACCCGAGCTTTAGAGTGTTTAAATATGATGTTTTAGGTATATTTGATGTGTTTACTTGCGTAGAATGAAGTAACTATGAGAGTTTGGTGATTTTCAGGTTAAACATGTAATTCGGTGCATTTTCGATGGTTAAAGATAAAGTTGTGAGCATAGGATGGGATATTGCAGCTCGAGGATGGATGTAAAAGCTTGCTCGAGTGATATGAAGGCTCACGAGTGAAAGGAATGTGAATGAGCAAAGTTCAGGGGCTAATTTGGTATTTTTCAGAAGTTGTGTGAAGCCTATATATGCAAGAAATAAGAAGATTAAAAGTTGAGGGGCCATTCGGTACTTATTTGAAAGTTATGTTATGCTCATATATGAGAGGAGATTGAAGAAACAAAGTTGAGGGGTCCTTTTGTCAATTGTTGAAAGTTACTCATGAAGAAGAAAAGAGGAACATATATTCGATCGTAGCTTACGAGTGTCAAATCGTAGCTTACGAGTTGGTGATGTTTGAAAAGAAATTGGACAAAACTTTTGAATCGTAAGCTACAGGTTTCAAACTGTAGCTTACGAGTTGACTATATGCAGCAAAGAAGGAACCATTAGCATGCGACCGTAGCCTACGGTCCATAAACCGTAAGCTACAGTTTGGTGTTAATGTGTAAACAGAGTTTATAAGTCGTAAGCTACGGTTCCTAACTCGTAGCTTACGACCCGGGGAAGTCAACACACGCGAAAAAGGCCTCCAAAGTGTATATTAGGGTTTTTAAAAGAGAGGAATCGTTATCTATCATTCGATCATCGATCAAGGCACTCGAAGACTCAAGATTCAAGGTTTCTTTCACCCCAATCCATCAAGATTCTTCATCCAATCATCGAGATGGAGGGTTTTTGTAAGTTAACTGATATTATGTGTTGATGCAATCGTTTTAACTTGGTGATCTAAGCATTCGATGCTTATCACCATTGATTTGATTTCTTGGTTGTAAACTGTTACGTTAATTTAAACCTTAATTTTTATGCATTCAGTTCCCGAGAGTTCTAGTAATTGGGATATATTTGACATGGGGTTAGGGTTTGTAAATTGTAATTGATAATCATTCGATAACCTCCCGTTATGTATTGACCGGAGTACTTAGTCGTTGGTTATCTCAATTAATTAGTCAAAATTAACACCTATGTCTATGTAAGTAACGATTAAACACATAGTTGAAGTTAACTGCAAAACCTGAAATCTGGAGGAACCATCTTCTCTCCTATTGATTTAAATCTCAATTTTTATTCGCTAACTTAGACAATTCTCCTAAACAATCAAACCATCAATTGAATTTTACTTTTTAGCATTAGTTAATTAATACTTAGCATCATAACAGTTTCCACAATCCTCCTCTGGTTCGATATCCGACTTATCCTATCTACATAGTTTAGTTGGTTTTTGCATGTCCATAACGACAGACATCATCAAGCTGGCCCCCTTTCTAGCCCATTTGGGCATACAGCATTAGAAAATACACTTCATATCAAGTTGGCCCCCTTTCTAACCCATAGGGTACGCCAACCCCTTTCTAGCCCGTTGGGCATACAATTTTTTCAGTCAGTGTATGGTATACTGGGATCTGCACAAAATTGTGTAACCCCTTTGATCATTCTTTCAAAACCAAACCTAATCTTGTTGGCAGAAATGTACATCTTTTGTGTAACACTTTATCCATCACTATCATGTATAATCACGAAACAACCTAATGTCACGTTTTGTCTCATAAAATATAGTTTAGCGAGTCTTCCCCTCGAGGTTCAGTAATCTCGTATTATCCTTATTATGTCCTTTGAGCTTCGTCACATAAAATTGGCATCTATTATAAGGAAGAAAACGAGCAGATGTGAGGGAGGTGTTTACGGCGACGATGGTGGAGGTGGTGGTTAGCACATGAGATGGAGAAAGGGGCGGTTAGGGTCCGAGGAAAGAGATGGAGAGAGGCATATTAAATATATGTATTTTGGTTTTTTATAATAAAAAGGGTGAGAGATGAGTATAACATAGATTGAACTGTAGAGGTGGTGATGTGACACTAAGATGACAGTAAAAGATGAGAGCTGTGTATGACACATGCTAATATCAATTTGATGTCAACCATTTCTCTGAGACTCATAGTCTCATTATCTAGTGTTCTTAACTTCTCTAAGGTTCAAGAATTCAATTGAACTTAAAATCTCCATTCCATATAACACGTGTATTAGTACATTCAATTCCACATTTGCACACATTATATACAAGACAAAAAAATATACAATTATCAGAATTAATGCTTCAACGGATAATCAGAATAACTGTAATACTAAATTACAGATTACAATGGAAGAACAAATGAATCCCAAATCTAAACTCAAGCTATAAACAATCTAAGGCGATTTGCTCACAAATTATATATATTAGTAACACGTTGAGTTATGATAAGACAAGATCGGTAATGGAAAGTTGTTCAATTAGGTTTGTGAAACTTGACTTACATAGTCATGCCGAAATGACCAACGTATCGTCTGACACATCACAACATCTTCTTCAGCAGCAGTTTGCTGCATCAGCAACTTTCGTCTTTATCGGTTTAACTCTCAATCAACTCAATCTTCATCATCAGTTGTCATCTATAGCAATTACTTTGGTGTTTTAATCAGGTCGAAAGATTATACAACTAGCACAACACATCCAACAATGCCACCTCACGTCGTGCACCCTATCGTACTCTTTTATCATGTGAGCTACATGAAAGAGCAACGTTTTCATTTTACGAGTAGCTGATACCCACAAGCGACCAAATCATGTTTTCACCCGACAGATCTTTCACTCACCAACATATCTTTCTTCGAAATTTACTCTTTCAACGACTCATGATGAGTTTCTTTATCATTTCTAGACAAATTCTTTCAAGGACTCAATGAGCTTCTTTATCATTTCTAGACAATAGCATGTCTCTATCAGCCTCATCGGTTTCACTCGTAAGGAATTATGTTGTCTTCGAGTGAGCGCATAGCTACCACAACACCGTATTGTCGGAACAAACTATAAACAACGAACCTTAAATAAAGACAAAAAAAGAGACTATAACAAGTTCAAGATCTTCTGGAATAAATAATTGTTAATATAGTTTGTTGCACATGATGAAGCTCAAAAACGTAACGACCCCATGTATCTCCCTATTGTTTCACCGACAATTGTTACAAAAAAAATCCTTGTTATGAACATTTTTTGTCAAACCGCAGAAACCAAAACAATTGCTCTAAAGTTCCAAATGAGAAACATTGGAAAAACAAAAGGTTACGATGATTGGCCCGGCCATGTCACCAAGCAAACACCCTGTAAAACAATGCGATGACGTCAAAAATCACGAATACAAGTGTGTTTGGATGCGTATTTTGAAAGTGAACATCAGAATCCGATAATAAGAGGTTTTAAGTGTTTTGATGGGCTTATTAGATGATAGGATATTAAGTGGTTCGCGAATTCTAAATAACTTAAGACTAATATATAAATTTACAAAAAAATGAATTTTTAGTGAAAAAAATACAGCCTGTAAAAAGCGAAAAAAACCTCTAAAACGGTACACAACCCGAACATTTAAAACTGATTACTGTAACTCAATGTCGAATCAGTTTCAAAACACGAATCCAAACACGCCTACAGAACAAGATAATCAAACGAGTGGTGACGCGCTTACCAATCGATTGACCAGATGACGGGCGGAAAAGGGTTGCACCGATCCCGGCTCCAATGGATGCAAAAACTAGTGACGCACCACACCTAACCGTGGCACCACACACCTTTTTGCCAAGAGCTTTGACTCGTTCGGACTGGTCAAAGTCAACATCAGCATCTTCCCCTTCGTTAGATTTTAAGATATCACGAACAAAACGGTAACACTCAATCCCAACTTGAACCAGCCATGATGCGGCAACTCCTAAAAAGTGGCCTGCTCGGATAAATAAATTTTCTTTAGCGTGACTAATGGCTATATGAACTCATACCGACTGAACAAAGAAAAACTAAAAATTGAAGCTAGTACCGTTTGGAAACTACATAAAGTTTTTAACTACAAAGCACTAATGATACTATCTACATTAAAATAAGAGTAAAATGCCATTTTTGTCCCTGAGGTTTGGCTAGTTTTGCGACTTTCGCCCAAAGGTTTGTTTTTCTGCATCTGGATCCAAAAGGTTTGTAATCTTGCCATTTTCATCTGGCTCGTTAACTCCATCCATTTTTCTCCGTTGAGTCAAGGGTATTTCTGTCTTTTTTGTTAACCTAAAGGACAAATCGGTCTTTATCAGGAGTATTCGGTCTTTTTACGTAAAGTGAAAAATACCGAATTGCTCTTCAAGTTAGCAAAAAGAACAGAAATACCCTTGACTTAACAGGGAAAATGGCTGGAGTTAACGAGCCGGATGAAAATGGTAAGATTTCAAACCTTTTGGATCCAGATGCGGAAAAACAAACCTTTGGACAAAAGTCGCAAAACTGGCCAAACCTCAGGGGCGAAAATGACATTTTACTCTTAAAATAAAGTAAAAATGTAAAATTTAATTTTCTTTTTTAAGTATTATTTACAAACAATTATCAAAATGTTGATATATTATAAAGAGTATATTCAGATAAACATAATCTTAAAAAAATTCACAATGTTCAAAGCCTGAAACCGGTGAAAGCTCGGGTGCATAACTGACCTCTAAATGTTGTTCTGCTGACACAAAAAAAGTATGTGTAAATCGGCATTCCTCTACTAGCTTTGCGCATGGCAGACTTTGGGACATCTGGCATAAACAATATACAAAAAATAGTTATTAAATTATATCATGTTGAACCGCCATGCAGCAGTAAAGGGATAGTATGTACCTTTAAGAAGCTTCCACGCAGCACGCTGTGAAAAATGGTGAACCGCAAGCCGTTCCAGAACACGTCTAGTAGTAACAACACTTGTCTGAAATAAAAAAATTTATGAAACTAAAGTTTAAAAGATAATCACATAGTCTGAAATGAACACAAAGAAAAGACTTATAGAAACAATAAAGAAGTAAAATGCCATTTTTGTCTCTGAGGTTTGGTCAGTTTTGCGACTTTCGTCCAAAGGTTTGTTTTTCTGCATCTGGATCCAAAAGATTTGAAATCTTGCCATTTTCATCTGGCTCGTTAACTCCATCCATTTTTCTCCGTTAAGTCAGGGGTATTTTCGTCTTTTTACATATATATATATTTTTTTTAGTTAGTAAGGGTATTTTAAATGTTTGTACATAAAGTGAAAAAGAGCGAATTGTCCTTTAAGTTAACTAAAAAAGACGGAAATACCCCCGACTAAAAGGGGAAAAATGGATACAGTTAACGAGCCATATGAAAATGGCAAGATTTCAAACCTTTGGATCCAAATACGGAAAAACAAACCCTTGGACGAAAGCCGCAAAACTAGCCAAACCTCAGGGACGAAAATGGCATTTTACATTTTTACTCAACAATAAAGTTTCACGATTTAACATGTACAAATTGATACTTACTTCACGAAGAATTTGCTTTACGGATTTCTTCAAGGGTACAACTAAATCCACATGATGCTCATCGGAAGAATCGGGTAAGAAATCATCATCGTCATCTTCTACTTTAGGTACCAAAACTGGCAAATAAAACAGTAAGAACGACCTCAACGATGTCAATGCAAATGATCTCGGCTGGAAAGCTGAGAACAATGGCTTTAGCTCGATGGAATATTGTTTTGTGGTGTAGTCGAGTGTGTCATGCCTCAAGATTGTTTCGGCTGTGGTTCTTAAACTAGTAAGGTAATCTTCGGCCGAAAGAGATGGAGTAACACCAGCATCACAATAAGCAAATTGTTTCCCGCTAAAACTGTTTCGTTGGCATAATGCAACATTAAAAATTTACAAAATATAAAAATCAGGATAGTCATTATAACAGTTACAAAATGAAATTCAAACAATCACTAAATAAGCAATACACATATAAGGGGCGCTCAATATACAACCAAATGAACCGTATACATTTTACTTTAATGTGATATATAATGCAATTATGTAACCATTTGCTCTCTTTCTAAGTTTCTAACTCCGTTATATCTCTGAAACACTCTACTTAAAAATGGTTCATATTGAACGCACCCCTATACATGTAGGCTTGGTTTTAAAAAGCGCGCCTCAGGCGCGCTTAAGCGCGAGGCGCAACAAGGCGCACACCCTAAGGCTTTTTCGCTCAGCGCCTAGAGTAATTACAAGAAGCCCCAAAAAGGCGCGCTTTTTTGGGGTTTTTCTAGGCTTTTTTGACCGGAGGCACGCGCCTCTTGTACCCGAGGCGTTTTTATGCATCTAATTGTTGTACCTTGGGTTTTTTTTGGCTAACATGCAGCTAAAATCATACAAAAATCTTACTTATAGCTATATCTTGGGTAGGGAAAGCTAAAAACCTATGGGATATATAAAAAAAATATATAACTAGGTTGTGCCTCGGGTACGAAAAGCCCGCCTCTTTTGCGCTTCGCGCCTCGGTTTTAGAACGCGTCGCTTTTGTGCGCCTCTCGCTTTTTAAAACCAAGCATATAGGCCTATAAGGGGTGTCTAGGATTGCTTATTTAACCAACTTATCTGTTTATTGCAATTTTCTAAAGCAGATAAGCTATTAGGAGTGTTTGGATGAAGAAAATTTACGCATGCTTACTTTGGAGGAAAGATTCCGCTAGTAGTATCTAGGTTTCCCACTAAAGTCACTCAAAGTTTTTTTCCCTGAAGTCACTAAACTTTCATTAGTTGTTCCAATCTGGTGAAATTTTTATAATTATTAATTACCATATAAGTCAAGTTGAAAAATTAGAACTTGACTTGATTTTAAATGTGGCCATTTTTTCGCTATACATACATATTCACAAGGAAACGGCCAAAGACCTTGGTTTAAAAAGGCGAGTTTGAAGCGTGAAGTGCCTGAAGCATTAGGAAAAACGCTTTTTTGCCCTGAAGCGTTATTTTCCGTGAAGCGTTTTGAGGCGACGCTTTAAGCATGAAGTGCTGGGCGTGTGAAGCGACGCTTCAGGCCCAATCAAGTTAGATTTGGGTTCTATTGGGGCCTAGTATTCTAAATCAACTCCAATGCGACTCATAAAGGACCCAACAACGTCAGATTTGGGTTCTTTAGCCTAAAAAAAGAACATACTTGATTATGATGATTATTGATTAAAAACTTTTTTTATGTTTATATTAAACTTTTAAGCGTGTTTCGAATTGAATGTATGTTTTAACTATGTTTTTATTTGTTTAAGTGTGTTTTATAATCATGTTTTTGTGTTTATTATTGATTAACAAGTAGGATATGTCAAATTGATGTGTAGTTGTATACAAGTATTTCTAATATATATATATATATATATATTTTTTGAACGTCTCGCATACGTGAAGCTCTCGCTTCGCGCTTCTCGCCTCGCTTAAAGCCTTTGGAACCAAAACGATTCGGAGCGCCTCGCGCTATTTTAAACCAAGCCAAAGACTAATGATTGTGGATCCGATGTTGCATTCAGTAAAGATTTATGATACATGTATCGGGTGTACTCAATGTGTCCAAGGTTATACTACAGTTGTATTAAAAATGATACCTTGGGACGAATGCAAAGCCGAAGAGAGGATTTTGTCCAAAAAAATCCTTTATTTCGTTCTTAAGAAAAAAAAACCGGTCCATTATACTAAAGAATAGATCTTTAACTTATTAAAGTTAATAACCTAGGTTTATGATAGTTTTAAAAAATACATACTTTTGTCACAACATCATATCGAACAAATATAATTCTCGTGATAAGCAATAAAGCAACTCAATTTATTTCCGTCCCATAGATTCTATTTTCTACGTGTCACATAATTGAAACATATATGAATCTTATTTACTCTTTAGTGATTATATTTCTTCTTTTCTAACTTAACTTAAATTTAACAATTATGAATCTTACTTCCTATTTACTATGAACGGCTTGCGGCGCTGCTTGTTGCCCGTTTTTATTGTAATTTGTTGTTTTGGTTGGAATTACATAAAACTTTCTAAGGGGTTAAAAATATTAGCACCTACTTCAACTTAAATTTGAAAAAATATATCACTAAATAGTAACTAGGATACATCCATGTCCCATTATTATTAACTTAAAGAAGATTTAACATTTAAAATTTATTGTAACACCTAATGAAAACTTTAGGGAAAAAAGAAACCCTTGAATTGAACAACTTGATAACTAACGGTTAACAATAACAAAAATCAAGACCGTATAAGGGTGTGTACCCGAATGAAGCAAAAGGAGAACCGGCGGCGAGATAACCGGCGGTGGCTGAGGAGGCGGTGGCGAGTGCGGCGGAGTATAGACCGGTGGAATGTAGGTTTTGACCGTTGAGTCTAGGGTTTTTCCGCAATAGATCCATAAACAAAGCGATTCCGGCCATTGATGAATGAAACAGGATTGAGGATGATCAGAAGTTGTTGAAATCAATGGAATCTGATGTTGCTGTTGAAACGATTGAATTGTGAAGTTGCTTAATCAAAAGTGGAAGTGGAGGAGGATCGTCTAGTTGTAGATGAAGATTTGATACTATATTTAAGAGCTTTAAATAAATAAAACAATATTATATAAAGTTAGTTTTTTTTTCTTTTTGAAAAATTATATAAAGGTTAGGGGCTGTTTGACAACTTCTGAATAGGCAACTGTCCGAACCATTCAGACATCTGCTCAAGACAGGGCCGGCTCAAAATTTTCTAAATTTTTCTAGACCCAAAGCAGATAGCAAAATTGGGGCCCTTTTTGTAAACGAAAAAAATTACTATGAATCCTATTATTCATATATCATCTTTGTATACGTATAATTATAGATCATAAACCTCAATGTTAACAATCTCAAAAGTCAAAATTACCAACATATAATATATTTTCTTAGAATTTGAGGCCCTAGGAAAATGGAGGCCTAAAGCTCTTGCTTTATTTCACTCCCTCTTGAGCCAGCCCTGGCTCACGAAACAAACAGTCTGAATCATTAAGTGTTGAACGAGTAAGAGGTCTGAACCATTAAGAACCTCATTAAGAGGTAAGCAAACAGCTCCTTAGTTAGATTGAGGGAGTTTTTTTTTATAATGGTGTTGGTGGAAAAAATATTTACCAAAATAGTGCTGTTAATGTTTTTAAAGTTTTTTTCTCATTCCAAACCTCATTTGACAAATCTATTCATTAAAAAACTAATGATTTAATCATGGTATTGTATCTCTCACTTAACTTATTTTATTTAAGAATCTTAAATAACCTATTTTTTTATAAAACCTACTTTGAGAAAAAAAAAAAAAAAAAAAAAAACTACCTGTATTTAATTTAAACCCTAGTATTGTATATAAAAAAACTGAAAAGTTCATTCAGAATTTTATATGATGACTGTTATAATTTTTTTTACTTGTTTTTCCTTTAATATAAATCACGCAATATTGTATACTTTTTTTTCTTGAAAATAGCAAACTAGTTTAAGATATTTTTGACACTTCAAAAATGGACCTTATAAAATATTTGATATCTTCTTATTTTAACTTAGTATATTAAAGAAGCATATAAAAAATACTGATGGTTCAGAATTCTTTAGTCACCCATTCCGTTGATTACTTTTTTCTTTTTTAAATCAAGTTTCCAAGGTTTCAGTTAGACCATTTTTATTTCTTCCACTTGTAAAACAAGAAAATAAAATTATGGACAATTGCATATTTCTCATTAAAAAACTGCTTAATTGCGTGTTTACCCAACTTAAAATTAAAATTGCATATATCCCCTTTCTTAACTATTAAAATTGCATTAATCCCCTTCCTTAACTAATAAATTACAAATTTACCCATTTTGATTTATTTCATTAAAAACAAGTTATATAATGACTTTTTTACCCTTATTTTTACTAAAACTTAAAAAAATACATATTTCTTCATTTTTACTAGTTTTTATAGATTTTTTATAGTTTAGCAGTTTATTTCAGTGTTTAAGTTTTAGCACAAATAGTAAAAATGAATAAATATGTATTTTTTTTTTTAAGAATTGTGAAAAATCCACAAATACTAGTAAAAATGAATAAATGTGTATTTTTTTATAGTTTTAGTAAAAATAAGGGTAAAAAAGTCATTATATAACTTGTTTTAATAAAATAAATCAAAAATGGTAAATTTGCAGTTATATTAGTTAAGGAAGGGGATATATGTGTTGGTGCATATTTCGTACGTCTGTCACTGTGTGAATAGTTAGATAGAGCGTGTGTTGAATATTGTATAGAATAGAGAAAGTTGCACAGGTTTTGTAAATGTCAAGGTCCATCTGGCCGGATGACAATCCGATCGGATGGATACATAGTGTAGGTGATGTCTATAAATAGGGACTTGGGGTTCCCATTTGGACAAGCTTTTGGTTCCCAGAGGGGACATGCTGTCCAACTGGTCTCGTGGTGCTGTAAACGTTGAATAATCAATAGAGACCAGATTATAAGTGACTGGTCGGTGTCGTCTCTATCTTCTACTCCTTTCTTAGTCGTAATAAACGCATCGAACACGTCGTTACGGGACCGAAGTTCCGTCAAACTCACCGAATCCTGGAATCAGCAGTGGTATCAGAGCTACGGTACCAATTTAATCGATCTAACAGTCGGTTAAATCACCCAAAGCTCATCAATTTTGGGTTAAACGGAAGTTTTGACGTTAAACAGAGAAAATCATCAAAATAAAGGTCAATTCACGGATGGATTTTGGAATTGAAGCCGTCAATCTGTTCCGAATTGAATCGCGCACAATCCTGTGATGTTTCATCATGAAATTCACACAAATAAAGATTTTGGATCGAAAAAACGTGATTCGGAGTGTTCTTGAGCTGTTAGAACATATCCAATCGGATGGCAATCCGATCGGATGACCATCCGATCCATGTCACCATATTGCTTGAAGGGTTATTGAAGGTTAACTGCTTTTCAATCGAATGGCAATCCGATCGGACGACTATCCGATCTATATCACTATGGGGTGTTTGAAAGATCAAGTTGTTTTCAACGAACGACAATCCGATCGGATGACCATCCGATCCACAAACACAAGTTTGCCCACTTTGTCCTTCGATCGAATGACAATCCGATCGGACGACCATCCGATCTATATCACTATGGGGTGTTTGAAAGATCAAGTTGTTTTCAATGAACGACAATCCGATCGGATGGCAATCCGATCGGATGACCATTCGATCCACAAACACAAGTTTGCCCACTTTGTCCTTTGATCGAATGACAATCCGATCGGATGGCAATCCGATCGGATGACCATCCGATCCATGCCATTCGACCAGATGATCAAATGCCTAAAAAAGGCATTTTTTGATCGCAACGACGAGGAGAGTCTCCAGAAAAAATTTGGTGATTGACAATTTTTTCGGGTTTTTAACAACCAAGCTGGGTTGTTCGGGGACACCGTCTGGGGCTTCAGTGAATAGATTTGATGAGGCGATCACGGATAGTGGAAATTAGTGGGGTAGTCATGATAATGGTGCAGAATGTTTATCATTCAAGTTATCTGACTATTTTATGGGCCAAAATGTAAAATCCGCAAAGACAAAAAACTGACAAATGTGGCGAATATTGTGATATTCTGGTTTGGTCAAGTTTTTCGGAGAAGAGAATTGAAAACTGAATTCAGTTTTAGGGGGAATTCAGTGATAGAGACGTCAGAATTTGCAAAAATGAGGGGGAATAAAAATTTCACTGTTGTATGTTGAAATTCCGGCATTTTTGAAATTCGTGACACTGCAACTGTATTCGGGTAGTATCGACTTCAGATTGTCAGGGGGAATGTGAATCTGATTGTGCGTGTAAGCTTCCGAGATCAAGATGTTCCGAGGTGTTGATATCTGATCGTGGACGAAAGCATCAGAGATCTAAGAGTGATCGTGGATGATAGCTTCTGAGATCTAGATTATCTGAGGAGATGAATCTGATTGTGTACGAATGCTTCGGAGATCAGATTACATTACCAGATGATTTGTTTTTCTGATGAAGAGTTGCTGATTGTGGAGAATACTGTTTACACGGATCTGTCATTCTTATGGTGCGTTAATGTGGATCACGGTAAACGGGATATCAGATCTTCAGGGGGAATCACGGATTTGAAGTTAACCAGTGGGGTATTTGAAGTTTCTATCAATTGCCGGTTGAGTTTTTGTACATTCTTAGATCGAGCAGGCGAAATGCGAAGATCATTGTGCTAACTTGTGATATAAAAAACTAAGCTCGGATGCGATTAAAGTTGAAATAGAGGATACTTGTCACGGCCCCAGCCCCGGTTTGACCCGGTCAGGAGCCGCGGGACAGGAACCCGTGGTATCAATGATGCGATAGCGGAAGATTTTCAATAAGATCTTTTAAAAACTCAAATGCCCAATTATTTTATTCCATAATTTGAAGATACCCCGTAATTTACAATAGAGGAATTTAACTAGGAAATTCCCTGATTTATTTAAAACATGTTTATTCATTTTTAACTGAGCCACCTCTTCAAGCTTGATAGTGCCCCGTAGCACGTTTTCCTTGATTTACAGCAGATCGCCTGAAACATGTTTTAAAAATATTTTATCAGCGGGGAAATGCTGGCGAGTCACTCATTTTACATAAAAAGACTCATAATTATAAATTACAGCATAAGAGCGATTACAATGGCTTCTATCTTATTTTTATCTGGCTCCGTGTCACAATGGTAATGATGGTCATACCACTATTGGGTCCCACCCCAAGTAGTGATGATTATCCCTGTAGGTCAATGAACCTAACAGGGGAAAATTAGTAATGTGCACAATACCCCACTAGCCAGTGATTCAAGATATCCACGACTTACTCCCTGTAATTATAACATTTGAAAATGGAGTATTGTAAAATACTTTTGATAAAAGAGAATGACTCATATTGCAGATTTATATTGGCAGAGATTAGCCTACTGATTATCCTTTTGACCTAAATTAAATAACATGCACACGAACTAGGTTAGTAACTAATACAACATTTACGATAACTCACGAGATTAAACCCTCACAACGAATGACAAAGTGCGATACTTAAACATCCATCGAATTCACGACGAATGACAAAGCATAAACCCTAATGTGGGCAGCACTTAAACATCCATTGGATAGTTTTAATCGATCGGACATTGAATCGTAGCAGCGATCGAGTTAATACCCTGTATCGGAGCAGTGCCTCGCTAATTTAATTGAAAATTCAACTTCAGAGTAATGAGAATTCGTTTTTGAACTTTGATTTCGACACAAACAGACTGCTCCTGATCAAACCTATTTATAGGTGAAATTTGAGGCTAACGCGGCCCGCGTAAACCATAACCCAAACCTTACACGGCCCGCGAGGCCGCCTAGTCTATGCGTAGGTCGGATTGGTCACGAGTAGGCTTGCCATCTGGTCACTACGTGGATCCGGAACACTTATCCGGTCAACCCTAGTTTAACGCGGCCCGCGTAAGGTATACTTAACCTTTACGCGGCCCGCCTGAAGACCATAATTCTTGTTTTCTTGGTTTTTCATGCACAGTATGGTTTCAGGGGTCCGGGATTTTACTTACGGGTATTTTTAGGACAATTTTGAGAGTCCTTACAATACTGCATTGATTAGTTTCAAGTTGGTGATTGTTCGTGAAGGTTGCAGTTTAGCAAATCAGAGGAGAGTCGTAAACTGTGCAAAATACCTGAAGATTCATTCCAGGGGGAATTCGTGCTTTACTTTGGCAAAAGCAAACCCGAATCATCAATCGAGGGGGGATTTGGATAGTCAGATTTCAAGATACCTGATTGAATTTGCAGAAAAGTTGAAAGATTACAGAATATTCAAACACGGCTCAAGGTTCTCAAAGTTTTAAAGACGATTCGACAGTGACATCCGAGGGGGAATCTGTTGGTGCATATTTCGTACGCCTGCCACTGTGCGAATAGTTAGATAGAGCGCGTGTTGAATATTGTATAGAATAGAGAAAGTTGCACAGGTTTTGTAAATGTCAAGGTCCATCCGGACGGATGACCATCCGGCCGGATGACAATCCGATCGGATGGACACATAGTGTAGGTGATGTCTATAAATAGGGACTTGGGTGTCACACCCCAACCGACGGTGGAATCATCGGGGCACGACACTAGGCGAATCAGATTGCTCAAGAGAATCCATAACAACTATAAAGCTACAATATTTATTACATTTGTTATCCCATACTAACAAACAATATAATCACATAAGTTATCACAGATTTCTTGTCCTCTCGAATAATACAAATCCGACAACCTAGATTTTAGGTGAGTTTCTAGACTTCCTAGCTTGATTTCATGTAGTCTGCGACTAAACCTGCAACATACGTTAAAATAACGTCAATACAAAAGTATTGGCGAGTATACAAGTTTTGATATAATAGCGTAATAGATAAAAGTGTTGCGAATTACCACATGCATAAACGGGATACCTCAACATATATAAATAAGACAGATACTACCAGCTAAGTCACTCGAGCTGCGATTGCGATTGCTATTAATCCTAACTAGACCCCGTCGGGTGCTATAGTACTATACTAGTTAAGGCGGGACCTTGCGAGTATAAGTCCTAACACATATGTAACTAGCATCACGTGTAATTATGCATACAGTTATTCGCAAATGATAAACAGTTTGATTGAATAATTCGTTTGATAAGTTTGATTTGATAGAAACGTATGTTACACCCAAAAGGCGATAAAAATGGTCCGAGTATACTCACAGTCGGTGCTCAGCAAGTAAACACAACTTGGTTGGATTGAAGGGAGCGCGTGTGAGATTAGCCTGATTGCAGATTGATAGCGTAAGCGTTGCATAGTGCGTTAAACGGTGTAAAGTGTCAATGGATCGGACAGTACTCCGATCAGACGGCAATCCGATCGGGTGGCCGGTCGATCGGGTGGCAATCCGATCGGGCGGCTGTTCGATCGAGCGGTAATCCGACCAGCGAGACATTCCTCAAAGATAACAAGTTTCCAATAGGGTCGTCACTCGATCGGATGGCAATCCGATCGGGTGGCACTCCGATGGATCTGCAGGCCTTGGAAATGCTAAGTGTTGAAGATCCAAATGTCGTCCAATAGGTTGGTCACTCGATCAGGTGGCAACCCGATCGGGTGGCATTTCGTATGACGTCCAGATCTTTAGAGGGTTTGAAAAATGACTAAGTGTGGGGCCTCAAGTGCAACCCGAACGGATTGCAGGTCGATCAGGTGGCAGTCCGATCGGGTGGCAGTCCGATCGGACGGCAGTCCGTCCCGCAATCTGATCGTCTTCTAACTTGGGTATTTTGTTAAGTTTTTGAGATTTGATCGAGACGGCATGACTACGAGCTAATCAATGGAACTCCACCAAGCCCAAGTCATCAGATCGGATGGGAATCACCCCGTCCGATCAGTTAACTGTTCTTAAGGGTCGTTCGTGTTCATCTCGCTAAGCCGGTCGTCTTGTTAACAGAAATCAGTTCTCAAACCGACACTTCACTAGCGAATGAGTAGAAGATCTGAATGTGCCCTGGTTCTGAAAGTTTGAAGAAAACCTTGAAAAACTTAGATTCGGCTTAGATCTAGGTGAGATTAGTGTTTATACACCGCTGAATCTATCAGATCTGGACTGTTCTTAATGAGATGAGGTCACACTTCATTGTTCCTATGAACTCCATGATGACATCACCTTAGAACGACTCAAATCCGAAGATTTAACGGTGAAAAAGTGAGATTTGATGGTGAAAAAGATGAAGGTGTGCGTGTTGATCACAGAAGTACAAGATTTAGGGTGAAAACTTACAAGAATCGCGAGAAATCGGGCGAAAATGGCGAGAAAGCGTCTGGTCGAGCGAGAGCAGTCACATCAACTGTTGTTGATGTGACAAGTGGGGTATTTATAGGCAAGGAGGAGGAGAAGGGCGGTGCAGTGAATCGGATCGGACGGCTGTCCGATCGAGTGGCACCTCGATCGGGTGGCCATCCAATCGAGCGGTCAGTCGATCGATGGCATCCGGCGAGTTGTATTTTGGTGTTTCGATTCGATAGTTAAGCGTTGCGATGGTTTTGGTTACACATTTTCATCAACATTTTCATATATTTATTATAATTAGTCACGTTGGGTCGTATATACATATCCATATTTCAAATCCTGCGATAATCGAGTTACGCGTTTTGAATATGCGTTGCGTTGCGTTGCGACACGTCACGGCTATCGAGGAGGGTAGAATAGGTCCTCACTCAACGTCATCGTGAGTGTTAGTACGTGCGATGTGATGTGTTATAGCGATAAAGTATGCGTAATATGCGAAAATACTGCGAAATAGCGATATATGCGATATAGCTACATATGATCCGAATATCTGGTGCTAGGCGTAATGAGTATAACGAGTAGTAACAACACACGAACGTGCGGGTTGTTACATTGGGGTTCCCATTTGGACAAGCTTTTGGTTCCCAGAGGGGACATGCTGTCCAACTGGTCTCGTGGTGCTGTAAACGTTGAATAATCAATAGAGACCAGATTATAAGTGACTTGATCGGTGTCGTCTCTATCTTCTACTCCTTTCTTAGTCGTAATAAACGCACCGAACACGTCGTTTCGGGACCGAATCTCCGTCAAACTCACCGGATCCTGGAATCAGCAATATGCAATTTAAATAGTTAAGGAAGAAAATATACGCAATTTTAATTTTAAGTTGGGTAAATACGCAATTAAACAATTTTTTAAGGGGAAATATGCAATTTTCCCTTCAACATAAAATTAATTATAGTTTAACAGTAGATAAAAAGACTTTATTTATTTAGTTATTTATTTTTACAAAAACATATTTTCTGGAGTTAATTACAATGGATAAAACTTAAAAGTATAAATCGTATTTTGAGTAGAATATTTTATAAAAATAACCTACATATATTGTTTTTAAAGCAATATAACTATATCAAATAATTATAAACTAGGTTTGTTACCCGCCGCGCGTTGCGGCGGCGTAAAAACACGGCGTAGAAACTTGAGAAAACTTGAAAACCTGAAGAATAGCTCGGTGGATAAGGTTCACACCTGGTTACTAAACTAACATATCATATATATCATAGCATTAGTCACATTGCCTAGCCTACATATCAAAGATGTACAAAACAGTTTATAGTTGTCTACAACTTAGCGTACTAACACCTAGTGTGTTATGTGGATAAGTTGCACAAAAGTTGTGTATCTTTGTAAGCTTCATTAAGGCAGTGACTTGGTTATGCTTATGGCTGCCTAGTCTTCATTATGTGCAGCCGATCAAAATGCTTGTTGTTGGTAAATCAGTCCTCGTGCGCTTTTTTGGCGCACTGAATTGATTCTGTGAGTAATAAGTAACAGGAAGATTACATTAGTAACGGAGGTTTTATTTCATTGTTATGTGACTAAGTATTAGATGTAATGTAACTTACCTCCTGATTCAGCATGCGGACGTTTGAACTTGTTGGCCTTCAGATTCGGCGTTGCTGGAGGTAAGGTTGAGGACGTGACATGTTGAGCCGGTGAATTGACTTGGACAGTCGTCTCTGATTCCGAGACATTTGTTACCACCACATTGTTTTCCTTTCTGAGTGATAGGTGCATGATCTTTGACTTTCCTATCATTAATGCCATTTGTTGGGGCAGTTTTTTGGGATCAGTGCAACCATGCTTTGTTATGAGGTCTTTGCAGGTTGTCTTCAAGAGTGCTTCCATTCCTTCGTTGAAGAAAACGACCTCTATGGGTTTGGTGTTGTCGTTAATAATGGCGTTAACACTATACCTGTAAACACATAAAGGGTTGGACAATGTTAGGTTTTTTAACAGGATTATTGTTTGTATACATAGGTAATTGAAGGAAATTGTACTTGAATATCGGCGTGACATCCTCACAGTCTTTGCAAACGAAGTGAAGTTCTCCGTCTTCTTCCGGATATACTTTCTCATCGCACGTAGAGCAATGGACGTAGTACCGACTGCGATTTATATCGATGCTTTCCATCCATGAACGACACCTGAAGCGGGTTACTCCCTGGATCAAAATACATATACTCATGTTATTATGGTAATAAACACATATAGATCAAAGTAACACATATTATATAAATTCGTCATAAGTGAGCATACAATCATTAGCACAATCAAACACTTGCATGGTCGCATTTAGTATGAATGATGTTTAAGTGTTCAATTAAATACAGTGACCCAATGACGAACCGAGCCTAGCTCGTGTGTGTCCTAAACATTTTTCAAGCCCAATTCAAGTGTGTGACATCTAGGGATGAGCAAATTAGACCCGGTACCGGTACCGAACCGGTACTGAATCGGTACCGGTACCGAATTTACCGAACCGGGTACCTTTTCGGTACCGACTTTTGACATTTTCGGTACCGACTTTTGACATTTTCGGTACCGGTATGGTACGGTACCGGTTCGGTACCGGTATTTACCGGTTTTTACCCTTAAATACCGGTACCGTATCGGTACCGAACCGGGTCTATTCGGTACCGGTATCGGTATCCACTTTTGGGGATTTTTGGTACCGGTTCTTTCGGTACCGGTACCGGACGGTACCGAGCTCTTCCACATCATCCTTTACCATCAAACCTTAAAGCATGCTTTACTAAGTTGTACCGTACGTTGTGTGTGTTGTACAAAAAAAAAATTATTACTAACAACTAATAAGAAAATCATCATCGTCATCATTATTCCAACAAAATCCCAATCATCACTGTTTCACTAAAAAAATCAGTTATTTAAGACTTGAAAACCAGGTTATACTCTACGCATAAACAGTTGTACCCTGCCATTAAAACACATCTTCAACCCCTTTTTATTCACTATTAAAAAAATGTATTATTTTTACACTTCAGGGCCTCATCTCAATGCTCAAGTCATCAGCAATGGCATGTCTGATATCTATTAATATGTTCAAATCATCAATGGTAGTGGCTGACCCAGTAAATTATTTGCTTAGGTTGTCTACATTTAATAGTAGCTGACTCAGTATATACTTTTATTTATGTATCTAAGTTCATGTAAATTAATGGCAGTCCCTAGATTACCTCATACAAAATACCCACTAAGTTCATATAGGTTGACATTTAATTTTTCAGCTATATGATAATAAAAAAGAAACCACGTCATATAATTTTGGCATTAATCTAAATGATAGTGTATTTATATAACATGATTATCGACCAAATTGTAACTTTTTTATTTAAATAGGCGCCTTATCATTTTAGGTATCATTAAAAAACTCTTCAACAACTAAAACTTATACACAGATGGAAGATGATAATAAAATTAGTAATACTATTGATGTGTATACTTGTATTGAAATAAGGTAGTTACCTCATACTTTGGGCTAGTTGGTGATTTCAGTTCTTGTAGTGTGATTAGTGGATCGTTGTTATCTGCTTCGTCTGGGGGCGGAAGAGCTTTCAACCTGACAAGCGATGAAGGTAAAACTCAGTTTGGTTAGTATAAACACTGATTTGGTAAAAACATGTAATGTATACTAAGCTTTAATTAACCCTCCCAAATTCTATGTGAGCTGAGCAAAAAACAATAAAAATGTATTGGACGAAGAACCTGGCTATCTTATCAGCGATGTGTGGGCATTCTGGGTTAACAACAACAGTGGCTAGGTGTGTTGACTCTAATTGAAACCGACCTGTTTGGTATAATACATAGATGACTGATAAATAAGTGTAGAAATGCTTAGTTTCTTAAACTTTTAAACTACAAATGCATACCATTGTGTTTAGAGATTTGTGCGCACATGATTGCCACTATGTCTCCCACTACAACTTCCTCCCCAATGAGATGCATCATCTCTGGCCGCAGAGTAATTTCAACTTTGTTTTTCCTGTTTGAAGATATTGAATTTGGGACTTTAGAAATAAAGTGTGTGAATCACAAATGTACCAGATGGATTCATACCATTCATCTGTCATGGCGACCTTTCTCAAAATCTTGTCTGTTGTAGTTGGCATTAAGTAATTCTTGTCAACACGACCGATGTAATCTGTGTATATTTTGCAAACACTTTAACAAATAATTATATGTTTATTAACTTATGTGTATATGCAGTTAAATGTACCTGTTAGAACTTTGTTGTTCTTAATTCTGTTTTGAAGCATCTCATAGCGCGCAAAACCAAAGCAGAATTTAGGTATTTCTTGACCTTCAATGGGTATGAAGCGTGCCTTTTTACCAATGATGAGCGATGCAGAATGGTTGACAGTAGCCATAAAATCGCGTGCCTTGGTGCAAACGTATCCGGTTACTTTGTAACATGACTGTAACCTTATGATGGAGTCAAAGTACTCAACCTGACCAGCCTTTCCTACAGCTTCTATCCCGTCACCCTGTGTTTGGAATTAAACATTGAGTAGTTGTGCATATCAGCGAAGCTATATAATTGATCCTGTCACTTACATGGATGTCCACAAACTGGTAACACAGATCGCTCTTCTTGACACCACCCGACTTGGTTACTGCAATCCATTTTTTTACGACTCTGATTTCAATTGACTCTGCTTTTTGGCTAGGCCTGATATTTCTTAGAGGTATAACGAACATGTTGCTTTTAAACCTGATCAATAAGAAATAAGAAAGGTCAGTAGACAGAATTATAAGTTGAGTAATAAAAGGTAACTGAACATGTTATAAACTTCAATAGTTTGTATATCTATGTAGCTAAACAACCTAGAGGAAAAAATTGTAAACCTTACCAGCGTTTTAAAAGAATAAAGGTGTCAATGTATACTGCTAAGTTTATATAAAAAATCAGCATATTCTCTGTGAATTGTATGATGTAAATTTTAACAATATATCTTTCAAGAAAAAAAATGTCAATGTATATTGCTAACTTCATTTAAAAAATCAGTGTATACAATATTTTTTGTTGTGGTACTGTCTCCTTTTTCGTCTGGAACTATAAGAATTCTTAGAGATTCGGGTGCGGTAGCTCTTGATAAGGCTACATATAATTGCCCATGGCTGAAAACTGGGTGAGGTAAATAGACACCGATTTTGTCTAGTGATTGTCCCTGACTCTTGTTAATGGTCATTGCGTAGCATAGCCTAACAGGGAATTGCTTTCTTTTAAACTCAAATGGTAATTCGTTATCCTTGTGTATTAAAGAGATTTTTGGAATGAAAACACGCTTCCCGATAAATTTGCCAGTCATTATTTGCGCTTCGATGATCCGTGGCAGTAATTGTGTAACTATCATTCTAGTGCCATTACATAGCCCTTCTAGTGGGTTCAGATTGCGAAGTAGAATGATAGGTGCATTCACCTTTAGTTGAAGAGTATGAGGCGGTAGACCGGTGAAATTGAGAAGGTTTAAGTACTCTGGTGGATAAAGAGATTCAATTTCTGCACTAGTTACTGTGGTAGGAATGAGTGAATCGATGCTTAGATATGTTGTTGAGGAACTTGTTGTCATGGCCAGTATCTTTGTATTAATCTCATCCACTATATCATTCTTCGGACATACAATTGCCTTAGTTGATAATGTCGTTGCTGTTGGATGCTCAAGAGTATTCTCATCATAGTTAAAGCGTATGAGCTCTGTTAACGCACTTTCTGTATGCCTTATTAGATGTTCAGACGGTATAGAGACAATCTTTGTGTTAACTGGGTCGTTGACATCTGTCTTGCCAATTCGGCCATCTCCTATGTTTACCAGCCATGAGGAGAATGAAGATATTTGACTTTGTCTTTCAAAACTTAGATTAGGCCTTTGTAGACGCACATTTTCATTTAGCTTGAATAACTTGAAGTGCCTCCATAAGTAGGATCTTGGCAACGTTGAAGACAAAAGAGTTGCCTTACTGGACTTTGGTATAACAGGTAACGTTTGCCTAAAGTCTCCACCCAATAGTATTGATTTTCCACCAAAAGGTTTTTCTGTATTATCAATTAAGTCTTTAAGAGCTCTGTCTAGTGCCTCGTAACACCGACGATCACTCATTGGTGCCTCGTCCCAAACGATTAGAACAGTCTCGATTAATAGCGCACCAAGTTGTGAGCCTTTCTTAATATGATAGACATATTCTTCTGTTAGATCTAAAGGTATCTTGAACCTAGAGTGAGCAGTTCTACCTGAGGGCAATAGAAGTGACGCTATTCCTGAGGCTGCAACAGCTAAGACTACCTTGCCTAAAGAACGTAGAGCTGCAGGTATTGTTGTCCATAAAAATGTCTTCCCAGTACCACCGTGGCCATATACAAATGATAGAGTTTGTTCATTTGATGTAAAACCAGAAATAACATGATCATATACCAATCTTTGTTCTGCATTCAGCTTTGCTTGGTAACATTGATGCTCAGATGCAAGAAGTTGCCTATCGTAGTTTTTCTCTTCCATTAGTAGTCTGTTTGTTAGCTGTGCAAGCATTGTTGGGTTAGGCAATGGCAAGCCAAAGTCTACTAATGATGAATCTGGCGATCCAGATCGGAGTAGAAGTTCTAATTCATACAAAACGTATTGCATCATGTCATTGTCATTGAGTAAGCCATAAGTTCTTTGTCCATCGTCTGCCATTTTAAACCAATGTTGATCCCAAAGTTGGGTAGGATTTGAAATATCACAATACAATAGTATTTGTACGAATAAAGATCGTAGCTCTTTGGCAGTGGCCCAAACAGATGCTTCTTCGAATGTGGACGACCATTCTCTATCATCACCAATTAATCCCAACTTCTCACAGGCAGCCCGGTAAGTCTGGTATACTTGTCCATTAACAGTTTTGATGTGTGAATAAGATTGACAACCCTTTTGATGGCCTAGTAACATTCGTAAGAAAAATATTTCACCGCAAGTAGGATGTACATATATTAGTCTTCCAATTGCAGGGATCCTGTTTGTTGCTCGTCGAAACCAACGCTTTGAAGCCAAATCCCATCTGTACTCTTTAAGATAGTCGACATAACATAAATGCCGACCACTACTGTCATGAACATTATTGGACAGCCATTCTGTCAATGTGGTACGCTTTTTAAACTGATTTGTTGCTATATTATCAAGGACATCTTTGTCACGAAAGCTGATATTCTGCATGTTTTCAAGATGCACGGCAAGAACTTGAACAGGCGGGTTTCTATCATGTATATAAAAGTTAAAAATACGCCAAGCAGCCTCATGTGGGCATATAAAACGACCATCTAAGAAGTTTTGTATCTCGTTCCTTGCATCAGAATCGCTATGATCACCACCTGAGCTGTTCGAAGGAGAAGTTGTAATCTTGTAGTGAACACGGTCTGCACCTTTTGAAATATACTTAAACAAGTACTTGATAAGCATGCTCCAACCACAATACTCTACATTTATGTGTGCCATAAATCTAGAGCACAAAATCGGACTATAAGGGACAACATAACGATTGTCTAATTCGATGCCACTTTTGTTCACACTAAAACCAACTGAACGCCTTCGGTAATGCGCATTACCCTTACTATCAAACGAAGACTGTTCATGGTAATCCTTTGGGAAGTTCTTAGTGCATGTGCCAGACTCCATACATGGCGAATCAGGTTTCGCAATTCCACACGGCCCATGCATCATAAGATCGGTGACCACCTTGTACAAATCAGGCTCAGTTATCGGATTTGGAATCTCTGCGGAAATGAATTCATCAATTTCACAAGCTTCACGAATCTTGTCACTCGGGGCAACCCATAACAAAAGATGACAATGTGGAAGACCTCTTTTTTGAAACTCGATAGTGTAAAGATCTGTAAGAAAATCTTTAACTAAGCAAAATCCACAAAGAGTAAAACACAAAAAGAAATGACCAGTATCGTACCAGCAACTACATCACCAAATGTTTGAGAGTTCCTTAGAAATTTTATCAAAGATTTGACCTTGATTTGGAACACCCGTGCAATGATGTCTGGCCTATCCTGAGCTTTCAAACTCGGGAACTGAGAAAGATATCTCTGTATTTCTGGCCATTTTACATTGCATGTGAAGGTGACAAAATACTGCGGGTTCCCATGTACTCGACAAATAGCCAAAGCATCTTGGTAATGCTTGTACATATAACGCGGACCACCAACAAAAGAAGATGGCAGAAAAGTTCGTTTACCTACTTCGCGGCCCTCAGTGTCACCACACTCAATAGCATCATGAATGCCTTGTAAGAACTCACAACGTAGCTCATTTTGATTTCGTCTCACGTAATCAAGTCGAATTTCTTCTATACAAACATATGCATCTACAATATATTGTTGGAAAAGCTTACCCCCACGCAAAAGTAACGTGTATATATTAGCACGGTCATGTAACACATAGCTATAATACTTATTGACTGTCATCTTTTGACGTGAACCATCCTTTGTACGAAGTAATAGATCCGGCGACCAACCCTTATCACCAAATGGCAATAGCAAAGGATATTGCAAAGGCATATAGAGCGGGTGGAGCTTACTAATACGCTTCGGAATACCGTCTCTTTCACGAATGATAATATCAAACTTGCCACACGCAGCATCAGCGTCAGTGACAATGACGCCTATACAATCGTTAGAAGGCCTCTCGTAGCAACGCTCAAACTGAGATCCATAAAGGCAGACATAAAACGACGGGGTGTCAGCAGATGAACATAGATCTCTAGCTGTCCAAAAAAGCTTCACTAATTGATTGCAGCCTTCTAATACATTAAGAATAAGACCTACAGTTTGAGGGGACAAAACAGACTGGCTTTCATTACTAAAGAAACGGAGTCTATTCGCAATCTCATTCTCAGTATCATAGATATACATTTGTAGGAACCTTGGTTTGTCATCATTCTCAGGGCATAAACTACCAATCCAATGGTGTATTTGCCCAGCAATCTTAAATACGTATGGTCCAGAACCTATATTTATACGATCATCAATATTGGCACCAAAAGATGTCATCGAAACCATAGAGTTATACGCACGAATGTTTGCTAAGAAATCTGGCTGCTCGTAAAGATGCATAAGAGTAGTATAAGGCCTGCGAGGAAATGGCATTGCGACTAACCCAGCACGACAACATTGGGTATAACCAACACCACCCACAAAAGACCTTGAAGCAACACGTTCGTCAGACCAAAACAGAGCACCACAAAACTCACACACATTATGGCAATCACCATTGTCTACATAAGACGGCAAACCCGGCGCTTCAGCAGACGTAGAAGCAATATCAAAAGTAACATTTGACAACAATCTTCTCTTTTTTTTACTAAACATCTTATTCTAAAAAACTAATGCTCTAAAACGTAAAAAAAAAAAAACACAAAGGCACACAAGTCAACCTAAAAGAGCTATGACAATATCTTAAAAAAAAAAAACGAAAAAACATATACAAACAACACTAAACAAAAGTAAAAAATAGTATTACTAACCTAGATAGCAAACTTCTCCTAAATATAGAAATGCAGTAGCGTACAAGATACCTATAAAGAAAACAGGTGATATAGAGAAGCATTAAAAAAACCATTAGTCTAAGAGTAATAGTTATAAAAAAGAGTTTAGAGGACTGTTATCAACTTATGTGAAGGTTTCTTCATAAGTGATTCTTAAAAATGTACATAGATGCTCTAAAGATATCTATGTACAAGATGATGACAAAGAAAAATCCAAGAAAGAGATAAAATTTAATGGAATGAACTACATTCCATTATCATGTTTGGTTGGTCCATAAAAACTAACAGAGGTCGTTTAAGTGTGTTGTTTAAAAAACGAATACCCATTTAAATAATATTAAAGTTGTAAATCAAGACAAGAATGTCCTTTAATGTAAGTTAATTAGGAATGGATTTATATTTAAAATATTAAAACAGTCATAAACAATACAAACTTATTATATACACTTCTTTTTACAAACAAACTTCTTGCTGCAGAGCTAAAGGAGTACTTCTAACAAAACTCTTTTCTCTCGGGACGCATTCATAATTCCAGAAATCCCGTCAAAATTAATTAGTATGACTTGCGCTTTTACTTTTTAGTTTACAAAAAAACTGATTTCGATTCTTATTCTCTGACACTAAAAGAACCAATTACTGAGATAAATTTACAACTCACAAAAGATCCCTAACTTTTAAACCGATAACCTAGTTCAACTTCTTGAAGCTGCACTAATGACTTTGAAAACTCACATCAAACACCCCCTAGAATCAATCACATGCACTCATTAATGTAATACGCAAGTACACAGCTACTCCTACCAAACTTATATAAATAACACTATGACAGAACTACCATTCTTACTGTCCCAACTACATAACCCACAAATATAACCCTAAAATTCAAAAACCCTCAAATAAACAAAAGCAAATACCCAAACAATAAACCACGAAACTCACCATATTAACACTCCCAACAAATCAGAACAATGTCCAGACAATGCTAAACCATTTTCCTGCACAACAACAAAAAAAATGAGATAATCAATCCTTGTAGACCATAAAAAACCTGCTAAGCTAAAGAAGAACTGGAATTAAACACAGGGATTATACACCGGGCGAACTACCTGGATGTCGTACACCGAATCAGTAGAAATGCAAGAAGTAAAAAAAAAAACCCAGGAAAAACACATAAAAGGAGAGGAAAAGACACCTCATTAGGACACGCGGCAACCAATAATCTCACCTTTCAAATTCTGAAGCCCAATAAATGTTTTCTGCACATGTTACAACACCCAAATGCACACCTTTGATGCTAATTTATAATAGTTAATAATTATAAGGTCTCTTCTCAAGATTAATATCTTTAACTAACATAGTTAGTATTAGGTAGATAATATATCATAATGTGTTATTTAGGAAAATAAATGTCAATGGAAGTGTACAATGACATTTCTAAATAAAATATATAACTATTAATTTGAGTATATTTTCAGTTTTATTACTAAATAATATAAATATGTGTGTATAACTAAGTTATTAGAATCACATCTAGGTTTTTTTTTATCAAATACTGATTTCTAGATTTTAAACTAGTTTTTTTTTTTAAAGTATGTCTTATTAAAAAATAGTTTTTTTTAGGATTCTTAAAAACATTATTAGATGAATAGTTATTATATAATAAACTGGATTTATCCAATGAGGTTAGGAGTGAGAAATAAATAAAAATCATCGAAAACACCATTTTGGTAAATATTTTTCTAATAACACCATTTTGGTAAATAGTTTTCCATCAACACCATTATAGGAAAAAAAAAAACTCTAGATTGGGGAGTAAACATTCAAAAGTACCTATACGCTTTGACTGATTTGTCATTTGAAAGGTTTAAAATCATCAATTTGGCTCACTTTTTAAGACGATGTTACAGGGTCTGTTAATAGAGGGGCAAATATGTCGTTTTTCACCTCAGGGGCTATTTTGGCATCAGTCCTCATCTATTAGCGACTAAAAAAACAAAATATTTTTATTTATTTTATAAAGTAAAGTTCTAATTTGCTCTCTATGGTTTGGTTCAGATATCTATTTTGCTCCAATAGTTTTAATTTGATTTTCTTTTGCTCCTTGTGGTTACTCAATTGGTTTAATATCTTCCCTAACTTAAACTCACACCCTTAAATTGGTTTTTTTATAAGGGCAAACAAGTCTTTTCATAGGGTGCATGGTGTAGGTTTAAATTACTTAATTGAGTAAACTTCCGTTTTGCTCCCTGTGGTTTGGTCATTGTAATGGTTTTGTCCCAATCCTTTAAAAATAGTTATTTTACTTCAATAGTTTACTATGTTTTTTCTGTTTTGCTCCCTGGCATTAACTCCATCTAAAATGTTTGTTAGCCGGAAGGGTATTTAGGTAACTTCAAGTATAAAACTAAGGGTATTTTAGTAAAATTAAAAATAAACATTATATTATATATATATATATATATATAATGTATATAACACAACCCTGCAATGTTTCTTCTCTCTCTTTGCCCTCTCTCTTCTCTCTCTACACTCTCTCTGCATCCTTCCTCTTCTCCACCACCACCAACCGTCACCACCGTGCACCACCAACTGTCACCACCTCGTCCGCCACCCACATCCACCACCACCACCACCACCTCCTCCACGCCCCATGTCCACCACGTCAACCTCCACCACCCAGATCCACCACATCAACGACCGCCTCCTCTGTGACAAACGACACAAATCCGGTAACTTCCGTACCATTTAATAATTATTTATTGACTGTACATAAATAAACCATATTTAAAAACCCTAAAAATAGAAAAATTTAAAAACCAAAAATATGTTTTTATTCTGTCAAAAATTTGAAAAATGAAAAAAAATATATTTTGTTTTTAAATTTCTTAAAAAAATCAAAAAGTTTACAAAAAGAAGCTTTTTGATTGATTTTTAAATTTCTCAAAAAATCAGAAGTCTACAAAAAGAAGCTTTTTGATTGAATATGCCGAAACCCTCACGGCGGAACAAACATGATTATTTCACAAATGATTAAATGGTTTTAACATTGTTAAAAATCAATGTGTTGTAAATCATGGGGATACTTTATGCGAAACAGAGCATGTGACGCAGAAAGTTGATGGCGAGACAAAGCTATCTGCATCGGGTTGTCAAATTTTCTTAAATGTTTTGGATTTTAGGGGAGTAATAATTTTGAAAATACAAAAACATTTGAAAATTTAAAAAAACTAAAAACAATAGAAAATTCAAAAAAGAGTTTTTGTGTAAAAAGAGGAAATTATAGTACATCAGTAGATAATCACAGCACGCTAAAGAAATGGAAAGTCAAATGTGATAAACGGTCCCACTGATGATATGCAGTAGGTTTTTACACGCTTAGTAGATTGATTTCGAGATATAAACCTAAATATCAATAACTTTCTCTTGGATATATGGGTAACCCCCGAAATCTTGTTTGAGAGATTGCCAGATTTTGAGATACTAGGTTTTTAAACTGTTTGATATCTGAGGTATTATACCTGGTCTTCTGATACTGCATAAACAATGGCCTAGACCTCGTTTCAGGTAACAAATTGTGAAAGCCCAATAGAAGCCAGCTGGACAGCACTGAAGGCTTGGAAAAGTGGCAATAAAGTTACCTAAAATGAAATAGATGTTTTTATTAAATAAAAAATAGGATTTATTCCTATGACAATGTGTGTATTGCAAACTTGGGTTTTATCCCATGTGTTTAATGTTATGAAAATGTGGTATTTTACTCTGATCAAATAATTCCTAACTACGGTCCTGATGAAAAATTCCGCTGCCAAAATTAGATAATACCTGATACCACCGAAACTGGCTCGCAGCCGCCCGTTCCTGTATTTGCATAGGGATCAGGGGTTGCGACAGAAGGTGGTATCAGAGCTAAGCCACCGATTCAACCACAAAAGTGTTCTGCTGACACTAAAATTCAAATTGTTAGGAAATAAATTACGGGAATACGTGCATAATTGTATTTCTTGTTATGTGTTATTTGACTATTTGTTAGTTTACAGTATGAGCGGCCAAGGACCATCTGACGCGTACCGTCAATTGTCTGGTTCGCCTAGAAGCGAAGGTGCCTCTTCTCAGCCTGCCCTCTCAGGGTATTCCGCTGATACGGAATAAGGAATATTCGTGTTTAAGGCTCAGTCTTAAGAGCCATTCCCTCAAAAAAAAAAGAGGATGGTTCAGTCGAGGGGCACATGAGTGTAGGAAGCGTATGAAAAAGTTACAAGACCAGAGAGCACTAGCAGCAGCTAAAAGAGAAACCGATGCTTATGCCCAGGATATGATTAATAGGGGTATAGCCAATATCCATATCCTAGCAACCACTGCAGCTGGCCCTAACCTGGAACAAATGTTAGCACCCTAATCCCAACCACAACCACCAATTCCTGACCAACCAATGGAAATAGAAAACACCGAAAATCAAGTAGAAATGCATGATTTCAACCCGTAGGAGATACCTAGGGTACCAGCACCTAACCCCTTAAACCCAAATTATGACCCGTGGTGGGACGACAATAGGGACTATGTGCAACGTTACCCGATACACGAAGACATACCCATGCCAAACATAGGAGCCTACCCAGGGTTAGATCCTCTGGATCCCTATTACGATAATGATGTATTCATTAGGGAGATTTTAGAAAATCCTTACGCATACCAGGCCCCTACACCTCCATACCAGGAACCCGCACCCCAGTTTCCGAACCTAGTCCTAGAACCTGCACCCCCAATGAGTGCAGACAATGTACAAGAACTTAGGACATTTGGTGAGGAAATTTTAGAGAGTAGTGAAAGGATGAGACAGGTGGGAGAGCGACTCTTCTGGAAGTACGACGAGCGCAATATGGATTTCTGGATGAATCCATATCCGTAGATGTGATGGTGGAGACGGTAGTAGTAATAATAATAATAATAATAATAATAATAATATATGTGTATGTGTATAAAAAAAAAGACTACGGATGCCTATTATTAGTAGTGCAACTTTAAATGCCAGTCGGTATTGTAATTTTAATTTCAGTACTGGTGTGTAATAGATGCATAGTATATGAATAGAGTAAGTCGCAATGATCGACGCTTTTGACCAAAATGCGTGTCATGTGATTGGCTATATTAAATATTATTTTGTGATATTAACACGTAGTAAATGTTTAAAATTCAGATGGCCGACGAAAGAAATCAAGAAAATCTGAATAACGATAACCAGAGTAACATTAACTTAGTTAATGAGAATCCGAGCATCAATAACAATGGAAACCAAGTGGATAATAGTGCTATCCAACACATAGTGGCACAAGGAATCATAGATGCAATGCCATTCATTCTTAAAACTGTTAAGGATGCTGATAATAAAAGTAAACATAGCAGTAAGCGACCAATTGAACCAGAACACAGCGTAAACAATGGACCCGTACTTCAAGTGCCTATTCCCAAAAGAAGAAGAACCATGCCTTATGGTTGTTCTTACAAAGAATTCTGGTCCTGCAAACCAATAGAATTCTCGGGCAATGAAGGACCCATTGCAGCTCTACGCTGGATAGAAAAGACTGAGGCTGTTTTAAAAATAAGCAAGAGTGCTGAAGAAGACAATATAATGTTTGCTTCTAATCTGTTTAAGAACTCAGCCTTAGAATGGTGGAACACTATCCTCCAGTCTAGAGGAAGTGATAGAGTTTATAATATGGAATGGGAGGAATTTAAGAATATGGTGGAAAGGAAATTCTGCCCTCCCAATGAAAAGGAACAGATAGCAAATAAGTTTCTGAACCTAAGGATGACCGGGGTAGATAGTAAGGGTTATACTACCACATTCTTTGAATAGCTAGAATAGTACCAACCCTTGCATCACCCGAACCGATATTAATCTCCCGTTACATCTGGGGATTAATTGGAGAGATTGGGCATGTAGTCAAGGCAGCTAGACCCCAAACTATAGAAGAAGCTATAGAACTAGCAAATACCTTGACAGATGAGTTAATCCGTACTAGAGAAGAAGACCAGAGGAGAAACCTAGTTCAAAGGCTTACCCAAGAATTCCGTTCTGGGAATTCCAACCGTAGGAATATAGGTTCTACATCTGCACCATACTGCAAGGCCTGCAAGAAAAAAGCATTCGGGAAAATGCTCCACTCACTGCAATTTCTGCAAGGCACCAGGACACAAGGAAGAAGATTGCAGGAGAAAATCCAGTAATGGACTATGCTTCAACTGTGGAGAAAAAGGTCACATCAAGCCAAACTGTCCGAAACTAGCTCCAGCCGCGAACAACAAGAACACAAAAAATGCTAGAGCATTTGTTCTGATTGTAGATGAAGCCAAAATGATTCCGGACGTAATAGCTGGTACGTTTTTAGTTAATGACGTTTTTGCTAAAGTATTATTTGACTCTGGTGCAAACCAAAGTTTTATTAATACTTCATTTTGCAAACTTCTCAATCAACCATTAACTAAACTCTCACAAGAATGTCTAGTCGAGACAGCAAATGGAGAAACGGTTAGGATTTCTGAAATCTTGCAGGGAGCAAGAATAGAATTTTTAAACCAAAAGTATATTGCAAATATTTACCCAATGAATCTGGCAGGATTTGATGTATTAGGAATGGATTGGTTAATAGCCAATAAAGCTAATATTTTATGTGATCAAAAGTCAATTCAAGTAAATTTACCAAAGGGTGAAAAGATCACAATTAAAGGAGATAAACCCTGTAGATCCACAAAATTCATCTCTGTGATGAAAACTGCAAGCTATATAAGAAAATGGTCTATAGTGTATTTGATTTCTATAATCACTAACACTAAAGGAAAAGAACTAAAAGACATTCCAGTAGTGTCTCAGTTCTCAGATGTATTTCCAGAAGAATTACCAGGACTACCGCCAGACAGAGAAGTCGAATGCAGAATTCACCTATTACCAGGAACAGCACCAATTGCCAAAGCACCTTACCTTTTGGCACCCGCCGAAATGCAGGAACTAAAGAAACAGTTAGATGAATTATTAGAGAAGGGATTCATACAGCCAAGCTCATCGCCGTGGGGAGCACCCATTTAATTCGTTAAAAAGAAGGACGGATCAATGCGTATGTGCATTGACTACCGTGAATTAAACAAGGTCACGATTAAGAACCGGTACCCATTACCCAGAATCGATGATCTGTTTGATCAATTGCAAGGAGCTCGATTTTTCTCTAAAATCGATTTAAGGTCAGGATATCATCAATTAAAGGTACAGGAAGAGGACATTCCTAAAATTGCATTTAGAACAAGGTATGGTCATTATGAATTTACTGTCATGCCATTTGGTTTAACCAATGCCCCAGCTGCATTTATGGACATGATGAACCGAATATGTAAGCCATATTTGGATAAATTCATAATTGTCTTTATAGATGATATTCTTATCTATTCTAAAAGTAAAGAGGAACATGCAAAGCATTTGCACGCACTTTTAAGTCTATTAAGAAAGGAAAAGCTTTATGCTAAATTTTCAAAGTGCGAGTTTTGGTTAGAGCAGGTACAATTTCTTGGACACCTAGTTAATCATGAAGGAATTCATGTGGATCCAACAAAGATCGAGGCGATTACCAAATGGAAAACCCCTGAGTCGCCAACCGAGGTTAGAAGTTTCTTAGGATTGGCCAGATATTATAGAAGATTTATTCAAGATTTTTCTAAGATAGCCATTCCTTTAACTAAGTTAACCTGTAAATCCATTAAGTTTGAATGGGGACCAAAACAAGAAGAAGCATTTAGAATTCTTAAGCAAAGATTAACCCACGCACCCATACTAGCATTACCAGAAGGAACTGAAGATTTTGTAGTATATTGTGACGCTTCTAAATTAGGTTATGGATATGTGTTGATGCGACGCCAAAATGTTATAGCTTACGCATCCAGACAGCTTAAGAAGCATGAAGAGAATTATTCAACCCATGATCTAGAATTAGGAGCCATAATTTTTGCCCTTAAGATTTGGAGACATTACCTTTATGGTAGTAAGTTTACCATATTTACTGATCATAAAAGTTTAAGATATGTTTTTGGGCAAAAAGAATTGAATATGAGACAAAGACGCTAGATGGAGATGCTTAGTGATTATGATTGTGATATCCAGTATCATGAAGGAAAAACAAATGTAGTGGCAGATGCTTTAAGCCGAAAGTATCACGAAAAGCCAAAAGGGTACGTTCTCTTAAATTAAATCTGCAAGTAGAATTAAATGATCAGATAAGAGAAGCACAAGAATCAGTAATCAAGGAGGATACTGAAAAATTAAAAGGTATGATTAAAGAATTAGAACAAGGAACAGATGGGATTTGGAGATTCCATGAAAAGAGAATGTGGATACCTAAATTAGGAAACCTACGTCGTCGTATATTAGAAGAAGCCCATACGTCTAAATATACAATGCATCCAGGAAGTAATAAGATGTACCAGGATTTAAGAAAGAATTTCTGGTGGATATGAATGAAAAAGGACATAGCAGCCTATGTTTCTAAATGTTTAACTTGCTCATAAGTTAAAGCTGAACACCAGAAACCCTCAGGTTTGTTACAATAGTTAGAAATGCCAGTGTGGAAATGAGAATTGATAACAATGGATTTTGTTACTAAATTACCCAAAACAAGAAAAGGCAATGATACAATCTGGGTGATCATAGATAGACTAACCAAGTCAGCTCATTTCCTACCAATGAAAGAAACTTTTAGTATGGAACAGCTAGCTAAATTATATGTAAATGAAATTGTTTCTTTACATGGAATACCTTTATCAATTGTTTCTGATAGGGATAATCGTTTTACCTCTCATTTTTGGTCAAGTTTCCAAAAATCAATGGGAACCAAGTTAAATCTAAGCACCGCTTATCATCCTCAAACGGACGGACAAAGCGAAAGGACAATTCAGACGATGGAAGACATGCTTAGAGCTTGTATAATTGATTTCGGAGGTAATTGGGACGATCACTTACCTTTAATAGAATTTTCTTATAATAATAGTTATCACACAAGTATTAAGGCTGCACCATTCGAAGCACTTTATGGACGAAAGTGCCGAACCCAAGTCTGTTGGGCAGAAATTGGGGAAAAGCAACTATCTGGACCTGAGATAGTGCAGGAGACAACCGACAAGATTATTTAAGTCAAGGAACGACTGAAAGCAGCACGTGATCGACAGAAGAGCTATGCTGATAACCGACGCAAACCATTGGAATTTCAAGTAGGAGATAAAGTATTGTTAAAAGTCTCTCCTTGGAAAGGAGTGGTAAGATTCATCAAAAGAGGAAAGCTAAGTCCCAGGTATGTTGGACCTTTTGAGATTAATAGAAGAGTAGGACCTGTAGCCTATCAGCTACAACTGCCAGAGGAAATGGCAGGAATACATGATGTATTTCATGTATCTAATCTCAAGAAATGCTTAGCCGATGAATCACTGGTGGTACCTCTTAAGGATATAGAGGTAAATGAACAACTCAAGTTTGTAGAGATGCCTCTACAGATGTATGTATGCTCGAACTGAAAGTAAGTACAACACGTACTACAATATTTTTATACAATAAGTACTAAGTGGCGGTTGACTTTGAAAGAGTCAATTTGCAGACGTCGGTTAATAATTATTTACAAATTTTGAAAGTATTACACAAGGAATGAAATGTGTAATGGAGGATACCCATTAGTAAGGGATTTGCGAAAGTACATAGGCGAATTAGCACCGAATATCATGAACAAATGAAAGTGATATGTTAAGGAATGGTCATGTATTGACCCATTATGAATGGGTCAAATGAACTAATGATTTAAAAGAATCTAGAAATGGCTAGTATGTAAACTAGATGATTTGATAAACGCCGTACTTGAAGGAACGTGAATAAAATGTGCTAATCCTTCATTTTATAGATAAGAATGGTGGAACTCTTGGTGTGCAAAGCTAGTATAGTTAGAGGTAGGATGCTCATGAGCGGAAGCTCGTCACATGAAGGAAAAATGGTCAATTCAGTCCTGGCTTGGACTCATGAAGAAGTGGACCGATCCGGGTCGCGGATCGTCGATTTATGCACTAAAAAAATCGAGGTTAGTAAATGTTTAACTCATGATTGATATGTATGAATTGGTAGATTGAATACGACCAACGAAATGAATGGTAGGATAGGTTTGGTATGTTATGGAATATTTGACTTTAACGGTCAACATAAGAAGAAAATTATGTCAATAAAAAGGAAATCTCAAAAGTCTTGAGTGAAAGTTTCAGGTATTGGTTAAACTTTCGTACGATGAACTTGCACGACACATTTACTTATGTAGAATAAGTAGTGCGTGAAGAGAGAGCCAATAGTAATGTGATATGAATGAGATGATTTGAGGCTAACATAAAGGTATGCATGGTATAAGTAACGATAGTAACCGTAGAATGATGCTTTATCTTCGTATTAAGTACGAAAAAGTAAGTATAAAGAGGGTAGTTTTGTTATAGTATTAATAAGTCATTGAATGTTTATAGTATGTGTATGATGATACGTTGATCCCTCACATGAATACGAAAGTAATTAGAGGGAACGTTAGTAAAGGAATGTTGTGGATCGCTCAAGATTAACGAAAATGAAGTAACAACTACCGAGAGGTAGGGTCAACCCAAACAAATGTCGGTAATATGTGTTATACATGGTTTAGATTACCATGTGCCAACGAAAGTACTCGGAAGGAATGCTAATGACAGAATACCGAAGTAGACTTACAATAGGTACTCATGTGTCTATGTTAGCATGAAATATCATGTATGGCACATGAGTGAAATGAAAATTAATTGATCCACTATGATTGATAAATGTATGAAAGTCCAATGCTCGATTAAGAAAACAAGAACAAAACATATGCATATGGTTATGCATGAATACTACTTCTTTAAGGAGTCACAAATGTTTTCGCGATTGTAGAAAACTTTTTGAATGATTTGAATTAATAGTAAGACTTGAATTGGTCTAGTAGAAATGAGAAAGGTTTCGGGGACGAAACCTCCTTTAAGGGGGGTAGACTTGTAACGCCCCAAATTTCATATGTTTTTAATATAAACTATATGTACGATGTCGTAAAGGTAGACGGTAATTTTAGACTATTACAATAATAGTAGTCGGTTAATTTTTCTAGTAAGTCTAATTTTTTAGAATGAACAAAACTAATTAGTAGGAAAGTAACTTGGTTAATGGTTAGATATGTAAATGACATGTTATGAAAACATGAGGGGCTGAAAGTGAAATATGGCTATGAAAATAATAAAAACACAAAAACTTGTAGTAGATGGGGGCATATAGTCGAGTTCAAGCAGGAAAGAAAAACAAAACCCACCTCTTCAACTACAAGTAGAAATTCAGCAACTTGAGAATGAAATAGGACTAAATTCTTATGCATGTGATGAAATTCTTAATCATCTAAGAGTTCTCTACATAAGGTATGTTGAAATTTGTAATTTGGTGATCTTGAATGAAGTGGGTTTATGTTTCATCCACGAAATTAGTATGAAATTAAGCATGATTATGTGTTAGAATCACTATATAGAATATGTGTTATACATGATTTTGATTAATTCGATGTTTGGAGGTGAAACCCATTTGGGGATGATAAAGATGGCGACATGGGTATGTTACCCATGTCCAATCCTTGTGTAACTATGATGAATTAGTTAGTGTGTGATGCATAATTGTTGGTTAGATTGAAGGAATGTATGAAATTTATGTGATTCTTAGTGATGATGATGACTCAATGTAGGAAATAGGAATAAGAGCATGAATTAGTTGTACATTGTGCATTAAACGGTGTACGCACACCAAGTGTTTGATGAAATGCCCAGTGTAGGTTAGTATGCGAAATTACATGCTGATTAATGGATGAATATGTGTTGAGTATGATAATAATATAATTGATGATAGTTGAACATAAGAGATGCATTGTAGAAGGAATTCATGAGAAGGTGTTGTTAGTGGTAAGATTTGGGTGGAAATGTGCATTAGGAACTTGTACTTTATGCTTGAACGGTGAGGAGGCACATCATGTATTGGACCAATTGCTTATTGGTAATTTAGGATTTGATGTACGCTAAATACATAACATATGAACTTGCTAGTAATGATGTTATGACTTCGTTTAAATAGACTAACCTTGTATGTGGTTGTCAAATGTGAGATAATGAAAGCATTAACATGTGAAAGTATGTGTATGTGAATGTGTATATAGTTAGGTAATCGTGTTGTTGTAAGCATATTACATCATGATTGTGAAATGTATATAGTGATGTTTGTATGGCCTAATATAATGACATGGATATATGAGGTTAAGTCGTAAGTTATATGTTAAACCGTTGACTTCTGAAAGTCAATTGTGCATAAGAAGCATGCTAGACTTGTTGTCACTATTGTAAGATTATAGAAAGTCATATGGTATGTGTTATATCAATATGTGTCATATGTGATGACATAATGAATTATATGAAATTGAAAAGATGTGATTTTGGGTATATGCCTTATGCTTGTTATAATTGGCTAAGAAAGAGCCAAATGTGAGTTATGCATTTGATGTGATCGTTAATATGTACAATCATGTATGCTAATGAGAATGTGATTGTGATGACATGAAAGCATAAGGATCACGTTGAGTTAGACTAAAGCAAGGAAGGCAAACGAGTCAAAAGGAGACAAGGAAGCGGATGCGAATACGGCATATAAGGTAAGTGATTCCCGAACTAAATTTATTTATATATAATGAGTTTTGATTGCAAGAAGGATGGGTAAGAAATGATAGAACAAAAGTAAGTAAAGTCGTATTGGGTAATATGTGAATAAGTTATGAATGAAAAGTCTTGTTAAGTTCAAACGGGTCAAAATCAAGAAAGTAAGATAAAAGTATAGGATTTGGTTGTGGGAACTTGGGGTTAAGTGTTAGAATGATTTGGGGGCTTGGAATAATGTTATTTTACAATTTGGGAAGTTCAGGATGCGCGAACGGGGGTCGAAAAGTCGAAAAGAATGAAATTCGGCGTCGGTGCTGCAGGGGCAGCGTCCCCGACGCTGGGCAGCAGTTGGCCGACGCCCTAACTTGCTGTCTACGCGCCAGCCGACGCCAGTAGCCCCGTTTCTTCGTTTTTCTTCGATTCCGGACCCCGTAGACCCATTCCTAAGCCCCGTTAAACTTCTATAATGTACCCTAACCTTACCAAATAGTTTTGTGAGCTAAGGATGAGTATTAAACTCATTTTCAAGCTCCCGAAATGTACCCTAAACTCATTAAAGGGTGTTTATGAAGTGCGATTAAGAAGGGAGCGTGAATGTAAGTATGTGTGGGAACGGAATAAGTCTGTAAGCATGTATGTGTATGGATTTACCTACATGATGGTAATGGAATCCATAGGTAAGCATGAATAAAAATGAGCATGCACATAGGTTTGTATGTATGAGACTAATATATATGGATGTTTGTGACTAAGATTTGTTAGTATAATTATATAGAAATGTAAGTGTTATGTAAGACCTTGGATATGGAGGTATGCATGTGTGTATGTATATATGTATGTATGTATGTTTGTATGAAGTGGGATTTATTGTACATGAAAGAGTAGGGCTTGTATATATGTATACATGGCTTCAATACGTTTGAGTATTAATGTTACTAATCATGTGCCTTGAGAATGAAATGAAAGTGCAGGTATACTGTTGTTGACCTTATGAAGATTTGTCATTGGGATGCAAGATTGTACTCGGAAAGATAATCGAAAGGATTAACATAAGTAGAAAGAATGTGGCGTGGCCATTTAATTACGTATGTTTATATCATGTATGACGTCACTAAATATTAATGATTCGGATGTATGTGGTGATTGTAGGTTGCACGAAATTATCATCATTATGGAGTCTAATCGGTTGAAGATCGAGTCAATGAACGTGGATTGTACGGGAGTGAGGTCGTAGAGTTTATAAATGTAGATTATGCTTTATCTTTTAAGTAAGAATGATGGACGCGATTTTTGTAAAAAAAAAGATTATCCTAAATGTTTCCAGTATGTTAAAATGTTTATAAAGAAATAAATTTTATGGTTCGTATTTCCGCTGCGTACTTTTTGTTTAAAATGGTTTAGGGTCTTACACCGCGACAAGGTAAAAGTTGGCTGAACCCTGGGCCGCCACGTGGCCCAACACATGTCGAACCTACTAGCTGACCCGGATCACCTACGCTGTTGACCATCTTTGACGAGGGCCGCGTAGGCCTTAGCCTATGTTTATGCGGGCCGCGAGAAACCCAAACTCAGCCCCTATAAAGCTGGAGCTTGGGCCTTCAGTTTACGTCGCTCAGATTTCTTTTCTTTCTCTCAATTCTGAAGTATAGGCATTATACACGGGTATAATAACCCCCTAATTAACGAAGTTCTGCTCCGTTGTAAGTATCATAACCCATGGATACGTATTAGATACTCTGCCCGATTGATCTAGGGTTCCGTAACGGCTGTCGTGGTTCTGCCCGACGTAGTCGTTGGAATGCCGTCTCGGGGAGGGTATTACTAATGTTAAAATGGGTTATTATATTAACACGTGTGCATTTGTGTAATTTATAGATTGTCACCAGGAAACCCTAAAGGATAATCTAAGACAGCAATGTGAGTAATCATCTTTTTGTGTAAACCTTTTTGTGAGTAATCCTCTTTTTGTGTAAACCTTTTTGTGAGTAATCTCCTTTTTGTTAACTGTTTTTACAAAACCTCACATAATTAATTATATATTAAGCAGTTATTGAGTATTTGTAAGAATACAATTATCATCGGTATGTTGGGGTTTTGTATACAAAATTTGTTACGGGAGGGGTAACATTTCCACAAGTCGGGTCTGACAGTACCGTGGGTGGTAATTGGTATAACTTGGAAACAAATGTAATTGCGAGATCGCCCTCAATATTGTACAATGGATTTTACTTAAACTTGATTAAACTGAGATTCACTCACCAGTATTTCCCACTGACAAAATGTTTTTAAATGCGTTTCAGGTAACAAATTGTGAAAGCCCAATAGAAGCCAGCTGGATAGCACTGAAGGCTTGGAAAAGTGGCAATAAAGTTACCTAAAATGAAATAGATGTTTTTATTAAATAAAAAATAGGATTTATTCCTATGACAATGTGTGTATTGCAAACTTGGGTTTTATCCCATGTGTTTAATGTTATGAAAATGTGGTATTTTACTCTGATCAAATATTTCCTAACGACGGTCCTGATGAAAAATTCCGCTGCCAAAATTAGACAATACCCGATACCACCGAAACTGGCTCACGGTCGCCCGTTCCTGTATTTGCATAGGGATCGGGGGTTGCGACATATATTCACCTGTAAGACTGAATCTAGGGAATTTTGATACGGGAGTATATTCTGAGGTGGGACACGTGAATAAGTTTAAGTTTCTAAAACACTAAATCTCGTATCTCAAATTTGTTGAACTTTGCGTGAAAATTTAAGTGGATCAGTATACTGACAATCTAAGTGAATCGTTTAAAACTTAAAGTGTTAATAGCTTAACGATGCTAGTGATTTGTCATGAACTGATATGATCCTCTAACACAACTCAAACAAAATATTGTCTGTAAATATTTCTTTACTGCTTTATATTTCAGGAAAATACAAAAAGATTTTGTTTCTACTTTATTTTCGACAACCGATGTCTAAGAAGCTGAGTTTCAAAATCTAAGTATGTTGAACGTGTTTCTGAAAATAAACAAGTTCATTAATTTGAAACTTGAAATTTTACAAGAAAAATCAAAAACAGTTTGTGAAATCTCCAAGGTCATTAATTTGGACTTGGATGATTACTTGATAAAAGTTTTGGATGCTTAAAACAATCAAATTCGTAAAGTCATTTGATAGGGGGAGTAGAGTCAAGCAATCCTAGATAAATTCATATTGTTACAATTGTGCAATAGAGCCAGATTCTCGATCCAAAAATATTTTAAGATCTAGGTCATCATTACTGGGAAAGCCTAAAAGCTTTCACTGTCACATATTTGAAATGCTCCAACTTATGTTTAGAGCTAGGTTTTCAATCTTATATTGTCATATATCTTACAAACGTTTGAGATGCTGCAGATGAAAGTGCCAGATTACGATCCCGATAGCTGAGACTAAGGGGGAGTCTGAAGACAAGCTTGACGCAATGGGAAGCTTGTAGATCCAGGTGTCGATCCTTAAAGCACGGAAGCTTTACGAAAGGGGGAGCCTGAAGAAAAGAGTCAACTGAAATGGGGAGCTGATTCAGAACGCAGAATTAAGAGGAGCTTGAAGAGGGAGTATGTGGTTGCTGAAGATGTCAAAGCTTCATAAAGACTCAGAGAGAGAGAGAGAGAGAGAGAGAGAGAGAGAGAGAAAAGACAGAAAGCTACGAGATTGACTGCTGTAATATCCAAGGGGGATTCTGTGAGTGCATAATGTCTATCACCTCCGTCAATCGTGTGCGTAGCAAAAAAGTGGAATAAGACAAGACTTTGACGAATGAAGATTAAAGGGGAAGTCCATCCGGACGGATGGATAGTTACCCATCCGGATGGATGGAGAGCTTAAGTGAGGAGTGCTTCATTAAACCCTTCCCTATAAATAGCTCATGTATTGTTTCATTTTAGAACTTTTGGCCATTTGTTACTTTGGAGAGCTTTGAAGCCTAGAGATAGAAAGTAGCAAACGGTGGTGATTCAAGGTGTAAAACTTTGTCAAATCTTAATAGAATCATCGTTATAATTAGTTCTTGTGTTTGGTCCACACACGTACACGGATTCCGCACGTCGTACGTATCGTTCGCAATCGTTCGGGAGTTATATTCGATCCTACAACGTGTTCACATGTCACTTATTTATAGGTTCGGATGGGAGTCTCGCGCGGATGGAGTGATTCGTGCGACTGGAGGTCAGTTCGCACTGATGGTTCAGTTCGCACGAAGGGTTCATTCACATGAGAGAGTTATGTTGGGCCAGTTTCGTGTATTTTAGCCTATTTTAAGTATAAAAGTGTAATGTATAAGTATAATGCATGTATAATTGATGTTTCAAGTATTCCAAGTATAGGTTTCCGCGTATGTGCATGTATTTAAGATTGCAACATATACATAAACATGTATAAAATAATGTGGTTTCATTATGATCAAAGCCTCAGATTACAATGTCGGGAAAAGAAATACGAATACGATACAATTACAAGTTTCAAAAAATAGAAATACGATTACATTTTCTAAATAAGGAAAGTACAAAATGCGAAGCGTTACAAGAGAATTCGGTGAAATTAGGGAAAAAAATTGGGGAAAGGATATTTAACCAGGGGCAAAATGGGGTTTTCACATTAATCTAACGACTAAACTAACGAGAGGGACTCAAATTGTATTGCTTTTTATAAGTCAGGGACTTATCAAGTAAAATTTTGAAAGTGGGGACTCAACATGACACCGACTCCTTAGGTTAGGGACGCAAATTGCAGTTTACTCTTACAAATTTAATAGCCTAATAATGCATAAACAACTAGTTCTCACCACTGAATGTGCAATCACGTATCCTCTAAAAAAGTTAAAATTAAAGAAACTATAGCAACAACCTACTCAAATTAACGAAAATTAAATGTTCATTAATACAATGTATTTAAAATTCTTTTTATTATCATACGAAAAAGTTCTAGCCATTTGAAAATCTTAGAGAGTAGGTTTATGCGTCAACAACATTAGATATTCCTATAATACTTTTGTCTTTGAACGCGTCCTAAAATTCACGAACCTTAATCAACATCATTTAAGTAATTATATGTGCGCTTCTAAGTATACTTATGTTATTTGAGTTATTTTTTGTTCTTTAATCAAATAGTGTCTTGATATTTGATATCTAATAGCGTAATAATCAAGTCCCACAAACGACAGAGAATAAAATAAATTTGTCGTTAAAAAAACTATTTTTTCATAAAAATCCAACTTGTAAAATATATGTAATTAACTAAAATAGTTTATAATCAATCTATTAACATTAAGTAATCATTCAAGTATGATTTTCACTAACCTTCACAGTATCTTCTTGTTAAATAAAATAATCTATTTTCTTTTGATATATTTGGCTCCAGTTGATGCAACAAATATTAGACCGATGGTAGTAGCTGGGCTGATTAGGCAAAAGGGTTGAAGGGTTTAATTTTGCCTAACGCAGGTCGTGGGCCCCCCACGTTTGCAAGACGTGGAGAGAGGTTCACTAGTTAGATTTTGTTGTTTGCTCGAGACCCTCAACTGAAGTGAGTTCAGCTTCGGATGTAGGAGCAACAGAAATGTGTGTATTGAATGTGAAGAAGAGTGACATGCATGAACAAGTACTCAAAAGCAAAGACCAGAGATCCCAATGGAATCAGAGCTGATCGGAATGTCATCAACACTAAATGAAGTGTCACATTTATAGGGAATGTCATCACTCAAAGAGGAAACCATTGACTAGTGAAACATACTTGCAGTGGGGGACTTACCCTTTTGGGGGTTGAAGCGTTTTGACCTACGGGTAAAAGACTATACTCTGTGCATCCGTCTTACTTTTGCGGCTAGGAGAGTTGTTGAAGTAATCAGATATATGACTGATTACTGTACACGTGCTGCTTTATCCTAGTTCCCGGGTTTTCAACCCTTGAACCTGTTAAGCATTCATGTGTTTAAGTCATTTTATTTAGTCTTGGGCTACCCCCGTCATCAGCTCCCTAGCGCTAGAAGCTATCAACTTATTGACCAGGGTCCAACGAGTCATCCACAATAATTGTTTAGTCCCAGGAGAGCATGAGTTTGTCTTTAGAAGGTTCGGATTTGCAATTTAAAAAGAAGTGGCGGCGCGACTTGTTGCCTGTCTACCCTTGTTTTAATGTAACTTCACAAGTTTTTTTTAGGGAAATAGACGAAATTTCAAAAAAAAAAAGACTAATCAATATACTAAGGTTTAATTAACCATACAAACATTCAGTTTTTTTTTTTAGATTATTTAATACTCTCTCTACCTTCTAGCGCCGGTCAAGCGATCACCCCAATCCGGACTTGCAGGGCGTCATTTAGTGGGCCCCACAGGGTTTACTCATCAACCTCACCTCTTTATCATTCACACCATACACACACACATTACACAAAACCATTTTCTTGATGGTTTTTTGCCCTCTTTTCACCACCGGCCGGCCACCACTCACCACCACCACAACCACCACCACCTCTAAACATCCCCAAAGTTCTCTAATATTACCATTCATACCCCTCTATGTACACATGTATCATCCACCACCACAACCTCACCTTTCTTGACTGTTTCCTGAACCGCCACCATCATCCACCGTCGTTAACCACCCTAAAGGTGGTGGCTTTTAGTCTTTTTAGATACACCCACATGGTTCCCAAAAGGGTTTTCAAAATCTTGCCCCTTTTGTAATCTGGGTCAGAATTCTTGATGTTTTATAGTCAGATCTTCAAGAAAGTTGTTGGTATATTGGTTCTTTATTAGGATTGTGAAATACCCAGTTCTTGTTTCTTGATTTTTAGGGTAAAAATCAAGTCTTTTGGTATGTATTTGCTAAGAATTTGGTGCTTTCTAACTTAAAGTTGTTCAAGATTGTGCAAGATTGTTCCTTTGACTTGACTTTTAGGGTTTTAATTAAGTTTTTTGTTGGATATTTGTAGGGGTAGGTTATAATGGTACTTTTGTAAATTAGGGTTTTCAATTTTTAGGGTTCTAGAAATGGCTGCAAGTAATCAATGTTATGTGGAATGGAAAGAACATTATGTGTCAAAAGAAAGGGGCAAAAGGGTAGTTCACTATTTCTTGAAAGATATATCGGGTGAATCGGTTTTAGCGGTTGTGGGAACCGAAAGGAGTGTTAGGCATATGTTATATGTGGTTGCTGAAGATTTCTTGAAAGTCAACGAGGCTGAGAATTCAGTCAATGCAGGGTATAGATGGAGGTCAAGGAGAGAGGTTGTGAATTGGCTTACTTCTATGTTGTCAAAACAACACCGCCAAGGTGAACACTAAATATTTTTGCATATCTCATATCATGAAATGTTTATGAATGTTATTGCATTATTGTATCTTTTTACTTGAGTTGAAACGTGATGTAAGTTGTTGTGTTAGTGATGAGAAGCTTGATGTATTGGATTTTGTTTAGTTGAAGATGTAATTTGCAATTGATTGATAGAAAACCGACTTACGTTAATGTTAAATTGCTATGTCTTTTATGATTTATTAGTGAATACTTAGGTGGTATTCTGATAGGGTTTTATCCGGAAATCGTTCTATCTGATTGGCAACATATTTATAGCGGCTTGAATTAGATAATCGGTTGAAGTTAGTTATTAGTATTACATTGGCAATTTTACGCTTATCTCAATGGTTAGTTTTCTAGTTTTATTATTGTTACTCTTTAAATCTAGACACCTGTAGCTGAATTTGTATCAAGAGAAAGATATTCTCATGTAGTAATGGCTGTATATATATTTCATATATGTAAGCTCTAAACCCTAAGTATTTTATTTTGCTATTTTCTTTGTAAGAAAATGGTTATGGCAAGTTACAATAATAATGATGATGTTTTCTTGTTTTATTCTTGTGCCGTATATTGGTCTTCTAATATGGCAATCTTGAGTAAATATGATAGAACCCTAGCATTGACCGTACATACACGCAAGCTGTTGAATCACATAAATACCTTATTCAATTTTGTTTGTTTCGTGCGGATTCCATGACGTGTTACTTACCTGTAAAAACGTCAATTTGTATGACGTCAACAAAAATGTTGTTTTGTATTTGGCTAACAACGGTCTTTTTTTCCATTTAAATCAGAAGCCCCTAAAAGTGATCACATTTCGAGATTTGGTGCTTCGTATCAGAATCGCCTTGCAAGAAATATAAAATTACGAGTACCGGATATAGTGTGGTCAGGTGTAGCGTGGACCTGCAGTAAACAACTCAAACATTTTCCAGCCTTTTGCAGGAATGGGATTACAATAGCGGTAAGCATTTGTTATATTTTTACCTTTTTTAGTTCTTCGGTTTTTATTCTTACATAGCGCTTACACATGAACCCATTCTAGTGACACGTTACTTTGTTTAGTAAATTGCTCCTTCATATTCGGTTGTCGGGGTTTTTTAAACCGCTAAACTTAATTGAGTAATAAATATTTATATTTGTTACTTGCAGATTACACTATATATGTACACAATGATATGCTATATAATATTAATTAACGATGATATATTTTTTTTTGTGATTTTCAGGTACAATCATTTGTTTACGTTATGTCTGAAGAAGAAATCCGTCATCTTGCATATCTCGAAGATATGTATGAAGACCGAAAAGGTCAAAAGAAAGTCAAAGTGAGATGGTTTCACCACAGCAAAGAAGTAGAAGCGGCCATTACTCTTAAAAACTCTCACCCACGAGAGGTTTTCATTACACCTTACGCACAAGTTATCAGTGTCGAGTGTGTGGATGGTCCGGCCCTTGTTTTGGCCCGTGAACATTACGATAAATGCGTGTCGACGCTTCCGGAAGATTTATTGACGCGGGTCCATCTTTGTTTGCGGCAGTTTAAAAACAACCGTGTGAAACCGTTTAAATTGAGTAAGTTATGTGGATATTTCGATCAACCCGTTTTTTTGGTTCTTGATTCCGATTTTCTCGACGATGAAGATAATAGCGGCGGAGATGTTGTTAAGGTGGGGGCTAAAAGGCCTAGGAGTGCTAGAGGGCGACAGGTGGCACCGTGTGATTCGTCCTGTATGGATGTAAAATATGAGATTTTGAGAAGGAAGCTTATTCCGACATATGTGAAAAACCGAGATGCAAATGTATTGTCTTTTAAGATTAATGAAAAGATAGAATTGTTGAGCTTAGATAGTGGTATTAGAGGATGTTGGTTTAGATGCACTATAATGCAAGTTACTAGGAGACAGTTAAAAGTACAGTATGATGATTTGAAGGATGAAGATGGAAGCAGTAATCTTGAGGTATGATTTTGTTTTATACCATTCCCTTTTTTTTGTGGGGCCTTCCTTTATAAGTAAATGGTTTGAAATGACCTCTACATTTGACCCATTTTAATGTAGAACTGGTCGGAATTGTCCCTCGAATGAATACCGTTACCAATTATACATAGGGGTGTTTAAAAAGCTTGCGGCTTACTCGAAAAATGCTCGGCTCGAATATAAACGAGCTGGCTTGAATTATTATATATATATATTGAATGTATTAAAACTAAATATGTGGGAGGGGGTTAAAGTATTAACATTTTAAGTTTAATTAATTGAATAACATATAAAAAGATCGAAAAAATAATATATATATAATTTTCAATATTCCTTTCTGTCTTTAAAATATTAGATTGAACAAAAATAATACAGAAGTCTATGTTAATTTTTTATTTTTATGTTAATAATACTTGTAAAAAATAAAAAATTAACGAGCCCGCTCAATTGGGCTCGAGCTGGCTGGAACATTTTACGAGCTCGAGCTCAAATTTCCAGCTTGATAAAATAAACGAGCCGAGCCGAGTTGGCTTGTTTATGTTCGAGCTCGAGCCCATCCTGGCTTGGCTCGATTACAGCCCTTATTTGTACAACAAAAACCAAATCTTTATTTGCAGGTTCTTGGAGTTCAGAACTTATATTGAGTATATTAAGTTATTAACTATAAATGGATGGTTATAACCGTCTAGTTTTCTTACTAGTGTGATTCTTAAAGAACTTGATGTTGTTATTGGCTTTTTACTTATTTATTTTCTTTTTTACTTTAAGGAATGGGTTCCAGCTTCTAGATCGGCAATGCCCGATAAACTTGGGATAAGATTTCTGGGCCGGCCCACCGCAAGGCCCGCTCGCATAGAAGAGGAAGCGGATTTTGCAATCGAGGTTGGTTCTCCGGTGGATGGATGGTGGAGTGATGGGTGGTGGGAAGGGGTTGTGATCGGAATCGGTGAATCTGGTGCTGGAGTTGTTAAAGTTTATGTTCCTGGTAAGCTATTATTGATTTTAAGAGTAAAATACACGGATGGTCCTGTGGTTTATCAAAAATTTGGATTTGGTCCCTAGCTTTTCAAAAGTACACAGATGATCCCTGCGGTTTGCACTTTGTAACACATTTAATCCCCATCTTTTTCCAAATGTACATGGATGCTCCCTGTGGTTTGCACTTTGTAACACATTTAGTCCCTAACTTAGACATACTAAAGCCTTAAGATTTGTTGGCTGGGGACTAAATGTGTTACAAAATGCAAACCACAGGTACCATCTGTGTACTTTTGGAATACTATGGACTAAATACAAAGTTTTAGTAAACCATAGGGACCATCTGTGTACTTTACTCTGATTTTAATAAAAAAATTAGCTTTATATATTGTTCTTGATTTATATTTCTTGAGCCATATTATTAGCGTAAGCTTTATATAGGATCACTAAAGGTGGGTAAATAGGCGGGCCGAACGGATTGAGTAATGAGTTAAAGCGGGTAACTTTTTAACATAGTCAAATGAATTGGGTCAAACTTTATAAATGGACCAGAAAGTGTCGTTGGGTCACCCGGGTCTGACGCCCTGGTTTCTAAATTGACCGTTTTGACCCGCTACCCAAACACACTCATCATGTTTTGTTTTCGTCTCTGACGTGCTTTTTTCATATGTTCATTTTTCTCTTGTTGACAACAGGTGAAAATTTGTTTCTCGACATAGACATAAAGAACATTAGGGTTTCAAGAGATTGGGTGGGAGACCATTGGGTTGACCTAGAAACAAAACCGAACATCCTCTCATTGATTCCTGCCAACAATAATGAGATTAAACCCGAAAGCTCACCCGTTTCATCTAAAGAAACCCCAAAACCCGTTGACCCAGAACCCGTTGGCCCGGAACATGTTGACCCAAAACCCGTTGACCCTGAACGTGTTGACCCAGAACCCATTGGCCCGGAACATGTTGACCCAGAACCGAATGGCCCAGGACCCGTTGACCCAGAACCCATTGGCCCAGAACCCGTTGACCCGGAACATGTTAATTATGATTTTAATGACCATGAGCTCCATGAGAAAGAAAAGGACCCGAGTTCGGCCGTTGATGATAATTTACAAATTGCTGAACAAGGCGAGCATGCAAGCGAAAACATGGAAGCGTAGTTTACCAAAAAACCGAATGGCGGTTTGTGTATAGAAGTGACAAAAAGTAAGGTAGAGTTTGTACTTTTTTTACTGATTGTTTTAGGGAACACCTAACTAGGAGAAAGAGAGACACCCTCTGGTGGGTGCCTTCAAATTGAAACTTCTTTTAGTAAAAAGGCGGAATCTTTATCCGGAGCTAAAGTGCTTTGATGACTTGTACATTGTTCATCAAAAGATGTACACTTGTTGTCGGGGTTGGTGGCGTTTGGTAGTTAATGCACCGGTGTCGGTGGTACTTATGTAACAGTGGAACTGTTGATCAGGTTATGAATATCGTTTCGTTATGTTTATATGTTTGTTTTTGATAATTTTTTTTTATGATCGCTGTTTTGGGGTCTATTTGGTTTACACTGTCGGTTTCAAGTTTTAGTGTTTTTATACAATGAGTTTAACTTGTTAAACCGGGTTTTTAAATCGTAAATCGTGAACTGAAGCATATAGATTTCAAACCGGTGACCATGTTTCACCAGTATGCGTTTTTCTGGTTAAGTTTTTATACTATAAATAGAGAAAAAACTGTGTTTGTATACTCCGTCGGCGAACCAACACATCTTTTGGATGTAACAAGATAATTTTTCATGAGCTAATGTGTTGGTTTGGCAAGTAAATTGGTTGGCATTAACCGATTCGTCTGTTGCCGTCTTAATGAATACAAATGAATCCTCTGTTGACCGATGTTTGCCAATGTCGTCTCAATTTAATGGTTCAAAGCTGATCTCATATATTATGTATGAATTGAATTACAATGTGTTGCAAGGTATAAATAAAGGAGAATAAGGAAACAAAAATATAGTAAGAAAATCAAAATATATCTCCATATATGACAAGAGATATATACGAATCCCAACGCTCCCTTCAAGTTGTAGCGTGAAGTCCTCGGGCTTGTATTATTTGGATGATTAGTTAACTCGTTATCTATGTAATTGTAAACGTTGCCGAGCTAAATAAAATATCCCTAGTTGCTGCCTGTGGACGTAGGTTTCCCGCTGGAACCGAACCACGTAAAATTATCGTGTTCGTGTGTTTGATTTATATTTTCTCATTTATTATTGCGTGTTTGTTGTGAATCGGTTATTCCGTTGCATCACTTGAGACTTAACAAATGGCATCAGAGCTTCGGCTTGTTAGATTCACGTAACGTTTCACAATTTAAATTTATTTCATCTGATTGAAGGTTGTTCAATCGAGACTCCAATAAAGGAATTTGTGGCACGATATTAAAGTGAGTTTTTTTTCTTTGGGTCAAGTAACTTGCTGGTCAAACAAAAGGACTTTTGGGTTGAATTTAATTTTTTTAACGGCAAATTTCTTTTTATTCCTGTTGTCTGTGGAATTTGAACTCAAAAGATGTTTAAAGAAAAAAAAACAAGGAGGCGGCTTGTTATTTCTATTTATCTTGACTTGGAAAGAAGGTGAATATCGTGATTAGGGTTTTGACTTTGGAAACCTTAGATACGCCGTATAGCAAACATATATATTTTTTTCTTTTGCTGTCATCCGTGGAGAAAAAAAAAGGGAATAATAATGATCGCTGATTGAAGAAGCATCGTCAACCGTCACCGTTTACAATCGTTTTATTTTCAACCGCTTTTCTTGTTTTTGATTAGGGTTTGTTCGGGTTGTTGTTCGGGTTTTGGGTGTTAAAGTTTCGGGTTATTATACGGGTCGATCGGGGTTGTTTTGGGTGTTAAATTTTGGTCTATTTTTTCATTTGTCGTTTTGGCTGAAGACGGAAAGTTGCATATTGAAAAGTTTACGGTTCGGATTTTAGTTGGTGGAAAATGCAAATGGATGCATTGTTGAGTCAAAAAGACTTTGGATATGGTAGATGAAAAACCGGAGAAAATGGATAAAGTTGAAGAAGCTCTGTGGAATGCCAAGGACAAGAAATCTAGAGGTGTTATTACGTTGTCACTGACGAGGGGCATTGCCTTTAACATCATGTATGAAAAAACTGCACATGGTATGATGTTGGTGTAACACCTCAGAAATTAGTAGCGAATAAGATGACAACATGTGTCCAATCAACTCTCAATTATTCTTGACAAGTTGGATGAGAGGGACTAAATATGTAAAAATGTGAAAGTTTGGATGTGGAGGGGTCATTTGTGACAAAATGCCAAATTGAAGGTCCCTTATGGACCGCAAGGCATATGCCCTACGGTCCGTAAGGCAGTTGAAATAATTATGGTCTCACATGGTCCCTTACGGACCGCAAGGTTTATGCCTTACGATCCGTAAGGCATTTGAATATATCTGTGGGCGCGAGGTCCTTACGGACAGTAAGCCACAACCCCTTACGGTCCGTAAGGGGTCTGCAGAACAGCAGAAACAACTGGCAATGCAACAACTATCTTCTTGCCACCTCTCTCGTGAAATGCCACTCTCCTTCTGCGTATTCCACCTGTGTAGACACTAATCTACACCAGAGAAGCCTTGTGAACACTTGGCATCATCTCATGATCTTTGTGCAACTATAAATAGAGGTGATCTTGTGCCTTGCAAACTTGCACCTCTCATTTTCTCATTCTTAATCTCTTTGGAGCAGCTTCTGATCTATAGAAGCCTCATCTCTGGAGTTATAACACTCCCTTGAACACTTGTAAGTGTTCTAACTTAGTCTTGTTTCATTTATAGGCTAGATTGTAACACCTCGTAAATTCGTGTCGAGTAATGTACTGACACGTGTCCATACTCTCAATTGTGCCTAAATATTGGACGAGAGGGACTGATTTTGACAATATATGTAAGTATGAATGTAGTGGGACTAAAGGTATCAACATGCCAAACTTTTGCCTCAAAGTGACTCTTTACAGACTGCAAGACCTTTGTCTTTACGGTCCATAAGCAATTGAAATTATTGTGTCTGACCATCGTATACGGACCGCAAGACTATTGTCCATACGGTCCGCAAGAGTTCAAATCTGTGTGCGCCCATATGGCTTACGGGCCGTAAGCCCTTAGGCCATATGGTCCGCAAGCGACTGGCAGAGGCAGTTTTGTTTGGAGGCCAAGAAACTCTGCATGGTTGCAACCTCTCGCGGATTTGCCACCTCTATGCAGTGCTTGCCACCTCCATGGACACATGTACTGATCCTAAACTAACCCATAACACCTGGAACAATCTTGTTAACTCTGTTCAAGTATACATAAGAGTCTCGTGTTCACAAACAACTTGCACCTTCTTTAATCATCTTCTCTACTCTCCTTTGGAAGTTCCTGATATTATAGGAGCATCCCATTGAGTTCTAATTATTCCAAGGATCACTTGTAAGTGTTTATTTCCAGTTCTTTTTCGTTTTTAGGCTTTTATAAGCCGAAAGTCAAGCAAATTGACTTTTGCTTTAACTTTCGGTTTAGACCATTATGGTCCAGTCATTGTTCGAATCAAACATGGCTACGTGATCGTAATTAGGTAGGTGTTAATCCCTCAAAAGGGCAACTCCTGGAAGTCACGTTAACTTGGTCAAATGACGGGTCAAAGTTATGTTATAACCCATTTTTTGACACTAAATTAGCTGGTAATTAATATTAGAACATGTATGAACATGTTCAGCCCATCATTTCCAGTTTTAGTGTCAGTTCGCAACCGAAAATCGAGCAGTTTGACTTCTGCTTTGACTTTCGATTCTGACTTGATTAGCAAATTTAGCTACTAAATTTAAGTTTTATTATGATCACATGTAATGTAGGATAACCCACTGAGGTTATATTATTTGATCATAATCAGATTCTGTGTTTTTACACAAGTTCTTATAATATGCCTATTTATGACCAAAATGCCCTTTTTATGTAAAACTTGGTTTTAAACAATGTTGAACTTGCAAAATGAATCACCTACTGATACCTTATTATAATTAACATATTTTGGTATATTAAACCTGTTCATACCCTGAGTTTTGTTACAAGTTCGTAAATTATGTTATAATATGACTAAAATGCCCTTTTGGCGCATAGTATGGTTTTAAACTATAATTATCATACAAAATGTATTACCTACTGATATTATAACATAATTAAAGTATTTTAATAGAATGAACTTGTTCATAACTTAGATTTTATGCAAGCTCTCAAATTATATCACATTATGACTAAAATGCCCTTATAGTGCATATTTTGGTTTTAAACCATAATAATCAAACAAACTTGATTACCTACTGATGTCATATCATATTTAAAGTAGTTTGGCATATGGAACTTGTTTATGACTCATCCAGTTACCCTATATCGCTTATACGCGTATGGTTGAGCTTACGTAACTAGTTTACGTAAGTTTACCGAAACGAGTCAAATCCTTTCAATTTTATTTCAAATTACAGAATGTATATTGTTTACCCATATTATACAAGTCTTAGTACTTGTGAGGTTTAAACAAAATTCTATTCCGGTCATTGCGTAATCAAGCGTATCGTACCGTTTTCGTTAATTTAAATTAACCGGTCCAAGTCTATGACTTGAATAAGACCCATTAACATTCTAATTGGTTATTATACCATTCATTCTAGACTAAGGCCTTCCGTTAGATTGCAATCAACCTTAGTTAATTGATTACGGTTGTGCTTACTTTATTATCTTGCATTGTAAGACATATTTAAGCCAGGTAAATACTCTTAACCTATTTTCCCTATACGCGCTTGGGATACGGTAAATTATTACCGCTTGGTCGGGTATGGGATCATATGTCGGATTGTGCCTACAAAATCTTCATAACCCGTTTTAAACTGTTTTGTCTGATAACTTAAACATTGGGGGTTAACGCGACTGTGTCCTGGATATCCTTGGCTCATTTAAGTTGCTAATGGCCACGACTAAGCATGAGGTGTAGGCATACACCTGACATATGCTAATGCTATTATAAAATGTTTTTCTTACCCATATTGGGGATACCCCTCTGTGGGTTAAAGTGGCATGTCGGTTAATCGTGTTATTCAGTTTCTGCACCGGACCCCATATGTATTGACAAACATGTAAAACTGTATACAAGATCATTTTGAATTGTCCCAAGTTATTAATGAAAATACATGTGCCTTGTGCACTTAAAACAATTTTGAAACATTTTCAAAATGTGTCGGTTATTTGTATTTACCAGTGTAAACTGACGTCTCTTCAAAAGACTAAGTGACAGGTTACAAGGTTACGAAATAGGCTGGAAGTTGCCTGGTAATGCTTTAAGAGGAATTTGCAACTCCTTTGCATTAGAAGCCTATAATCTGTTATTTCATTTTTGTACATTTTCGATCTGCCTATGGATCTTTTATTACAAGCAGTCTGTATTATTATTTTGAACACTTGGACAATTATGTTTGTAATAATATTTTAAATACAAGACTCTTGCTGTGCTATTTGTGTATTTGATATCAATCTCGTCACGTACTTCCCAACCGGGCCCACCGGGCCATGTTGAAATACCGGGGTGTGACATAGATAATAGCCGAAAGTCAAGCAAATTGACTTTTGCTTTAACTTTCAGTTATGACCATTTCGCTCAAGCCAATGTTCGAATCGAACATGGCTACATGATCGTAATAATGTAGGTGGTAATCCCCTATGAGGGCACCTTCTGAAGATCATGTTAAGTTGGTCAAATGACGGGTCAAAGTTTTATTAAATAAAAAGTCAAAAAAGAATTTTTTCATAATTAACGTAAAATGAACTTCTAAGTATCGAAACCTTAACTTTTGACATTATATCAATTTGTATAACATATTAGGACATTTTAGACCATGTCCAACTCGTTATTTCCTGCTTAGAGCTCGGTTCGCAACCAAAAGTCAAATAGTTTGACTTCTGATTTGACTTTCGATTCTGACCCGTTTAGATGGTATAGCTACCGATTTGAAGATGTTATATGATCATATTATTGTATGGAACAACCATATTAAGTTATACCATTTGATCATATCGTTTGTCGGGTTTTATGCAAGTCTACATAATATGCCTAATTAATGACTAAAATGCCCTTTTTACGCATAGAATGATTTTGAAACATAATGAACATATAAACTAGTTTGAAACTGATGTAACATTATATTAAACATGTTTTGGCATTTTGGACTTAACGTAGACCCATCCGATCACCCGATGCCGTCTATGCGCGTACGGTTGACTTATATAATATAGTTATTATAAGTTAGTCGAATTGGGTCAAAACCTTTCCAAATCAGTTCTAATAAGAATGTATGATTGTTTGACCTATATTATACGAGTTACAATACTCGTGAGGGTGCAAACCCCATTCTATCCGGTCTCCACTTAATTTAGCGAACCGTACCGATTTATTATAAGTTCCGTCCATTCCAGACTAGGAGCCTCCACTAAAATGCGCATGTGTTAGTTGTTTTGATTAATGGTTATGTTTAATATATCTTTCATTATAAAGATAAGCTCAGGTAAATACTCATAATCTATTTTCCCTATACGGGCTTGGGATACGGTAAAAATATTTACTCCTTGGTCGAGTATGGGATCAATGACGAATGATGCCCAAAATCCAAATAACCCATTTTCATCCGTTATGCTTGATAACTTAAACATTGGGGGTTAGTGCGACCGTGTCCTGGATATCCACGACTCACTTAATTGCAAGTGGCCATGACCTATGTGCAGGGTGTAGGCATACACCTGACAGACACTATTATGCTATTAATTTTTTTTTTTTTACCCAAATGGGGATTAAAGTGGCGTGTCGGTTAGTCATGTCTCCGCGTTTAGTTATGTGCCCCATATGTATTGACAAGCATGTAATACTAGTAACAAGAGATATAGTTTGTCCCAAGTTATTTATGAAAATGATATACCAAATGGTATAAAATGGTTTTGAAAATATTTTCAAAACCTGTCGGTTAATTGTATTTACCAGTAAAAACTGACGTATTTTAAAAAGACTAAGGGCATGTTAGCAAATACGAAATAGGTTGGAGCTGCTCGGTAATGCATATTAGAATTTTGCGACTCCATGCAAAGCCTAGTTTATGTATTCATTTTTGTAAATTTTCGATCCGCATGTGGATCTTTAGTACACTTTCTGTCTGTATAATTATTTTTGAACTTTCGGACATTTGTACTTATAATAATTATTTATAATCCCAAGACTTCCGCTGTGCTAAATGTGAATATCTATATCAATCGTCATGCATAAACCCCAAGTCCGGGCCCACCGGGAAATCAGGGTGTGACAGTTAGCCTTGTCAAACATGTATGAAAAACCGTCTGCAGCTAATAAAGTATTCTTGATGAGAGAGCTGTTCATGATGAGGATGAAAGAGGGAAGCTCAGTGACTGAGCACATAAATAATTTGAATTCTCTTCTATCCAGATTATCGTCTGTGGGAATGAAATTCGATGATGAGACCAAAGCTGTGATTTTGCTATCTTCACTGCCTGATAGTTGGTCCGGGACGGTGACTGCTGTCACTAACTCAGTGGGACCTGAAGGGATAACATTTGAAAAGATCTAGGATTCGGTATTGGGTGAGGAGATTCGCCGCAGGAAAACTACAGGGTCGTCTTCTGAGATATTACATACTGGCAGAGGAAGAGATAATAGCATGAATAGTGGGAGCAGCAAGGGTCGGGGCTGGAGCTCATCTATGGCTCGTTCGAGTGTGCATTGTTAGGACTGCAATGAAAAGGGGCATGACAGGAGTCAATGTCCGAATAAGAATTCTAGTGGAGGATCTATAAATACTGGTGGATTACACATTGCTGCAGTAAGCGACTCTGAAGATGAGGCTTTGATACTGTGCGTTGAAAACAATACAGAATCTTGGGTCATGGATTCCGGTGCATCATTCCATGCTACCCATAGCAATGATGGCATGCAAAATGTTAAGGAAGGCGATTTTGGCAAGGTTAGGCTAGGAAACGGTGAAATTCTTGATGTAACTAGCATGGGGGATTTGGATCTGGTTACTAATTGGGCATTACTTGGACTTTGTGTCACGTTAGGGTCATTCTAAATCTTGAAACGAAGTTAATCTTTATTGGCAGTTGGATGAGCAAGGCTTGAACGTTAAGTTTGGTGGTGGAAAGTGGAAGGTCGTTAAGGGCTTGGTTTAAAAAAGCGTAAAGCGCACAAAAACGACAAGGTCTAAAATCAAAGCGTGAAGCGCAAATCGCAAAAGCGGCGGGCTTTTCGTACATGAGGCGCAAGGTGCTTATATATATTTTTTATATATATCCTATAGGAATTTTAGCATCCCTTACCTAAAATATAGTGATAAATAAGGTTTATATATGAGTTAATGTGTAAATCACTTAATGTACAACCATTTTAGCTACATGTATAACACTTTAAAGCACAAAAACACCTTCTGTACGAAAAGCGAGCGCCTTAGTGGGATTTATTTTCGAAAAAAGCTCGCTTTTTGTGCGCGTTTTGTACAGTGCTCGCCTTATGTCACACAACGCGCAACTCTTTGTGTTGGTGCATGGAATGTCTGTTGACTTCGTCTGCATTAAGTCTTGTGTCTAGATAGGTTGAATGAACACACAATAGGGTTTAATTTAGGGTTTTACTTGTTTATCTTGTAGATTTCGCTTGAAAGTGTTCTTGTGTGATTCAAGCTAAATCAACAACAGAGATTTAGCTTGAACTGGTTCAAGCGAAATCAACAACAGAGATTTAGCTTGAACTGGTTCAAGCGAAATCATGATTTAGCTTGAACTGACTCAAGCGAAATCTTAGATCTATATATAGGTTGATGTGTGGTTCATTTGGTAAGAAGACTAGGTCATTGTGTGTGAAACGAAGTGCTGCCGGATTTGTATCAGAAAACATTGTACAAGCACGTAAATCAATCAGAAAAGAAAGATTAAAAGGAAACTAGCTGTTATGACTTTGTTTACGTTGATTCCGCCTTCGTACTCGAAGATGAACTGCCTTAACTGACATTTCAAGGTCGTAGATCGGTCCAACACTTTGCGCCTAGGGTCGCTTTGCGCTTAAGCGCGCTTAAGGCGCGCTTTTTTAAACCAAGCTTATGGGTAATCTCATGGTTGCTAAGGGTTTCAAGAAGGGGTAGTTATATATGGTTCATGTTTCGTCTGGGGAAGTGACCACCCCTGTTAAGACGAACACCAAAGTCGGGCTCGCTGGTTCGATAATTAAACGAGCCTAGTTTGCAGAAAAGGACTCTGGGACTTCAGGTAATCAATTTGAGCGTATTCGGAGGTCTAAACGTGTACGATATTTTTGTAGCAGTGGGAGCATGGGGAGTGTTCCGACACCATCTGGAAATCGACGTTGGGTTCAGAAGACCAGGTTTCCGAATGAAATCTCTCCTGAGAAGTTTCTGCTAGTGGGGAGTGTTCCTCTGCGAATCCTTGTATCTGATGGTTCGAGGCTATGGGAATTAGTTAGGATTAAAGATGTGAAGACGGGCTCTTCTGAAACTGGGTTGAAGTCTTTTGCGGCTTCACTGGGCCCTTCTATTTCCTGATGATGATTGGGCCAACTGCAATTGGGTTGATTGGGGATACATGGTTTGAAGTTTGGTTTGTTCTTGGAAGCTGGACCTGGAAGACTTATATTCCTGTGTGTTTGAAGTTTACGGATTACTGAAGACATGGATTGCTTTGTGCTTGTTGGCGGACTTGGTGTTTATCGCAAGGCTTTCAAGTGGGAGATTGTTGGGTGTGAAGTCCTTGGGCTCGTTTGCTATTGGGCTTATATTATTTAGATGATTCGTTAACCCGTTAGGGTTTCTTGTTCACCAAGCCTATAACCCTAGATAGTCTCTATATATCCATATCTATGTAATTGTAAACCTTGTCGAGCTAAATAAAATATTCCTAGTTGCAGCCCGTGGACGTAGGTTCCACACTGGAACCGAACCACGTAAAATTTTCATGTTTGTGTGTTTGCTTTATATTTTCTCGTTTATTATTGTGTGTTCATTGTGAATCGGTTATTCTGATGCGTCACTTTAGACCCAACATGAAGGTCTCGAACTCCTAACTTGTCAAGTAAGAATTTCAATTGTTGTGTCCCAAGTCCCTTGGTTAGGAGATCAACGATTTGCGTGGTAGTATTGATGGAATAAGTCTCAATCTCCTTTGATTCTACTTTCTCACGGGCAAAGTAGCAATCCATCTCGACATGTTTAGTCCGATCGTGGAACAAGGGATTTTGGCAATGTAACGAGCGGCTTGGTTATCACAAAACAAAGGAGTTGGTTGTGTTTGATGAACACCCAATTCAGTCAACAACCATCTAACCCAAATAATTTTGCTAATGGTAGACACCATGGACCGATATTCATCTCCAGCAAGAGACAACTGACTGCTTTTTAGTATCCCAGGAAATAGGTGCTCCTCTAAGAAGAAGCATACACGCGGTGCGTAATTTTTGGGTGTAAGGACAACCAAGCCAAGCCGCATCACAATAGGCAGTGAGATTGCAACCGCCTTCATGTGGGAATAAAACACCTTGTCCCGCTATTCCTTTTAAATACTGAAGGACCTGATGAACTGCGTCCAAATGTGGTTGACATGGATCAGCAACAAACTGGCTTAACACATTAACCGAGTAGGTGATATCAGGTCTTGTAGCCTGGAGGTAAAGGAGCCTGTCAATAATGTGATGGCACCTACCAACATCAACTTTCGGCTCATTTTCTGCTTTGTCGAGTTTAAGGTTTTGTTCCAATGGAAAGTGACTCGGCTTACAACCTTGTAAACCACAATCCTCAAGAATGCCAAGAACATATTTTCTTTGGTTCAACATTAAGAGGGTGTTTGTTTTTTCGGAAAAGCTCTTTTTGTCCTCTTATGTCTACGTCGCGCAGACCACACGCAGACGTTTGGGTCTACAGACTGTTTGTTTTCTCGGAGACCTTTCATTAAAAACCTCTGTGCGTCCTCTTTTTGGTGCAGATGTGGGGTGTCCTCTTCTAAGCTTTTTTCTTACCCTAATATCAAAACACAGTGTTTCACAAACAAATTCTAGCACCTCTCCTCCACCCCTTCTCCTCCTCCCAGCCGCCACCCTCCCACCGATGTCCTCCACTCCTCTCCTCCCTCCCACTGTCCACCTCTTCATCGCCTATCCCTCACCCCGTCTACCTTCTTCAACGCCGACACCCGAAATCATCGCCTCTCCTCTTCACCGCGACACCCTCCCACCGTCCTTCCATTCCACTCCTCTCCTCCCTTTTCACCGCCACCCGAATCAACAACAACTAGCCGCCATCATCGTTGAACAGCCGGCATCAACTGTGACCAACTAGTGTTCCTTTTCCAGCCAACAAAATCAGGTATGTTTTATGTTAACTTTCAGTTTTTTGTTTTAACTTTTAGAAATTTGGTGTTAATTTTCAGAATTGTGGGGTTATTTTTTAGATTTTATGATGTTAGTTTTTCAAAATTTTAGTGTTAGTTTTTAGATTTTTGGTGTTAATTTTCAGAATTGTGGTGTTAGTTTGTTGAATTTTGTGTTTGTTATTAGATTTTTTTTATTGTTATTCATGCCTATTATGTTGTTTTAGATGTTCATTGTGATAAAATGGTAATTAGAATTTATGGATGTTCATTGTTACTCATGCCTATTATGTTGTTTGATTATGATGTTCATTGTGATAAAATGGTAATTAGAATTTGTAGATGTTCATTATGATAAAAATGGTTATTATGCTTAATTGATTTGTGCCTATTATGTTCATTGCTTGTTTGTTGATTAATAGAAATGGGGGAGAAATAACAATGGTCAAATGAGCATCTAAAATGCTTATTAGAGACTTGCATTGATGAGATAGACACGCTGGGTAAAAAAGGATTGAGTTTGCATAAAGACTCATGGAATAATTTAGGAAAAGTTATTAAGGAAAAGTTTGGCTTGGATTTGGCTAAAAAACAAATGAAGAATGCATATGATAATCTTAAAGCCAAATACGTAGGTTGGGTGTATTTGAAAAACAAAATTGGTAACATATACAACGCTCAAACAAATACTTTTACCTAAACGAACGAGGAATGGGAATAATTTAAGAAGGTATGCTCATTTATAATTTTTTAAGATGTACCTATAAAGAAAAAACTTATAACATTTTTTTTTACTTTGGGTTTAGGGGCATCCGAAGGCTACTCATTAAAAACAGTTCCATTGCCTTTTCTAGAATTTGTGCCGAATTGTTTGATGGTAATATTGCCACTGGGAATTGCAAGTGGACCTCAACCCAAAGAACATCAGGGGTTGGATCTTCTTGTCATCGTGTCCAATCACTTATGATTATGGACACCCGTTTTCATGACACAGAAGATGATGTCGACACTTCTCAGCCTACTCCAGAGCCTATTTCTGAGCCTACTCATGAGCCTAATCTAAACAAAAGGGTAAAAACCTTAAAATTATCTATCAACCATGATGATTTAGCACTTGATATGCAAAAGCCTCTACAGTATTTGATTAAAGGCAAAGAAGGGCCAACAATTCTTGAATGTTCTGAGAAGTTAAAGTTGGTTGGGTTAGACTCGATAGATCCTCTATTCTTAGCTGCTTTTCATATTTTTGGAGTGTCCTCAGACATGAGAGAGGCATGGATGGAATTGCCAGATATTCCTAAGGTCTTAAGAGGGTGGATCAGGATGACGGCTAAAAGTTTAGGGCTAATAAAGTAGTGAAGAACATTATGAGCTTAACACGACTATTAGGTGCTTTGGGTTATGCTGAGAACATTGATTGCTTTTGGTTTATGTTGAAAACATTGTATTATGTTGAATGGTTTTTTATGTTTAATGGTTGTTTATAATTGTTATTTATATTTTATTAACACAGGATCATAATGGATTATAATAAGAAATTACTTCTCGTCATTCTTACGTACTTGTATGTCTCTTTTTTTGGAGGAAAGGTTTAAAACGAATGCGAGATAATGATTCAGATATGACGGGATATAAATACATGTTAGAGTTATTGACAGGAAATCCCAAATAATTCATTGAATTGTTACGTATGTCTCGTGAATCCTTTGTCCGACTATGTGCACATTTTAGAGTAAATTATTCGTTAAAGGATAGTAAACATGTATCGGTTGAAGAGAAGATGGCTATGTTTTTGATGATAATTGGTCATAATCAATGTTATGTGGTTATCAAGTGTATATTTCAACACTCAAAGCAAACAAATCATAATTTTTTTATGAAGAATTGGATAAAATGATGTTGTTCGACAAAGATATGATAGTACCAACTTCTTTCAATCTATATCCAAACATTCTGGGACATGACAAGAGGCTACGACGGGTTTCTAAAAGAGCGGTTGGTGCACTAGATGGAACTTTGATACATGTTGTTGTCCCTACTAGCAAACAAGATTTATATAGAGGACGGGGAAAAAGGGATTGTTATCAAAATGTATTAGCAATTTGTGACTTCAACATGATTTTTACATTCATTGTGGTCGGCTAGGAAGGGGTAGCACATGATGCTAGAATATTATCAGATCCACATGCACCATTCCCGTTTCCACCAATAAGTATTTTTATGGTTTGTTAAATATTCCTAACTTAGTTTAATATTCTAATTAATTGTATATCTTTACAGACAAATATTATCTTTGTGATGCTGCGTATGCACACATACGAGGATTTATGGCTCCATATCGTAATGTGAGGTATTGGCTTGGAGATTTTCGTCGAAAAAGTGCATTAACTAATAAAGAGAAATTTAACCATGCACATGCAAAACTTCAGAACGTCATTAAGCGTGCTTTTGGGGTCTTGAAAGCAAGATTCCCTATATTGAAAAGGATGACACCATTTCCATTGGTTACGCAAAGGAACATTACTATTGCATGTTTCGTGTTACATAATTTTATAAGGAAGGAGGGTTTGAGCGATGAGTTGTTTACATCATACGATTAACCCAATGTGTCGTTACATAATTGGCAAGTGCACGTTGATGCTGATGAAGACGAGGTTAAAGCACATGGCACTGCATCGGATCAAGAATATATGACTCAGTTACGAGATGAGATTGCTGAGCAGTTAATGCGAAGTATGGAATAAATAATTTAAAAAAATGTTATTGTGTTGTTATGAATATTATTTCAGGATTGTATAACTATTATTTAAATTTGAATGTTGAAAAACTCTTTTAAGTTTAATAAATCAGTTTATTTAAATTTAAGTTTTTTTCAGTAGCTTGCAGAAGTTAAAAAACAAACAGTATTCTTCTTGCAGACTACAGAGGTTTGGTCCACCACTTCTACTACAGATGTCTGCAGATATGGTCCGCAGATTACAGACATTTTACCTCTGAAAAAACAAACAACACCTATATAACAACTCTCCAAAACCATTAAAATACTCCTATACGTCTTAAAATATACCCCGTATACGAAAAACGGGTCTGAAATACTTTTATATTATTAAATAACTAATAAAACAAATTATACGGGTCGCTCGCGGGCCGCGACAGGGTTCACCCTGGGCTTCATGGGGCGCGACCAAGTATAACCTGGCGAAGCCTCAGCGTGCCACGTGGCACGACACCCGGATGACCTACACTTGTGACTGGCCAAAGCTAAAACCTAGTTGAAGAAATACTAGATAAATGACCGGAATCAAATTATCTAGGGGGTTTGGATCTGCATAAAATGGGTTGTTCTCTCTCGTTAGATTCGATGTGACTGATCTTCTTCTCCGGTAAACTCTGCAAAAACAAAACACCGTTAGCCTCGTCAAGGGGAGATGGGGGGTTCTCTCCTTGACCCGACTCCGGCGTGAGAATAAGTATGTGTTTATGAAGAAGAAGAAGAAGTATTGACGAAGTGTGTGTAACTTGATTTCATACCTGAATTACTCTTTGTATTTATAGCCGGGAGTTTTTTGGGCGGGAAAACTTGTTGGTGAAATACTAACGGAAGATGTTAACCCCGTAAGCAGTTGCTTTTCCTTCCGTTAAGTATTTTGATCTGACGTGAATGCACACGGATTGCTTCTCAGATCTATGGCTGGGGAATTGCCACGTGGAAAGTGGGCAAGTGGAAGTTTTTCTTCAATTCCATGCCATCATCGTGGTTCCAGGGAGGTCTGAGATGATGACACGTGTCACAGACGGTTATAACCATCTGGTAGTGCACGATTGAGCCTTCTAGAAGATTACTGCCATAATCCGGTGTGACTCCTTACCGTGTGGCACCAGCTGAGTAAATAATATCCAAGTCTGGGTACTATTTGAGCGGAAGTATTTAAACTAAGATTCTTATCCTTTGTTTATTATGAAGGAAGGCACAAGAGTTTATGAACTTCTTTTTGATGCGCAGGTGTTGCCTGCTACTTTTTTCCTAAGCCTTCTTTGTAAGACTAGTGCGCGGCCGCGCAAGGTCAAAAGAAGGTTAAAGGATAAGGTGGTGGTACGGTCCTAAGTACTTATTTACGAGGTTTTTGGGACCTTACCCCTTCAAGTCCCCCCAGTCTAGTGTTGCTCTTATGCAAAGAAGTGGAGCACTGGACTATGAGAGGGATACTTGTGGGTTTTTTAGGCGCGAAAATGAAGAATCTTTTATGAAAAGATTCTCTTTGCTTACTTTAGTGAAAAAAGTTTTGACTTTGGGTAAGATGAACAGTTTATGAGGGAAGATATTTATACCTTTGTTTATTCTGGACTGTTGCGATCTTGGGCGAAGGGTTTTCGTAATTATGAGCTGACGATAGGTGACGTCATTTCTTATAATTCGTGCTGACTCTTCGTCTTCTGGCTTAACTGCGTGTGGTCCCTGTCAGGGGTTTTAAATGGGATGTGATACTTGCAGTGGCAGCGCCGTTGAGACATCAGTTGATTTGACAATCAATCATCACAATTCTTATCTCGATGTTGCCGCTTCTTTGGTCTATGTATTCACTTTGGGTGACATTCTTTCCCCAATTTTGAAAAAATGGAGAACAGGGGAATGATTCGTTGGAGAAGACTTTCTAAGGTGTTGAAAGTGCTTGATGCTGCTGATGGTTTGCTACTACTTTCCCGATCATTGCCTAATCCTGCTGCTAGGGATGAAGATGCAAACCGTCGGGACGTTTTAGAAGACCGGATTCGTCTTCGTCTTGCTGACGATAATAATGGCGGGGTTACCCGGTTGTCGGCACATCTGGTGACCCAGTTCTTTCAGGTTGGCCGGATAGGGAGTTCGTCGATTGTTTACCAACGATGTCGCCGGGTTGTTATTCCGGATGAAGTTTCGGCAGGTGGTGATGAAGACGGTGGGGAGGGTGCCAACCCCTGGATTGTGGATCCCCGTCCCTTGTCTGAGTATGGTGAGGTTCTCCATACTCCATATGGGGTGTTGGATCAGCTTTCCTAATTTGTGTAGTTTGTAACTAGTACTTTTTCTTTCCTTTTTTGAAGAAACACTGCTGTGTTTTTTGTAAATGGCTTGTTTAGAGTGCTTGCTGCACTAATGATATTTTTTTGATGAACTGCTTGTGCATATCTATTTTGATGGTTTATAGGTTATGATTGAATTACAATATGTTGTATATGCTTAATTACTTTTGAATAGGTAGAGCGAATGAGAATGGTATTTGTGCTCATGTGTGAACGTTTGTCTAAAAATGCGCGCGTAATTGTGCTGTTTTTAGACTGCTCATGAGGCGCACAATGTTTACCATATTGTTTTCGAGTAAACCAAAAAGGATTATATGCAATTTGTAATAAACGATAACGTGTAAGGATAATTTCTTGCATTAATAAGGCGCAGGGCCAATAATACAAAGTGGAATAGAAAAATACATTGCCTGTATAGTTTCGTCTTGTGGAATAGTTCGGCTTATATATAACACATGCGCAGCTGCTGCTGCGCGTTCCAGGTGCGGGGAACTAGTGTCCCATCAATTCTTTTCAGGGTGTACGCCCCTTTGCCTAGGACTTCATTGATAATGTATGGTCCTTCCCATTTTGGAGCTAGCTTCCCTGGTTTTTCGGCATTAGAAGCTTCATTGTCGCGCAAAACGAAGTCTCCTGGAACGAAAGTACATACGCGTTGTAGTTTTTTTCAAGTTTGGATTTGTACCTTGCTTCTGTGATGGCGGCGTTTTCGCGTCTTTCCTCAAGAAGGTCTAAATCCATTCTTCGTTCTTGTTCGTTGTTTTGTCTTTCCATGGTGAGCATGCGCGGCGATGGAAGGCCAATTTCAGCAGGGATTACCGCCTCTGATCCATAGACAAGACTGAATAGGGTTTCTCCTGTGCTGGTCTTTGGCATGGTACGATGGGCCCATAAGATGCTGGGAAGTTCATCGACCCACCCTCTACGCGCTATCCCGAGTCGCGCCTTAATGCCGTCGACTATCTATTTGTTGACACTCTCGACTTGTCCGTTTGCTTGTGGGTGTGCCACAGAGGCAAAGTTGTGCTCGATCTTCATTTCTTTGAACCATTTCTGAAGATCTTCTGAGGCAAAATTGGTGCCATTGTCGGAGATAATGCGTAATGGTAATCCAAATCTGCAAATAATATGTTCCCAAATAAATTTGCGGATTACCATTGCTGTGGTTGAAGCTAATGCCTTAGCTTCGACCCACTTTGTGAAATAGTCGACTGCTAGATGATAAATTTAACGGCGCCTTGCGCGTCAGGGAATGGACCAACGAGATCAATGCCCCATTGCTGGAGGGGCCAGATCTGTTAATTTGTGTGAACATTTGGTTCATAGCAACCTAGAATCTATCAAACCAATATTCTGGAGCTCTTTCTATGAGTTGTTCTGAAGAGTCTTTTTCTACTGAATGACCGTTGTTTTTGTTGATTCCCATGATTCCGTCGATCTGGGTTTCTTGGGTTGTAGAACCCTTGAATTCAGATCGAGGACCTGATGGGTGGAGTGATGAATTCTCTGCCATGTGAAAACAGAGAACGAGGGAAAGCAAATCAAAACGAGATGAAAACTGATAAAACAGAGAAATCGGTGGGCGCCAATGAAGAAATACTAGAAAAATGACCGGAATCAAATTATCTAGGGGGTTTGGATCTGCATAAAAGGGGTTGTTCTCTCTCGTTTGATTCGATGTGACTGATCTTCTTCTCCGGTAAACTCTGCAAAACAAAACACCGTTAGCCTCGTCAAGGGGAGAAGGGGGGTTCTCTCCTTGACCCGACTCCGGCGTAAGAATAAGTATGTGTTTATGAAGAAGAAGAAGTATTGACGAAGTGTGTGTAACTTGATTTCATACCTGAATTCCTCTTTGTATTTATAGCCGGGAGTTTTTTGGGCGGGAAAACTTGTTGGTGAAATACTAACGGAAGATGCTAACCCCGTAAGCGGTTGCTTTTCCTTCCGTTAAATATCTTGATCTGACGTGAATGCACACGTATTGCTTCTCAGATCTATGGCTGGGGAATTGCCACGTGGAAAGTGGGCAAGTGGAAGTTTTTCTTTAATTCCATGCCATCATCGTGGTTCCAGGGAGGTCTGAGATGATGACACGTGTCACAGACGGTTATAACCGTCTGGTAGTGCACGATTGAGCCTTCTAGAAGATTACTGCCATAATCCGGTGTGACTCCTTACCGTGTGGCACCAGCTGAGTAAATAATATCCAAGTCTGGGTACTATTTGAGCGGAAGTATTTAAACTAGGATTCTTATCCTTTGTTTATTATGAAGGAAGGCGCAAGAGTTTATTAACTTCTTTTTGACGCGCAGGTGTTGCCTGCTACTTTTTTCCTAAGCCTTCTTTGTAAGACTAGTGCGCGGCCGCGCAAGGTCAAAAGAAGGTTAAAGGATAAGGTGGTGGTACGGTCCTAGGTACTTATTTACGAGGTTTTTGGGACCTTACCCCTTCACTAGTCTAGGACTCTCGCGGGCCGCGAGAGAGATAGAGGTGGGGCTCGCGGGGCCCAAGAAAACCCCTGATCAGCCTATAAATTGAAGCCATCGTCCTCAGTTGTCCCTCGTTCAAATCTCTTTCTCTCTCAAAGCTATAGTGCGAGTGTTGTTCGATATTATACCCCTAAAAAGCGAAGCTTTGCCTCGTTGTAAGTATTATAACCTCCGGTTAAATATTAGTTACTCTACCCGATTGATCTAGGACTCCGTAACGCATGTCGAGGCTCTGCCTGACTCAGTCGTTGGAGTTCTGTCTCGGGGGTATGGCTAATGTAAATTGGGTTATCTTACTAACACATGTGCATTGTTTAATTTTAATAGATTATAACCAGAAAGCAGTAGTATTATCTAAAACAGCAATGTGAGTACATCTATTTTTGTAAACCTTTTTATACAAACCTCAATTGTTTTAAATTATGATAACAGTGATTGAGTCTATGTATTCTACAATTACTGTCAGTATGTTGGGGTTTTGTATACATTACTTGTTACTATACTGTGAATAGTAACATGACCACAAGTCAGGATTGACAGTGCCGTGGGTGGTAATTGTATAGATATAAACATTGTAATCGCCCTCAATACTATAAAATGATAAAAGCTTGTTTTGATTAAATTGGGATGCACTCGCCAGTATTTCTTGCTGATACCAGGAACTACACTGATTGCCAATGCACCTTACCGTTTAGCACCAGCAGAGATGCAAGAACTGAAGAAACAGTTGGACGAACTTCTGGAGAAAGGTTTCATACAGCCTAGTTCATCGCCATGGGGAGCACCAATCCTGTTTGTCAAGAAGAAGGATGGATTAATGCGTATGTGCATTGATTACCGAGAATTAAACAAGGTTCCGATTAAAAATCGATACCCATTACCGAGAATCGATGATCTGTTCGATCAACTGCAAGGAGCTCGATTCTTTTCTAAGATCGATTTACGCTCAGGATATCATCAACTGAAAGTACAGGAAGAGGACATTCCTAAAACTGCTTTCAGAACAAGGTACAGTCATTATGAATTTACAGTCATGCCATTTGGTTTAACCAATGCCCTAGCCACATTTATGGACATGATGAACATAATATGTAAACCATATCTGGATAAATTCATAATTGTCTTTATAGATGATATTCTTATTTACTCTAAGAGTAAAGAGGATCATACCAAGCATTTGTTCATACTTTTAAATTTGCTAAGAAAAGAAAAGCTTTACGCTAAATTTTTAAAATGCGAATTTTGGTTAAAGGAAGTGCAATTCCTTGGACACTTAGTTAATCATGAAGGAATTCATGTAGATCCCACAAAAATCAAGGTGATTACTAAGTGGAAAGTCCCTGAATCACCGACGGAGGTGAGAAGTTTTCTTGGACTAGCAGGTTATTATAGACGTTTTATTCAAGATTTTTCTAGAATAGCTATTCCCTTAACGAAATTAACCTGCAAATCAATTAAGTTTGAATGGGGACCAAAACAGGAGGAAGCTTTTAGGATTCTAAAGCAAAAGTTAACCAATGCACCCATACTAGCGTTACTAGAAGGAACGGAAGACATGATAGTCTATTGTGACGTTTCTAAGTTAGGGTATGGATGTGTATTGATGCCACGTCAAAAGGTTATAGCTTATGCATCTAGGCAACTTAAGAATTATGAAGAGAATTATACGACTCATGATTTAGAGTTAGGAGCCATAATTTTTGCCCTTAAAATTTGGAGACACTATCTTTATGGTAGTAAGTTTACTGTTTTCACTGATCATAGAGTCTAAGATATGTTTTTGGGCAAAAGGATTTAAATATGAGATAGAGACGCTAGATGGAGATTCTTAGTGATTATGATTGTAATATCCAGTATCATGCAGGAAAGGCCAATGTAGTAGCTGATGCTTTAAGTCAAAAGTATCATGAAAAGCAAGACTAGTACGTTCTCTCAAATTAAATCTGCAGATAGATTTAAATGAGAAAATTAGAGAAATACAAGGAACAGTAATCAAGGACGATACTGAAAAATTAAAAGGAATGATTAAGGAATTAGAGCAAGGAACAAATGGAATTTGGAGATTCCATAAGAAAATAATCTGGATACCCAAACAAGGAAACCTACGCCACCGAATTTTAGAAGAAGCCCATAAGTCTAAGTATACAATACATCCTGGTAATGATAAAATGTATCAAGACTTAAGAAAGAATTTTTGGTGGATAGGAATGAAAAAGGATATAGCAACCTATGTTGCTAAGTGGCTAACCTGTTAACAGGTTAAAGCTGAACATCAGAAACCCTCAGGATTATAGCAGCAACTAGAAATACCAATATGGAAATGGAATGGACTTTGTTACTAAAGTACCCAAGACACGAAAAGGTAATGATGCAATCTGGGTGATTGTAGACAGATTAACCAAATCTGATCATTTCTTACCTATGAAGGAAACTTGCAGTATGGAACAATTAGCCAAGTTATATGTAAATGAAATAGTTTCATTACACGAAATTCCTTTATCTATTGTTTCTGGTAGAGATAGCCGTTTTACTTCTAATTTTTGGACTAGTTTCAAGAAAGCATTGGGAACCAAGTTAAAACTAAGCACAACCTATCATCCTCAAACAGACGGACAAAGTGAAAGGACAATTCAGACAATGGAGGATATGCTTAGAGCTTGTGTAATTGATTTCGGAGGAAATTGGGACGATCATCTACCATTAATAGAATTTTCCTACAATAACAGCTATCATACCAGTATCAATGCTGCACCATTTGAAGCACTCTATGGACGAAAGTGCCAAACTCCAGTCTGTTGAGCAGAAATTGGAGAAAAACAACTGTCTGGACCAGAGATAGTACAAGAAACAACGGATAAGATTATTCAAGTCAAGGAAAGACTGAAAACAGCACGCGATCGTCAAAAGAATTATGCTGATAACAGATGAAAACCATTGGAATTTCAGGTAGGAGATACGGTATTATTAAAAGTTTCTCCATGGAAAGGAGTGGTCAGATTTATTAAGAAGGGAAAGCTAAGCCCTAGGTATGTTGGACCTTTTGAGATTATTAGAAGAATAGGACCAGTAGCTTACCATCTACAACAGCTAGAGGAAATGGCAGGAATACATGATGTATTTCATGTATGTAATCTCAAGAAGTGCTTAGCAGATGAAACATTAAAGGTACCTCTTAAGGACGTAGAGGTAAATGAGAAACTCAAGTTTGTAGAAAAACCGCTACAGATTGAAGATAGAAAGATCAAGAATCTCAAACACAAGAGATTAGTTCTGATCAAAGTGAAATGGGATTCCAACAGAGGACTAGAATACACTTGGGAGCTCGAATCAGAGATGCAAAGGAAATATCCACACCTGTTCCAGTAGACCTCAAGAACGAGATCTAAAACAAGGTGGGGAGGATATAACAACTCTCCCAAAACCATTAAAATACTCCTATACGTATTAAAATATACCCCGTATACGAAAAACGAGCCTGAAATACTTTTATATTATTAAATAACAAATAAAACAAATTATACGAGTCGCTCACGGGCTGTGACAGGGTTCACCCTGGGCTTCACGGGGCGCGACCAAGTATAACCTGGTGAAGCCTCAGCGTGCTACGTGGCACGACACCCGGACGACCTACACTTGTGACTGGACAAAGCTAAAACCTAGTCTAGGACTCTCGTGGGCCGCGAAAGAGATAGAGGTGGGGCTCGTGGGGTGCTAGAAAACCCCTGATCAGCCTATAAATTGAGGCCACCGTCCTCAGTTGTCCCTCGTTCAAATCTCTTTCTCTCTCAAAGCTATAGGGCGAGTGTTGCTCGATATTATACCCCTAAAAAGCGAAGCTCTGCCTCGTTGTAAGTATTATAACCCCCCGTTATGTATTAGTTACTCTACCCGATTGATCTAGGACTCCGTAATGCATGTCGAGGCTCTGCCTGACTCAGTCGTTGGAGTTCTGTCTCGGGGGTATGGCTACTGTAAATTGGGTTATCTTACTAACACATGTGCATTGTTTAATTTTAATAGATTATAACCAGAAAGTCACCAAAAAGTAGGGGTGTGCATGGGTCGGTTTGGGTCGGTTTTGACCAAAAACCATAACCATAACCGCGATGTCGGTTGTTGGATAACCATAACCATAACCGATTGGTTATGGTGGTTATGGTTATTCGATTTTGATGGTTATAGCGGGTCGGTTATGGGTGGTTAACCGTGTACTTAGCTTACCTAAAAATAGCTTAATTTTTTTTAACATGGAATAAATTGTTATTGCATATTTGTATGTATTAGTATATTACATAGTATTAAAAAATATATATATAATCTATAATATTAATACCAATTATTATTATCGAATATTCAAATAAAGTGATATGATATATTCCATAAATTCAAATAAACATTCAACCAAAACTACAAAATGATATGAAAAAACCCATAAGTACTAAAAATCTTCAGTCAAAAACATCAAATATTAAAAATATGGTAAAAGTCCTAAATCCTACAAAGATTTATTACATGTCGGTTCGGTTCGGTTATGGTGGGTTTGGAAAAAATGATAATAACAACCGACCCGCTACTTTCGGTTTAAAAAAAAAACCATTAACCAACCCACCAGTTTTTTCGGTTCGGTTTTGTCGGTTAATTCGGTTATGGTTCGGTTAATTCGGTTTTTTGCACACCCCTACCAGAAGGCAGTAGTATTATCTAAAACAGCAATGTGAGTACATCTATTTTTGTAAACCTTTTTATACAAACCTCAATTGTTTTAAATTATGATAACAGTGATTGAGTCTATGTATTCTACAATTACTATCGGTATGTTGGGGTTTTGTATACATTACTTGTTACTATAATGTGAACAGTAACATGACCACAAGTCAGGATTGGCAGTACTGTGGGTGGTAATTGTGTAGATATAAACATTGTAATTGCCCTCAATACTGTAAAATGATAAAAGCTTGTTTTGATTAAATTGGGATGCACTCGCCAGTATTTCTTGTTGATAAAATGTTTTTAAAACACGTTTCAGGTAACAAAATGTGAAAGCCAAATAGAAGCCAGCTGGAGAGCACTGAAGGTTGAAAAAGTGGCTATAAAAGTTACCTAAATAAAGAAAGAAGTTTTATTTCAATAAATTAGGGTTTATCCCTATAAACATATCATAATGGAAACTTGGGTTTTTCCCATGTATTTATTATTTATAAAAGTGTGGTAATTAACTCTGATAAACTATTTCCTAACTACGGTCCTGATATTAATTTTCGATGCCAAATTAATAAACACTGATACTGCTAATGTGGATCTCGTGACACCGCTCCCGGGGTAGGGGTCGGGGGTTGCGACAACCTAAGCCCTCACTGGTTCGAGCGACTTCAATACCAAGAAAATATTTGAGATTACCAAGATCCTTGATTCTGAATTTTTCATTGACCTTGGTTTTTGTGGCATTGTTTCCGACCATAACAACACCATCAACATAAATTAGACCTGCGACGAAACTATCACCTTCGCTTTGGATGAAAAGAGAATAGTTAACCTTAGATTGTTTGAAACCAAGATCGAGAAGAGCACTTGGAAATTTTTGGTACCAGTTGCGCAACGCTTATTTCAAACTGTCTAGCGACTTCCTTAATTGGCAGACACGAGTCTCCCCCTCTTTCACAAACCCATGTGGAATTTTCATGTAAACTTCCTCATCCAGGTCTCCGTGCAAAAAGGCGTTATTAACATCAGGTTGATGATTGGCCCAATTCTTCTTCACCACCACCGCCTAAAGTTTTTGAACAATAACTAGTTTGGCTACCGGAGTAAAGGTGTCATGGTAATCAACTCCTTCCATTTAGGTAAACCCCTTTGCAACGAGGTGGGATTTATATCTTTCAATTTCACCATTTGGCTTGTACTTTAATTTATACACCCATTTAGAATCGATAGCACGCTTTCCTTGATAAAGGTCTTCAAGAGTCCAGGTAGCATTTTGTTAAATTGCTTGTATTTCTCTTTTCATTGCCTCAGTCCACCTGTCATCGTTAATGGCCTGTTGAAAAAACCTAGTCTCATTGTTTGAATAAATAGCCACTAGGAAAGCTTTGAGAGTATTAGTAAAATTTTTGTAAGAAACAAAATGAGGTATAAGGTTTTGTAACGTTCCGTATTTTGCGATGTATTTCTGATTACATTGTAATTATTATTTCCTTTCCACATTTGTAATCTGAGACTTCGATAACAATGGAAAATTCACATTTTTATACATGCATGTTATATTCATACTTAATTGTTATTCAATCGATCATTAAATGTGTGTTTATATCCAAAACCAAGACTTTAAATACTTTGGAAATATCAATCATACATGCATTATACTCATACCATACTTGGATACACTTTGAATACCTCAAAACAAGCTAAAATATAAGAAAACGACATAAATTAAACTAAAACCCAAGTACATGGGCTGAAATTGGACAAAATGCAAAAATTTGAGAAACATGACCCGTCGCGCCACGCGACGAGAGAGTGTTGGGATGGTCGCATGGCGCGACCAGGCTCAATCTACAGCTGGTTGTTCCCAGCTCACGGGTTGGTCCGTTTTTTCTACATCTTTTCACCCTCAATCACCTCCTAAGCCTTTAATAACCCAAACCCTAATGCCATATTATAAATAAGTGCCTCCCACAACACCTCCGACCTTTACACACGTCAAAAAAACTTTCAAATCCTCTCAACCTTCTTAATATTTCCAAGTTCTTGGCAGATTACACTTGTGTTCAAAATAGTGAGTTTGAATACCTTTCTCCTACTTTTCTTCTTGTTTTCTTGTATCAAACTACTTGTACAAGTGACGTGTGCGTGTATATACATGTTTTTACAATGAATTTTATACATGGTTTGGTTTTAAATTTATAAAAATGATTTATACTTTAACATTAAAACACACACGAAAGGGAAAGTGTACCCCGTCATATATGTAGTAAAGTATCGGTAAGAACCAAGTGTCGATCCAAGGATGTGGGCGGATGCAATAATACTAAACCTTTGTCATTAAATTACTGGTAAAAATATTAGTGGGTGATTTTCTAAAAATTAAAATAAGACTAAACATATATTTTTATAACTTAATAGACTCCAAAATATAAAAATAGATAAATAGCCTTGCTTTGTGCACAACCAAAGTATGTAAACTAAGTCGGTTTTGCCACTTAAAACACATGGTCAATTTTCCATTTTTCAAAGACAATTAGTATCCCTTTTGGAAATCCTAACATGACAACTCTTTGGAAAGTTAAAATGATAAACACACTTTAACCACCTAAAATTGTTCTTTAACGCCCAATTGACAAATGTCTATGAAAATCCCCTGAAGAAAAGTTAGTCATCCGTTAGGAGTTTTCTAACTTCACTTAATCAAGGAAAGTGACACCGATAAACACAATGTAACCACCGAGACAAGCATAAACTAGACTAAATCACAACCGAGTTCATTTTAAAAATCTTAAGTATAAATTCATCAAGAAAGCAATTTTGGCCTAAACTACTAACAAGATTAACAACTTATGTCAAGAATTTGTAACAACACCATCTAACCCGTTAAGGTCCTTCCGTGAGGGAAAGCCTTCTTGATTAACCTTAATTACCCCTTATTAAACCACTAACCATTTCTAGTCTCATGGTGTAAACATTTTAAACAAGCTAAAAGTTTACTAATACATGATTAATTAAGCTTCTTTTTACAAATATCTCAACTAACCACATACTAATCATCCAAGATAATTAACTATAATCAAGAATTCAACATCAATATACAAGGTTGCAAGCTAATCATCAAGGATTAACAGAGAAAATGCTTCAAGTGTCATTACAAACATAATTAACATACTAATGGTTGTTTGTTAAGCAAGGATTACTAGTGTTTTTGCCCGTAGGCTACAATAATACATAAATCATCAACCAAAATGCTTGAATTATAACAAAACAATGGAAAGATTCAAGAATCAAACCATAAACAAGCACTAGATTGAGAATCTGGATGATAACGGAGCTTATCGGCACAACGATGGCTTAATTACGGGCAATAGTTAAACCTTCTGAGCCTGAATAATTGCCTGAAAAGCTCCCAAAAGTCCAGAGTTGCGAACTGATTGCTCCCTTCTGTTTTTTATAACTTTTTCGATTCACACGGGCGTGCTAATAAAGTGCACGATCGTCCACTGTTCACCAAATCTTGTGACATCAGCAAATCTTGGACCTGTCTTCAGATCGGCATGAGCGTGGCATATGTTGCACGGTCGTGCATCACCGAGATGTGGCCGACACGACCAAACGCACTAGCAGTGCTTCCGAGATCAAAGGTCCTACACGGTCGTTCCACGCATCGCATGGTCGTGCGATCCTGAGGTAAGCTGGCACGCCTGATCACTGGCAGTGCATGTCCGGGCTGTGTCTTTTCATCGGATCGGCACGACGGCCGTGCCACTGCTGTCAGACAGTTTTTTCACAGAATCTTCGTATCTCAGCCGTTTCGCCCGGAAAATCCTCGTTTTCTTCATCTTCTTGTTTGGCACGCTGTTTGAAGCCTGTAAACCAAAATATATCCGATTAAGTATCCAATTCTTGGTTTTATGGCCAAAAATGCGTAAAATGGGGGTAAAATGGGGGAATAAAGTATATGTATTTTGGTGAATATCAAACCTCCCCACACTTGAACCTTGCTTGTCCTCAAGCAAGCTAAAATTAAAATGTAATAAAAGATAGTTTCTAGCGATAAAATGAATTTACAAACTACCTACTAAAACACATACATACGGTTAGCCGGTTTCTCGAAAGGCAACGTCAAATGATTCAAACCAAACAAGCATATGCAAATATATGTATAGAAAACCAAAAAGCCATGATTTAATTTCCGATTGACTTAGCACACTAATCTTCACACACCTCACAATGTTCATACACACTCGGTTATATTTGTGAGACATACATAAAATGTGTATGTGTAAACACTCGATGCCTAGACAATGAAACGTGTAATATCATAAGCTTTGTAGGATCAGTGAATCGATCAAACGAGACAATCAGAAGAGTTCTAGATCAATACGAAAGGCGGAAACAGACGTATTGATGTTGTAGCAGCTTGATTTACACTTAGAAGTAGATTAACTGTCGATTAGATTGATATCACAACGTTTTACAGGCTTGACGACACTTCGGCAGAGCTTCGCTACCGGAATCAAAAGTTACAAATGAAGAACCAAGACCTAGTATTTATAGGTACATCCACTTCGCACGAACCAGCATATGCCAGTTCGCACGAACTGGTCAGTTCGTACGAACTGGCCACTTCGTGTGAAACTGCTGGTTCGTCCCTGTTTCCCGATTCTTTCGAACTACGTGTCTTGTTCTATCTAAACTATTACATGACTCGATACAAGACGAAGTCAACAGACATATGCACCAACAAACCCCCCTTGAATGTTGACGAGTCTTCAGTGTAAATCTTCAGTGTGTCGAGTCTTCAGTCTTGATCAGTCTTCTCGCTCTCTCCAAAGTATCTTTCTCTGTAAGCATCCTCATCTATCTTTATCTTCCAATTAACAAACTCCCCCTTAAGCTGTTCCGGGATCGCAATCTGATATAGCACTCATTCTAAGATCGTGTCCTGGCTCAAACTCTGCTCAGGCTTAGACACGGGGATCTTCACAAATCTCTACCCAACAGTAAATCTCACAAGTTATATGATTTAACAATTTTAGAAATCACTTGTAGATATCATTTAACATTTCTCAAATTAAACCAATTGTATTTAAAACACTCAAATTTTGTTTCAATAATTTGCAACCATTAAATAATTTCAAAATCATTTCTCTTTTCAAACAAACTCTCCCAAACCTGTTGTTCATCATGTTCAGCACTCAGAATTTTGAAAATAAGCTTTTCAACATCAGTTGTCGAAAATAAGATGAAATAAAATCTTTTTGAATTTTTCAAAATTTATGCTAAAACATACTAATGAAAAGCAGTAAAGAAATATTTACAGACAATATTTTTGTGAGTTTGTGTAAGAGGATCATATCAGTTTATGACAAATCACTAGCACCGTTGAGCTTTAAACACTTTAAGTTCTAAACGATTCACTTAGATTGTCAGTATACTGATCCACTTAAATTTTCACACAAAGTTCAACTGATTCGAGATACAAGATTAGTGTTTTAAGGACTTAAACTTATTCGCGTGTCCCACCTCAGAATATACTCCCGTATCCAGACTCCTATATTCAGTCTTACAGGTGAATGTACACTAATGATATCTGTAAGGGGTTAAATGCGAGACCATGAGAGCTCAGGCTATTGCTTCTGCAAAATCAGAGAGATGATGGCTCGACTTTAGGTGTGTTCCCTTTAGAGAATCTTTTCTTCAACAGCACATGATTAACATTTTTCAATGTTTCATCATTTTTTATGCTGAGGGTGGGCTTTAAGATTAAAGTAGTGCAAATTATTATACGAGGACTAGGCTATTGCTCCCGCAAAATCAGAAGTCCTGGTATAATACCCCAGATATCATCACGCACAAAGACCTAGTATGTCAGAAATAGAAAGCCCTTCAAACATGATTTCAGGGGTTACCTATATATCCGAGAGATGTTCCCCACGAAATAAGTAAGTATGATATTTAGGTTTATATCTCGACAACAATCTACTAAGCGTGTAAAAATCTACTGGCATATCATCAGTGAGATCGTTTATCACATTTTAACTTTCCGATTCTTTAGCGTACTGTGATTGTCTACTGATGTACTATAATTTCCTCTTTTTCACAACAAAACTCATTTTTAAAATTTTCGCTATTTTTGGCTTTTAGATTTTATCATGTTTTTGGATTTTTTCAAATTTTTAAAATTTCTAAATTTTTTACTCCCCCTAAAATCAAAATTATGTTTCAAATTTTGATTTTCCGGGTAAATTTGAAAATAAAAGCAATAAACTGTACAAAGTAAACTGACAAACTGATGTGAATTGCTTCAATTCTCCATCCACTTGGCATAAACAATCAGAACTTCCCCTGACAACAAACTATTTTCCCATTATGATTTCAAAACACTTAAGTTTGTTTTAACCAAAATGATTTTCCGGAAAATTAGTTTTGTTTGTCATTTCACAAACATGGGGATTAACTCATCATTTTGTTCCTTCAAACACTTTGTATGAAAGTTAAATCAAGTTCAACTTAATGACCTTGATTAACCACTTAAGAATGAAACCCCTTTTTTCCTTTTTCTTTTACCACTTGTAAAAATTTAACACTTTTAGGTTTTTCACAAAAACATTTTTTCAAGAAATATGACACTTGTAGATTCTTATCAACAATACCACTTGTAAGTCGAAATTTCACAGATGTGAATTTCTCAAGAAAGATGCCGATTCCTACTCCCAAATTACCAACCTGGGAGTTCCGGCAAGTCAGGATTTTTAAGCAAAGAATGGTGACACCCAAGCCTGACCAGCTTTGGGTGCATCCGAGTTATTTTCACTCGGTGGGTAAATTCTCCTCTTTGATTCATAAAATTCTTTTACCCCTTTTTCCTTTCCATCGACCATATTTCCAAAAATATGTTTTACTTTCCCATTGAAAGCCTTTTCGACATCGAATTCTTTCTTTTCAGAATAGAATTGATTCAAAATTTCCACATTTCCAACCTTTTGTTTAAAATTTTCAGCCCGCAATGGTGGAAAGTTGACATCATCCATTGTTGGAACTGAATTTTCTCTTTTAGGTCAACAGGTGGCTCCTCTGACTTTGACGAGTCAGATTCATCGCCAGAAAGTGCATCTGACTTCTTAACAACCCACTTGTGGTTGTTCAGATTCACACTTCTTTTGTAAAACCTTTTTGAACTCTAACCAACTTCAAATGTAGAATTTTTAAACACTTTGAATTTGTCCGTTGGTGGTTCAGTGTTATCAACAACTTTCTCTTTGAGTTTAGAAAGAAATTCTTGTTTTATGTTGGTTGCCATTGGACAGTTCCAGGCAATGTGACCAACTGTTTTGCATCTATAACAAGTTCTTGTTTCCTTTTTGGTTCCAAACACAGTCTTCTCAAACTTTTGTTTTTCAGCAAGAAACTCCTTGTTAGATTGCTTTCAGAATGAGCACTTTTTCTCTTCTTCAGAACTTGCCCCTGAAACAAATACAGTTTTTGATTTAAAATCTTTAATATTTTGATTATTTTCAACATCAAAACCCAACCCCTTCTTTTTGAAATTGCTTTTATGAATTGGTTTCTTTTGATGACCTGGACCGAAACCTTTCTTCTTGTTTAAACGTTGAACTCTAGAAGTATATTTAGGTTTTGAAAATCCCATTTTATCTTTTATTTCTGAAAATTCTATTTTTATCAATTTAAAAACTGTTATAATATTTTCAATTTTCACATTTTTAATTGGAAATTCTTCATCAGAATATAATTTGTCTGAATTATTCAAAGTATATGCCACTTTGATTGGTTCATCATTCAAATTATTTTTTGATAACATAAAATCTTTATTGTAAACCCTTTTGACCGATGATTTCGATTTGTTAACTGATGAACTCGAACTCTCAGATTCAGACTTTGACTCTGACTCCTCATCCTTATCCAACACCTGATCGACCACTTTCTTTATTAACTCAGACTCATGATCAGTGTCAGACGATGTGAATGTAACATCAATGTTGTCTGGTAACTCATCAGTTGTTTCAGACTTTAACTTTATATTGACTGCCTTTTTGACTTGTTCCGAATTTGGTTTTCTGGGAGAATAACCTTCCCATATCGGAGGCAGACACTTGTTATAATTTGCACTTTGTTTCTTACCAGTATCCGTATCTTCCGACTTCTTATCTTGAAAAGCTTCAAAACCTGTGATGTGTGCAAAATGCAACATATAAATTACATCAATTGTGGCATAAAACTAACCCTTTTTTAGTACTAATGTTGGAAAAAGTGTGCTTTTGTCTTCCTTTTGTATTTTCAGGATTAAATGAGCTCAAATTAACAAAAGAAGAAAAAAGGCAGCTAAATCTAGAATAAATACAAGAAAAGGAACAAAGGTGGCATGCCCGACCCCCCGACAGCATCTTCCCAAGCAAAAATCAAGAAAACAGAAGGCTGAACATGCCCCGTGCTCAGTGAACACGGGGGCGTGCCCAAGTGCCAGCAGAAAAGACAAAGCTGTAGAAGCTTCTATTGCCCACCACGGGGTCGTGCTCAGCGGACACGGGGCCGTGGTCAACTCTAAGATTCGCAGGATCTGGGGAAATCTTGATAGTACAGATTTGCTTCTGCACACGGGGACGTGCCCAGTGGACACGGGGGCATGGTCAACTAATGCAGACAAACTGCAATTAATGAAGAAAGAGATGAAGGATGGACACAGGGCCGTGCCCAATGGACACGGGGCCGTGCTCGAGCTTCTGTTCAGCCTATAAATAGGAGTGCTTGGCTCAATTGCAAACCATCCATTGGCACATCACCTCTCTCACAATTCACCCACCACCCACCACCACCATAACACCATCATCCACCACCATCATCCATTGTCCATCATAGAGTGTGTGAGTCGTCTCGGGATCCAAGATTGATCGTAAGAGTTCTTGATAAATAAGGCCATGTTTGCCTAAGTCTCTTACATCACTTGGTGAAGACAAAGTGTCTAGTGTAATACTTTTTATTTTTAATCTTTTCGCACTTTTTACTTGGTTATGTATTAATGACTTTAATAACTAGTTTCTTATGTTGAAGGTGATTTTTCCTTATCGTTTGTCCGTGGTGTCTTGGCATTATTTTACTGTCTATATAAAATAAAAGATTTTCACCATTCATATCTCCACGGTCTATATGGAGGTATGTTGGCTACCTGGTTGGGGGTTAAGGGAACAGTTTGGTAAGAGTCTTGCCTTGTTTAGTGTATAGATCCTGCAAGGACCTGGGTCAAATTTAGTAGGACCTCCTTCAATACCTAACGGTATTCGATGGCGGGGGTCCAAACTCTTTGACCCCCTTATATGTAAGCTACTATTAATACTTTAACCCGGCTACTTAGGATTGTATCCCTGCTGACTCAGACTACTTAGCCGAGGGTAACGTCACCTTCAAAAGAGGGGCCTACTATAATATGCATTAATAACTTAATTAATTATCTTTCAATAATCCGACCCTTTAGGATTGTATCCTTGCTGACTCAAACTACTGGGTTGATTGTAATGCCACCTTCAAAAGAGGGGCCTATTACAATAACTAAGATAATCTCTTAAAAAGTGCAAAAGTGCGGAAATAATCAAAGGTTACACTATACACGAGTCGGAGCCAAGTGATTCATCTTGTCTATTTGTTTTTACTTTTATTTTATTTTCAGCATTTTAGTTAGTTTTTATTTTTCTAGTTTAAAAACCTTTTTCTAACGTTTTGATTTGATTAGACGTTGAGGATAAACCGGTACTAAAAGCTCTTGTGTCTTTGGACGACCTCGGTATCTTACCAACACTATACTACGCTCACGATGGGTGCACTTGCCCATATGTGTGTTTAGTGTTAGTAAATATCGTGTTTTATAAATTTAAAACTTGGCTAAAAAGTGTAAAAGGGCTTAAAATAACCATTAAAACCATAACACACTTCACGCACATCAAGTTTTTGGCGCCGTTGTCGGGGACACAAGGATTTTAAGAAAGTTAGGAATCAACAGCCTAATCGATTTTTCTTATTCTTTTTAGGATTTTTCTTAATTTTTCAGCTTCTGCAGAACTCAGCACGGGCCGTGCCTGGTCGGACACGGGCCGTGTCCAGCATTATCACTGGCAGTTTTTATTTTTCCGAGTTACAGAGAGCTGAGCACGGGGCCGTGTCGATGCAACACGTGGCCGTGTCCAACTCCCCAGTAACAGGGATCCGGAAAACAAACGTTGTACTTCCGACCACGGGCCGTGTTCACTGAGCACGGGGCCGTGGTGAACCTTCTGACCAACGTTCTTTTCTATTTTTATTGCAGGACTTGGAACCCAGGCGCCACATTTGAACTTCCTACGTAGTGCATGAGCTCTAGTTCTAGTAGAGACATAAAAGAACCTCTAGAAGAACCCGAACGCTTTCTCAGAAAAAGACTTAAAGCTAAAAACCAAGAGAAAGTTTCGGGGGACCCACCTCCAATGGCGGACCAACGTACCCTCATGGATTACCTACGGCCCACTGTAGGTAATCTCGGTGCCGCTATCAATGCACCGAATGTCGAAGCCAATAACTTCGAACTTCGACCGCATTTGATACAAATGCTTCAAAACTCCGCAACCTTTCATGGGCTTGCGGACGAGGATCCCCATCTACATATTACTAATTTCTTAGAAATATGTGATACCTTTCGGATCAATGGAGCATCAAATGACGCCATCCGCCTTCGAATGTTTCCATTTTCACTAAAAGACCGAGCTAAGGCTTGGCTTAACACCCTCCCAGTTGGTTCGGTAAACACCTGGGATGAACTAGCCCAAAAATTTCTATATAAGTATTTCCCTCCTGCTAAAATGGCTAAATTAATGACTGAAATTAATACATATTCACAAGAGTATGGGGAATTCTTATATGAAACTTGGGAAAGGTTCAAGGAGCTACTAAGAAAGTGTCCTCATCACGGTCTTGCGGTATGGCAACAAGTATCCACTTTCTACAATGGGTTGTTGCCACACACGAGACAAACACTTGATTCTAGCTCCGGGGGACTTCTAGGTAATCGTCACCCAAATTAAATATATAATCAAATTGAGGAAATTGCTAAAACCAATTTTCAGTGTCACACTCCCCGAGGCAATAAATCTATTGCCCCGGGCGCCCATAAGGTTGATGAAAGCACTTCTTTACAAGCCCAAATCGAGGCCCTTTCTTCAAAAATCAAAAAAATTAGAAATGGCAAAAACGGCCTCGGTTATGGCTTGTGAAGGGTGTGGTGGACCACATGAAAATTGGAGTTGTATGAAAGAAGTAGATGATCAAACAGAAACGGTAAACTACATTGATAATAGACCTAGGCCGTCGGGTCCCCCAACGGGTACCTACAACCAAGGATGGCGTAACCACCCTAACCTTGGTTGGAGAGATCCCGTCAATAGTAGTAACCAACATAACCAACGATCTAACTTTCAACAACCACAAAACTTTTCTCAACAACAAGGTGGACGAGAGAGGCTTGAAGATACTGTATCTCGCCTCATCTCCGAAACTGAAAAGAAAAACTCGGATCGATTTCAGCAATTGGAATCGAAATCAACAAGCTAGCATTCAAAACATTGAAAAACAATTAAATCAAGTAGCTCAAAATTTCTCCGAGAGACCACAAGGCGCATTACCGAGCAATACCGAAACCAACCCAAAAGCGCAAGTACATCTCATCACATTAAGAAACCGAACTGTGGGTCCCGAGGAGGCTCCATTACCGCCAGCTGAAAGAAGCCAATCCAGCCAAACCACGACACCACCCGCGCCCCAACTAGAAAAAGGCTTCTCCACCAACTCAAGAGCCCACTAAGACTCCTCCGGTTCCATACCCCGGTCGGTTAATTCGTCAAAAGACCGATAAGCAATTCGCAAAGTTCGAAAATTTACTAAAACAATTGCATGTTAATATTCCTTTTATCGAAGTCCTAACCCAAATGCCTAATTATTCAAAATTTATGAAGGACTTCCTCACTCACAAAAGGAAAATTGAATCATTGCAATTAGTTAACTTAGGCGAAGAATGCTCCGCTTTAGTACTCAACAAACTCCCACAAAAGAAGATTGATCCTGGAAGCTTCACGATTCCTTGCTCGATTGGGGAATCCCCCATTCGCAATGCACTAGCCGATCTTGGAGCTAGCATCAACCTCATGCCCGTATCAATGTTCAAACGACTCGGCCTAGGAAAAACGAGCCCTACAAAGATGAGCATACAACTTGCCGATAGATCCGTCAAATTTCCACAGGGTGTCGCTGAAAATTTATTGGTCAAAGTCGACAATTTCGTCTTCCCGGCCGACTTTGTCATACTAGACATGGAAGAAGACGCCGATGTCCCTCTCATCCTTGGGAGGCCATTTCTAGCCACCGCCCAAGCAGTGGTAGATATGAATGACGGAACACTAACATTGAAGTTTGTGGACGAGGAAGTAAAGTTTGGAGTTGGAAAGAGAGTAGAAGACGAAGACCCGGTCAACTACATGAAGGACATAGACTCAAGCTTGGATGACGCTCTCTGACGGTGTAGCTTGGGATGCAAAACATCCCACTTGGGTGACATATGACCAGGCTTTGGGTCTAGCCAAGGACCCTTATAAACGTGGCGCACCACGGAGGCATTCCGCGGAACTATCCTTAGTTTAGTTTAGATTAATTTTTATGTTTTCTAGATTAGATTTAATTTTCAGGAATAAAACACACTTGGGATGGCAAAGGATAACAAGGGAAACTTGAACTAGCACCCCATGCAGGAAAACAGGGCCATCTGACAAAATTCCTTCGTTAACAGCAAGTTCAGCACGGGCCGTGTCCGCCCAACACGGCCCCGTGCTGCACAGTCTGCAGAAAATGCCTAGTTCAGGTTAACTGGACACGGGCTGTGTTCACCCAACACGCCCCCGTGTCCAGGCTTCTGTTTCTCTTTTTCAATTTTGTTACTGGCGACTGAACACGGGGTCGTGCCCGGACAACACGGGGCCGTGTCCAGACGCCCAGTAACACATTTTTTTGCTTTTTAACACCTTTTTACACATTCAATCAACCTAAAAACTTATTTTTGGGACACATTGAGGACAATGTGTAATTTAAGTGTGGGGGGATGCTAAAACCTTGAATCTTGCAAGTCCTAATAACAAGTCTTACACAAAACTCTATTGGAACCGCTAATCACCCCAAATTTTTTTTCAAAAATTTTCATTTTTTTTACTTGTCTAGGTTTAACTCGGGAAATTCAAGTTCTAAAAAGGTTATATTTTTACAAATTTACAACCGATAGCGTCGTGATAAAATGAACTAACATAAGAAAATTATGAAACGGCATGACAAGCTTAGTTAAAATTTGGTTATATATACTTGATCACATAAAAACCCATTCCCACAAAAGTGAGTTTTGAGCCTTTATTGAGCATACAAATATATATCTAAATGCTCATTTTTCGTTTCTTGTGTGAATAGCCGCTTGGTTCTTACGACTCTAGAACTTGCCACAACAATGCATTCCCGGTCCTTACCAACTTAAACCCGAGTAAGTAAATGATGGAGGCATTAGGACTAACCCCTTTTTATTTCTACACCATTATTTTCTTTTTTTTACCACCTACCCAAAACCCCCCTAGTTAGCCCCTTTGAGCCTAAACCTTTTCATTTCATAACCCAAACCAAACACCCCTTTCACCCACCAATTTTTTTTTTTACTTTTAACCCTTTGTTTTAGTAACAAGCTTGGTTTTCCGTATGACTTTTCAAAAAAAAAAAATCGATGATGAAGCAAAAGAAAAAAAAAAATAAACAAACAAGTATAAAAAATTACTTTGTTTGAATAAAGGCTTCATCAAAATAAAAATTGCAAAAAAAATAAAATAAAAAAATAAATAAAAATAAAAAGTCTTACGAAAACTGACGCTTTTTACGCCTTTCGCCCCTTTACTAACCACTAACCCAACCACCTACCTTTAACCCAAGCCTAACCCTTCACCCAAAAAGTCCTCTTGATATTTACAAAGGTGTATAGTTAAAAAGGAGAAGGATTGATTGCTTGGCAAGCCTATGGTAGGAGTAAGTTCCATGCCGCTCTCGAGTGATTCACTAAAATACATTTTCGGCCGAGTGTTGAGTGATCCCCGTGAGGTATGTGAACTTGTATATAAATAAAATTTTAAAGAGGCATGTTATGCCCTAATAAGTAATTTATCTTATGAAAAGTTTTAAATAAATCATGACGAATAGGACTGTAAATAAATAAAAATAAAACTTAATAAAGAATCTTGGAAATCCCGACACTCTATGACAAACCCAAAAACCTTCTCTTCTACCCATTCTATTTGGGAGTGTAAAGCCACATTATAAAGAGTTTTTCTTGAGGACAAGCAAAGATTCAAGTGTGGGGGTATTTGATTTGTGCAAAATGCAACATATAAATTACATCAATTGTGGCATAAAACTAACCCTTTTTTAGTACTAATGTTGGAAAAAGTGTGCTTTTGTCTTCCTTTTGTATTTTCAGGATTAAATGAGCTCAAATTAACAAAAGAAACAAAAAGGCAGCTAAATCTAGCATAAATACAAGAAAAGGAACAAATGTGGCATGCCCGACCCCCCGACAACATCTTCCCAAGCAAAAATCAAGAAAACAGAAGGCTGAACACGCCCCGTGCTCAATGAACACGGGGGCGTGCCCTAGTGCCAGCAGAAAAGACAAAGCTGTAGAAGCTTCTATCGCCCACCACGGGGTCGTGCTCAGCGGACACAGGGCCGTGGTCAACTCTAAGATTCGCAGGATCTGGGGAAATCTTGATAGTACAGATTTGCTTCTGCACACAGGGACGTGGCCAGTGGACACCGGGGCGTGGTCAACTAATGCAGACAAACTGCAATTAATGAAGAAAGAGATGAATGATGGACACAGGGCCGTGCCCAATGGACACGGGGCCTTGCCCGAGCTTCTGTTCAGCCTATAAATAGGAGTGCTTGGCTCAATTGCAAACTATCCCTTGGCACATCACCTCTCTCACACTTCACCCACCACCCACAACCACCATAACACCATCATGCACCACCATCATCCATTGTCCATCATAGAGTGTGTGAGTCGTCTCGGGATCCAAGATTGATCGTAAGAGTTCTTGACAATCAAGGCCATGTTTGCCTAAGTCTCTTACATCACTTGGTGAAGACAAAGTGTCTAGTGTAATACTTTTTATTTTTAATCTTTTCGCACTTTTTACTTGGTTATGTATTAATGACTTTAATAACTAGTTTCTTATGTTGAAGGTGATTTTTCCTTATCGTTTGTCCGTGGTGTCTTGGCATTATTTTACTGTCTATATAAAATAAAAGATTTTCACCATTCATATCTCCACGGTCTATATGGAGGTATGTTCGCTACCTGGTCGGGGGTTAAGGGAACGGTTTGGTAAGAGTCTTGCCTTGTTCAGTGTATAGATCCTGCAAGGACCTGGGTCAAAATTAGTAGGACCTTCTTCAATACCTAACGGTATTGGATGGCGGGGGTCCAAACTCTTTGACCCCCTCATATGTAAGCTACTATTAATACTTTAACCCGGCTACTTAGGATTGTATCCCTGCTGACTCAGACTACTTAGCCGAGGGTAACGTCACCTTCAAAAGAGGGGCCTACTACAATAACTAAGATAATATCTTAAAAAGTGCAAAAGTGCGGAAATAATCGAAGGTTACACTATACACGAGTCGGAGCCAAGTGATTCATCTTGTCTATCTGTTTTTACTTTTATTTTATTTTCAACATTTTAGTTAGTTTTTATTTTTCTAGTTTAAAAACCTTTTTTCTAACTTTTTGATTTGATTAGACGTTGAGGATAAACCGGTACTAAAAGCTCTCGTGTCCTTGGACGACCTCGGTATCTTACCAACACTATACTACGCTCACGATGGGTGCACTTGCCCATATGTGTGTTTAGTGTTAGTAAATATCGTGTTTTATAAATTTAAAACTTGGCTAAAAAGTGTAAAAGGGCTTAAAATAAACATTAAAACCATAACACACTTCACGCACATCAACCTGCAACAGTCGGATAGATCCTATCAATCAAATAATCAGAACTTGAATAATCCATTAGCAATCGTCTGATTCTTTCATTCTCAATCTTTTCAGTCTCCAATTCCTGCTTCAACTCTGCACACTCTTCAATATAGTGATTGATGGCCTTCTGCTTAGACATCATCACTGCATTCATCATTTTCAAAGCATCTTCCCTTTCTGAGTTTGTCTTTTCCAACTGGTTTACTATTCTGTTCAACACATCATAAGATTCTTTCACGTACTTAACATCGAACAATAACTTTTCTTTCATCTTGTCGAGCTCACTAAACTTCTTATCTTTCTCTTCACAATGTTTGCATGGTTCCAAACATTTCAGACAAGGTTTTGTGACCTCTACAATCTTTTCAACAATCTTTTCATCAACTTTAACCTCTTCACTTTGTTCATTCTTATCTTCACCCTGAACAACATTCTCACATTTTACCTCTTTCTTCTCTTTTGCTGCTCGTTTCTCCTTTAGCTTCTCCAATTTATCTGCCAAATAAAATTTGAAACTTTCAGGAGATAGATGAGTTTTACCAATGTTTATTTGATTAATTTCTTCCTCATCATCACTGCTATCAATTGATGATTGATCAAAGACTGGTGTCTTTTCTGAACTATCTTCTGACATAACAGACTCTTCATCTTGACTTTTCTCATCATTTGCTAATACATCCATCCATTCTTTCATCAACTCTGGTTCTTGAATGATATGTGCAATAAATGCTCTAAACTTTGAGATACTTTCAGCCAGAATATATTTGTCCCTGCTAAATCCCTCTGGCAATCTTTCATCTTTTTGATCTGGAATAGTAATACAAGCTTTCTTCTTTCCATCTTCAATTGGAATAGCACGGGATGATGACGGTTGTTGAGCTACCTGATGATATATTGCTTTCCGATAATAATCATTGTTCTCGAAAGGATTTTGAGCTCCACTTGCTTCGCGATTTGTGCATTCCCTCTTGAAATGTCCTTTTTCTCTGCACCGAAAACAAGTAACTTTAGATTTATCAAAGCCTAAAGCAGAAACATTTGCCTCACGTAAGTCATCTCTACCGGTAATTTGCTTAAATTTTTCAGCTCTTCTCAACATGCTCGCTAAACACCACTTAATATCCATTAGCTCCAATTCCTCAGCATCAATCTGATCGTTGTCCTCTTTTGTTAACATAGGATTTCCGATTCTTCCCGCAACCAAACCCTCATATGATTCTAACACGGTAACTAGTACTGCCATATGACCTTTAGCGACTTCTTCAGAGAAATTCTGACCGTTCTGAAGATGCAATGCAATGTTACATTGTAGCACATGACCATTACCATTGTTTGAGCTTTGAGACTGATAATTTGAATTGGAAGCATTAAGATTAACACTCGGATATGAAGAAAATCCACTGTTGTTGATTGAGCTTTGATTGGATGATCCAGATGAGTTTTCTGCGCTGAAAGCGGTTTGGATCTTCGGACTTGCTTCAACATTTTGAACATTTCCTTTGAAATACATCTTGATATCTTGTTGACCACTTGAATTGTTCATTCTAGCAATCTTTTGTTGTTCAAGATCTTGTCCTTCAAGTTTTTCAATGAACTGAGCAATTGTCAATCTATCATACTCTCCGGTATTCTTCAAAATCATAAGATATGTACCCCATTCTTTTTGAGGTAAAGCATCGGCTAATTTCTCAACCCATTCCTCACGATCTTTAGTGATATCCAACTGACTCATTGAATGTACTAAATGACAATATCTCTCAATAAGAGTCTTTGTAGTTTCACCCGGCAAACTTGAGAACAATTCAAATTCTTTCTTTAATAGTGACTTTTTATTCTTGATCATCTCCGTACTTCCTTTGAATTTTGTACGAAGTGCTTCCCAAATCGAACGTGCACTATCATCATGTTGAAGTAATATGAAAATGTATTCTTTCACAGCTTGTTGAAGTAAACTGATCATCATTTTTTCTGCCTTGTACATTTCTCTCTCTTTTTCTGTAAATTCAGAAATATTCTTTGTAACTCCCACATTGTTACTCGGTCAAACATATTTAGTTTCAATACACTCCCAAGACCTTAGATGATTAGCTTGAACCCAGTTTTTGAAACATTCTTGCCAACTGTAATATTCTTCAATGCTCATCAGCTTTGGGGGTTTCTGCAAAGTTCTCGTTTCTTTTTCCATAGTTACACTCTGAGCAACGGTAACTCTGAGCAAGGCATTATAAAATTCGTTGTCCATGTTTTGGTTACAAAAGTTTTCAAATTCAGAAACTTCAAACAAACTGATTAATCTTCAAACGAACTGAATGTGCTTAACCCACCTCGTACGAACTGGATACTATCAACTCGTACGAACTGAACCTATTCCAAACGAACCGGATCACTAACACACAACTTGAACTACTTCATGTGAACTGGTTCACCTCCAAACAAATTGAACTCACTTTGTGTGAACTGGTTTTCAAACCGTGCGAACTGGGTGATTTTTAAATCGTGCGAACTGCAGCAACTTTGATCAATCCGTGGAAACTGGAACCCTAATTCAAACGAACTGGAACATCTTCGAACAATCTGATGAGTTTTTCACACGATTTGGTCTATTTTATCAAGTTTTAGGTCGAATTAGGTCCCGATTTTTTCAAGGATTGTTTAAAACAGTGTTTCGCGTGTTATATCACAAAATCAGTCCATTTTATCCGTGAAATCTTGATTAAAACAAACTTAAGTGTTTTGCGTGTTATATCAAGAAATCAGATCATTTTAACCGTAAAAACTCAGTTAATTTTGAGAAATCATGAAGAAAGTGAGTAGAAATCAGATTTTATCCATAAAAACAAGCTAAAATGGTAAGAACTCTTCCTCCTGAGCTCTGATACCACTTGTAGGATCGGTGAATCGATCAAACGAGACAATCAGAAGAGTTCTAGATCAATACGAAAGGCGGAAACAGACGTATTGATGTTGTAGCAGCCTGATTTACACTTAGAAGTAGATTAACTGTCGATTAGATAGATATCACAACGTTTTACAGGCTTGACGACACTTCGGCAGAGCTTCGCTACCGGATCAAAAGTTACAAACGAAGAACCAAGACCTAGTATTTATAGGGACAGCCATTTCGCACGAACTGGTCAGTTCGTACGAACTGGCCACTTCGTGTGAAACTGCTAGTTCGTCCCTGTTTCCTGATTCTTTTGAACTACGTGTCTTATTCTATCTAAACTATTACATGACTCGATACAAGATGAAGTCAACAAACATATGCACCAACAAGCTTGTCACAAGATCTTATCTCCTCCAACTAACATGCGAAAAAGTGTAAATCAAGAGGTCTTTACGGGTTGTAACGAAAGGCGAGGGTGAAGGGTGTGGAATGGAAATTTTTAAGTGACTAAATGGTTAAAACTCAGTAATCAAGTTTAACAAGCGTAATAGAACTAAACTATATATACTAATGCCTTAAAAAGATGACTTTTGTGTAATCGAGCTAATCAATGAAATTTCATCATTTTAGCACTTAAAATTGCTCGAATTTTGTCGACTTTACCCTATTTTTGGGCGTTTTATTTTCTGATTTTGATTTTTTTACACACACACACACACACACACACACATATATATATATATCTTCTAATGCCTTTGTACAACTGATGTACTGCAAAGTACATATGTTTATAGTGTATATTTTGGTCAGTTTTCAGTTGTTTTGAGTCTAGTTTAGGTTAGAATTGTGATATTGCTGACATTAAGCTTTGATTTCAGATCCCGTAGCTTAAAATGATGAAAAACGAGTCAAAACGAGCAGTTTGGAAAAAAACCAGGATTCGTACGCGCGTCGAAGAAGCTGGAAATTAAATAAAATAAAAAAATCAGAAATATGAGGATTTGGAGGCGTCGCGCGACGCGACACCCCCTTAGCGTCGCGCGAGGGGTGTGATTTCGGAGAAACATTATTAGCAGCTATGGTTTGGCTGATTAATTCCCAAGAAACCTTAATTGAAACCCTAATTACGAATTTGAGAGCTTTTTGGGCAATCTTGGAGCATTCTTGGCGAACAATTGGAGATTTGAAGGCATTGGAATCATTGGTACGAGTCAAGGGCGAAGAATCGAAGAATCTATCGGGTTTTCTAATCCCTTGTTTTGTCGATTACTTTTCTTGGAACTTTGTTACAATGAATTCAGTTTTAGACATCTTTGTTTTGTTTTCATTTACTGAGATGCTTGGCTAATTTCATAAACCACCTAGACTTGATGAATGGATTAATATAAAGTTTTTACCGGTTTTGTTATTTGCATGATTGTTATGGGTGATTGTGTTTAGTAAGCGGTTTGATTTAATGATTTGATGTGTATGCGTGCTTTGAATTGGTTTATTGTTATTACTTGCTTCATATGATTCTTAGTGACGGTCTATATCACAACATAGAGTCATATTAGGGTTTAGGGTTTCGGTGAGTGTCTATATCACGTTAGAAAACCTTCACTCTTTAGGGAGAATCGGCCGATAACCTCTAGAAGTAATTGATAATAATTTGCTAAGTCTTAGTGTTCTACTAGTCCTAATACCTGGAAAGTGAGGGCTATTGGTAGGTCTTACCCGGCGAATTACTTTAGATAGTCCTTGGAAAAGGTCATGTCTTGGTTTACCTGTCGGTCTTATTAGTCTATCAATTCAGATTAATTACTTCAAACTACCCTAGATCTAGGATTGGAAAAGAATAGGTCAACATTAGGGTACTTATACAATAATTAGACAATTGGAAAAGCGTCTAATAACCGGTAGGATTAACGGCCTAGGTAGCTCCACAGGTTTCTCCTTGAGAAGGGTCGAGGGGCCTCGATGGTTCTTAATAGGTTTAGTACTTTAAGATCCCGGTTCCATAACTCGTTCATTTAACTTAATCGGTAATTTCTTAAAAACGATCCAGGATTCTAGTCTAGGTGGTCTCATTCTCATATAAGAAAAGTCCTCAGTCTTTATTCGTCTTTAGTCTAGCTCTAGTTTAATTTAGTAGTCTAATATAGATTTCCTAGTTTTTCGTAACCCCCCCCCCCCAAAACAATTAAACAAGTTTCAGTCGCGTCCGTCAGTGTCTGTCAGAGTCTAGTATACGTGACACATAGAGTCTCGTGGTTCGATATCCGGACTTCCTAGGTTATACTACATTGATCGGTACACTTGCCGATTGTGTGGTTTTAGGTCTAGTCTAGAATTAAAGCTTTATAGTGTTTAGAAAAAAGAGTCTAATTTAGTTTATTTTTATAGTCTGTTTAGCACACATCAAGTTTTTGGCGTCGTTGCCGGGGACTCTTGGTAATTGCGTTCATTAGCTTTGATAGATTTACTTGACAAATACGTGCTACGTGTTTACTTTGTTTTGTGTCTTTTATTTTCATCTTGAGTCATAGTAACTATTGTTTGCTTTTCTTGTGTTCAGGTTTTTGCTTGTAGTGGATGCCACATCTGCGCTCGCACGGACCACCACCACCAGTCAAGCAGTCATCATCTCAATTGGGCCAAGGCCCGCAGGTTACTTCTACATCCTCTTCTCGTTTCCCCAATTTCGATTCCACCCCGTTACCCACCCCACCTGCTACACCACCACCTTCGCCAAACCATTCACCTAAAACCTCACCTAAGGTTCCCCCACCCGATAGCCCTACTTCTAGTACCTCTACCAATCCAGCAAACTTAGAACCAATGGCAAACCCTAGGCAAACCGTCCATCAGTAAGCCACTCAGGATTTCACCGGCCTTGCTTCACCCATCACCGTCCCACCCATAGTTAGTGACAATTCATGGCAGATTCCATCTTATGCCATGCAGGCTATCACCAATACCATTCAATTCCATGGCCGAGATGATGAGGACGCCCCGGCCCACATTAACCGTTTCTCCCGCATCCTAGCTACCTTTAACCTTCACGGTGCACCCAACGATGCCACCTACCTACAGCTTTTCCCATTCTCATTAGCCGGCCGTGCGGCTACTTGGTTGGACTCTCAACCAACCGACACCTTCACCATATGGGCGGGGCTTCGTCAAGCCTTTCTGAATAAGTATTTCCCGCCCGCTAAAGCCTCACGCCTTAGAGACCAAATCCACTCCTTCCGCATGGAGCCCGACGAGCCTTATTACCTTGCTTGGGAGCGTTTCCAAAACCTTTGTGCTCGTTGCTCCCAGCATGGTCTTTCTGATTGGGCTTTATGTGAGAAATTCTACAACGGTCTCACTCAAGAGACTCGCGATAGGTTCGATACTAATGCGGGGGGGGGGGGGGGGGGGGGGCATATGATGGGTATTCTTACAGTTGCAGAGTGTCTAGAGCGTTTTGAGGCATTTGCTCAGTATCAATACCAATCACGATCCGATCAGCGATATCAAAGTGGTAATTCTAATACCACTACTAGTGCACCCGCCCGAGGGGTGAACCATGTCACTATGGATCCTAGTTTAGCCGCTGTTTTGGAAAACGTGACTAGGGAACTCAAAGAAATTAAGGCTAAGGTAGACAAATGTGAGTTTTGTCGAGGGGGTCACGACACGAGTTCGTGTCCATTACTTGTTGGTGAGGAGCAGGTCGATTTTGTAGGAGGAGGGTTTGGTAGAGGTCAGTCTAGCGGTTTTGGGGGTAATAATAATTTTGGGTCGGGTTGGCGTAATAATAATAACAACTTTAATAATAACACTTTTCGCCCAAGTGGACCCCCTGGCTTTCAAATGGCTCAAAACCCAAATAGGGGCCAAAATTCACTCTTTGGTGGGGGTTCAAGTGGGCAGTTCAACAAAGGGTTTAATGGTCAGGTCAAGTATGGGGGTCAAATAACCAAGTTCAAACAGGTCAAGGTCCAAGTTTTGATTTAGGGGGTAGCATTGAAAGAATGGAGTCCATGATGAGTCAACTAGTTGTTAGGGACCAAACCACTCAAAAGACCCTTAGTGAACATGAGCTAATGCTTAAGAACCATCAAGCCTCCTTCCAAGACCTTCAAAGAGTTGTAGGGGATATGTCTAGAAAGTTAGAAGAGAGGTTACCCGGTCAGTTTGCGGGTAACACCCAAACAAACCCTAATGCCCATGCTAAAGCCATTACCACTCGTAGTGGCAAGACCGTAGGAAACCCTAGAGTCGAGGAGAGGGTAGTTGATGAAGAGGGAGATGTGATAGATGAGGAGATCGAAATGGAGGCTCCCGACAAAGTGCAAAAGAGGCTAAGCCCAGCAAGTACCGCACAGCCCGGTGAGTCTCAAAGTGAGAAGAAAGTTGAGAGAACCCCAATAGACGTTAGACCTTCACCCTTAGTGAACCATGCGTATGTTCCGTTTCCTTCACACCTTAAAAATAAAAAAATACTCAAGGGAATACGGGCAGTTTTTGGACATCTTCAAGCAATTGAAGATTAACCTTCCATTTATAGAGGCACTCCAATCAATGCCAAAATACGCGAAGTTCTTGAAAGATCTCCTTAGGAACAAAGAGAAATTAGGAGAGTTGTCTAACGTGCCGTTGAATGGGGGATGTTCTGCTGTTGTGTTAAATAAGCCTCCTGAAAAGCTTACCGATCCGGGTATTTTTACCATTCCTTGTCTATTCGGTAGTAATACCAACACTCGAGCTTTAGCCGACTTAGGAGCTAGTATCAACTTGATGCCCTTTTCTCTTTATGAGAAGCTAGACCTAGGAGAGCTTGCACCTACCTGAATGACATTGTCTTTAGCCGATCGGTCCGTTAAATACCCTAGGGGTATAGTTGAGAACTTGCTAGTTAAGGTAGACAAATTCGTGTTTCCCGCTGATTTCGTAATTCTAGATATGGAAGCGGATGAGAGAGTTCCCATTATCTTAGGTCGTCCTTTCTTACGTACCGCTAAGGCCCTTATAGACGTCCATGATGGTAAGATCAGTCTTAGGGTTGGTGAGGAGAGAGTTACATTTGAGATAGAGCGTTCCATGAACCACCCGAATGGTTCGGATGACTATAGTGGTCCTTGTCATTCCGTCTACTTTTTGAACTCGTTTATCTCGTGTGTCGACCATTGCTTAGAGTACATTAGTGGAGCGGACCTAGTGGTAGGAGAGAAGGTAGAAGAGGAGTTGGAGAGTGTAGGTGAAGTTGAAGAGGAGGGGATTCCTTTAATCCCCGATGTGTTAGCGGTTAGTGATGACAGCACCCAACCCCCACCCTTAGACCTTAAGGTACTTCCATCTCATCTAGAGTATGCTTTCTTAGGGGAGGGTTCCGAGCTACCCGTTATTATTTCATCCGAGTTAGAGGAGAGTGAGAAAGTGAGGTTGTTAGATGTGTTGAGGGCCAACAAAGAGGCCATTGCATGGAGATTGTCCGACATCAAGGGCATAAGTCCTTCCTATTGCACCCACCGGATACTCATGGAGGATGATTATAAACCGGTGGTGCAACCCCAAAGGAGGCTTAACCCCAACATGCAAGATGTAGTGAAGAAGGAGGTTCTTAAACTCCTTGATGCGGGGATGATATATCCCATTTCTGATTCACCTTGGGTTAGTCCCACTCAGGTTATCCCCAAGAAGGGGGGGATGACCGTTGTCATGAACGAAAAGAACGAGCTTATCCCTTCACGTACGGTCACGGGTTGGCGCGTGTGCATCGACTACCGAAAGTTGAATGATGCCACCCGTAAAGACCACTTCCCATTGCCTTTCATAGATCAAATGTTGGAGCGTCTCGCCGGTCAATAATTCTATTGTTTTCTAGACGGCTTTTCCGGTTACTTCCAGATCCCCATCGCACCGGAGGATCAGGATAAGACCACCTTCACATGCCCCTACGGCACTTATGCGTACCGACGCATGCCATTCGGGTTATGTAACGCTCCGGCTACTTTTCAGCGTTGCATGGTCGCCATATTTCAGGATATGATAGAGACTTCCTTGGAGGTTTTCATGGATGATTTTCAGTTTATGGTGATTCTTTCGATGTGTGTTTGAAGAACTTGGAGAGGATGTTGAAGTGGTGTGTAGAGACGAAGCTTATGCTCAATTGGGAGAAGTGTCACTTCATGGTGACGGAAGGTATAGTGTTAGGGCATAAGATATCGAGAGAGGGTATTGAGGTAGATCGTGCGAAAATAGATACCATTAGTAGGTTACCTCCACCCACGAGTGTGAAGTCGATTAGGAGTTTTCTAGGGCATGCGGGCTTCTATAGACGTTTTATTAGGGATTTCTCAAAAATTACTCGCCCCATGACCCGTTTGCTAGAGAAAGACGTTCCATTCGTCTTTGACGAGGAGTGTCTTAAGGCCTTCAACTTCTTGAAGGAACAGTTGGTTAGTGCACCTATTCTTATCTCGCCCGACTGGAGCGTACCGTTTGAGCTAATGTGCGATGCGAGTGACTATGCCGTTGGAGCGGTTTTAGGACAAAGAAAGGATAAGCACTTCCACCCCATCTACTACGCGAGCAAAACGCTCAATGATGCTCAAGAAAACTACACTACCACGGAGAAAGAGCTTTTAGCCGTTGTTTTCGCATTTGATAAATTCCGCTCGTACCTCATTTTATCCAAGACTATAGTTTTCACCGATCATTCCGCGTTGCGTTTTCTTTTTCAAAAGAAAGACGCTAAACCTCGACTCATTCGGTGGATTCTTTTGCTTAGCGAGTTCGATATTGAGATTAGGGACAAGAGAGGGGCCGAGAATGTGGCGGCCGATCATTTATCGCGGTTAGAGGATCCCAAGAGGGAAGAGATTCGTGAGGAGGAGATTGGAGACACGTTCCCTCACGAGTCTATAGAGTTTGTTGAGGCCGAGAAAGAAGGATTGCCATGGTTTTGCGACTTAGAAAATTATCTCTCTTGTGGCACTATTGTGAAAGGGATGTCTACACAACAAAGGAAGCGACTTATTAGTGAAGCGAGAAAGTATGTTTGGGACGATCCTTTTCTTTTTAGGATAGGGGGAGATAGGGTTCTTAGACGTTGTGTGTCAAGAGAAGAAGGTTGGAACATTATAAAGCATGTGCATGAAGGCCTTACGGGAGGACACCGTGGTGCACACGCCACCGCTCAAAAGGTATTCGATTGTGGTTTCTATTGGCCGACCGTTCTTAGAGATGCCGAGGAGTTCGTGAAGATGTGTGATTCATGTCAACGAACCTGCAATATGTCCGCCAAAGATGAGATGCCTCAAAACCCCATACAAGTAGTAGAGGTTTTTGACGTTTGGGGCATCGATTTCATGGGACCCTTCCCAAACTCTAAAGGAAACCGTTACGTACTCGTGGCAATCGACTATTTGTCTAAATGGGTTGAGGCTCAAGATCTTCCCACAAATGAAGCCCGAGTAGTGTTGAAATTTCTTAAAAAGCTTTTTTCACGATTCGGTACTCCTAAAGCCTTAATTAGTGACCGTGGCACTCACTTTTGCAATGCATTGATGGAGAAGTTGCTTGCACGCTACGGTGTCACTCATCGTTTATCTACCGCATATCATCCACAAACGAGTGGACAAGTGGAGAATGCGAATCGCGGTATTAAACGAATCTTAGAGAAAACAGTTGGTAAGAATATGAAAGATTGGTCCGACAAGCTAGACGATGCATTGTGGGCGTTTAGAACCACCTACAAGACACCTTTAGGAACCACACCTTTTATGATCGTCTACGGAAAAGCTTGTCATCTCCCCGTATAATTAGAGCATAGAGCGCTTTGGGCTTTGAAAGCCGTTAATTTAGACATGACCGAAGCCGCTAGGAAGCGTTTCTTTCAAATTCATGAGCTTGAAGAGCTTAGGGATACGACGTATGCTCGATCATTGGGAATTAAAGAGAAAACGAAGTTATTGCACGATAGGAGGTTGAGGATAGTGAAAGAGTTTAGAAAAGTTGATAAAGTGCTTCTTTATAACTCGAGGTTGAAGCTTTTTGCGGGTAAGTTGAAATCGAAGTGGTCGGGACCTTATATGGTTCATTATGTGTTTCCGTATGGAGCGGTGGAGATCTTGGATGAAGCAGATGGCCATAGTTGGAAGGTGAACGGTCATCGTTTGAAGCATTACATTGGAGGAGCGATAAACAAGGATGAGAGGGAGGTAACTCCTCTCGAAATCCCACCAAAAGCCGCCAATTAGTGTTTTGGGTGAAAGACCAAGTGTACATTTTGTATCGTTTGTATAAGAGTCTTTATTTGAGTATTTTCGTGTTCTAACGCGTCTTTCCGTAGTTGTTCGGTCTTTGTTTTGTGTTGTTGAGAATTTTGCAGGATTCGTCACCGCTATGGAACGGGAAAAAGCATGAGAAAAGAGGTCCCAGGTATGTTTTTTTGGACACTTAGAAAAAATTTGAGGTGTTTTGATGGTTGGGAAGTTTTCAAAAATTTTTCTAAGGCATGAACACCAAAACTGGACGAAACTTTCTGTGAAAAATGGCCCTTGGCGTCGGACGAAACTTTCTGTGAAAAATGGCCCTTGGCGTGACGCCAAGGGCCTTAGCGTCGCGCGACCCTCAATAGTTCAAAAACAATTAAACTCTGACCCACCGCGTCACGCTAGGCCTCCCCCTGACCCCCTGGCGTCGCGCGAGACCCCCTGACCCGGTTTAAAACGTTTTAAATTGAACCTGTTGCTGAAACAATTCACTTTTCACATCTAAAAACCCTAAATCGTGAATTACACATAAATCATCATAACTTGCTCGTTTCTTCACCAAATCACTCCACTCTTCTTCCTAAATCACCACAATCACATTCCCCACAATCTACACCATCAATTTCACCCGATTTCGCGCTACATTTTCACGTTTTTGGACAAACTCGTGCACCACAACTTCAAGGTCTCGTTTTTCTTGCTAAATCCGAATCCAAGGTACGATTTCTGTGATTTCTCGCTAGTAGGTAACTTTATTGCTTAGTTGTAGTGTCGGGTCAGTCATGTTTTTGATCTAGGGTTTGTGTAGGTTGATAAAGTTAGGATCTTTGAGCCTTTAGTCATGTTAGTGGTATGCGGGTGGTTATGTTTGCGATGTTTACATACAATGGGGTTTGCAGATGGTTCGGGTTGGTTTGCTTGGGGTTGTTTGAGACTTGTGGGTTATGGTTGGACATCTAGACAACATGTTTGAGCTTTATGGGTTTGTTTAGCTATAACTAAAGACTTTTTGCTAAAAAAAAATAGGTTGTTGAACTGATTTTTGCAAATGTGATTAGTTTTCTAAACGGATTTTGTTGCCACAAACGTTGCTTTAAGGTTTAAAAGTTCAAACTCTCACGTGTTTCGCCTCAAGTGTGGGGATATGTCGGCACTTATGCTTAATTGAGGACAATTAAAGTGCCGGGAGGAGATAGTGTACATTGAGTCTTAGGTTGTTTGAGTTAGTGAGTCTAGTAGTCGTCTTAGAAGTAGTTTTTTTTAGTCTAGTGTCGGGTTTACTTATATGCACGTACAAGTTCACAACATTTTGCCCGTACTCAATCTCCATTCGGGTAGAATGATGTGTAACTTACGCTTTTGTAAACGGTAACCCATGTTTTTCTTCAACATTATTTTCAGAATTAGCCGCGAATGAAATGCTATACGGCTATTCTAGTTTTCATAAATAAAATAAAAAAATTTAAAAAATTAAAAACACCAATAATAGTTTGTGATTGCTAACTTTCTGCATTGTTTTCTTGTCAAATCTTTCTTGTTTTGCAGAAACATGTCAGGTGAAGGTTCATCATCAAACCCAAGAAAAAGGAAGATCAAGTATCGGGGGTTTGATAGGAGAGTGTATTCCCGTGTCGAGAGGATTGTTGATCACCCGGTCTTACACTTTGAAGAAGACAGTGACGAGAGGGTGAAACTAAAGAAATATGCGGTAACTCACATGTTGGAGCATCGTACGATAAATTGGGAGTGGTTGCACAGTATGGGAGTGAGTGACCGGGTGGCGGAGTTGTTAGGGCCACGATTGAGAGCGGCAATGGAGTGTAAATGGCCGCAGTATACTGAACTTACACTTGAGTTCCATTGTACCTTCCATCATAAAGAAGGTACTTTTGCGGAGAATAACGCGGTGTCATTCTCATTGGGCCGAAATTTGTACGAGATGAGTATTCCTCAATTTGGAGTGGCCTTGGGTTTTTATACTGTGGAGGAGGTACAGACAGATGAGTTTGTCAATTGTTTAAGGGGTGTGTATACTCATCCTCGGCCGAAGTGTTTGGATTCGGCAGACTTGGCTAGATTTTGGGAGGAGATTACGACCCAACCGTTCGCCCAAACGAACCTTATCACATTGGTTCGTGATCCTATACATAGGTATATTTTGAAAATGTTGGCGACTACGGTTGTGGCGAGGAAGTCGGGTGAAAATAAAGCAAATTGGTTAGATATTTTTGCATTGATGTGTATGGTGGAAAAGAGGAATTGGAACTTGGCAAGCTTCTTTGCATGGTCGTGCAATCGGCCTCGTAGGGGAGGAAAAAGGGCTGCAATGGATCTTGGGCCGTACATAGCTAGGTTGGCAGGGAATATACGGGCCCTTACAAAATATAAGTTGGAACAGATGCATGTGAGTTTTCCAACGGTTTATTGGGGTGTTGCGGAGCTACAGTTAGCGGGTGTTTTAACATCTTCGGACCCGCCACAATGGAATTATGAAGTGGGCGCTCCTCCGGCACTATAGCCGAGGCCTCGACAGAGGCGTGAGACTCCTCCTCCACAGCAGCCAGTTAGACAGCAGAGACCTGACCCGTTCACTCCCGAGGCTGCTTTTGACTACACACAGCAGAGGTTTGATCAGATTGAAAATAGGATGCGGGTTGACCACCAGTGGATGATGCAGAGCCACCACCGACAGGACGACATGCTCAGGTATATGATGTCGGGTATGTCATTAAATGCTCAGATACCTCCACCCTTTGCCGGATTATTACCTCCACCAGTTTATGGAGGCGAGCAGCAGACCCCATATGTCTATGGTCAGTACCCGGGGTATGACCAGTGGGGGGGGGGGGCAAAGTGGTTATGCTTATAATGGTCAGTTCGGGTGGCAGCAGGCTGGAGGTTCGGGGACCCAGCAGATGGAGGAAGATTCAGAGGATGAGTGATGTAGCAGACTGCAGCAGCATATATATCCTTTCATGTTTTATTTTATTTATGCTGTTTCAGTAGTTCGATTTGGTTGTATCCGTAGGACATATATTCTTATTTTTCATTTGAACTCTGGATGATGGTATGTTGAACATGTGGTAGTCGTATGTTTGGTATGGTATTTATGTTTTAGGTTGATGATTGGGAGCCGCTTTCCGTTCATGTGTGAGGGAGTTTGGTATTGTTTGCTGAGCACATTCGGTATTGAAGGGCTTATGTGGAAACGACTGGCACTTTGACAGTCTCACATACTCAGCTAAGTCGTTTCCCTTTTTGTTGTTGTTGTATATTTATTTTTATTTATTTCGTTTGCAGTTTTTATTTTTAGGTAGTTGTTGAGTCGTATTTTCGTTCTTGCATTAGGGACAATGCAATCTCTAAGTGTGGGGATGGGATACTTGTAAATATTTGAGTCATAATAAATATGAAAAAAAATGAAAAAAATAGAAAATGTCTTTCGAATAAAAAAGAAGTTTGCAAATTAAAGCAGAAAATGATCGAAAAGATGAATTTTTGCTCGGGTTGAAATAATAATAATAAGAGATTAAAATAAATCGAGCTTGCGTCTAGTTTGGGATATGTTGATAGGCCCGGGTTTGGTTTTAAGTCCCTTTGAGTTAATATACCTTAATTGTCGGTCTGCTAGTGGGTTTTCATCTGGGAAATATGGGAAACTAAAACTGCCAATAAGAGTATAAGGGGCACCGTTATAAGTTAAAACCGTTAGAGTTTGTGATCTTGCGAAAAAAAAAATAGAATAAAAAGTGAGCTAGACACTAAATGAAAGTAGCACAGGTCTATGTAATCCGAGTTGGGGATAGCGACTTTACAGCCGGAATGCCTCTGGGATGTGTGAAATCGAATTGCTGATTAAAAGTACCGAAACCTAAGTAATCTGTGGTTGAGGATAGCGACTCTACAGCCGGATTGCCACTTGGTTAGGGAAAGCATCGTCTAGACTCACGAAAGAAAAAAAAAAAAGAAAAAAAAAGCAAAGAAAAAATAGAGAAAAAAAATGGAAAAAGAAAAAAAATTTGATTGTAAATTCTCTTGGTTTTGATATAAGACGGTTAGGAATTGGTCCAGTGATCGTTCTTTTAGTCCTATAAGCTTGAGGCGGGAGTAGGTGGACCGTAGATTCTAGTGTGAGACCCTAGGTAGGCTGACCGCACTTAAATTAAAATCACATGATAAGGGCTTAGGATTAGACTTGGGTTTAAAGTCGACAAGTATATTCGCAATCGCAGCTAACGCAAGTCTTGGTTTTAATTAATTATACCTATGCTTTTGACCCGAGTGATTATTTGTTTCTGATTCCGTTGCATAATTCTTTTTCGAGGACGAAAAAAGAGTAAGTGTGGGGATGTTTTATGTACTGCAAAGTACATATGTTTATAGTGTATATTTTGGTCAGTTTTCAGTTGTTTTGAGTCTAGTTTAGGTTAGAATTGTGATACTGCTGACATTAAGCTTTGATTTCAGGTCCCGTAGCTTAAAATGATGAAAAACGAGTCAAAACGAGCAGTTTGGAAGAAAACCGGGATTCGTACGCGCGTCGGAGAAGCTGGAAATTAAATAAAATAAAAAAATCAGAAATATGAGGATTTGGAAGCGCCGCGCGACGTGACACCCCCTTAGCGTCGCGCGAGGGGTGTGATTTCGGAGAAACATTATTAGCAGCTAGGGTTTGGCTGATTAATTCCCAAGAAACCTTAATTGAAACCCTAATTACGAATTTGAGAGCTTTTTGGGCAATCTTGGAGCATTCTTGGCGAACAATTGGAGATTTGAAGGCATTGGAATCATTGGTACGAGTCAAGGGCGAAGAATCGAAGAATCTATCGGGTTTTCTAATCCCTTGTTTTGTCGATTACTTTTCTTGGAACTTTGTTACAATGAATTCAGTTTTAGACATCTTTGTTTTGTTTTCATTTACTGAGATGCTTGGCTAATTTCATAAACCACCTAGACTTGATGAATGGATTAATATAAAGTTTTTACCGGTTTTGTTATTTGCATGATTGTTATGGGTGATTGTGTTTAGTAAGCGGTTTGATTTAATTATTTGATGTGTATGCGTGCTTTGAATTGGTTTATTGTTATTACTTTCTTCATATGATTCTTAGTGACGGTCTATATCACAACATAGAGTCATATTAGGGTTTAAGGTTTCGGTGAGTGTCTATATCACGTTAGAAAACCTTCACTCTTTAGGGAGAATCGGCCGATAACCTCTAGAAGTAATTGATAATAATTTGCTAAGTCTTAGTGTTCTACTAGTCCTAATACCTGGAAAGTGAGGGCTATTGGTAGGTCTTACCCGGCGAATTGCTTTAGATAGTCCTTGGAAAAGGTCATGTCTTGGTTTACCTGTCGGTCTTATTAGTCTATCAAGTCAGATTAATTACTTCAAACTACCCTAGATCTAGGATTGGAAAAGAATAGGTCAACATTAGGGTACTTATACAATAATTAGACAATTGGAAAAGCGTCTAATAACCGGTAGGATTAACGGCCTAGGTAGCTCCACAGGTTTCTCCTTGAGAAGGGTCGAGGGGCCTCGATGGTTCTTAATAGGTTTAGTACTTTAAGATCCCGGTTCCATAACTCGTGCATTTAACTTAATCGGTAATTTCTTAAAAACGATCCAGGATTCTAGTCTAGGTGGTCTCATTCTCATATAAGAAAAGTCCTCAGTCTTTATTCGTCTTTAGTCTAGCTCTAGTTTAATTTAGTAGTCTAATATAGATTTCCTAGTTTTCCGTACCCCCCCCAAACAATAAAACAAGTTTCAGTCGCGTCCGTCAGTGTCTGTCAGAGTCTAGTATACGTGATACATAGAGTCTCGTGGTTCGATATCCGGACTTCCTAGGTTATACTACATTGATCGGTACACTTGCCGATTGTGTGGTTTTAGGTCGAGTCTAGAATTAAAGCTTTATAGTGTCTAGAATAGAGAGTCTAATTTAGTTTATTTTTATAGTCTGTTTAGCACACATCAACAACGAACAACTAATTACAAGGAACGCTAGTTACACGATAATTTTAACCGAGTTTTAACACAAAGGGTTAAAAATAAAAAAAGGCTAAATTTGGCTAAGTGGGTTAATTGGTTGGGTAAAAGAACGAAAAACACGGAAAAGGGCCCAACATGGTTAATCCTAGTGGGTAGCGTAGGGTTTAGGGATAGATAAAACAAAGAACAAGGCTAATAACAAAGGGTTTTTCTAAGCGCCTCTATCATTTTTAAACAATCTCACATGTTTATGGTCTCGAAAAGCATGCTAGTGACAAGTTCTAAGCTACACTAGACATTCGGCTCACTCCTACTCCGAAATGAACAAACATATACAGAATCTAAGGCTCAAATATGCTCACATAACGGAAGTAATGGGTAAAAGTGTGAATATACAGAATCTAAGGCTCAAATATGCTCACATAACGGAAGGAATGGGTAAAAGTGTGAAAATTAACATGGAAGTCATTCTTTCTTTGTCCTTTTTTTTGAAGTTATATTTTTCAAAATTTATTTGGCTTGTCGGTTCTTTATCATATCCGAAGCTTTCTAAAACAACAACTAACAAGTTTATTTACTAAAAATATATGCAATTGATTTGATTTTTTATTTTTTTTAGGACAAACAAAGTCACAATGTTAAACCCCCTCCCCACACTAGAACTTCGCATTGTCCCCAATGCGAAACCCTATGTATATAGAAGAAGGAGAATAACACTCCCTTGAAGATGATTGAAGATGGAATGAGGCTCCAATGCTGATTCTGCTGTCTCTTTCCAGTCTAACATGTGCTCCAAAAAGCTGCATAGATGTCACAAAACAAAACGCAGCACGAGGGACAATCCAGTTGTAACACAAGCCATAAACTAGATAATAATACCAATAAGCATCCATACATAAACTAAGCAAATAAAGGATAATGTCTAAAAATAAAAACATATCCGAGGGTGTTTACAATAATAAACCAAAATGAACACCCCAAAAACAAACTACTAAAATACTAAAAGAAACACTAAGTCAGAAGCTCCTCCACTACTCGTCGTCGGCATCACCACCAGTGCCAGATGGGTCGGCCCTGGTCACTGGGGTTCCCGAATGGGAACTACGGGGGCTCACCGAAGTAGCTGGGGAAAGCATTCTGAAGACCACCAAAGATATACGAAAACCCAGCATGCATCTCCTGTCACATGAAATCCTGATTCACACACAGTTGATCTTGATTTATTTGCATATGTTGAAACTGCCCATAGAGCTCAGGGTAAGATGGGATGCCGGGTGGCCAGCCCTGGTGCTGCTGGTACTCCTTGTGCTGTGGTGAGTGTGGCGGCTGCTCGTGTTCCTCCTCCTCGTGTTCATGCATAACTTCATCCTCCTCGTCAGCTGGCTTTGGTGGTAACGGGTCCCAGACCTCATTGATTAATCCTCTTAATCTTTCGCCGTTATCGGTATCAACGACTAGCCCCATAGCTTTTAATGAGTGGATGTCCACATACGTTCCCTCGTGAACCAAAGTCAAACCTGCTACCACTTCATCAGGCATTATCCCCATTGCGAAGGCGATCTGAGTGACATATTGACACCCGGGAATTTGGCTGCTGGAGGTCCTGCCAGAACTGTGTATGAAACACTCAGCTATACGCGCGAGGAGGTTAATATGAACCCCGTCTGCGAGCGCGTATAAAAATATGGCATCTGGTGTGATACAGTTTCCTAAACTGTCCATGCGCCCCGCAATAGTATGGCTGAAAATAAGATGCATGACCCAAAGCAGTGGGTCTCTCAGTTCGATGCCTTCGCCTTTTGAGGATCATACACTAGGCCGTCAGCAACCCTTGCCTAAAATTCAGAATGCTCCTGCTCGATGGGGAAGGTATACTGCTCTGTGAAAAACTCGGAATCCATTTCATCTTCCGTGTAGATTCCGAGCCTTCTTCCCATCCTCCCAACGGTCCAACTCTTCCATTGACCGCCCAACCTGAAGTTAACCCGTTTCTTTCGTCTAAAATCCGGGTTTCGGCTCGACTTGGGTTTATCGTAGGAGTACATGGCAAAGAACTCCAAGGTAAGCTCTAGGTACACGAGTCGTTTGATGTTGACCAATCGAGAGAACGGGACTGATAACATTTCTGCCAGTCGGTCAGATTGGTTCGGTTCCGCCATTACATCCCAACTGAGCCTCCTTGGTATACCGATTTGATCCTGCCTCTGCCAAAGTTCATTGAGGGCAGTGAGGAAAGGATGGTATCGCGGGTTGTTTTGATCAAAGTGAAGGAAAGGATGATCCATCTGCACGAGGAATTATTGTTAGAACAAGGAGGAACAGAAAAAATTTCAAACGGAGCAGCCTAGCACAGTATTATGAAGTTTCTGTTAAACTGATCTGGGCGATTGGCACGGCGTGCCATATGTTGTACGGTCGTGCGTCACCGAGAACAGGCTTAGTACTCACAACTTGTTGGATATGCACGGCCGTGCGACCTGTCGCACCACCGTGCGTCTCCGACTTCACAGCAGAATTCGTGAACCTCCTCATCGGCAATACCGTGCGACCAATGACACTGCCGTGCGAATCGACTTACAACCGTTTTTTTAACCCCAATCACTTGGACAGTACAATTTCTCTGAAAATCATCTAATTTCTAGTGATTGGGGGGGGGGGGGGGTAAGAAACCGACTAGGAGTTCACGATTTGCATCATTCTTGCAAGGATTAGGGTTTCGTTTGTATTTATGAAGAGAACCCTAAAATCCTTGAATGAATCTGAAAAACCTAGGTCTAGAACGAGATTAAGACTGAAAATCAAGAGGAATTACATACCTTGTTCGAAGAATGCAAGAAATCTTGCAAAAAGTGGTGAAATTTTAGAGAGGAATCTGGTCTGGAACGATGGTGCGACTAGGGTTCGCGAGTTTTGAAAAAGGGAGTGCAGAAAAGGCCTTTATATACTGATTAGACAAAACTGCCCCTGACCATTCGCATGGTCGTGTAGTTCCGACAACATCAGAATCCCATGTTTTGATCTCGGAACGCACGGTGGTGCAATCACAAGTGCTGGCTTGGATATGCACGGTCGTGCCAAACCTGCAGATCAGTATAATTTTCACAGAACCCATTTTTAGAGGCTGTTCCGACCGATTTCCGCCACTTTTGCAGGATGTAAACTGATTTAACAATTTTCTCACTCATGTTCTTCGTCTGGCATGATCGAAAACTGTAAAAAACTACGAGATACGATTAAACATACCCAAAACATGGATAAACAAAAAAAAAAAACTAGAACTAAGACAATTCTACCCCTAAGAATATAAGACGCGCCTGCTACATTTTTGATCATCGAGTCAATAGCGTAGACTCTCCTCCCCACACTTATGATGCGTGCGGGGTGTGGAGTTCAATAACCTCCACCACTGACTCGATCAGCCCGGCCACATAAAGCTTCAAACGATGGCCATTCACTTTGAAAGTCACACCATCCGTGTTCTCAATCGCGACGGTCCCATACGGAAACACCTCCTTCACCGTATAAGGCCCAGTCCAACGTGAGTGCAACTTTCTTGGGAATAAACGCAACCTAGATTTGTAGAGTAAGACAAGGTCTCCCACTTGGAATTCTTTATGGTCCTTCAAGCGCTTGCCGTGCAATCTCTTGGTTCATTCTTTGTACAATACGGAGCTTTCATAGGCATGATGTCGCAGCTCTTCCAGTTCATGAATATGTAGGAACCGGGCTTCACCTTCGGTTTTAAGATCCAGATTTGCAGTTTTAAGAGCCCATATTGCCTTATGCTCCAACTCCACTTGTAGATGGCATGCTTTTCCGTAAACAAGCCTAAAGGGAGTAGTCCCAATAGGCGTCTTGTAAGCTGTCCGGAAAGGCCAAAGCACCTCATCTAATTTTTTAGACCAATCCTTGCGGTTTTGACAAACCGACCGCTCAAGGATTCTTTTCAACCCCCAGTTAGTGACCTCCACTTGCCCACTTGTTTGTGGATGATAGGGCGTGGATAATCTATGGTGCACACCGTATTGAGACAAAGCTCTCTCAAGCTGAGTGTTGCAAAAGTGTGTCCCTCTGTAACTAATCAGTAGGGATGGCAATCAAACCCAAACCCGATGGGTAAACCCGAAATCCGACACGTTTGGGATGGGTTTGGGGTCGGTTAATCGGGCTTGGGATGGTTTTCGGAATAGTTTTTATTTTTTTCGCGGGTTTGGGACGGGTTTGGGATTTAGTGATATACCCGTTTACCCAACCCAATTACCCGATAAAGTGTACCCGTTTACCCGATTGTATACCCGATATAATTTCTTTTATATTATTAATATGTATATATATGATACATCCATTTTTTACATATATAGGTATTATATTCTGTATATATTGTAGTTATTTGATATATATTTTTATAATAACAATACAAAATGTAACCGGTTAGTAGTTACCCGATAGATACCTAATGAGTTTTGAGATGAGTATACCCAACGAGTAATCTTTTTAAATTAACGGGTTTACCCGAAACCCGGGGGTATACCCGATACCCGATGGGTATTTTCCCGCTAGAAACCCGACGGGTTTTGGGACGGGTTTGGGACAAGCTTATCTAATCGGGTTTGGGCTTGGGATTACCTAAACCCATCCCAAACCCGACCCATTGCCATCCCTACTAATCAGTGCCTTTGGTGCACCAAACCGAGCAAACAAACTCTTCAAAAACCTCACGACAACCCTGGCATCATTGGTGGGTAAGGCTTGTGTCTCAGCCCACTTTGACACATAATTAACAGCAACCGGGGGAAATGGTCCCATGAAATATTTTCCCTAAATATCAAAGACTTCACACACTTGAATCCAGTTTTGAGGCATCTCGTCACGTGCTGATATGTTGGTTGCCCTCTGGCAAGCATCGCACGCACTGACCCATCTCTGCGCGTCACAGAATATTGTGGGCCAATAAAAGCCAGAGTCTAGCACCTTCTTCGCGGTGAAATTGTCTCCGTGATGACCTCTGGTAGGTCCCTCATGATAATGGCGCAAAATGTCAGTTGCCTCCTTCCCAAACACACATCTTCAAATCAGTTGGTCCGATCCGGCTCTAAACAGGAAAGAGTCGTCCCATATGTAATGCTTGAGGTCCGCAAAGAACTTCTTCTTCTGTTGATGCGTCAATCCTTTGATAAGGATCCCACAAGCAAGATAGTTCGCGAAATCGGCGAACCAGGGCGACTCATCGCATACCTCGACACTCATCAAAGACTCATGTGGGAAATTGTCATTTATCGGCTCCCAACGTGCGTCATCAATGTCTCCTGCTCCAATTGAGAAAGATGATCTGCCGCTACATTCAACGAACCCTTCTTATCCTGAATTTCGATGTCGAACTCCTGCAGCAATAGAATCCACCTGATAAGACGCTGTTTCGCGTCTTGCTTGCTGAGCAGGTATCGGATGGTCGCGTGATCGGTATACACAATCGTTTTTACAGCACTAGATACGACTTGAATTTATCAAATGCAAAAACTACCACCAAAAGCTCCTTTTCTGTCGTAGTGTAGTTTTCCTGTACATCATGAAGAGTCTTGCAAGCGTAGTAGATCGGATGAAAGTGCTTGTCCTTTCGTTGTCCAAGAACACCCCCTATCGCGAAATGACTCACATCGCACATAATTTCAAATGACAAACTCTAGTCAGGTGCGACTAAGATAGGGGCCTCCACAAGCTTTTGCTTAAGAAGGTCAAAAGCCTTCAAGCAATCATCACCAAAGATAAACGGGGCATCCTTTTCCAACAGACAGGTCATGGGCCTGGCGATTTTTGAAAATCCTTAATGAATCGCCTGTAGAATCCAGCATGACCAAGGAAGCTCCGTATTGCTCTCACTGAGGTGGGAGGTGGAAGTCGGGAAATGATGTCAACTTTCGCTGGATCGACTTCCATACCTGCTTGCGAAATCTTATGTCCCAGACCTATGCCCTCTATCACCATGAAGTGGTATTTTTCCCAGTTCAGGACAAGATTTGTCTCCTCACACCTCTTTAACATTTTCTTCAAATTTTACAAACACTAATCGAAGGAATCCCCAAATACTGAAAATTCATCCATGAATACTTCCATGGAATCCTCGATCATGTCATGGAAAATTGCAACCATGAATCACTGGAAGGTAGCCGGTGCATTACATAACCTGAAGGGCATACGCCGGTAAGCGAATGTGCCAAAGGGGCATGTAAAGGTAGTATTCTCCTGATCCTCAGGAGCAATAGGAATCTGAAAGTAGCTGGAAAACCCATCCAGAAAACAGTAATAAGACTTCCTGATGTGTTTAAAATGCAACATATAAATTACATCAAATAAGGCATAAAACTAACCCTTTTTTAGTACTAATATTGGAAAAAGAGTGTTTTTGTCTTCCTTTTGTATTTTCAGGATTAAATGAGCTCAAAAACGCAAAAGAAGCAAAAAGACAACTAAATCCAACATAAATACAAGAAAAGGAACATTAGTGGACTGCCCGAACCCTCAACGGCACCTTCCAAAGCAAAATAGAGAAAACAGAAGGCTGAACACGCCCCGTGCTCAGCCAGCACGGGGCCGTGCCCAAGAAGCAGCAGAAAAGACAAATCTATAGAAGCTTCTATTGCCCACCACGGGGCCGTGCTCAGCGGACACGGGGGCGTGTCGAAAGTACAGCAGGCGCATTTATTGTAATTGCGAATTACAATTAATGAGGAGAGGGAGTGTCAGACGGGCACGGGGCCGTGTCCAGCTCTCTGTTCAGCCTATAAATAGGAGTGCTTGGATTCATTTCATCTCATCCCTTGGCACACCACCTCTCTCACACTTCATCCACCACCCACCACTATCACAACACCATCATCCACCACCATCATCCATTGTCCATCATAGAGTGTGTGAGTCGTCTCGGGATCCAAGATTGATCGTAAGAGTTCTTGACAATCAAGGCCATGTTTGCCTAAGTCTCTTACATCACTTGGTGAAGACAAAGTGTCTAGTATAATACTTTTTATTTCTAATCTTTTGCACTTTTTATTTGGTTTTGTATTAATGACTTTAATAACTAGTTACTTATGTTGAAGGTGATCTTTCCTTATCGTTTGTCCGTGGTGTCTTGGCATTATTTTACTGTCTATATAAAATAAAGGATTTTCACCATTCATATCTCCACGGTCTATATGGAGGTATGTTGGCTACCTGGTAGGGGGTTAAGGGAACGGTTTGGTAAAGGTCTTGCCATTGTTCAGCGTTTAGAGGTCCTGCAATGGACCTGGGTCAAATTTAGTAGGACCTCCTTCAATACTTCACGGTATTGGATGGCGGGGGTCCAAACTCTTTGATCCCCTCATAAGCTAACTACTATTAATACTATAACCCGGCTACGTAGGACTGTATCCCTGCTGACTCAGACTACTTAGCCGAGGGTAACGTCACCGCCAAAAGCGGGGCCTACCACAATACTGCATTAATAACTTAATTCATTATCTTCCAATAATCCACCCCTTTAGGATTGTATCCCTGCTGACTCAAACTACTGGGGTGAGGGTAACGTCACCTTCAAAAGAGGGGCCTACTACAATAACTAAGATAATCTCTTAATTATGTGCAAAAGTGCGGAAATAATCAAAGGTTATACTAGATACGAGTCGGAACCAAGTGATTCATCTTGTCTATCTGTTTTTCTTTTATTTTTATTTTCAGCATTTTAGTTAGTTTTATTTTTCTTAGTTTAAAACATTTTTTCTAAACTTTTGTTTTGGTTAGACGTTGAGGATAAACCGGTACTAAAAGCTCTTGTGTCCTTGGACGACCTCGGTATCTTACCAACGCTATACTACACTCAACGATGGGTGCACTTGCCCATATGTGTGTTTAGTGTTAGTGAAATATCGTGTTTTATAAATTTAAAACTTGGCTAAAATAAGTGTTAAAAGGGCTTAAAATATACACCTAAAATATACGACACTTACCGCACATCAAGTTTTTGGCGCCGTTGCCGGGGACACAAGGATTTTAAGAAAGTTAGGAATCAACGGCCTAATCATCTTTTATTTTTCTTTTTATTTTTTTTTAGGATTTTCTTAGTTTTTCAGCTTCTGCAGAGCTAAGCACGGGCCGTGCCCGGTCAGACACGGGCCGTGCCCAGCAATCATCACTGGCAATTTTTGTTTTCTGAGTTACAGAGAGCTGAACACGGGGCCGTGTCGGTGCAGCACGGGGTCGTGTCCAACTCCCAGTAACAGGGATCCAGAAATCAATTACTGCGACTCTGAACACGGGCCGTGCTCATTGAACACGGGGCCGTGGTGAACATTCTGACCAGCGTTCTTTTCTGTTTTTATTGCAGGACTTGGAACCCAGGCGCCACATTTGAACCTCCTACGTAGTGCATGAGCTCCAGTTCTAGTAGAGACATAAAAGAACCCCTAGAAGAACTCGAGCGCTTTCTCAGAAAAAAAGGTTAAAAGCTAAAAATCAAGAGAAAGCTTCGGGGGACCCACTTCCAATGGCGGACCAACGTACCCTCATGGATTACCTACGGCCTACCGTAGGCAATCTTGGCGCCGCTATCAATGCTCCGAATGTCGAGGCCAACAACTTCGAACTTCGGCCGCATTTGATACAAATGCTCCAAAACTCCGCAACCTTCCATGGGCTTGCGGACGAGGATCCCCATCTACATATTACTAACTTCTTAGAAATATGTGATACCTTTCGGATCAATGGAGCATCAAATGACGCCATCCGCCTTCGAATGTTTCCTTTTTAACTAAAAGACCGAGCTAAGGCTTGGCTTAATACCCTCCCAGCTGGGTCGGTAACCACCTGGGATGAACTCGCCCAAAAGTTTTTGTATAAGTATTTCCCTCCTGCTAAAACGGCTAAATTAATGACAGAAATTAATACATACTCACAAGAGGATGGGGAATCCTTATAAGAAACTTGGGAAAGGTTCAAGGAGCTTCTAAGAAAGTGTCCTCACCATGGTCTAGCGATATGGCAACAAGTATCCAATTTCTATAATGGATTGTTGCCACATACAAGACAAACACTTGATTCAAGCTCCGGGGGACTCTTAGGTAATCGTCGCCCAAACGAAATATATAACCAAATTGAGGAAATTGCTCAAACCAATTTTCAATGGCACACTCCCCGAGGTAATAAATCTATTGCCCCGGGCGCCCATAAGGTTGATGAAAGCACCTCTTTACAAGCCCAAATCGAAGCCCTCTCTTCAAAAATCAAAAGGCTAGAAATGACAAAAACGGCCTCGGTTATGGCTTGTGAAGGGTGTGGTGGGTCACATGAAAATTGGAGTTGTATGAAAGAATTAGATGAACAAACTGAAACGGTAAACTACATGGATAATAGACCTAGGCCGTCGGGTCCTCCAACGGGTACCTACAACCAAGGATGGCGTAACCACCCAAATCTTGGTTGGAGAGATCCCGGAAATAGTAGTAACCAACAAAACCAACGAACTAATTTTCAACAACCGCAAAATTTTCCTCAACAACAAGGTGGAAGAGAAAGGCTTGAAGATACCATATCTCGCCTCATCTCTGACACTGAAAAGAAGAACTCGGATCGATTTCAACAATTGGAATCGAATTTCAGAAACCAACAAGCTAGCATTCAAAACGTTGAAAAACAATTAAATCAACTAGCTCAAAATTTCTCCGAGAGACCACAAGGCGCATTACCCAGTAATACCGAACCAAACCCAAAGGCACAAGTCCATCTCATCACCTTAAGAAATCGAACCGTGGGTCCCGAGGATGCTCCATTGCCGCCAAATGAAAGAAGTCATTCTAGCCAGCCTATGACTCCTCCTGCGCCAGAAAAGGCTTCTACACCGAATCAAGAGCCCACCAAGACTCCTCCAATCCCGTACCCCGGTAGGTTAAATCGTCAAAAGACCGATGAGCAATTCGCAAAGTTCGAAAGTTTACTAAAACAATTGCATGTTAATATTCCTTTTGTTGAGGTCCTAACCCAAATGCCTAAATATGCAAAATTCATGAGGGATTTCCTCACTCACAAAAAGAAAATTGAATCATTGCAATTAGTTAACCTAGGCGAAGAATGCTCAGCTCTAGTACTCAACAAACTTCCACAAAAGAAAATCGACCCCGGGAGCTTCACAATCCCTTGTTCGATTGGGAAGTCCCCCGTCCGAAATGCTTTAGCCGATCTTGGGGCTAGCATCAACCTCATGCCCACCTCAATGTTCAAGCGACTCGGCCTAGGAGCAACAAGCCCTACAAAGATGAGCATACAACTCGCTGACAGGTCCGTCAAATTCCCACATGGGGTCGCTGAAAATCTGCTAGTCAAGGTCGACAAATTCGTTTTTCCAACCGACTTTGTTATCCTAGACATGGAGGAAGACACCGAGGTCCCTCTCATCCTCGGGAGGCCATTCCTAGCCACCGCTCAAGCATTGGTGGATATGAATGACGGAACTCTAACATTGAAGTTTGGGGATGAGGAAGTGAAATTTGAATGTGGAAGGAGAATAGAGGAAGAAGATCCGGTCAACTACATGAAGGTCATAGACTCAAGCTTGGATGACGCTCTCCGACGGTGTAACATGGGATGCAACACATCCCACTTGGGTAACATATGACCAAGCATTGGGTCTAGCCAAGGACCCTTATAAACGTGGCGCACCATGGAGGCATTCCACGGAACTATCCTTAGTTTAATTTAGATTAGTTTTTATGTTTTCTAGTTAGTTTAATTTTCAGGAATAAAACACACTCATGGTGGTAAAGGATGAAAAGGGGAACGAGAAAAATGATCCCATGCACAAGAACGAGGCAACCCGACAATTTTCTCCATTTCAGAAGGTTCAACACGGGCCGTGCCCAACCAACACGGCCCCGTGTCGAACCACCTGCAGAAAATGCCCAGTACAGGTAACTGGACACGGGCCGTGTTCACCTAACACGCCCCCGTGTCCAGACTTCTGTTTCTCTTAATTCAATTTTGTTACTGGCACTTGAACACGGGGCCGTGCCCGGATAACACGGGGCCGTGTTCAGTGCCCAGTAACACAAATTTTTGCTTTTTAAACACTATTTTACACATCTAATCAACCTAAAAATTTATTTTTGGGACACATTGAGGACAATGTGTAATTTAAGTGTGGGGGGGATGCTAAAACCTTGAATTTTGCAAGTCCTAAATACAAGCCTTACACAAAACTCTATTGGAACCGCTAATTCACCCCAAATTTTTTCAAAAATCTCATTTTTTACTTGTCTAGGTTTAACTCGGGAAATTCAAGTTCTCAAAAAGGTTATATTTTTACAAATTTACAACCGATAGCGTAGTGATAAAAAGAACCAACATAAGAAAATTATGAAAAGGCATGACAAACTTATTTAAAATTTGATTATATATACTTGATCACATAAAAACCCATTCCCACAAAAGTGAGTTTTGAGCCTTTATTGAGCACACAATTTCATATCATTTGACTAAATGCTCATTTTTCGTTTCTTGTGTGAATAGCCGCTTGGTTCTTACAACTCTAGAACTTGCCATGACAATACATTCCCGGTCCTTATCAACTTAAACCCGAGTAAGTAAATGATAGAGGCATTAGGACTAACCTTTTTCTTTTCTACACCATTATTTTTCTTTTTCTTTTACCACCTACCCAAAAATCCCCCTAGTTAGCCCCTTTGAGCCTAAACCTTTTCGTTTCTTCACCCAAACAAAAAACCCTTTCAACCACCAAAACCCTTTTTCATTTTAACCCTTTATTTTAGTAACAAGTCCGGTTCTTCGTGAAAAAAAAAAAAATATTTGTGATGATGAAGCAAAAAGAAAATAAACAAACAAAGTAGTCAAAAATAACTTTGTTTGAATAAAAGCTTCATCAAAATAAAAAGTTGCAAAAATGCGAAAACCGACACTTGTTACGCTTTTAGCCCTTTTTCTACTAACCACTAACCCAACCACCTACCTTTAACCCTAGCCAACCCTTAACCCACAAAGTCCTCTTGATATCTACAAAGGTATAAAAGTTAAAAAGGAGGAGGATTGATTTCTTGGCAAGCCTATGGTAGGAATAAGTTCCATGCCGCTCTCGAGTGATTCATTAAAAATACACTTTCGGCCGAGTGTGAGTGATTTCCCCGCGAGGTATGTGAACTTGTATATAAATAGAATTTTAAAAAGGCATGTTATGCCCAAATAAGTAATTTCTTTTATGAACAGTTCTAAATAAATCATTACGAATAGGAGTGTAAATAAATAAAAATAAAACCCAAAAAGATCTTGGAAATCCCGACACTCTATGATAAGCCAAAAACCTTCTCTTCTACCTATTCCATTTGGGAGTGTAAGCCACATATTAAAGAGTTTTGCTTGAGGACAAGCAAAAGTTCAAGTGTGGGGGTATTTGATGTGTTTAAAATGCAACATATAAATTACATCAAATAAGGCATAAAACTAACCCTTTTTTAGTACTAATATTGGAAAAAGAGTGTTTTTGTCTTCCTTTTGTATTTTCAGGATTAAATGAGCTCAAAAACGCAAAAGAAGCAAAAAGACAACTAAATCCAACATAAATACAAGAAAAGGAACATTAGTGGACTGCCCGAACCCTCAACGGCACCTTCCAAAGCAAAATAGAGAAAACAGAAGGCTGAACACGCCCCGTGCTCAGCCAGCACGGGGCCGTGCCCAAGAAGCAGCAGAAAAGACAAATCTATAGAAGCTTCTATTGCCCACCACGGGGCCGTGCTCAGCGGACACGGGGGCGTGTCGAAAGTACAGCAGGCGCATTTATTGTAATTGCGAATTACAATTAATGAGGAGAGAGAGAGTGTCAGACGGGCACGGGGCCGTGTCCAGCGGACACGGGGCCGTGTCCAGCTCTCTGTTCAGCCTATAAATAGGAGTGCTTGGATTCATTTCATCTCATCCCTTGGCACACCACCTCTCTCACACTTCATCCACCACCCACCACCATCACAACACCATCATCCACCACCATCATCCATTGTCCATCATAGAGTGTGTGAGTCGTCTCGGGATCCAAGATTGATCGTAAGAGTTCTTGACAATCAAGGCCATGTTTGCCTAAGTCTCTTACATCACTTGGTGAAGACAAAGTGTCTAGTATAATACTTTTTATTTCTAATCTTTTGCACTTTTTATTTGGTTTTGTATTAATGACTTTAATAACTAGTTACTTATGTTGAAGGTGATCTTTCCTTATCGTTTGTCCGTGGTGTCTTGGCATTATTTTACTGTCTATATAAAATAAAGGATTTTCACCATTCATATCTCCACGGTCTATATGGAGGTATGTTGGCTACCTGGTAGGGGGTTAAGGGAACGGTTTGGTATAGGTCTTGCCATTGTTCAGCGTTTAGAGGTCCTGCAATGGACCTGGGTCAAATTTAGTAGGACCTCCTTCAATACTTCACGGTATTGGATGGCGGGGGTCCAAACTCTTTGATCCCCTCATAAGCTAACTACTATTAATACTATAACCCGGCTACGTAGGACTGTATCCCTGCTGACTCAGACTACTTAGCCGAGGGTAACGTCACCGCCAAAAGCGGGGCCTACCACAATACTGCATTAATAACTTAATTCATTATCTTCCAATAATCCACCCCTTTAGGATTGTATCCCTGCTGACTCAAACTACTGGGGTGAGGGTAACGTCACCTTCAAAAGAGGGGCCTACTACAATAACTAAGATAATCTCTTAATTATGTGCAAAAGTGCGGAAATAATCAAAGGTTATACTAGATACGAGTCGGAACCAAGTGATTCATCTTGTCTATCTGTTTTTCTTTTATTTTTATTTTCAGCATTTTAGTTAGTTTTATTTTTCTTAGTTTAAAACATTTTTTCTAAACTTTTGTTTTGGTTAGACGTTGAGGATAAACCGGTACTAAAAGCTCTTGTGTCCTTGGACGACCTCGGTATCTTACCAACGCTATACTACACTCAACGATGGGTGCACTTGCCCATATGTGTGTTTAGTGTTAGTGAAATATCGTGTTTTATAAATTTAAAACTTGGCTAAAATAAGTGTTAAAAGGGCTTAAAATATACACCTAAAATATACGACACTTACCGCACATCACTTCCCCGACAGACGTTCCAACATCTGGTCGATTAATGGAAGCGGGAAATGGTCCTTGCGGGTGGCATCATTGAGTTTGCGATAATCGATGCAAACACGCCATCCTGTGACCGTCCTGGCAGGTATAAGCTCGTTCGTATCATTTGTGACTACTGTCATGACTCCCTTTTTGGGCACTACCAGAACAGGACTAGCCCAGACTGAGTCAGATATGGGGTAGATCAAACCTACATCCAACAATTTAATCACCTCCTTTTTGACAAATTCTTGCATGTTCGGGTTCAAGCGTCTCTGTGGCTGTGAACACGGCTTGTAATGGTCCTCGATGAGAATTTTATGAGTGCCGAAGGAGGGATTGATTCCTTTAATATCCATTATCTTCCAAATGATTGCTTTTTTATGAAGCCGCAAAACACTGAGAAGTCTGCTCTTTTCCTCGTCTGACAAAGATGATGAAATAATAACCGGCAGACGACGCTCCTCGTCTAAAAACGCGTACTCCAAATGGGGAGGAATGTAACACCTCGAAAATTTACGTCCTATAATGTGTTGACACGTGTCATAACCTTTGAACGTGTGAAAGAATACTTTCGAGGGACTAAAGTTGACAAACAATGAAACTATGTAAAAATAAGGGTTCAAAATGTCAACAATGAATAAACATACTTTACAATAATCCTACATGATGTTTATAACCTTAAACGAATAAATCATGGATCATACGTAGCTAATTGTGAAAGAAAGTGAGAGGTTACAAACTATAGGGGTTAAATGTGTCAACATGTTTAAGATATACCTCTGAGTGACCTTTTAGCAAACCCGAAGCTTTGTAACGATTAATTATGCTCACTAGAATGTGTGATAAAAATTTCACCAAGTTTCGTTATCGTATGAGAAAGTTATGATAAAATTCGTGTGCGAGGGGTTAGAAGCGTCAACATGGAAATTTAGGATTTTACGGGTAAACACAAAGTGGCCAAGGACTTCACAAAGTGGGTATAAGTATTAAAGCCCCTATATGTCAATATTAAAGGTTTAGAATGCAAGAAATGAAGTGAAAGCGACGTTTAGGAGGACCGGGGACTAAACATGCAATAAATGAAAACTTCAAAACCTGAGCCGGAGACCCAAGCGGGCCGCGTAAGATCATGAAGACCTTTACGCGGGCCGCGTACGATGCACAGATGCAGAAACAACAGGAAGCTGCCTGTTCAGCCCCTTAACCGACTCCAAATGACTTGTTTCAATACCATGGGCTTCCTATACTGGTTTTTAGTCACTAGAGGGCACTTGTAAGCATCCATGATCATTAGTAGCCTTGCATGTCAACAATCTAAGGAGCTTTGGTCAATATATAAAGCTCCTAAGTTTGCAACATTCACACATTCATCTCATCTGCATTTCTTGAAGACTTCTGGAACTCAAGAGCCTTTTCTAAGCCTTCCTAATCGTTCATTAGACACTTGTAAGTATGCTTAACCTTCTTTAATTGAGTTTAGCTTTGTTATTTAGCTAAAAGTCAAACCGTCGTAATTACGGTTTGACTTCAAGATTAATTAATAATGGCTCAGTCAAATCTCGAATTAAAAGTACCTTTAAGTAGGTAATTATGTGGGTAATAAACCCTTAAAAGGATACTCACTGATTCCCATCCTAACTAGGTCATTTGTCGAGTCAAAGGTGCTTAGAAAAAGTCAACAGAAATGTAATCTTCGATTTAACGCATGATTAACAATGTAAAAGGCGTGTAACCTATTTTATTATTCATATAACATGGTAATATGTATAAGAACTTGCCTAAGCTTGTTTGATTCGACAACTTTCTGTTTAGAACCGATTCGGAACCGAAAGTCGCAAAACTTTGACTTTTGCTTTGACTTCAGTTCTGACCCGATTTAGATAGGTTTAGACATGCCTTAAAGTTCCATTAGGACCTAGTTACATGATTGTATAACCCTCTGCGTTTATACCACTTAAATCCTTAATGTCCGACGTTTCCGTTAATTGCTTAAATATTGACCATAATGCCCTTATGACCATAAAACGAGAATTTTGGAATTTTGAAAGTACAATAATCTTTGTTGCTGATTATTAAACATGTCCCTAAATTTTCACATCAGTTGGAGGTCTAGATTAGTAGTTATGCTTAATGACGTAATTAGAACGCTTCTTAGTAATTAAACGGCGTCATTAGCGTAAAGCCTATCTAAACCCAATTTTTGACACAAAACCTTTTACCCACTGATGTAACATAATATTTTGGGATTTTTGAAGATTTTTAATTATTTTTAAACTGATCATAAGCTAGGATTAGTGCCTTGATTCGGTAAATACCGATTATACCCTTTTCGGCCATAAGATGAGTTTTACAAGTCCTTTTGCTACCAATCAAATTGCTACTGATTTTAGATATTAAATGAAGTTTTTTGAACCTTATGAACTAACGTGGAAACTCAGATTCCTATTTTAACCCGTAAATCGTTTAAAACGACTTTATAAGCGTATTAAGCGCATAGTAAGGGTTTAAAACCATTTTGTCACAAAGGACTTAACACCAACTGATATGACCTGTTAAGATAAGTCATTTTACTGATTAATTCAGACCCGAATCACAGAAGCTTAATTAATCCCTTTTATAATCTTTAAAATGACCAAAATACCCCTACGGGGCTTAATATGAGATTAAACTCGTTTTGGGCATAATGGAAGGTATCCTACTGATATCACAACATATTTAAGGCATGTTAACTTAGGAAACCCATTTAGGACTCTTATGGTTACCCGTTACGCTTCGTGCGCGTTCGGTTCGGTTTATGTAACTAGTTTACATAAATTAGCCGAAACGGGTCAAACCTTATCGGTTTTATCTCAAAATCCAGAATGTGTATAATATACCCATATTAAGCAAGTCTTCAAACTTGTCGGGTCTAAATCGCATTGTAACACCTGTGCCTCCACGGCCAACAAACAAATGCCAAACCAATGAAATATTGTATTTCATACTTAGGATTTGTAAAAATATGTGTATCGTTTACACATATCAACTCTTGTTCGATTTCAAACTCTAAATCGCTTTCTGGAAGGTTATACGTGCACTGATGCGTAAATATAACCAGTTTAATGCAACGAACACTTCGTAATAGTGACATTGGCTTAACATACCTTAAATAACCTTTACATAACTTAGAAATAAGTTTTGAAGGCTTTGGTATGGCAAAAACAAGTTAATTCGCTTACAGGGACTAAACTTGACAAACTGCGAAAGTATGCCAATTTGAACTGTAACAGACATTCCGGAACATAACCATAAGTTAAACACACCTTAAATATCCTTTATATAGCTTAGAAATAGGCTTTGAGGTGTTCGGTGTGCTAAAATAAACTTTTGAGTCATTCAGGGACTAAAAGTGTCAAAAAGTGCATAAGTTTGCATTTTCGCGCATAACTTACGTTCTGAATACATCCGGACATCCAAAAATTTATGTAAGCATGACTATATTATATTTTAGTGTTCGCCATAAGAAAAATCCATTCGTTGCGTCATTTGGATCGTTTTTCGCGCTTATGCGCATTCCGTCGTAATTAAGCGAACATCGCGATCGTACGACCAAACGAACCAACATCCGACATATTTTTGAGCATGTTTTGAGTTCCCTATACTTTAACTTCATTTTAGAGTCTTGAAATGAGGTTAACGGGGTTCAAACGCATCGAAAATCGCTTAAACGGGTTGCAGGGACTAAACCTGTCACTTTTGAAACAATTCTGGAACTGGGAGGCAGTAGCGTAGCGCGAGCCCTAAGGGCCTACCCGTCGCGCTACGCGACTGCATGATCAGACCAGATTCAATGTTTTTAATATCAGATTTCAGCTGATTAATCCTCCACCACACATTCTCACATGTCTAGTCAGCGGATAAGAACCATTTTTAGCTACCATGAGTTTCCGACAAGTGTACGGGTTGGATCATGGCACGTTTTCCATCAAACGATCTCAACGGTGGACCGAAAACTATATATACCCCATGCCCCCCATTGCATAACTTACAAGAATTCTGATTTTAGAAACTCTAAGTTGAAACCATTGTTTCATACCTGAGATTCTTGGATCGGGATTAGCATTCGGGGACCCTGGGTAAGTATTCTTTCGTTCTTTTCCTTATTTTATTGCTTTTCGAGTCCGAAAGTCAAACTTTGTTTGACTTTCAGCGTTGACCAGTAATGGTCAATGCGAAGTTCGTTTGAACTTCGCAACGTGATTGTAATCACGATGGTTATAGTCCCTTGGGACTATGCCTACTGATTACCACGTTGTCTAGGGTCGTAGGGTAAGCGATCTAATAAATCGCTTATACCTTCGAACTCGACCCAGTTTGGTCGATCATTAGGATCCGACCAAATACATTAGGTGACCCTAGTATAGGGCATAACCTTCCGAGGTTATACCCTATGGTCACATCGTTTAAGTAGTTGTATGATAGGTAGTGTATATGCCTTAGGTAAATTACCAGAATACCCTTTTCATGTATAATTGGTAATTAAGCATATGTAACCTAAACTTTTGTCACATAACTGATTATGTAACATGTTTAGGCATATAACACTTGTCATAGGACTAGTTAGACGGTCCGAACGCGTTTCACGCGCACGACGCGTTAAAGTAACGTATGTTACCTTAATGGGTCGCGATGGGTCGAAAGCACTTAGGTTAGGTTTCATGTAGTATGTAGGCCTTGTTAAACCATATCATATGAGTTCCAATACTCATTTGGTTTACCAAGCCTCATCCTATCCAATCTCTCGATTTAAGTCTGGTTTATTTATATAGTATTGGATTTGCCGACTGATTCCGTGCTCCCTCTAGCTTTGTTTGGTTGTTGTTCAAGACCTCCAAGCATTCTCAGGTGAGTACATAGACCCCTCTTTTACTGTTTTCCAAACTGTTTTGGGGTGAAACACATGTGCCTACTTGTTACTTTCATGCTTTCCTGTTTTCACATCATATACCGGCTATGTTTGTTAGTACATTATAGTACATGATTTCATTACATCTTATGCTAGGTGTGCCCATTGTGTGCATTACTTAGTACAGCTGATTTCATCACATGCTTACATTTTGACATTTGTTTATACATGTTATTACTTATCTTTTGACAAACTAAATGACTATCTATGATTTAAATACTGATTTCTCAATGAACATAAAATAAAATGTTGAATTGTACTTATTTTATGTTCTCCAGACCGATTGTTAGTATGATATAGCGCTATAGGATCTGACAAATCCCGTTATTTACTGCACCCATTGTTATGTGTGGGGGTTGTGGGTAGCGACTGAATCTGTAATTATTAACTTATCCTTTGGTAAGGGTTTGTTAAGAACGAGAGCGAGAGCGAGTTGGAACGAGGAACGCGTCAAGAAGGTTTGAATGTTATTAGAGAATCGACCATTAAGTAGTTTCACAATTAAAACAAGAACGATTTGAACGATTAAAACAAGATGGTTTAACGATTGGGTAAACATTTGGACATGATTTACATTTGATCATGCATTTCCACGAAACATAGTATTGATTTAAACCAAGTTTTACTTCAATACTTTGTTTTGTGCGTTTCTCCTATGGTTTAGTTGATGCATTCCACTAGCCATACATATCATTTTGGTTACACATTACATGGTTTACATTTGACACAAACACTTTTGACATTGATTATACATGACATGATGTACATCTTAACATAAACATTTTGGTATATTATTCAATACATTTGACAATTTTCTTAAACATGGACATCTTACATTGGTGGTTTGTTTGGGTAAGTGATTTGAGTAACGGTGCGTGTGTAATATGATACAAGCATGGTGGATACGCCGCTGGTACTTCCTATATATAAGTGTTTGTATGGTATTACATATGGTAGCGTTATTTGAATCATTTCAGTTTGAGACATAGAACATTTTATACAGGTAACATACTTTTCACAAGACTATTATTTACAAACAACTTATCTTATACAAACTCATTTTACATGGTTATTCATTTAATCATGCATTATTCTCTTATTTATACATATCACTTGAACTTATTATTTTTCAAATGATTTACAAAGACAAAGCAAATTACAAGGTTCACGACTAAACATTTTCTTAAAACAGAAGTCATGAATCTTATTTTCACAAAACCTATGTACTCGCCAGCATTTCTTTGCTGACCTCGTTTTCACATATGTTTCAGGTATTGTTGAAAGATATCGATTGATAGGATGCATGCTCACATAGGACTGGACAAGGCCTTAGTGACTCAATAACAATGATAGACTATGTTTAAATTGCGTATTTAAATTTCCAGACAATGTAATTATTCAATGTTTAATAAAACGAAACACTTTTTGGTATCCATGGTTATGAAACATTAATTCTGTTGCAACACGCCCCGATGTTTCCGCCGCGATTTGTTGTTTTACGCGGTCGGGGTGTGACACACATTCTATCCGGTCTTCGCTTAATCATGCGTTCGAACCGTATATTCCTTTAAAACTAACCGGTCTAAGTTTAGACTTAATCAAAGACCCGTTAGGATTCTAATAGGTTATTATAAACCTTCGTTCCAGAATAGGAGACCCGGTAAAAGATACTTGCACTCGCTGATTGTGATTTATACTTGCTCAGGTAAATACTTTTAACTTATTTTCCCTATACGGGCTTGGGGTACGGTATATAAAATACCGCTTGGTCGGGCGTTGAATCTTTAATTATATGATGGTTAAAGTATTGAGATGTCTCGTTTAAATTGTTTTGTTGCTTAAAGCCTTTGGGGGGTTAATGACTATGTCCCGGATATCCCTGGTACCATTTTACGAAATGGCCACGACATAAGCCCGTCGGTGTCTCATATAAATAATGTGGTGTGTCTATTGATCTTTAACCCGGCACGAACCGGGCTACTGAACGCATAAGAAACATGTAAATCCTTTACAAGTATTATATTTAAATAATTATCCCAAGGTATAAAATATTATTTGTGCCTTGTGCCTTAAATTCATTTTCTTAAACTCTTTTCAAAATGAGTCGGTTGATTGTATTTACCAGTGTAAACTGACGTATTTTCTCAAAAAGGTTAAGTGCAGGTACTGCGCGTAATAGGCTGGCTTTTCTCCTAGCATCCACAATAAGTCTCGCAAGCTTGGATGTCATAGACTGTTGAACATTGTTCCCTTTTATTTTTGATCTACCTGTGGATTTATATTCAACTATTTGTGATACTTAATATTACAATATTGTTTGGTTGAAATGAATCTATACTTTGCTTCCGCTGTGCATTTAAATATTGTGTTGTTTGACTAATATGTTACCAACCACGTCACGATACTCCCCTACCGGGCCCACCGGTAATACGTGGAAATCAGGGGTGTGACATGTTGGTATCAGAGCCAACATTAAGTGAATTAAACACAAGCCTTTTGTGTTTAATCTCAATGACACAATTGCACATTCCTAAATCTTCGAGTCTAGACAAAGAACTTAGGAATAATCCAAAATGTTTTTATTTTATTTTTAACCTTGTCCTTTATTTTTCCTGGTTGTTACCTTTGTTTATTTTGACAGGTTTAACAATGCCGCCAAGATTCAAGCAAGGAGGACGAGGAAAAGAGCCAATCAGCGCCCCTAACGACCACGAGGCCGGGCCTTCGCACCGGCGAACTCCTTCTTCTACAAGGAGTGCCAACCCGCGAGAACCTTGGAGGACTTATGAGGAGCCTGCCAGATGATCTACGTCGCATAGCTCAACGCCTCCATATCATCACTCCTATGGGCCTCAGTCCGAGAATGAGCCCAACAACCCGCCACCTTCATACATACCTCTACAGCGATCCTTATCGCACAATTCCTTCGGCGACCCTACTCCTGTCTTTCAGGGTCGGTTTAACCCGACAGAATACCTACCAGAACAAGTGGGCTTTAACCCACTAGGACCGGAGGATCACTTTTCCGGTGATCAAGCGATGGACATGGACGAGGACACAGATCCCGTCGAGCCTGCAACCGGAACCCCGAACCATCCTTTTGAGATCTCGGATGGTTCATCTTTTCACGGATCACCCTACCAAGGTCCGGATAGTCACCAGGCACGGTTCAACCGGTGTGAGTGGTACTATACACCATCTTACCATTCATCGCCTCAGCAGCAGCAGGATCCCTCTGGGGATCCACGTTTCGTGGCAGTCACGCCACCGCCTCCAACGCCGCCAGTTCATCTAGCACCTCCATAACCACCAAGACGTAGGAGGACTGGCGCACGGATGTCAGCACGAGGAGGGGATTTTCATTTCAGCACCCCTCAACACTCTAGTGGCAGCCACTACCCACCACTATATGAAGACCCACAAATGGGTGGACCTTCAGTTCCAGTATCAGAGGTGAATTCGACACCTATTGCACCGCCACCATCGGGTTTTGGCAACCCTATCCCTGCTTATACTGCTCCAGCAACATACAATCCATTCGGACCGCCAGCATACCCTACCTATAACTATGCTGAGGATCCTTACCAAGTGGCATCAAACTACCTTGCCCATAATCCTGAGGGACCATATGGAACCCCTTGGGGAATGGGACGCCCAGCTCGTGGGTATCAGGTACCTGCTCAGCCATCACCACAGCACCAGCCACCAAGGTTTTCCCCACCAGAGCAGGAGGATCTCCGTCAAAGGCTGGAAAGGGTTGAGCGAGACTTCCAGAGAGAACGTAGGAAGAATCAGGGATTCATGAGTGGCTTAGCAAGTTTGCTGAAAGGAAAGAAGAAATGGGATCGTTAAATCCCAATAAGTATTATTGTATTTCCTTGTTTAAATTAAGTCCCTGCGTGGACATTTATTTATGTGTGTATGTAGTCCCTGCGTGGACATCTATCTTTGTACTTAGTCCCTACGAGGACTTGTCTCTATTAGTCCCTGCGTGGACACTTATTTTAGTAAACTGTCCCTGCGAGGACATGTATTATCTGTATAGCTCCTGCGTGGGCAAGTGTTTCTGTGAAAAGTCCCGTTTAGGGCAAAGTGTACTACTTTTAAAATTTTAATGGAATGTTAAGTTTAAAAAAAAATTCATTTCTATCATCTATGCATTTATATAATTATATATGAAATAAATGAATCAAAATCATTCCTTTTAAAAATATATCTGCCTATTTAAATATTAACTAAGGATCTTAAAGGTATAACCTAGCCTGCATGTCATTTTAAGACCTGGCCAAGATGGTGAAACCTGTTAAAAAGATTCAAATCTCAGTTAACATCTGAAAACATGTTAACGCTCCTGGCAGATGTGATCCGTCAAAATCACACACGTCATTCTTATAATAGGATTCTTCAAAAGATTCCTAACCTAAACTAATGATCTATAGATCATGGGTTTAAATCATCAATGCCTACGGGCCCTTCTCATTTTCATATGAGACAAAAGACAGTAATAGTCTGTGACCCTGTCTGATAAAGGTAATGAACTTTGTTTAAACCTTCATGCCTTGATTCTCTGAAATCATGGCTTATAACTTAAAATTGTCCCTGTGACTAGGCCTTATGTGCTAATAAAACTGTTATTGTTTTATAATTAGGATAAATTATAATAGAAATCCTAAATAAATGTGAGTAATAAATTAACCATATATGGTCTACGTTTACCACGGTTAATAAATTGCCATAAAAGACAATTCTATAATAAACTCACCAATAAATCAGTTCAAGCTACAAGGCCGACTCAAACGAGATCAATAGTCACCCAAGGAGAGAGCATGATAATGCCCGAGTAAATGTAGCGGGTGCAGAATTACAGGCAATGATAGATAATGCCGTTAATCGAGCTTTGGATAGACAGCTCCATGAATCCAGTGGTACCCATACAAGGACCAAATATGCACCACACTCTAGAACACCCTCTAGGACCCACACTGCCCACAACAGTAATTCTCACCACTCATCAAACCAGAGGAGTGCTCCATCCCAAAGAGTCATACCGAATCAAGAACCCCGTAATAAGGGTTGCTCCTATAAGTACTTCGTTTCGTGCAAACCCAGAGATTGCACTGGGGAAAAAGGAGCTGTAGATTGTATGACTTGGTTGGACAAGATGGATACGGTAGTGGATATCAGTGGTTGCGATAATAGGGATATTGTGAAATTCGTGTCTCAGTCTTTCAAGAGTGAAGCATTAGCTTGGTGGAGATCTTTGATCCAAGCTACGGGGAAAATCCCGTTGTACAATATGACCTGGGAACAGTTCATGTCATTGATCAAGGAAAACTACTGCCCTCAGCATGAGGTTGAGAAAATTGAAGCTGACTTCTTGTCACTGGTCATGAGAAACCTAGACTGTCAGGCCTACCTTACCAGTTTCAACACCTTGTCAAGGTTGGTTCCATATTTGGTAACCCCGGAACCCAAACGAATAGCTCGTTTTATTGGGGGTTTGGCCCCGGAGATCAAGGCAAGTGTGAAGGCCTCCAGACCAGCTACTTTTCGGTTCGTAGCGGACATATCATTGTCTCTTACCTTGGACGCAGTCAGGCAGAAATCACAGAGGAACACTGATACCGAAAAGAGGAAGCATGAGGATGACAACTCACGACGTTCAGACAAGAAGCATAAGGGAAACAATGACCACAAGAAGGGGTCAGGTTTTAGGAAGGATGGTCAGCAGTCGGGTGAAAAACCCAGATGTAAAATCTGCAAGAGATAGCACTTCGGGAAGTGCAGGTATGAATCAAATTCGCATTCACAATCAAAAACTTTTGCATGTGGGTTATGCAAGTCCAAGGAACACAAGACCTTGGATTGCAAAAAGATGAAGGATGCGACCTGCTACGGTTGCAATGAAAAGGGGCACATCAAGACCAATTGCCCAAAATACGCCAAGAAGCCTGAAGAGGCTAAGAAGACCAATGCTAGGGTCTTCAGGACGGATGCAAAGGAAGCGGTTCTAAACGACAATGTGATTACAGGTACTTTCCTTGTAAATGATGTCTATGCAAGAGTACTTTTTGATTCAGGCGCTGATAAGTCTTTTGTAGATAATAAGATTTACAATCTGCTGAATTTACCTGTTAAAACCTTAAGTGTAAAATATGAAGTGGAATTGGCAGATGGCACCATAGACACCGTCTCAACTGTGTTAGATGGATGTGTTATATCCATTAAGAACCACTCTTTTCCTTTGACCCTACTTCCCTTTAAGTTAGCCGGTTTTGACATAGTATTGGGTATGGACTGGTTATCTCATATCCAGGCCCAAATTGTCTGTAACAAGAAGCAAGTGGTGATCAAGACCCCGTCTGGTGAATCACTTACTATCCAGGGAGATACCCATTATGGGCTGCCTGAGCAAATGTCTATGCTCAAGGACTCTAAGTGTTTGAAGAAGGGTTGTGTCATCTACATGGCACAAGTGATTATTGATGAACCGAAGCCCAAGATTGGGGATATCCCCGTCGTTTCTGAATACCCTGGGGTTTTTCCTGAAGAACTACCTGGTTTGCCACCAGATAGGCAAGTAGAATTCAGAATTGACATTATTCCTGGATCAGCACCGGTAGCAAGGGCGCCTTATAGATTGGCACCAACAGAGATGAAGGAATTGAGAACGCAGTTAGATGATTTACTAGCCAAAGGTTTCATCAAACCTAGTTCGTCTCCTTGGGGAGCACCAGTTTTATTTGTCAAGAAGAAGGATGGATCGATGCGTCTGTGCATCGACTACCGTGAGCTTAATAAGGTCACTATCAAGAATAGGTATCCTTTGCCCAGAATTGACGATCTGTTCGATCAACTTCAAGGGGAAAGTTTCTTCTCTAAGATTGACTTAAGGTCAGGCTATCACCAACTGAAGGTTAGAAATGAAGACGTACACAAGACTGCATTTAGGACTCGTTATGGTCATTACGAGTTCCTAGTGATGCCTTTTGGGCTCACTAATGCACCTGTCGCGTTCATGGATCTCATGAATCGCGTTTACAAGCCATACTTAGATAAATTCGTCATCGTTTTCATCGACGACATTCTCATCTACTCGAAGAACCAAGCTGACCATGAGAAGCATCTTCATTGCATTCTGGAACTACTTCATAAAGAAAAGCTCTATGCCAAGTTTTCGAAGTGCGAATTCTGGCTTCGAGAAGTCCAATTTCTCGGACATGTTGTTAGTGAGCGTGGTATCCAAGTAGATCCCGCTAAAGTTGAAGCTGTCATGAATTGGCAAGAGCCAAAGACGCCTACAGAAATTCGTAGCTTCCTAGGTTTGGCAGGATACTATAGGCGATTCATTGAAAACTTCTCAAGGATTGCTGCACCCCTGACTTCGCTGACGCGTAAGAAGATTAAGTTTGACTGGGGTCCTAAGCAGCAGGAATCCTTCGATATTCTGAAACAAAAGTTGAGCAATGCTCCAGTACTGACATTGCCTGATGGAATCGAGGAGTTTGTAGTTTATTGTGATGCGTCACACACCGGGATAGGATGTGTGCTTATGCAGAAAGGCAAAGTCATTGCCTATGCTTCACGCCAGTTAAAGGTGCACGAAAAGAATTACACCACCCATGACTTGGAGTTGGGTTCCGTTGTATTCGCACTAAAACTTTGGAGGCACTACTTATATGGAATCAAATGTGTAATCTATTCTAATCACAAGAGCCTTCAACATCTGTTCAATCAGAAGGACTTGAACATGAGGCAACGCCGTTGGATGGAAACTCTGAATGATTACGATTGTGAAATAAGATACCATCCCGGCAAGGTGAATGTAGTCGCCGATGCCTTGAGTCGGAAGGAAAAAGTGAAACCGATAAGAATCAATGCCAAGAGCATTGAGGTTAGGAATAGCTTGAATGAAATGTTGTTAGCTGCACAGAAGGAAGCTGTGTTGGAAGCTAACTATCCTAACGAAAAGCTAGGAGTAACTGAGGAGCAGTTATCTCTTGGCAAGGATGGAATTCTTAGATTGAATGGACGAATATGGGTTCCAATCTATGGAGGACTTTGAGATGTTATCCTCCAGGAAGCTCATAGTTCTAAATATTCTGTTCATCCTGGAGCTGATAAGATGTACCAGGATCTAAGGGCAAATTTTTGGTGGATAGGCTTGAAGAAGTCTGTAGCTGCCTACGTAGCAAAATGCTTGACTTGTGCGCAAGTCAAAGCAGAACATCAAAAGCCGTCAGGATTGCTACAACAACCTGAACTTCCCACATGGAAGTGGGAGATGGTGACGATGGATTTCATCACCAACTTGCCAAGAACAAGGAAAGGAAATGACACTATATGGGTGATCGTTGATAGACTGACTAAGTCAGCACATTTCCTACCCATTAAGGAGACGTATAGCTCCGACATGTTAGCCCAACTGTACGTAGATAAGATTGTAGCTCTACACGGCATACCAGTGTCTATTATCTCTGATAGAGATACCAGATACACGTCACATTTTTGGAAGAGTTTTCAACAATCATTGGGCACGCGCTTAAATTTCAGTACGGCTTACCATCCTCAGACGGACGGGCAGAGTGAGCGTACAATACAAACATTAGAAGACATGCTTCGAGCATGCGTGATCGACTTAGGTGGTAGTTGGGATAACCACTTGCCATTAGTCGAGTTCTCCTATAACAATAGCTACCATACAAGCATCAAGGGTGCACCCTTCGAGGCCTTGTACGGTAGAAAGTGCAGAACGCCCGTTTGTTGGGCGGAAGTTGGAGATGTCCAATTATCAGGACCGGAGATAGTCTTTGAAACGACGGACAAGATTGTCCAGATTCGTGACCGTCTCAAGGCTGCCCGAGATAGGCAGAAGAGCTACGCTGATCCAAAGCGTAAATCTTTTTACTTCGAAGTAGGTGACAAAGTGTTGCTTAAAGTATCACCCTGGAAGGGAGTGATGCGATTTGGTAAGAAAGGCAAGTTAAGCCCGAGGTACATAGGACCGTTCGAAGTCATCGAACGTGTCGGATCGGTTGCCTATAAGTTAAACTTACCAAAAGAGCTCAGTGGAATTCACAATGTATTTCACATCTGCAATCTGAAAAAGTGTTTCGCTGATGAATCACTAGTCATACCATATACGGATGTGCATATAGATGAGAGCTTGAAATTTGTGGAAAAACCATTGTCGATCGAGGATCGACAGGTTTAGAAGCTTCGAAGGAAGCATGTACCGATTGTAAAGGTCAAATGGGATGCCCGTAGAGGTCCCGAATATACGTGGGAGGTTGAGTCCACAATGAAAGAAAAGTACCCTTATTTTTTTCAGTAAATCTCGAGGTCGAGATTTCTTTTAAGGGGGTGAGGATGTAACACCTCGAAAATTTACGTCCTATAATGTGTTGACACGTGTCATAACCTTTGAACGTGTGAAAGAATACTTTCGAGGGACTAAAGTTGACAAACAATGAAACTATGTAAAAATAAGGGTTCAAAATGTCAACAATGAATAAACATACTTTACAATAATCCTACATGATGTTTATAACCTTAAATGAATAAATCATGGATCATACGTAGCTAATTGTGAAAGAAAGTGAGAGGTTACAAACTACAGGGGTTAAATGTGTCAACATGTTTAAGATATACCTCTGAGTGACCTTTTAGCAAACCCGAAGCTTTGTAACGATTAATTATGCTCACTAGAATGTGTGATAAAAATTTCACCAAGTTTCGTTATCGTATGAGAAAGTTATGATAAAATTCGTGTGCGAGGGGTTAGAAGCCTCAACATGGAAATTTAGGATTTTACGGGTAAACACAAAGTGGCCAAGGACTTCACAAAGTGGGTATAAGTATTAAAGCCCCTATATGTCAATATTAAAGGTTTAGAATGCAAGAAATGAAGTGAAAGCGACGTTTAGGAGGACCGGGGACTAAACATGCAATAAATGAAAACTTCAAAACCTGAGCCGGAGACCCAAGCGGGCCGCGTAAGATCATGAAGACCTTTACGCGGGCTGCGTACGATGCACAGATGTAGAAACAACAGGCAGCTGCCTGTTCAGCCCCTTAACCGACTCCAAATGACTTGTTTCAATACTATGGGCTTCCTATACTGGTTTTTAGTCACTAGAGGGCACTTGTAAGCATCCATGATCATCAGTAGCCTTGCATGTCAACAATCTAAGGAGTTTTGATCAATATATAAAGCTCCTAAATTTGCAACATTCACACATTCATCTCATCTGCATTTCTTGAAGACTTCTGGAACTCAAGAGCCTTTTCTAAGCCTTCCTAATCGTTCATTAGACACTTGTAAGTATGCTTAACCTTCTTTAATTGAGTTTAGCTTTGTTATTTAGCTAAAAGTCAAACCGTCGTAATTACGGTTTGACTTCAAGATTAATTAATAATGGCTCAATCAAATCTCGAATTAAAAGTACCTTTAAGTAGGTAATTATGTGGGTAATAAACCCTTAAAAGGGTACTCACTGATTCCCATCCTAACTAGGTCATTTGTCGAGTCAAAGATGCTTAGAAAAAGTCAACAGAAATGTAATCTTCGATTTAATGCATGATTAACAATGTAAAAGGCGTGTAACCTATTTTATCATTCATATAACATGGTAATAAGTATAAGAACTTGCCTAAGCTTGTTTGATTCGACAACTTTCTGTTTAGAACCGATTCAGAACCGAAAGTCGCAAAACTTTGACTTTTGCTTTGACTTCAGTTCTGACCCGATTTAGATAGGTTTAGACATGCCTTAAAGTTCATTAGGACCTAGTTACATGATTGTATAACCCTCTGCGTTTATACCACTTAAATCCTTAATTGTCCGACGTTTCCGTTAATTGCTTAAATATTGACCATAATGCCCTTATGACCATAAAACGAGAATTTTGGAATTTTGAAAGTACAATAATCTTTGTTGCTGATTATTAAACATGTCCCTAAATTTTCACACCAGTTGGAGGTCTAGATTAGGAGTTATGCTTAATGACGTAATTAGAACGCTTCTTAGTAATTAAACGGCGTCATTAGCGTAAAGCCTATCTAAACCCAATTTTTGACACAAAACCTTTTACCCACTGATGTAACATAATATTTTGGGATTTTTGAAGATTTTTAATTATTTTTAAACTGATCATAAGCTAGGATTAGTGCCTTGATTCGGTAAATACCGATTATACCCTTTTCGGCCATAAAATGAGTTTTACAAGTCCTTTTGCTACCAATCAAATTGCTACTGATTTTAGATATTAAATGAAGTGTTTTGAACCTTATGAACTGACGTGGAAACTCAGATTCCTATTTTAACCCGTAAATCGTTTAAAACGACTTTATAAGCGTATTAAGCGCATAGTAAGGGTTTAAAACCATTTTGTCACAAAGGACTTAACACCAACTGATATGACCTGTTAAGATAAGTCATTTTACTGATTAATTCAGACCCAAATCACAGAATCTTAATTAATCCCTTTTATAATCTTTAAAATGACCAAAATACCCCTACGGGGCTTAATATGAGATTAAACTCGTTTTGGGCATAATGGAAGGTATCCTACTGATATCACAACATATTTAAGGCATGTTAACTTAGGAAACCTGTTTAGGACTCTTATGGTTACCCGTTACGCTTCGTGCGCGTTCGGTTCAGTTTATGTAACTAGTTTACATAAATTAGCCGAAACGGGTCAAACCTTATCGGTTTTATCTCAAAATCCAGAATGTGTATAATATACCCATATTAAGAAAGTCTTCAAACTGGTCGGGTCTAAATCACATTCTATCCGGTCTTCGCTTAATCATGCGTTCGAACCGTATATTCCTTTAAAACTAACCGGTCTAAGTTTAGACTTAATCAAAGACCCGTTAGGATTCTACTAGGTTATTATAAACCTTCGTTCCAGAATAGGAGACCCGGTAAAAGATAATTGCACTTGCTGATTATGATTTATACTTGCTCAGGTAAATACTTTTAACTTATTTTCCCTATACGGGCTTGGGGTACGGTATATAAAATACCGCTTGGTCGGGCATTGAATCTTTAATTATATGATGGTTAAAGTATTGAGATGTCTCGTTTAAATTGTTTTGTTTCTTAAAGCCTTTGGGGGGTTAATGACCATGTCCCGGATATCCCTGGCATCATTTTACGAAATGGCCACGACCTAAGCACGGGGCGTAGGCGTACGCCCGTCGGTGTCTCATATAAATAATGTGGTGTGTCTATTGATCTTTAACCCGACAAGAACCGGGCTACTGAACGCATAAGAAACATGTAAATCCTTTACAAATATTATATTCAAATAATTATCCCAAGTTATAAAATATTATTTGTGCCTTAAATTCATTTTCTTACACTCTTTTCAAAATGAGTCAGTTGATTGTATTTACCAGTGTAAACTGACGTATTTTCTAAAAAAGGTTAAGTGCAGGTACTACGCGTAATAGGCTGGCTTTTCTCCTAGCATCCACAATAAGTCTCGCAAGCTTGGATGTCATAGACTGTTGAACATTGTTTCCTTTTATTTTTGATCTACCTGTGGATTTATATTCAACTATTTGTGATACTTAATATTACAATATTGTTTGGTTGAAATGAATCTATACTTTGCTTCCGCTGTGCATTTAAATATTGTGTTGTTTGACTAATATGTTACCAACCACGTCACGATACTCCCCTACCAGGCCCACCGGTAATACGTGGAAATCAGGGGTGTGACAAGGAAGCTCCTTAAGCTCCAAGGATGGAGGATCTTCAACTGAAGGCTTCGACTTTTCTTCATCCTCACGATCAATCTCTGTAAATCGATCCGGACTCTGGGAACCATCATCACCAGTCTGATAGACTGGCTGCTCGAAATCGTGGCCCTCCAGCGTAATGCCATCTAGGTCCCCACACAACAGATGTGTCTCCAAATCAATTTCCTTAATCGTGCCCTGGAAATGTGTGCTCGCATAAGTGTCGACTATGTCAACATAGTCGAGCGCATCATCCTGACTCTGTGGGTGCTGCATTGACCGCTTGATGTCAAATGCCACATGCTCATCATTTACTCATAGTGTAACCTGGCCCGCAGCTACATCTACAATGGTCCGAGCGATATTCAAGAATGGACGTCCGAGTATCAAAGGCACCCTAGAATCCTCATCCATATCCCGGATAACAAAGTCCACAGGAAATACAGACTTGTCAATCTTAACAAGCATATTCTCAACAAACCCGCATGGATACTTGATAGAACGATCAGCTAGTCGAATGCTCGTCCTTGTAGGTGATGGCTCACCTAGATCCAGCTTGGTAAAAACCTTATAATGCATACGGTTAATGCTTGCTCCCAAATTAGCTAGCGCATGACTAACATACATATTTTTAATAAGGTAAGGAAGCGTGAAGCTGCCTGGATCTCCCATCTTCGTAGGAAGACAGTTTTGAAGAATAGCCGAGCAACTCTCATTCATCACTACACAAGACATATCCTCGAGTTTCTGCTTGTTCGAGAGGATATCTTTCAAAAACTTCGCGTACTTAGGCATTTGGGCTAAGGCTTCAACAAATGGTATGTTTATGTGTAACTGAAACTTACCATATTGTTCTTCATTCTTCTGTTTCTTCAGCCTGCCTGGGTACGGAACTGGAGGAGTGTAATCTTTGACTGGCTTCTGGAGGTGTGCTATACTTTCTGGGACTCGCCTAGCGTGCACCTCGTCCGAAGTATCAGTCGGGACCACCTCAGTGATCGGTGGTGAGTCCGATGTGTCGGGTCCGGTGGTTTTAGCACTCCTAGTCATCACGGCATTCACATGCCCTCGCGGATTTGGCTCAGTATTGCCTGGAAGACCACCTGGGGGTCTCTCCGACATCATTTTAGCCAACTGACCAACCTGATTCTCAATATTCTGAATCGAGGCCTTCTGACTATGCATCTATCCCTCATGAGCTAAGAAACGATCCTCGCTTTGTTGATATCGCTTCTCAGCTAGCTGATTTGCACTAGTGGAGCTACTCAGAAGTTGAGCCATCATTTCTTCCAGCTTGGAATTTGCTTGAGGGGCTTGTTGCTGGGAACTACTCTCGGCGCCCTGATTTTGATATGAATAAGGACGTGGCTGAAAGGATTGATTGTAAGGCTGGTATTGCTGACCTTGAGCCAGCGGCGGTGCTAGAGCATGCTGAGCAAATCCTAATGGCTTTTGATTACCCATATTTGCTCTCCACCCAAAATTCGAGTGATTCCTCCATCCCGGGTTGTACGTGTTGCTGTAGGGATTATTCTGTGGCCTCCTGGCCTTCGTGCATAACTCCCTGGAAACACGCACCCAGCTCGTGCGATACTCCGCACTGCTCACACCCAGAACTGGCCTGTGCAGCCATCTGGGACCTATCAAACTTTGCCGACAGCGCCGAAATCTGTGTAGTGATAGCCGTGTAGTCGCCAACAGCATGAACTCCTGGGCGAGACGATGTCCAGCTCCTCTCTCCGTCTCGACGTGAACTCGACTTTAACGCAGCTTTCTCAATAATCGTGTAAGCTTCATTCGGCGTCTTTGTTCCCAGATCGCCTCCTGCATGTACATCTAATCACTCATGCGTGTCATAGTTGAGCTCTAGGTAAAACGTCAAAAGTAACTACCTCTTGGAGAAACCATGGTGCAGAACATCAAGTAATAAATCTCTGAATCTCTCCCAGGCTGCATTTAACGACTCTCTTCATCATGTCGAAATGTCACAATCTGGTTCCTTAATTTAGTTGTTTTCTCAGGTGGGAAGTATTTCTGCATAAATAATTTTGCCAGCTCATCCCAGGTCCTGATGGACCCTGCAGGAAGTGACATAAGCCAAGCTCTAGCTTTGTCACGCAGCGAAAACGGAAACAATCGCAACCGAATAGCGTCATCCGAAACATCCTGAATCTTGAAAGTTGAACATACTTCAAGAAAAGCAGCAATATGTTGACCGGGATCCTCATGCTCACGTCCATCAAACTGAACTGAATTTTGCACCATATTAATAATACTAGATTTAATTTCAAAGTTAGGCGCTACTACCGTCAGTCGGGCAATGCTTGGTTCCAGGCCTACACCTTCGGGTTGGTTTGACTCGTTCAGTAGTCGTTCGTCGTCCGCCATGATTATGTTTCCTGCGTCCCTTGAGCCCTCGGCCTCAGCGGGTACCACCTGCTCGTCCGCAGCTGCTGTGAGTTGCAGCGCAACCGTGCGGGATCTATCGCGAAGACGTCTTCTCAGATCAAGCTCGGGTTCGTCAGAAGGCACAACCGCGTCGGGTGTAACAACCCTCAGTAAAACCGACCCCTCATAATATTTCCGACACCTCTGTATGTTTTTAAATGTCCCATTATGTCTTTAAATAGACCCCGTATGTGAAAACCGAGCCCGTAATAAGGTATGGCATTTAAAATAAAATTTAAAATCTAATTTTTAAGTTGAGGCGGGCCGCGTAGGACCCACCCCAACCTTACTCGGGCGGTATCAAGTCTAGAGACTGACTTCGTTGATTTCTTTAGTTCAGATGGGCCGCGTAATAAAGCTAACAACAAGATATGTTACAACTGCGGAGAACAAGGTCATATCAAGCTAAATTGTCCGAAATTAGCTCCAGCTACAGACAACAAAAATACTAAAAATGCTAGAGCATTTGTTCTAACTGCAGATGAAGCTAAGATGATTCCAGATGTCATAGCTGGTACGTTTTTAGTTAATGATGTCTTTGCTAAAGTATTATTTGACTCTGGTGCGAACCAAACTTTTATTAATACATCGTTTTGCAAATTTCTAAATCAATCATTAACTAAACTACCACAAGAATGTCTAGTAGAGACAACTAATGGAGAAACCATTAGGATTTCGAAAATCTTGCAGGGAGCAAAAATAGAAATTTTAAATCAGAAATTTATTGCAAACCTCTATCCCATGAATCTGGCAGGATTTGATGTTGTTTTAGGAATTGATTGGTTAATAGCCAATAAAGCCAATGTTTTATGTGATCAAAAGTCAATTCAAGTAAATTCACCAAAAGGTAAAACGATCACAATTAAGGGAGATAAACCATTTAGATCTACGAAATTCATCTCTGTGATGAAAACTGCTAGTTACATAAGAAAAGGTTCTATAGTGTATTTAATTTCTATAATCACTAACACTAAAGGAAAGGATTTGAAAGATATTCCAGTAGTATCTCAGTTTTCAGATGTATTTCCAGAAGAATTGCCAGGGCAACCTCCAGATAGAGAAGTTGAATTCAGAATCCATTTAATACCAGGAACAGCACCGATTGCCAAAGCACCTTACCGACTGGCACCTGCAGAAATGCAAGAATTGAAGAAACAATTAGACGAATTGTTAGAAAAAGGATTTATACAGCCAAGTTCGTCGCCATGGGGAGCGCCGATACTGTTCGTTAAAAAGAAAGACGGATCGATGCGTATGTGCATTGACTACCGTGAATAAAACAAGGTCACGATTAAGAATTGGTACCCATTACCAAGAATCGATGATCTGTTTGATCAACTGCAAGGAGCTCGATTTTTCTCTAAAATCGATTTAAGGTCTGGATATAATCAATTAAAGGTACAGGAAGAGGACATTCCTAAAACCACTTTCAGAACAAGGTATGGCCATTATGAATTTACTGTCATGCCATTTGGATTAACCAATGCCCCAGTTGCATTTATGGACATGATGAACCGAATATGTAAGCCATATTTGGATAAATTCATAATCGTTTTCATAGATGATATTCTAATTTACTCTAAGAATAAAGAGGATCATGCAAATCATTTGCACGCACTTTTAAGTCTCTTAAGAAAGGAAAAGCTTTATGCTAAATTTTTGAAGTGCGAGTTTTGGTTAGAACAGGTACAATTTCTTGGACATTTAGTAAATCATGAAGGAATTCATGTGGATCCCACAAAGATCGAGGCAATTACTAAATGGAAAACCCCTGAATCACCAACCGAGGTTAGAAGTTTCTTAGGATTAGCCGGTTATTATAGAAGATTTATTTGAGATTTTTCTAGAATAGTTATTCCTTTAACTAAGCTAACTTGTAAATCTGTTAAGTTTGAATGGGGATTAAAACAAAGAAGAAGCATTTAGAATTCTTAAGCATAAATTAACCCATACACCCATATTAGCGTTACCAGAAGGAACTGGAGATTTTGTAGTCTATTGTGACGCTTCCAAATTTGGTTATGGATGTGTATTGATGCAACGGCAAAAGGTTATAGCTTACGCATCTAGACAACTTAAGAATCATGAAGAGAATTATTCAACCCATGATCTAGAATTAGGAGCTATAATTTTTGCTCTTAAGATTTGGAGACATTATCTTTATGGTAATAGGTTTACCATATTCACTGATCATAAAAGTTTAAGGTATGTTTTCAAGCAAAAGGAGTTGAATATGAGACAAAGACGCTGGATGGAGATGCTTAGTGACTATGATTGTGATATCTAGTATCATGAAGGAAAAGCAAATATAGTGGCAGATGCTTTAAGCCGAAAGTATTATGAAAAACCAAAAAAGGGTACGTTCTCTAAAATTAAATCTGCAAGTAGATTTAAATGATCAAATAAGAGAAGCACAAGAATCCGTAATCAAGGATGATACTGAAAAATTAAAAGGTGTGCTAAAAGAATTAGAACAAGGAACATATGGAATTTGGAGATTCCATAAAGAGAGAATGTGGATACCTAAATTAGGAAACTTACGCTATCGTATATTAGAAGAAGCCCATAAGTCCAAATATACGATGCATCCAGGAAATGATAAAATGTACCAAGATTTAAGAAAGAATTTCTGGTGGATAGGAATGAAAAAGGACATAGCAGCCTATGTTTCTAAATGTTTAACTTGTTCACAAGTCAAAGTTGAACACCAGAAACCCTCAGGATTTCTACAACAATTAGAAATGCCAGTGTGGAAATGGGAATTAATAACAATGGATTTTGTTACTAAATTACCCAAAACAAAGAAAGGCAATGATACAATCTGGGTGATTGTAGATAGGCTAACCAAATCAACTCATTTCCTACCAATGAAGGAAACTTTCAGTATGGAACAATTAGCTAAGTTATATGTAAATGAAATTGTTTCTTTACATGGAATTCCTTTATCAATTGTTTCTGATAGGGATAGCCGATTTACCTTTCATTTTTGGTCAAGTTTCCAAAAGGCAATGGGAACCAAGTTAAATCTAAGCACGGCTTATCATCCTCAAACGGACGGACAAAGTGAAAGGATAATTCAAACAATGGAAGACATGCTTAGAGCTTGTGTAATTGATTTCAGATGTAATTGGGACGATCACTTACCTTTAATAGAATTTTATTATAATAATAGTTATCACACAAGTATCAATGCTGCACCATTCGAAGCACTTTATAGACGAAAGTGCCGAACCCCAGTCTGTTGGGCAGAAATTGGGGAAAAGAAACTATCTGGACCTGAGATAGTGCAAGAAACAACCGAAAAGATTATTCAAGTCAAGGAACGACTGAAAGCAGCACGTGATCGACAAAAGAGTTATGCTGATAACCGTCGCAAGCCATTGGAGTTTCAAGTAGGAGATAAAGTATTGTTGAAAGTCTCTCCTTGGAAAGGAGTAGTAAGATTCATCAAACGGGGAAAGTTAAGTCCCATGTATATTGGAGCTTTTGAGATTATTAAAAGAATCGGACATGTAGCCTACCAGCTACAACTGCCAGAGGAAATGGCAGGAATACATGATGTATTTCATGTATCTAATCTTAAAAAGTGTTTAGCTGACGAATCATTAATAGTACCTCTTAAGGATATAGAGGTAAATGAACAACTCAAGTTTATAGAAAGGCCTCTACAGATTGAAGACAGGAAAGTCAAGAATCTCAAACACAAGAGATCAGTTCTGGTCAAAGTAAAGTGGGACTCCAAAAGAGGACCTGAGTACACATGGGAGCTTGAATCAGAAATGCAAAGGAAATATCCGCACTTGTTCCAGTAGATCTCGAGGACGAGCTTTAAAACAAGGTGGGGAGGATGTAACAACGCTCAGTAAAACCGACCCCTCATAATATTTCTGACACCTCTGTATGTTTTTAAATGTCCCATTATGTCTTCAAATACACCCCGTATGTGAAAACCGAGCCCGAAATAAGGTATGGCATTTAAAATAAAATTTAAAATCTAATTTTTAAGTTGAGGCGGGCCGCGTAGGACCCACCCCAACCTTACGCGGGCGGTATCAAGTCTAGAGACTGACTTCGTTGATTTCTTTAGTTCAGACGGGCCGCGTAAGATCAACAACACGGCAACACCAGAGGCCGACACGTGTCGACATCGTGGCGAAGCTAGGCGATGACCCGGATCACCTAAACCCTACCCGGGCTAGTACGCGGGCCGCGTAAGCCCATGCGTACATTTACACGGGCCGCGTGAGAGTCCAATTCAGCAAGTATAAATAGAACGCATCGGATTTCATTTCAATTCGTTCACTTTCTTTCTGTATCTCGAATTTCTGAAGTTATAGGCTTTATATTAAAGTATAATACCCCCTAATTAGCGAGGTTCTGCTCCGTTGTAAGTATTATAAACCCAGTTTCATAGTAGATACGATGCCCGATTGATTTAGGGTTCCGTAACGACTGTCGTGGTTCTGCTCGATGTAGTTGTTGGAATGCCGTCTCGGGGAGGGTATCATTAAGATTTTCAAAGGGTTATGATACTAACCTAGGTACATTTGTGTAAATTATAGATTATTCCCAGGAAACCCTTACGCGAAGTCTAAGATAGCAATGTGAGTTTATCCTCTTTTTGATAACCTTTTTGTAATGTTTTACAAAACCTTAGTTGTTTTACAATGTAATTAATCAGTGATTGAGTCTTTGTAGTTCTTCAATTACTGCCGGTATGTTGGGGTTTTGTATACAAAATTTGCTACCTTGTGAGTAGTAAGTCGGGGATGACAGTACGTTACCATTGGACAACGAGTTAGCCAATGTGTAATATGACCCACAAGTCAGGATTGACAGTACTGAATGAGTAATTGTATAGAAATAAACAATGTGATCGCTTTCAATACTGTTTTAATTGATAAAATGTTTCTTGATTAAACTGGGATTCACTCACCAGTATTTCCCACTGACAAATGTTTTTAAAACGTGTTTCAGGTAACAAAATGTGACAGCTAATTAGTAAAAAGCCAGCTGGAGAGCACTGAAGGCTTGGGAAAAATGTGGCTATAAAAGTTACCTAAAAGACGTTGTTTTAAATTCAATAAAATAGGGTTGATCCCTATAAATGTATTGTAATAAGAAACTTGGGTTTTACCCATGTGATTATTAATATCAATTATGGTGGTTTTACTCTGATAAACATTTCCTAACTACGGTCCTGATGTAACTTTCGCTTCCAAATTAAACGAAATTGATACCACCGAAACTCTGAGTTCGCGTCCGCCCGTTCCCGGGACTGATAAGGGATCGGGGGTTGCGACATCGGGAGCGGGGTTGAGGACATCAACCTTCAAACACAAATTTGACACAAATGAATATTATATTATTATAATAAATCTGTTTTTTTTTTTGCTGTTTCATAGCAGATTTTCTGTTTAAAGCGCTGAAAAATTTTGTAAAAATTCAAAAGTAGGCCTGGAATTTATAAAAATCAAAACAAATAAAAATAATCAAATCGGCTAGTACAAAAATAAATTTTCAGTTACAAAAATAGTTTTTCGGTTCCGAAAACTCAAGAAGTAAATGGATAAATAGCTCAAATTCGAACAAATTAATGAAATAAAACTTTTACAATTGTTTAAATAAGCTTGAAAACGAATGAATTAAATCAAAAACTAGAATATTAACAAACAAATAAATAAATATACAATCAAGAAAATATTTACGAATATTCACAAGTATGTACACCGATAACACGGTTCGGTTTTAAATTTATAAAAATGATTTATACTTAAACATTAAAACACACACGAAAGGGCAAGTGTACCCCGTCATATATGTAGTAAAGTATCGGTAAGAACCAAGTGTCGATCCAAGGATGTGGGCGGGATGCAATAATACTAAACCTTTGTCATTAAATTACCGGTAAAAAGATACGTAGGTGATTTTCTAAAAATTAAAATAAGACTAAACATATATTTTTATAACTTAATAGACTCCAAAATATAAAAATAGATAAATAGCCTTGCTTTGTGCACAACCAAAGTATGTAAACTAAGTCGGTTTTGCCACTTAAAACACTTGGTCAATTTTCCATTTTTCAAAGACAATTAGTATTCCTTTCGGGAATCCTAACATGACAACTCTTTGGAAAGTTAAAACGATAAACACACTTTAACCACCTAAAATTGTTCTTTAACGCCCAATTGACAAATGTCTATGAAAATCCCCTAAAGAAAAGTTAGTCATCCGTTAGGAGTTTTCTAACTTCACTTAATCAAGGAAAGTGACACCGATAAATACAATGTAACCACCGAGACAAGCATAAACTAGATTAAATCACAACCAAGTTCATTTTACAAATCTTAAGCATAAATTCATCAAGAAAGCAATTTTGGCCTAAACTACTAACAAGATTAACAACTTATGTCAAGAATTTGTAATAACACCATCTAACCCGTTAAGGTCCTTCCGTGAGGGAAAGCCTTCTTGATTAACCTTAATTACCCCTTATTAAACCACTAACCATTTCTAGTCTCATGGTGTAAACATTTTAAACAAGCTAAAAGTTTACTAATACATGATTAATTAAGCTTCTTTTTTACAAATATCTCAACTAACCGCATACTAATCATCCAAGATAATTAACTATAATCAAGAATTCAACATCAATAAACAAAGTTGCAAACTAATCATCAAGAATTAACATAGAAAATGCTTCAAGTGTCATTACAAACATAATTAACATACTAATGGTTGTTTGTTAAGCAAGGATTACTAGTGTTTTTTTCCCGTAGGCTACAATAATACATAAATCATCAACCAAAATGCTTGAATTATAACAAAACAATTGAAAGATTCAAGAATCAAACCATAAACAAGCACTAGATTGAGAATCCAGATGATAACGAAGCTTATCGGCACAACGATGGCTTGATTCCGGGCAAAAGTTAAACCTCCGGAGCCTGAATAATCGCCTGAAAAGCTCCCAAAAGTCCAGAGTTGCGAACTGATTGCTCCCTTCTGTTTTTTATAAGTTTTTCGATTCGCACGGACGTGCTAATAAAGTGCACGGTCGTGCACTGTTCACCAAATCTTGTGACATCAGCAAATCTTGGACCGGTCTTCAGATCGGCACGGGCGTGCCATATGTTGCACGATCGTGCATCATCGAGATATGGCCGGCACGACCAACCGCACTGGCAGTGCTTCCGAGATCAAAGGTCCTGCACGGTCGTTCCACGCATCGCACGGTCGTGCGATCCCGAGGTAAGCTGGCATGCCTGATTGCACTAGCAGTGCATGTCCAGGCTGTGTCTTTTCATCGGATCAGCATGGGCGTGCCGATTATCGCACGGCCGTGCCACTACTGTCAGACAGTTTTTTCACAGAATCTTCGTATCTCAGCCGTTTCACCCGGAAAATCCTCGTTTTCTCCATCTTCTTGTTTGGCATGCTGTTTGAAGCCTGTAAACCAAAATATACCCGATTAAGTATCCAATTCTCGGTTTTACGGCCAAAAATGCGTAAAATGGGGGAATAAAGTATATGTATTTTGGTGAATATCAATAACCTCTAAAGATATTACCCAAAGTTCACAAAGGTGTAATAAGGTGGTACATCACTTATATGTGGCTCCAAAGACAGTTTTAAATTCTGTTTTGTTTAAAACCTTACAACTTGTTCTTGTTTACATTCATCTTGTGGAATCTTGTACGAATCTTTGTCCCCAACTAAACTCATGTTGTGGGGCTTATATTATGGTTTATTTCTAGAAGATAGAGGTCCAAAACCTCCCTTATTTACTGCCCTAAAGGTCCCAAGTGACCAACAAGGTGTTGAGTTCAACCAAGATTTCAACTTTCAATGTTAAAGACTTGAGTTTAGATTAGGTGTGAACAATGGGATCCTTGGCTTTCCAACCATGATTCCACCTCCTCACTTAGTTAGTTAATCCATTCTACATAAGCTAAGCCACCAAGTAAACTTTCTAGTAATAAATTGTCCAAACTACACCAAGTCTCCAAACATTTGCCATGTTTGGAATGCACTCGTCTAGTTTGAGCTCACTTGGTTACTTTGTGAATTAGATGAGTTGTTTACATTTACTTTAACATTCATGACAATCTGAAATCACCCTAGTGGTGGTTTTGTGTATTGGTGAAATCATAAAAGGTTAAATGGATGGAATTCATCCTACCTCCATACATGACTATACATGATTAACTATACTAAAACATATAGGTAATATACTTACAAAACCGAATCGTAACTTCAACCAATTCATGGTTAAAAGTTATGAGTATGGTGTTACCATCTTAGGTCTTGATTACTCAAAGTTTGGACTCTAATGGATGAGTTAATATCCATGAAAACACATTAATACATAGTGTCCAAACGAGTGTCTAAGACAAGATGTACTTTTCTCATATATATATTTTCTATCATTTTAATACCGAACCCAATCCATCAATAAGAATTCATGAATTCATACACCTTCGTTTCCCTATTGTAGGGTAACTTCGGTATTCCAATCTCAAGACTCATCAAACCCACGACTTATATGGAAGCTTTGCAAACCATGAGTTTACATGATCCTATTTTACATTTTATACACTTTTGGGTGCAATATGTACAACCTTGTCAAAATCACAATCACAATATCAATCACATTATTCAAATCAATCAATCCATTATTACATGCTTAATCGATATGCTTAGGATACATACATACTAGAAGCCTTTCTTGCACAATATTTGCCATTTACGTCATGAGCCAACCTTAACATGTATAGCGCCACAGGAGTAGCACACCGCCCTTAGAAAGGGTCTATGTTAAGTTATTCAATCACGGTCTTGTTCGCTTCGGTGACAAGATACGCAACTTTGTGGACACAATTGGTTTGACATAAAAATTGTTGCATGCTACTTATGTTATGTTTTATGCCTTGTATACTTTTATGCCATGTAGGATTGATGAAAAATTTTGTATCTATGCTAGTAGCCAAAACTTGTATGCTCACCAATGCTTTATGTGTTGACCGTTACTTTAATATATATTGCAGGAAATTGATGCTATGATGTTTCAAGAATCTTGTAGGATGGATTTTAGAAACTTTTTAAGTTTACGTACTTTTCATTTTATCGTATTTGAATTTCCTTGTTTTATTCCAAACAATGTACCACTTAGTTCATCAATGAAAATGGTATTTTATTTAAATATTGTCATATTTAGCAAGTTGTGATGTCTCGAACAATCTATTTCATCCTGCCCCGATGTTTCCGCCATTGGTTGGGGTGTGATAGGTGTACTATGGACAAAGCCTTGAGTGGACGAAGCTTGTGCATGGTTAACCGAAGGGGGGAGTTGGACTTGATAATCGACAAGATGTTTTGGTTGAGATTTGCTTCTTCTTTCTCGTATGGGCTCATTGACAGAAGGTTCGATGATGATGTTTGGTTGGTCAACGTGATCAATGTGATTGATCTCGCTTCTTTCAAAATTCGAATTTGGGCCTTCTTCGCTATTTGCATGATTTGAAGTTTCTGTTTCAGCGGGCCTTTGGGACTCAATCGGCCAGTCACTATCAACTAGCCCGTCATAAGACTCAAATAAATCTGTGGTGTCTAACCCAATTTGTTTAACCTTAAAGGGAAATGATTTTCATGGAACCTTACGTCTCTTGACACCATCATTTTCTTACTTTCAATATAAAAAAATTTGTAGCCCTTTGTCCCTGGCTGATAGCCTAAAAACACCCCGGCCTCCCCCTAATTTGAACTTATCTCCCTATGTTTCATAATTTCTAAAGTAGGCCAAGCACCCGAAAACTTTTATGAAATTGTAATCTGGTTTCCACTTAAGGATTACTTCATATGGACTTTTATTTCCAATAACCTTGGAAGGTAATCTATTGATGATATAAGTGGCTGTCAAAATACATTCCCCCCAAAATATTTTGGGAAGATTAGCTTCAAACCTAAGGGCTCGAGCCGTCTCAAGAAGGTGTCTATGTTTTCGTTCTACCACCCAGTTTTGTTGCGGGGTGTGGAGACATGTGGTTTCAAGCAAAATTCCTTCTTTACTATAAAAATTAATCATTTCATTTGATGTGAATCACCCCAATCACATGGTGAAAGTTTATGAGGCAATTGCTTGCTTCATGTTTAAATTTTAGCAGAAAAACCTATACTGCCCTACTAAAATCATCAACCATGGTTAAAAAATAACTAGCACCGGTAAAAGAGGGTGTGCGATACTTTCCCCAAACATCATTTGTTTCGGGTAATCCGAAGGATGAATGTGCAATTGAGAGTTTGTATTGGTTGCGCCATCATGCTTTGAACTGGAGTTGGTGTCTTTTTTGTCGCCGGCCATGACCACGAGATTAAGGTTGGTGTTTTTAGGTCAGACTTGCTCTAATACCATATCAATTTTATGGTTCAAATCTGATCCCTTATATTCTATATGAATTGAATTACAATGTTCCAAGGTATAAATAAAGGAGAATAAAGAAACAAAAATATGGTAAGAAAATCTGATGACGGGGGTAGCCCAAGCCTCAATAATATGACTAAAACACATAACCGCTCAAAAGGTTAAATGGTTAAAGGGTTCAAAACCCACGAGACATTATAAGCAGAAGAGAACAAGCATAGTAATCAGTCACATCACTGATAACCCACCAACTCTTCACTCAGCCGCAAAAGTGGCGTGTGCAGAAGAGAACAACCTTTTATCCGCAGGTCCAAAGCCTTCAACCCCTAAATGGGTAAGCCTCCTACTGCAGCGGAGGTTCACTAGTCAAAGGTTTCCCCTTTGGGAAGAAACCTTCTCTATAAATAACATTCCATATCATTCATTTCGGACATTCTGATCAGCCTGGATCTTCCTTGATCTCTGATCTTCTTTCTTCCCTTTTGAGAACTTGCTTCGTGCATGCTTCTCTTCTTCGCTTCAAATAACACCACCTCACTTGTCCTTGCATCCGAGGCTGAACCTTCTTCAGCCAAAGATCTCAAGTGAACAATAACATAACTAGTGAACCTCCTCCTACGTCTAGCAAACGTAGGGGACCCCATGACATGCGTTAGGCAAACTTCAACCCTTGAAGCCTTTTGCCTAACCGGCCTGTCAACTACATCCGGTCTTATATTCGTTGTAACAATAAGCTGCTTAACCAAGTTCCTTTAGAAAATACACAACACAAAACAAAGGCAACATAGAAAGTCACAATATAACACAAGTATTAAAAAGTCAAAGCATAGCATAAAAGGGCCTTAAGGGCATTAAACCTACATAATTGTTCAAACGAAGCCTTCAAGGCTTCAGCCATCATAGGGATCTAAACGGTTCCCTTCCAAACGACAAGTTTCAAACATAAAAAACATGAAATTGTTTTAAGTGCTAAGAAAGCTACGAATATATTGTTTAAACATCAGAAGATGGCTTTGAAGCCCCAGAACCATCACTCTTACCCTTCTTGGCCTTCTTTGCTTTCTTGGCCTTAGGACCACCATCACCTGCAACTGCCAAGCCTTCAAGGCTTGCCTCCTTGGAAACATCTACATCCTCTGAAAAAGTCTCTTCACTATCGCCTGAATGGGAACGCTTCTTGGGCAAGGAATAAAGCACTTCGGCACAAACTTTCCCATTAAGCCCAGCTGGTTTCAATTCCTGTAACACGGAAAGAGGTTTACCAAAGCAAGAAGAAACCTCACTTACATAAGGATAGGTCAGCCTTTCCATCTTGTGAACAGACTCCTTAAAAATCTCAGAAGCTTCAGGGCGAAATAGAGGTGATTGTTCTAAAGCTTGACCAGACTCATTGATGTGCGTGAAGTGTCGTATATTTTAGGTGTATATTTTAAGCCCTTTTTAACACTTATTTTTGCCAAGTTTTAAATTTATAAAACACGATATTTCACTAACACTAAACACACATATGGGCAAGTGCACCCATCGTTGAGTGTAGTATAGCGTTGGTAAGATACCGAGGTCGTCCAAGGACACAAGAGCTTTTAGTACCGGTTTATCCTCAACGTCTAACCAAAATAAAAGTTTAGAAAAATGTTTTAAACTAAGAAAAATAAAACTAACTAAAATGCTGAAAATAAAATAAAAATAAAAACAGATAGACAAGATGAATCACTTGGTTCCGACTCGTATCTAGTATAACCTTTGATTATTTCCGCACTTTTGAACATAATTAAGAGATTATCTTAGTTATTGTAGTAGGCCCCTCTTTTGAAGATGACGTTACCCTCACCCCAGTAGTTTGAGTCAGCAGGGATACAATCCTAAAGGGGTGGATTATTGGAAGATAATGAATTAAGTTATTAATGCAGTATTGTGGTAGGCCCCGCTTTTGGCGGTGACGTTACCCTCGGCTAAGTAGTCTGAGTCAGCAGGGATACAGTCCTAAATAGCCGGGTTATAGTATTAATAGTAGTTAACTTATGAGGGGATCAAAGAGTTTGGACCCCCGCCATCCAATACCGTGAAGTATTGAAGGAGGTCCTACTAAATTTGACCCAGGTCCATTGCAGGACCTCTAAACGCTGAACAATGGCAAGACCTTTACCAAACCGTTCCCTTAACCCCCTACCAGGTAGCCAACATACCTCCATATAGACCATGGAGATATGAATGGTGAAAATCCTTTATTTTATATAGACAGTAAAATAATGCCAAGACACCACGGACAAACGATAAGGAAAGATCACCTTCAACATAAGTAACTAGTTATTAAAGTCATTAATACAAAACCAAATAAAAAGTGCAAAAGATTAGAAATAAAAAGTATTATACTAGACACTTTGTCTTCACCAAGTGATGTAAGAGACTTAGGCAAACATGGCCTTGATTGTCAAGAACTCTTACGATCAATCTTGGATCCCGAGACGACTCACACACTCTATGATGGACAATGGATGATGGTGGTGGATGATGGTGTTGTGATGGTGGTGGGTGGTGGATGAAGTGTGCGAGAGGTGGTGTGCCAAGGGATGAGATGAAATGAATCCAAGCACTCCTATTTATAGGCTGAACAGAGAGCTGGACACGGCCCCGTGTCCGCTGGGCACGGCCCCGTGTCCGTCTGACACTCTCTCTCCTCATTAATTGTAATTCGCAATTACAATAAATGCGCCTGCTGTACTTTCGACACGCCCCCGTGTCCGCTGAGCACGGCCCCGTGGTGGGCAATAGAAGCTTCTATAGGTTTGTCTTTTCTGCTGCTTCTTGGGCACGGCCCCGTGCTGGCTGAGCACGGGGCGTGTTCAGCCTTCTGTTTTCTCTATTTTGCTTTGGAAGGTGCCGTTGAGGGTTCGGGCAGTCCACTAATGTTCCTTTTCTTGTATTTATGTTGGATTTAGCTGTCTTTTTGCTTCTTTTGCGTTTTTGAGCTCATTTAATCCTGAAAATACAAAAGGAAGACAAAAACACTCTTTTTCCAATATTAGTACTAAAAAAGGGTTAGTTTTATGCCTCATTTGATGTAATTTATATGTTGCATTTTACACACATCAAATACCCCCACACTTGAACTTTTGCTTGTCCTCAAGCAAAACTCTTTAATATGTGGCTTACACTCCCAAATGGAATAGGTAGAAGAGAAGGTTTTGGGCTTGTCGTAGAGTGTCGGGATTTCCAAGATCTTTTTGGGTTTTATTTTTATTTATTTACACTCCTATTCGTAATGATTTATTTAGAACTGTTCATAAAAGAGATTACTTATTTGGGCATAACATGCCTTTTTAAAATTCTATTTATATACAAGTTCACATACCTCGCGGGGAATTCACTCACACTCGGCCGAAGGTGTATTTTTAATGAATCACTCGAGAGCGGCATGGAACTTATTCCTACCATAGGCTTGCCAAGAAATCAATCCTCCTCCTTTTTAACTTTCATACCTTTGTAGATATCAAGAGGACTTTGTGGGTTAAGGGTTGGCTAGGGTTAAAGGTAGGTGGTTGGGTTAGTGGTTAGTAGAAAAAGGGCTAAAAGCGTAACAAGTGTCGGTTTTCGCATTTTTGCAACTTTTTATTTTGGTGAAGCTTTTATTCAAACAAAGTTATTTTTGATTACTTTGTTTGTTTATTTTCTTTTTGCTTCATCATCACAAATATATATTTTTTTATTTTTTTTATTTTTTTTTTGATCGCGAAGAACCGAACTTGTTACTAAAATAAAGGGTTAAAATGAAAAAGGGGTTTTGGTGGTTGAAAGGGTTTTTGTTTGGGTGATGAAATGAAAAGGTTTAGGCTCAAAAGGGCTAACTAGGGGGATTTTTTTGGGTAGGTGGTAAAAGAAAAAGAAAAATAATGGTGTAGAAATAAAAAAGGTTAGTCCTAATGCCTCCATCATTTACTTACTCGGGTTTAAGTTGATAAGGACCGGGAATGTATTGTCATGGCAAGTTCTAGAGTCGTAAGAACCAAGCGGCTATTCACACAAGAAACGAAAAATGAGCATTTAGTCAAATGATATGTAATTGTGTGCTCAATAAAGGCTCAAAACTCACTTTTGTGGGAATGGGTTTTTATGTGATCAAGTATATATAATCAAATTTTAAATAAGTTTGTCATGCCTTTTCATAATTTTCTTATGTTGGTTCTTTTTATCACTACGCTATCGGTTGTAAATTTGTAAAAATATAACCTTTTTGAGAACTTGAATTTCCCGAGTTAAACCTAGACAAGTAAAAAAAATGAAATTTTTGAAAAAATTTGGGGTGATTAGCGGTTCCAATAGAGTTTTGTGTAAGGCTTGTATTTAGGACTTGCAAAATTCAAGGTTTTAGCATCCCCCCCACACTTAAATTACACATTGTCCTCAATGTGTCCCAAAAATAAATTTTTAGGTTGATTAGATGTGTAAAATAGTGTTTTAAAAAGCAAAAATTTGTGTTACTGGGCACTGAACACGGCCCCGTGTTATCCGGGCACGGCCCCGTGTTCAAGTGCCAGTAACAAAATTGAAATAAGAGAAACAGAAGTCTGGACACAGGGGCGTGTTGGGTGAACACGGCCCGTGTCCAGTTACCTGTACTGGGCGTTTTCTGCAGGTGGTTCGACACGGGGCCGTGTTGGTTGGGCACGGCCCGTGTTGAACCTTCTGAACAGGAGAAAATTGTCGGGTTGCCTCGTTCTTGTGCATGGGATCATTTTTCTCGTTCCCCTTTTCATCCTTTACCACCATGAGTGTGTTTTATTCCTGAAAATTAAACTAACTAGAAAACATAAAAACTAATCTAAATTAAACTAAGGATAGTTCCGTGGAATGCCTCCATGGTGCGCCACGTTTATAAGGGTCCTTGGCTAGACCCAAAGCCTGGTCATATGTTACCCAAGTGGGATGTGTTGCATCCCATGTTGCACCGTCGGAGAGCGTCATCCAAGCTTGAGTCTATGACCTTCATGTAGTTGACCGGATCTTCTTCCTCTACTCGCTTTCCACATTCAAATTTTACTTCCTCATCCCCAAACTTCAATGTTAGAGTTCCGTCATTCATATCCACCACTGCTTGAGCAGTTGCTAGAAATGGCCTCCCGAGGATGAGAGGGACCTCGGTGTCTTCTTCCATGTCTAGGATGACAAAGTCGGTTGGAAAGACGAATTTGTCGACCTTGACTAACAGATTTTCGGCGACACCATGTGGGAATTTGACGGACCTGTCGGCGAGTTGTATGCTCATCTTTGTAGGGCTTGTTGTTCCTAGGCCGAGTCGCTTGAACATTGAGGTGGGCATGAGGTTGATGCTAGCCCCAAGATCGGCTAAAGCATTCCGGACGGGGGACTTCCCAATCGAACAAGGGATTGTGAAGCTCCCGGGGTCGATTTTCTTTTGTGGGAGTTTGTTGAGTACTAGAGCTGAGCATTCTTCGCCTAAGTTAACTAATTGCAATGATTCAATTTTCCTTTTGTGAGTGAGGAAATCCCTCATGAATTTTGCATATTTAGGCATTTGGGTTAGGACTTCAATAAAAGGAATATTAACATGCAATTGTTTTAGTAAACTTTCGAACTTTGCGAATTGCTCATCGGTCTTTTGACGATTCAACCTACCGGGGTACGGGATTGGAGGAGTCTTGGTGGGCTCTTGATTTGATGTAGAAGCCTTTTCTGGCGCAGGGGGAGTCACCGGCTGGCTAGAATGGCTTCTTTCATTTGGCGGCAATGGAGCATCCTCGGGACCCACGGTTCGATTTCTTAATGTGATGAGATGGACTTGTGCCTTTGGGTTTGGTTCGGTATTACTGGGTAATGCGCCTTGTGGTCTCTCGGAGAAATTTTGAGCTAGTTGATTTAATTGTTTTTCAACGTTTTGAATGCTAGCTTGTTGATTTCTGAAATTCGATTCCAATTGTTGAAATCGATCCGAGTTTTTCTTTTCAGTGTCAGAGATGAGGCGAGATACAGTATCTTCAAGCCTTTCTCTTCCACCTTGTTGTTGAGGAAAATTTTGCGGTTGTTGAAAATTAGTTCGTTGGTTTTGTTGGTTACCACTATTTCCGGGATCTCTCCAACCAAGATTTGGGTGGTTACGCCATCCTTGGTTGTAGGTACCCGTTGGAGGACCCGACGGCCTAGGTCTATTATCCAAGTAGTTTACCGTTTCAGTTTGTTCATCTAATTCTTTCATACAACTCCAATTTTCATGTGACCCACCACACCCTTCACAAGCCATAACCGAGGCCGTTTTTGTCATTTCTAGCCTTTTGATTTTTGAAGAGAGGGCCTCGATTTGGGCTTGTAAAGAGGTGCTTTCATCAACCTTATGGGCGCCCAGGGCAATGGATTTATTACCTCGGGGAGTGTGCCATTGAAAATTGGTTTGAGCAATTTCCTCAATTTGGTTATATATTTCATTTGGGCGACGATTACCTAAGAGTCCCCCGGAGCTTGAATCAAGTGTTTGTCTTGTGTGTGGCAACAATCCATTGTAGAAAGTGGATACTTGTTGCCATACCGCTAGACCATGGTGAGGACACTTTCTTAGAAGCTCCTTGAACCTTTCCCAAGTTTCGTATAAGGATTCCCCGTCCTCTTGTGAGTATGTATTAATTTCAGTCATTAATTTAGCCGTTTTAGCAGGAGGGAAATACTTATACAAAAACTTTTGGGCGAGTTCATCCCAGGTGTTTACCGATCCAGATGGGAGGGTGTTAAGCCAAGCCTTAGCTCGGTCTTTTAGTGAAAAAGGAAACATTCGAAGGCGGATGGCGTCATTTGATGCTCCATTGATCCGAAAGGTATCACATATTTCTAAGAAGTTAGTAATATGTAGATGGGGATCCTCGTCCGCAAGCCCGTGGAAGGTTGCGGAGTTTTGGAGCATTTGTATCAAATGCGGCCGAAGTTCGAAGTTGTTGGCCTCGACATTCGGGGCATTGATAGCGGCGCCAAGATTGCCTACGGTAGGCCGTAGGTAATCCATGAGGGTACGTTGGTCCGCCATTGGAAGTGGGTCCCCCGAAGCTTTCTCTTGATTTTTAGCTTTTAGTCTTTTTCTGAGAAAGCGCTCGGGTTCTTCTAGGGGTTCTTTTATGTCTCTACGAGAACTGGAGCTCATGCACTACGTAGGAGGTTCAAATGTGGCGCCTGGGTTCCTAGTCCTGCAACAAAAAACAGAAAAGAACGCTGGTCAGAATGTTCACCACGGCCCTGTGCTCGATGAACACGGCCCGTGTTCAGAGGCGCAGTAATTGATTTCTGGATCCCTGTTACTGGGAGTTGGACACGACCCCGTGTTGCACCGACACGGCCCCGTGTTCAGCTCTCTGTAACTCAGAAAATAAAAACTGCCAGTGATGATTGCTGGGCACGGCCCGTGTCTGACCGGGCACGGCCCGTGCTGAGCGCTGCAGAAGCTGAAAGACTAAGAAAATCCTAAAAAAATAAAAAGAAAAAATAAAAGATGATTAGGCCGTTGATTCCTAACTTTCTTAAAATCCTTGTGTCCCCGGCAACGGCGCCAAAAACTTGATGTGCGTGAAGTGTCGTATATTTTAAGCCCTTTTTAACACTTATTTTTGCCAAGTTTTAAATTTATAAAACACGATATTTCACTAACACTAAACACACATATGGGCAAGTGCACCCATCGTTGAGTGTAGTATAGCGTTGGTAAGATACCGAGGTCGTCCAAGGACACAAGAGCTTTTAGTACCGGTTTATCCTCAACGTCTAACCAAAATAAAAGTTTAGAAAAATGTTTTAAACTAAGAAAAATAAAACTAACTAAAATGCTGAAAATAAAATAAAAATAAAAACAGATAGACAAGATGAATCACTTGGTTCCGACTCGTATCTAGTATAACCTTTGATTATTTCCGCACTTTTGCACATAATTAAGAGATTATCTTAGTTATTGTAGTAGGCCCCTCTTTTGAAGGTGACGTTACCCTCACCCCAGTAGTTTGAGTCAGCAGGGATACAATCCTAAAGGGGTGGATTATTGGAAGATAATGAATTAAGTTATTAATGCAGTATTGTGGTAGGCCCCGCTTTTGGCGGTGACGTTACCCTCGGCTAAGTAGTCTGAGTCAGCAGGGATACAGTCCTAAATAGCCGGGTTATAGTATTAATAGTAGTTAACTTATGAGGGGATCAAAGAGTTTGGACCCCCGCCATCCAATACCGTGAAGTATTGAAGGAGGTCCTACTAAATTTGACCCAGGTCCATTGCAGGACCTCTAAACGCTGAACAATGGCAAGACCTTTACCAAACCGTTCCCTTAACCCCCTACCAGGTAGCCAACATACCTCCATATAGACCGTGGAGATATGAATGGTGAAAATCCTTTATTTTATATAGACAGTAAAATAATGCCAAGACACCACGGACAAACGATAAGGAAAGATCACCTTCAACATAAGTAACTAGTTATTAAAGTCATTAATACAAAACCAAATAAAAAGTGCAAAAGATTAGAAATAAAAAGTATTATACTAGACACTTTGTCTTCACCAAGTGATGTAAGAGACTTAGGCAAACATGGCCTTGATTGTCAAGAACTCTTACGATCAATCTTGGATCCCGAGACGACTCACACACACTCTATGATGGACAATGGATGATGGTGGTGGATGATGGTGTTGTGATGGTGGTGGGTGGTGGATGAAGTGTGAGAGAGGTGGTGTGCCAAGGGATGAGATGAAATGAATCCAAGCACTCCTATTTATAGGTTGAACAGAGAGCTGGACACGGCCCCGTGTCCGCTGGGCACGGCCCCGTGTCCGTCTGACACTCTCTCTCCTCATTAATTGTAATTCGCAATTACAATAAATGCGCCTGCTGTACTTTCGACACGCCCCCGTGTCCGCTGAGCACGGCCCCGTGGTGGGCAATAGAAGCTTCTATAGGTTTGTCTTTTCTGCTGCTTCTTGGGCACGGCCCCGTGCTGGCTGAGCACGGGGCGTGTTCAGCCTTCTGTTTTCTCTATTTTGCTTTGGAAGGTGCCGTTGAGGGTTCGGGCAGTCCACTAATGTTCCTTTTCTTGTATTTATGTTGGATTTAGCTGTCTTTTTGCTTCTTTTGCGTTTTTGAGCTCATTTAATCCTGAAAATACAAAAGGAAGACAAAAACACTCTTTTTCCAATATTAGTACTAAAAAAGGGTTAGTTTTATGCCTCATTTGATGTAATTTATATGTTTCATTTTACACACATCACTCATGAACTTTGAAACCAGTAACTAAGCACAAATGCTTCCCATAGTTCAGCAATTTCGTATAAACATACCCAAGGGAAGAGTTAAATTCATTGGAATGAAAGAGATAAGTGATAACCTGCTGAAAGCCTTGCTTGATAAGCCACTGGTTATCACCGTTAGCTTGAACCACAGAAGCCTTTAACCCTTCCTTCTCCTCTACAAAGGCCTTCTTTTGAACATCCAAGGCTTCCCTATCAGCCTTCAGCTTCAACTTATCCGCCTCAAAACTCTTCTTCAAATCTCCAATCTCGATCTCATGCCTACGGGTCAACTCACCAACCTTTTTAACCCAAGCTTCCTCCTTCTTCGAAAAGCTATCAATGTCCTTTTTCATGGCAGCCATAGAAGCCTTCATCTTTTCCTTCTTCTTTGAAAACTCCTCATACTCCTGCATACCCTTACGAAAACGGGTAACACCTTCAGCCACTAAGGCAGAAAGGTTGCAGGAGCTCAAGATCAACCTCGAGAGCATGGTATCACCTTCCAACTCTGATATGGAACCTCGAACACCGGGAGGAGCAAAATTAGCCAACACATCAGCATAAACACTGGCATCTTTGAAGCTATCCCCAACCTTAACACTCCAATTCGGGACATAAACCACATCTTCACTCAAACCCTCAATATCCTTACTTGATGAACCTTGAACATGAGTCACTGTTACCCTCTTGCCTGAAGCATTCTTCTTACCGAGAACAACCAAATTCTTCTACTTTTCAGCATCAACACTAAGACCTTGATCCCTAGAAACCTCGATATCGTCACTCAATTCCACAGGATCAGAAGAAGTGGATTGAGGAGCACCTTTCAACATACGTCGAGCAGAGCGACGGGTCAAAGCCTTAGGAGCAGCAGTGTTGGTAAAACCCTTCTGTGACACTTCGGGTTTTCCCGAGCAACCTCATTGTTTAGCTATTTGTGTACGTGTATTATTAAATGAAGATTTGCGAAATATCTTGAAGTATTATGTGATGCTTGCATTAAACTATGTGTACATAATATATATATATATATATATATATATATATATGTGTGTGTGTGTGTGTGTACGTATAATGTATAGGCGAATATGTTTTAGCAAACCAAACCGAAACCCCTCTCTTGCACACTATGGACTACCAACCTACCTAGCTCATCAACTTAAGGACCCGACTCGAGACCACTCAGTCTCGAGTGAACAGTGACAAATGGGCCGGATGGGCCGCAACCTCCCTTAGCCCACTCGGAAACCCACTTGGAGTGCATCACCTCCTATTTAAGCCTAAAACCCTCACACACACTCCCCTTTTTCACTCTCTCACTTCATCCTCACTCCCTCTCTCTAGAAAACCCTAGCAAAATCAAGCTCACCTCCTCCACTCTCTCTCTCGGATTCAATCGACAACAACAAGGAGGATCGGTCAAGCTCATCATCACCCGAACACTTCATTCTCTCACCTTCTCCCTTGACTCGGTACCCCTTTTCATCAACCGGTTAGTATTCTAAGGTCTTGATGTATGATTCTAGCATGATTAATGAGCTTGTGATATGATAAATATTGTGTGTGAGCTATGGTATAAAAATGTGTTGCTAAGGTGTTCTTGTAGGGTAAATGGTTATGTAATCCGATTATGTTAGATGTTTTGTTAGATGGTTTTGTTAATCCGATTTATGTTATATGACTTGTTATCCGACATATGATTAGATGTTTTGAGACAAATGTGTGATCTTTGATCCTAATATTTCATATGATGAACAATGTTGAATGATTTTATGAAGAACTTTATGAATATGTGTTTAGAGTGATATGAACATATGATGAACAATGTTCAATATGAGATGAACATTTGAATATGCCTTGTTTGATCTATTTTGTTTTGCATTTAGACAAAGAAACATGTTTAATGGGATAGTACACAAATTGCATGAAATCTCAATTCCATTGGTAAGTACATCAGATGTTCTAGAAGGACTCCATGTGCACGTTTACGAGTCGAGACACCGGTTGCGACTCGAGAACAACACGAGACAACTCGAGACTATAACAATCACGACTCGAAACCATGTCTAAACAACTCAAAACTGACTTCAGGGACTCGAGACCATCGAGGTCTCGACTCGGAGTCTCCTGATTGCGACTCGAAACGGGACTCGAGATCCCTGAGGTTGCGACTCCGACCAGCACTACTCGAGATCATTACGCTACAACCCGAGACCACTTGGTCTCGACTCGAGACCTCCTTGTCTCGAGTGGGCCGCTGATCTCCGTTATTGGGCCGAAGTAAATGGACTGATTATGCATGATTATTGTTTGACTGGACTAATGTGTTAACTGTTACTGTTTAACCGAATAACTATAAGGCCAGGCCCAATGACTTAAATAGGTAATTGTATGCATTCGATATGTTAGATACCAGTAGGATATACGTGATTACTTGTACCCCCAAACCTGACCTATACTGGTAACCATGTTAGGACGTGGTGACCAGCAAGCTTGACCAAGTAAGCTAATCTGCCGAGCAACCCAAGGTGAGTTCACACACTAAAAGCATGCGTCCCAGGGAGGGACACGAACAAACTGAATAATGTTTTCAAACTAATGATTTCCGGGGGAATACGCAAACGGTACTCTTGTACTACTACATCCGGGGGAAATACGTTTGGGTATTATTTATAAATCACAACTAGCAACACTAAACGAATCTCTATCACATCAAGTCCCTGCTTATAGTACCGATTAATCGCCGGGGGCGAACGGGTTATTAGTTGATAGCGCTATTAGGTTTGACAACCTCACACCGTGACCGGGGGAGATCGGGCGTGAACTATAGACCTGCATCTCGGTCAATGACGATAGACATTGACCTGGGGCACCAAATCTTCTCGTCAACAGTTTCGGTAATTCAAGTTTAGTAGCTTTCATATGGGGTAGCTCCCCATGACGTGATTATAAATGTTTTACCTAAACAACCTACAATTTCTTTTGAAAAGCTAAAACTGGACATCTCGTGAACTCGCCAACATTTCTGTTGACACCCTACTGCATGCTTTGCAGGTAACCAGTGAATCAGGAGCTTGCAGCTTGGGGATATGTAGTGGTCGTCTTGACCCGTGTGTTGGGTTTCAAATAATCTTGAACAATGAACTTTGTTTTGAAACTGTTTGGTTGATGCTTCCGCTGTTTGTTTAAACTACCATTTGAACTTAAACTTTTAGAACCTTAAAAATATGGTGTTTACTTTACTAACTACTATGGTTGGTGAATACTTTTACTATTAATCAACGCTCAGTGTAATTGGTGGCTGGATCCTGGTCAGTCACGCCTCCAAGCGGTAGTACTCCGCAAGTGGATTTTGGGGGTGTGACAGATTGGTATCAGAGCCATTGGTTATAGTGAACTTGGTTTTAAAAAGAAGAGTCTTTTTGAGAAAAACCAGACTATAACCCGTGACTCGTGACGACACTACACTCCAAGGGCAAGAATCAACATGTTAGACCTCGTAGCTCAGACTTGTGTTTACTTGCTTATTTATCTTATATTGACTGCTCTACTATACATACTAGTGTGCCTAGTTAGATAGATACACATCCCTCTCCTATCTCACTCTCGCTACGTTACGACATCACACTCATACTGTGTTTTCTGGTTATGAAGACAATGAGTGGACGCGGAAGAGGAAGCGTTAACATGACTCAGGCTCAATTCACTAACTTGCTCAACACGGTGGCTGCAGCCTTCGCAGCTCACCCTGGAGGTAAACTCGTTACTTTAGGGTGTTTAGACCCTACCCCCACGTCGCCATTTCACCTCTAAACCTATTCGCTCCATTTCTCACAACAGGTCAGCCTGCGCCTGCACAACCACGTGTCTGTACTTTCAAAACTTTCATGGATGGCAAACCTCTCCCTTTCAACGGCACTGAGGGTGCCATAGGCCTTCTACACTGGATTTAAAAGGCCGAAGCTGTATTTGCTGTCTGCGAGTGTCCCCCTGCTAACTGGGTTAAGTTCGCGACTGGTACGCTTGAGGGAAACGCGCTTTCGTGGTGGAAAGCGCAGATTCAGATGCTTGGTCTGGAAACTGCTAATGCTACTGCATGGGAAGATTTCAAGGACATGATCAAAGAGGAGTACTGTCACAGGGATGACATCCACAAACTCGAGAACGAGTACTACGCGCTCAAGATGGTTGGGTCAGAGATTGAGACCTACACCAAGCAGTCCAACGACTATGCTGCACTTTGCCCAAACATGTCCCGACCTATGTATCGAAGGATCGAATTGTACATCAAAGGCTTGGTCCCAGAAATTCGGAGCCATGTGACCTCAGCCAACCTCAACACCATACAGCCCGTGGTTCGTCTTGCCCACAAACTCACCAATCAGGCTGTGGAAGAGGGCAAGTTGCCCCAGAGGATTAGTGCTACTACTGGAACTTCTAATGACAACAAACGAAAGTGGGATGGAAACCAGGGTAAGGATGTTAACTCTACTCAAGCCCCGGCTCAGCAAAGGAAAACTGAAAATAACAAGGGCCCTCAGCAGCAGGGTGGCTACCAGAGCCATCTCCCCAAATGTAACAAGTGCAATCGACATCACAATGGGCCTTGCGCGAAGAACAAGTGCCAGAGGTGCAACAAGATGGGACATGAGGCCAAGGATTGTAGGAGCCCTCATCCCGCAAGGCAAAATCAACCACAGCAGCAGCATCATGGGAACATCAAGGGTTGTTTCCAGTGCGGAGCTGAGGGGCACATTAAGAAGAATTGTCCTCAGTTAAACCAGAACAACCCCAATCAGGGTGCGGGAAATAACAACAACAACGCCAACAATGCTGGGAACGGTGCAAGAGGAAGGGCTTTTGTGATTGGAGCTGGAGAAGCAAGGAATGACCCCAACGTTGTAGCGGGTAAGTTCCTCCTTAATGATCGTTATGTTTCCATACTATTTGATTCCGGAGCAGATGCTAGTTATGTATCCCTATGTATTAGTAAGAAACTTAAGTCCACCCTTACGCCGTTAAGCTCTAAGCACATCGTCGAAATAGCTAATGGTAGAAACCTCGAGGCCTCACACGTAATTCGTAATTGCAAATTAGAGTTGCCTGGTCAGACCTTCCGTATCGATCTCTTCCCCATCATTCTTGGAAGCTTCGACGTCATTGTTGGTATGGATTGGTTATCCAAACATCGAGCTGAAATCCTCTGCCAAGAGAAAGCTATTCGCATTCCCCGTCCCCCTGGCAAACCTCTTATAGTTCAAGGCAACAAGAGCGGAGAAGTCACAGGCATCATTTCATTCTTAAAAGCCCAGAAGTGTCTACAAAAGGGGCACACCGCTATCTTAGCACTCGTTGCCGACACACAGAAAATGGAAAACAGGATTGAAGATTTTCCAGTTGTACGCGACTATCCTGAGGTATTCCCGGAAGAACTACCTGGACTTCCTCCTCACCGTCAGGTCGAATTCCAAATCGAGCTAGCTCCCGGAGCAGCACCTATAGCTCGTGCACCTTATCGTCTAGCTCCCGCGGAACTCAAGGAACTCTCTACTCAACTACAAGAACTTCTGGACAAAGGTTTTATCCGTCCTAGCTCATCACCCTGGGGAGCCCCAGTGCTCTTCGTCAGAAAGAAAGATGGCACATTCCGAATGTGCATTGATTACCGCGAACTGAACAAGGTTACCATCAAGAATCGTTATCCACTTCCCCGTATCGACGACCTGTTCGACCAGCTGCAAGGGTCGAGCTATTATTCCAAGATCGATCTGCGATCGGGTTATCACCAGCTGAGAGTCCGCGATGAGGACATCTCTAAGACTGCTTTCAGAACCCGCTATGGTCACTACGAATTCCTCGTTATGCCTTTCGGAATGACCAACGCACCTGCAATCTTCATGGATCTCATGAACCGAGTATGCAAACCCTACCTCGACAAGTTCGTAATTGTGTTTATTGACGACATCTTAATCTACTCGAAGAGCCAAGAGGAGCATGAACAACACCTGCGTCTTATTCTCGAACTTCTTCGCAATGAGCAACTGTACGCCAAATTCTCGAAATGTGATTTCTGGCTTAGAGAAGTCCATTTCCTTGGGCACATCGTCAACCAGGAAGGGATTCATGTCGACCCCACTAAGGTCGAATCCATTAAGAATTGGCCTGTACCTAAGACTCCGACCGAAGTCCGCCAATTCTTGGGATTGGCAGGATACTATCGAAGATTCATCAAGGGATTTTCTAAGATCGCTCAACCACTTACGACCCTCACTCAGAAGGGTGTTGCTTACAAATGGAGTAATGCTCAGGAATCTGCCTTCCAGGAACTAAAGAAAAATCTTTGTAGTGCTCCTATCCTTTCCTTACCTGAAGGTACCGACGACTTTGTTGTTTACTGCGATGCTTCTATTCAAGGGCTTGGTTGCGTGTTGATGCAACGCGAGAAGGTTATTGCTTACGCTTCGCGACAACTCAAGATCCACGAACGGAACTACACGACGCATGACTTAGAATTTGGAGCTGTGGTCTTCGCGCTCAAGCTTTGGAGACACTACTTGTACGGCACCAAGTGCACGATTTACACTGATCACAAGAGTCTCCAGCACATAATGGAACAAAAGGAGTTGAATATGCGGCAACGCCGATGGGTCGAACTCCTAAATGACTACGAGTGTGCAATTAAATATCACCCGGGCAAGGCTAATGTGGTAGCTGATGCCCTCAGCAGAAAGGAGACCAAACCCAAGCGTGTTCGTGCCTTACAGCTCACTATCCACTCGAACCTCCCTAATCAGATTCGAAATGCTCAGGTTGAAGCATTGAAAGCCGAGAACATCAGGGCTGAGTCCCTACGAGGATCGAGACAACGATTAGAACAAAAAGAAGACGGTGCTTACTACGTAGCCGGACGCATATGGGTTCCGCTTTATGGAAATTTACGTGACCTTGTGATGGATGAAGCCCATAAGTCCCGTTACTCAGTACATCCGGGTTCGGATAAGATGTACCACGACTTGAGGACTACCTATTGGTGGCCTGGTATGAAAGCCCACATAGCAACCTATGTCAGAAAATGTTTAACTTGTGCAAGAGTCAAGGCGGAGTATCAGAAACCATCAGGCCTACTCCAACAACCAGAGATCCCACAGTGGAAATGGGAGCAAATTTCCATGGACTTCGTTACCGGCTTGCCTTGGTCTCAACGCGGAAATGACACCATTTGGGTGATAGTAGATCGATTAACTAAATCTGCCCACTTCTTGCCTATTAAAGAGACGGACAAGTTCTCCACCTTAGCAGAGGTATACTTAAAGGAAGTGGTTTCGAAGCATGGAGTGCCAACCTCTATTATTTCTGATCGAGACGCACGTTTTACTTCTGAGTTGTGGCAAGCTATGCACAAATCTTTTGGCTCACGTTTAGACATGAGCACCGCTTATCATCCGCAAACGAAGGGGCAATCGGAACGCACCATCCAAACCCTCGAAGACATGCTTAGGGCATGTGTGATCGATTTTGGCAAGAATTGGGAGAAGCACCTACCGTTGGTGGAATTCTCCTACAACAACAGCTACCACACCAGCATTCAGGCGGCACCCTTTGAGGCATTGTACGGTCGTAGATGCCGATCGCCTCTCTGCTGGGCGGAGGTTGGTGATAGCCAGATCACAGGCCCGGAGCATGTAGTTGACACTACAGAAAAGATTGCCCAGATTAGGCAACGCATGGCGGCAGCTCGTGACCGTCAGAAGAGATACGCGGATAAGGATAGGAAGCCACTAGAGTTCCAGGTTGGCGAACGGGCTCTACTTAAAGTCTCACCCTGGAAGGGTGTGGTTCGTTTTGGAAAACGGGGCAAGCTAAATCCGAGATATGTCGGACCCTTTGAAATTATCGAAAAGATCGGTAAGGCCGCTTACAGACTGAATCTGCCTGAAGAACTGAGTGCTGTGCACAACGTCTTCCATGTGTCTAATCTGAAGAAGTGTCTGTCAGACGAAACACTCATCATTCCTTTCAAGGAACTCACTATTGACGAGCGGCTAAACTTTACAGAGGAACCGATTGAGATCACGGATCGTGAGATCAAAACCCTCAAACGTAGCCAGATACCTCTCGTGCGAGTTCGTTGGAACTCACGCCGTGGCCCAGAGTTTACCTGGGAGCGGGAAGACCAGATGAAGCGCAAGTATCCCCAGCTGTTCCCTAATGAAACTCCCAGCACTGAAGCTACAACCGAATTTCGGGACGAAATTCCAAATTAACGGGGGGATGGTGTGACACCCCGTTAACTTTCGGGACGAAAGTTCTTAAAACTTGGGGATAATGTGACACTTCGGGTTTTCCCGAGCAACCTCATTGTTTAGCTATTTGTGTACGTGTATTATTAAATGAAGATTTGCGAAATATCTTGAAGTATTATGTGATGCTTGCATTAAACTATGTGTACATAATATATATATATATATATGTGTGTGTGTGTACGTATAATGTATAGGCGAATATGTTTTAGCAAACCAAACCGAAACCCCTCTCTTGCACACTATGGACTACCAACCTACCTAGCTCATCAACTTAAGGACCCGACTCGAGACCACTCAGTCTCGAGTGAACAGTGACAAATGGGCCGGATGGGCCGCAACCTCCCTTAGCCCACTCGGAAACCCACTTGGAGTGCATCACCTCCTATTTAAGCCTAAAACCCTCACACACACTCCCCTTTTTCACTCTCTCACTTCATCCTCACTCCCTCTCTCTAGAAAACCCTAGCAAAATCAAGCTCACCTCCTCCACTCTCTCTCTCGGATTCAATCGACAACAACAAGGAGGATCGGTCAAGCTCATCATCACCCGAACACTTCATTCTCTCACCTTCTCCCTTGACTCGGTACCCCTTTTCATCAACCGGTTAGTATTCTAAGGTCTTGATGTATGATTCTAGCATGATTAATGAGCTTGTGATATGATAAATATTGTGTGTGAGCTATGGTATAAAAATGTCTTGCTAAGGTGTTCTTGTAGGGTAAATGGTTATGTAATCCGATTATGTTAGATGTTTTGTTAGATGGTTTTGTTAATCCGATTTATGTTATATGGCTTGTTATCCGACATATGATTAGATGTTTTGAGACAAATGTGTGATCTTTGATCCTAATATTTCATATGATGAACAATGTTGAATGATTTTATGAAGAACTTTATGAATATGTGTTTAGAGTGATATGAACATATGATGAACAATGTTGAATATGAGATGAACATTTGAATATGCCTTGTTTGATCTATTTTGTTTTGCATTTAGACAAAGAAACATGTTTAATGGGATAGTACACAAATTGCATGAAATCTCAATTCCATTGGTTAGTACATCAGATGTTCTAGAAGGACTCCATGTGCACGTTTACGAGTCGAGACACCGGTTGCGACTCGAGAACAACACGAGACAACTCGAGACTATAACAATCACGACTCGAAACCATGTCTAAACAACTCAAAACTGACTTCAGGGACTTGAGACCATCGAGGTCTCGACTCGGAGTCTCCTGATTGCGACTCGAAACGGGACTCGAGATCCCTGAGGTTGCGACTCCGACCAGCACTACTCGAGATCATTACGCTACAACCCGAGACCACTTGGTCTCGACTCGAGACCTCCTTGTCTCGAGTGGGCCGCTGATCTCCGTTATTGGGCCGAAGTAAATGGACTGATTATGCATGATTATTGTTTGACTGGACTAATGTGTTAACTGTCACACCCCCAAAATCCACCTGCGGAGTATCACCGCTTGGGAGCGTGACTGACCAGGATCAAGCCACCAATCATATAGAACAATGTATAAAGTAAAAGTAATTGCAATTTAATCAAACCAATCCATATGAGAGGTGTTCCAAAACATAAATATGTTATCACTGTTTAGCGGAAGCGTATAAATAAACCCAACACAATAAAGTGTGAAATGTCATAATGTCTAATCAAGTATTCACGATCCTTATCCACAACGACTGCGCCTCCCGTGCAAGCTCCATAAGTACCTAAGGTCCTGCAAGGCATGTAACGGAGGATCAACAACTAGTTGAGCGAGTTCACAGAAAGTAAATGCGTAATAGTAAGTTCGTATGTAACATGTGGCTCTACTGGGCCGATAGTACGTTCTATTGGTGGGGGCTTTCCATGTTATATATATCCCCTAGACTATTCGTAATCATAAGTATCCTTCCCAATCCGAGGATAGTAGTAAGTGTAGGTTTACGCAGGTTTTATGTAAGTGCCCTTCCCAACCGAGGACAGTACGTAACGAGTACGTAGGTTTAGCGCTGGCGTCCTTCCCAATCCGAGGACGGTAGTACGTAGGTTTAGCACTGGCGTCCTTCCCAATCCGAGGACGGTAGTACGTAGGTTTTACGTAGGTTTAGTGCTGGTGTCCTTCCCAATCCGAGGACAGTACGTAGGCTTTATGTATAATTTGACACAGGTATCCTTCCCAATCCGAGGACCGTGGTAAGTAGTCTAGTGGTAATGTAAGTACAGGTAATCATTCAATCCCATTCCCAACCCAACTGGGGAATCCCATGCCTTGGTAAGAGTGTGAACTCACCTTGGTTTGCTCGGTATGCTAAGTATGTGCTCAAGGTAAATCAATCACGTCCTAAAGTATGCACGTATACATAATCAGTTTGTAGTCACGAGGTACACGTATAAGCATGTAGTACATATTCACAATCATACGAGTCATGTTTAACATTTAACAGCAGTTAGATATTCCAGTTAACACTTAACCGCAGTTAACTAACCATGTTAACTTTTAACAGAAATAAGGTAAGTTACTGTGCTGATTACATAATGGCGAAACACACATATTGACGAAACACACCATTCGGCGAAACACAAATCGGCGAAACACATTCTGTTTCGCCGTGATCTTGTTTGGCGAAACAAGATTCTATTTCGTCGACCGTCCTTGGCGAAACACTTTCTGTTTCGCCAAGAGATCGGTTTCGTCAAGACAGATTCGAGGTGATGTCAGTTACGTACTCAAATACATGCAGAAACCCTAACAGCCGTCGCCATCAAGTAGCAATCATACCGAAATCATTTAGCACAGAATCATAACACAATCCTCACATAATCATCGTCTAGTATGAACCCTAGTTTTAAACGCATCTCAAACTGATTAACATACAACCTCATATCATCGAGCCCTATCCGAAACTAATGTGGATTCAGAATTATAACATATTAACAACATCCAGAACTGAGTATTCGATCATGTTAAGTTTCGCATATAATTACACATCCGATTAACCATGTATATCGAAATCTACATCATCATACACATATATTCATAATCTGTTTCATAACTCAGCATTTACATAAGCACATAACAAGTAATCAAAACATCAATAGGACCGAGTTAACGAACCCGTACTAACCGAGATGAAAGAAATAATGATTTGATCGCTCAAAGACTTGGGGAGACACCCACAGCTGCCGACACACTTAGGAGAGAGTTCTAGGGTTTCTATTTTGCCAAGGGTGTGAAACTAGAACCGTTTCACATAATTATACACGGAAATAACATTCTGGGCCGTACTGGGCTTTTGGCGAAACTGGTCCGGCGAAACAGTCTGTTTCGTCGAGTTCGGTTTGGCGAAACATGCTTGTTTCGTCGAGTATGATCATGGCGAATCACAACTCTGTTTCGTCGAGTTGTTTCATATGTTCAGTAGTTTATGTTATTTCAAATACACTAAGTCTCATGCTATAATATCAACACATAACCAAGCAAACATAATACTTTTATTATCACACAAAGTGTATCGTTACAAATCAGACGAGTCAAACAACTAGACAGTCAGAGTCAACGTGCAATAAATGCGAATAAAGAATGTCGGAAACTCGAGTTGTCACATTATCCCCAACTTGAAAGAAATTTCGTCCCGAAATTTAGCATGCGGTTACTGAGGAAGCTAGGTGAGTTGTATCGTTTACTGGTTTTCCTGGGGTGTCACATCATCCCCCCGTTGATTTGGAATTTCGTCCCGAAATTCTGAAGTTGTAGCTTCAGCCTCAGTAGTGGTTGCACGTTTTCCGAATAATTGGGGATACTTGAGTTCCATTTGATCTTCTCGTTCCCAGGTATACTCTGGACCACGACGGGAGTTCCAACGAACTCGTACAAGAGGGATTCTCGTGTTCTTGAGGACCTTAACATCCCGGTCCGTGATTTCAACAGGTTCCTCGACGAAGTGCAACCGTTCGTCGATAGTGAGTTCTTTCAAGGGAACTATGTGGGTCTCATCTGACGTATACTTCTTCAGATTCGACACGTGAAAGACGTTGTGAACTGCACTGAGTTCAGGTGGTAAGTTCAGTCTGTAGGCCACTTTGCCTATTTTCTCGATAACTTCGAAAGGTCCGACGTATCGTGGATTGAGTTTGCCGCGTTTGCCAAAACGAACCACACCCTTCCAGGGCGAAACTTTGAGTAGCGCTCGATCCCCAACCTGGAATTCGAGCAGTTTTCTATCTTTATCGGCGTATTCTTTCTGACGGTCACGTGCTGCCGCCATGCGTTGTCGTATTTGAGCAATCTTTTCAGTAGTATCAACTACCATTTCTGGACCTGTGATCTGACTATCTCCCACCTCTGCCCAACAGAGAGGTGACCGGCATTTACGCCCGTACAATGCCTCGAATGGTGTAGCTTTAATGCTTGTGTGGTAGCTGTTATTGTATGAAAATTCCACAAGTGGCAAATGTTTTTCCCAACCATTGCCAAAGTCAATTACGCACGCCCGAAGCATGTCTTCTAGAGTTTGAATAGTGCGCTCAGACTGTCCATCTGTCTGAGGGTGATAAGCTGTGCTCATGTCTAAACGAGAGCCAAAAGATTTATGCATTGCTTGCCACAGTTCTGAAGTAAATCGTGCGTCACGATCAGAGATGATGGAGGTGGGCACCCCGTGCCTCGAGACCACTTCTTTTAAGTAAACGTCTGCTAAGGTAGAGAACTTGTCTGTTTCTTTGATAGCCAAGAAGTGAGCAGACTTTGTGAGCCGATCCACGATCACCCAAATAGTATCATTTCCGCGCTGAGATCTAGGTAGGCCAGTAACAAAATCCATGGAAATTTGCTCCCATTTCCATTGTGGTATCTCAGGTTGTTGGAGTGGTCCTGACGGTTTCTGATATTCTGCCTTGACTCTCGCACAAGTCAAGCATTTGCTAACGTATGTGGCTATGTGGGCCTTCATGCTAGGCCACCAGTATGTAGTCTTAATATCGTGGTACATTTTATCCGAACCAGGGTGTACCGAGTAGCGAGACTTGTGAGCTTCATCCATTACCGGCTCGCGTAAGTTGCCGTACAGTGGGACCCAAATGCGTCCTGTTACGTAATAAGCACCATCTTCCTTCTGTTCTAAGCGTTGCCTTGAGCCGCGTAGGGCTTCTGCCCTGACGTTTTCTGGTTTCAATGCTTCCACCTGAGCATTCCTTATCTGGGAAGGAAGACTAGACTGTATAGTGAGTTGTAAAGCTCGTACGCGCTTAGGCGCGGTGTCCTTTCGACTGAGGGCGTCAGCCACAACATTGGCTTTGCCTGGGTGGTACCTGATTGAGCATTCGTAGTCATTTAACAGTTCAACCCATCGTCGTTGTCGCATATTCAGTTCCTTCTGTTTGAATATATGTTCGAGGCTTCTGTGGTCAGTGTAGATAGCACATTTGGTACCGTACAAGTAGTGTCGCCATATCTTAAGTGCAAAAACAACCGCTCCCAGCTCTAGGTCGTGTGTCGTGTAATTCCGTTCGTGAATCTTAAGTTGGCGCGAAGCATAAGCAATAACTTTATCCCTCTGCATCAATACACATCCAAGACCTTGGATAGATGCGTCGCAGTAGACTACGAAATCGTCTGTGCCTTCAGGCAGTGAGAGGATAGGTGCGCTACAGAGTCTATCCTTTAAGTGTTGGAATGTTGTTTCCTGTGCATTACTCCAACGGTAAACAACACCTTTCTGTGTCAGTAGTGTAAGCGGCTGAGCAATCTTTGAGAAGTCTTTGATGAACCTTCTGTAGTAACCCGCCAAACCCAAGAATTGGCGTATTTCAGTTGGTGTACGAGGCGCAGGCCAATTCTTGATCGAATCTACCTTGGATGGATCGACATGGATCCCATCTTTGTTTACCACGTGGCCTAAGGAGTGGACTTCACGAAGCCAGAAGTCACATTTGGAAAACTTAGCGTATAACTGTTCCGTTCGCAGAAGTTCCAGTATAAGTCGTAAATGATGCTCGTGCTCCTCCTGACTCTTCGAATAAATCAGGATGTCGTCGATGAAAACAATGACGAACTTGTCGAGATAGGGTTTGCACACCCTGTTCATAAGATCCATAAATACGGCAGGCGCGTTCGTTAGCCCGAATGGCATGACCATAAACTCGTAGTGGCCGTAGCGAGTTCTAAATGCTGTTTTAGAGACGTCCTCATCCCGGACTCTCAGCTGATGGTACCCTGACCTTAAGTCTATCTTGGAGTAGTAGCTCGACCCTTGCAGCTGGTCGAATAAATCATCTATGCGCGGAAGAGGATAACGATTCTTGATCGTCACCTTGTTGAGTTCGCGGTAGTCTATACACATCCTGAACGTACCGTCTTTCTTCTTCACGAATAACACTGGAGCTCCCCAAGGCGAAGAGCTAGGACGTATAAAACCCTTTTCCAAGAGTTCTTGTAGCTGCTTTGACAGTTCTTCCAATTCAGTTGGAGCCAAACGATAAGGCGCTCGAGCTATGGGTGCTGCTCCTGGAGCGAGCTCGATCTGAAATTCAACCTGACGATGAGGCGGTAACCCAGGTAATTCCTCAGGGAACACTTGAGGAAAGTCACGTACTACAGGAATATCTTCAATCTTTTTCTCTTTCTTCGAGGTATCTGTAACGAGTGCCAATATAGCAGTGTGCCCCTTGCGCAAACACTTCTGAGCCTTCAAAAAGGAGATAATACCACTCACGACACCACTCTTGTCGCCTTGAACTTCGAGAGGTTCTTTGCCAGAACGAGGAATGCGAATAACCTTTTCTTTGCATAAGGTCTCCGCTTGTTGTTGAGATAACCAATCCATGCCAATGACGACGTCAAAGCTACCCAGGGTTATAGGAATGAGATCGATGGAGAAAGTCTGACCAGCGAGAATAAGATTACACCCTTTAACTATGTGTGTGGCTTCTAAACTTTTACCGTTAGCTAACTCTACGACATGCTTGGTGTTTAGGAGAGTTGGTGCACATTTTAACATTTCACTAACTTTTAAAGACATGTAACTTGTATCCGCACCAGAATCAAATAGTACAGTAACATAAAAGTCGTCAAGAAGAAACTTACCCATAACCACGTTGGGATCATTCCTGGCATCACCCTGCCCGATCACAAACATACGGCCTCTAGCACCATTGTTGTTATTGTTCCCACCGTTGTTGTTGTTCCCATTGCCTTGATTGTTGTTGTTGTTGTTATTGTTCTGGTTCTGGTTTAACTGAGGGCAATCCCGCTTGTAATGACCTTCAGCCCCACACTGGTAGCATCCCCTGTTTCCATGCTGCTGCTGCTGAGGCTGGTTTCGTGTAGCAGGTGGTTGTTGTTGCTGGTTCTGATTCGCAGGTCGTGAACTCCTGCAATCTTTAGCCTCGTGACCCGCCTTAAAACATCTTTGACACTGTTCCCTGCGACATCTTCCGCTGTGGTGTTTGTTGCACCTTCTACACCATGGGTGAATTCCCCGATAGCCACTCTGCCCTTGACTACCTGATGATTGCTGATTCGGACTCTGGTAGTCATTTGTCTTGCGTTGCTGAGCTTGAGACTGAACAGTAGCTGAACCTTTGCTAGAATCCCCCTCCCATTTTCGCTTGCTGTCACTGGGAGTAGCAGGAGTAACCGAAGTAGTAGCTGTAGTGGTAGCGTTGATGCGTTTGGGCAACCGGTTCTGCTCCACCGCTTGATCAGTGAGACGGTGAGCCAACTGAACAACCTGCTGGTAAGTGGCATGATTTGCTGAAGTCACATGACTCTGGATCTCTGGCACCAGACCCTTAAGATAAAGTTCAATACGCTTGTCCACCAGAGTAGGACACAGTAATGCAAGCTCATTCGATCTCTTGGTATACGCTTCGATCTCAGACCCCGTCATCTTGAGGTTGAAAAACTCGACTTCCAGCTTATGAATATCATCTCTACTGCAGTATTCCTCCTTGATCATCTCTTTGAAATTGTTCCATGGGGTGGCGTTAGCAGCAACCAACCCCAGTATTTGGACCTGTGCTTTCCACCATGTGAGGGCTAAACCCTCGAGGGTACCGGTAGCATATTTCACCCTGCGTGCCTCAGGGCATTCACACATCTCAAACACAGACTCTATCTTTTCAAACCAGTGCAGGAGACCTACGGCTCCTTCAGTGCCGCTGAAAGTGGATGGACGACAGTCCATGAAAGTCTTGAAAGTGCAAACAGGTGCTTGACCTGTTGTGTAAAGAATTTGGACAAGTTTAAACACGAGAGTTGATTTAGGAATGTAGGATCTAAGGATCCTAGTGTGAGTTGTAACTGCAGGGTATACCTCCTGCTTGTGCGGCTGCAACTGCCGCAGTAACTCGTTCGTTAATGAGGGCCGTCAACTGGTCCTGGGTCATGTTGATACGTGTAGACATGATCTTCATAGTAAAGATAACGTAAGTGAGATAGGTTCGCGAATAGTGCGATGACAGAAGAGAGTGAGCACACAAGTGTTCTCAAGTAATAGCATATAGTGAGTTCTGTACTCTAGGCATACCACGAGCAAAGTTCTATGTAGTTCTAGCATGTAGGTAATGTAACATGAATAGTAATACCTATGGTGTTGAGCCTTGCACGTGGAGCGAAGCGTCGTTGTGGATCGTTGAGAGCACTGTTCTGGTTATAGTCTGGTTTTAACAAAATCGTTTTCCCTTTATTAAAACCAAGTTCTCTATAACCAATGGCTCTGATACCAATCTGTCACACCCCCAAAATCCACCTGCGGAGTATCACCGCTTGGGAGCGTGACTGACCAGGATCAAGCCACCAATCATATAGAACAATGTATAAAGTAAAAGTAATTGCAATTTAATCAAACCAATCCATATGAGAGGTGTTCCAAAACATAAATATGTTATCACTGTTTAGCGGAAGCGTATAAATAAACCCAACACAATAAAGTGTGAAATGTCATAATGTCTAATCAAGTATTCACGATCCTTATCCACAACGACTGCGCCTCCCGTGCAAGCTCCATAAGTACCTAAGGTCCTGCAAGGCATGTAACGGAGGATCAACAACTAGTTGAGCGAGTTCACAGAAAGTAAATGCGTAATAGTAAGTTCGTATGTAACATGTGGCTCTACTGGGCCGATAGTACGTTCTATTGGTGGGGGCTTTCCATGTTATATATATCCCCTAGACTATTCGTAATCATAAGTATCCTTCCCAATCCGAGGATAGTAGTAAGTGTAGGTTTACGCAGGTTTTATGTAAGTGCCCTTCCCAACCGAGGACAGTACGTAACGAGTACGTAGGTTTAGCGCTGGCGTCCTTCCCAATCCGAGGACGGTAGTACGTAGGTTTAGCACTGGCGTCCTTCCCAATCCGAGGACGGTAGTACGTAGGTTTTACGTAGGTTTAGTGCTGGTGTCCTTCCCAATCCGAGGACAGTACGTAGGCTTTATGTATAATTTGACACAGGTATCCTTCCCAATCCGAGGACCGTGGTAAGTAGTCTAGTGGTAATGTAAGTACAGGTAATCATTCAATCCCATTCCCAACCCAACTGGGGAATCCCATGCCTTGGTAAGAGTGTGAACTCACCTTGGTTTGCTCGGTATGCTAAGTATGTGCTCAAGGTAAATCAATCACGTCCTAAAGTATGCACGTATACATAATCAGTTTGTAGTCACGAGGTACACGTATAAGCATGTAGTACATATTCACAATCATACGAGTCATGTTTAACATTTAACAGCAGTTAGATATTCCAGTTAACACTTAACCGCAGTTAACTAACCATGTTAACTTTTAACAGAAATAAGGTAAGTTACTGTGCTGATTACATAATGGCGAAACACACATATTGACGAAACACACCATTCGGCGAAACACAAATCGGCGAAACACATTCTGTTTCGCCGTGATCTTGTTTGGCGAAACAAGATTCTATTTCGTCGACCGTCCTTGGCGAAACACTTTCTGTTTCGCCAAGAGATCGGTTTCGTCAAGACAGATTCGAGGTGATGTCAGTTACGTACTCAAATACATGCAGAAACCCTAACAGCCGTCGCCATCAAGTAGCAATCATACCGAAATCATTTAGCACAGAATCATAACACAATCCTCACATAATCATCGTCTAGTATGAACCCTAGTTTTAAACGCATCTCAAACTGATTAACATACAACCTCATATCATCGAGCCCTATCCGAAACTAATGTGGATTCAGAATTATAACATATTAACAACATCCAGAACTGAGTATTCGATCATGTTAAGTTTCGCATATAATTACACATCCGATTAACCATGTATATCGAAATCTACATCATCATACACATATATTCATAATCTGTTTCATAACTCAGCATTTACATAAGCACATAACAAGTAATCAAAACATCAATAGGACCGAGTTAACGAACCCGTACTAACCGAGATGAAAGAAATAATGATTTGATCGCTCAAAGACTTGGGGAGACACCCACAGCTGCCGACACACTTAGGAGAGAGTTCTAGGGTTTCTATTTTGCCAAGGGTGTGAAACTAGAACCGTTTCACATAATTATACACGGAAATAACATTCTGGGCCGTACTGGGCTTTTGGCGAAACTGGTCCGGCGAAACAGTCTGTTTCGTCGAGTTCGGTTTGGCGAAACATGCTTGTTTCGTCGAGTATGATCATGGCGAATCACAACTCTGTTTCGTCGAGTTGTTTCATATGTTCAGTAGTTTATGTTATTTCAAATACACTAAGTCTCATGCTATAATATCAACACATAACCAAGCAAACATAATACTTTTATTATCACACAAAGTGTATCGTTACAAATCAGACGAGTCAAACAACTAGACAGTCAGAGTCAACGTGCAATAAATGCGAATAAAGAATGTCGGAAACTCGAGTTGTCACATTAACTGTTACTGTTTAACCGAATAACTATAAGGCCAGGCCCAATGACTTAAATAGGTAACTGTATGCATTCGATATGTTAGATACCAGTAGGATATACGTGATTACTTGTACCCCCAAACCTGACCTATACTGGTAACCATGTTAGGACGTGGTGACCAGCAAGCTTGACCAAGTAAGCTAATCTGCCGAGCAACCCAAGGTGAGTTCACACACTAAAAGCATGCGTCCCAGGGAGGGCCACGAACAAACTGAATAATGTTTTCAAACTAATGATTTCCGGGGGAATACGCAAACGGTACTCTTGTACTACTACATCCGGGGAAAATACGTTTGGGTATTATTTATAAATCACAACTAGCAACACTAAACGAATCTCTATCACATCAAGTCCCTGCTTATAGTACCAATTAATCGCCGGGGGCGAACGGGTTATTAGTTGATAGCGCTATTAGGTTTGACAACCTCACACCGTGACCGGGGGAGATCGGGCGTGAACTATAGACCTTGCATCTCGGTCAATGACGATAGACATTGACCTGGGGCACCAAATCTTCTCGTCAACAGTTTCGGTAATTCAAGTTTAGTAGCTTTCATATGGGGTAGCTCCCCATGACGTGATTATAAATGTTTTACCTAAACAACCTACAATTTCTTTTGAAAAGCTAAAACTGGACATCTCGTGAACTCGCCAACATTTCTGTTGACACCCTACTGCATGCTTTGCAGGTAACCAGTGAATCAGGAGCTTGCAGCTTGGGGATATGTAGTGGTCGTCTTGACCCGTGTGTTGGGTTTCAAATAATCTTGAACAATGAACTTTGTTTTGAAACTGTTTGGTTTATGCTTCCGCTGTTTGTTTAAACTACCATTTGAACTTAAACTTTTAGAACCTTAAAAATATGGTGTTTACTTTACTAACTACTATGGTTGGTGAATACTTTTACTATTAATCAACGCTCAGTGTAATTGGTGGCTGGATCCTGGTCAGTCACGCCTCCAAGCGGTAGTACTCCGCAAGTGGATTTTGGGGGTGTGACACCTTCACATTTGGAACACTAACGTACCCAACATCCTCAAACCTTTGTTCAGAGCCCCTAGCAACTTCATCATCACCTGCTGCAGCCTCAGCATCTGTAAATCAACATCTGATGTATTATCACTCTTCACAAAATCCAACGCAAACATGACTGCAAAATTTATAAGAAACAAAATATAAGCAAACAATGAAAAGGAATATAAAAAAGCAAAGCAGGTGAAATGCATACCCTGACCACTCCTCATAAGAACCGGATCCTGATCAACCTTATCCCACAATTTGCTAATACCCAACAAAACTAGCAAATGTTCTGGAAAGGGTCGAACCCTTGAAGGACATTCCCGGATGGCCTTAAGAAAACAGCTATTCAAATCAGACTCAGAGGGTTTCGGTTCATTGAGAACGGCGTCTGGGTGTCTCCAAACCATCTTAAAGGGAACAATTGACTGAAACCCAGAAGAACCGATCTATCCAGGCACCAAGGGTGGTAACCATGGACGAAACTAAACAAGTATCAACTTTAGATGTTTTGAAAGTAAACCAATCACCATTCTTCGCCAAACAGAAGAACCGACGGAATGACAACAACGTGGGATCATAACCAGAAGCCCGGCACAAAACCTCAAAATGTAAAACCCTAGTCAAACCTTGAGAATGGATTTGACCAAACGAAACTCGGTAATACTCTAAAACATTCAATACAAAGATTGAGAAAGGATGACGAAGATTGGAGAACTCGAAATGGCGATAGTATAAAGCAATTGACCCAGAAGGGCATTGATCAATGGATTTGTCACAATCCGGTGCAATCGGATTGTATTTCAAACCAATGCCCCATTCCATGAAAAACGCCTCTACTTCCTCTTGAGTGAGGCGAGAAAAATTAACAGAAAGATCCTTACGAGCACCCACGATTAAACAAAAAAACGAAGAAGGAAAGATGATAACTAACCTGTACGGAAGAAGGATCAAAGAAACGCTTGGAGAAGATAAGTGAAAAAGAGTAAATAAATGAGAGATAAATATTAAAAAAGGAAGTTATATTTACCTGTTGTGTAATTACAACCGCCGACTGAGAAAACTGCCACCCATCACATCAGTTGTCATTTCAAAATTCAAATTCTCAACTGCTCAGAACCCCTGAAGCCTTTAAGCAATAAAAAACAATGTGTAAAAGTCAGAAGCATTTGGGCATACACCCCAAACACCTCTGACTTGGGGGGCTGGTGATGGGGGTAGCCCAAGCCTCAATAATATGACTAAAACACATAACAACTCAAAAGGTTAAATAGTTAAAGGGTTCAAAACCCGCGAGACATTATAAGCAGAAGAGAACAAGCATAGTAATCAGTCACATCACTGATAACCCACCAACTCTTCACTCAGCCGCAAAAGTGGCGTGTGCAGAAGAGAACAACCTTTTATCCGCAGGTCCAAAGCCTTCAACCCCTAAATGGGTAAGCCTCCTACTGCAACGGAGGTTCACTAGTCAAAGGTTTCCCCTTTTTGAAGAAACCTTCTCTATAAATAACATTCCATATCATTCATTTCGGACATTCTGATCAGCTTGGATCTTCCTTGATCTCTGATCTTCTTTCTTCCCTCTTGAGAACTTGCTTCGTGCATGCTTCTCTTCTTCGCTTCAAATAACACCACCTCACTTGTCCTTGCATCCGAGGCTGAACCTTCTTCAGCTAAAGATCTCAAGTGAACAATAGCATAACTAGTGAACCTCCTCCTACGTCTAGCAAACGTAGGAGGACCCGACGACCTGCGTTAGGCAAACTTCAACCCTTGAAGCTTTTTGCCTAACCAGCCTGTCAACTACATCCGGTCTTATATTTGTTGTAACAACAACATCAAAATATATCTCCATATATTGCAAGAGATATATGCCGGAAATCATATTAGTCATGAATAGGGGGGGGGGGGCACTCTTCAATTCCTCACTCGTAACAAAGCGATTTCAGTTTAGTCTTGAGAGCGAAAAAAATGTAGGGTGGCCGAAAGAATTAAAAGTCTCGGCAGCGGGGTTCAATTTTCTTGGTGCTAGAGAGCTGATGTAGCCGCTGCTGGTCTGCAATCTGCCTTCGATCAGCTGTGTTCTATGCTTTCTGGGGTCCATTTATCGGCTGTATCGGATCCGAATGAAATGTTCTCTGTTAAATCAGTTAAAAGAATGTTAATAGAGGAGACGGCGCAGTATAATTCTTTCGTTTTGGATTGATGTAAGTGGGTTCCTGCTAAAGTTAACATTCACGCTTGGAGGTTGGAGACGGATAAGGTCCCCACTGCGGAAGCCTTAAAGAAAAGAAACATTGGTATCACTGACTCTTTGTGCCACTTGTGTAATTCGGACGAAGAAACGGTCGATCATGTTTTTAATGGTTGCATTATTGCTGCGAGTGTCTGGTACGGAGTTAGTTTGTGGTGTAAGATCCCCAATATTTTCGTTTTTTCTCTTAAGGATCTCCTTACATTTTACAAAGACCTTGATGTGTCGGAGAAGAAAAAGGACGCGGTTCAAGGAATTATTTTGATTGGTTGTTGGAGCTTGTGGCGTGCGAGGAATAATGCTTTGTTTGCTAACTCCCCTATTCGAATAGATAATATCATTAGTGAGATTAAAGCTTTAGGCTTCCTATGGTTCTCTTGTAAATCGAAACATAAAGGTTTAGAGTGGAGGGATTGGGCTTCTTTTGTAAATATGTAATCGGTGTTTTGTTGTTGCTTGCCGGCCCTGCTTGGGTCGGTTTTGTGTTAATAACAGTTACCTTTAAAAAAAAAAAAAACAAAGCGATTTCAGATTTCTTTTTACTATTAAGTAAATCCTAGTTAGCTAAGTGTAGAATCAATTGACAAATAGTCAAAGTCATACTTGTTAGCAGGGCGTAGCATTTAAGGGGCCGGGAGGGGCGCCCGACCCCTCGAACTTTTCGCTCAGTAGTGTTGTACATGTAGTTTTTGTATAGAAATTTTTGGTTTTATACGTTTTCGACCCCCCGTATCTATAGAAATTTTTGGGTATATACGTTTTCGACCCCCCCCCCCCCCCCCGACGAAAACTTCAAGCTTCGCCAGTGCTTGTTAGGTAAGAAAAGTGCCAAAGCAAAAGCCAAAACAGACTCATGTGAACCACTTAACGTTTTTTTTTAAATATAATTTTAATTTGGAAATGTATATTATACTATTGGAATCTCACGTGGAACATCCATACGTCAAAGCTAAATGACCAATATTCAAACAATCATTCATGGTTCCATCTACATGATTGTTATTGATATTAACTTATTATTATTATTATAACTTTACGGTAATCATTATATTTATTCCTCCCCAATTATTCAAAGATATAGCCATCAGTTGTGTTTCTTAATATTGTTTCTTTTATAAATAGGCGGCTCAATAGATCCCCCACCTCACTCAGTTGGGAGTTGGGCCGGTTTGTTTCCTTGGAGACTCCGGTTCGACTCCCAGGTGTAGTAAAGGTGTGGGGACCAGGCAATGATGGTAAGTGCTTGTTAGCCAATGTTGCGCAAGTTCGAGCCTGAGCCGCCCGGGTTTTAATCCGGCCGTTACTCCAGCGAGGTGTCTCGTGTGGAGGCGGTACGGTTTCCGGACGAACGCCGTTAGCCAAGTCTGACCACTCCCAGCGCGGACCCGGTTAAGACAACGTAAGTCTGGGACAGACTTGGTTAGGGTCCCCGACTTGGGGATGTAAATACCTTAAGAAAGTTACCGTTCAAAAAAAAAAAAAATAGGCGGCTCAATAAAAAAAATACATAAAAATTTCAATTTTTGTCATGATTTTAGGTACTAAATATATATAATCAGTAATGAAGTTTGAGATTTCCGATCGAGGGGTCAAAAATGTATATATCTAAAAAAATTATAAAACCGGGGGAGGGGGGGGGGGTCAAAAACGTATATATCTAAAAAGTTATATACGAAAACTACATATCGTACACTACTGAGCGCAAAGTTCGGGTGGTCGGGCGCCCTGAGGCCCCACTATGCTGCGCCAATGTATATAATATTAAATTGTCATACAAACAAATTATTTTAAGTGTTATAAAAATACTAAAATTCATAGATAAATTATTAATATTTATCTGTGTTTTTTAACTGTTAAACTTTGATAATAGATAGAAGTCTAATTTACAAAGTAAATCAAACGAATTTCCTTTCATCACATATACATACATGGTTATGGTTGGAGAAAGGAATCTCATTGCCTATATAAGACACCTCTTTTTTGACATTTAATGTGAACCACCTTTCAAGCTGATATATAAAACACGGCTAATTAGAATTGAAAAACTTCAAACCTATTAAACCATTTTATATAATTTTTTTAATTAATGTTAGAGTACTATATTTTTAATAATCATGTCTAATACATAATAACTAATATATAAAAAACATAGAACAGACCAACACATAGTTTAATGTTACTTAGACTTATCAGCTAAATTTCGACACTCATCGTACCGCCTTTAAATAATACAAAACAATACGAATAAGTTATATTCAGTTTAAAAATATTAAAATCCGTATACATATTATAGCGTTAAACCTTACTATGAGAACCGTTAATACAAAACCAGTTCCTAGTAAAAGAGTACACAAACCAGATAAACACTTATACCGTATATAAAACACATATGTAACCATCTAATAAGGCTGCTCGGTATGGGGATCGGCTTTGGACCGTCCCTCACCGGCGCCGCTCCTCCAGCCATTTCGCCCCCTCCAGCGCCGTCCTCCCCGTCCCCTCCGGACGTTTGAGCCGGGTCACAAAAGACAAAAAATCCGACCGTTGGCTTGTGATGACCGTTTGAAAAGGAAAAAAAATTAAATACAACCCCCCAAAGAAGAAGAAGAAGAAGGGGGTTGTGCTCGTCGCCGGTAAAGAAAACGAGGCGACGGAGTTACTCTGGCCACCGGAATGCGTGAGAGAGAGAGAGATGAGTGTGTGATAAGGGTTTGGGTGGGGTGGTTTGTCGGAGGAGCAGCCATCTCTGACCGTCTCAGTCGCCGGAATAACGAACTCCGATGACCGGAGATTTAGAGAGGGCGATGTCAGAGAATTATTGGTGGGGTGCGGCTGAAATGAGATAAGTAAATTAGGGTTTAATTTTTATAAAGGAGTTTTTATATTAGGTTTTTGAGTTGAATTAAAAAAATAAATAACTAAATTTGGTGGGATTGGATCATCCTCCCATTTCCAGTGTTTTACCATAACGCATCATCCTTTAAGGGACTATGATGTAACACCTACATGGCGAATAATCTTTCAAGAGAGGACCATCACTATACCGATAGCGTAATATCCTTTCAACCTTTCACACTCATTATACTTTTCTTTTGAATTCATTTTGCCGACAAGTACAACCCCCCACCCTCACCCCTACCCCAACCCCTAACTAGTGGATACAATCACCTTCAAAAACCCTTTATTTTGTTCAAATTCTTATGCTTTTTTTTTATGTTCCTTCCTCCATGAAGAGTAAAAAGTTCTCCATTTTGACCTCTATTTTCGACCATCATCTTCATCCTCAATCACACAAATTTCTTGGATCTTTACCTCATTTCTATGCCTCATCATACCGACAGACACTTCTAAAACATACACCCAAACAACACCATGAATCACCTCTTTGTTCCCACAATTCAAGAACACAAGTTCTTGAATCCATCAAAACTCTCAAAAGCTACAATCTTTATCAAAATTCTTGCATACCCATCTCCAAGATTCACACAGAATCCACCCCTGAACATGATTCTGCTAACAATCTTGATCTTGATGATGATCATGATGTGTGGTTGGTCATGAAAGATGAAGCAAGATCTGATCTTGATCAAGAACCCATATTAAAAAACTACTATTTCACTTCAATCTTATCTCATAACACCATGGAGAGTGCTCTATCTCATCATTTATCCATAAAGCTCAGTAATTTAACCCTCCCAAGTGCTACCCTACATGAGCTTATCATGGGTGTGCTCACAGGTGATCAAGAAATCATCAAAGCAGTTAAAAATGATCTAAAAGCAGTTAAAGAAAGGGACCCAGCTTGTGTTAGCTATGTCCACTGTTTCCTACACTTTAAAGGGTTTCTTGCTTGTCAAGCACATAGGGTGGCACACAAACTATGGTTACAAAACAGAAAAATATTAGCCCTTTTGATCCAAAACCGCGTATCCGAGGTTTTCGCTTTGGATATTCATCCGGGAGCGAAAATGGGAAGCGGGTTGTTGCTTGATCATGCTACGGGAGTTGTGATCGGAGAGACAGCGGTTGTTGGGGACAATGTGTCCATTTTGCATAATGTGACACTTGGTGGGACCGGAAAGAGTGGCGGGGACCGCCACCCGAAGGTGGGTGATGGGGTGTTGATAGGGGCAGGGACTTGTGTTTTGGGTAATGTTAGGATTGGTGAAGGGGCTAAGATTGGGGCTGGGTCAGTTGTGGTGAAAGATGTGCCTGCAAGAACTACTGCAGTTGGGAACCCTGCTAAGTTGATTGGTGAAAAAGGTAATCCAGTTAAACATGACAAGATTCCTAGTCATACTATGGATCATACATCACATATTGAGTTTTATGATTATGTTGTTTAGAAACATTTATGTATGATCATACATATGTTATGTTTAACTTCAATAAGATGATTTGTTTGAAATCTATGGCAAGATTCTTTTTATTTTGGATTGTTATATGACTATATTTAACAATTAGGGGTGGCAAAATCAACCCATATATTCAATTTTGGGTTAGAATGGGTATTATTTTTGTAGTAGATGAGTTAAGTTGGGTTAACAAGAATTGTTAAAAGGGCCAGGGTAACTTTAAAAAATAACAAAATAACATATGAGTCAGGATGGGTATTATTTGCGAAGCATGCACGTCATTGCTGACAATTAGCTTTCTTTTGCTCATTCTTTAAGGTTAACCGTTAACCCTTTTTCCAGATGATAACTTGTAAAACCAAAAGCAAATATTGACTTAAAAAAAATATTGACTACACTTTTTTCCTTTATAATTGTTAATATTTCCAATTATTATGAAAATTTACAACGGTTACAATATGAAACTTAAATTTCAGGAGTGTTGTAATTAGCTAAGACATCTTGAATAACATATTTTTATTGACATTCGTAATAAAACTTCATTCGTAATAAAACTTTAAATAAGATAGTATGAATTATTGATCAAAGGTTTCTACTATATATAATTATTATAATTATAATTACAAATAACCATAATTAAATCACAACTTCTTGTTGCAATGTCATTGTCGAGACTAGAAATTATCGTGTTACGACTCAGTTGGTATTTAAAACCCGTGACCCCATGTTGTAATTTTCAGGCTAGATTTTTTTTTGTCTTGATAGTTTAATATTAGGTTTTAGATTCAGTTTTTTTCTTTTAAAAAAACATAAACTTTTGCACATCATGCACAATATATATTGTGTTTGTTTTAAAGTGTTGTTTGGTGTTTGCACATTATATTCGGGTTTATTTGAAGTCAAGACTAAACAATTTTCTTGAACAAGTGTGTGCTCGATCGTGATGGACTGATGGTGATCGAACTTTTAGAAGAATGTTATGAACATCATTATTAGAAAAGTTAATATGATTTTTTAAAGTAACAATAAAATGTCTCTAAGACTCGATAATTTTAGTTTATAATTAATATTAATAATTGTATAAAACTAAATGTCATCGAATGAATGAAACTAAAATTCACCACCTAGTTAAGGCTATTGTGTCCTTTTGCACAACTAAGAGTTACAGTTATGCTGGACCGGCTGATTTGATGGTACCAGTACGGTTCGGTACCGATACCCGGTACCAAATGACGTACAATCCTCAAAAAGCACTGAACCCTTTTTTAATTTTTTTGATTTTTTTGATTTTTTAAATTTTTTTTAAATTTTGTATTTATTTTTTTTATTTTTTATTTATTTATTTATTTATATTTTTAGCCTATCATGCCTAAATCTATATTTTACAAAAATCCATCTTGACCTAAACCCATTTCTTAATAAACTCATCCTAACCCAAACCTATCCTAACTCATACTCATCCTCATCCTAACTCATTACCCAAACCTACCCAACCCACCCATTTTGCCACCTCTATTTTAACATGTTTAATAAACAGGCCGTATCTGGGTTAAATCTGCTTAGTTAAACGCCTCATGTTCATTTTGACTATATCTAACATGTTTAAACAACAAGTCGTGTCTAGGTTAACCTGCTTAGTTAAACACGTCATGTTCATTTTGACATGTTTAACTTGTTTAATTAAACAAGTTTGACATGTGAACTCATTTACTACAATTTACAACCCACCAATCCGTTTAATATGTACAACTTAAGTATAACTCAATCTTTTTGAGTTGTTTAGTGAAATTGATTTATACGAGGTGTGTTCAGGTTAAGGTTGAGGTTTTGACACGGATTAATATATGAGTCATATTCATGTTCCAATTTCCAAGTTCAACTATTAACCCAATACGATTGACACCCATATATATTAGAAATGGAGCGTGGATGGAACCAAAACTTTCAATCGGGCTTATAACTTTTGTTAAGTTCACTTTGACTACTCCATAAAAACATTGGTTGTTTGTGGTCAAGACGCCTAAGGGGGTGACGACGAATTACTATTCTATACTTAATAAATAAGTAACTGGTTGCGTCGCGTGTTGATATTTTGTGAGCCCATAATTCTTTTTCCCACTTCTCTTATCACTCTTTTGTATTCTATTTAAAAAAATATTTAAAAAACCAATCATATCTTATCTCAAAATATTGTTTTATAGTTCCTAAATCTTCGTTACTAATCATTTACTATTTTGTTTATTAAAGTTGTGTAATCCACGGGTTTATAAGTTTGAGGTTGTTTGTTTAGCTCTTAATAAAGCTCTTAATGGTTCAGACCTCTTACTAGTTCAGTACTTAATGATTCGGACTGTTTGTTTTGCAAGCAGATGTCTGAATGGTTCAGACATTTGCCTCTAAATGGTTAAACATTATACTGAGTCTAAATGGTTAAGACATCTAATCTGAATTGGTCAGACATTTGCCTCTGAACGCTTAAGCATTATACTGGCTCTTAATAGTTAAGACATTTTATTGTTTCAACACTTAATGGTTCAGACCTCTTACTAGTTTAACATTTAATCATTCAGGAGTTGTCAAACAGCCCGTTAGTTTATAATTAATTTGAGAAGATAAAGTCTAAAACTTTTAATGATAGAAAGACACCTATAGTGGGTGATGGTGCAAAATCGAAGTGGAGTGAGAGATCAAAACCAAAATTTTATAAATGCTAAAACCAAAAGCTTGATAGTATAATAGTGCTAGTTTGATACCGGTGTGGCTTATAAACCGGACTCAAAAATTTGGGCTAGAGACTTGAGTCCAACTTTTTTTTTAATTGATATCTTTAAAACTATCGTTGTGGTGGTTTAGGTGAGCATCCGGATTCATCCTGTAATATTAGTCTATCTGATGTTGACTAGACACTGAATAAAGTCACTGCTAAAGCCACTTGACCCTGTTGTGGTCCAGGTAAGCAATGGCTTAAGCGAGTTTTTATTTTGTTTAAAAATGTAAATTAACAATATAAATTAAAAAGATAAATTTTATAATAAACATAGAACATCAAACATAATAAAGAAAAATATTAAACATCTTAAAAAAAAGACGCACATAAAAATTATCTTTTCCATAATGTTTTGATCTTTTCTAGTTCCGTTGCGATACGCTCTTTGCTCTTTTTCAAGTATCACTTAGCGACTCAGTGATAGGTTGTTGATATCCTTGGTTAGAAAGTCCAAGTTCCTTATCCTTTGTTTCGCCATTTTCACTTGCGCCGTCATTGCGAAACTACTTGATATTTTCCGAAGCTCAACACAAAATTCTGTATCAGCTTCTAACGTTGTTTTTTTCCCTGGTCCCTTCCAGCTGGTCGACGTGGTGCCTCTTCTGCCGCTTCATACCCGTCAGCGTTTAGAATCCCTACATGAGCATCCGAGCTACTAGAGGAGACGAATAGCCCGAACGAATTTGTTTTCGTATGCTTTGGCCCCGAGTCGCCCATTCCATCTATGCTAATTAACTCGGTCCATTTCGAACAATTCCGGAGAATTTTCCACAAGTAGTCCTCGTCAAACTTTTTTGTAACTTTATGCTTACGAAACACCTCTTGCTTCCATTCTTTGCAAGTGATTTGGTAAACTTGAAGATCATCACTCTCACTTGGTCGCATTCGATTACTGTTTCTGTTATGCAGATTTGTAAATAGCCCGACGTATTTACGAAATTCGGCCCACCGTCCCGATATCATATCTTGATTACGTGCCTTACTTCCCACTTGTTTGTAGAACAACTCTCGTATTTTAGTCCAAAATGTTCTCGCTTTTTGGTAGTCCGCTACATAAAAAAAGTTAACAACTGTTAAAAATATATATATAAAAAAAGTGTACGAAACCAAAAAAATATTGAAATACTATACCTGCTTTTTGATCCTCCCATATTTCAATCCAAGTACGACACAATGCAATTTTCTCTTCTTTCGTCCAGGGAGTTGTTACACATTTTGGTCCGGACGTTTCTCACGTCTTTTTCGAAGTTCTACCTCTTCCGGTTTTCTTGGAACCTTTTTGAGTTCTTCTATTTATGTTGACCTTCAACCGGATCGTGTTGCGTATATGGAATAACAAAGTCGGAAGAAAGTGGTGGCATTTGACTCATGTTACACTCTATCTCCGTGTCGTACTCGTCGGTTTGATCGAAGTCAACAACTAGCTGGTAACACCCGTCGAGCCATGAATTGGGATTCATTATTTTTTAAAAAGGATGTAGAAGATGAGTATTTTTTGAAAGGTATGTGTGGAAAGAAAGAGAGAAAATGAGTTTTTTTTAAAGGTTTAAAGGGTTTAAATAGGTTTAATAAGTAAAATTCAATTTAAAAAAAAAATCCCCAACAGCTATGTTGGTCTTTCCCATGCCTAACGTTCACCTCCCACCCGCTACCATGCTCACATTTCCCCGGTCGTGCCACCGCTAGCGGCACCACGTTGTGGTGTTCGTGAGCCGTCTAGGCGTCGACGTGGCTAGCGTCACCGCTAGCGGCAACCACAACATCCAGTCTAAAATTGAGTACTAAATCCGGTTTGAATGGATTGGACTGGAACTAGAGAGACACCAAACTAGACCGAATTGAGAATTGTTTCTTTTTTTAATTTCTAAAATTGATTTCCCAAAAACGATTCGCGATTTTTTACATTGATTATTTACATAAGGTGTTAGCGATTTAATTTCTAGAAAATCCAGTTAGTATTGAGATATTGTCCAGATCTCAAACATTATTTAAACATGTGTGTCGATCTTTTTCAACATTATTTTGTAACACCTCAATAAATATTAAGGTGGGTTTTCTTAAATAATTAACAAGAGAATCTCAAATTTATCAATTAACTCATGTTTAAGAATATAATCAACATGTGGTATCAGATCAAATGTTGATTATATCAATTCAATCATAATAATAATCGTATAGATAAATCAAACAGTAGTAGTAGTAGTAGTAGTAGTGGTGGTGGTGGTGGGTGGGAAATCGTTTATTTATTAAACGAACACACATGAACATACATTTTATTCGTTCATTTATGTTCGTGAAAGTCAGTTTACGGTTGTTTATTTACGTTTGTTCGTTCAGGTTTGTTTGAACTTCTTGCTTAAGGTTCCAGAACTCTTCCTAGTAATAAATAGTGGGTTTTCCAATGGAACTTATTGTTATTAGTCACTAATTAATTTATATATTAAAAACTACTTTATGTTCAGTTTGTGTTCGTCTATGTTCATTTAAGTTTGTGAAGTGTTCATTTAGGTTTTAAATGAACTAACATAAATGAAGACGCACATGTTCGTTTTCTTAATGAAGGGACATGAAAGAAAATATGTGTTCAATTATATGTTCATGTTCAGTAAAAGTTGAATGAACGAACACGACCATCAAGGGCATACTCACCTATTGTCCAAAGTGGGCGGGCGCACCCCTTGAAAAAAATTAGTGCTAAATTCCCGGTAAAATCCCGACCGCACCCCTTGAAAATTTTCGTCCGCACCCCTTAGAAATTTTATACCGCCTCCTTAGTAAAAAAATCTTATGAATTTATAAGAAAAAATATGTAAACACTGATTTTTTTAAATACAACCTAATTAACTTTCCACTTAACTAATTAACTTTCACTTAACCCAATTAACTTTCTCTTAACCTTTAGCCCAATAAGCACTCCATAACCCAAGCCTAACCCAATCTAATAATCTAATTTATATAATATCAATTTGAAACATATGTAGGCATGAAGGATTGTATCATATGTTCCATGGGTTGTACTCTATTTTGATTCTTTTATCTTTAATTTGTTTTAGTTTAACCATAAATCACTTTTAACCACATACAAATTAACATTTGTAAGAATAAGGGGTTGTACTTATATGTTTGGTGGGTTGTACACACTTTTGGTTTTTTTTTTCTTTCTTTTTTATCTTTAATTTTTTTACTCTTAACCCCGTACATTTATATGTTTTACATTTTAACCAATCACTTTTAACCCCATACATATTTTTTGTATTACGTTTTGGTCAAATTTTGCGAGTTAACATGCTACAACGTGTGTGTATGATTCAATGTTTTGATGCGTAGTTTTCCTGTTTAACACCCTGTCACAGAACAACTTAGTTATTGTTTTCTATGTTTTACATTTAGAGTGTGTGGTTCAACATTGTTTCATTGTCTACTTTTCGTTCGATTTTATATTTCGTTTTTTATTTCTTTTTTTACACGAACCTTTCTGGTGTTGATGGTCGCTCACGGTGATATAATATTGGAGCTACTTAGCACGGTTTTACGCCCCCACCACAACATGGGGGTATATAATTTGCAACATATCTATGCATTATGATTTGTCACATAATGCTTAGTGGGTTGTATCCACTAAAGACAAATCTGTATTTCATTTAAATACTATAAATAATTTTGTATTTCATTTAAATACTATAAATAATTTTGCTAGTTAACAGGGCACAACGTGCGTGTGTGGTTATACGATTTTACGTCGTCTATTTTTTTCCCGTTTGACAGATTAATCGTAATGCTCGGGTCCTAGATCGACTTAGTTATTTTTTATATGTTTTACGTTTCGGTTTAATTTCTTCATATTAACACGCTGCAACTTCATTATTGGTGGTCGCTGATAGTAGTGTGGCATTGGTGTTCGCCGATAGTAGTGTGGCATTGGTGTTCGCCCCCGCCGCAACGCGGGGGTGGTTAATGCTAGTTTGAACTAAAATATAATAACCCAACCCACCGCCCATTCCCCTTCTCTCGTCCCACTCTTTGTTTTGTGATCCCAGACTCACGAAAACAACATCTTCATCACTCTTTTCGGGTATGGTTCGATTATTTTGTTGTTTTCTTGTTTTATTTGAATTTTTAGGAGAAATTAAAATTGTTAATAAGTTTGAAATTTTAGTTGTTTTGTTGTTTTTTGAAACTTTAGTTGGTTGCTTTTGTTGTTTTACTTAAAGTTTAGTGTGTTTAAATGGTTAGTTATAAGGAACCAATAATTAAAACAATGGCTTGATTTTAAAGTTGAAAATTATGAAGTTTGGTGATGATTGTTTAAGTGTTTAGTGTTGAAAATTAGTTGTATATGTTATATAGAGAAATAGTTGCTTAGAAAAGTAGCTCTAGATATTTTGGATATATCTCAAAAAATCAAAACCCGTATGGCGACATTTTAAATGTGTTTGTAACGATGTTTGGCGTGTTTTTGATTATTATATAAATTTTAGCTTGATGATCTTTTGTTTTACTTGACCCGACCCGAACCGACTGGTACGACCCGATATGAACCGATTTTTTTATATACATATGGGTCTAAAATCTTTAAAAATATTCTGCACCCTCATGAAAAAATTTATGGGTCCGCCACTGACGATCATGTCATTGTTTGTGTTTGTTTGGTTCGTTGGCTGTTTGGTAACATCTGAATAGTTAAGTGCTGAACCAGTAAGAGGTCTGAACCATTAAGTGCTGATCAGTAAGAGGTCTGAACCATTAAGAGCCAGTATAATGCTTAACCGTTCAGAGGCAAATGTCTGAATAATTCAAATTAGAGGTCTTAACCATTCAGACTCAGTATAGTGCTTAACCATTCAGAGGCAAATGTCTGAACCATTCTGACATTTGCTCGCGAAACAAACAATCTGAACCATTAAGTGCTGAACCAGTAAAATGTCTGAACAATTAAGAGCCCTATTAAAAGGTAAACAAACAGCCCCTAGTCGAGTGGGTACGTAGCAAACGTGAAGAGTCTTAGCAACCACAATGGCTAGCATGAAGTGCAAAATAATCTCCGTATGTTTGGTGCGCTAGTTAAGGAATAGTTTAATTAGCTGCACGTATTTGGCATCAAGATTGTCACATCACAAGACTTGTGTACTAGGTAGTGTAATCTGAAGCTCATGTATGAGTGGAACAATTAATCAAAGCTCTATTGTAGTGTGGCAAAAGTCCATTATTTTACCCTTTGTGTTAAATCTGACGATAGTATGTTGTTTCTTGGAGCTCTAACTAGTGAGATTATGTCCAAGAAAACTACAATACCGAAAGTAAATCTATGATCATCCGAGCATCCAACTAAGTTAGCATAGACATACACATAGTGAAAAAATGAGTGATGGTATCTTTAAGGTTTAAGGTATCAAATGATATAGTCAACTACGACCTAGTGACGTTCGTTAGGATATTAAAGAAACCATGTAACATTAGTGAGCTCATAAGAGATCTCGAGTGCAAGTCAAAGGCCGAAATTGTAGAACGCCAACTGTGCTTCGATATACCGACAAGTCCTACATGATACCTAAAAATTTAAATATTTTTAAAGATACAAGAGATAATGGAAATAAATAAAAGAAAACTCACATAATTAACTTTTTTTCTTAGAATTAAATTAAATTAACTGAAAAATCAAGCACTAAACTAAATATTTTTGCATTTTCAATTTATTTTCATTCCACGTATATTTTAAATTACCAGTAGTTTTTCATCAAATCTGAAGAGGTATGGTCCCAAATCAGTGCACACATAGCATGGGGACCACACCACTAGTCTTACATGGCGTCCACATCATCCGTGCGCATCCAGAAGCTTCTAGAAGAAATCGCAGGTGACAAAGAAGACGCTTCTCCAGACAAAAAGGGCGACGCGTGGCACCAATGGATGGACGTCAGCCTGCATTGCAAGATCTCTGAAGGACAGGCCGACAACCAGTACCAGTGAGCGCCCAACCGGACGAATGAGCGCGCGTCACGTCATCCACTACACTGGCGACAGTAAAGGGGACAAAGAGGGTATTCCCCTTGGTCGGACAGCAGACACCCATTGGCTAGCTGGCAGATCTCCTCCTCCTCCTTCATCATGCGGCTATAAATAGATGACTCCTCCTTCAGGTTTAAGGATTCTGCTCTCTGTAACACCCCAAAAATGTTAACATAAAAAAATAAGTGAAAATAAATAAAGAACTTAACATAGTTATTGAAATATGGCAAGATGGTAGTTAAGTATGGAGAAAAACTTAAATTTAAACACACCCACAAATTAAAGGGGGTAAAGGTGTAAAATTATTAAAACTAAATTATAATAACAATTAAATCTCGAAACATACATCAGGTGTGCCTGGGAGATCGACCAAGAACAAGCACAAGGGGTTAAACCCTAGCTTCAAGAAAATCAAGCAATTAAACCCGAAATCAAAGGATAATCCAATGCACGAGCCCTCATTTTCGAGTATCTAACCCCAATTTTTGAAGTGGTAAGTTTAATTTTATGAAATTATGAATTGTAGGATGAGGGATTTAACCCAATCTCGAATTCTTATAACAAATGTGAGAAATCTGAGTTAGGATTTCTTTTTAGAATGAGACTCATGTTGGATTCTTGGTAAATTGAAATATATTTTTGTATGAGACTAATTTATGAAGATGTGCTATGAATATGATGATTTGATTAGATATAACTATGTGAAATGTTGAAATATGATGCTGTTGTAATACCTGAATCATAGGTGAAATGATGTAGGATAAAGAATGATACTAACTTGATTGATTTTTGATGGGTTATGAAGCGAACTAGTAGGATTCATGCCTTGTATACTTGTATATAATGCTTGTAAATAGGATGCTCACCAAGGGTTTGATGAAATGCTTAAAAGAATAAATATGTGTATTTTGGAAGATGGTGGAATAGAATTTAGTTGTACTAAATAAATGAATGAATGTGTTGTTATAGGCGTGAAAGAAGAAGGTTCAAACACTAGGAAATCGGAAGGCTCACAAGATCGAGGTATGTTAATTCACACATACATTTCTAGCATGTTGTATTATGATTACTAATTTTTATTGTAACTTGTCGTTTATGCCAAAAATCATAATAATGGTAGTTCATGGAAGTTGAGTAGTAATTAGTATGATTCGTTATGAACGAGTTATGTAAAAGGAAAATTTATGAATAAGATTGCATCATAACCGATTCATCTTAGTTGAACCGGTTAATGGAAAGTTAAGAAAGAACGGAATGAAGCTTTACTCAATCCGTCGTGTACGGCTTAGGGTGTATGTGCAAGAATGTAAATATTGCATTTGTTCGTCATAAACGAACCGAATGGAAGTTATGTCATGAATGTTAATATCCGTTAATAACGGGTATGTAAGGAATGGAATGTAATGTCTCTATTTGAGACGAGAATGTAAGGACCCGTTCAACGGGTAGTATGTGTAAAGAAAAAGAATGATGTAAAGGCAAGAAATATGTAGATTACTTGATTCGAAAATGTTAATATGATTATGGATTAATTCTTTCATTGGTGGTTTGATGTAGGTAAAGCCTCAATTTGATCGGTTCGACGACTTGGAACGAGCACCCATATGTAACTCGCCTATAAGCGCTTCCGCTACTTTTAGTAACAAAGTTTATGGTCAAAAGTATTTTGTTGTAATTAGTCTTGAATTGTAGCTAAACTTTGAAGTTTGACTTGTTGGGTCTTTTGAAATTTTCTAGATGTCGGTAGTTAACTAAAAGTATGTTTTGGATTTGTTAAGTCTTTTGAAAGTGTTGTTAATTACTTGAAATTAAGTTTGTCAAAACATGGATTGTTCACATTATAAACGGGTCATGCCGAATTTTTTTTAAAATAATTGTTGAATTTATTTAAGTTCTAAAGTGTATGGAAATGGGGCGTTATAAGTTGGTATCAGAGCCTAGGTTTGAGGGATTCAAGTATCAAGTTCTTGAACTCAAACCGAAAGCTCGTGCAAGGGTGTGTTCGTTCCGAAGCGCTATGCAAGTAAGTAAATTGTAAACTTTGATTATACCTATAGTTAGTGATAAAAAAGGGGAATTTTTATGCAAATTGCTTATAAATCGAGTTTTAAGGCATATGACGATATTAAACAGGTCCGTATTTAAATTACCAACGTGTAGGAAAAAGAAATTACGTAAAACGGACCTGTAGATTGAAAGTTATGAGAGTTTTAAGTTGATTTAGAGTAAAAACTAGAGCTGGGCAAAAATGCAGGTTTTTAAAATAGACCTGCTGGAAAACTGGTTCCCCCGCGCCACGCGACGGAAACCAAGACATGTGGCGCGACACATGACAGCGCTCGCGGGGCGCGACAGAGTTTGAGCAATCTGTCACGTGCCGCGAGAGACCCCAAATCGTTCAAAAAATTTTATTTTTGCTGTTTAGATTATAGGGTTTGTTCTAACCGGTTTCTAAGACAACGTAATCAATGATAAGGTCATTTTTACATTAAGAAAGATGAGGAAACTATATGTTAAAGGAGAAAAGACAAATCGTTAACATCAAAGATTATGATTGTCGATGACAACAATGTATGAAGTATAAGTTGTAAATGGAATGTAGAATGACAATACGAGTTTAAATGCGATGAAGAGGTATGAAAGGAACTCTAACAAATAAGATGAATGTTTTATGTAGATGACAGACACAGGGAATATAGATGATGCTGAAGTAGCACGACAAGAAGCATTCGATAATAAGGTTATGGAAGCGGCAGAAAAGATTATACATGCTAACCTTCCCAAGTTAGCTCAAGAAGTCGAAAGCCGTGTTTTAGGGGTAGTAGATGCAATAATGACTAGTAAGCTTGAGGAGTTGAAGGAGATGATCGAAGGGTCTAGAAGTAAAAGCAAGGAACGAAGGTGCACGTACAAGGATTTCATGTCATGCAACCCGGCAACGTATGATGACAAAATCGATCTGATAGCATGCCAAAGATGGATTTCAAACATAGAGGTGGTGTTTATACGAAGTAGGTGTCATAAGGAAGATCAAGTGATGTTCGCTACTGGTCAACTCACCTTTCAAGCGAAGGATTGGTGGGATACGTATAGTAAGGAAGTTGGTGAGGACAAGCTTCAAGTCATGACTTGGCAGGAATTCAAGGAACCTTTCATGAGGTATCATTCTCCTCAGTCAGCTATTGATAAGATTCAGGAGGATTTCTTACGCCTCCGACAGAAAAATGGGACAATTAACGAAATAACAAACACCTTCTTGGATAAAATGAAGTTCTGCGGAGATTTTGTGAAGACGGAAAGAATGAAGATCAATCGCTATTATGGAATACTAAAGGCAGAAATTAGGGAGTTTATCACTCCCTCAAAATGTGAAACCCTTGATGAAGGGGTAAGGTCCCAAAAACCTCGCTTCGAGTATTTAAGACCATACCACAACCTCATATTTTAACCCTCTTTAGACCTTGCGCAGTCGCGCACTGGTCCTACAAAGAGATCTGAGAAGAAAAGCAGCAAGCAACACCTGCGCGCCAAAGGAGAACTAATGTATCCTTGCGCCTCTCTCCATAATAAACGGGTAAAAATCCCAGCAAGCACTCTCGCTTAAATAATACCTAGACTTGGATATTATTTACTTCAATTGATACCACACGATAATGAGTCACACTGGATTATGGCAGTAATGTTCTAGAAGACTCAATCGTGCACCACCAGACGGTTGTAACCGTCTGGCCACGTGTCATCATCTCGGGCTCTCTTGAAGTCACGGTGATGCCATGGAATTAAGGAGAAATCTCCACTTGCCCACTTTCCACGTGGCAATTCCCCAGTCGTTGATCAAGATCACGATCCGTGTGCTCTCACGTCCGATTAAGAGAATTAATGGAGGGAAAATAACCGCTTACGGAGTTAGCATTTTCCGTCAACATTTCAATAACAGGTTTTCCCGCCCAAAACCTTGGCTATAAATAGAAGAGTAATTCAGGTAAAATTTCAAGTTACATTCACTTTACTTATACTTCTTCTTCTTCAAATACCGATACTTATTCTCACGCCGAAGGGTGGTCACGGAGAGAACCCTCATTCTCCCCGTGGCGAGTCTAATGGTGTCTGTTTTGTAGCTATCGAGAAGAGAAGAAGATCTGTCCCTTTGAACCGAACGAGAAGAAACCAACCCTTTTTATGCAGAAAATAACCCCCTGGTTTATCTGATTCAGGTCATTTAACCAGTGTTTCTTCATTGACGCCCACCGATTTCTCAGTTTCATCAGTTTTTTCTCGTCTCGATTTGTTTTTTCTCAACCCTCTGTTTTCATATGGCAGAGAATTCATCATTTCACCCATCAAGTCCTCGATTTGAAATCAAGGATTCTGCAACCCGAGATATTCAGATCGACTGAATCATGGGCAACAAAGTAAACAACACAAGTCATGTGGAAGGAGACGATTCCCCACCACAGATCGGAATTCGTAACCGTTCAGATCTACTCCGGGAAGAAACCCCGGAGTACTGGTTCGCCAGATTCCAGCTCGCCATGAAACAAATTTTCCCTCAAAATATAAGATCAGAGTTGCCAAACAACAGATCTGATATTAAAGAGGAAGATCTGGAAAAATTCAGCACTACAGTATTGGACCCACAGTTAGCCTATCAGTGGGACATCCAATCTAGCAGTCACAAGCAAATAAACATGGTACAATGAGGTCCTTCACGAAGGCCAAACAAACGAAGCCATAATCAACACTGGAGGGAGCAGCAGGTTGTGTTTCCTGTCGTTCCCGGAGGACCACAGGAAGAACGTCCAGTAATTATTACCGGCATCTTCGGTCACTACAGAACTGACTATATGTTCATAGATCCAGGAAACTTAATGGACATAATCTATGAACAATTTTTCAAACAACTCGATCCAGAAGATAAGGCACGACTAGAGCCAGTTGATTTCCCTCTCACTGGTTTCTGTAATGAAGCTGTTTTCCCATTAGGACAAATTGCTTTTCCCGTGACTCTCTCAGATGGTGAATATTTACGCACAGTCACGGTAAATTTCATGGTTATGCCAGCAAAATCACGTCACGATGTATTGCTAGGAAGAAGATAACAACGAGAATTCAGCATGATTACTTCCATCCCACATGCTGCTTGCGGGTTTCCAACGGAAACCGGAGTAGCAATCCTGTATTCCAGCAAGGAAGTTATGTACGTGGACGATGAACCACCAGCAAAGGTTGCTAAACCTTCAACGTCAAATGAACCAGAAAAGTGGGTTCTTAACGAAGAATATCCAGAGCAAACAATCTTATTGGGGCATGCCGTTTCACCAACAATACGGATACAATTGAAAGAATTACTTTCGAACAATAAAGACATATTCGCCTGGTGCCCAGCAGACATGACTGGGGTTCCACGAGATATAGCGCAACACTGTTTGAACGTCCGACCCTCAGCAGAACCTGTCGCGCAGGGAAGACGCAGTTTCAGTGCAGAAAAGGCGGAAGCAATGAACGAGCAAGTAACAGAGTTACTCAATGCCGGGATCCTGCACGAAATACAGTACCATACCTGGGTCGCTAACCCAGTAATGGTTCAAAAACACAACGGCGGGTGGCGAATGTGCGTCGACTTCAAAGACCTAAATAAAGCTTGCCCGAAAGATTGCTATGCGCTTCCTGAAATAGACAAAAAAGTCGACTCTTTAGCATATTTCCGCTGGAAGTGCTTTCTCGACTGTTACAAAGGCTACCATCAGGTACAGATGAAAAAGGAAGATGAAGACAAAATGGCTTTTCGCACAGACAAGGGCATCTTTTGCTATACAAAAATGCCCTTCGGTCTGCGTAATGCCGGAGCTACTTACCAGCAATTGATGGATACAGTCTTCGGGGAAGACATTGGAAAAACAGTGGAGGTATACATGGATGACCTCGTCATCATGAGCCAAGAAGAGGAAACCATGCTCGCAAACATTCAGCGTACGTTCGATTCATTGCGCAGCGTCAATTTAAAACTTAACCCAACAAAGTGCTCCTTTGGAATGGAAGAAGGAAATTTTTTGGGTTTCATAGTAACCAGAGTTGGTTTTAAGGTTAATCCGGAAAAGGTACAAGCCATTCAGTTAATGCCGTCACCAACAACAGTAAAAGAAATGCAAAGACTCGCGGGAAGATTAGCAGCCTTGAACAGATTCTTGGCAAATCACGCTGCAAAATCCTATCCGTCATTAGTACACTGCACAACTGCGCTAAGAAAACACATTTTCAGTGGATGCCAGAAGTGGAGAAAGCCTTCAAACAAATGAAGGAGTGTTTAATCCAGCTACCAACATTGACAGCACCGCAAGAGAAAGAGCCGTTAATCTTGTATCTGTCCGCAGTAGAGGTAGTGGTCGGCGCAGTGTTAATGGTAGATAGAGAGGGCGTTCAGATACCAATTTACTACATTAGTAAGATGCTAACCGGCCCAGAAACGCGCTACTCGATGATAGAAAAACTGGTCCTCGCGCTAGTACATGCATCACGACGACTCCGCCGATATTTCTCAGGTCATGTTATTACAGTTCTCACTAATTATCATCTAGGCCAAATCCTGTCTAAACCCGATGTTGCGGGAAGATTGGCTAAATGGGCAATCGAGCTGGGAGGATACAATATCCTATATAGACCTCGGCCGACAATTAAAGGGCAAGTTTTAGCAGACTTCGCCACAAAAGTTCCTATAGACAAAGTGCAAGAATGTGAGGCGATCCAAAACCCTATTCCTGTCTTCGACGATAGAGTTTGGACGTTACATACAGACGAGGCTTCTAATGATGATGGAGCAGGCGCAGGTCTTCGACTGGTTAGCCCAAACGATCATGAGCTTACATACGCAATATGTTTGGATTTCAAGAGCACAAACAACGAGGCAAAATATGAAGCGTTTCTAGCAGGCCTCCGTTTAGCGCTTAAAATGGGAGCAAAAAATCTCGAAGCTCACGTCAACTCAAAACTAGTGGCCGAGCAAGTTAATGGCATTATAATGCAAAGGGAGAAGCTATGGCGTTATATCTAGAACAAGCGCGGATGCTTATCAGCCAATTCCAAACGTTCAAGATAATTCACATAAACAGAAGTGAAAATAAGCACGCGGACGCATTGAGCAAACTGGCTGCCACCAGCTTCAAACATCTAGCAAAGGAAGTGCGCATCGAGGTACTGTCCAATCCTTCCGTTCCTCTCAAACAAGTAAACATCGTGGAGGTCGGCAACCCATCCTGGATGTCCCCGATCATCATGTACCTGCAACATGGCAAACTTCCCGAAGGAAAAGCGGAAGCTAGGAAGATCCAAAACAAAGCAATAAACTACGAAATGGCAGACGGTATTTTATACCGAAAGTCATTCATGGGTCCGCTCCTACGCTGCGTGGACAGAACAGATGCACAGTACTTGGTAAGAGAAATCCACGAAGGAGTTTGTGGGATACACGCCGGACCATGCATGGTGGTAGCAAAGATAATGAGTGCCGGCTATTATTGGCCCGGAATGTACGTGAATGCGGTGGAATTATTACGCAAGTGCATAGCTTGTCAGCGTCATGCGCCAAAAACTTTATGACCAAAAAACCTGCTAGTTCCAGTCACATCATCCTGGCCTTTCCAGCAATGGGGCATTGACCTCGTGGGTCCATTCCCTGACGCGCCCGACGCGGTAAAATTCATAATCGTAGCAGTTGATTATTTCACAAAGTGGGTTGAGGCCAAGGCGTTAGCATCAACCACAACAATGGTGATCCGCAAATTTATATGGGAACATATTATTTGCAGATTCAGATTTCCATTGTGCATCATTTCCGACAACGGCACTAACTTCTCCTCAAAAGACCTCCAGAAGTGGTTCAAGGAAATGAAAATAGAACACAACTTTGCCTCTGTGGCACACCCACAGGCAAATGGGCAAGTCGAAAATGTCAACAAACAAATAGTTGATGGCATAAAGGCAAGACTGGGGACGGCGCACAGAGGATGGGTCGATGAGCTCCCTAGCATCCTATGGGCTCATCGTACCATGCCAAAGACCAGTACGGGAGAAACCCCATTTAGTCTTGTATACGGATCAGAGGCGGTAATACCAGCCGAAATTGGTCTCCCATCTCCGCGCATGCTTGCCATGGAGAAACAAAATAATGAAAAAGAACGAAGGATGGATCTAGACCTTCTCGAAGAAAGGCGCGAGAACGCCGCTATCACAGAAGCAAGATATAAATCCAAACTTGAAAAGTACTACAACGCGCGCGTACGCGTATGTACTTTCGTTCCAGGGGACTTCGTCTTACGCGATAATGAAGCTTCTAAAGCGGAAAAGCCGGGCAAGTTAGCGCCTAAATGGGAAGGGCCGTACATTATCAATGAGGTCCTGGGCAAAGGGGCGTACTCCCTAAAAAGAATAGACGGAACAACTGTTCCCTGCACCTGGAACGCGCAGCAGCTGCGCAGGTGTTACATATAGCCAAGCTATTCAAAAAATCAGACTTCTACAGGCAATGTATTTTCCTATTTTACTTTGTATTATTGGCTCTGCGCCCTATTAATGCAACAGTTACCTTTTCACCGTTTGTTACAAATTGCATATAATTCTTTTGGTACGCGCGAAAACAATATGGTGAACATTGTATGTCTCATGAACGGTCTAAGTAAGCACAACCTCGCGCACATTTTAGACCTACGTTCACACATGAGCACAATACCATTCTCATTCGCTCTACCTAAATAAAGTAATTATGCATATGCAACATATTGTAATCCAAACACAACTTATAACTATCAAAGAAAATATGCACAACATTATGTCAAAATGTTACTAGTGCAAAAGCACTTTAATAGCCATTTACAAAAAAACACAACAATGTTTTTTCAAAAAAGTATCAGTTACAAAATACGCAAATCAAGAAAGCATATCTAACACGGCAAACGGAGTATGAAGAACTTCACCATACTCCGACAGAGGGCGGGGATCAACAATCCAAGGGTTAGTATCCCTCCCATCATCTGCAACAGGGTTAGCATCCCTACCATCATCTTCAGCAGCAACAGCTTCATCACCGGTAGGAGTATTAGCCGGAAGAACAACATGAACAACGCAACGATGCCGTTGGTATACAATGGAGCACCGACCTCTCCTATCACCCAGAAGTACTCGAGACACAAGATGTGCCGAAAACCTGGTGACTCCACCATTATTATCATCTGCAAGACGAGAACGGATTCGACTCTATAAAGAATCAGCAAGACTCAAATCTCCGTCACCGGTGGAAGGGTCAACCACCAAACCAGAGAGAAGAAGCAAAGCGTTGGCAGCTTCAAAAGTCTTCAAGACTTTAGAAATTCTTCGCCATCGGATCCGTCGCCTATTCCTCATTTTTCCCCAAATTAGAAAATATCTACACACTCTAAAAGGATATATAGGCCAGAGAAAGAGGGCGTTAACATTAAAAGAAGGGTTGTGATGATTAAGTGTCTAATCAGTTGACTCAGAAACGGCGCTGCCACTGCAAAGGTCACATCACATTTAAAACCATCTAACACAAACGACTGTACATTTCCAGAGCTACAGTCCAGTTCGAAGACGAAGAGGCAATACAACTCGTATTTCCACAATGACGCAAGCACTCGTCAGCTCATCATCACAAAAACTCTTCGCCCAAGGTAGCAACAGTTAGGAATAAAGAAAAGATATAAATATCTTCCCCCAAAAAAAGATTTCCACCTTTTCCGAATATCAATAAGCAAGAGTATCTTCTCCTAGAAGATTCTCCATTTTCGGGCAAAAACTCCACAGCACCTCTCTCTTATAGTCCAGTGCTCCACTTATTTGCATAAGAGCAACACTAGACTGGGGGGACTTGAAGGGGTAAGGTCCCAAAAACCTCGCTTTGAGTATTTGAGACCATACCACAACCTCATCTTTTAACCCTCTTTAGACCTTACGCGGCCGCGCTCTGGTCCTACAAAGAGAACTGAGAAGAAAAGCAGCAAGCAACACCTGCGCGCCAAAGGAGAACTAATGTATCCTTGCGCCTCTCTCCATAATAAACGGGTAAAAATCCTAGCAAGCACTCTCGCTTAAATAATACCCAGACTTGGATATTATTTACTTTAATTGATACCACACGATAAGGAGTCACACTGGATTATGGCAGTAATCTTCTAGAAGACTCAATCGTGCACCACCAGACGGTTGTAACTGTCTGGCCACGTGTCATCATCTCGGTCTCTCTTGAAGTCATGGTGATGGCATGGAATTAAAGAGAAATCTCCACTTGCCCACTTTCCACGTGGCAATTCCCCAACCGTTGATCTAGATCGCGATCCGTGTACTCTCACGCCCGATTAAGAGAATTAACGGAGGGAAAATAACCGCTTACGGAGTTAGCATTTTCCGTCAACATTTCAATAACAGGTTTTCCCGCCCAAAACCTCGGCTATAAATAGAATAGTAATTCAGGTATAATTTCAAGTTACATTCACTTCACTTATACTTCTTCTTCTTCAAATACCGATACTTATTCTCACGCCGGAGGGTGGTCACGGAGAGAACCCCCATTCTCCCCGTGGCGAGTCTAACGGTGTCTGTTTTGCAGCTATCGAGAAGAGAAGAAGATCTGTCCCTTTGAACCGAACGATAAGAAACCAACCCTTTTTATGCAGAACATAACCCCCTGGTTTATCTGATTCCGGTCATTTAACCAGTGTTTCTTCACTTGATGAGCTTATTAACTGGGCTCGGGATAGAGAACTAGATATTAAAAGACAAGAGGAACGTGGTGAAAAGAGATCAACAGAAAAGGGGCCAATTCAAGTTCGTCTAAGAAGGCGAAGTTTCAAGACCATGGAAAGAAGGATAAGTCGAAGGGTGGCATTACTCCTTGCAAGACTTGTGGGAAACTTCCTACTGGGGAATGTCTTTTAGGCAAGAAGGGGTGCTATAATTGTGGTGATGAAGGACATCCGTACTACAAATGCCCTAACAACCCAAAGACCTGTTACAACTGTTTTCAGAAAGGGCATGTTAAAGCGGAGGGTCCTAAACTACAACAGGGAGCGAAAAAGGAAGGAAAGAAGGAGGAGAGCTCCAAAGTGAAAGGGAGGATGTTCCAAATAATGTCCGAAGAAGCCAAGGCTCACCCAAATGTTGTTTCAGGTATCTTTATGCTAAATTCCTTGCCAATGTATGTTTTATTTGATACGGGAGCCACTATGTCATTCATTTTGAGTGAAGTGGTACAACACCCTTCATTTAAGATTGAAAGAATGTCGATACCTTTAGAGGTAGAAATAGCCGATAGCAAGAATTATTTGTTGCACGAAGTTTGTAGAAACTGCAAGTTGATCATAGAAGATGAGGAATTTAACATTAACCTTGTACCAATGATTTTGGGGGAATTTAAAGTGATAGTGGGTATGGATTGGATGGCCCGAAACCATGCGGAGATTAATTGTGAAAATAAAACTATATCTATCCAATCTCCAAGTGGGAAACAACTAAAAATTCAAGGAGAAAGAAATATAGAAACGAAACTTTGTACCATTGCCCAAGCAGTCAAGTATGTAGTTAACGGAAGTAGAGCCTACTTAACTTACGTAGTGGATACCCAACAAAGTCTCCCGAAGTTTGAGAATGTCGAAATAGTGAATGAATTTCCGGATGTGTTTCCGGAGGAATTACCGGGACTCCCTCCCGAACGTGAAATAGAGTTTTGAATTGAATTGAATCCGGGTGCGAAACCGGTAGCTAAGGCTCCGTACAGGCTGGCCCCCACCGAGATGCGGGAGTTAATGACGCAGTTACAAGATCTTCCCGACAAGGGCTTCATACGCCCAAGTGTGTCGCCCTGGGGAGCGCCCGTCCTATTTGTTAAGAAAAAGGATGGGTCGATGCGTATGTGCATCGATTATAGAGAATTAAATAAACTGACCGTGAAGAACCGCTACCCTTTACCCAGAATTGACGATCTTTTTGATCAGTTACAAGGGGCGAGTTGGTTCTCTAAGATAGATTTGCGGTCGGGATATCATCAAGTCAGGGTACAAGAAGAAGACATTGTGAAAACTGCATTTATAACCCGGTATGGACATTATGAGTTTCTAGTTATGTCTTTTGGGTTGACGAACACGCTAGCGGCGTTTATGGATCTTATGAACCGGATATATCGACCCATGCTAGATAAATCTATGATCGTGTTCATAGATGATATTTTAGTTCATTCACGAAGCAAGGCTGAACATGCGAGACACTTATGGGAAGTACTTGAAACTCTCTGTAAGGAGAAACTCTATGCAAAATTCTCAAAATGCGCCTTTTGGCTCAGAGAGGTGCAATTTCTCGGTCATGTTATAAACTCGGAAGGTGTTTTGGTTGATCCGTAAAAAATAGAGGCCGTAATGAAATGGGTCTCCCCGAAAAATCCAACTGAAGTAAGGAGTTTCTTAGGTCTTGCTGGCTATTATAGAAGATTTATACAAGATTTTTCAAAAATAGCGTTACCTTTAACGAAATTGACAAGAAAGAAAGAAAAGTTTGTGTGGGGTAAGGAACAAGAAGGAGCCTTTCGAGTGTTAAAGGAGAGATTGTCGAGTTCCCCGGTGTTGACCTTACTAGACGGGAATGAAGATTTGGTTGTCTATTTAGATGCTTCACATTAAGGCTTAGGATGTGTTTTAATGCAAAGAGGAAAAGGTATCGCATATGCTTCGAGACAACTAAAACCACATGAAGGGAACTACCCAACCCACGATTTAGAATTGGCAGCGGTAGTATTCGCCTTAAAAATCTGGAGGCATTATCTGTACGGGTCGAAATGTACAATATACTCGGATCATAAGAGCCTCAAGTATTTCTTCGAACAGAAAGATTTGAATATGAGGCAGCGGAGATGGCTGGAACTTATTAAAGACTACGACTGCGATATCCTCTATCACCCGGGGAAGGCAAATGTCGTAGCGGATGCATTAAGTCGAAAAGAGTATCCACCTCCGATTCAAATAAAGTCAATGAAGATGATAGTTACATCTTGCCTCCTTGATATGATTCGGGACGCTCAAATAAAGTCACTAGAGGCAGGAGACCCAAAGAAGGACAGAACGGAAGGTATAGGCGAAAAATTGGAAGAAAACTCAGTCGGGCTCAAAACAAGATTCGGACGAATTTGGATACCACGGTTTTGCGAAGTCAAGACCGCGTTACTCGAGGAAGCTCATAAGTCATGGTATTCGATCCATCCCGGAGCAACAAAAATGTACCGGGACTTGAAGACAAATTACTGGTGGCCGGGTATGAAACACGATATTGTTAAGTATGTCGCGAAATGTTTAACATGCTCCCAAGTGAAAGCAGAACATCAAAAACCATACGGGGAATTACAACCTTTGGAAATTCCGGTATGGAAATGGGAGGAAATAATGATGGATTTGGTGACCAAGCTTCCTAGAATGAAAAAGGGGAATGATACAATTTGGGTAATCGTAGACCGACTTACAAAAAGTGCCCATTTTCTGCCTATCCGAGAGGCCTACTCTTCTGAGAGAATGGTAGAAATTTATATGAATGAGATCATATCTTAACAAGGAGTGCCCGTGTCAATCGTCTCAGATCGGGATACTAGATTTACCTCTCGTTACTGGCAGAAGTTTCATGAGAGTGTGGGCACGAAGTTACACATAAGCACCGCCTATCACCCTCAGACTGACGGTCAGTCAGAAAGAACCATCCAAACACTTGTCGATATGTTGAGAGCGTGTGCCTTAGACTTTGGGGGAAGTTGGGATGACCATTTACCACTAGTGGAATTTTCTTATAATAATAGTTACCATAGTGGCATTCAAATGGCTCCTTATGAATTACTATACGGGAGGAAATGTAGGTCACCCGTATGTTGGGGTGAAGTAGGGAAAAGGGAGCTTGTGCCTAACGAATTGATAGCAATGACAAATGAAAAGATCGAATTGATTAGGTCTCGACTAAAAGCGGCTCAAGATAGGCAAAAGGCATATGCGGATAAGAGAAGATGTCCTATCGAATTTCAAGTCGGAGATTATGTTTTACTAAAAGTATCTCCATGGAAGGGTATAATCCGTTTTCGTAAACGGGGTAAGTTAGGTCCTCGTGATATTGGACCATTTAAAATTTTGGCTCGAGTCGGAAAGGTTGCATATCGTTTAGAATTACCGTCTACACTAGACGGGATTCACAATACCTTCCACCTATCGCAATTGAGAAAGTGTCTTGCGGATGATACAGCGTTAGTACCTCTCGACGACATTGTATTGGACGAGGGGTTAAATTATGTCAAAAACCGATGGCCATTAAAGACGTTAAGGTTAAGAATCTGCTCAACAAAGCAGTTAGACAAGTGTTGGTTCAATGGCAACACCGAAAGGGATCAGAACTTACATGGGAAGCGGAAGAAGAAATGCGTAGGCACTACCCTTTTCTCTTCGGTACGTAAATGTTTGAATTTGTTATGTGGCCAGGTTTTGGGGACGGAACCTCTTTTAAGGGGGTAGACTTGTAACACCCAAAAAATGTTAACATAAAAAAATAAGTGAAAATAAATAAAGAACTTAACATAGTTATTGAAATATGGCAAGATGGTAGTTAAGTATGGAGAAAAGCTTAAATTTAAACACACCCACAAATTAAAGGGGGTAAAGGTGTAAAATTATTGAAACTAAATTATAATAACAATTAAATCTCAAAACACACATCAGGTGTGTCTGGGAGATCAACCAAGAACAAGCACAAGGGGTTAAACCCTAGCTTTAAGAAAATAAAGCAATTAAACCCGAAATCAAAGGATAATCCAATGCATGAGCCCTCATTTTCGAGTATCTAACCCCAATTTTTGAAGTGGTAAGTTTAATTTTCTGAAATTATGAATTGTAGGATGAGGGATTTAACCCAATCTCGAATTCTTATAACAAATGTGAGAAATCTGAGTTAGGATTTCTTTTTAGAATGAGACTCATGTTGGATTCTAGGTAAATTGAAAGATATTTTTGTATGAGACTAATTTATGAAGATGTGCTATAAATATGATGATTTGATTAGATATAACTATGTGAAATGTTGAAATATGATGCTGTTGTAATACCTGAATCATAGGTGAAATGATGTAGGATAAAGAATGATACTAACTTGATTGATTTTTGATGGGTTATGAAGCGAACTAGTAGGATTCATGCCTTGTATACTTGTATATAATGCTTGTAAATAGGATGCTCACCAAGTGTTTGATGAAATGCTTAAAAGAATAAATATGTGTATTTTGGAAGATGGTGGAATGGAATTTAGTTGTCTAAATAAATGAATGAATGTGTTGTTATAGGCGTGAAAGAAGAAGGTTCAAACACTAGGAAATCGGAAGGCTCACAAGATCGAGGTATGTTAATTCACACATACATTTCTAGCATGTTGTATTATTATTACTAATTTTTATTGTAACTTGTCGTTTATGCCAAAAATCATAATAATGGTAGTTCATGGAAGTTGAGTAGTAATTAGTATGATTCGTTATGAACGAGTTATGTAAAAGGAAAATTTATGAATAAGATTGCATCATAACCGATTCATCTTAGTTAAACCGGTTAATGGAAAGTTAAGAAAGAACGGAATGAAGCTTTACTCAATCCGTCGTGTACGGGTTAGGGTGTTTGTGCAAGAATGTAAAGATTGCATTTGTTCGTCATAAACGAACCGAATGGAAGTTATGTCAGGAATGTTAATATCCGTTACTAACGGGTATGTAAGGAATGGAATGTAATGTCTCTATTTGAGACGAGAATGTAAGGACCCGTTCAACGGGTAGTATGTGTAAAGAAAAAGAATGATGTAAAGGCAAGAAATATGCGAATTACTTGATTCAAAATTGTTAATATGATTATGGATTAATTCTTTCATTGGTGGTTTGATGTAGGTAAAGCCTCAATTTGATCGGTTCGGCGACTTGGAACGAGCACCCATATGTAACTCGCCTATAAGCACTTCCGCTACTTTTAGTAACAAAGTTAATGGTCAAAAGTATTTTGTTGTAATTAGTCTTGAATAGTAGCTAAACTTTGAAGTTTGACTTGTTGGGTCTTTTGAAATTTTCTAGATGTCGGTAGTTAACTAAAAGTATGTTTTGGATTTGTTAAGTCTTTTGAAAGTGTTGTTAATTACTTAAAATTAAGTTTGTCAAAACATGGATTGTTCACATTACAAATGGGTCATGCCGATTTTTTCAAAAATAATTGTTGAATTTATTTAAGTTCTAAAGTGTATGGAAATGGGGCGTTATACTCTCTCACTATTTTACTCTTAACACACACTATTCTCCTCAGAACAGTACTTATTCTCACGCCGGAGGGTGGTCACAAGGAGGACCCCTCTATTCTCCTCCTTGTGGCGAGTCACCGGTGTTCTGTTTTGTAGGATATCAGCTAGCGGCGAGTGGAGGAAGAGATTGAACCTCTAATCTACGTGACAGTCAGCTGAGATAACCTCGTGTTAACCAGTGTTTCATCAAAATCAATCCTCACTTTTGTTCAATAAAATCAATAACAAATATCTTTATAATTTTTTTAAAAGAAGGTTATTGGATTTTAATAATCCTAAGTATCACCTGTTGGCCGATAATAATTCCAACTTAAAAATTTCACTCCAGTAATCCCAACTTGTAAAACAAAAGTAGAATATTTTGTTTCTGTATATGAAGGGGTATGGTCCCAAAAACCTTGCGCAAGCATATAGGATCATACCATAACTTCATTCCAAAATCATCTTAAACAAGACCCTGTGCGGCCGCGCAGCGGTTCTAAACAAGATTTGGAAGGATCAGTCTTCGATGACCATGCGCCGGAGAAAGGAAAGACAAATATTCAACTAACACCCTTGCGCGGGCTCGTGCAAGGGTACAGTCAGGCTGGAAGATGAAGTCCAAAACATATCCGCGCGCATGAAATCAAGACTTGAAGAGAAGGAATCTTTTCTGTTACAACAGAATGGACATGTGGCAATAATGCAATGGTTTACATCTGTAGATCTTCTAGAAGGCCTTAAGTGCTCATCTTCATTCGGTTATAACCGAATGTGACGTGGCAACATCCTAGTCGCTCATCTAAATCACGATGATAGCAACAAACTTAAAGGTAGATCTACAACAAACCACTTTCCACGTGGCGCCTCCCAAGTCGTTGATCAGATCCACGATCCGTGTGCATGGATGTGGAGTTAACTATTAACGAAAGAAGAAATAATTGTTAACGAAAAGTAATTTCCGTCATTACCTCCATCACCTTTTTGGTGCCAAAACCTTGGTTATAAATATGGGAATTCAGGTACGATCTCACAAGCTACTTTCACATACTTTCACCTTTTACTACTTCATCTCCTTCTTTGAGATCACTGTACTTATCCTCACGTCGGAGGGTGGTCAAGGAAAGAATCCCCATTCTTCCCGTGGCGAGTCTAACGGCTTTCTGTTTTGCAGTGTTCTCTGGTGAAGTATCTCCAACCGGCAATCGACGAGAGGATTAACCTTTTTATGCAGAACCCCCAGATCTAATTGATTCCGGTCAATTTAGATCTAGTGTTTCTTCATTGGCGCCCACCGATTTTATACTTTTATTCCCATCTTCTCGATTCGATTCATTTCTCTCTCTTCTGTTTTCAATGGCAGAATGTCTGTCAAATTACCCACTAGTTCCTTGACCCGAGAACAGGGGAAATTTTGCTTATGCCTCCCGTGTCAAAGGAATCGTGGAAGAAGCGTCTGATGACAACGAAGTTCAACATGATACGAATCACATGAACGATCCTGTTACTCCAGGTGTTCAGCCTAAAATTTCGATCAGTTCGATCCTACCTCCTGGTGAAACTCTGATTTCCTGGTTTGTCAAATCTCAAGGAGCCTTGAATGCCGTTTATGCACAGCTTTGTGGACAAACTGCTCAAACAGCACCACAGGCATGTAGATCTGCAGCTTAGGTGCGAGCTCCATCTGCACCTCGAGTTTTACATTACGATTCATCATCATACATGTCAGTCGAAGATACATAAGTTAATTCCGAGTCTCACACTAGATATGAGTCTACTCATTCTGGTACTAGACGTCGGGATCAACGTGAAGAGAAACACTCCCAGAGAAGACAATCTGTCCATTCACGGTTGGGCCCACGTTTCTCACAAAAGCGGGACACTCAGACCGATGAATACGATAGAACATATAATTAAGATGATAACACAAGTGTTTTCAATCAGTTGCAAAAGGATCACGTAAATTATAAACCAAAAATACATGCGGTGTACAATCCAGAAGCAGAGTATGATTACAATCTGATCTATCGACCGACGGAAGCTGCTGAGAATTCCAAGTTTGTCAGAGAAATTGCACTGGCTCCCCTCGAGTGGGCAAAATTAACTTCAAACGTAGGAAAGTTCAATGGATAGTCAGATCCTGATGATCATTTGCGCGTATTCACCAGCGCAGGGCTAATCGGTGGATGGACACTACCTATGTGGTGTCACTTGTTCGTCCAAACCATCACAGGTGTCGCGCGCCTTTGGTTTAACAATTTACCAGTATGCAAGTTAACATCCTGGGTTGATCTCAAGGAAAAATTCTTAGTCCATTTCAGTCCGCAGCGGCGCTCTATCCGGGACTCTGCAAATGTCATGAACATCTGGCGGAGAGATGATGAAAGTTTGGAAGATTTCATCATGCGATATAACAAAGAAGTGTTGGAGATTGGTAATGTGCACGAGCACCTAATTCGCGCACAGTTCAAATACGCGGTACAGTGTGATGACATGATAAAAGTGTTATCAGGAACTGAGGGATTACCAAAGAGCTGGGAGAAGTTGATGGCAGCAGCCAAGGTTTATGCTCAGACTGAGCGCAATTTAAGCTCCAACCGACCACCGCTACCCCAGAATCGTCCTCAAGACATGAGCGGAAACAATGGCCGAAAGTTCAAGAAAAACTAGAAAGATTCAACTTCGAGCGCATACTCTTCAGAGGATGCCCGTACAACAATCAACAAAATCACAGCTCAGAAAGAAATCAAGCAAGAAAACCGTGAAAGGCAATGGACGCCCCTCACCAAAATGCCTGCGGAGGTGCTAAGCACTGAAAATTATCAAGTTAAACCGCCACAGCAGATGAAGAACAAGCGGGGACAAGATCCAAATCTTTTTTGTGAGTATCACAGGGATACAGGTCACACCACCGACAACTGTATCAGCATGTGCACTGAAATAGAAAAGACACTCAAAAGCGGGGAACTTACTCATTTGATACAAAATGTGCGCAAAGAGATTCGACAGATCACCCGCGGAATCGAAGGACCCAGCAACAAGAAAGCAAAGCAAACTTGATGGTCCAAGGTGGTGCACCGAGAATGTAATCTTAGCTTCCTTTATATTTGAAAAGTTTCTTACAACTAGTCAACATATAACACAAGGATAGCTACTTACATGCGCCTCAACTTAAGTCATCTTAATTATCCCAAAATGTAATCTTAACAGCTTTGTATCTGCTGGCCTCTGCACCTTATCAACTATTAATGCAAAGTCTGTTACTTACATTACGCCTTTATGTTTTATTACAAATGCATGCAATTTCTTTTGGTAAGCATAAAAACGCTATGGTAATTTAATACAAGTCTCATGAACGGTCCGCAGTCGCAAGTACTGCGCAAGGTCCAGTCCTACGTTCACATATCAGCTTTATACCATCTTTATTTGTCTTACCTAAACAAAGTAACTATACTCATGCAAATATTGTAATTGAAACATATCATATATTAACAAAAAGTTACTTGCGCACCAGCGCATTAACAAACATTACAAAACGAGATCCCACATCCCAAATATGTTCAAACAACAACTTCCATAAGTACAATGACCTACTCTAGGTCTTCTTCATCAGAAGCATCCGCTTCATCAGGGAATATCTCCTTCAGCTGATTCACAAAGTCCTCAAACTGCAGCACAGTAGTCACCAGATCCATCACTGGAAGGTGTAGGTTATTATATTCTGCTTTAGCAGCACCGGTGTCAACCCCGCGGGTGGCAGATCTACTGGTATCCCAATCAACCCTTAGAGCATTAGTGACATGTTGGGTACACTCCGCATATCCTTGTGTATACCCATCACTACGTGCGGTCACTATCAGGTTAGCAACAGTTTAGTCCAAATCAATTGAGTTCAAGATTGAATTTGCAACATGCGCAGACAGAAGTCACAATAAGTTTAGATACAAACTCATTTAGTATAATACATAGGGATTCAGACTCTTACATTTATGATTCCATGATGTTTCATCCATAGCATATCATTCTGCAAAGGCTCAATCAAGCTTTTCGCTGTCACCCTCGCAGTCTCAGAACTTTCAAGTTTTTCTTCGGTCTCGGTGAGACGGCGGGCAGTTTCAGTCTTTTCAACACTTTCTAGTTGCAAATCTTTCTTGGCAAAGTCAAGTTCCGCCTTGGTTTGTTCCTGATCAGTTAATAAAAAGGTAAGTTCTTCAATCTTCTTATTTCGAAGTGCAAGGGTTGCGCAACTTTGTACCTCTCTCTGTTCACTCATTTCCCTGTGAGAACGAGCTTCATCACGGGCAGCTTCTGCATCTGCTTTGTCTTTCTTTAACTTCTCAATCTCAGCTTTAAGATTGTTCACATCAGTACGAAGAGCCCTCCTCTCATTGTTATCTTTCTCACAAATCTCTTTCCACCGCTTGCGAGCCTCCGCAAGTTGAGTAGCTTCAACTTCCGTTTTTTTCTTCCATCCCATAGCGGGCTACTCTTCTGTCTTTTGCTCACTCTCGAACTTGGCTTGATCAGCTTCAAGCTTAGCCCTCAACACAGCAACCTTCGCCTTTTCTTTAGCAACTTCCTTTTTGGAAGCTACAAAAGCATCCCACTCTTTGTGCATGATGCGCCATTCGCGTACTATTCGATGAGTGGTTGAAGTTGAACTAGCAGTCTCTTCAAGGTATGAGTGGTAGTGTCACACCCCAACCGATGGCGGAATCATCGGGGCGCGGCACTAGGCGAATCAGATTGCTCAAGAGAATCCATAACAACTATATTGCGATAATATTTAAGACATTCGTTATCCCATACTAACAAATAATACAATCACATAAGTTATCACAAATTTCCTTGTCCTCTCGAACAATACAAATCCGACAACCTAGATTTTAGTTGAGTTTCTAGACCTCCTAGCTTGATTTGATATAGTCTGTGATCTAACCTGCAACATACGTTAAAATATTTGTCAATACAAAAGTATTGGCGAGTATACAGGTTTGATAAATAGCATAATAGATTAAAACGTGTAGCGAATTTCCACATGCATAAACGTAACACACGACATATATAATCACAAAGCTGATACTACCAACTAAGTCCTCGATGCTCGAATATGCGATGGCAAACTAGACCCCGTCGGGCGCAATAGTACTATACTAGTCATGGTGGGACGTCGCGAGTATAAGCCCTAGCACATATGCAACTAGCATCACGTATATCTATGCATAACAATCATTCGCAAGTGATAATTCGATTGATTGAATATTTCGTTTGATGAGTTCGATTTGTTAGAAACGTATGTTACACCCAAAATGCGATTAAAAAGGGTTCAAGTATACTCACAGTGCGTATTTAGCGAGAATGCAACTTGATTGGGTCAGTTACGGGTATGTCTGCGTTAAATCATTGAAGGATATAGTAAACGATGCACGGTTAAGCGAGAATGGCGTCGAAAAGTCAGTTATCCGGTCGGATGGGCTGGTCCGGTCGGATGGCAGTGGTCCGATCGGATGGCCTCCTGTCCGATCGGATGGCCTGCTGTCCAATCGGATGGCAGCCTGTCCGATCGGCTGGGATGCTGTCCGATCGACTGGCAGCCTGTCCGATCGACTGGGCTGCTGTCCGATCGGCTGGCAGCCTATCCAGCTGATATTCGACTAATTTTGATGGTTTTTCAGCGGTTTTGATTGAGATGGTGTTTCTTCAGGCTAAACAACCGAAATTCCATCAAGTCTGACCCGTTCTAATGGCCGGGAACCACCCCGTTCCATCAGATCTGGCCGTTCTTGATGGCTCTTCTCAAGTTTAACCCGAAATCACACACACTATGGCTAGGCAACTTAGGTTGGTGAGATTTGTTATAAATCGGGTGAAATTACTTAGATCTGAGCTGTTTATGAGGTCACACTTTGAAGTTCATGTGAACTTAGGGTGACATCATCTTCAAGGCACCTCAAATCCTTAAGAATCACACCACTTCTTGATTAGAAAAACATAGATTTAGACTTGGTTTATGTAAAAACGTATGGAAATCACTCAGATCTGAGATGTTCTTGCATAGGATGACATTACCCTTGAAGTTCATAAGAACTTCATGGTGACATCACCCTAGAATGCCCAAGATCCAGAGATTCCACGGTTAAAAGTGGAGATTTAAAAGGTAGAAGGGTGTAGAATTAGTTATAGATCAAGGAAGTTCAAGATTTGAGTTAAAAACTTACAAGAATCGCGAGGAATCGAGAGATAAAGGGGTTGGAACTTCTGGTCGAGCAGCAACAGTGAAAACAAGTGTGTTTGGGGTGAATGAAGGGTATTTATAGGCAAAGAGGGTGAGAAGGTGCGCTGGATCGGTTGGCCCGTTCGATCGGCCGTCTGTCCGATCGGTTGGACATATCCTGTCCGATCGGTTAGGCACATCCTGTCCGATCGGTTAGGCCTATCCTGTCCGATCGGTTAGGCATATCCTGTCCGATCGGTTAGGCCTATCCTGTCCGATCGGTTAGGCATATCATGTCCGATCGGTTAGGCATAACCTGTCCGGTCGGTTAGGCACATCCTATCCGATCGGTTGAACATGTCTGTCCATCCGGATGGCCACTCCGGCGTAATGGATTTCTCCGTTTTTGATCGTTTCGATAGTTTTCGAAGTACGCGCTTTTCATAGTTAATTTATATTACTATATATATGTGTATATATATATATATCACTAGGGGTCGTATTTATGTATCCATAATTCAAAGTTTCGATAATTAGCAATCGGTCTTCGTTTCGAGTATGCGATTATTAGCGACGTTTCACGGCCATCAAGGAGGGTAGTATAGGTCTTTTCTTGATGTCATCATGAACGTTATTGTGTTTTGTGCCACAAAGACTGACGGGGTACCACTCACTCGTATTGTCATCATCGTCACGATGACTGGAGCTATAGCACTCACCTGAGAGTCCTTGTTAGCGTTAATTATCTGCGTTTTGACACGTCACGGCCACTGAGGAGGGTAGAATAGGTCCTCACTCAGTGCCATCGTGAGTGTTAGTGTTTGTGATCGGTGTAGTATAGTGATAATGTATTTCGAAAATATGCGATTATCCTTCGAATATCGATGTATGCAATATAGTTACATTATGATCCGAATCTCTAGTGCTAGGCGTAACGAATATATCGAGTAGTAACAACGCACAAAAGTGTGGGTTGTTACAGTCTCCCCTGCTTTAGGAAATTTCGTCCCGAAATTAATCCCACAGGTAGACTTTCGAGAGTTGCTCCTGCATACGTAGCGATACAGCGAGTGACTTGACCGAGAGTTGACAAGCGAGAGTGCTTCGAATAAGAGAGATCGATTGCAATAGCAAGGAGGCGACGTGAGAGACAAATGTAATATCTCACGAGTTAGCGTTCCACAGTACCTCTAGTCGTGAAGAATCCGTTGGTTCGATGCGATAGAAATTTTAAAGAACTTGAAAGGTTTCTCATGACGTGGAATTAACTGAATTGATCGTTAACCATCGTTGCAAGAAGCGTTCGTTTTAGATATTCCAAAAGGAATTTTGGATGGAAAACTAGGAAATTTTCCTTCTAACATAAGGTCAACTGAGTCGATGTTAACCAGTGTTGCAAGGAAGTTTAGCTCGTAGACATTTTTAAGAAATTCGAAGATGAAAACTGAGGTTACGGAAACTCCCCTAAGGCATGGGTTCAAGCTGAACTTGATGTCGAACCGACGTCTCAAGAAAGTCTCGTTTTTGATGTTGCAAAAAGGTTTAAGGAAAAATTGGGCTCATGAAGATTCCTCTTGGACATGGAGTTAAACTGGTTCGATGTTACCCCCACGTTGTGAGGAGTTTCACTTGTCCCATGGTTTTAATAAAAGTTTTATAAAAATCAGTTTTTAACCGTTTGAGAAGACAATTTATCATCGAGCCCCACTTGGCACCTTCCCACGGAAGTTCGTTAATATGATTAAAACATTTATATATAGGAAGTACCAGCAGCGTATCCACCATGTTTTTCCCATATTACTTCCGTTCCGTGAGGCGGTGTCATGTGCGCCGATATGACATGGATAGAATTGCGCTCACTCGGTCCAATTGATAGAAGGTCAGACCGAGTATAAGATAGAATCGAATAGGTTGAGCCGGCGAGTTAAATTGCGAACGTAGTTGTAGCAGCGTGCGCGAGTAGCCTGATGACACAAAACATTTATGTGTCGTGTCTGGGTAGGCGTCGAGCGATAAGCAGTGAGTGAATAGCGCGTTTTCGATTAGATTCCACATTGAACCCACATGGCACGTTTCCACGAGAGTTTGCTAACATGGTGTAACACCACGTTTAACCAGGTTAGTTTCGCCCCGTGAAGCGATGTCATGTGTACTAATACCACACAATGTACAATGAACACCAAGCGAGCGAATAGCGGTAGACTATACACGATAAGCGATAAGCGATTTGTCAAGTTTTGTTTCGAATAAGCTTAACGTTACGTTGCGACGCGTCACGGTTATCGAGGAGGGTAGAATAGGTCCTCACCCGACAACATCGTGGGCGTTAATGTGCTTGATGAGATTGATTGCTATAGACTTACGACCAGTCTTGCATTGATGCAATTGTCCTGCGAGGCAGACTCTCCAGAGTCCATTGATGAGGCGATTGCATTGCGTTTGCAGACTTACGACAAGTCTTGCGATGATGCAATTTCAGTTGTTACGCCTTGCGATTGAGTGTAGTGTGTTGAAAATAATCACAATAGTATAATAGGTCTAATGACGTTCAACTCCACACGGCACTTTCTGAATGAAACTTCGGTAGTATGGTAAAGCACACCTTGCTTTACCCCTATTACTTAAATCTCGTGTTTTGGTGTCATATTTCGTTCAAACGCTTATGGCACCTTAGAATTCACTACGATCTCCGTGCACTGACCCAAATAATCTCGTGTGCACCCGTGATTAGTTGTTCCTTGCACGTTTATCGTACCTCGTTCCAAGAGTGTAGTGAGGGTAAAAAACATTATTTCATGATATAGTATATAGTACGCATGTGAATCTAGTCTAAGTGCGATGATTAGAGAGTGGAAGAGAAAACGAAGACGAGAGTTAGAGTTACACGTAGTGGCAATATCGAGTAGTAGAGTAGGTTCAAAACTTAGAAATTAACGTCGAAAATCGTATCATTACAACTTTATCCTACGCTTGCTAGATGTCTGATGCTGAAGTCTTCTGCTGGAGCTGTTGTTGTTGCACTCAACTTCACGGTTTGATGTGGCAGTTGTGGGTGAAGTGACCGTAACGATTGCAGTTATTGCAATAGCGACAGTCAGCCCCAACTGGATGATGATAGGTACACGAGTAACACTGGGGATGAGCTCCAGTGTAGGCTCGTTTTGGAAACATCGGAACTGCTCGAAGAGGTTCCGGTTGCATTAGTTCGGTTGTTGATGAGCTCGGGCTTGAAATCTTTCGTTTGCGGCTGGGTTCGTCGGTGTCCTGCGAAGAGGTGTCGTCGTTGGAGGATTCGTCTGAGGACTCACTTGCAGAATCTTTGACCGAGTCGTTGGAAGAATCGTCGGCAGAGTCATTAGAAGAATCTCCGGTAGATCCGTCAGAGGAATCGTTAGCAGATTCGTCCGAAGGATCGTCAGTAGATTCATCAGAAGACTCGTTGTTAGGATCCTTTAAAGGATTAATGCCGATTGCCTGATAAGCTTGCTTGACAGGATTTTTGGAGAAAAATCCTTCCATGAGTCGTTTGTTGTTGATTTCTGCGGCTAAGCGGCAGGTTTCTTCGATGGTAGCTGGCCTTGCAGCTTCGACAAAATCACCCACACACTCAGGCAAGCCACGAATGTACTTCGCAATGGCCTTTTCTGAAGTGTTGACCTGACCTGGGCAGATTATGCTAAGCTGTTTGAACCTTGCGGTGTAGCCAGCATTGTCACCTTTGGTTTGCTTGATTTCCCAAAATTCGTTTTCTAGCTTCTGGATTTCGTGCGGAGGGCAGTACTCTTTCTTCATAAGCTCTTTCAGCTCATCCCAAGAGAGAGCATATGCTGCAGAGATCCCACGCTTGTTACGTTCGGCGGTCCACCAGTCGAGTGCTCGCGATTGAAACACTCCGGTAGCGCAAGTAGTACGGAAACTATCGGGACACCCACTTTGACGAAGGGTAGCTTCGATAGAATCAAACCACTGGAGCAGTGGAGTCACACCTCCTTCACCCGTGAATTCCATCGGGTCACAGGCTTTGAAGTGTTTGTATAGAAAAGCAGGTTGCGGCGCTTCCGTCTTGGGGTCTTTCGAGGCTCGAGAGTTGCTGAGAGAGTGCACTTGAGCGGCAATTCGAGGAATAAGCTTTACCACTTCTTTGGTCACAAGTGATGCAATCCTCTTATTGGCACTTCGTTTGGCTCTCCTCCTAGCTACTCGTCTCGAGGTAGAGTTGTTGGAAGGCATCTAGACAGGAAGAGACTTGGAGTGAGATTCGATCATAATGATTTTTGAGTTTTGCGATGCGATTGAGCGCATTCAAAACTTGATGCGATAGTATAGCAGTAATATGAATCACATAGGAGCCACATAGGAAACACGAAATTCCTAAGTTCTCACACAATGACTTGTTTGTTTATACGTATATATATATATATATTTATATAGATGTAATTTGTAATCATACACATACAGGTCGGTTTAGAATATGCGAGGACGCGTTGAGGTGAGAAAACGATAGCGAAGGTGATAGATCATGCATTAGTTTTGTTGCGAACATTCGGGTTTCGTTTTAGATTGCGATGGTTGTGCGACTTGTGCATTTTTTTAAAAAAGGGAGTGAAAATCGTTAAATCGAGAAATTGATAAGGCGTAAAGTTTCAAAACGTAAATAAGTTCTATCCATTGGTAAGATCGACGGGTCGTATGATAGAGTGCCTTGGGTGTTTAGGCGTCGACTACCCAAGGTAACCCAACTATATTTAACAAGTTTGTGTGCGCGCGTTGACCTAGAAAACTCTATGCTTCCACTGGGATGCAGCTCATGGCATTCGTCTTCCTAGTCATCACGTGGCTCGAGTTATCATGATAGTCGAGTCCTTGGTGAGAGCTTTTGAAAACCAATTTAGAGAGTGGAACGGCTTATTAAGGTACGGGTTTCACCCCTGACTTAATAGTTTCGTTCCTAATTGTGGTTATGCTCTTCGAATAAATTCGTGAGTTCCACTAGATTTCGAAATGGAGACTTTCGTCGAGATGTGGATGTCACTCCTAACTCGATGAAAGGTTCTCGTGCTAGAAAAATGCGCCGAGTGAGCGATCTCGTTGAGAGTTCTTGGTTTTCACACCTGATCTCGACTGGATCACTTGGTTTTGTTATGCGAGTATTTTCAAAACACGTGTATTGTGTCAGCCTTAGGAAAGGCTAAGTAGTATTCCAGCCTTACGAAAGGCTTCTTCGTGTGAAGCTGTAGTACGCGGTGTTCACACAAAGTTGTAGCTTTTAGCAATTTCGATCGAGAGTATCAAGTAGCCCAATACAAACCCTACTGGGTTCGCACGAGTCGGCCTGTTGGTACTTAGACTATAGACTAGGTCAATTTCTAAGACATCGACCCGGACTAGGTCGAGTCACCAAAATTTGCCTAATTCCCTATAGTTATGGCTCTGATACCAATCTGTCACACCCCAACCGATGGCGGAATCATCGGGGCGCGGCACTAGGCGAATCAGATTGCTCAAGAGAATCCATAACAACTATATTGCGATAATATTTAATACATTCGTTATCCCATACTAACAAATAATACAATCAAATAAGTTATCACAAATTTCCTTGTCCTCTCGAACAATACAAATCCGACAACCTAGATTTTAGTTGAGTTTCTAGACCTCCTAGCTTGATTTGATATAGTCTGTGATCTAACCTGCAACATACGTTAAAATATTTGTCAATACAAAAGTATTGGCGAGTATACAGGTTTGATAAATAGCATAATAGATTAAAACGTGTAGCGAATTTCCACATGCATAAACATAACACACGACATATATACTCACAAAGCTGATACTACCAACTAAGTCCTCGATGCTCGAATATGCGATGGCAAACTAGACCCCGTCGGGCGCAATAGTACTATACTAGTCATGGTGGGACGTCGCGAGTATAAGCCCTAGCACATATGCAACTAGCATCACGTATATCTATGCATAACAGTCATTCGCAAGTGATAATTCGATTGATTGAATATTTCGTTTGATGAGTTCGATTTGTTAGAAACGTATGTTACACCCAAATTGCGATTAAAAAGGGTTCAAGTATACTCACAGTGCGTATTTAGCGAGAATGCAACTTGATTGGGTCGGTTACGGGTATGTCTGCGTTAAATCATTGAAGGATATAGTAAACGATGCATGGTTAAGCGAGAATGGCGTTGAAAAGTCAGTTATCCGGTCGGATGGTGCTTATCCGTTCGGATGGGCTCATCCGATCGGATGACCATATGGATCGGATGGGCTGGTCCGGTCGGATGGCAGTGGTCCGATCGGATGGCCTCCTGTCCGATCGGATGGCCTGCTGTCCGATCGGATGGCAGCCTGTTCGATCGGCTGGGATGCTGTCCGATCGACTGGCAGCCTGTCCGATCGACTGGCCTGCTGTCGTTCGGCTGGGATGCTGTCCGATCGACTGGCAGCCTGTCCGATCGACTAGGCTGCTGTCCGATCGGCTGGCAGCCTATCCAGCTGATATTCGACTAATTTTGACGGTTTTTCAGCGGTTTTGATTGAGATGGTGTTTCTTCAGGCTAAACAACCGAAATTCCATCAAGTCTGACCCGTTCTAACGGCCGGGAACCACCCCGTTCCATCAGATCTGGCCGTTCTTGATGGCTCTTCTCAAGTTTAACCCGAAATCACACACACTATGGCTAGGCAACTTAGGTTGGTGAGATTTGTTATAAATCGGGTGAAATTACTTAGATCTGAGCTGTTTATGAGGTCACACTTTGAAGTTCATATGAACTTAGGGTGACATCATCTTCAAGGCACCTCAAAACCTTAAGAATCACACCACTTCTTGATTAGAAAAACATAAATTTAGACTTGGTTTATGTAAAAACGTATGGAAATCACTCAGATCTGAGATGTTCTTGCATAGGATGACATTACCCTAGAATGCCCAAGATCCAGAGATTCCACGGTTAAAAGTGGAGATTTAAAAGGTAGAAGGGTGTAGAATTAGTTATAGATCAAGGAAGTACAAGATTTGAGTTAAAAACTTACAAGAATCGCGAGGAATCGAGAGATAAAGGGGTTGGAACTTTTGGTCGAGCAGCAACAGTGAAAACAAGTGTGTTTGGGGTGAATGAAGGGTATTTATAGGCAAAGAGGGTGAGAAGGTGCGCTGGATCGGTTGGCCCGTTCGATCGGCCGTCTGTCCGATCGGTTGGACATATCCTGTCCGATCGGTTAGGCACATCCTGTCCGATCGGTTAGGCCTATCCTGTCCGATCGGTTAGGCATATCCTGTCCGATCGGTTAGGCATAACCTGTCCGATCGGTTAGGCACATCCTATCCGATCGGTTGAACATGTCTGTCCATCCGGATGGCCACTCCGGCGCGATGGATTTCTCCGTTTTTGATCGTTTCGATAGTTTTCGAAGTACGCGCTTTTCATAGTTAATTTATATTACTATATATATGTATATATATATCACTAGGGGTCGTATTTATGTATCCATAATTCAAAGTTTCGATAATTAGCAATCGGTCTTCGTTTCGAGTATGCGATTATTAGCGACGTTTCACGACCATCAAGGAGGGTAGTATAGGTCCTTTCTTGACGTCATCGTGAACGTTATTGTGTTTTGTGCCACAAAGACTGACGCGGTACCACTCACTCGTATTGTCATCATCGTCACGACGACTGGCGCTATAGCACTCACCCGAGAGTCCTTGTTAGCGTTAATTATCTGCGTTTTGACACGTCACGGCCACTGAGGAGGGTAGAAAAGGTCCTCAGTCAGTGCCATCGTGAGTGTTAGTGTTTGTGATCGGTGTAGTATAGTGATAATGTATTTCGAAAATATGCGATTATCCTTCGAATATCGATGTATGCGATATAGTTACATTATGATCTGAATCTCTGGTGCTAGGCGTAACGAGTATATCGAGTAGTAACAACGCACAGAAGTGCGGGTTGTTACAGGTAGGTACGCTCATGGGATTGTTCTTCTTGGAATTTGATTTCAGCAGGCGGAAAAATACCATGCAGCCAATCACTGCATACTTGCCAATCCGAGAATGAATCACCTTGCTTCAATTTCCACACAGGAGCATGGATATCAGAGCCTCTTTTCTCCGAATATGTCCTATAATAATAATCCCCTGGAATCTCATCTGGGCGAATATGAGAATTTTCCTCTTCATCAAGAATGACAAAGCCTTGCTCAACATGTACTGGATTTTCTTGAACATCATCGGTTGGAAGGTCCGAAGTAGACGCAGAGGAAGAAGGAACAGTTATCACTGGAACTTCTTCATTAATGAATTTTTATTTTTCTGGCCCCTGCGCCACAACCTCATGAGACTGTGGCTTGGTAAGACCAGCATCAGCTGTCTCCACCTCCGCAGCTTTCTCTGCTTCCACCTCCACAGTCTTTTTCACCTCCGCTTCCACAGTCTTAGTACCCTCAAATTTTTCTTTGATAGACAAACGAGGGGGTGACGGTGGAAGGTTATCATTGAAAGCGGATGACTACTCTTGATGAACAAATAACACAGGTTTTTCTGCAAAGGAAAGTTCATTAAGATATTTCATTGTATGATAATGGAAACTTGAAACAGGCCTTACCAAGGGAAAGTTTCGCAGCCAGGGTGTCAAGATTGCCCTTCTTGCTGATTTTTTCCTCATGATCTTCTTAGCAGGCTGCGCCGAAACTTCGCCTTCAGGCTTCTTCCTTTTGACTGCCTTGGTCCGCACCAAGGGCTCGGGACTTGATTCCAGATCAATGGGTTCCTCTGGGTTTGACGGTGGGATGTTCGCGGTGTCTCGGGGCTCCGCCTTGGGTTGTTTCACAACTACAGGCGTAAGACCCTCTAACGTGTCAGACACCACTACGTAATCACACCAAGGTTCAGAAACAAGGCGCGTACCTTTCTTCTTCTCCTCTTTCAGGATATCCGCCTTCGGCGCATCAACTTTCTTGGAGATAGTGGAGGCAACAGGTCCGCGTTTTTTCTTCTTAGATTCCGGGCCTACGCCTAAGTTGATCAACTCACCTATACAAAAGAAGAAATATTGCAATATTACCCAGAGCGCAACATCAACAAAGAGTAATATTGCAATATTACCTAAAAAATATTAAGTAGAAACGTGTAGGATCGTTGTTTGACCCGATTGAGTCGATTCGAAGAGTTTAAGTCCGGTTCAAAGGTGGAATCAGAGAAACGGACACAAATACAGCTTGATAATCTAATATATGTCTCTTATATTTCGTTTAACATTGTTTACAACCTGACAGAAAACCGGCAGCACTTCGTTACAATTCTGAAAGATGCGTACTGAATGAACTAACATGTGCGCCTTATATAGTAGTGCTGATTTCGCTTTTGTGAACATGCCGTAAGAGCGAAATCACTAACTTATGATTTCGCTTTTATGACATTGCCAAATAAACAAAATCTTCATGTGACAAAAAAAAACCGAAATCACCTATTGACTCAAAAGCGAAATCACCTAAAGACAAACTTCAAAATATAACAATCTGATTTCTCATGAATTACTTTGTCTTCTTGTGAAATGATATCATTGATGATGTCATATTGATGATGCCATCATTGTGTATGATGTCATCATGTTGAATCATATCCGCAACGAACTGAGACTCGATATAAGACGAAGTTGACAGATGAATGCACTAACAGACTCCCCCTCAGATGTTGACGAGTCTTAAGTGTCGAGTCTTCTCAGTCTTCAGTCTTTATCAGCTTCAGGCTCCCCCTTTTATCAAGCTTCCGTGCTTTGGGATCGACACCTAGCTTTCCATCTACAAGCTTCTCTTTGCTTCAAGCTTGTCTTCAGACTCCCCCTTAGACTCTGCTCTCGGGATCGTAGTCTGGTACATCTGCAATCACTCAAACATCTATAAATACAATGTTTTCGTATTATCAATCAACTTCTCTAATTCACTCCCCCTATCAACAAACTTTACAGATTTGGCAGTATTAAAGAATCCAACTCCCTCACAGTTTATCATCCAAGTTCAAGTTAATGACCTTGGAGATATCACAAACTGTTTTTGAAATTTTTGATTTTAAATCAAGTTTCAAATTAATGAACTTGTTTTATTTTCAGAAACACAATCAGCTTACTTAGATTTTGAAACTCAGCAATTCAGATATCAGTTGTCGAAAATAAAGCAGAAATCAAAATCTTTTTGTATTTTCTGAAAATATAAAGCAGTAAAGAAATATGTACAAGCATATTTACAGACAATATTTTTGTTTGAGTATGCGTCAGAGGATCATATCAGTTTTTGACAAGTCACAAGTACCGTTGAGCTTAATTTTCACATTAAGTATTAAACAATTCACTTAGATTGTCGATATATTGATCCACTTAAATTTTCACACAAAGTTCAACTGATTCAGGATACGAATTAAATGAATTAAGAACTTAAACTCATTCATGTGTCCCACCTCTTGAATATACTCCCATATCCAGAATCCCAATAATCAGTCTTACAGGTGAGTATACTACAATGATATCTGTATATAAATTAGGTATGCGAGGGCCGAGGGATCTCAGGTCGATACTTCCGTATACGCAGAGAGATATCAGCTTCGACTTTACGGTATGTCCCCTTTAGAGGATCTTTTTGCTTACAACAGCAGCGACTATCAATTTTATTGTTTCATCAGCATGCTGAGGGTTTAATGCTATCTTTCAAGCATTTGCAGAAAGCATTATTCAAGGACTAGGTCAGAACTACCGTTCAGCAGAAGTCCCGGAATAATACCCCAGACATCATTGAGTATAAAGACCTAGTATATCAGATTATGAGACCTTTCAAACGAGATTTCATGGGTTACCTATATATCCAAGTAGTGTTCCCCACGAAATAAGTAAGTTTGAATTTAGGTTTATATCCCGAAAAAGTTTACTAAATGTATAAAAATCTACCGACACATCCACAGTGAGATCGTTTAACACATTTAAACTTTCCATTTCTTTAGCGTACTGTAACTGTCTACTGATGTACTATCATTTCCTCTTTCTACGCAAAAACTCAATTTTTTAATTTTATCATGTTTTTGGCTTTTTCAAATTTTCAAATGTTTTTGTATTTTCTAACAATATTACTCCCCCTAAAATGCAAAATCATATAAAGAAAATTTGACAACCAATACTGATAGCTTTATCTCGCCATCCATTTTCTGCTTATCGTGTTCTGATTTGCAGAAAATATACATACCCCCATGATTTACAACCCACTGATCTTAACAGTTTGAAAACCGTTTTTCAATCTGATGAAAGTAGTCATGTTTGTTCACCCGTGAGGGTTTCGGCATATTCAATCAACACATATTTTTGTATTTTTGAATATTTGACAAAAATTAAAAACAAACATATTTTTGGTTTTTCAAATTTTTCAATTTTTAGGGTTTTTGAAAATATTGTTTATTTATTTACAGAAAACATATAAACTTCCTGTTTCAACCAACACAGGATCCAGCAGCCTCCTCTCGATGTGCCAGGCTGCTCCAATCTCCAATTTCACAATCTTTGAATTCCATGAGCACCTGCACAAACAAACTACTCAATTACTTGAACAATTTAGCCCAGGTCTGTTGAACCTTAGGCATTTCAACACAATACTTTTCATTCAATGCTGGAAATTCTTTGTCATTTTTCACAAAAACTTTCTCAATTTTAACTTCAACTTTCTCATCTTTTACCAAATCAACATGTTTCTTAACACTCCATGTTTGACCTTTTGGTGTTCCTCGTTTGTAAAAATGTGAAACTTTTTGAACATTTTGATTTTGAACAACAACTCTTGGTTTCCAAAACTCTTGAGGTTTTGTTATATCAACTGTGGTTTTCCAACTCTGTGTTGTTCTGAATCTGGGTGTGTGAGAATTCCAGGTCTGTCTTGAATCGAACCTGTTCTGGTTTGATTTCCAATTTTGATTTGAAGCAAACTTGTTTGTATTGTACCTCCAAGTTTGTTTCGAATCAAATTTGGTTGACCTTTGTCTCACAGTCTCAGATTTTTGTTTCTCAGCATCAATCTTCTTTTGATCAACATCCATAGGTTTTAGATTAGGACACTTGCGTGCAAGATGTCCTTTTTGATCACATTTGAAACATGTTCTCATGGACACATCTTTGACCTGTGGTTGTTGCTTTTTCTTTTGAGCAAAGAACTCATCATTAGATTGTCTCATTTTGAGTTCTTTTTCTTTTTCTAAACTGTCTCCTTGAACAAAACTCATTTTTGCTTGATAATTCGGCGTCTCATTTTTGTTCCGATGTTGTTTCTTCTTATAACCCAACCCAGCCTTCATGTTCTTCTTTTTAAAACCAGGTTTGTTATACGAACCTGTATGACTCTTACCAACAAAGTTTGAAATCTCAGACTTCTCAATCTCAACCATTTTGAACACTTTATCAACCTTTTCTGAAATCACATTCTGAATCGGGAATACAACATCTAAGAACAATTTGTCCGATCCAATCATGGTATAAACCAATCCTTTTGAATCATCATTCAAACTTTTCTCGGATTTTGTGTTTTTCAGATAACCATCATGAAGATTTCCTTCATCTTCATCCTGTGATTCAGATTTACCTGTATCAACTGACTCTTCTTTCAACAACTTTACCTACCACCTCTGAATCATGAGAATCATCAGATTTGGAATAGGTTATGTCAATGTTGTCTGGCAATTGGTCTACCATGTTGAAAGCTTTTTCGACCTTTTCCTCATCATAAAATGCAAATTTTCCCGGTGGTGGAACTTGATGAAACTCTGAGCCAATGCCTTTCTTATTCTGCTCAGACTCACCATCACCCGGTTTTATATTGAAAATTCGTTCAAGCACATATGACGACACGTGGTAACTCTTTAACTTGTTGTTATCCTGTTCTAAATCAGCAATCTGTCGCTTTAACTTAGCAACATCCTCAATATAGGAATTAACAACATCTTGTTTTATAGCATACATTCGTTTAAGCTCTTTAGTTGTTTCAGAAAGGTTATTCATTCTTGTTTGAGCATATTTCATTTCATCTTTCACTTTCTCATATGACTCTTTTGTAACGTGATATGATAATTTCATTGAGTCATATTCCTTTTTCATTTCTTGACAAGCAATTCCTTTTTGTTCACATTCATTTGTCATTTTCAAAACATTTTCTTTCAAAACTTCATTTTCTTTCTCTAATTTGTTACATTTTTCTGAAAGTTTTTCATCATTTTCTTTAAAAACCTTTTCTTTTTCTAACATCTCTTTGCATTTTTCTTTGAAAATGTTTTCTATTTTTGTGAATTCAAGATCTCTTGTTCTGAATTGCTCATTTTTTTCAGTACAAGCTCTGCACGGTTCCATGCATTTCTTGCACTGATCAATCAGTTTCAAGTTTTCAAAATCAGTATTTACCTCAGTGATTGGCACTTCGGTGTTTTCAGCAACCTCTGTCTGCTCAGCAACATTCTGCTTTTCTTCAACACCAACTTCATCACCAACATTATCAGCTTCCTCATACTCATTCTTTTCTTCTTTTTCTTCTTTCTTCACTTCTTCTTCAATATGTTGTTCTTCAGTAACAACTTTCTCAACCTCTTCATTCACAACAACTTCTTCACTTTTGATTTCCTTCACAGCTTCAACTTCAACAGTTTCTGCTTTAACCTCTTCAGCATCTTTCTTCAGATTGTTCACCATTTCTTCAACATTCTTCTTCATTCTCTCCTCATCCCTTTTTCTCAGACACGATAACATAGCATATCTGATCTCCTTTTCAAATCTCTTAACATATGTGTCATCTTTCAATACATTTCTATAGTATTCAGCTCTCAACGGGACTTTGAGAAGAACATCATCGAAGATTATGTCTTTCTTGGGAACAACCGGTTCTCCTTCTCTGTTATAATAACATTCTCTCTTTTTATCCCATCTTTTGCTACCGACAGCCATCTCATACTCCTCTTGCATGTCATCCATTCTGTTGTAGACCACATTTCTTTCTCTGTAGGTCTTCTCACTCAAGATCTCTTCTCGAGTTTTCTCTTTGATCTCAACTTTTTCTTCATGGATTTTAGCAGTGTCTTTGTCTTTGTTTTCATCTTGAATCTCAGCAACAAAAACAAACTTTCTTTCTTCTGTCATAGCTCTCCCATGAGCTGTTTTACGAACATTCTCTAAACGATCTTCTTCTGGACAAACTTCAGACCAATCATAACCTTCATCTTCGTAAATAACAGCATAAGCTCTTGATTTCTCTTTCGGTTTATCTTCAATCAACTTTGGCTCTTCTCTGCTTCGATGATAGATCGCCTTTCGATAATAATCATTGTTGAAAGGACGTTCACTTCCTTCAGCAACTTCAGAGTTTCTGCATTCTCTTTTGAAATGACCCTTTTGCCTACATCTGAAGCAGGTCACTTTGGATTTGTCAAATCCAAGCTTTGTTGAAGCACCTCCAAGCGATTGTTTCCCGGTAATCTCCATATACCTCTGAGCTCTTCGAATACAACTAGCTAAACACCAACGGATGTCAATGAGCTCCATCTCTTCCGGATCAATCTGGTCGTAGTCTTCTTTGGTCAATTCAGAATTTCCAATTTTTCCAGCTACTAGACCTTCATATGACTCCAGAACAGATGCAAGGAAACTCATTTGCTGCTTAGCTGCATTTATGCTCATTGCAGGAGAATTCTTCAGTTTAAGAGCAATGTTGCACAGGATTTCTTCAGATTCATCAGAATTTGTCTTTGAAGATGAATGATATCCAGAATGATGACTTGTTGACGTTGTTGATGGTTCTTTCATCTTTTCACCACTAAATGCTGTTTTTGGTGAACCAACGCCTTTATCAGAAAGCACACTGCCTTTGTAGTACAAGCCAACGTTCTGTTGATGTGAAGAATCAGTCATCTTGTTTTGCTGTTGTAGCTCCAGATCATGACTTTCAATCTTTTCAAACAAAGCATCAAGAGTAATTGTGTCATACAAAGCATCATTTTTCAAAATAAAAACAAACGTTTGCCACTGATCTGCTCGTGGTAACGCTTCAATCACTTTGTCTATCAAATCCTCTCTTGTTTTATTTATCTCTAATCTTTCCAATTCAATTTTAAGATGACAGAATCTCTCAATCATTTGCCTCACCGACTCTCCTTTTATGTTATCAAACAGATCAAATTCTTTCTTTAATAAAGCGATTTTGTTCTTTTTAATCTGTTTACCCCCTTCAGCTTTAACACGTAAAGCTTCCCAGACAGACTTAGATGATCCATCATGAGTTAGTAAAGCAAAAATATCATTTCTGATTGCTGACTGAATCAATGCTATCATTCTTTGTTCAGCTCCGTATTCAGCTTTATCTTCTCTGGAAAACTTCTTGAATACAAGATCTTCGCCTTTCTCGTCTTTTGGTTTTTCATACCCATACTCCAAGCAAAACCAGCTTTCATGAGCATACGCTTTTGCCCAGTTGATAAAACGTTCTTTCCACCAGGTATAATCTTCGATGCTATCAAGAGTTGATGGCTTTGAGTGAGTTCCATAAAAGTTATCATGCTTGATGTTCTCATTTAGCACCTTAGAAATGGTTTTTGGTGTAATATTTGTAGCCTCAGACGATTCGGTTGCGAACGCGTTGAAAAACGTGTTGTAAAATTCCTCAGCCATGATGCAAACCTGACAGCCAACCAAACAACAATTAGTTTAAAAATTTATTGATTAACAAAATAAAACTGGTACTCGAACTGATGATTATTTTGTGCAAACTAAAGATAGACAGACTATGCCGACTGAAGATTGACACACTGTGTAGACTGCTTTAACCCGAATCGAATTCAAATAACCTGATGAACCTTTGATACAAAATTGACTTTTTGACACCTTTGAACTCCGAACCGTACGAATTCTCAAGCGAATTGATGACTTTAATACGCAACTTGACTGACAAAACAACTAATCGAAACGTGCGAACTGACTAAACTCCAAATGATGCAATCAATATCAACTAACACACCAACTCAAAAGATGAAGCAAATATTCACGTGACTCTATGGCATACTTGTTTTTGATTTGACCGAGCCTACTCACATGAATTGTCACCTTTTAACAAATCACATGCCAATCTGAAATATCTATCACACAATACAAAGCATTTTCAATCGGTTCACAATATTCAATGAATTTTTGATAATATCACATGCACTTTGCTGACACCTTTTTAATCTTGCCGACAACTTTCAATACACAACAACAATTTCCGATAACATGAATGAAACGGTGCACCAGATCACGTGATTACACTGTTCGATAACCTTAGTTGTCACAAAAGCAAAATCTAATTGTCACTATAAGCGAAATCACTTTTGGTCACAAAAGTGGAACCCAACTGTCACTAAGAGCGGAATCATGTTGTACAAATGAGCGGAATTAAAATGTTCAAAAGAGCGAAATCTTGTGTTCAAATAAGCGAAATTAACTGTTCACATAAGCGGACCTTACTGCTGATGTCATTTTTGAACGTGTACGAATAAGCGAACCCCCTAAAATCCTAAGTTCTAGGTTGATTTAAGATCTGAAAATTTCAAGGATTTGTTTATACATGATTACGAACACACTGTGTGAATTTAAAGCGATTCCGACCGTAAAAATTTTTGTTTTTTGAAAAAGAAAGGTGTAGAAACAGATTTTTCGGCTGAAATGTAGAAAACTCTTCTTCACTAGCTCTGATACCACTTGTAGGATCGTTGTTTGACCCGATTGAGTCGATTCGAAGAGTTTAAGTCCGGTTCAAAGGCGGAATCAGAGAAACGGACACAAATACAACTTGATAATCTAATATCTGTCTCTTATATTTCGTTTAACATTGTTTACAACCTGACAGAAAACCGGCAGCACTTCGTTACAATTCTGAAAGATGCGTACTGAATGAACTAACATGTGCGCCTTATATAGTAGTGCTGATTTCGCTTTTGTGAACATGCCGTAAGAGCGAAATCACTAACTTATGATTTCGCTTTTATGACATTGCCAAATAAACGAAATCTTCATGTGACAAAAAAAAAACGAAATCACCTATTGACTAAAAAGCGAAATCACCTAAAGACAAACTTCAAAATATAACAATCTGATTTCTCATGAATTACTTTGTCTTCTTGTGAAATGATATCATTGATGATGTCATATTGATGATGCCATCATTGTGTATGATGTCATCATGTTGAATCATATCCGCAACGAACTGAGACTCGATATAAGACGAAGTTGACAGATGAATGCACTAACAAAACGTACCAACACCAGCAGGATGGTTGCGCATTCAGGTCTGCATCCTTTGGAAGCGCAAAGTTTTTCACTATCTGATGATACCACGTCTCCTTATCCGCATCTTTCTGGACTATGGACATTTTCCCTTTTTCTCTCTTGTACGCCACAACGTACAAGGAAACAACTGCAAAGAACAAATCAATAACAAACAGTTTCACATAATACTAAGAAAATATTTCAAGACTTACTCTTGTCATCTTCTACGTACACCGGCTTATCATGACGATCTGCTTTCCAGTGCAAACTCATTCTAGTAGCAACCAAAGCCTTTTCAGGTAGTTCAATAGAAGGAACATCCCTAATATCTTGATACCATATTTCTGTCTCCGGAGTCTTAAGGGTCTCTGATAAAATATCCTCTGCACCTCAGAAGCTTATCTTCATCGGAATTACTCCTGTTTTGATATAAAAGAACTTGGTTTTCCATTCACGGAACGATTTCGGAGGTACAAGCAGAATCTTCTTAGCTGTTGGACATTGCGCAAATGAGTAGAAACCTTGAGAACAATGTAGCTGATAGAATACTCGAAATCGATCAACCATGGGCTCAATATGCATCGATTGGCAAAGAAACTCAAAATGCCGGATTCGAACCATCCCCATGGGATTCAACTGAGATATATGAAACTTATAGTAACTCAGAACCTCAAGAACAAATTTTGTTGCTGGCAAGCGGAAGTTTCCCTCAGCAAAATAATCCCAAAATAGGGTAATATAGCCGGCCGGAGCTTGAGCCTTCATTTGCCCTTCTTGAGGGTAAATCGCACCCTAACTCGCCGGAAATTTGAAACTTTTTACCAGACCATTAAAGATCTCTTTAGAGAATTTTATGGAACGCAAAGCAGACGACATCTCCTCTAGGTTCTCTGGGTTTTCACCGGTGGACATGGAGATTAAAGAAAAACAGTTGCAGACCTTTTAAAGGAGAAATAGAGGAGGAACACGAAAGGTTTCACAGGAAAGTGCCTAAAGAGGAAGTTGCAAAAGAATATATATACTCATCGTCATTAATGCTCTCGAAAATCGTAAAACCCCTTTTTCAGGAAAACACGGTTACCAAGGCAATAAGGGTGAGTAGGGAACAAGAAGGGACTTCACGCGCGCGTGGAAACTACGTATGTTGACGCCCAATTAATGTTTGATGACTAACACGGGTGACAGCCCGTCACCTAACCGTCACATGTCAGCATCAGTACAGTACCTTTTACCAACTTGCCTGCCATAAATCAAGTGTTTTCAAAATTCAAATTATGAAACCTCAGCTTGAAGAAAAGGAAATATCTTATGCAAAGAAATATCTTCATACCTTGCGCCAAACAACTTGCTTACCTCTCAACAGCAAAAGCGCACACTTCATTTTTATAGTCCAGTGCTCCATCTACTTGCCATTGGCGCATAGGAGCAACACTGGACTGGGGGGACTTGAAGGGGTATGGTCCCAAAAACCTTGCGCAAGCACATAGGACCATACCATAAGTTCATTCCAAAATCATCTTAAACAAGAGCCTGCGCGGCCGGGCATCGGTTCTAAACAAGATTTGGAAGGATCAGTCTTCGATGACCATGCGCCAGAGAAAGCAAAGACAAATATTCAACTAACACCCTTGCACGGGCTCGCGCAAGGGTACAGTCAGGTTGGAAGATGAAGTCCTAAACATATCCACGCGCATGAAATCAGGACTTGAAGAGAAGGAGTCTTTTCTGTTACAACAGAATGGACACGTGGCGATAATGCAATGGTTTACAGCTGTAGATCTTCTAGAAGGCCTTAAGTGCTCATCGTGCATGGCTTCATTCGGTTATAACCGAATGTGACGTGGCAGCATCCTAGTCGCTCATCTAAATCACGATGATAGCAATAAACTTAAAGGTAGATCTACAACAAACCACTTTCCACGTGGCACCTCTCCAGCCGTTGATCAGATCCGCGATCCGTGTGCATGGACGTGGAGTTAACTATTAACGGAAGAAGAAATAACTGTTAACGAAAGGTAATTTCCGTCATTACCTCCATCACCTTTTTGGTGCCAAAACCTTTGTTATAAATATGGGAATTCAGGTACGATCTCACAAGCTACTTTCACATACTTTCACCTTTTACTACTTCATCTCCTTCTTTGAGAGCACTGTACTTATTCTCATGCCGGAAGGTGGTCACGGAGAGAATCCCCATTCTCCCCGTGGCGAGTCTAACGACTTTCTGTTTTGCAGAGTTCTCTGGTGAAGTATCTCCAACCGGCAATCGACGACAGGATTAACTTTTTTATGCAGAAACCCTACCCCCAGATCTAATTGATTCCGGTCAATTTAGATCTAGTGTTTCTTCAGTATATTACATTAAAAAAAAATTACAAGAAGGAGGCTAATATAGGCTTACAAAATATACAAAATAAGGAAGGCACATTATTCAAGGAGCTAAATATGTACAGCAAATAATGTGATTAGGTGGTAAACCCGGTGAGTGAATCATGCAATTTTATGCTTACCCTCAAGTTGGAGCGTGCAAATTTCGCATGCCCAGCTTGACAAGTAAGAATTCGAGCTGTGTTGATCCTAGTGCATTGGTGAAAAGGTCGGTTGTCTGCATTTTAGTGTCAACATGAGATGGTTCGATCTCTTGTGACTTGATTCGTTCCTTGACAAAATAACAATCCATCTCAATGTGTTTTGTCCGTTCATAGAAGACGGAATTGTTTACAATGTGTCCAGCCGCTTGGTTGTCATAGTAAAGGGTTTTAGGTCCGTTTTCTTCTGCTTCAAGATTCTTTAGGAGCCATTGCATCCATAGAACTTCACTAGTGGTAGTTGCCATGGCTCAGTACTCTGCTTTGGCCGAAGATGGGGAAACAACTTATTGTTTCTTGGATTTCCAAAAGACGGGAGCTCCCCCAAGAGTAAAAGGTATCCAATTCGTGATCTTCCTGTGGTGGAACACCCTAGCCAATCAGCGTCACAATATGTGACTAAGTTTGTTGCTTTGTCTTTAGGAAAGAAGACGCCCTATCCCGATGTAGCTTTTAGGTACCGAAGAATCCTTATGGCAGCATCCCAATGTCCCTGTCTTGGATCAGAGACAAATTGGCTTAAGATATTTACAGAGTACGCAAGATCTGGTCTTGTGGCTTGGAGATATAGTAACCTCCCAATAAGCCTTCTGTACTTGACTACTTGTGATGTGGTCTAAAGTATACATATTTTTATATAATATTTCCTACACTTTTGATGAACTTTAGGGTTTTTTGCATTAAATTCTACTCATATTTACAGTTGAATTTAATAGGATTCTAATGAAAACGAGCAAAATGAGTAAATTATACAAGTAAACATAGCTTTGGAAATTCATATTTATACGTACTAATAGTTAGTTATTATAATATATAAAACATGAAGTTCTTTTACTTTTTTTTGAACGGTGATTTTCTTTTTTAGTGACCCAATGTCACACCGTCTAAACGGCGACTCTAGCCAAGATCTGCCCAGACTACGTTGTCTTAACCGGGCCCGCGCTGGATTGGTCAGACTTGGTTACGGCGTTCCTCCGGAAACCGTACTGCCTCCACATGAGATGCCTCGCTGAAGTAATAGCCGGATAAAAACCGGGGTGCGGCTCAGGATCGAACCCCCCTCGGTGGGTTTGTCACCATCATTGCCCAATATCCACCATAATATGACACAAGTGGGAATTGAGCTTGAGTCTCCATTGAAAAACCCAAATCTCCTACCAATAGGCCACAAGTGGGGAGATGAAGTTCGTTTACTTGTTTCAGTGTGGTTTTGTGAAAAAAAAACACTTAAATGCCAAATTAAAAGGTAAGATGGTGAATTAATTAGAGGAGATTGGATGATGGACATGTCATCTAGATAATTTTATTCAACGTATACAAAACACAAGAAGGCAAATAGTGACTCTACCCTATTGGTTTAAATGGGCGGCAGCCTGAATAGTGCCAGGCAGCTGCCTGGCACTCTCTTATTAGCCCAACAAATTTATGATTTTATCCTGTCTTAAAATTACGATTTTACCATCAGTATAAAATTATGTTTTTGCCCCCACTTAAAAATAATTTTGCGCTTTTGCTCCTAGCTATAAATTTCGATTTAGCCATCGGTTAAAAATTACGATTTTGCCCCGTTTAAATTTACACTTTTACCATTAGTTTTTTTCCTTAAAATTACCATTTTGCCATCGGTTCAAAATTATGTTTTTACCCCACACTTAAAAATAAATGTACGCTTTTGCTCCCAGCTAAAAATTTCAATTTTGCCATCGGTTAAAAATTACGATTTTGGCCCATTTAAATTTAGAGTTTTGCCATTAGTTTTTTTTTTTTCTCACCGCCAAGGTACGATTTTCCCTCAACTTAAATTTACATTTTCTTCATCGTTTTTGTTTGTTTTCCTGGTTAAATTACAATTTTGCCCCCAGTATAAATTTGTAATCATGCCAGCAGGTGTCTTGCACTCCCCCATTGGTCCTTTTAATTTACGATTTAATCCTTGAATTAAAATTATCATCTCGCCCTCGGTTAAAAATTACGTTTTACCCATCGTTTTATTTTTTTTAGCAAAACTATAAAAGTTTTTTGTTTTAATTGGTTTACTCCATTTAATTTTTTTTCGTGTCAAAGAGCTGCCTAACACTCGCTCATTAGTCCTGAAAAATTACAGTTTTGCCCTGAGTCGAAAATTCCGGTCTTATCATCATTTTAGTTTTTTTCTAGCAAAATTATAGCTGTGTTTTTTAATTGACTGAAAATTATTCGGCCATCGCCCCGCAACGCGGGCGGGCATCAACTAGTTGACTAAAATCCACGAAGAATCACATTTTAGTTATACGAATTAAACAAAAGAGCATGCGAATTTACGTTAATGTCCTTAATGAATTTGAGAAATCACTAAAATGCCACCGAAGCTGCGATGCATTTGTTCTTTGTCTTGGGGCTGATTCACGTTTCATAAAGCCATTGGGCCAGGCCCACTTCACCTTTCAGCAAATCGTCTGAAGTCCAGATCGTGGAAACATTGTATTGTATTGTATTGTATTGGAGTTTAGAGTTTAACTAGTAGATGCCTCGCCCGCGTTGCGGGGCGATGGCCGAATAATTCTCAATCAATTAAAAAAAAGACTACTATAATTTTGCTATGAAAAAACAAACGATAATAAGACCGTAATTTTGTGCTCAGGGCAAAAATGTAATTTTTCAGGACTAATGAGCCAGTGTTAGGCAGCTAGAGTTATGCGCTGCCCGCGTTGCGGGGCACTAAACCGAGTATTTCTTAGGTTAATAACATGTACGCCTTTATGTCGGTTAGTTATACATGCTACCTATAACACGATATCAAAAAAGAGACATCAAGTTAACCAATTAAAGAAAAACAGTACCATAGTTATGATAAATTTTTTTTAACTAAAACGATGACAGGCGTGTAATTTAGAGTTGGGGGCAAAACAATAACTTGTCAGGACCAATTAGCGAGTGCTAGGTAGCTATTTGGCATGAATAAGAACAAAATTAAGTCAACGAAGTAAAATAAAACACTACCATGGTTTTGCCAAAGGAAAAAAAAAACGATGGCAAGATTGCAATTTTTAGCGGAGGTGAAATCGTAATTTTAAAATGGAGGCAAAATAATATTTTGAACTGAGGGCAAAACCATTTTTTTATTTTGAAATGGGGGCAAAATCGTAATTTTTAGCTGGGGGCAAAACCGTAATTTTAAACTGGGAACCAAATAGTAATTTGGCAGGACTCTAGCTGAGGGCAAACCATAATTTTATTTTGAACTGGGGGAAAAATTGTATTTTTTAACTGAGAGCAAAATCGTAAATTTAAGCAAGGGGCAAAAGCGAAATTTTATTTTAAATCGAGGGCGAAATCGTAATTTTACACCTGGGATAAAATTGTAATTTGGCTTCACCTATAAATAACTATTATATGGCAAAAAAAAAAAAAAAAAAAAAAAAAAAAGGTCAAAGTGGTCGCCCAAAGTGGCGAACCACCTCACAAAACTATTCCCTGACGTCATGGTCACTTGTAATTGTATATGTTGAGAATTGTGACATTGTTTGACCATATGATGCGTATTTTAAATAATTCTGGGAATATAATTGTGACATTGTTTGAACAACTTTTTTTCGTAACTCTGTGAATATCTCATCTAATATATAAATACCGTATTTATATATTAAACGAGATATTCCCAGAGTTACGAAAAAAAGTTGTTCGAGACGCATGCAGAGACGAGTTATTATATTATTACGAAGGAGGGGATATTATTGTTGAGGAGGCTGCTATCATACGGATATGAAACAGAAGATATCATACGAAATAGAAGGTAGAGAAGGTGATACGGATTGAGTTTCAAGTTGAAGATCGAGATTCGACTTTGGGTTCGCAAACGAGTTAGTTTTACGGTTTTAATAGTTTTTGTGTTTTTTAAACTTGTGAAGATGATGTTTTTTATGTCTAAGGGGTCATTTGTTTAATTCTTAATGTGACTCTTAATGGTTCAGACCTCTCAAGGGTTCAGCACTTAATGGTTCAGTCTTGTCAAGTGTTTTTAGGTTACCCCGTACACTCTAGGGTGTATTGTGATTAATGGGGCCGGGAGGAGATCTAGTCTTTGGGTACTTTAATATTGTCGGAGAGACCGGGAGGTGATCCAACCCATACCAGTGAGCTTTACTTGACCTTTAGGATCATTAGAAGAAGTTGATGAGACCGGGAGAAGATTCAACTTATCGTTAGTCTTAGAGTGTCGTATCATTAGAACCTGGTTCCGTCATAGTTACCATTGTCGAGAGAAAACCGTGAGTCACGAAAAGGATTCAAAACCTGGGTAGTACTTCCTTCTTATTGATTTCACCCTAGTAGTCTTCAGCTGCGTCTTGGTAGTTTAGTCCTCTTAGTTAATTTAGGATATTAGTTTAATTAGTTAAAAGCCCAAAACCAAATAAACCAGTTAAGTATTTAGTTGAGTCAAAGTTTAGTTAGCGTCGCTAGTGTCTCGTGGGTTCGATATCCGGACTTCCATTAGGCTTTACTACATTCAATAGGTACATTTTCCTGTCAGTGGTTTAACATTTAGAGAGTCTTAGTTTATAAATTTAAAACTAGAGTGTCTAGGTTAGGTTAACTTTTATAGACCACATTTTGTACATCAATTTGTTTGCATCCACACGAGTGTCTTCATTATCTTGTTCGAGTCTTTAATTTTGCTCCATAGGGGAGGAGCATGGTCTACATCCTAGCATTCTGCTATCCTCCAAAATGTCGAGGGTGTATTTTCGTTGACTTAGAACCAATCCGTCATTTGTTCGCGCAACTTCGATTCCAAGAAAGTACCTTATATGGACAAGATCCTTGATACTAAATTTTATTAATCAAGATAGTCTTTTATTCCTTGTATTTTATCTTGGTCATTTCCCACAATTATGACGTCGTCGAAGTATATGAGAGCGAAAACAAAAACATCCCCCTTTTGTAGATAAAAAGTGAGTGATCAACATAAGATTGTTTGAATTCAAGATCAAGTACAGCCGATGTGAGTGATCGACATAAGATTTTTTGAATTCAAAATCAAGTAAAGCCGATGTAAATTTTTGTACCAGTTTCCTGAGGCTTGCTTTAAACCGTATAGTGACTTTCTCAACCTACATACCTTCGTTCCTCCTCCTTTGTCATAACCGTGTGGAATCCACATGTATACCTCCTCCTTCAAGTCACCATCCAAGAATGCATTATTCACATCTAGTCGGTGAATAGCCCATTCTTTCTTGAAGACAATCGCGAGTAGGCTTCTAACTGTGACCAACTTAGCTACCGTTGCGAACATGTCGTGGTAGTCAACACCTTCTATTTGCGTGTAGCCCTTGGCAACGAGCCTTGCCTTGTATCTTTCTATTTCGCCGTTGGGTTTATACTTTATTTTATAGACCCATTTTGAATCTATAGGTCGTTTCCCATTGGGTAGGTCTTCAATGGTCCAAGTTCCATTCTCTTCAAGTGCCTTTATCTCTCTTTGCATGGCATCTCTCCATTCTTGATTTTGCATAGCTTGTTCAAAATTCTTCGGCGCATTGTTGGAAGTGATGGCTGCTAAAAAGGCCTTGTGAAAGTTAGTGAATTTTTCGTAAAAGATAAGATTAGCAAGGGGACATACTGTTGAGGATTGTTGACCAGAGTCGAATCGTGCATGGTCTATAGATGGGGGAGTTGGACCTTATAGTCGTTCAAACGTGCTAGCCTCGTTTTGTTTCGACTTTCTCTAGTTGTTGCAACATTTTCACTTTGGGGTTCGATGCCTTCATTCTCATTTTGTACTAAGTTTTCTGTCCCATCATTGGACCCAGTGCCTTCCGAAAATTGTGGGCTCTCATGGTCCATTTCTTGATTTTTTGGGCCATTAAAATTCAACTCAGCTACCTCCATTTGTTCAAGATTGTCGAGATGAGTGGTTAAGTTATTCAAACCCAAAGTTTCCTCCCAACTTTGGTTTTTATTTATTTCAGTGGGCCTAATGGGCCTAGTTTCATCATCACCATCGAAGGTCACCTTTTCAGTGGAATGATATTTAAATATATCCTCCTCTTCATGTTTGTTTCCTTTAATTTTTGTGGAAAAAGGGAACATTCTTTCTGCAAACTTTACATCTCTAGATTTGATTATCTTATCATGGATTGGATCATAGAACTTATAACCCTTTGTACTGCTAGGATAGCCCATGAAAACTCCCGGTCTTCCTCTTATTTCAAATTTGTCGCCTTTGGTTTCGATGCTTCGATAATAAGTCATGCAACCGAGGACCCTGTGATCGTAACTTGGTTTTTCACCATACAGTAATTCATATGGGGTTTTATCTTTTATAACTTTGGAGGGTAACCTGTTTATGATATAAGTCGTGGTTAAGATGCACTCATACCAAAAAAAATTCGCAAGATTTGCTTCGAATTTTAGTGCTCGGGCAGTTTCAAGCAAATGTCTATGTTTCCATTCCACAACTCCATTTTGTTGTGGAGTATGTGGGACGTGGTTTCCAAGATAACTCCTTGTTTGGCATAAAAATTTAACATTTTATTAGAAGTGAATTCCCCACCGTTGTCACATCTTGTTCTTTTAACATTTCTTTCGAATTGTGTTTTGATCAATTTGTGAAAATCAATGAAACACGTGCTTGATTCATACTTGTGTTTGAGAAGGAAGACCCAAATGGCCCTATTATAATCGTCTACTATTGTTAAAAAATAGTTTGCCATTGAAAAGGTGGGTGTTCGATGCTTTCACCATTTGTCGCAATGTAATAATTCAAAGCAAGCACTTGTTTTGGTGGTGCTAATAGGAAATGGTTTTCTTGTCATTTTGGACTTGACACAAGAATCACAAACATCATCATTATTTTTAAAAGAAAAGTTTCTAAGATAGTTTATTTTGGACAATTTTTCATCACCAGCATGTCCAAGTCTCTTATGCCTATATCCATAGTACCATCATTACTTTTATTCCACCTCTAAGCATCCTTATTTGATATAGACCGTCTTTGCACTTACTCGCTCCAATCAATCTCCTTGAACGTAAGCCCTGCATAACAAAGAATTCGGGAAAAAAAAGGTTATAACACACTTTAAACCCTTTGAAAGCTTACTAATAAACAAGAGGTTATAATTAAATTTTGAAACATACAAAACTCCTTACACTCTTGTTCTATTTGGTAGCGTGTGACTGCCTCTTCCTTCAACCGGTATGGTTCCCCATTTGGGATTGTAACGAGTGTCTCGTTAGTGGAGACGGTCCTTCCTTCAAGGATGTCAGTTCTGTGTGTTATGTGTTCTGTGCACCCTGAATCGACAATCTGTTGTCGCTTTATTCTCCAGGGCGAAATGCTTTAAAAACTGCTAGTATTGCTCTTTTGTTAGGCCTGTGACAGGGCTGGTCTCAACCTCTGCTTATGCTGCATTTGACTTTCCCTTCTCTCGTTTGGTCTTCCCCGGTTACCCCTCCGGGTAGCTAATCCATTTGAAGCAACCATCCGGCGTGTGCCTATCCCTATCACAAAAATCATAGTGACTTGTGGCCTTTTCCATCCCTATATACGACTTTGTTTGAACCAGCTTTGTGTTTTACGGATGCTTAGAACGCCGTCGCTTCATTGACGGTTCTTTTCCCACCGCTTATAGATCTTTGTTGTTCATCCTCGGTGACCAGATGATAGGCATTTCCTAGGGACGGGATTGGTTTTATGGAAAGTTTTATGGTCCGACAATATTTTCGCAACGGATTTGGCATATTTCACATTTCCTCGAATCTCCTTGTCCATGGCCGTGGTGAGCCATCCTTTGATCATTCCATCACATCGCATCTATGCCATGTAATTAGCATCATCCTTTTCCGGTTTCTTGATGGTTCCGTCGATGAATCCTATCTTATTTTTAGCAAACAAGAAATTATCAATCTCTTGAACCCAATTAAGATAGTTGTTATCAGTTAATGCATCATTGATGTGCATTTGCCTTGGATAGTCGGATGTGTGAAGGTAATAAGGAGAACCGTGATCAAAAGCGCTCCCATCGGTTTTGAGGTTGTTATTGTTTATGTCATCACCGGCCATGGAGACCTTGAGTTCTGGCGATTAGGGTTAGGTAGTATGGATCAGCCACTCAGGCTATTGCCTAGTGGTAGAGGGAAAGAACCCTCCTTGGGAGACGGGAGTTCGAATCCACATGAGCTTGAATAGGGGTGAAATATTAGCTATTAGAAAAAGGTAGTATGGAATGAGCGTGAAAAATCACTGCTCTGATACCATAAATAAAGTAGAATATTTTGTTTTTGTATATTGCATTAAAAAGATTACAAAAAAAAAAAAAAAAGATTACAAGAAGGAACTTAATATAGGCTTACGAAATATACAAAATAAGGAAGGCATAGTATTCAAGGAGCTAAATATAGATAACCAATAATATGTTATTAGGAGGTAAACCCGGTGAGTGAATCATGCAATTTTATAGAATTTGGCCCCCATAGATCCTTTTCTAACTGGGTTATAACCAGGTTAGTTTTTTGCTGACTTGGCAGATGACATGGACAAAACTTTGTTATTTGTTGACTTGGTTGTGTTAGGATCTGAGTTTCTTATGATTGTGTTTGTTTGAGATTAATGAAAAATTGGATGAATATAAAAGAAATCAAATGCAGCAGAAATGGTAACAAACTGTAAAACACAATCAGGGAGAAATAGTTTTCAGTAAACATATGCTTTTCATTAAGTCGAATGATTACAAAAACCTAATGATTACAATGCATGCTTACATACTAAAACTTCCCCTTAGCATGAGCTCAATGGTTGATCGTACAAGATGACTGGATTAAAGGAGAAAACTCATCGAATAGAACAGTACAAACTGTTTTATTTATAGTACAGATCAAACCACTGAAGCATCAAAGTTGACGTCACCATGAAAGTGACATCTAACAACCTAACAACCTCTAAGGACTGTTCTATACAACCACTGACTACCAAACTACTGATTACATAGACACTGTTGATATAAACTACTGTTTTACTTTCCACTGATGTAGTCTAAGCACTGATGTTGAGCATCAGTGCTTTCTTCAAAGGTGATCAGTCCTTGAATGAGCAGTGCTTTAGTCTTCAACAGTTCTTAGGAGACATCAGTAGATAGAGCATCAGTTCTTTAATCTTCATCAGTGCTTGAGTGTTCACCACTTGTTGTAGACCAGCAGTAGTTGTAGAAAGGCAGTACTTTAGAGGACATCAGATGTTAGGCCACATTCAAGGGGAAAGTCTTTGCATAAGCACTGCTTAGTGTGAATCCACTGATCTGATCCAGTTTTGGCTTTAATCAACTGTTCCTCTGTAGGGTTCAATCCCAACAATCTCCCCCTGGAACAGATGATGCCAAAACTCTTCATTATTCTTGGATTTTTATTGCCTCATCAAATATTCCCTGACTTGTCCTTTGAATTGTAATTCAAAGTCCATGGAACTAGTATCATCCTCATCCCTGCACAGTGGAAGCTCAAGGAGATCCTGCAAATCTTCAACACCCAGGCCAAGTGCTTGTTCCCTTGATATGTGCTTCACCTCACCATTGGATTTGAGCAGAGTCAATACATGGGTCTGTTTATCAGATTTCCACTTTAGTATTTTTGAATCCAATGGGTTTTGATATTCACCAAATTACATATGTCTTATTCCCCCATTTTACCCCCATTTTACGCGTTTTTGGCCGTAAAACCGAGAATCGGATACTTAATCAAGTGTATTTTTGTTTACAGGCCTAAAATAGCGTGCCAAACAAGAAGATGAAGAAAACGAGGATTTTCCGGGCGAAACGGAAAAACTGTGAAGATTCTGTGAAGAAACTGACCTGGGCGAATTGCACGACCGTGCAATCATGGGCACCCCCGTGCGGCTCCGACAACAGGGCTCGGCTCGGCTCAGCATTGCACAGCCAGTGCGATCAGGAGTGTAAGGCATCTTTGGTAATGCACGACCGTTCATTTGGAGGCACTCCCGTGCGGATGGGATGATCAACCCCAGCGCGGATCTGCACTGCCAGTGTAGATGCTCGTGCCATCCTAACCTCGGAGATGCACGCTCGTGCAACCCGATGCACGCCCGTGCCAATACGAAGACCGGTCCATTATTTGCTGATGTCACACGGTATGGTGAACAGTCCAATAAAGTGCACGACCGTGCACTTTAATCGCACGACCGTGCGATCTGAAAAAGTTATAAAAAACAGAAGGCAACATTCAGTTTGATATACTGGACTTTTGGGAGCTTTTCTGGCGATTTTCAGGCTCTGGAGGCACTAGCTTTCACCCGGATTCAAGCCACCTTGTGTGGATTAGCTCCGTTATCATCCGGATTCTCAATCTTGTGCTTGTTTATGGTTTGATTCTTGAATCATTCCATGTTTTTGTTATGTTTCAAGCATTTAGGTTGATGATTATGTATTATTGTAAGCCTAAGGGCAAAAACACTAGTATCCCTTGCTTTAATAACAACCATTAGTATGTTAATTATGTTTGTAATGACACTTGAAGCATTTTCTATGTTAATCTTTGATGATTAGTTTGCAACCTTGTTTATTGATGTTGAATTCTTTTTTATAGTTAATTATCTTAGATGATTAGTATGTGGTTAGTTGAGATATTTGCAAAAAGAAGCTTAATTAATCATGTATTAGTAGACTTTGAACTTGCTTAACTAGTTTAACTTGTTTAAAATGTGTGCACCATGATACTAGAAATGGTTAGTGGTTTAATAAGGGGTAATTAATGTTAATCAAGAAAGCTTTCCCTCAAGGAAGGACCTTAACGGGTTAAATGGTGTTGTTATGAATTCTTGACATAAGTTGTTAGCTTAGTTAGTAGTTTAGGCCAAAATTACTTGCTTGGTGAATTTTTGTTCAAGATTTGTAAAATGAACTCGGTTGTTATTTAATCGAGTTTATGCTTGTCTCGGTGGTTACATTGTGTTTATCGGTGTCACTTTCCTTGATTAAGTGAGGTTAGAAAACTCTTAACGGATGACTAACCTATCTCTAGGGGATTTTCATAGACATTCGTCAATTGGGCGTTAAAGAACAATTTTAAGTGTGTTTATCGTTTTAGCTTTCCAAATAATTGTCATGTTAGGATTCCCGAAAAGGATACTAATTGTCTTGAAAATGGAGAATTGACCAAGTGCTTTAAGTGACAAAACCGACTTAGTTCATATACTTTGGTTGTGCATAAAGCAAGGCTATATATTTATTTTCTTATTTGGAGCCTATTATATTTATAAAAGTTTATGTTTTAATCTTATTTTTAGTTTAAACAAATCACCCACTTATCATTTTACCGGTAATTTAATGACAACGGTTTAGTATTATTTCTCCACCCACATCCTTGGATCGACACTTGGTTCTTACCGATACTATACTACATATATGACGGGGTACACTTGCCCTTTCGTGTGTGTTTTAATGTTGAAGTACAAATCACTTTTATAAATTTAAAACCGAATCGTGTGTAAAATTCATTGTAAAAACATGTATATACGCGCACACGTCAAGTTTTTGGCGCCGCTGCCGGGGACGTAGCGAGCTTTAGGAACGACCCGAGTCATTATTTTATCGGTGTACATACTTGTGAATATTTGTGAATATTTTCTTAATTATTTATTCGTTTATTTATTTGATAATATTTCTTGTTTTTAATTTAATTTATTCGTTTTCAAGCTCATTTCAAACACTTGTAAATTTTTATTTCATTTATTTGTTCGAATTCGAACTAATTATGTGTTTATTCTTTGAATTTTCGGCTCCGAAAAATCATTTTTATACTAGCCGATTTGATTATTTTATTTGTTTTGATTTTTATAAAATCTGGGCCCGTTTTTGAATTTTTATAAAATTTTTCAGCCATATTTACAGAAATTCTGTTTTAATTAAAAAAAAAACAGCCTTATTATAATAATAAAATATTCATTGTGTCAATTTTTCGTTTGTAGGTTGATGTCCTCAACCCCCGCTCCCGACGCTGTTGAGCCTTCAGACGAACCTGAGCGTGATCTGAGGAGACGTCTTCGTGAGAGATCCCACGCGGTTGCGCTGTTACTCGCAGCAGGTGAGGACGAGCAGGTGGTACCCGCTGAAGCCGAGGGCTCAGGGGACGTAGGAAACATAATCATCGCGGACGACGAGCGACCACTGAATGAGTCGAATCAGCCCGGAGGAACAGGCCTGGAGCCGAGCATTATCCGACCTACGATAGATGCACCTACTTTTGAAATTAAATCTAGTATTATAAATATGGTGCAGAATTCGGTGCAGTTTGACGGACGCGAGCATGAGTATCCCGGATGACATATCGCTGCTTTTCTCGAAGTATGCTCAACTTTCAAGATTAGGGATGTTTCGGAAGACGCTGTTCGGTTAAGGTTGTTTCCATTCTCGCTGCATGACAAAGCTAGAGCTTGGCTTATGTCACTTCCTGCAGGGTCCATCAGGACCTGGAATGAGCTGGCGGAATTATTCATGCAGAAATACTTTCCGCCTGAGAAAACAACCAAGTTAAGAAACCGGATTTTGACTTTTCGCCAAGAGGAAGGAGAGTCGTTGCACGTTGCCTAGGAGCAATTTAAGGATTTGTTACTTGATGTTCCACACCATGGTTTCTCCAAAAGACAGTTGGTTTTGACGTTTTACCAAGGGCTTAACTATGACACGCAGGAGAGATTAGATGTAAATGCAGGAGGCGATCTGGGAACGAAGACACCGAATGAAGCCTATGCTATCATCTAAAAGGCTGCGTTAAAGTCTAGCTCGTGTCAAGAAGGAGAGAGAGGCCGGACATCATCATCATCATCCCACCCAGGAGTTCACGTTGTGGACGACTACACAACCATTACTGCACAAATCTCGGCTCTTTCGACGAAGTTTGATAGATCCCAGATAGTTGCGCAAGCTAGTTCAGGGTGTGACCAGTGCGGAGTGTCACACGAGCTTGGTGCATGCTTTCAGGGGGTTATGTATGAGGGCCAGGAAGAAGTGGATTTTGTGAGTAACCAGGTGAGGCTGTAGAACAACCCTTACAGCAATACATACAACATGGGATGGAGGAATCACCCAAATATTGGGTGGCGAGCAAATGTGGGTAATCAGAACCCATTAGGATTTGCCCAGCGGGCTCCAGTGCCGCAGCAGGCTCATGGTCAGCAATTCCAGCATTACAACCAATCTTTCTAGCAGCGTCCATACTCGTATCAGAATCAGGGCACTGGGAGTAGCTCCCAGCAGCAAGCCCCTCAGTCAAGTTCCAAGCTGGAGGATACGATGGCTCAACTTCTTACTAGCTCCACTAGTGCCAACCAATTAGCTGAAAAACAATATCAACAAAGTGAAGACCGTTTTCTAGCTCACGAAGGAGAAATGAGAAGTCAAAAAGCCTCGATTCAGAATATCGAGAACCAAGTTGGCCAGCTGGCGAAGATGATGTCTGAAAGACCCCCAGGTGGTCTTCCGGGCAACACAGAGCCAAATCCGCGCGGGCATGTAAATGCTGTTATGACCAGGAGTGGCAAGACTACCGGACCCAACATATCGGACTCACCACCGATCACTGAAGCGGTCTCAACTGATACACCAGACGAGGTGCAAGCCAGGCGAGGCCCAGCAAGTACAGCACAAGTCCAGGAGCCACTCAAAGAGTACACTCCTCCAGTTCCATATCCGGGCAGGCTGAAGAAACAAAAAAATGAAGAACAGTACGGTAAGTTCCTTGAATTGTTTAAACAACTACACATAAACATACCGTTTGTTGAAGCCCTGGCCCAGATGCCAAAGTATGCGAAATTCTTAAAGGACATCCTCTCGAATAAACAGAAGCTCGAGGATATATCCTGTGTGGTGATGAATGAAAGTTGTTCTGCCATTCTGCAAAACCGTCTTCCCACGAAGATGGGAGATCCGGGCAATTTCACGCTCCCTTGCTTGATTGAAAATATGTCTGTTAGCCATGCATTGGCTGATTTGGGAGCGAGTATCAACCTTATTCCTTATATGGTTTTTACTAAGCTGGATCTAGGTGAGCCTTCACCCACTAGAATGAGCATTCGACTTGCAGACCGTTCAATTAAATATCCGCGTGGATTCGTTGAAAACATGCTTGTTAAAATCGATAAATTTGTTTTCCCCGTGGATTTTGTTATTCTTGACATGGAAGAAGATTCAAAAGTGCCATTGATACTTGGACGCCCATTCCTCAATACTGCGAGGACGATTGTTGATGTGGCAGCTGGCCAAATCACACTCCGAGTAAATGACGAGCTCGTGACATTTGATATTAAAAGATCAATGCAACATCCGCAAAGTCACGATGAGATGCTTTATTATGTCGACATTGTCGACATGTGTTTGTGCTCTCATTTCCAAGGCACTATTGAAGAAATTGATACGGATACACACCTATCGTGTAGGGACCTGATTGGCATTACGAAGGAGGGCCACGAAGTTGAGCAGCCGACATTCCAAGTCGGTGACGATGGTTCCCAAAGTCCGGATCAATTTATAGAAATTGGCCATGTAGATGATGAAAAATCAAAACCTTCGGTTGAAGATCCACCGTCTTTGGAGTTAAAAGAACGCCTACCACATCTCGAGTATGCATTTCTGGACGAGGAGTGTCGCTTGCCGGTCATCATTTCAGCATCATTGGCAAAAGAGGAGAAGAAACATCTTCTCGAGGTTCTAAGACTTCATAAGAAAGCCATGGTGTGGAAGATTATGGATATAAAAGGCATCAATCCTTCTTTTTGTACTCATAAGATTCTGATGGAAGACGAGTACAAGCCCTGTGCACAGCCTCAGAGGCGGTTGAATCCAAATATGCAAGACGTGGTGAAGAAAGAAGTGATTAAGTTATTAGATGCTGGGTTGATTTATCCTATATCTGATTCTGTGTGGGTGAGTCCAGTGCAAGTAGTACCCAAGAAAGGTGGTATTACTGTAGTTCAAAATGATAGGAATGAACTTATTCCTACCCGCACCGTCACTGGGTGGTGAGTTTGCATCGACTACCGCAAACTCAACGATACTACTCGTAAGGATCACTTCCCGCTTCCATTCATCGACCAGATGTTGGAACGTCTGTCGGGGAAGTCGTATTACTGTTTTCTAGACGTGTTTTCTGGATACTTTCAAATTCCTATTGCTCCTGAGGATCAGGAGAAGACTGCCTTTACATGCCCTTTTGGCACATTCGCCTACCGGCGTATGCCTTTCGGGTTATGTAATGTACCGGCTACCTTCCAGCGATGCATGGTTGCGATTTTTCATGACATGATCGAGGATTATATGGAGGTATTCATGGATGACTTTTCAGTTTTTGGAGATTCCTTCGATCAGTGTCTAGAAAATTTGAAGAAAATGTTAAAGAGGTGCGAAGAAACGAATCTTGTCCTAAACTGGGAAAAATGCCACTTCATGGTGAAAGAGGGCATAGTTCTGAGACATAAGATTTCGCGAGCTGGTATGGAGGTCGATCCAGCTAAAGTTGACATAATTTCACGACTTCCACCTCCCACCTCTGTGAGAGCGATACGGAGCTTTCTTGGTCATACGGGGTTCTACAGGTGATTCATAAAGGATTTTTCAAAAATCGCTAGGCCCATGACCCGTCTGTTGGAGAAAGACGCTCCGTTTATCTTTGTGGATGATTGCTTGAAGGCTTTTGACCTTCTCAAGCAAAAGTTGATTGAGGCCCCTATTTTAGTCGCACCTGACTGGAGTCTGCCATTTGAAATTATGTGCGACGCGAGCGTTTTCGCTATAGGGGCCCTTCTAGGGCAAAAGAAAGAAAAGCACTTTCACCCGATCTATTATGCGAGTAAGACTCTTCACGATGCACATGAGAATTATACCACGACAGAAAAAGAGCTCTTGGCGGTAGTTTTCGCATTTGACAAATTTAGATCGTATTTGGTGCTTTCGAACACAGTTGTTTATACTGATCACGCAGCCATCAGATACCTGTTCAGCAAACAGGACGCTAAACCGCGTCTCATCAGATGGATCTTATTGCTGCAGGAGTTTGATATCGAGATTCAAGACAAAAAGGGTTCGTTGAATGTAGCGGCTGACCACCTTTCTCGGTTGGAGCATGGAGACATCAAGGACACACGTTGGGATCCAATCAATGACAATTTCCCACACGAGTCGTTGATGAGCGTCGAGGTATGCGATGAGTCACCTTGGTTCACTGACTTTGCGAACTATCTTGCTTGCGGGATCCTGATTAAAGGATTGACTCACCAACAAAAGAGGAAATTCTTTGCGGACGTCAAGCACTACATTTGGGACGACCCTTTCTTATTTAGGGTTGGTGCTGATCAGGTGATTAGGAGATGTGTTTCGGGAAAGGAGGCGACTGACATTCTGCACCACTGTCACGAGGGACCTACAGGAGGTCACCATGGAGCCAATTTCACCGTTAAGAAGGTGCTTGATTCAAGGTTTTATTGGCCCACAATATTTCGTGATGCGCAGAATTGGGTCAGAGCATGCGATGCCTGCCAGAGGGCAGCAAACATATCGGCACGCGACGAAATGCCTCAAAATTGGATACAAGTATGTGAAGTCTTTGATATATGGGGGATAGACTTCATGGGACCATTTCCCCCCTCACGAGGAAACAAATATATCCTGGTTGCTATTGATTATGTATCGAAGTGGGCGGAGGCACAGGCCTTACCCACCAATGATGCCAGGGTAGTCGTGAGATTTCTGAAGAGTTTGTTTGCCCGGTTTGGTGCACTAAAGGCACTAATCAATGACAGAGGGACCCACTTTTGCAATACTCAGCTTGAGAGAGCTCTGTCCCGTTATGGTGTACATCACCGTTTATCCACGCCCTATCATCCACAAACAAGCGGGCAAGTGGAGGTCACGAACCGGGGGTTGAAAAGAATCCTTGAGCGGTCGGTGGGTGCAAACCGCAAGGATTGGTCAGACAAACTGGATGAAGCACTTTGGGCTCTCAGTACGGCATACAAGACGCCTATTGGTACTACTCCCTTTAGGCTTGTTTATGGAAAAGCGTGCCATTTACCTGTGGAGTTGGAGCACAAGGCGATGTGGGCTCTAAAAACTGCAAATCTGGACCTAAAAACTGGAGGTGAAGCCCGATTCCTTCAGATTCACGAATTGGAAGAGCTATGACAACACGCCTATGAAAGCTCCGTGTTATACAAAGAGCGCACCAAGAGATTGCATGACAAACGCTTGAAGGACCATAAACAATTCCAAGCGGGAGATCTTGTCCTACTCTACAACTCGAGGTTGCGTCTATTTCCAGGAAAGTTGCATTCGCCTTGGACGGGTCCGTACATGGTAAAGGAGGTATTTCCATATGGGACTGTCGCGATTGAGAACGCGAATGGCGTAATTTTCAAGGTGAATGGGCATCGCTTAAAGCTCTATGTTGCCGGGCCGATTGAGTCGGCGGTGGAGGTTATCGAACTCCACACCCTACATACATCATAAGTGTGGGGAGGAGATTCTACGCTACTGACTCGAGGATAAAAAATGTAGCAAGAGCGTTTCGTGCGCTTCAGGGGTAAAATTGTCCAAGTTTGAGTTTTTGTCGTTTTTTCGTATTTTTGTTGTGTTTGGTTGTTTTCGTAGGACCGTACAATTTTTAATCATGCCGGACGAAGGATCTATGTTAGAATATTGTTAAAACAGTTTGCGTATTGCAAAAATGGTGGAAAATGGTCGGAACGGCTGCTGAAAATGGATTCTGCAGCAAACAGACTGATCTGCAGATATGGCACGACCGTTGCCGATGTAAGCCGGCACCTCGAGTCGCACCCTCCGTGCATTCCGAGAACAACGTGCCAGGATCAGTCAACGTTGGAGACGCACGACCGTGCGTCTTGTCGCACGACCGTGCGACAGGCCAAGGGCAGTTTTGTCCATTTACTATATAAAGCCCTTATCTGCACCCCACTCTTCACATTCGCGAACCCTAACTGCACCATCGTTCCTGGCCGACTTCTCCTCCAAAATCCCACGAATTTTTGTAATATTTCTCGGATTCTTCAAGCACGGTATGTATTTCTTTGTGATTTTCGGTTTTAATCTTGTTCTAGGCTTAGATACGTCAGATTTCTTCAAGGCTCTTTAGGGTTCTCTTCATAAACATAATTAAAACCCTAACCCTTGCAAGAATTGTGCGATTCGTGAACAGCCAGTTGGTTTCCTAGCCCCGTTTGCCAGAAATTTGTTGATTTTCGGAAAAAATTTGCTGTTCTGATTCGGGGGTTGAAAATCTGCAAAAAATCGCGTCGCACGGTCATTCCGTGGGTGGAACGCTCGTTCAACTGGTCTGTTCACGATGTTTGCTATGGTCTCGGTGACGCACGGGGGTGCAATCGATCGCACGTCCGTTCAGTTCCGACAACTGCCGACCACTATCACTGATCCTGGTGACGTACGACCGTGCGTCTGGTCGCACGCCCGTGCGATTTGCCCAGATCAGTTGGACAGAAGCTTCATAATAGTGTGTTAGGCTGTTTCGGATGAAATTTTTCCTGGTCCTTTTTGTCTAACAGTGATTCCTCATGCAGGTGGACCACCCTTTTCTCCACTTCGACCAAAACAACGCGCGGGACTAACTTTGCATTGCAAAACTCAATGCGCTTTGGCAAAGACAGAACCAAATCGGCATCCCAAGGAGATTGGATTGGGATGTAATGACGGAGCTGAACCAACGCGACCGGCTTGCAAATATGTTAACACTTCCGTTTTCGCGATTGGTCAACATTGACCGGCCAATTTATCTGGAGCTCACGTTGGAATTCTTCGCTACCTACTCTTATGAAAAGCCCAAAGCGAGCAGAAATCTAGACTTCCGACACAAGAAACGCATCAATTTCAGGTTGGGAGGTAATTGGCACAACTGGACCGTCGAGAGGTTGGGTAGAAGAGTCGGTATCTACACTGACGAAGAAATGAACTCCGAGTTCTTCACCAATCAATCCACCTTCCCTAGCGAAGACGAGCGATGTGATTTTTGGGCGCGGATTACGACTGGCCCAGTATATGATCCTCGGATAGCCAAAGCATCGAGATTGCGAGACCCTTTGCTTAGGGTTATGTACCACATTTTCAGCCACACCATTACAGGGCGCATGGACAGTTTGGGAAACTGTCCCACACCTGATATCATATTTTTGTATGCGCTCGCGGAGGGGGTCCATATCAACCTCGCCGCGCGGATGGCTGAATATTTCGTGTATAGTTCAGGTAGGACAGCTAGCAGTCAGATCCATGGTGGTCAATACGTCACCCAAATCGCCTACGCCATGGGTATTATGACTGACGAAGTGGTTGAAGGTCTTACTTTGGTTACTGAAGGTACGTATGTGGATATCCATTCTTTGAAGGCCATGGGGATTATCGCGGAGACCGACCATGGAGATAGGTTGAAAGGGTTGGATAACGAGGTCTGGGACCCGTTTCCTCCACTCCCAGGGGATGATGAGGATGAGGTTATGCATGAAGACGAGGAGGAGGAGCATCAACAGCCACCGCCCTCACCACAGCAGGCACACTCCCCGTAGTACCAGCATTGGCCTCCTGGCATCCCGTCATATCCTGAGTTTTATAGTCAATTTCAGCAGATGCAGATTAACCAAGAGCATCAGCGGACCAATCTAGAGCAGCTGAGAGTTAATCAAGAGCAGCTGAGAGCCAACTAGGATGCGATGCGGGCAAATCAAGATTTCATGCGCCAATAGGTGCATGCTGGGTTTTCGTACATATTTGGGGGTCTTTAGAACGCCTACCCCAACTACTTTGGCGAGCCCCCACAGTTCCCATTCGGGAACCCAGGCGATTATGGCGGGGCTGGCACATCCGGCACAGGTGGAGGTGCCGATGAAGAGTAGTGGTGGAGGTCTGAGCTGGTGGTTATGGTAGTATTTCAGTAGTATGTTTTTGGGTGTTCATTTTGGTTTTCATTGGAAACACCTGCGGTTATTTATTTTGTTTTTTAGACATTAATGTTTATTTGCTTCGTTTATGTATGGATATTTAGTACTCTTTCTATTTTTTTAGATCATGGTTTGTGTTGCGATCAGATTGTCTTGCTTGCTGTTTTGCTTTTGCTTTGCCTTGTGACATCCATACAAATGTTGGAAGCACATCTTGGACTGGAAGACACAACAGAATCAACTTTGGAGCCTCGTTTCATCTACAATCATCTTCAGGGGAGTGTTATTCTCGTTTTTCTCTATATTTTGGGTTTCGCATTGGGGACAATGCGAAGTCAAGTGTGGGGAGGGGGTTTAACATTTTGACTTTGTTTGTACTAAAAAAAATCAGTAAATTGTATATATATTTTTAGCAAATAAACCGGTTAGTTGTTGTCTTAGAAAGCTTCAGACATGATAAAAATCCGACAAGCCAAATAAATTTTGAAAAAGATAACTAGAACACGTGACAAACAAAGAAAGACTTGCATGTTAATTTTCACACTTTTACCCATTCCTTCCGTTATGTGAGCATATTTGAGCCTTAAATTTGTTATATGTTTGTTCATTTCGGAGTAGGAGTGAGCCGGATGTCACATGTAGTTTAGAACTTGTCACTAGCATGCTTTTTGAGACCATAAACGTGTGAAATTGTGTAGAAATGATAGAGGCACCTAGAAAACCCTTTGTTTTTAGCCTTTTTCTTTGTGTTATGTTTCCCTAAACCCTACGCTACCCACTAGGATTAACCATGTCGAGCCGTTCCCGTGTTTTTCCTTCGTTTACCCAACAAATTAACCCACTTAGCCAAATTCAGCCTTTTTATTTTTAAACCTTTTGTGTTATAACTCGGTTAAAAATCGTTTAACTAGCGTTTCTTGTAGTTAGTTGTTCATTGTACAAAGCTATTAGATTATATATATATGAAAAAAAAACAAAAAACAGAAAATCAAAAAATAAAACACCCTAAAATAGGGTGAGATCGACAAAATTCGAGCAATTTTAAATGCTAAAATGATGAAATCTCGTTGATGAGCTCGATATCACAAAAGTCGCCTTTTTAAGGCATTAGTATGTATAATTTTATTGTTTTACGCTTGTTAAACGTAACTACCGAGTTTTAACCATTTAGTCACTTTAAAATTCCCATTCCATACCCTTCACCCAAGCCTTTCGTTACAACCCGTAAAGACCTCTTGATTTACACTTTTTCGCATGTTAGTTGGTGGAGATAAGATCTTGTGACAAGCTTATGATATTACACGTTTCATTGTCGAGGCATTGAGTGTTTACACATACACATTTTATGTATGTTTCACAAATATAACCGAATGTGTGTGAACACTGTGAGGTGTGTGAAGATTAGCGTGTTAAGTAAATCGAAAGTAAAATCACAGCTTTTTGGTTATCTATACATATATTTGCATGTGCTTGTTTGGTTTGAATCACTTGACATTGCGTTTCGAAAAACCGGCTAACCGTTTGTAGATGTATTAGTAGGTAGTTTGTAAATTCTTGTTCTCTTTAGAAACTAGCTTTTATTACATTTTAATTTTAGCTTGCTTGAGGACAAGCAAGGTTCAAGTGTGGGGAGGTTTGATATTCACCAAATTACATATGTCTTATTCCCCCCATTTAACCCCCATTTTACGCGTTTTTGGCCTTAAAACCGAGAATCAGATACTTAATCAAGTGTATTTTTGTTTACAGGCCTAAAACAGCGTGCCAAACAAGAAGATGAAGAAAACGAGGATTTTCCGGGCGAAACGGCAGAACTACGAAGATTCTGTGAAGAGACTGACCTAGGCGAATTGCACGATCGTGCAATCATGGGCACCCCCGTGCGGATCCGACAAGAGGGCTCGTCTCGGCATTGCACAGCCAGTGCGGTCAGGAGTGCAAGGCATCTTCGGCAATGCACGACCGTTCATTTGGAGGCACTCCCGTGCGGATGTGATGATCAACCCCAGCTCGAATCTGCACTGCCAGTGCAGATGCTCGTGCCATCCTAACCTCGGAGATGCACGCTCGTGCAACCCGATGCACGCCCGTGCCAATAGGAAGACCGGTCCATTATTTGCTGATGTCATACGGTATGGTGAACAGTCCAATAAAGTGCACGACCGTGCGATCTGAAAAAGTTAGAAAAAACATAAGGCAGCATTCAGTTCGATATATTGGAATTTTGGGAGCTTTTCTGGTGATTTTCAGGCTCCGGAGGCACTAGATTTCACCCGGATTCAAGCCACTTTATGCTGATTAGCTCCGTTATCATCCGGATTCTCAATCTTGTGCTTTTTCAAGGTTTGATTCTTGAATCTTTCCATGTTTTTGTTATGTTTCAAGCATTTAGGTTGATGATTATGTATTATTGTAAGCCTAAGGGCAAAAACACTAGTATCCCTTGCTTAATAACAACCATTAGTATGTTAGTTATGTTTGTAATGACACTTGAAGCATTTTCTATGTTAATCTTTGATGATTAGTTTGCAACCTTGTTTATTGATGTTGAATTCTTGATTAGAGTTAATTATCTTGGATGATTAGTGTAACAACTGTGCTCTATAATCGATGTACAATGTAAAACAACGTTAATTATCAATTAAAACAATGTGTTTTGGTGTTATTATATGTGTTTTGGTGTTATTATGTGTGTATTTGTGTTTGATGACTTTTCGATTTGTTTCGACTTAGAATTCAAGCTCTAAATCGCTTTCTGGAAAGTTATACGCAAACTGGTGCGTAAACGCAGTCAGTTTAACGCGACAAACACTCCGGAATAGTGACATAGGCTTAACATGCCTTAAATAACCTTTACATAACTTAGAAATAAGTTTTGGATGGTTTGGTGTGTCGAAATCAAGTTTGTTCGATCGCAGGGACTATTTGTGTCAAACTGTGAAACTATGCCGATTTGTATAGTAACGAACATTCCGAAACTTGATCATAAGTTAAACATACCCTAAATATCCTTTACATAGCTTATAAATAGGCTTTGAGGGGTTCGGTATGCTAAAATAAACTTATTTGATCAATAGGGACTAAATGCGTCAAAAAGTGCATAAGTTTGCATTTTCGCGCATATCTTACGTTTTGAATATATCCGGACATCCAAAAATTTATTTAATCATTAAAATATTTTATTTTAGTGATTGGCATAATAAAATGCCATTCGTCGCTTAATTTGGATCGTTTTTGCGTTCGTTACGACTTCCGTCGTAATTAACCGAACAACGCAACCGTACTACCAAAGGAACCGACATCTGAGATATTTTTGAGCATATTTTAAGTTTCCTATACTTTAACTTCATTTTAGAGCCTTGAAATGGGGATTAACGGGGCTTAAACGTGTCAAAAATGCATCGAAAACCAAGTTTTGGGACTGTAGGGGCTAAAATTGTAAATCTGCCAAAGTTTGCTAGGCCTGGGGCGTAAGCCTAAGCTTATTCTTAGGCGGCCCGCGTCAACAGCCCAGATCAGAAACATTGAATCTGGCTTTCCATCCTGTTTTTGATGGTTTTAATCATAGATTTGCAATACCATTTGATGGTATTTCATGTCCCCATTGTTTTTAAAACCTTGTGCCCACTTGTATGGTCAAGATCAAGGCACGATTTGCAAGAAACGAACCTAACGGTTCTCCGAAATCTATAAATACCCAACTCATTTTCACTCATTCCTCACAAATCTGATTCAATTGCTCTAAGTTGGGGTTTAGCACTTCATACCTGAGCAAATTGGATCAAGATCTTCCAAGCTTGGACCCGTTGTAAGTATTCTTTCGTGCTTTTTATGCGTTTTTAAGCACGAAAGTCAAACCACGTTTGACTTTCTGCTTTGACCAATCTTTAGTCAACACGAAGTTCGTTTGAACTTCGCAACGTGAGCGTAATCACGATGGTTATAGTCCCTAGTGACTATACCTACTGATTACCACGTTGATTAGGTGTAGTGACGAGTCATAGTTTCGGTCAAAATGCGTATTTATGCGTATTTTGTAACCAAACTATTCTTGGGTATCAAAACCATTTGTTTTGATATCAAAACCTGTTTTCTAACTTGGTTAAACATGTTTCAACATGTTTAACTCGTCACTTTTAGTTTAGTGCTTGTATAGAGTCGTAAGTCAAGCGGTCTAAACAACCGCTTAGACTTTCGAACTCGACCCGTTTGGTCGATCATTAGGATCCGATCAAGCATTTTTAGTGACCATAGTTGTATAGGGAATAACCTTCCGTGGTTATACCTTATGGTCACTTAGGTTTAATTAGTTGTATGATATGTAGTTTATATGCCTTAGGTAAATGACCAAAATGCCCTTTTCATGCATAATTGGATTTTAAGCATATGTAACATAATCTTTTGTCACTTAACTGATTATGCAACATTTTAGGAATATAATACTTGTCATAGGACTAGTTAGATGTCTCGAACGCGTGTTTGCGCGAACGACGCGTTAAAGTAGCGTAAGCTACCTTAATGGGTCGTAACGGGTCGAAAGCACTTAGGATAGGTTCCGATTTAGGATGTAGGCTTTGTTAAACCATATCACATGAGTTCCAATACTCATTTGGTTTACGAACCCTCATTCTATCCGATCTTCCGATTTAGGTGTCGATTATTTATCTAGTGATTCGATTTCTAGGTGCTACTTGAATTTCTTTGCTTTGCTTGAGCTTGTTGAACTCTTTGGATTAAGGATACTTTGCACTTCGATGTGAGTACATAGTTCCCCTATTTTACAGTTTTCGATTGTTTTGGGGTGATTCATATGTGTTAAACGATTTCGATGTTATTAACGATGGTTTCAAAAATGATTAAAATGGTTTATATTAAATTAATAACGATTTCGATAATATGAACAAACTTGTTGGGAGTAATTACATAACAAATAACATTCATTAGTTTTGGCCGAACCGACCAGTATTAGGTTATGGTACCATAGGATCTGACAAATCCCGTTATCAGACTACATCCATGGTTATGTGTGGGGGTTATGTGGGTAACGACTGAATCTTTGATTGTTAAATTACCCTTTGGTGGTTTGTTAATTCGAGTTGAACGAGGGACGAGTTGCGAAGGTTTGGATGTTATTAGCGAGACGACCAAAAGTAGTTTTCACAATTAAAACAAGAACGATTTTGGGACGAGTTAAACGATTTAAAACGATTTTGGAAACGATTGGTACAAGCTAAACGATTTGAACAAACGATTGGTTTTGGGTGGTGATTAGGTAATGTGTTGGTGCATTTAGTGTCTGTTAACTTTGTCTTAATCGAGTCTTATGTCTAGAAAGGATGAATGAGCACACAACAGGGTCGAAATTAGGGTTTGTACATGTGTTAGTATGGCATTTCGCTTGAAAGTAACAAAATGCAGTTCAAGCGAAATCAACTTATGTGAGTTCGCTTGAAACCATCCTGATACATCCTCAAGCGAAATACCATAGCCTATAAATAGTTGATGTGTGTTATCATTTGAAGCGAACAGAGACATAGTCATTGTGTGTGAGTCGAGGTGCTTCCGGATTTTCATCAGAAATCATTGTAAAGACTCAGAAACCAGTATTAGAAAAGAAAGTTAAAAGGAACAAGCTGTGTGACGTTGTTTACTTTGATTCCGGCTTAGTAAATGATGATGAACTGCCTTTACTGACTGTTTAGGGTCACGGAACCGATCCAACAAGTGGTATCAGAGCTCAGGACGAGGAGTTCATACCATTGCAGCTTGAAATCATCGGATTTTCTTACTTCTACTCATTCTTTTCTGATTTGGACATATTTTTACGGTTGAAATGGCCTGAAACTCACATATATCAAGCGAAATGTAGAGTTAACTAATCCCTGAGTGAATTGGACTTAAAATCGATCAAATTCATATAAAAACTTGACATTTCGCTTGAAAACTGGTTCGAAAAAGATGACATCATCATATTTCGCTTGAAAATTTCGAGCGAAACCTTTTAAAAATTGTGATCTCACTTGAAATATCTTGGTGATCTCGCTTGAAAAGTACATTTAATCAGATTTCGCTTGAAGTATACATATTCATCTGATTTCGCTTGAGTTGAGGTTTCGCTTGAAAAATCAAGTGAAACAAGTGATTTCGCTTCAATTAACCTGATTTCGCTTCAATTTGTTTTCGCTTGAACTTGATTTGTGATTTCGCTTGAAAAGCTATATCTTGCTTAAAAGCTGATTTCGCTTGAACAGATTCCGCTTGAATCTGTATTTTTCAAAATCAAGAAATTTCTAAGTGTTTGCTGATTTTTCAGGTACGTACAAGATGGATGATCTATTCATGAATCCATTTAGTGATATGTATGCCTTTGCTGGAAATTCTGGAGATGATACTTCACCTAGCAACACCAATGAGAACACGCCGAATACAAAGAAAAGCTTATTGGATGCTTTGGGAGTTGATAGTGCTTTTGGAACATATAACAAACCCCCAAAGTTGATGGCTATCGAAGAGTACAGTCGGTGGGCCAAGAAGTTTGACGAATGGTTGAGGGCCTTTGCGTATCCTAGCTGGAAGAGTCTAAAGAACGGATATGTTGATGGAGGCAAAACTGGTGAAAGTTTGACATCATCTGAAGAAATAGAAACGTTTGTTGCTAAGCAAAAATGCATCGCACTGCTGTTTCAGTCTGTTAGAGAAGATATAATATCTTTGATCGAGTACAAAAACTCTACAGATCTCTAGCAAAAGTTGAAAGTTAAATATTTAGGAAGTGCAGAAATAGTGAAAAACAAAAAGAAACTACTAAGAAAAGAGTTTGATTTGTTTGGGTGTTTAAAAAATGAATCAGTTTGTAAAATGATTGAGAGGTTTGGGCACCTAAAGCTGGAGCTGGCGAGACATGAAATTTTCTATTCTCAAGAAGAGCTAATCGACAAATTGTTTGATTCATTGCCAGATGAGATGGATTGGCAATTTTATGCTTTGATGTTGAAGAATACGATTAAGCCTGAAGTTCTTACGGTGGATTTATTGATTGAAAGACTAGAGAGTCACGAGCTGGAGATAAAGAAAATGCACAAAGTCAATCACTCGTCATATCAACAGAACTTGGATTTGTATTATCCAAAAAGCATGATGCCAAAGAATACATCTCCCAAGACTGCATTTTCTGCTGAAAATTCCTACACATCAAGCAAAGAAAGTCAAAGCAATGGATTTCATAGTGGTTCTTCATCACATTCAAGTCAATCAGATACAAAGAACCTATTTCAATGCAATATCGCTGTAGACTTAAAGAACGCTCAAAACTTCATCGAGGAGTCGGCAAAGCAACAGATGGTTTTCTTAGCTTCTGTGCTAGAATCGTATGAAAGCCTAGTGGCAGGGAAGATTGGCAACACTAACCTGACAAAAGAAGATTACGATCAGATAGATCCTAAGGAGATGGAATTGATCGACATAAGGTGGTGCATGGCCAGTGCAGTTCGTCGAGCACAGCGTTTCATGGAGATAACTGGGAGAAAGTCTATTGGTGGACCATCTACCAAGTTGGGATTTGACAAGTCTAAAGTGACATGCTTCAAGTGTAAACAGAAAGGTCACTTTAAGCGTGCGTTAATCTTGAAGATGAAAATGAAGTGAAACTTCCTGATTCAATTGATGTGACATTTTCTTCATCATCATCTGATGACAGTGTTCAAACTGAGATTGTTAAAGGCATGGCTGAAAGTGTTTTGGATAGTGATTCAGCTGAGGATGAAGAGTGTTTTCTGGACAACTACATTCCGAAACCAAAATCCAAAAACAACTTAGGTGATGAACCGGGTCTTGTGATGTACAAGATGGCTGGATCTGATAAGTTGTATTCGGATTCTGATTTTCCTCTAGAGAATGTAAATGTTTCAAAATGGTTGAAATCGATTTGTCTGAAGTAAAAAAGTTTAAAACAAACAAAAAGGCAAATGAATTTTGAGAAAGATAAAGCTTACTACAAGAAACCTGTTGTTCCACCACGTTTTTATAACAACAATCGAAACAAATGGTCGGGTGGATATCAGGGTGGTAAGAATTATCAAAGAAAGAATTTTCAGAACAAGAAGTTTGCTGAAAAGAAAGTGTTTGTGAACAGTTCAAGTTCACTTTCTGATGAAGAGAAAAAGATTTTTTCGAAATCAAATGAAGAGTTCTTTGAGAAGAAAGCCTCACAACCTCAGTCTGAAGGCACAAGTCGGGTAGTTGATACTCGTACATGCTTTAGATGCATTAAAGTTGGTCACATTGCAAGAAATTGCACCAACTTCAAGCCTAAGACTGAAGTTGTTGAGAATCAAAAGAAGAAGGTTGATGCAAAAGGCAAAGCTCCAATGGTTGTTGAGAAAATTTTGAAAAATGAGAAAACAAAAGTCAAAATTGAACCTGTTAAGAATGTGGTAACTAAAAATGACAAATTCTATAAACGGGTTGCATCATCTCAACAAACATGGAAGCCAAAAGTGGTTGATAAGAAAGAAAGTTCATCTAAACCAAAGGTTTCAGAGAAAGAAAAGCAATCGTCTTCTACCAGTCCGGTAAAGATGGATGTTCCTTTGAATTATTATGAACAATTGGAGAAACAATCTTCTACTCCAACAGAGAAGAAGAATGTTCAAAAGAAAGATCAACCAACCGGTCAACTTAAGATAGATGAGTTTTTCTTATACAAAAAGGTTGAGGTTGGATCTGAGGAAAGTTTAAAGATGAATGATAAAAATTTTCCGCCTCTTTACGCTGCTAAAACTCAATTAAAATTCCAGTTACCTGAGTCGAAAGAGGCTTGGGTAGCATCAAAATCTCACTAAAAATTTCGGACTTGCCGGAGCTTCCTAGTTGGTAATTGTGAAGCATGAATCGGCATCTTTATTGAAATGTGTTTTTAAAATCAATTTGTGATATGTGCAGAAACTTCCGAGAGCTGTTTCACGATGGATTATGGATAGTGGAGCGTCTCGACACATGACGGGGAAGACAACATTGTTGTACGAAGTTAGAAATTTCAATGGTGGTTATGTGGGATTCACAGGAAATCAAGGTGGTAGAATTGTTGGTGAAGGAACGTTATCCAATGGGATTGTTACGTTTGAAAGAGTTAACTACATTGCTGAGCTGGAGAATAATCTGCTGAGTATCTCACAGATTTGTGACAGGATGTATACTACTCACTTTACTGATAAAGAATGTTTGATCTTGAAACCAGGATTTGTTATCCCTGAAGAATGGATTATCATGAGGGCACTAAGAGTCAATGATCTGTACATGTTGGACATGAGTGTAGCAACTACAACAACAGGTCAGGCACATTGTTTTGTTTCTAGAGCAACTGAGAAAGAATCGAGATTGTGGCACCGGAAGATGGGTCATATACATCTTAGAAAAATGAATCATTTGGTGCATAACGATTTAGTTCTTGGAGTTCATGTCAAAGGTTTTCATCTTGAGGGGGAGTGCATTAGCTGCATCAAAGGCAAGCAGAAAAAGAAATCACATCCTCAAAAGAAAGTCAATTCAGTTTCCAGCCCGTTAGAGAGACTACATATGGATCTGTTTGGTCCAGTGAATGTCAAAAGTATTATAGGGGATCTCTACTGTCTTGTGGTTACTGATGATTATTCCAGATTTTCATGGGTATCATTCTTGAAGTTGAAAGATGAAACGTTTGATAGTTTGATGGCGTTGTTCAGAAAGATTGAAAATCTGTACCAAAGGCGTATCAAAAGAATTAGAAGTGATAATGGTACTGAATTCAAGAACAACAAGATGGAAGAATTTTGTGATGAAAGAGGTATATTGCATGAGTTTAGTGCTTCGTACACTCCGCAGCAGAATGGAGTTGCTGAAAGAAAGAATAGGACACTAATCGAAACGGCCAGAACAATGCTTGCTGATTCAAAGCTACCGATAAATTTTTGGGCAGAAGCAGTTTCCGCCGCATGCTATACGCTCAACAGAGTTCTCACTGTCAAGAAATTCAACAAAACATGCTTTGAGTTGGTCAATAACCGCAAACCAAATCTGAAGTATCTTGAACCGTTTGGGTCACCCTGTACTGTTCTTGAGCCTTTTGGAAAGTTTGGGCCGAAGAGTATTAAAGGGATATTCATAGGTTATGCAAGTCCATTACGACGAGTCTTCGTTCCAAGTCTGAAGCGGATTATTGAAGCTCCAAATGTTGAATGTCAAGGTTATACAATGTCGCCGCAGAATCCGGGAGATTCATGGCGTTATCATTACGACAAGTTGTGGGATTCGTTTGACATGATGGAAGAACAAGAAGAAGAAGAAGATTTCTTTGATGAGTTGGATATTTTGCGAGAGTATGAGTCATCGCAGGAAAGGTTCCCAGCTGAGTATTTACGGCGACCACGACAAACTTCAAATGACGATGAAGCAGGTCCAAGCAATGCTGGTGAACATGATGATGTCCAACAAAATGAAGTTGCTCAAGATAATCAGTCGCACAAAATGATAATCAAGAATTTGAGAACATGCCAGTATTTGATCGTGGTGATTCAGATTCTGATGGGGAGCATATTCAGATTTCAAGTCAAACAAACCCAGTCAGTGAACAAGGTGCAAACCAGAATGTTGATAATCTGGAAGGCGATGTAGATGTTCCAGGCGAAGTGATGCCACGAACTCTTTCATACCATCCAGAGGAATTGATCATTGGAGAATTGCAAACAGGCGTCCACACTCGAAGACAGCTTGATAAAGGGCTTACATGTTTTTATTCAAAAGTTGCTCCTTTGCAAACTGAATTCTCATTGAGTTGTTTTATCTCGCAGATTGAACCAAGGACTTATAAAGAGGCGCTTACTGAAGATTCTTGGGTCAATGCAATGCAGGAGGAACTGAGCCAATTCGAGAAGTTTGGTGTGTGGAAGTTAGTGGATTTGCCTGATGGTCAAAGGAAGATAAACACCAAGTGGGTGTTCAAGTGTAAGAGAGATGATAGAGGCGTTGTGGTTCGTAACAAAGCTCGACTCGTAGTCCAGGGTTTCAGTCAGTAGGAGGGTATAGATTTCACTGAAGTATATGCTCCAGTTGCTCAACTAGAAGCAATTAGAATCTTCCTAGCATTTGCATCTTGGAAAAATTTCAAAGTGTATCAGCTAGATGTGAAATCGGCGTTTCTCTATGGGAAGGTAAAATAGGAGGTATATGTTGGTCAGCCACCGGGCTTCACCGATCCAATCCACAAAGACAAGGTCTATTTGCTAGACAAAGCGCTGTATGGTTTACACCAGGCCCCGAGAGCTTGGTATGAGACATTGTCTCAACACCTACTAGCCAACAGTTTCATCCGTGGAAAAGTGGATGCCACTCTCTTCACCAAAGAGGTCAACGAACATCTTCTGATTGTTCAGATATACGTGGACGACATCATATTTGGGTCAACAAATGAAAATTTGTGCAAAGATTTCGAAAGAGTTATGAAGCAGAAATTCAAAATGTCATCGATGGGTGAGATGAAATTCTTTTTGGGACTTCAGGTTGGTCAACTGCCTAAGGGAATATTCATACATCAAACGAAGTACGTTCATGATATCTTGGAGAAATTCGGGTTGTCAGGTTCTACTCTAGCTTCCACCCCATTAGCAACGAATCATGGGATAAACCCTGATCTCACCGGAGAGAAGGTAGATGAAACGATGTATCGTTCCATGATCGGATCGCTGATGTATTTGACAGCTTCAAGACCCGATATTATGTACCCAACCTGCCTCGCAGCAAGATTTCAATCTAACCCAAGAGCTTCACATATGGTGATTGTGAAAAGGATATTACGCTACCTTAAAGGAACTCCATCATTGGGGTTGTGGTATCCAAGAGAAGGCGATTTCACGCTCGAAGGGTATTCCGATTCAGATTTCGGATGTTGCAAAGTTAACACTAAATCAACAACAGCGGGGTGCCAGTTCTTTGGATCACGATTGGTCACCTGGCAATGGAAAAAGCAGACCTCTGTGGCTTTATCCACATGTGAAGCGGAGTACGTATCTGCTAGCAGTTGCTGCTCTCAGATCTTGTGGATCCAGCAACTGATGCGCGACTACAGTTTGCAATTTCTAAACACCCCTATATTTGTTGATAATGAGGCAGCGATTAACATTACTAAAAATCCTGTTCACCATGCTAAAACGAAACACATTGAAATTCGTCATCACTTTATTCGAGATTGTTTCGAGAAGAAGTTGATACGAATTGAGAAAATCCACACTAACGAGCAAAAAGCTGATTTACATACCAAAGCATTTGATAAAACACGTTTTCAATATTTGCTAAAATTGAACGGTATGAAGCTTTTATCGATGTTGGAGAAGATTCTTGGCGTTGAGGAAGGAGACATTGTAGATGATGTTGAGAAGCAATCTGCAATGGTTTGTCGATTTTTTACTTGTTTTGGTATTTAGGGGGAGGTATAGGGTAATATTTTCAGAAAATACAAAAACAGTAAAAAATTTCAAAAATACAAAAACATGAGATATTTTCAAAATCCAAAAACAATATAAAACTAGAAAAGAGTTTGTGTAAAAAGGGAAAATGATAGTACATCGGCTTGACAGTCATGGTATGCTAAAGAATTGGAATGTTTTAATGCGTTAAACAGTCTCGCTGATGATGTGCCAATAGGTTTTTACACATTTAGTAGGTTTGTTCGGGATATAAACCTAAATCTTACTTACTTATTTCGTGGGGAACACTACTTGGATATATAGGTAACCCCTGAAATCTTGTTTGAAAGATTCCTCTTTCTGAAATACTAGGTCTTTATACTCAGTGATATCTGGGGTATTATTCCAGGACTTCTGCTGAATGGAAGTTCTGACCTAGTCCCCGAATAATACTTTCCGCAATGCTTGAAACATAGCATCACCCTCAGCATAAATGATAAGACAATAAAATTGCTAATCAATGCTGTTGTAAAAAAGATCCTCTAAAGGGGACACACCCAAGTCGATTCGTGATCTCTCTGCTGAACGGTAGTTCTGACCTGAGCTCTCACGGTTTCGTACGTTTCATAATTTATTCCCTTACAGATATCATCTGTGGTATACTCACCTGTAAGACCGAATATTGGGATCTGGATACGGGAGTATATTCAAGAGGTGGGACACGTGAATAAGTTTAAGTCTCTAAAACACTAAATCCGTATCCTAGACAGATTGAAATGTGTGTGAGAATTTAAGTGGATCAGTATATCGACAATCTAAGTGAATTGTTTAAATTCTGAGTATGTAATTGAAGTTTAACGGTACTTGTGACTTGTCAAATAACTGATATGATTCCCTAACACACTCACCAAAAATATTTTACTGCATTTTAGTTCTATATTTCATTTCTAGTTTAGAAACTTTATTAAAAATTCAAAAAGATTTTACACTTCTGCTTTATTTTTGACAAACCAAAGTGAGAGTTGATCTTCAGATTCACAATTTGAAGCAGATGCAGGAAGTTTCTGGGCTGGAAGATGAGTTTGGAGTTTAACATGATAAATTTGTGAAATTGGAAAGTTGAAAACAAGTTCATTAACTTGAAACTTGTAGATTTTCAGAAAATGTTGAACATAAGTCAGTGTGAATTATCTATGATAAACCAAGGTCATTAAGTTGGACTTGGTAGATAAATTGAGTAATCAGGGTCATTAACTAGGACCTGAATAGTTAAGTGGATTTCTAATTCTGACAAGATTATCAAACTGAAAGTTGAAAGATAAGTCTTGGATTGAAATTATTATTATCATATATCTTATTTTTGGGTAGAGTTTATCCAGGAATCAAGTTCCCATGGCAACAAAATGTTGAAGTTTGAACCAGAATTAGAGTCCTAGCTTATCGAGAGGGGGAGTCTGCGAAAGGGAGAGTCAGAATTTTGGATCAAAAATCAAAGGGGAGATTGAAGATTAGAGTTTGAAGATAAAGATTGAAGGAGTTTTTACAATGTGAAGAAAATTTGGAGAAAGACTAAGACCAAAGACTCGACGCCGAAGACTTCGTCAACATCCAAGGGGGAGTCTGTTGGTGCATTTAGTGTCTGTTAACTTTGTCTTAATCGAGTCTTATGTCTAGAAAGGATGAATGAGCACACAACAGGGTCGAAATTAGGGTTTGTACATGTGTTAGTATGGCATTTCGCTTGAAAGTAACAAAATGCAGTTTAAGCGAAATCAACTTATGTGAGTTTGCTTGAAACCATCCTGATACATCCTCAAGAGAAATACCATAGCCTATAAATAGTTGATGTGTGTTGTCATTTGAAGCGAACAGAGACATAGTCATTGTGTGTGAGTCGAGGTGCTGCCGGATTTTCATCAGAAATCATTGTAAAGACTCAGAAATCAGTAATAGAAAAGAAAGTTAAAAGGAACAAGCTGTGTGACGTTGTTTACTTTGATTCCGCCTTAGTAAATGATGATGAACTGCCTTTACTGACTGTTTAGGGTCACAGAACCGATCCAACATAATGGGACGGGTGTAACATGATAAAAGCATGGTAGATACGCCGCTGGTACTTCTTATATATACGTGCTTTTATCATATTACATTCCGTGTCATTATTTAGTTCACCTGGGCAAACGATTTTGAAACGATGTCACATAAATGTTTTCTAAATGATATAAACCATACGAGTTTTATTAACGAGTTTTTACGAGATGTTTTACAATTTGGTTTACTTAAACAAATGTTTTGGGGTTAAGAATCATGGCTACTAGATTTTATAAGTTATAACCATCTTGATTTGAGATGGTTAATTATGTTGCAATACTATACACTTTTCAAAACAAGTTTTTTTTTAAATAAGGTATTGCAACATGTAATCTAGCCATGAATCCGACACTCTCATAAAACCTATGTGCTCGCCAGCATTTCTTTGCTGACTTTGTTTTTACATATGTTTCAGGTGGTGATTGAATGATGTTGATTGCTAGGATGCATGTTCACATAGGATATGGACGAGGCCTTAGTGACATAATAACAATGATAGTCGATGTGTAACTTGTTTGTTTTGTTTTAACACAATGTAAATTATTAAATGAATCAATAAAACGAAACTTTTGTATCCATGGTTGTGAAACAATAATTCTGTTACGACACTCCCCGACGTTTCCGCCGCGGTTTCGTTGTTTTTACGCGGTCGGGGTGTGACAGAAGAGTTGGTATCAGAGCCAATGGTTATAGGGAATTAGGTTATTAGTAATGCTTTGACCTAGACTATAACTTTTCTAGGACCCTAACGCAAGTTTTCTTGCATTTAGATTTTAAAACAAAATCGTCACCTATCCTTAGGTGATAACCACAACGAGAACACAAATTTCAAATCCGCTTTGAAAAGCAATCATTTGTTCTATGATGATTTCTTATAAGGTTTTGAACCCTCTAAATTTTCAAAATTTTGTCAAAGTTTGGGTCTTATAGTGTGAACACGTGCAATCTGGAAGGGTGAACGCCTGTATCCTGAGTTTTCTGTCTAAGGCTAGAGTGTTCGTACAAATCCACATAATCGGACCAGTCACTCTTACCTGGGAACTCTTGGGATGAGTGTTCACTTATAGGCTAAAGCAGGTCTTCAGTGATACATTATATTGACCCATTTACTTTGATTAGTCACTGCGTGTCGTTTGTTTGTTCGAGGTAACAAACGAATGATCGCCTTCCTTGTGTTTTGTCGATGTTTTCAATACCTCTTTTGTTTTTCCAATTTTCAACCTCACTCGTTTCTCATGTTTCCTTGTTCTTTTTAGACAATGCCTCCTCGACGTGATGCACAACCTCTAACTAACGAAGAAGTCGCAGCCCTTGTCTCTCAGCAAATGGCTGTTGTGCTTCCGAACGTAGTAACCCAGATCCATCAGTTATACAACAACAATAATAACAATAATGCTCAGTGTAGTTTCAAGAATTTCAATTTTGCTAAACCATTGAAGTTTTCTGGGTCTCAAGGAGCAACCGCGCTCCTGCAATGGTTCAAAAGTTTGGAGGGCACATTCAGACATATGCAATGTCCGAATGAGCGTAAGGTTGAGTTTGCATCCAGTGTGTTCGAGAAGCGTGCTCTTACATGCTGGAATGGTGTGATGCGTGATAAGGGTGCCGATGTGGCAATGGCGCAAACGTGGGAAGAGCTTCGAGCTCTCATGATGAAAGAGTTCTGGCCCCGTCACGAGATTCGAGCTTTGGAACGAGAATTTGATGATTTGAAACAAGATGGGGGAGAACACCGTGCGTATACGGATCGTTATGAAGACCTGAGTTTGTTGTGTCCCACTATGGTTACCCCATTTGAAAAGGCGATTGAGAGGTACATCGATGGTTTTCCCGATTCTGTGCAAGATACTGTCACCGGTAGTAATCCTACCACCGTGCGTCAGGTGATTGAATTAGCTGCTACTCTGACCGAGTCTCAGGTCAGAAAAGGTAAACTGACCCGAAAAGGCGACAAGAAGAAGTCAGCTGATTCTGCACAAGAAACAGGTAAGGATAAGAATAAGGGTGAGTCTTCTAAGAAGTCGAGGAAGCGCAAGGCTTCCCAGAACTTTGCAGTCACTGCACAGAATGCTCAGAACCCACCAGCCCAACCTCCTGCGAAGAAGCAATATGTTGGTACTGCACCTCATTGTGCTCGATGCAACGGTCATCATTGTTGATGCACTACATCTGTCGACTTCGTCTTGTTTCGAGTCTTACACTAGTTAGAAAAGATCAGGGCACGTAAAATGAGAAAATGTGATAGATTTAGTGAGATTTCGCTTGAACAATAGTTTAAGTTGAAGGTTTCGCTTGAAGCATCTCAAGCGAAATCATTTCATCATATTTCGCTTGAGACATGCTGATGTCCATCCCAAGCGAAACCTTGAAGTCTATATATAGGAGGTTAGTGTCAAGCGAAATCATAAGTTGTTTTTGTGTGATTTCCATACCGAGGTGCTGCCGGTGTGAGAACTGATTGTAATTGCATTCATATCAATACAAATCAGTGTTAAAGTGAAGATTCAGCTGTTTATAGGTCAAATACTTGTTTTCCGCACCTGTATTTGATGGAATTCCTCTGAATCGACTCGTTTAGGTCGTGAACACGATCCTTACAATTGGTATCAGAGCCTAGAGGAGGAGTTCTGCAAAATTCAGCTGAAATTGATCTAAATCTCTTACTTCTACATCTTCTTTCATCAGTTCAGAAATTTTTCACGGTAAAAAACTATTCAATTTCTCACGGATTGTTTAAAAGTACAGGATAACAAACCCTTGAAAGTTTCATAGCAAAATTCGACTTAAAAGTGATCAAAATCGACCTTTGAATGGATTTCGCTTGAAGAACAAAGCTTCATTGGACGATTTCGCTTGAACTTTCAAGCGACACTTAACATCTCGCTTCAACGTTTTCGCTTCAGTGTTTCGCTTCAAGGTTTTCGCTTCAGGATTCTCACTTCAGACAGTTTCGCTTGAACGATTTCGCTTCAAAGAATTGATTAGTCTCGCTTCAACCAGTTTGACAGATTATTTCGCTTGAAGAAAGTCCAGTTGACTAGTTCGCTTGAAAGCTACAAATTGACTATTTCGCTTGAAAGAATCTGTTATTGAAAATCGTGCTATTGAAACATGGATAATGATTTTCACAACGCGTTTGCAACATCGTCTAATTCATCTTCCATTGCTCAGAACATGAATTCAGAAAATGAAACGGGGACTACTCAGAAACCCCCGAAGCTAATGTGCATTGAGGAATACTATGGATGGAAAGATCGTTTCGAAAACTGGGTGCAAGCAAATCATCTAAGATCATGGGAATGTATTCTAAAAAAATATATGCTACCACGTACTGAAATGGAGACAGTAAAACAAATTTCAGAGTTTGGTAATGAAGAACGGGAAATGTATCGAGCTGAAAAAATGATGATCAGTTTGCTTCAACAAGCTATCAAAGAAGACATCTTTATATTACTTCAACATGACAAAACATCAAAGTCAATCTGGGATGCTTTGAAAGTCAAAGTTGAAGGTAGTGCAAACATGATTAAAAGCAAAAAGGCGTTGATTAAAAAGGAGTTTGACTTGTTCACAAGTTTGCCTGGAGAAGATACAAAGAAACTCATTGAACGATATTGTCACTTAGTTCGAACAATGTCAATGATGAACATTAACAAAGAAGATGAGGAATGGGTGGATAAGCTTGCTGATGCGTTACCTCAGAAAGAGTGGGGAACTTATTTGATGATACTGAAGAATACCGGAGTTTATGAAGGGTTGTCAATCTCTCAGTTTATTGAAAAGATTGAAAGTCAGGATTTGGAACAGCAGAAGATCGCAAGGATGAATAATCCAAGTGGTCAACAAGATGTTAAGATGTATTACAAGGGTAGTGTTCCGACTTCAGAAGCTGAGAGAAGTCCAAAAATTCAGACTGCTTATAGTGTTGGGGATTCTACAGAAAAGACTGATCAAAACTCAAACAAAAGCAACAGTGGTTTCTCATTGTATCCAAGTGTAAATCCGAAAAGCTCATCAGAAAGTTTTCAGTCTCAAAGCACAAAGATGGGAAATGGTTGTGTGATTCAATGCAATATAGCTCTAAATCTTCCAGAAGGTCAAAGTTTTTCTGAAGACATTGCAAAAGATCATATGGCATTACTTGGTTCCGTGCTTATCTCATATGAAGGTTTAGTTGCTGGTCGAATTGGAAATCCTATGCTTACCAAAGAGGATTACGACCAAATAGATGCCGAAGAGATGGAACTAATGGATATCAAATGGTGTCTTGCAAGTGTTCTTAGACGTGCTGAGAAGTTCAAAACAATCACTGGGAGAAATGACTTTCTTGATGCTTGTGTTTCTACTTTAGGATTTGATAAATCTAAAGTTACTTGTTTCAGGTGCAGGGAAAAAGGTCATTTTAAGCGGGAGTGCAAGAACAGAGAAGTTAGTGGTGCTCAAAATCCATTTGGAAAAGATGATTACTACCGGAAAGCCATTTATCAGCAAGTTGGTCAGACACAAGACTCACAGACGGCTCATGGTAGAAAGATTGAAGATTCAAAGAAAGGATGTTTGGTAGATTTCAACTGGAGCAACTACATTTCTTCGAACAGCACAGCATGTGTAGTGAATCAAAATGATGAACAACTACCTGAAGGTTTCAGTTGGGATATGTTTATTGATGAAAAGGGCGACTTCAAAGCTTTCATTGCAAAGATTGTTAGAGAACCAGACTTGTTTGCAACATGGATGAGATCTATTGGTGAAACAGTAAAAGAACAGTTAGTTACTTCTGATGAAAGTTTAGAAAGTGCTAATGCAGATTCACTAAGTACAGATGAAAGTGTGCTGAATGATGTTTTCTCAGAAAAAGAAGTTACATTTGATCAAACACCATCTGATTCTGGTATATCAGAAGATGATTCTGACAAATCTGTAGAGTATGATCAAACACCGATTGAGATTAGCAGTGATGATGAGGAAGAGAAACATATTAATGTGGCTAAACATCATCTTTCTCCAGAAAGTTTTCATTTCTATTTTGCAGATCGCATGGAGAAACTGAAGGAGAAACAAGCTGCAAAAGAACAACAACAAGAAATGAAAGTTGAAAATGTTGTTCAGAATGAGGAAGTTAAAGTAGTTGTTGAAGAGAAGGTAACTGATGAAGAAAAAGTGATTGAAGTGGTAAAAACAGTTGAGATCGAGAAGATTGTTGAAGTTGAAAAGCCTTGCAAGAAGTGTTTGGAAACTTGCAAGAGTTGTGAAGAAAAAGATGTGACTCTGTTTGATAGAGAAAGACTGATAGAAAAGTTACTATCTGACATCAGCTATGTGAAAGAATCTTATAGCGTGTTGAACAGAACAGTGACAGGTCTTCAAACAACGAACTCTGAAAGAGAAAAGGCTTTAACGATGACGAATTCTACGCTGATGACAAAACAAAAGGCAATTAATCATTACATCGAAGAAAATGCTAATCTAAAGCAAGAGTTGGAGAAAGAAAAGATCGAGAATGAAAGGATCAGAAGGTTATTACTGAGTTATTCTTGTTCTGATTATGTTATTGATCGAGTTTATCCTACTGTTGCAGGTTTTGAAGCATTTCAGGATGAGAAGCTAAAGAATGAGACTGGTAAGAAATCGACTGTTAAATACAACAAGTGTCCGCCTCCTATCTGGGAAGGGTATTCTCCTAGAAAACCAAATGAGGAGCAAGTCGAAAAAGCAGTCAATATAAAGTTAAAATCAGAGACAACTGACTTTTTACCAGATAACATTGACATCACATTTACCGCGTCTGATACTGATCATGAGTCTGAGTTAATCAAAAGGGTGGTTGATCAGGTGTTGGATACTGAGGAGGTGTCTGAGTCAAAATTTGAGTCTGGGTGTTCAAGTTCGTCAGTCAACAGTTCAAAGTCGTCGGAAAAACGGTCTTACAGTAAAGAATTTTTGTTATCAAAAGCAAATTTGGATGATGAAACATTTAAAGTTGCATATACTTTAAATGATTCTGACAAATTATACTCTGATGAAAAGTTTCCGATGGATAGTGTTAGATTTGACAAGATCAAAAAGGTTTTCAAAATGACAGAAATTAATATTTCTGACACTAAAAATTTAAATCTTAATGAAAAACCTAAAAAATACACTTCAAGAGTTCAACAACGGTTAAACAAGAAAAAAGGGAAAAAGGATTACAATTTTAGTTCTGGTTTTCAAAAGAAAACAAATCAAAATTGTAGTTACAAAAGAAAAGGTTTAGGTTTTATTCAGCAAGAAAGTTACAGAAATGTAAACAATTCTAAACTAAAAACAGAATTTGTTTCAGGTGGAAGTGTTGAAGATGAACAGAAGAAACCTTTCTGGAGACAAACAAACCAGGAGTTTCTTGTTGAAAGAAAAAGAACAGGAACTGGAGTTTTTCATTCAAGAGACATTCCAAGAGATACAAGAACTTGTTTTCAATGTCAAGTTGTTGGACACATTGCTCACAATTGTCCAAACAAAGTCAACAGAAAACAGGGAGTCTCTGAAAAACTTAAAGAAAAAATGGTTGAAAGGAATGAATCACCAACTACAAACTTCAAAATTTTTGACAATTCAAAAAATGAAGTTGGTGAAAATTATAAAAAATTGTACAAAAAGAAGGCAAAAGACAACCAAAAATGGATTGTTAAAAAATCAGATGAAAAATCTGACTATGAATCTGATTTCACAAAATCAGAGGAGTCACAAGATGAGATCAAAGATTTGATGAATGATGTTGACATTAAATCACTGAGTGTGGAAGAGATTAAACAAATGGTTGGTAAAGTAGAAATCTCAGATTTTGATATTGAAAAAACATTTAATGAAAATGTTAAGAAAATTTTTAAGAAAATGCTTGATGGGAAAGTAAAGGGGGTTAAAGATTTTTATGCAACTAAAAAGGCAACTTACAACCCTACTGCTCAGGAATTGGAAGCCACCAAGTCAAATAAGACTTGGGTGGAAGTTTGCTTTCCTTAAAGTCTTAGGACTTGCTGAAGATCCCAAGTTTATATCGTGGATCAGGAATCGGCATTTTTCTAATTTTTGAAGTTTTTGGTTGAAAGTTTTTGATAGTGTTTGAATGTTTACAGGTTGTATGACTACGCCGGAGCTTCCAGGATGGTAAGTGTGAAGCAGGAATCGGCATTTTGATTGGTAAAATGGTGATGTAGACGTAACATTCCTACAAGTGGTATTGTGTTCTACATGTGATAATTCTTACAATTGGTATAGTAGGTGCATACATGCAAGTGGTAAATCAGGGACATTAATTTGTACTTGATCTGCTACAAATAGTTAAGTAGACAATGTGATGAACCACACCCCGAATCTTCAAATGATTATATCATCAAAACTTATTTTCCGGAAAAATCATTTTGATTAAAACAAACTTAAGTGTTTTGAAATCTAAATGAGAAAATAGTTTTGTGATAGGGGGAGTTCTGATTGTTTATGCCGAGTGAATGACGATTTAATGCGATTTGATATCAGTTGTCAAGTTTTTGTATAGTTTGTATGTTTTTTTTTAATTGTGTCAAGAGTTTTAGTTTTCAAATTTCCTAAAATGTGTTTGCATTTTAGGGGGAGTAAATTTTTTTTTCAGAAAATCCAAAAACATTTGAAAATTTGAAAAAGACAAAAACATGATAAAATTCAAAAATGAGTTTTTGTTGCATAAAAGAGGAAATGATAGTACATCTGTGGACTATCACAACATGCTAAAGAATTGGAAAGAAAAATGTGATAAACAATCTTACTGTGGATATGTCAGTAGGTTTTTGCACATTTAGTAGATTGTGACGAGATATAAACATAAATTTCAAACTTGCTTGTTCTGTGGGTTAACACAAACTTGGATATATAGGTAACCCCTGAAATCTTGTTTGAAAGGTCCCTTATTCTGAGATACTAGGTCTTTATGCTCAGTGATATCTGGGGTATTATCCCGGGACTTCTGATTTTGCGGAAGCAATGGCCTAGTCCCCGGAGAATACTTTACATTTGCTTGAAATATAGTTCACCCTCAGCTAAAAAATGATGAAACATTGAAAAATGCTAATCATGGCTGTTGAAACAAAAGATCCTCTAAAGGGGACACACCAAAAGTCGAAGCCGTCATCTCTCTGCGTATACGGGAGTATCGACCTGAGCTCTCACGGCCCTCGTACTATAATTTATTCCCCTGACAGATATCATCTGTGGTATATTCACCTGTAAGACTGAATATTGGGATCTGGATACGAGAGTATATTCAAGTAGTGGGACACACGGATAAGTTTAAGTTGCTTAAAACATTAACTATGTATCTCGGATCAGTTGAACTTTGTGTGAAAATTTAAGTGGACAAATATACTGACAATCTAGGTAAATTGTTTAGAACTTAAAATGAAATGAAGCTTAACGGTGTTAGTGATATGTTTCATAAACTGATATGATCCTCTTGCACGAACTCACAAAAATATTGTTTGTATATATTTCTTTATTGCATTCCTTTACAATAAAAAAATTACAAAAAGATTTTCAGTGTGTTTTAGCATAAATTTTTTAAAAATATCAAAAAGATTTTTGACAACTGATATTGGAAAGCTGATTGTCAAAATTTCAAGTGCTAAACATGATGACTTGGTTGTGAGGGGGAGTGAATCTTAAAATGTCAAAAGGTTTGTTAAAATCCTACAATTGGTATTTTTAAAAACCTACATTTGGTTCATCATTGGTTTGTGATATGAGAAAGGGTTATCTGATTATATCAGATTGTTGGTGCATTTAAATTGTTAAATTTTAGAAAATTTATTTCTGGGTTAAGATTGTTACAGGTGAGCCAGGTTGATTCATTCAAAGTTTACAAAAGTCAGAATCTGATTATGAATCTAAAAGTTTGTTAGCAGCTGATGCTGATGAACTTAAGGAATCAAGAGATCTGATCAAGAGAATTAGATAAAAGCCAGGCAATGATCTTGTAGACAAAATTTGAGTCAGACATCGATCCTGATACAGATTTTGCTGAAGAACGAATGAATGCCAGCAAATCGTGAGGGGGAGTCTGATAGAGCCAGGTGATTCTGGAGAAGAAGATAGAGAGAGAAAAGCCCAGAGACTGATCAAGAATGAAGATGTGAAGATACAGTGTTGTTGTGACTCGATAGTCGACTCGTCAACATCTGAGGGGGAGTCTGTTGATGCACTACATCTGTCGACTTCGTCTTGTTTCGAGTCTTACACTAGTTAGAAAAGATCAGGGCACGTAAAATGAGAAAATGTGATAGATTTAGTGAGATTTCGCTTGAACAATAGTTTAAGTTGAAGGTTTCGCTTGAAGCATCTCAAGCGAAATCATTTCATCAGATTTCGCTTGAGACATGCTGATGTCCATCCCAAGCGAAACCTTGAAGTCTATATATAGGAGGTTAGTGTCAAGCGAAATCATAAGTTGTTTTTGTGTGATTTCCATACCGAGGTGCTGCCGGTGTGAGAACTGATTGTAATTGCATTCATATCAATACAAATCAGTGTTAAAGTGAAGATTCAGCTGTTTATAGGTCAAATACTTGTTTTCCGCACCTGTATTTGATGGAATTCCTCTGAATCGACTCGTTTAGGTCGTGAACACGATCCTTACAATCATGTTGCCCAACAGGCCTGTAAGCAGTGCACTACGTGTGGTAAACTTAGGCATCTGGCCAACATTTGTCGTTTGGGCCAGAATTAGGCTGCTCACGTTCCAGCACAAGTTCAAGGGAATGCTGCAAGATTCCCACCTGGTTCATGTTATAATTACGGAGAAATGGGTCATTTCCACAACAACTGCCCGAGGTTGGTGAACGCGAATGCAAATGCAAGCGCGAATATGAATCCCGCTCGTGGACAAGCATATGATCTGAATACTAACGAGGCTCGAGATGACAACGAGGTTGTTAACGGTACGTTCCTTGTTAACAATCAACTTGCATCTGTTCTTTTCGATTCTGGTACCGATAGGAGTTTTGTTTCGTTATCTTTTGAGCCTTTACTTGCGATACCTAGAACTAAACTGAGGAAACCCTTATCTGTCGAAGTTGCTACTGGTAAACCTCTTGTACTCGATTATGTTATTCGTGGTTGTCAATTGAACCTCGACAACCATCTTTTTCCTATTGACCTCACGCCAATGCGACTTGGGAGTTTCGATATTATCGTGGGGATGGATTGGTTAACCAAACATCATGCTGAAGTCGTTTGTTTCGATAAGATCGTTCGTATTCCTCTTTCGTCTGGCGATGTCCTAGAGGTTCGGGGTGAGAAACCATCTGTTGGTTTGAAACTCATGTCGTGTACGAAAGCCCGGAATTATTTACAAAAAGGATATGTTGCCTTCCTGGCACATGTCACCGAGGAGAAAGGCAAGAACAAGAGTATTCAGGATATTCTGATTGTTCGGGATTATCCAGAGGTGTTTCCTGATGAACTGCCAGGTTTGCCTCCAGTTCGTCAAGTCGAGTTTCATATTGACCTTGTACCCAATGCTAACCCAATTGCGAAAGCACCTTATCGTCTTGCACTGCCCGAGATGTAAGAGTTATCAAAACAACTTCAAGAGTTGTCTGATAAAGGATTGATCCGACCGAGCTTTTCGCCCTGGGGTGCTCCTGTCCTCTTTGTGAAAAAGAAAGATGGATCTTTTCGAATGTGTATCGATTATCGTGAGCTTAACAAGCTAACCATCAAGAATCGATATCCCCTACCTCGAATCGATGATCTCTTTGATCAGCTACAAGGTGCTACCTGTTTTTCTAAGATCGATCTGTGTTCTAGGTATCATCAACTTTGTGTACTCGAAGAAGATATTCCCAAAACTGCTTTCTGCACGAGATATGGGCACTACGAGTTCACCGTCATGCCTTTTGGTTTGACGAATTCCCCAGCTATCTTCATGGACTTAATGAATAGGGTCTGTAAACCTTATTTAGATAAGTTCATCATTGTGTTCATCGACGATATTCTCATTTATTTGAAGTCTCGAGCCGATCACGAGCAACACCTTCGTTTGACACTGGAACTCCTGAAGAAGGAACAAATTTTTGCTAAATTCTCTAAGTGTGAATTCTGGCTTAAAGAAGTTCAGTTCTTGGGACATATAGTCAACTAGCAGGGTATTCATGTGGATCCATCCAAAATTGCTGCAATTAAGGATTGGAATACACCAACGACACCTACAGAAATTCGTTCTTTTCTTGGTCTCGCTGGTTATTATCGACGGTTTATTTCAAACTTCTCAAAGATCGCGGTTCCACTCACTGCTTTGACTCAGAAGAACAAGCCTTTTGAGTGGGGACCTAAGCAAGAAGAAGCGTTCCAAACGCTGAAACGGAAGCTATGTGTTGCTCCTGTTTTATCTTTGCCCGATGGAAACGATGATTTCGTTATCTATTGTGACGCGTCGAATCTAGGCCTTGGTTGTTTTCTCATGCAACGAGGCAAAGTTATAGTATACGCGTCAAGACAGCTGAAAGTTCACGAGAAGAACTACACGACTCATGATCTTGAGTTGGGTGCTGTAGTTTTCGCTCTTAAAATCTGGAGACACTATCTTTATGGCACAAAGTGTGTGGTTTTCACAGACCACAAAAGTCTCCAGCACATTCTTAATCAGAAGGAGCTGAACATGAGGCAACGACGTTGGGTTGAACTCTTGAACGACTACGATTGCGAGATTCACTACCATCCTGGTAAGGTGAATGTCGTAGCCGATGCGCTTAGTCAAAAGGAGCGAGTCAAGCTTCATTCTGTTTGAACTCTATCTGATATTCAAACTCGTGTCCTTCAAGCTCAGCAATTTTGTGTTTCACAAAATTTAATGGGTAAGGAATTACCGCTTCAACTCGAGCTTAAACTCGAAACGAAAGGCGATGGGTTACTCTATTTCAAGGATTGTTTGTGGGTTCCGAAACAAGACGATCTTCGCACTTTTGTGATGGGCGAATCTCACAAGTCTCGATATTCTATCCATCCTGGTGCTGATAAAATGTACAAGGATCTTCGTACTCAGTTCTGGTGGCCTGGTATGAAGAAGGATATTGCCTTGTACGTATCGAATGCCTAACTTGTCTCAAGGTCAAGGCTGAACATCAACGACCATCTGGTTTGCTTGTACAACCAGAGATACTGGTTTGGAAGTGGGAGAACATTGCGATGGATCTCATCACTAAATTACCACGTACATCTAATGGTCACAATGCTATATGGGTTGTTATCGATCGATTAACGAAGTCAGCTCATTTTATTCTGATTCGCGAGGATCTATCTGCTGATAAACTTGCAAAGATTTATGTTGATGAGATTGTATCTCGACATGGTGTCCCTTTGGATATCATATCCGATCGTGATGCTCAATTTTCATCTCATTTTTGGAAGACTATGCAATCTGCTATGGGAACCCAACTAAATCTAAGCACTGCTTATCATCCCCAAACAGATGGACAATCGGAGAGGACGATTCAAACTTTGGAGGATATGCTTAGAGCATGCGTGATAGACTTTGGTGGTAATTGGGATTCTCATCTTCCATTGATCGAGTTCTCTTACAACAATAGTTATCATGCTAGTATTAATATGGCACCATTCGAAGCTCTCTACGGTCAAAAATGTCGTTCACCTGTCTGTTGGAATGAGATCGGTGAAGCTCAGCTTACTAGACCTGAGCTCATTCTGGAAACAACAGAAAAAATCAAGAAAATTCGCGATAATCTTGTGACAGCTAGAAGCCGTCTAAAGAGTTATGCGGATGTGCGATGCAAGCCCTTGGAATTTCAAGTTGGCGACCATGTCCTACTCAAGGTGTCACCTTGGAAGGGAGTGGTGAGATTTGGAAAGAAAGGAAAACTTGCACCTCGATATGTTGGACCATTTAAGATTGTTGAAAGACTTGGAAAGGTTGCCTATAGACTAGAGCTACCTCCAGAGCTTGGAAATATTCATCCGACTTTTCACGTGTCTAATTTGCGAAAGTGTTTAGCTGATGCTGATCTTCACATTCCACTCGACAAAATTCAAGTTGATGAAATGATGCACTTTGTCGAGACACATGTGGAGATAATGGACCGTGCAGTCAAACAGTTGAAGAACAAACGGATTCGATTGGTCAAGGTTCGCTGGGAATCCAAACATGGCCCAGAGTTTACTTGGGAACGTGAGGACCAAATGAAGGCGAAATATCCGCAATTGTTCTCACAAGTTTCCTCTAGTTAAAATTTCGGGATGAAATTTCCTAAAGTAGGGGAGACTGTGACAACTGTGCTCTGTAATCGATGTATAATGTAAAAAGATGTTAATTATCAATAAAACAATGTGTTATGGTGTTATTATATGTGTTTTGGTGTTATTATATGTGTTTTGGTGTTATTATGTGTGCATTTGTGTTTGATGATTTTTCGATTTGTTTCGAGTTAGAATTCAAGCTCTAAATCGCTTTCTGGAAAGTTATACGCAAACTGGTGCGTAAACGCAGTCAGTTTAATGCGACAAACACTTCGGAATAGTGACATAGGCTTAACATGCCTTAAATAACCTTTACATAACTTAGAAATAAGTTTTGGGTGGTTTAGTGTGTCGAAATCAAGTTTGTTCGATCGCAAGGACTATTTGTGTCAAACTGTGAAACTATGCCGATTTGTATAGTAACAAACATTTCGGAACTTGATCATAAGTTAAACATACCCTAAATATCCTTTACATAGCTTAGAAATAGGCTTTGAGGGCTTCGGTATGCTAAAATAAACTTATTTGATCAATAGGGACTAAAAGCGTCAAAAAGTGCATAAGTTTGCATTTTCGCGCATATCTTACGTTCTGGATATATCTGGACATCCAAAAATTTATGTAATCAGTAAAATATTTTATTTTAGTGATTGACATAATAAAATACCATTCGTCGCTTAATTTGGATCATTTTTGCGTTCGTTACGACTTCCGTCGTAATTAACCGAACAACGCAACCGTACGACCAAAGGAACCGACATCCGAGATATTTTTGAGCATATTTTATGCTCCCTATACTTTAACTTCATTTTAGAGCCTTGAAATGGGGTTAATGGGGCTTAAACGTGTCAAAATTGCATCGAAAACCAAGTTTTGGGACTGCAGGGGCTAAAATTGAAAATCTGCCAAAGTTTGCTAAGCCTGGGGCGTAAGCCTAAGCTTATTCTTACACGGCCCGCGTCAGCAGCCCAGATCAGAAACATTGAATCTGGCTTTCCAGCCTGTTTTTGATGGTTTTAATCATAGATTTGCAATACCATTTGATGGTATTTCATGTCCCCATTGTTTTTAAAACCTTGTGCCCACTTGTATGGTCAAGATCAAGGCACGATTTGCAAGAAACGATCCTAACAGTTCTTTGAAATCTATAAATACCCAACTCATTTTCACACATTCCTCACAAATCTGATTCAGTTGCTCTAAGATGGGGTTTAGCACTTCATACCTGAGCAAATTGGATCAAGATCTTCCAAGCTTGGACCCGTTGTAAGTATTCTTTCATGCTTTTTATGCGTTTTTAAGCACGAAAGTCAAACTGCGTTTGACTTTCTGCTTTGACCAGTCTTTGGTCAACATGAAGTTCGTTTGAACTTCGCAACGTGAGCGTAATTACGATGGTTATAGTCCCTAGTGACTATACCTACAGATTACCACGTTGATTAGGTGTAGTGATGAGTCATTGTTTCGGTCAAAATGCGTATTTATGCATATTTTGTAACCAAACTATTCTTGGGTATCAAAACCGTTTGTTTTGATATCAAAACCTGTTTTCTAACTTGGTTAAACATGTTTCAACATGTTTAACTCGTGACTTTTAGTTTAATGCTTGTATAGAGTCGTAAGTCAAGCGGTCTAAACAACCGCTTAGACTTTTGAACTCGACCCGTTTGGTCGATCATTAGGATCTGATCAAGCATGTTTAGTTACCATAGTTGTATAGGGAATAACCTTCCGAGGTTATACCTTATGGTCACTTAGGTTTAATTAGTTATATGATAGGTAGTTTATATGCCTTAGGTAAATGGCCAAAATGCCCTTTTCATGCATAATTGGATTTTAAGCATATGTAACATAAACTTTTGTCATTTAACTGATTATGCAACATGTTTAGGCATATAATACTTGTCATAGGACTAGTTAGACGTCTCGAACGCGCGTTTGCGCGAACGACGCGTTAAAGTAGCGTAAGCTACCTTAATGGGTCGTAACGGGTCGAAAGCACTTAGGATAGGTTCCGATTTAGGATGTAGGCTTTGTTAAACCATATCACATGAGTTCCAATACTCATTTGGTTTACGAACCCTCATTCTATCCGATCTTCCGATTTAGGTGTCGATTATTTATCTAGTGATTCGATTACTAGGTGCTACTTGAATTTCTTTGCTTTGCTTGAGCTTTTTGAACTCTTTGGATTAAGGATACTTTGCACTTCGATGTGAGTACATAGTTCCCCTATTTTACTGTTTTCGATTGTTTTGGGGTGATTCATATGTGTTAAACGATTTCGATGTTATTAACGATGGTTTCAAAAATGATTAAAATGGTTTATATTAAATTAATAACGATTTCGATAATGTGAACAAACTTTTTGGGAGTAATTATATAACGAATAACATTCATTAGTTTTGGCCGAACCGACCAGTATTAGGTTATGGTACCATAGGATCTGACAAATCCCGTTATCAGACTGCACCCATGGTTATGTGTGGGGGTTATGTGGGTAACGACTGAATATGTGATTGTTAACTTACCCTTTGGTGGTTTGTTAATCCGAGTTGAACGAGGGACGAGTTGCGAAGGTTTGGATGTTATTAGCGAGATGACCAAAAGTAGTTTTCACAATTAAAACAAGAACGATTTTGGGACGAGTTAAACGATTTGAAACGATTTTGGAAATGATTGGTATAAGTTAAACGATTTGAACAAACGATTGGTTTTGGGTGGTGATTAGGTGATGGGAAGGGTGTAACATGATAAAAGCATGGTAGATACGCCGCTGGTACTTCTTATATATAAGTGTTTTTATCATATTACATTCTGTGTCATTATTTAGTTCACTTGGGCAAACGATTTTGAAACGATGTCACATAACGATGTTTTATAAATGATATAAACCATACGAGTTTTATTAACTAGTTTTTACGAGATGTTTTACAATTTGGTTTACTTAAACAAATGTTTTGGGGTTAAGAATCATGGCTACGAGATTTTATAAGTTATAACCATCTTGATTTGAGATGGTTAATTATGTTGCAATACTATACACTTTTCAAAACAAGTTTTTTTAATAAGGTATTGCAACATGTAATCTAGCCATGAATCCGACACTCTCATAAAACCTATGTGCTCGCCAACATTTCTTTGCTGACTTTGTTTTTACATATGTTTCAGGTGGTGATTGAATGATGTTGATTGCTAGGATGCATGTTCACATAGGATCTGGACGAGGCCTTAGTGACATAATAACAATGATAGTCGATGTGTAACTTGTTTGTTTTGTTTTAAGACAATGTAAATTATTAAATGAATCAATAAAATGAAACTTTTGTATCCATGGTTGTGAAACAATAATTATGTTACGACACTCCCCGACGTTTCCGCCGCGGTTTCGTTGTTTTTACGCGGTCGGAGTGTGACAATTAGTATGTGGTTAGTTGAGATATTTGCAAAAAGAAGCTTAATTAATCATGTATTAGTAGACTTTGAACTTGCTTAACTAGTTTAACTTTTTTAAAATGTGTGAACCATGATACTAGAAATGGTTAGTGGTTTAATAAGGGGTAATTAATGTTAATCAAGAAAGCTTTCCCTCACGGAAGGACCTTAATGGGTTAAATGGTGTTGTTATGAATTCTTGACATAAGTTGTTAGCTTAGTTAGTAGTTTAGGCCAAAATTACTTGCTTGGTGAATTTATGTTCAAGATTTGTAAAATGAACTCGGTTGTGATTTAATCTAGTTTATGCTTGTCTCGGTGGTTACATTGTGTTTATCGGTGTCACTTTCCTTGATTAAGTGAGGTTAGAAAACTCTTAACGGATGACTAGCCTATCTATAGGGGATTTTCATAGACATTCGTCAATTGGGCGTTAAAGAAGAATTTTAGGTGGTTAAAGTGTGTTTATCGTTTTAGCTTTCCAAAGAATTGTCATGTTAGGATTCCCGAAAGGGATAATAATTATATTGAAAATGGAGAATTGACCAAGTGCTTTAAGTGACAAAACCGACTTAGTTCATATACTTTGGTTGTGCATAAAGCAAGGCTATATCTTTATTTTCTTATTTGGAGTCTATTATGTTTATAAAAGTTTATGTTTTAATCTTATTTTTAGTTTAAACAAATCACCCACTTATCTTTTTACCGGTAATTTAATGACAACGGTTTAGTATTATTTCTCCGCCCACATCCTTGGATCGACACTTGGTTCTTACCGATACTTTACTACATATATGACGGGGTACACTTGCCCTTTCGTGTGTGTTTTAATGTTGAAGTACAAATCACTTTTATAAATTTAAAACCGAATCGTGTGAAAAATTCATTGTAAAAACATGTATATACGCGCACACGTCAGGTTTCTTGGGAGAGTTTTTATTGATGATAAGTTTAGAGATTGTGGCCTGGTAATGACTGGTTAGGCAGTGTTTATAGCTTTTGCCAATTCAGGATTTTCTGCTATCATCTGCTGAAGGACCATTTTTATAATGTAATCCCCCTGTGCTATATCTTCTGTTGTTTCTGCATCCATCTGCTTTTGTTTCCTTCTTTGATAAAGGATTGCAGCTGGTGGAGCAGTGGATCTCCTGATAGGCAGTTTTTGTTGTCTCACTGGAACCGCTGCTTCATGATAGTTAGGCTTTTGTGGAGCAGTGGGGTCCCTTTTTCTCAACTCTTCCAAACTTTTGTAAGTGGCCAACTCTTTATCTTCTTTCCACCTGCTAACCTGATTCCTTGACCCATAATCAGCAGCAATAAGCTTTTCTTTCATTCTCTTCAGTTGTAAAGCCTTTTCTGGTACATTTTTCTTGTACTTTGATAAAACAGGAGGAGTGTGTTTTACTTTGTCATTATTCATCTTTTGCACTCTTTATAACTCCTCTTTAAGCTCACCAATGGTCCATTCTTTATATTGAGCCTTTTCTGCCCTGTATTTCTTAAATGCCATAATGTAGTCAATGTAATCTTTTCTCAGGCTTTCATCATCTCTTTCTGATAGTTTCTGACAAAGATCTTTTGAAAACTGCTCCAAAGTTCTGACTTGAGTGAGCACGTATTGAAAATATCTTTGAATTTCTTCGTCAAATTTTCCCTCTGTATTTCTTTTGGAGATATCCTCTGCTTGTTGAGCCTTTAACTTCAAATATTCTTCTATGTTGTTAGGCCTAGGATAACCTTGAAGAGATGGCAGGTTTCTTTTTGCAGGGTCATCTTCAAAGTAGAAGGATTTTATCTCCTCTCTAACTGCTGGAAGATCTAATGGATACTGGACTGCTGCAGGAACAATGGCAGTGTTTGGATTTTGAGCTTGTACTGAAGAGAGTGGAACAGGGTTTGGAATGGTAGCAAGGGTCAGTTGTTGTGAAGATGTTGGAGGTGGTGGAGAATCATCTTCCAATATTATCCTTCTCCTTTTGGGTTTAGGAGAGGTTGGTGGTGTTTTGGTGGGTTGAGTGGTGGTGATTTGAGTGGTAGGTGGCTGACTAACAGTTGTTGAAACAATTGGTGTTTCAACCACTGTTGTCATTACAACAGATGATGTGTTACCTGATGTCTTCTGCTTTTTGGCAGGTGGTGTTGGTGGTAGTGAGGATGTTTTTGGTGGTGATGTGATTTTTGGTAAGGCAGGGGATTGAGTGTGTGTTGAAGTGGTAGTGGTGGCAGTTGTTGGGTTAACATCTGTTGAAACCACTGAAGTACCAACAGCTGTTAATACAACAGGTGTTTTAACATCTGTTGGTTTGGAGGTTTGATGTGAGGAGCTTTTAGGAGTTTAGGGAGTATGTGTTGTGATTCTGGAAGATGTGGATTTGGGTTGCCTCACTTTTCTAGTGGGTTGTCTTCTTTTGGGCTTAGGATTTTCTTGCTCATCCTTAGGCTCAGAAGTACCCTGTTCTTCCATGTTAGTGCATTTATGTCTATCGCCTCCGTCAATACGAGTCGTAGCTGAAAAGGATTAAATCATAGCTTTACATTGTAATATTTAGGAAAAGGCAAGGTGGCATTTATGTAATTAATGAGAAGTCTCATTAAACCCCTTTGCCTATAAATAGAGAACTTAGGGTTCTCATTTAGAACTTTTGCTCATTTAGAGAATTGGAGAGCTATGAGCTAGAGAGAGAAAGTCTAGAGAGAGAAAGTGCTCAAGGTGATTCGTGGTGCTTTGTTTTCATATTATCAATAGAATCACGTTTATAGTACAGTCTTATGTTCGGTCATGTTCGTGTACAGATTCCGCACGTTACACGAGTTGGTTCGCAATCATTACGGAGTCGAAAAGTTTCACGCGAAAGAGAAAAACGAAGAATAAAAATCATGGCTGAGATAAAAGAGAAATCTCGAGAAGAAATTCTGAAAGAGAAAACCGAAAGAGAAATATTCTTTGCAGGGTGCAGAATTGAGAAAATGCATGAAGAATATGAAGATGCAAGGTATTGTGGAAGATACGACAAGAAGAGAGATTGCTATATCAACCAAAATGGTGATCCTGTCGTTCACAAAAAGGAAGTTGTTTTTGATGATGTTCTTGCCGTAATTCCTCTGTCTGGCAAATACTACTCAAACGTAGCAAAAGATAAAACTTATCTGAAAAGGATGGACAAGATAATTCCTGATGTGATGACAGCGAGTTTGAAAAAGAGGGATGAAGAAAGAATGAAGAAGAATGTTGAGAATTTGGTTGATGATTTGAAGAACGCTGCTGAGGAAGTTAAAGTTGAAGCTGTTAAAAAGGAAGATGTGAAGATAGAAAAGGAAGAGAAAAGAAAAAGTTGTTGAAAAGAAAGCTGTTAGCGAAGAACAGCCGACAGAAAAAAAGATGAAGAAGAAAGACGAAGAAGATGATGTGAAAATTGAAAGCTCGATTGAAGTGGATGATGATGCTGTTGTTGGCAAAGAACAGAAAAAGAATGAAGTTGATCAGAAAGAGATAACAGAAAAACCCGAAGTGCTAATCACTGAGGTAAAATCTGATTCTGAAGTTTTAAACAAAAATGTTGAACAATGCAAGAAATGCATGGAAACGTGCAGTGCTTGTATTGAAAAAGATGAAAAATTCAGAACAAGAGATCTTGAATTCACTAAAATCGAAGAAGTTTTCAAAAATAAATGCAAAGAAATGTTAGAAAATGAAAAAGTATTAAAAGAAAATGATGAAAAACTAACACAAAAGTGCAAGAGTTTAGAAAAAGAAAATGAAATTTTGAAAGATAAGGTTTCGAAAATGACAGAAGAGTGTTTACAAAAAGAAAATGCTTTTCAAGAAATGAAAAAGGAATAGGATTCAATAAAATTGGCTTATCACATTACAAAAGAGTCATATGAAGATGTGAAGAGTCAAATGAAACTTGTTCAATCCAGATTGAGATACTGTTCTGAAACAACTGATACACTTAAGCGACAGTATTCAACAAAGCAACAAGTTGTAAACTCTTACATTGAGGATGTTGCTAAGCTAAAGCGTCAAATAGCTAATTTAGAACAGGATAACAACAAGTTAAAAAGTTATCATGCGTCATCATATGTGCTTGAAAGAATTTTCAACATAAAATCGGGTGATGATGATTCTGAGAAAAACAAAAAGGGTATTGGTTCTGAGTATCATCAAGTTCCTCCACCGGAAAAGTTTGCATTTTATGATGATGAGAAAGTCAAAAAATCTTTCAACATGGTCGATCAATTACCAGATAACATTGATGTAACCTATTCTAAATCTGATGATTCAAGTGATTCAGAGGTAGTAGGTAAGGTCGTTGAAAGTGTTTTAAAAGAGGAGTCTGTTGAAACAGGTAAGTCTGAATCACAGGATGAAAATGAAGGTACTTGTTGGTGCATGCGTCTGTCTACTCCGTCTTGTATCGAGTCTTGTATGTTTATGTATAGATCAGGGCACGTTATATGATAAAAATGTCAAATATAGGGTGAGAGACATTTTCAAACGAAATTAGATTTGGTAATTACGCTTGAAATTGTCAAGACAGTTTCAAACGAAATCACTGATTCCGTTTGAATCTGATTTCGTTTGAACCCAGTTCAAGCGGAATTAGAACTCTATAAATAGTGGTGTCTTGATTTCATTTGTAACTTTCCGGTCACTAAGTCGAAGTGCTGTCTCGTTGTAATATTTTGTCAAATCAATATACAAAGCATTTAAAGTGATATTCTTGCTGAATTGAACTCGATACGTCTGTTTCCGCCTTTCGTATTGAGAAAAGCTCTTCTGATTGACTCGTTCGGGTCAGAAAACGATCCTACAAGTGGTATCAGAGCTCAGGAGGAAGAGTTCTTACCAATTCAGCTGCAAAATCTGATTTCTACACCTTCTTTTTCACAATTAACAAGTTTTTATGGTCAAAATGATTTGAATTTCATACATCATGCTCGCAATACTGTTTTAACAAACCTTTGAAAGTTTCAGATCTTAAAACGGCTTAAAACTTGATCAATTTGACAAAATTCAGATCGAGATGATGACATCAGCGTAATTCCGTTTGAAATTGCACCTAATTTCGCTTGAGATTACTGTTAATTCTGCTCCAAATTGTAATTCCGTTTGAACGGTTCAAACGAAATTAGGTATTCCGCTTCAAAGTATTATTCCGTTTGAGTAATTTCGCTTCAGAGGGTAATTCCGTTTGAAAGAACATTGTTTCAAACGAAATTAGGTATTCCGTTTCAGATTGATATTCCGTTTGAAAGTTTCAAACGAGATTAGGTGATTTCGTTTCATAGTGGTATTTCACTTGAAGTTGTTTTGTTGGTGATTCCGTTTGAATAAGGGATTCCGTGTAAGATTGGTATTTCGTTTGAAACAGTCTGTTTGTGATTTCTTGAAAACCGAATCATGGAAGAGGAATTTTACAACGCATTTGCTACTCCGGTTACCCCGATTACTCTTGCACAGAACACAATGTTAGAAAATGAAATGGGTACTATGCAAAAACCGCCAAAACTTATGAACATTGAGGAGTATAAGGGATGGGAGGAACGATTTGAGAATTGGGTACAAGTAAACTACTTAGATGCTTGGGAATGTGTTGAGACAAAATATGTTAGACCGATGACTGATGATGAGGAGATTATTGCAATTAAAGATCTAAGTGCCGATGATAGAAAGAAATAAAAAAATGAAAAGATGATGATTAGTTTGTTTCATCAAGCAGTTAAAGAAGATATCTTGGTTTTAATGCAACACAATGGAACTTCTTATTCAATATGGAAAGCATTAAGATCGAAGTTTGTTGGAAGCCAAGAAATGGTCAAGAACAAAAAATCGCTTTTGAAAAAAGAATTTGATTTATTTAGAGGTTTAAAAAATGAAAACACAAAGCAGATCATAGAAAGATATTGCAATCTGTTAGCAAACATGAAGAGATTGAGCATCACCAAAGAGAATGAAGAGTTGATCGAAAAGTTGGCTGATGCGTTGCCACATGAAACATGGGGCACATATCTTATGATGTTAAGAAACAAGAAAGGGTTTAGCAGTTTAACTCTCAGCAAGTTTATTGAGAAGATTGAAGCTCAGGAGATGGATCAAAGAAAAATCTCAAGAATGAAGGATTTTGATGGTGAACAAGATATTGGATTGTATTACAAAGGAGGAAGCAGTGATAAAACCAATATGTCACCAAAGATCGAAACTGCATTTAATGCTAAAATTTCATCTGGTGGATCATCTAAAGGATCAAACAGCAAAACAAGTTTTTCTTCATATCCATCATTTGATCCAAATGTGTCAGCAACCAAGAATGGCAGAAAATTAGAATGCAACATTGTATTGAATCTTGAGAATGATCAAGATTATTCTGAAGAAGTTGCAAAAAGTCACATGTCTTTGTTGGGGACTGTTTTAGAGTCATATGGTAGTTTAGTTGCAGGTTGAATCGGGAATCCAATGCTTACAAAAGAGGATTACGATCAGATTGATGCTGAAGAAATGGAATTGATGGATATTAAGTGGTGTTTGGCAAGTGTTTTGAGAAGAGCTGAGAAGTTCAAACAGATCACAGGAAGAGATGATTTCCGTGATGCATGTGTTTATAATTTGGGTTTTGATAAATCTAAAGTTACTTGTTTTCGTTGCAGGGAAAAAGGACACTTCAAGAGGGAGTGCACTAATCGCGAAGCAAGTGGAGCCCAAAATCCATTCAACAACAATGATTATTACCGGAAGGCCATCTATCATCAAGTTGCTCAACAACAACAAGAACCACAAGTGGCACATGGTAGAAAAACAATAGAGGAGTCTTCAAAGAGAGCATGTTTGGTGAATCAAAATGATAAAAATTTGTCTAAAGATTTCAGTTGGGACAAATATATTTCAGCTGATAGTAAAGCATGCCTGATAAACCAAAATGATGAAAAGTTACCTGAAGGGTTTAGCTGGGAAGGTTTTAGTTGGGATGATTACTGTCCGAATAAAGAAATTTTAAAAGCCAAAGCTTTTGTTGCTCGTATTGAAGAAGATAGTGATGACGATAATGAGTATTATGCAAGAAGAATGGCAGCTCATTTAAAAATGCTGGAGGAGAGTGACAGTGAAGATGAAAAAGCTAAAAAGAAAAAGAAAAAGGTCAAAACACCAGTCAGCAGTGATGATGAAGAAATTCCAGTGGTCAAAAGAAAGGTAAAATAAGTACCAAAGTTCAAAGTTGATGAAGAAGTTGATGCAAGAAAGATTCCTGTGAATTGTGAAACTTGTGAGATCATGAAAAAGAAAAACAGTGAATTGATTAACAACATGAACAGGTTGAAGGAATCTTACGATGTTTTGAACAAAGCCATGAATCAATACAATCAATCAAGTGATGAATAAGCAACAACCATGAAAACACTTCAAGGAGCTTTCATGACAAAGCAGAAAGTGGTGAACAATTACATTAAGAAGTGTGCTGTGTTAGAACAAAAACTGGAAACTCAGAGAATTGAAATAGAAAGAGTAAACTGATTATTAAAAAGTTACTCATGTACTTCTTATGTCATTGACAGGATTTATCCAACTGTTGAAGGGATGAAGGTTTTTGAGGATGATGAAGTAACTGAAAAACAGATAGTATCTGAAGAAAATACTTCTAAAAAGAAAAAGGAAAAGAAGAAGGATACTGAAATTAAGACATCTGGTAAGAAACAAGGTGTTAGTTACAACAAGTGTCCACCCCCGCTTGAAAATGGATATTCTCCGAGAAATCCAAATTCAGAAAGAGTCGAAAAGGCAACAAACTTACAGTGGGAGTCGGAGTCTTCAGTTAACTTGCCAGAAAATATTGATGTTACTTTCACGTCATCTGACACTGATCATGAGTCCGAGTTAATAAAGAAAGTGGTCGATCAGGTGTTGGATAAAGATGAAACCGAGGAGTCAAAGTCAGAGTCAGAGTCAAAGTTTGGGTCTGAAAGTTCGAGTTTACATGACAACAGTCCAAAATCTTTGTTCAAAAGAGTTTACAATAAAGAATTCCTGTTATCAAAATCTAATTTGGATGACGAAATGTTCAAAGTCGCATATACTTTGAATGATTCTGACAAATTATATTCTGATGAGGAATTTCCAATAAGAGGTGTCAAAACTGAATTGATCAAAAAGGTTTTCAAATTGATAGAAATTAATATTTCTGAAATAAAAGATGTAAATCTTTCTGAAAAACCTAAAAAATACACCTCAAGAGTTCAACAAAGAGAAAACAAGAAAAAAGGTTATAGTTCTGGTTCAGGTTATCGAAAGAAACCAAACCATAACGGTAATTTCAAAAAGAAAGGACTTGGTTTTATTCCACCAGAAAATTATAAAAATGAAAAATATGTTCGAGATTTTAAATCAAAAATGATATTTGTTTCAGGTACATCTTCTGAAGAGGAAAAATAAAATTTGTTCAGAAAGTAGTCGAACAAGGAATTTCTTGCGAAGAAGCAAGAAGAAATGGAGAAGATGGTTGATCAAAAGAAGAAGGAGACTCGAACCTGTTTTAAATGTGGTAGAATTGGACATCTAGCTGTGAAATGTTAACAAGCAATTCAAACCAAACAGGGAGTTTCTAAACTGAAAGAAAAAATGGTTGAGTTTGAACCACCAATTGAGAGAACTAAACTTTTCAAAAATTCAAAGTTTGAGATTGGTGAATGTTCAAAAAGGTTTTACAAGAGAAAAGCAAATCTTAACAACCAAAAGTGGGTTGTTAAGAAATCTGTTGATAGTTCTAGCAATGATTTTGATTCGTCAAAATCAGAGGAGCTATTTTCAGGTAATGAATCTGATTCCACAAAGTCAGAGGAGCCACAAGTTGAGTTAAAATTGGAAACATCAGTACCTCCAATGGATGATGTCAATTTTCCACCATTGAGGGCTGAAAATTTTAAACAAAAGGTTGGTAAAATTGAGATTTCAAATCAATTTTTTTTCTGAAAAGAAAGAATTTGACATTGAAAAAGCTTTTAACCCCAAAGTGCATCATATTTTTGGTAAAATGGTTGATGGAAAGGTAAAAGGGGTGAAGGAATTTTATGAGAAAAAATTGAAAAAAACAAGTAAGAATGTTACATCTCAGGTTTGTGACTGGGATGGAACATATTATGATGAGTGAAAAAGCAGGACTTGCCGGAGCTTCCAGGTTGGTAAGTGAGAAGCAGGTATCGGCATCTTTCTTGAGAAATTCACGAAAGTGATTTCGACTTGCAAAGTGGTAAATCAGGGACATTAAGTTGTACTTGATTTTCTACAAGTGGTGTTTGATGATTGATTTTTAAAACTGTTACATTTTTCAAATGGTTGGAAGAACAAGGTGATGAATCCCCTAGCCTACAAGTGGTTACAAAACTTATTTTCTTGAAAAACCATTTGATTAAAACAAACTTAAGTGTTTTGAAATCATAATGAGAAAATAGTTTGTTGAAAGGGGAAGTTCTGATTGTTTATGACAAGTGGATGGCGAATTGAAGCGATTTGATATCAGTTGTCACTTTACTTGTACAGTTTGTTTTCAAATTTTCTTTAAATGATTTTGCATTTTAGGGAGAGTAAGTTTTTTTCAGAAAATCCAAAAACATTTGAAAATTTGAAAAAGACAAAAACATGATAAAATTCAAAATGAGTTTTGTTGTGATAAAGAGGAAATGATAGTACATCAGTGGACGATCACAGCATGCTAAAGAATTGGAAAGAAAAATGTGATAAACGGTCTCACTGATGATATGCCAGTAGGTTTTTAAACAGTTAGTAGATTGTGACGAGATATAAACCTAAATTTCAAACTTACTTATATCGTGGGGAACATCTCTCGGATATATGGGTAACCCCCGAAATCTTGTTTGAAAGGTCCCTCTTTCTGAGATACTAGGTCTTTATACTCAGTGATATCTGGGGTATTATCCCGGGACTTCTGATTTTGCAGAAGCAATGGCCTAGTCCCCGTATAATACTTTCTGCTTGCTTGAAATATAGCATCGCCCTCAGTACAAAAAATGATGAAACATTGAAAAATGCTAATCATGTGCTGTTGAAGAAAAGATTCTCTAAAGGGAACCCACCAAAAGTCGAAGCCATCATCTCTCTGTTGAACGGAAGTTCTGACCTGAGCTCTCACGGCCCTCGCATTTAACCCTTTACAGATATCATCTGTGGTATACTCACCTGTAAGACTGAATATTGGGATCTGGATACAGGAGTATATTCAAGTGGTGGGACAAGCGAATCAGTTTAATGCTTAAAATATTAATCTCGTATCTCGAAACAGTTAAACTTTGTGTGAGAATTTAAGTGGATCAGTATACTGACAATCTAAGTGAATCGTTTTAGAACTTAAAATGTTTAAAGCTTAACGGTGTTGGTGATTTGTCTCATAAACTGATATTATCCTTTTACACAAACTCACAAAAATTGCATTTTATTTCAAGAGAAAAAAATCCAAAAATATTTTAGTGTGTTTTAGCATAAATTTTGAAAAATACAAAAAGATTTGCTGGTGCATATTTGTGACAACAGCTTAGATTTGGTCTTTGGATATCTTGTAATTAGTTAAACGATAGACAGTTAGCGGGTTTAGCTTTGAAATAGTTAGTTGTAATGTTTGGGCTAACCAAACCCAACAAATTGGGTGTATGGGGGCGAATTGGGCTTGTCCAATTCGCAGTCCATGAGGTTTATCCTAGCCCAAGTTGCAAACCTTGTGTTATATAAACAAGGTTATGCTTTAGGGTTTAGAAAAATCAGCCAAAACAGTTGCTAGAGAGAATTCATGAGAGCTTATACTGCTTGGACGAATTTGGAGAGTTGGTTAGGGTTTGATTGATTGTAATTCTTGTAATCGATAATCAATAGAAACCCGGTTTGAAAGTGAATTGCTGATTTCTGTTCCTACACGTTTTCTGCTATATTCTGATCAAGAGGATTCCGCACTCTTGATTGGATTGACAATTCGGTGAAGATCCATACATCAAGGGGACCTACAATTGGTATCAGAGCAATAGGCTTTTGAAGGCTCGGTTCGGAATTGTGTTCTGCAGAAACAGGAGGATTTTCGAAAATTTTGAAACCTGAGAAATTAGGGTTTCGAAATTTTTTGTTGGTTTGATAAAATTTTGAAATTTTTGGCTGTTTTTGATCTTCTATTTTGTTTGATTGCTGTTTTGCAGGTTTTAGGGTTTCCAGGACAGTTTTTGGTTGATTGTTTTGAAGAATTTTGGCTGAAAGACTTGAAGATTTGAAGACTGTTCTTCGTGTTCTTCGTGTTTTTCTATCAGTTCTTCACACTTTTTGAAAATTTTAAGCTGATTAGGTTGTTTGATTTTGCAGATTTGTGTTGGAGAATCTTCAGAATTTCAAACAGATTAAGTTTCGCAAGTTACTGGGCGATTTTAACAAATTCGCAGACTGATCAGCGAATTTGAGACTTGATATCTCGGTGAACGACGAAGTTAAATCCAAAGGCGACTTTGGTAACCGTGTAATTATCCACAGCGAAATTACTACGGTTTTCGGCGACTTTACTGGTCGACGTAATAGCAAAAATAGACCAGCGAAATTAACCAGTGAACTTGATCAGCGAAATAGACCTGCGAAATTAACTTGAACTGACTAGCAAAATTAAGTGAAATTGACCAGCGAAATTAAGGCAGCGAAATTAATTAAAGTGGTGGAATTTCAATTGGTAAGCGTCGATAAAATTTGACTGTTTTGCAAATAGAAATTGATCCGTAGCTCGTTTGACAAAACCGTTTGCGCCGTTAAATTCCTTGTATTAAAAGACTCTGGAAAATCCCGAATTTGATTTTTGACATTACATATCATTGGATTCATCTTTCCGAGACGATTCTAACGGTGTAATTTGGTAACCACTGTTTTCGGAGATATTTTGTACGGTTTTATCAGTCTGCAACGTTAAAATGTCAAACATGTCTACTTTGAATGAGCTGTTGAAGATGGAGCATGAGGTTGGTACTACCAACAAACCACCTAAGATGATGAAGGTGGAGAACTATTTGACATGGAAGGATCGTTTTCAATCCTTCATTAAATATCAGGACACTCGCATGTGGATATGCATTGAAGATGGGTACACAAACCCAACACACGACTTTAAGGGTAGACCACGTAGAACTGCCTATGTGAACATGCTAGAGGCTGATAAAAAGATGTATGAGGCTGAAAAGAGAGCCTTGGCCGCTATAAAAATGTCCTTACCTTATAGCATCAAGCATACCTTCAAGAAGTACACAAATTCAAAGGATATGTGGGATGCATTAGAGAAGAGATACGCGGGAAATGCAGATGTCAAGAAGAACAAGATTGATCTATTGAAGAAGCAGTTTGCTGTTTTCAAGTTCATGAAACATGAGTCACTTGAAGACATCATCACTCGTTACTACCATCTGATATCAGAAATGGAAAATTATGAGATCGATTGCTATACTGACGTAGAAAAGAATGACAAGCGGCTCGATGCCTTACCTACCAAGTGGGATATCTACACTCTCATGATCAAGGGAGAAGCAGATTATGAGACAAAAGAGCTTGAAGAAATAGTTGGCAAGCTGAGAGCTTACGAGCTCAGTATGAAGAAGAAAGATACTGGATATGATCAGGTTCAAGATCCGACGATTTACAATGGGCTTACATCTTCTTCATCTCACAACGCTTCTAGCGACTCTGCTACTGCGTTTTTATCGTGTGAGAATAACCAGGTCATAGTGAATGAGGATGGTGATGTTTGTTTTGTAGCTGCTTCAGGAGGATCAACAGGAGCAAAGAAAACATAAGCTTCTAAGCAGAGTAGTAGTGCTAAGTCAATGCCTATGAGTGTGAAGTCTGCTGAAGAACATTTGGCTCTACTTGCTTCGTTTGTTGCTTCTTATGAAAACTACATTCAGGGAAAGATTTCTGATCCCGCTACTTTAGATGAAGACTATGATCAGATTGACCCTGATGATCTTGAAGAGATGGATTTGCAATGGCAAATGGCCATGATTTCTAGGCGAGTGAAGAGATTCATGAACAGAACAGGAAGGAAGTTTGTAGGGAGGACTGTTGGTTTCGACAAGACCAAAGTGAGGTGCTTTAACTGTCAAAGTTATGGGCATTTCGCTAGGGAATGTCAAAAACAAAAGCAAGAGACTTCGAGTCAGAGTTCAAACAACAGGAATGCATCAAACAATTCTAGTTCAAAGGCTTTGATCTCTACAGCACGAGAAGGCTCATATGATTGGAGTATTCATCTAGAAGATAATGAGAATGCCACTCAGGCATTCATGGCAGAGATAGTGCCTGTTGATGATGATAAAGCTGCTGTAGGAAATGCTGAAGCAAAAGTGGATGCTGAGGCTGAGGTGAAGATAGAGAGTAAAGCTGCAGAAGAGAAAGAGAGTGAAGCTGAACAGGTTGTTGCTAATGAAACCTCAGAAGTTCATGAGAAAGAGGTACAATCTAATTCTGTATGTTTGAGATGTCGTGAACTACAGGGTGAGGTTGACAGGTTGTCAACACAAAACCAAAGTTTGATAAGCGAGATGTCTAACATTAAAGAGTCAAACTTTTTTGCTAAAAGAAATGAATCATCATACTTGAAGAAGATAAAAGGTTATGAAGCTGAAATTGAAGCTTTAACTTGCAAACTAAATGAAAAACTTCAAGTCATAGACTTAGCTCATGACATGATGAGTGAGAAAACAAAAGAGATTTCTGAAAAATGCAAAGAGTTGTCAGATGCACAACTCAAAATTGTTGAACTTGAAAAGAAATTGAGTCAATTCAGAGATTCGTCTTTTGTAATGAAACACATAATGGGTGGGTTAAAGAAGAGTAATGACAAGACCAGTGTGGGCTTCCAGGGCTTTAATGAAGTTCCACCTCCTCTTAGTCATGACTATTCATTCCTGCCTAGTGAAGATGAGCTAGCAGACTTTATGGCATCTGCACCAAGTAGTTTCACATCCACATCAAGTCAAGGTGAGGGGTCTGAGAGTGATGATGCTAAGGAAAACAATAACAGGGAACACTTGAGAAAGAAGAATTCACCTCCTAAGAGCAAAAATCAAACTTTTGTTAAAAAGATTAATTTTGTTCAAGGTAGTGATATGAAAAACGAAACCACTGTTATTGAAAATGAATCAAATGTAGAGTTTGCTAAAAATAAAAACAAAGAAATATCTGAATCCAAGCAAATTGAACAAGATTCATCCAAGGGATCATCACCATCTGATAAGGGATCTACCTCAGAGACTCCAGCTAAGAAGTCTTTGAAAAGGAGATCGTGCTTCAAATGTCACACAAAGGGACATGTAGCTAGCTGCTGTCCTAACAAAAAGAATGAAGCACAAGTTAGTGAGAAACAGAGAGGGAAATCACCTGAGAAGAGAGGTGATAATGAGGAGAAAGTTGCAAATTCTCCAAAGAAATCTGCTCCTAAGAAACCAGAGAATGTTGCTGTTGGTGTAGATAAGGCTGAAAAGGGAACTCCACAAGTTCCTCGTTTTCAAAGAAATCAACCAAGATTTCAGCATAGATCTCCACCAGGCAGATATGAGAGACCTAGAAGCAGTTCACCAAGAATGAACAATTATAATTATAATAATTTCAGAAGTCAAGGTCAATATCAAAATCGATACCAAAATAATGGTGGTCGAACTTTTTATAACAATGGCTTTAGAAATTACAACAATAATGCTTCTTGGAATCAAAATTCAAGGTATCAAAACCAAAATTTTCAAAGGTCAAATAGTCCAAATACATATAGGAACCCTCAGGACCAGAGACCTTATGGAAATCAAAATCAAATTCCATCAACAGGTCTGAGATCCAAGACTCCAGATAGGAGTAATGGATATTGGATGGATGTTCCAGTAGTTGGTGAATTTGGACGACCCAAGACCATTAAGGCTTGGGTCCCCCAATCTAACTAATTTCTTAGTTGGTGTGTGCAGGAGCTACTAAGGAGGATTATCAACTTATGTTGATAGTGGCTGCTCTAGGCACATGATGGGGGATGTGAGATTGTTGATATATATATATATATATATATATTGATTGATTTAAATTGAAGTTCAAAGTGCTGAGTTGACACACTAGATAACCTGGCAGATCTTTATACTAAAGCTTTTGACAGGGCTCGCTTTGAACATTTAGTCGAACTCAACGGGATGAGGAATCCTGAATAACTGGTTTTTCATAAGAATTTTTGTAAATAGTTTACTGCTTTTCTTAAAAATCAAAAATACAAAAACATTAAAAAATAAAAAACATAAAAAAATAGAAAATCAAAAATGAGTTATCACTGTGTGAAAAAGAAGAAATGATAGTACATCAGCAAGTTAGACTGTCACACTGAAACTGAATTAATATGCTTAAGTGTGATAGCAGCTTCATTATACGATGTATCAGTAGGCAAAAAGCATGAAATAATCAACTTACCAATGTGATATAAACTTAAATGAACTGAATATGAGTGGGGAACACATCAGTGGTGTATGGTTTAATGACCTTAAATCTTGCGTTGATAGATTGCCAAAATCTGAAGTTTTGGGTCTTTATACTGTTATTTCATCTGGGGATATTAGGGGTGTCCTTCTGCTGCATCCAGATATATGCTGACCTAGACACACCCAGGATATCTTAAAAGAGCTAAAAATGCCAAAACCCATAAATGAAGAAGCTCTCATAGAGAGTCATTCAAATGTGCAAAATGCATAATTCGTACCAAAAAATGGTATTTGTCATAGCCCTCGTTAGATATTTTGGTCTCTTTGCTGTACGGAAGTACTGACCTGTTCACCAATTATCTAAACGTTGAAAAACAAAACGGATGAATTCAGTATACTCACCTACTACGATGAATCTTTGTGCATACCTTGAGCGCAGGGGTATATCCTGAAGTGGGACACACTAGTATTTCAGTAATAAAATTACCTTAACGTATCATACGGTAATGGTACTTGAAATGTTCATGCATTTTGTTTAAGTGGACAAACATACTGGTAATCATCTTGGACTGCTTTTCACGAAAAATTAACTAAAGAATTAACTGCTTGTGTGAAACAGTTTGATTGTGCTGCTATGATCTTCTTACCAGTGATTCTCACAAAAATAGAGTGTTTATTGCTTTTGTTATTTACTTGCTTTCAGAAAATATAAAAATCCAAAAATAGTGTCTTTTTCTGTTTAAAATTCTTAACGTACGGAAAACTGTTATTCTTGGAGGAATTGTTACTGATAGGGGGAGACGGTGTTGGAAAGTGAGTTCAAAATTTTTAAATCATGCGGGTTATAGGGTGTGTGATTAAAAAGTTTTGCGTGTTGGTGATAAGTTGAGAATGCTTAATCTGTGATATAATCTCTTGAATAATAATAATTTATTTAACTTTGTTGAAAAATTCTTATGGTTTCTCGAGATGTTGGTTTTATAGTATACAGATTGAAGTTGTATGTTGCTGAGAAGTTAAAGTGATGAGTTGAGAAGATGAGAGTTTGATTGGATGCATGGTAGAACCTCCTTTCTATATTGCACACAAAGATGAAGAGTTTGAAGATTGCTTTACAAATGCTGAACTGGAGTTTACTCAAACGCTAAAGTTTTTGAAGATTTGGTGATTGGATGCATCAGCTTAGGGGGAGTCTCTGTTGCTGACAGAAGCTGTTAAAGCTGAAGCTATCCAAAGACCAAAGACAGTGCAAGATTACATGAAGATTGCAAGATGACTGAAGACAAAGTTATTTTATGAAGCTATTGTCAAGGGGGAGTTTGTTGGTGCATATTTGTGACAACAGCTTGGATTTGGTCTTTGGATATCTTGTAATTAGTTAAACGATTGACAGTTAGCGGGTTTAGCTTTGAAATAGTTAGTTGTAATGTTTGGGCTAACCAAACCCAACGAATTGGGTGTATGGGGGCGAATTGGGCTTGTCCAATTCGTAGTCCATGAGGTTTATCCTAGCCCAAGTTGCAAACCTTGTGTTATATAAACAAGGTTATGCTTTAGGGTTTAGAAAAATCAGCCAAAACAGTTGCTAGAGAGAATTTGTGAGAGCTTATACTGCTTGGACGAATTTGGAGAGTTGGTTAGGGTTTGATTGATTGTAATTCTTGTAATCGATAATCAATAGAAACCCGGTTTGAAAGTGAATTGCTGATTTCTGTTCCTACACGTTTCTGCTATATTCTGATCAAGAGGATTCCGCACTCTTGATTGGATTGACAATTCTGTGAAGATCCATACATCAAGGGGACCTACAAGATTTTCGACAACTGATGTTGGAGAGCTGATTTTCAAAATTCCAAGTGCTAAACATGATGAACAAAAAGTTTGGGAGAATTTGTTTGATATGTTTAACATGAAAAAGTGTTTGAAAATGAAAATGTTTTTCATACAAGTGGTTCATCAGAGATTGACATTGTAAAATCATTTATTGATTTGTGATTACAAGTGATAAGCAGAGAATAAATTTGTAAAATTTTAAATTTGTGAAATTTATTTCTGGGTTAAGATTGTGCAGGTTAGCCAGGTTTTGATCCTAAGCAGGATGTGAGCCAGGTCACGATCTTGAACCTGTAAAAGCCAGGCTGCGATCCCAAGTACATTTTAAGGGGGGGGGGGTCTGATGAGATAAGAGTCAGATTGAGATCTTGGAGAAAAAGAGAAGTCAAAGATTGAGGATGCTTTACATTGTTAGATACTTCAGAAGAGGTCGAGAAGACTGATAAAGATTGAAGTTTGAAGACTCGACAGTGAAGACTCTTTAACATTCGAGGGGGAGTCTGTTGGTGCATGCATCTGTCGACTTCGTCTTGTATCGAGTCTTGTATGTTTATGTATAGATCAGGGCACGTTATACGAGAAAAATGTCAAATATAGGGTGAGAGACATTTTCAAACGAAATTATAATTGGTAATTCCGCTTGAAATTGTCAAGACAGTTTCAAACGAAATCACTGATTCCGTTTGAATCTGATTTAGTTTGAACCCGGTTCAAGCGGAATTAGAAGTCTATAAATAGTGGTGTCTTGATTTCATTTGTAACTTTCCGGTCACTAAGTCGAAGTGCTGCCAAAGTGCTGTCTCGCTGTAATATTTTGTCAAATCAATATACAAAGCATTTAAAGTGATATTCTTGCTGAATTGAACTCGATACGTCTGTTTCCGCCTTTCGTATTGAGAAAAGCTCTTCTGATTGACTCGTTCGGGTCAGAAAACGATCCTACAGTAGTTTTCTTGAAGAATATCTGAAAAACTCAAAATCTGAGAAAAATTTGAATGATGATTCAAAAGGATTGGTTTATACCATGATTGGATCGGACAAATTATTCTTAGATATTGTATTCCCGATTCAGAATGTGATTTCAGAAAAGATTGATAAAGTTTTCAAAATGATTGAAATCGAAAAGTCTGAGATTCCAAAGTTTGCTGGAAAGAGTCACAAAAGTTTTTATAACAAACCTGGTTACAAAAAGAAAAACATGAAGGCTGGGTTGGGTTATAAAAAGAAACAAAATTGGAAAAGAAATGAAACACCAAATTATCAGACGAAAATGAATTTTGTTCACGGAACAAGTTCCGAAGAAGAGAAAGTACTCCAATTTAGATGACAGTCTAATGAAGAGTTCTATGCTCAAAAGAAAACGCAACAACAACAGGTGAAAGATGTTTCAAAGAGAACATGTTTCAAATGTGATCAAACTGGACATCTTGCACGCAAGTGTCCAAATCTGAAACCTGTTGATGTTGAGAAAAAGAAGTCTGACGATGTTGAGGAACAGAAATCTGAGGATGTGAAACAAAGGACAACCAGATTTGATTCAAAACAAACATGGAGGTACAACACAAACAAGTTTGCTTCGAATCAAACTTGGAAATCAAACTCAACCAGGCTCGATTCTAGACAGACCTGGAATTCTCACACACCTAAATTTAGAACAACACAAAGTTGGAAAACAACGGTTGATGCAACAAAACCAAACCAGTTTTGGAAACCAACTGTTGTTCAGAATCAAAATGTTAAAAAAGATTCACATTTTTACAAAAGAGGTACTCCAAAAGGTCAAACATGGTCTGTTAAGAAACAAATCGCTTCGGTAAATGATGAAAAAGTTGAAGTCAAAATTGACAAAGTCTTTGTACAAAATGACAAAGATTTTCTTAAGTTAAATGATGCATTTTGTGTTGAAATGCCTAAGGTCAAACAGACCTGGGCAAAATTGTTCAAATAATTCAATAGTTGAATGTGCAGGTGCTCAAGAAAATTAAAGATTGTGAGAATGGAAATCGGAGCAGCCTGGCACAAGGAGAGGAGAAGGTTGCTGGTCTCTGCGACTGTTGAACAGGGAGTTTGTTTGTGTCTGTACATAAATAAACCATATTTCTAAAAACCTAAAAATTTTAAAATCAAAAATATGTTTTAATTTTGTCAAAAATTTGAAAAATCAAAAATATATTTATTTTTAAATTTTTTCAAAAATTCTAAAATCAAAAATATGTTGAGTGAATACGCCAAAACCCTCACGGCTGAACAAACATGATTAATTTCACAAGATTGAAAAACGGTTTTCAAACTGTAAAATATCAATGTGTTGTAAATCATGGGGGTATATTATATTTTCTGCAAAACAGAGCATGAAAAGCAGAAAATGGATGGCGAGACAAAGCTATCAGTGTCAGGTTGTCAAATTTTCTTTAAATGGTTTTGAATTTTAGGGGGAGTAAGAAATTGTCAGAAAATCCAAAAACATTAGAAAATTTGAAAAAGTCAAAAACATGATAAAATTCAAAAATGAGTTTTTGTGTAAAAAGAGGAAATGATAGTACATCAGTAGACAATCACAGTACGCTAGAGAATTGGAAAGTTAAAATGTGATAAACGGTCTCACTGATGATGTGCCAGTAGGTTTTTACACGCTCAGTAGATTGTTTTCGAGATATAAACCTAAATATCAAATACTTACTTATCTCGTAGGGAACATCTCTCGGATATATAGGTAACCCCCGAAATCTTGTTTAAGAGATTGCCTGATTCTGAGATACTAGGTCTTTATAATGTTTGATATATGGGGTATTATACATGGTCTTCTGATATTGCGGAAGCAATGGCCTAGACCTTGTATAATACTTTCACGCTTTTAAAGCCTACCCTCTGCATAAAAATTGATAAAATATCGAAAGATACGAATCAATTGCAGTTGAAGAAAAGATTCCCTAAAGGGAACACACGTAAAGTCGAGCCTCCATCTCTTTGACTGAACGGAAGTTCATACATGAGCTCTCAAGGTCTCGTACTAACCCAGAATACAGATATCAAATTGGTATACTCACCTGTAAGACTGAATCTAGGGAATTTTGATACGGGAGTATATTCTGAGGTGGGACACGCGAATAAGTTAAGTCCTTAAAACACTAATCTCATATCTCGAATCAATTGAACTTTGTGTGAAAATTTAAGTGGATCAGTATACTGACAATCTAAGTGAATCGTTTAGAACTTAAAGTGTTTAAAGCTCAACGGTACTAGTGATTTGTCATAAACTGATATGATCCTCTGACGCGAACTCAAACAAAAATATTGTCTGTAAATCTTTCTTTACTGCTTTATGTTTCAGATAAATACAAAAAGATTTTTGATTTCATTTTATTTTCGACAACCGATGTCTGAGAAGCCGAGTTTCAAAATCTAAGTATGCTGAAGATGTTTCTGAAAATAAAACAAGTTCATTAATTTGAAACTTGTAGTTTTAAAAATCAAAAATCAAAAACAGTTTGTGATATCTCCAAGGTCATTAATTTGGACTTGGATGATTAACTGTGAGGGATTTGGATGCTTAAATTGTTAAAACCTGTTGTAAAGAGCTAAGTTTCGATGTTGGATACTTAATTCTGCCAAATCTATAAAGATTGTTGATAGGGGGAGAAAGTCAAGTGAATCCTGGATATACTTATATTTTTATATTTTAGAGCCAGGATCTTGATTAAAAGTTTTAAAAGAGCCAGGTTACAATTCCTGGACAATCGGAAAAACTATCATTGTCGAAATATTATGCTAAGAGAGCCAGGTTTTCAATCCTGGATGGTCAAAAATGTTTTTACTTATAAATTTTTGAGAAATTGCAGATGTTGTACCAGACTATGATCCCAATAGCCGAGTCTAAGGGGGAGTCTGAAGACGAGCTCAAGGCAAAGGGGAGCGCGCATTCAAGGAGCCAGGTAACTATCCTAGAGGAGCTTGTAACTGGAAAGCCAGGTGTCGATCCCAAAAGCACGAAAGCTTGACGAAAAGGGGAGCCTGAAGAAAAAGTTTACTGAAAGGGGAGCTGAAGCTGAAGACAGATCCACGGGGATTCTGTTCAAGCAAGAGGGAGTCTATGTTGATGAAAACGTGTTAAAGCTTCAAGAAGACTCAGAGAGAGAGAGTAAGAAAGACAAAACGCTACGAGATTGACTGCGGCAATATCCAAGGGGGAGTCTGTTAGTGCATTTATGTCTATCGCCTTCGTCAATCCAGTCCGTAGCAGAAATTGAAGAAAACAAGCATTATATTGTAATGTTTGATAGAAAAGGGCAAGGTGGCATTATTGTAAATAAGGAGAACTCTCCTTATATGCTTTGCCTATAAATAGGACCTTTAGGGTCATCATTTAGAACTTTTGTCATTTGGAGCTTTGGAGAGCTAGAGGCTAGAGAGAGAAAGTCTAGAGAGAGAAAGTGCTCAAGGTGATTCGTGGTGCTTTGTACGTTTTCATATCATCAATCGAATCACAGATTATATTACATCGTGTGTGTTCGGTCACGTTCGTGTACGGATTCCACACGTTACACGAGTCGGTTTGCAATCGTTACGGAGTCGAAAACCGGTCCTACATTCCATCTCCATAAAAACTTTCTTCTCCTGCTCAAACCTTGTTTTACCCTTTGTCTCCATATCCTTTTTCAGCCTTGCTTTTTCATCAGCAAAAGCATTTAAGGTTACATCAACCTTTTTGGAACCATCTGGCCTAGGGAGATCTGCAGCCAAGTTACATTTTGCATCTGGTTCAATGTACAGACCATCTTCATATCCCTTTTTTCTTTTTAACTTTCTCCCCCTTTTTGCCATCATTTGGAGGATTATCAACAAAGATTATTGAGGGAGGAGCAGTGCCAGTGGTTTTCATCAAATGGGCCTTAATTGCCTTGATGTCTGCTTGTGTATCCTTGAACCTAACTTTCATTAAATTTCTGATCTTCTGAATTTGAACTTCATGTTGTTGATCAGCATATTCTCTTTGTTTGTGAAGCAAAGGTTGAAATAAACTCCATAGCTCAGTGGGAGTAGGAGCAGATGATGGAGCAGATGTTGCAGCTGGTGCAGCAGTGGGTGGTGCCTTTTGTGCTTGTAACAACTATTGCAGCATTATTTTGATCTCTGCAACAGTTGTGTCAATCTTGTCAACCCTCTCCTTCAATTCTCTGTACATTAAACCATCACCCAACTTAATGGGATCATCTGATTTCCCACTGGCAGTGGTTGTATCAATGGTTGACATAGGAAAAGTTTCCCAGAAATCATCCACTGATGCCCCTTGTTCTTGGTACTGGGGACTTCTTTCTTCAAAAGAGGTTACCATTTTAAGTGAACCAGTGAATCCTGGAAACACTCTGGTTCCCAAAGAATAAATTGCCTTCAAGGAAGTCTTAGGGATGAAACTACTGTCCAAGTGTAAACCAGTGGGTTCAACACTTGTAGTAGCTGCATCACTTGAACTACCACCAAGAGTTACATGTAACTCAAGGGGTGTAACCTCCTCAGTTGTTGGTGGGTTAGCAATGATAGGGAGCTCAGACTCAGTCACTTGTTGTGGCATATTCTCAGTGATAGGTGGTTGAGAAGAACTGATTTCTGTCTGAGCTATATCAAGTGCATCCAACAAGGGCAATATTTGTGGTGGAATTTGGGCAGTGAGTATGGGTGTGGAAAGAGAATTTACCCCGGGAGCTGGGCTGTGGATGATGAAATAAAGTGATTCCAGAGCATCATAATGTGGTGTCCCTGTTCTTACAACCTGATCTTTTTGAGAAGAAGCAGGAGGAGTTTGAGGCTCAGGTTGAGATCTTTCATCCAGCTGCTGTGAGGAAGTAGCAGCAGTGGTTATTGGTGACTTTGGTGTTGTCACTGGTATAATCTCTAGGATCTCATCTTCCAGAGTTACCCTTTTTGTGGGTTTGGGGGGCTTTTGTGATTTTTTCTGTTTTGGTCTTTTGGTGGTTTTAGGTGTGGGTTTCACAGCAGTTGTTTTGCTGATGTGATCACCTTGAGCAGTGGGCTCAACAGCAGTAACCTGAGGAGCAGTTGTTGCTGCTAAATTCTGCTCAGGCTCCTCTGTTTGTGTTTTAGAAGGTTTTGACAGCCTAGTAAAAGTTTCAGAAGAAAGGCTGTTTATTTGAGTAGGATTTCCATGGATTAGCACATGTGCATTATCCTTGGAAAATTTCTTTTGAAAATAAAAACTTAGAAACCTTGGAAATAAGAGAAATGGTTTCTTATTATCTTTAATATTATTAATATTTTTAACCAGGTCATTGAAGATTTCCTGGGACTAGTTAAAGTTTTTTCATTCAAAATTGCATAACCCAGATATTGAATCTTCAATGGTATCTCATTGAAAGCAGATGTTTTATTAGACACACACATGAGGAGGATATGGAACAAAAACCTCATGGCAGGAGGAAAACTGCCTTTTTGTAAGGTGTCCTTTTTCATTTCCTCTTCATACCCTCTCTCAAGAAAATCAGTTTGATACTCTGTTTTAGGGAAAGAGTTTTTACCTTGAAGATCATTTAGTTCAAAAACCTCTGACAGAGTTTGAGGTGTGATGGAAACAACAATACCCCAGATTGAAGAATTTATTGCTAAGGGCTTTTTGTCCTTAACATCAAGTTTAGCATTTTTCCAAAATTCTCTTTGGGTATCCAGGTAGATGGTGGCATTGCAAGTCAACAAAGTTTTGTACTTTGTGGTTGAAAGAGCATCAATGACGGAATTGAAGGTTGTGCTGTCACTTGGTTTTTGAAGTATGCACAAGTAATTATGAGGAGCTTTGAATGGAAGAGCCATGGCGATTTGAGGGTGATTGCGAGAGGAAGAAGATGATGAAGGATTTGAGAGAAATGGATGGTAACTGCTTTGAGAAAGGAATTTTGAGTTCGATTCGACAGTGAAAACCCTGTTTGGGGTTTGATCAGGGTTTTAAAGTGGAAAAAGTGAATGCTGACGTGGCAGCGGTTACAAAGATCTGACGGATATGTACTGTCCACGTGCCAACCTCTGATGAGAAATGGAAGACAGTTGTTTAGGAAATGACTGATGGATCAATTATCAGCGGTTTGCAGCGGTGAAATGAAAACAGTGGCTGATTTTTAACTATCAGTGGATAGCCATCAATGGGTTAAAACACTGATTTTGAACAACAGTGATTAACAAGGAAATGAGGAAACTGTGGTTTTCAGCAGTGGACAAGAATCATCAGAACAAATGTTTGAACCAAAACAGTGGTTATGGCAGACTTTTAAGGATTAATGAAAATTTTCATTTTTAGCTATTTTTAAGGATGGAATTTTGATTTTCTGAAAAAATTTTAATGTTTTTATTCATAGAAAAACAAGATTTTGCTTGTTATTCCATGTTCAGCATGCCAATCCTAGATATCAAGCTTTCAAAGGTGGATGTGTCTAATGCTTTTGTTAGCACATCTGCCAGTTGATCTTTAGTTGGAACATGATGCAGAGAAATCAAACCTTTTTTCACAGCAATCCCTCACAAAGTGATGTCTGATGTCAATGTGCTTGGTGGTTGAATGGGATACTGGATTTTTGATGATATTTTCTACTGTCTGACTGTCCAACATGAGAGGTGTCTTTAAGGCAGTGATACCAAAATCCAGCAATCGATTTTGAAGCCATAACAATTGGGCTGTACAGCTTGCAGCAGCTATATACTCTGCCTCAGCAGTGGATTTTGAAACAGCTGCTTGCTTTTTGCTTTGCCAAGACACTAAGCAACTGCCTAGGAATTGATATCCCCCTGATGTAAGCTTTTCATACTCTTGGTGTCTGTACTTGTTTGAGTATGATAAATCTTGACAACCATGCTCCTAGCATATGCTATGTTCTTAGAGGACCCACTTTTTGCCAAATAGATTCTCATCCTATGGCTGTGGCACAAGGTTTTTTTTTAAGCTTGTTGTCACTGAACTGCTGAAGCCCCTCTTACATGACATCTACCCAGCTTTCTGTCTTTTTAGTACCTCAGGTGCATGACTTGTTGATGGGATGGTAGAAAGCCAGCAAGAAGGCAAATGTTTCAGGATAGACCTTTTGAAAGAATCCCTTTTCATTGATGTTTGTCAAGTGTTTGGTGAAATGGATAAGTTGTAAAGGATTGATGTTTTAAAAGGTGAAGCCACAGATGTGAATCATCTGAGCTAACATTTTTTGGTGACTTTAATGTTCCAACATCTGTTTGAAATGAAGGTGAAGGGATTTGAAAGATGTATTTGGCACACTGATGATCTTTATCCATTTTAGATGGATTTTATCAACAGTGGTTAGGGGTGAAGTAGTGGTAGAGGTTTAGAAGGCTATTTTGGTCAAACACTGTTTGTACATCAGTGGATGAGCTTTAACAGCTGTTTTGTACATCTGCTGCTCTGATGAAGGAACTGATTTTGACTTGTGAAATCACAGTATCATATCTGTTAGTGCACTATGTCTATTGACTTCGTCTTGTATCGGGTCTAGGATTTGAATTGTTAGATTAGATCTTGTTATACGAGAGTATAGGAGGTTTTAGAGTATGTTTAAGGTAATTTAGCTTGAAAGTGGTGATTTACCTTGAAAGTGTCACTTGACAGTTTCAAGCTAAATCAAGATTTCCCTTGAAAGTGGCTTGTGTCATTTCAAGCTAAATCAACATCACTATAAATAGCATTCAAGCTAAATCATTTGTAATTTTTCAGAAAGTCTCCAAGTGATTCAAGGTTCTTTTTACGTTTCAGATTTATAAATAGAATCACGTTTATATTACATCTTGTGTGTTTCTGTCTCGTTTGTGCACGGATTCCGCACGTCGCACAGTCGATTTGCAATCGTTTCAGAGTCAAAACAGGTCCTTACAATATCCAGCATCTGTTGATGGTGATTGTGAATTACCTGCAGAACCAAATACTTAACAAACACATTTTAAATGTAAGTTTGTCAGAATTAATCATAACAGCAGGGTTTACAAGGGTTTTTAATGCAGAGAATTCACAGGTTTTTGCATTCATGGTTTTATCACACATCTACTTCATGTTTTAAACATTCTATAGATTTTGACACTGATTCAGTATCCCAGATGATTATCATATTTTACTTTGGCCACACATTTTGTGTTTTAATCCATTGAGAATTTAGAATAAAACATGTGCAACCAAATATTTGAAGTTTGTTAACAATCATCCTTCATTACTGATTTAGACTTAAGCTTATGAATGAGATGATCCAGACCCTTAACACCAACTCTTCTTGACCCAATATCAAAGAATATATTACCCTAGGCAAAAACAAGAAGGGTTTTACATCCTGACAGGTATTTGAATTTTTACCATCTAAAACAAGTAAAAACGCAAAATATATCATTCTTTAAGAAAAATGAAGAATAATATATCCTGTTTTATTAAGATAAATCTTTACAAGAAAAAATAAGTAAAGATTTCCTGAAAACAACATCAATTAGATCTGGTGCATTTTCAAAAGTCACTATAACTTTTAATTAGGTCATAATCACTTCATTCTCAACTTTAGGAGGATGGTCAGTGGTTTGAAATAAATTTCATAACCACTGTTTGATACCATAACCTTGTTAAATGATTGTGACAGTGAGGTAGCCTGCTCACAATGGTTTTGAAGGTTCTTTCTGAACCTTATTACCATGTGAAGGATTTCTGAAAATTTGGCCTAATCCTCTTTATTAAAAATCAAACTGGTGATACTTTTGTTACCTGAACTCCCTGATACAGTGAATGTACATGGTTTTATGGATGACAAATGTTTGACCAAGTATATAGATCTCCTGTGGACTTGTAAGTGTTTTGGATTTATACTCTTTCCTTTTGATTTCAAAAGTTTTGAGATAAACACACTTTTGAGTTTTTGTAATTTTTTCTTCTTTCCCTTAATACCCTTTCCATAGAAAAGTATTGAAACTTTTACTGGAAGGTTTTCAAGGAAATAATACTCAATCCAAAATCATTTTCAGCAATATTTTGAGAGATTTAGACATTTTTAGCAAATGCTTATGCCAAATTTCACATTACTCATAATCTGGTTTTCTAAACATCAAACATGTAACCTTTGTAGGATATCACCCTTTTTCTCACAAGTGATTTGGGCTAATTTCAAACTCTTTACAACACTGATATTTCACTATCATAGTTTTGAGTTGATCCATGGTTATATCTGATGTATATTTTTGAGACTACTGATTTTCATCTTAATTTTAAACAATTTTGTTTTTAACTTTTAAAGTTTTCAAAATTTTTGTTCACGTATAAGATTTTGTTCCTAAGGTTTTGTTTATCTCTCATGTGTTACCAAAGGGCATAAATGCCATTTTTCTGAACATAAGTCTTTAATGACATGAGATAAACCCTTAGCAGCAGTCAATCATGGAACCAATCATAGTTTTCATCACAAACACTCATAGATCTATGAAAAAACTGTATCCAATCCGAGATTATTAAATTTTACCAACTTTAACAATCATCGGTAGTTTATATCAGATTATCAGTGTTATGTGAATCCTATGCAATAGATGACATCTTGGTTGTTTGACAAAAGGTTTTCGAATAACCAACTTTAAACGTGATTATCCTTTACTTTTGTTTTTTAACGAATACGACCAAACTTAGTATCAATAAATTTTGAGTTGAACTGTTATGTCAAATTGATTGTTAGATCGAATTTGACTGTCCTCGCTCTGATACCAATTGTTAGGATCTGAGTTTCTTATGATTGTGTTTGTTTGAGATTAATGAAAAATTGGATGAATATAAAAGAAATCCAATGCAGCGGAAATGGTAACAAACTTTACAACACAATCAGAGAGAAATAGTTTTCAGTAAACATATGCTTTTCATTAAGTCGAATGATTACAAAAACCTAATGATTGCAATGCATGCTTGCATACTAAAACTCCCCCTCAGCATGAGCTCAATGGTTGATCGTACAAGATGACTGGATTGAAGAAGAAAACTCCTCGAATAGAACAGTACAAATTGTTCTATTTATAGTACAGATCAAACCACTGAAGCATCAAAGTTGACGTCACCATGAAAGTGACATCTAACAACCTAACAACCTCTAAGGACTGTTCTATATAACCACTGACTACCAAACTACTGATTACATAGACACTGTTGATATAAACTACTGTTTCACTTTCCACTGATGTAGTCTAAGCACTGATGTTGAGCATCAGTGCTTTCTTCAAAGGTGATCAGTCCTTGAATGGGCAGTGCTTTAGTCTTCAACAGTTCTTAGGAGACATAAGTAGATAGAGCATCAGTTCTTTAATCTTCATCAGTGCTTGAGTGTTCACCAGTTGTTGTAGACCAGCAGTAGTTGTAAAAAGGCAGTACTTTAGAGGACATCAGATGTTAGGCCACATTCAAGGGGAAAGTCTTTGCATAAGCACTGCTTATTGTGAATCCACTGATCTGGTCAGTTTTGGCTTTAATCAACTGTTCCTCTGTAGGGTTCAATCCCAACAGGTTGCTTATGTGTCACATAAACACCTCCATCTTTTTCTCCACCACCTCCTTCTCCTCCAGCCACCACCATCAGCACCGCCATCCCCCACCACCGTCACCTCGAAACACCACCACCACCATCCACCATCTGCCACCACCATCAGTTTAACCAAGTTTGACTCGTCACCAAGCAACCCCGTATTCGTCCAGTGAGTCTCCAAGCATCACTGATTGCACTACTCAAACAAACATCACTATCAACCACCACTGCCTGAACTTGACAACCACCACCGTTTGTGGCATCCTTGCTGGAAATAATTTCCAAGAACACCAATAACCACATAATCACCACAAAAACCATTCAAAGTCACCATCGCCACCACCAACAGCGGTAGATTTAAAAAATCTCTGCTAAGTTCCGCGATTCAAAACCACGGTCGTTAGGTGTCATCAAAACCCTAACGGTTTCGAGTTCAGATCAGTGTGTTTATTGCTCTGATGCTTGTGATTTATGGTTGAATAAAGTTTGGTTGTTCTGATGGTATTGTATGGTCCGTAATCGGATTTAGATGAAGTGTAATCAAAAATAGATATGGTGGTTGTGGGTGGTCCATAATCTTAGAACAGATCTAGTTCTAAGAGAGATGAACGGATTCAAAATATGGTGGTGGTGGGTGGTCCATAATCTGGTCTGAAGTTTATGTTATTGGGAGAGAGAGAGAGAGGGGGGAATGGTGGTGATAGGGATGGTGGTAGTGGATGTCACACCCGCTCGTAGCGAAAGCGCGAGGTGTGATCTGAACAGTAATCATTCCATTCAATTGAGTAAACATCTAAATGAATAAAGGTAGTGAGATGTTCATCGATACGACTAACTTAAATAAGTTTACAACCATACATACTGTTCAAAAAGTACAACCCAAAAGATAAAGTTACATTGTTTGAAAATAACACAAGTTTACAAAACAAAGTTCTTAAAACAACCAAGGCTTTGCATTCCATGTTACGCACGAGGGCGTGACATGTGAGTGTTAGTTTAGACTTGTATTTGTTTGATTGATTTTGGAACCCTTGTTTGTTTCGATGTGTTGATAATTTTGTATATTCAATTGTTCGTTAATATATATATATATATATATATGTACGTTCTTGTTATGTATGAACGGGCCTAGCCCTTCATGTGTCTCCATGCCTCACACAAGTGTTTGTATATGTTTGTATCGTGTACGATGTTTGAGGCCATGATCCATATATATTCGACAATATATATTCATGCCTTATGTCATTGTTCTTCTGTATAAGTATTTGTACCTTTGTATATCTATATTTGTTCCCAAAATATATATATTAGTATATCTTAACTAGATATATTGTTAAAAATCAATATTTTTAACGTTGTACTTGTATATGTATACATGTATAATGTTCTTGTATGTGTACATCATATCTTATGTACATATGTATTTATACGTATTCATGTACCTATGTATGTATACTTCTTGTATACTTTTAGGTTAGGTATTTATACCATATTTGTACGTATATAATTATACATGTATCTCACTTGTAATTTCTTGTATTTCACTAAGTATGTAGATGTACGTATTTATACGTATAAGTATGCTTTATATACTTGTATTCTATACTTAGTGGTTTTTATATATAACTTTCAAGATTTATTATTGTGTCTTTAAAAATAATATCTTTTTGAGACTAGTTAGATAATATATATGTATATGAAATGTTAAGTATATATGACTTACCTTGTCGGTTATATATATATATATATATAGAAACGGGTACGGGAGAAAACGCTCAAAAGTGTGAGAACGGTGAGAACGCTTCCTGGCCCAACATGTGTCACGCCGCTTAGAAAAGGGCGGAGGGGCTTTTTTGTCCTTTCATCTTCTGCTTTTCTAGTTCCGCTTTTCCGAATATTGTTTGAATTTTTGGGGTTTAAGATTTTTGGCGTAAACAAATTCAATAATTAATGGCGTTTAATGGGTTCATCTTATTAACATTTTGGCGTTTATGGCGTTTATTCAAATCGTATGCCATTGTAACCCAAGGGTCAGGAAATCTATTTGAATGGCGTTTTTCAAGGCGTTTTAAACACGTTGGCCCATTGTTCTATTATTTTTTATAAACATTTTGGCGTTTGGGTTATCTTAGCGTTTTTCAATTGTTGGATTATATTTCAGCCACAGTAAAAAAAATACAAGCGAAGAAAATAAATTAAAAATCCTAATCGGATCTCTCTTCACAATATTCACTGTCATCAGTCTCTTTGTTCTTTAATAGTACAAGAACTGACACCAAAATATGGCGTTTTATGTAAAACTTAACAAACCCATCGGTTTGATTATTTTGTCTGCTCGTCTGTTGAAGTGGCTTTTTTGTGGATGTTTGGGGACATAGATCTATGACGTATGGGTGGGTTTTTCGCTTTTTCTTCATGTTGATCTTCATCTTTATAATCATCCCACTCTTCAGTTTCATTGATCTCTTCTCCTCATCCAAGCCTTCTTCAAGAACAAAAAATACAAAATGCCATATGACATGCATTAGTATCTTTTTCTTGAATTTTTGTCCATCTCATGCAGCAAAATCTTACTGAGTTACTAGCCTCCGCTAACAATTCATTCAGTGAAACTTGACGAATAACAATACTGAATATCAAGAAAGCATATTAGCCATCTTTGATTTTTTTTTTGGCGTTTTATAGTGAGTGGTATTTAGTAGTATTGGCGTTTGTTTTTTGTTTTTTTTTTTTGGTTTGATCAAATGGAAGTTGCTGAGATGTATCATTTTATAGGATCTCTTTTTGGCGCCTAAGTTAGGTGGTGCGTTATTATAATAAAGTATTCGTCTTTTCAGTTACTGTTTGTAATTATTGTTTTTGACAAGCTTTATCTCTGAAGTCTGTAACACGTCCTATCTTTCAAGTTTGGCGTTTTAGATTCTAATATAATAAAATTTCCATATCTTCAGTTTTTCTGATTTGAAGTTACTGTTTCTAGTTACATTTTCAAGTTTGTTTTTTATTTTTTATTTTTTTTTTGGATTTTTTAATACTTTTTCAAACTAATTTTATTATAGTTTGGAAGTTTTTGGGGGCGTTTAACGGGATGATATCGTTTAAACAAGCATTTTGGCTATTTTGGCGTTTTTATTATATATGGCGTTTTTATAATACAACAATCAACTGAAAAGGAAAAGGAAAATAAAAAAAGAATACATAAAAAAAGTTTTTTTATAATACTTGTCCAAAGTAATTTTATGATGGTTTGATAAAGTCCAAAGGTGTAAGACATTTGCCTTTTTGGCTTTTTTATTAGATATGATGTTGTTTATTAAATAACAATCAACTGAAAAAGAAAATTAAACAAAATAAATATTGATCTTCAAATCTTCACTGTCACCAGTCTCTTTCTTCTTTTTGAAACATATTCACTGGCTGTTTCGACTTTCGTATGAAATCAGCCTCTTTTTCTATAATTTTTGTCCATCTCATGCAGCAAAATGTTATTGAGTTTACACCCTTTCAGCCAAAATGTTATCTTTTTTGGCGTTTTACCGAGAAAAAGAACGCCACAAAATAAACCATCTTAAAACTGTAAATTTGATCATGCTAAAATCAATAAAGTGTTGCTGTATGGTGTTGGATAACATTGTTAATCCTCAGTCAAGAAAGTTAACTGACAATGTTGTCCACACCATACAGCTACACTTTCTTGACAGCAATATATTTGATGTTTGGTTTTTCTGGCGTTTATCAGTCGAATGGTATATATTAAATATGGCGTTTGGGGTTTTTGTTTGTGTTTTTTAATTGAAGGTCTGAGTTGTTGTATATATATGATTTTTTTGGTGGTTTTTTAGGCGGGATTTTACTATAATTAAGTTTGGCGTTTTATATCTAATGGCGTTTTAGCAGAATGCTGTGTGATTTTTGTTTTGGCGTTTTATTTTCATGAGATGGCATTTTGTTTGGAGTAGTCAAAAGACGCTTTTACCCTTACTGAAGCGCGTCCACATAATAAAATTGATGTTATTTACAAAAATGCCACCGCGCCAATCTAGTCCATAGATTATTTTGATCGGACGATCGATAAGCGTTCTCACCATTCTCACACTTTCTACCGTTTTCTCTAAATCCCGACCCTATATATATATATATATATGGGAAGATTCAAATGAAAACCACTTTTAACGTGAAAACTCGAAAACTAACTAAAAAAAGCCTAAAAAACACACCAAAATTTTTTTTTTCAATTTTTTTTATAAAAATCACATGTAGTATTACACATGTGCACTACAAGTTATTTTTTTTTACTTTGAAAATTTTTTTATATATATAAAAAATGGAGAAAATTGGTATGAAAAAAAATTTGTGTGTTTTTTAGGCTTTTTTAATTAGTTTTTGAGTTTTCACAATAACTAGTGGTTTTCATTTGAACCTTCCCCTATATATATATATATATATATATAAGTCCATAAGTCCGTTTTTGTCCGATATGTTAAAAGAAGGATACATTAAGTATATATGTAGTCCTTTTTATATGTCCAAGTATGGATATGTGTATATATGTGTAAATATATATTTTTATACTTGTCATGTTTCAAGTGTTTTTGTACTTTGTATTTTCAGGTAAGTATTTATTTCGAATGTAATTTTCTACGTCTTCTAAATACATACAATTAATACACAAATATATACACATAATATTGGTGATCTAAATATATATATTTTATCCTAAAAATATATATAATCATCCATTTTTAATTAAGAAAATCTAGTAAGTTTAACTTAAACTTTTTCACCCAAAAACTTGTATAATCATGATTAAGGTTGCTAATCACATTTTTAGCTAAATAAAACCCTTGTTAATTATACCTTAATCATGATTAGATTTTATAAAAATTTTGCCATATTTTCCCCTAAACTATGGACTTTTCCCATGTTCTTAAACACGATTTTAAACACTTTTTCAACTTCAACAATTTTCTAATCTTTCACATAATCAATATAAATCATAATCTCAACAAGAAAAATACTATGAACTTGTATGTAATCTTATACATTTCAAAAATCACATCTAAGGTATGTTCATCTTTATTTTTCTTAACAAGTTTATGTAAACTTTTGTATACTTTTTCAAGACAACATTTTATCACATGATTTTTATATAAAATCCATATTTATATGTTTTATAAAACCATTTTTAAGTATGAAATTAAGTTCATAATATTTTTGTTGGTAGATCTTTCTAGATCTAAACATGCATGTGTTTAGATCATACTTTTAGATTTGCAAGATCTAGTCTACTACACAAACTACTACTTAAACAAACATCAAGAATCACAAAATAACACACAAAATATGTTAGATTTATCTTGTTTTAGTTAGGGTTTTAATGTAGTTTTAGATGAGTTTCAAGATGATTACTTGTACTTCTAAGATTAACATGATATTAAAACCTTAAACACAAGTTTAGAAGCTTACTACTAGCCCTTGAATAAGATGATGAAAATGATGAAGAAAAGATGAAGATCTAAAAGCTCTAACACTTGAGAAAAGGTTCCAAGAAAGGTTTCAATGCTTGAATATGTCTTAGATCATCTTCTAGTCACCGCACATGGATGAATAATAGGAGTTTGGATTTTGAAAATGCAAGGTGATGGTGGTATGTTTGGGCCGATTTCAAGAGGAATGAGAGAGGTGGGAGTGTTGCAACTTTGGTGTTATGAGAAATGCGAAGGTTTTTGCATGTATAATGGACTTCAAATCTCATCCAAAGTTGTAATACATTATAAGCTAGACATCCATAAAAACCATGGATTATAAACATAAACATGGGGTGTGTGGGGCCCATATGGGGGGGGGGGGTAGGATAAGGTTAATTGTAATTTATTTTAATTGTAGTTTATATCAATTATGTTTATCTTAATTGTAGGTAATTAGCAAGCTAATTATTGTTTATGATTCCAAAACATATTAACTAGTTCACTAGACCAGTCTAAATTATGTTTAGATATTAAAATTGACACTAGTTTTGTTATTGGATCGTTACTGGATAAGTTGTGTAACTTGTACGGTAATATATATATATATATATATATATATATATATATAAGTATCCTTGAGATAGTTTTGATATTTTTGATGTTGTTTATGATAATTACTATCATTAATTTTCTTGTTATTACCATTAGATGCTGAATTTTTGCTGTGGAACTGCTGAATTTATTGTTTTCCTAGTTCGGATTGGACAATTTAATTGTCTATGTATTTTCCGGAAAGTATAATTTACAAGTTATTCCCAACTAAGGTTTTTATGTATAATTTGTTGTGGATATGCTTTCATATCTTGTTTTTGTCGTTTTGGACTGTACCGCGACTATCTTGGCATGAATAGTGTGTTCGCATTATTACTGACCGTCTAGGATATAGTTTATATTGTTTTCGCAACGCATCGAATTCAGTATCTTAATACGTTATGAAATAGTATATCACTAGACTTATGAGGCTTATTTAAATAAAAATTAAGTCTAATGCGAATTTAAATAAAGTATATAGTGATTTAAGTTGTACGGAATTACCGGGTATTTTGCCATTTGTCACGGTGGAGGTGGTCATGGTGCCACATAAGCAGCCAATTCATCTGCCATGCCACAGAAGCGTCCACGTCATCTGCCAAATCACACTTAGCTAACTAGGTTATAACCCATATAGAAAATGATCGATGGGGCCCAAATTTTTACAAGTTGGGATTGCTAAAGAGAATTTTTTTAAGTTGAGATTATTTTCGGCCAACATGTGAAATTTAGTATTATTAAAATCCAATAACCCTTAAAAAGCCTTTCTATGTTAACCTCCATCTCTCTCAATAATACATGCACAACGTTTTTTTTCTTAACAAATACCGAAGCGTTCGATTTTATGATGGATAAGGGTTCGTCTACAAAGGGTTAAATTCCTAAGAAGGCTAAGAAGTCATAAGAATTAGATATGTGACAATCATTAAAATTAAGGGTGGGGGTATAAGAGTAAATTAGGCATTTATTTAATTATGATAAAACACTATATTCCTGCAAAATAAAACATTATGTACCCTTTGTTAACTAAAAATAAAACACCATATAGCCAATGAGTCTTAGAATAATTGGTTTGGGAGGAGTCGAGGAGGCACCCCATGTAACGCTCCGCATTTTCGTACTTTCTAATTTTAGAAACTTATATTCGCATTTATATTTTTAGCAACTTGAAATTGTATTTTGTTCCAGTCTGGTAATCCAAGACCTTGATCATAATGTAAAATCATATTTATACCAATCATGCTCAATCACACTTGTGTTTATGCAGTCAACCATCAAAATACATGTTTATATACAAAACCGAGACTTATTATGCATACATATTATTATTCATACACGCACGATACGTAATGCATGCTTACATACACTCCCTACACTTGAAAACCTTCCAAATATAAACTTTTAGCACAAAATAACATCCACATACAAGTTTAGGGACCAAACTTGGCAAAAATCAAACTTTGGACGACAAAGGAACACGTCGCGTCGCATCGCGCGGCGGGCACAGACTTGAAGCTTGCGCGAAGCTTGGAGAGCGAATCTGCAGGAAGTTGTTTCTTGGTTGTGGGTTGGTCACCTTTCTCACCTCATTTCTTCCCCAATCACCTTCCAACCTCAATTATACTCTAACCCTAATCAACCACTATATGACCAAGTTTCCCACATCTTCATTTCACTTTTCCCACACTCTAAACTCACTCAAAACACTCTCAAATTACTGAAATTACAAGCTTTGGACATATTTCATACAAGTCCAAAAGTGAGCTCGTATCTCACTTTCCTTCTTGTTTCTCCACTTCTTCTTGTTCTTGAACACTTGGAACACCTCTAGGAGTGTTTCCACAAGTTTACCATGGTAAACTAAGGTGGAACATCACCATTTTGAGGCCCAAACTTTCTGTTTTGATTAGACTTTTACATAAACTTTATATGAACTTGTATTCTTGTGGGAATCTTGTGCCTATCTTGTTCCCAATCAAACTCATGTGTAACACCTCGCAAAATCATGTCCAATACAGTGGTGACACGTGTCATAAACCCTGACCATATTAAAAGTTAACTTGAGGGACTAAAATTATCAAACAGTATAAAGATGTATGTGGAAGGACCAAAAGTGTCAACATGCCAAACTTGTGCCTCTGATTGACCTCATATGATGTTCGTATTCTTTATTGAATAAATTTTCGGACATAAGAAGCCGTCTGTGCTTAAAATCAAAAGTTTACAAAATACTAGGGTTAAAAATGTCAACATGTTAATTCTTACCTCTGAGTGACCTTTTAACGATCCCGAGGCTTTGTAATATATTATTATACTCTCATGAATATCAAATAATGATTTCATGAAGTTTCGGTACAATCTTGTGATATAAATTGCAATTTCCAAGAAGAAGGGTTAAAAGTGTCAAAGTGACAATTCTACTCTCCGGAGACCTTTTCAAAAAATACAAAACATATGCATGCATGGTTTTACTCCCAAGAACTTTTAAGACCTGATTATATGGGCCCCTCATGCTGAAAATGTCAGTTATTCGAGTTCTGAAAGTGCAGGGACTGATCTTGCAAACAAACAAAAACATTTTTGAAATTGCACTCTCAGGCTTGTCGCGCAGGACTCACCTGCACCTGGCGCGACATGCGGGCGGGACCATTTTCTAGCCAGAACTGGCAGGTGCCCAGCATGCAACCTGTAAATCTTTTTCTGATCTTCTGCAATTCTGGGGCGTAAACAGCAGCTTGTTAATGGTTTTTAAATACCACTTGGACACTTGTAATCATCTAGAAACATCAGATTACACCTGCCTTGATCTTGTGAGATGGAATTCACTATAAATAGAGCTCATTTGGAGCTTTCAAGACTTGCTCATTTCAAAATCTGAATTACTCTCTCTAAAGATTTATCTCTGAAGCATCCTGATCATTAAGGAAGCTTTCTCAAGTTTAATCTTCGTGCTAAGGACCTTTGTAAGTGTTCTTAGCTTCTGTAGTTAAGATTTTATTAGTATAAGGACCGAAAGTCAAAGTTAGCATAATTCTTCTTTGACTTGTAGATTAATCTTAAACAGTCCAGCCATAATTCTAAACGAATGTGGCTATGTGTTGGTAATTATGTAGGTATTAAACCCTCAAAAGGGCACCTCCTAATTATCACATTTGCTTGGTCAATTGTCGGGTCAAAGTAATGAACAGAAAAGTCAAACGAGTCAGTTTTTTTAAAAGAATTCATAACTGATAATGTAGAAGCTATAAAATACGTTTTATCACTTTAATAACCTGGTAAATATTATAAGAACATGTTTAGACATGTTTAACCCGACAATTCTGAGTTTAGGCTCGGTTCGCAATCAAAAGTCGCAAAAGTTGACTTTTGCTTTGACTTTCAGTTCTGACCCGAATTAGCTTAGTTTATTCATGCCTTAGGGTTCCTTTGTGACCATGTTATATGTTAGAATAACCCTCTGAGGTTATACTACATGGTCCCTTAGAAATCATAGTTCATTTGCATGTTTCCGTTAAATGCTTAAAAATTGACTATTATGCCCTTATGTTATAAAAACGAGATTTTTGAAAATGTGAGAGGACAAAAAGTTTTATTATTGATAAATAAGTATGTCAAATAAATTTGACATCAGTTTCTGGTTTCAAACCAAAGTTATGCAAGATATTGTAAAATGAAACTTTTTGTTAACTAAATTACATTTTTAGCATAAATCATATTTAATCCCGAATTTTGCCACCAAACTCATTACCTACTGTTTTGATATTATTTTTAGAGATTTTTTGAATTTTTGGTCAGATTATACACTGACCCTATCATTGAGTTCTCGTATAAATCAATAAATGACGATAATACCCTTTTTGTTAATAAAATGAGTTTAACATATGAATTGCATACCAAACCTTTTCCTACTGATGTCATATGTTAAATAAAATATTTTAAACATTAAAGGCTGATCAAAATCTCAGATTTCCATAAACATCTCAAATATCATCAATTACCGACTTTTACAATAATTAGGTGCATAGTATGGTTTAAAACCATATTTAAAACCTAAGACTTGTTACCTACTGATTTTATAAATAAATTTTAATATTTTTACAGTAAGTATAAGTCATGAACTCAGACTTCCAAATTTGACCTCAAAAGCATATGTGAAATGACCAAAATGCCCCTACGGTGCATAGTTTGGTCATAAATGGTAAACTTCACATATATATGATATCTTACTGATGTACATGATAAAATAAATATTTTTATAGAATATTTTAGACCAGAACCTCAGTTTGCTATTAAACCTCTTTTATAAACTTTAAAATGACCAAAATACCCTTACGGGACTTAAATTGGTTTTAAAATCTTTTTGGGCATAATTGTTGATATCCTACTGATATCACAATATATTTTAAGCATAGTAACTTATGGAACTTGTACATGACTCATCCGGCTACCCGTTATGCTTATACGCATTCGGTACGGTTTATGTAACTAGTTTGCATAAATTAACCGAAACGGATCAAACCTTATCATTGTTACTTCCAAATCTAGAATGTAATTAGTTTACCCTGTTTATACAAGTCTTCATACTTGTTGGGTCTAAATCACATTCCAATCCGGTCATCGCTTAATCTCGGGTTTCGTACCGTAAACCTTTCCTTAAACTAACCGGTCTAAGTTTATAACATAAATAAGACCCGTTAGTAATCTAATAGGTTAATAAAACCTTCGTTCCAGATTAAGAGCCCCGGTAGAAATTATTTGCACTTGCTTGAGTAGAATATACGGTTGAGAATAACTAAACTTCATTTTAAGCTCAGGTAAATACTTTTAACTTATTTTCCCTTATATGGGCTTGGGATACGGTAAATTATTACCGCTTGGTCAGGTGTCGAAACCTTTTAATCGGATATGGTTAAATTGCATAATCCCGCTTTAATCAGTATTGCTTGATAACAAATAACATTGGGGGTTAACGACCGTGTCCTGGATATCCTTGGCTCATTTAAAAAGCGTAAATGACCACAACTTAAGCACGGGGTGTTGGCATACACCCATCCGTTGCGTATGTAAAAGATATACTCATTTGCTAGGATGACCCGCCGTGAATCTTGCAAGTTCTAAACGTTTAAAGTCTGTTGAACAATATTTTATATTTCTGTTTTAAGATCCGCCTGTGGATCCACTTACAACCGTTTGTATAATATTTATTTGTACTTTGAATTTCGGTTTGTAATATTATTTTTCATCCAAGACTCCCACTGTGCATTAAACTGTGAATATTTGACTATGGTGATATCAACTACGTCACGATACTCCCCACTAGGCCCACCGGTAATACGTGGAAATATCGAGGTGTAACAGGTTGGTATCAGAGCCAACATTGAGGGAATTAAACACTAGCCTTTTTGTGTTTAATCTCAATGACACAGTTGCACATTCCTTGACTTCCAAGTCTAGGCAAACGACCTAGGATTAATCCTAATCTTTTTGGTTTATATCTTTGTCTGTTTTTCTTGTTTTGACATGATTACTTAAATCATGCCGCCAAGAGTAAGAGGACGAGGCAAGGCATCGATGGAAACTAGGAATGATCATGAAGCAGGACCGTCACACCGGCACACACCCTCAACATCCATCGGCTCCAGCCCACATGATGACTGGAGAACCTATCTCGAACCTACGAGACGCTCTGTTTCGCTTAACTCCTCACCGTCATACCATAACTCCTTCGGGCCGCAGCAGGAAGACGAACCCAATGACTCACACCATTCATACATCCCTTTGCAGCGTTCGGGTTCACATCATTCATTTCAGAAGCCCACACCCTACTTCCAAAGCAGGTTCAACCCAATTAACCAAGTTGAAGAACTAGAGGGTCAAAACCCTTTGGGACCATCAGACCATTTTCCCGAGTACCAAAACATGGATGTGGACAATGATCCAGATCCTGAGATGCCGCCATCAGGGACACCAACGCATCCCATCGAGATTTCAAGCGGATCATCTTTTCATGGTTCACCATACAAGGGCCCTGATATCTGGGCCGAAAGGTGGAGTACATATAAGTGGGAGTATACTCCCCCTCACTGCAACTCACCTCCACATCAGCGGGTTCCCTCTGAGGACCCACATTTTCAGGCGGTCACACCACCGCCACCGCCACCACCAGCGCCAGAGCAGCCACCGCCTCTAGAACCATCAAGGCCGAGAAGAAGTGCACGGATGTCCGTGCGTGGGGGTTTTCATTTCAGCACCCCCAACACTCCAGCAACTACCCGCCGCTCTATGAAGACCCGCAAATGGGTGGGCCTTCAAATGTCGTTTCTGAAGTCGACTCTGCACCAGTCGCACCTGCATCACCACCCATGGGTTATGAAAACCCAATTCCATCTTACCCAGATGCAGCTGGGTACAACCCGTTTGAGCAGCAAGCTTATTCGGGTTATAACTACAACAATGCACCTGCCGTCGACCCATACGTCGAGGCAGCAAACTTTAATGCTCTCTACCCCGGGCCCTTTCCACCTACGTACCCAACTGGGTACCATGCGTATGGGTATCAATACCCACCGCCTCCACAACCTCAACCTCAGCAGCAGCAGCCGCCGCAGCCCCAAATTCAACCACCGCAACAACAAGAAATTCTCCAGAGGTTGCATGAGGTGGAACAAAGGGTAGAACAAGAGCAAAGAATTCGTTGCGGTCTTCTAAAGGGATTGGCAAACCTCATTAAGGGGAAAAAGAAGAGGGATTATTAAAAACCCTTATTTATTGTTTTTGAAGGGGTAAGGTCCCAAAAACCTCGCTTCGAGTGCTTGGGACCATACCACAACCTCATCTTCCTAACCTTCTTTAGACCTTGTGCGGCCGTGCACTGGTCCTACAAAGAACTTAGAAAGAAAAAGCAACACCTGCGCGCCAAAAGGAGGCTAACGAATCCTTACTCCTTTCTCCATAACAGATAAGGATAATAATCCTAATAAATACTCCCGCATAAATAATATCCAGACTTGGATATTATTCACTTCACTGATAACATACGGTAAGGAGTCACACAGGATTACAGCTGTAATCTTCTGGAAAACTCTATCGTGCATCACCAGACGGTTATAACCGTCTGGCCACGTGTCATCATCCCAGGCTCCCTTGAAGTCACGATGATGGCATGGAATTGAGGAGAAATCTTCACTTGCCCACTTTCCACGTGGCAATACCCCAGCCATTGATCAAAGATTGCGATCCGTGTGCTCTCACACTCGTCAAGAGATTAATGGAGGGAAAAAATAACCGCCTACGGAGTTAGCATTTTCCGTCAATATTTCAATAACAGGTTTTCCAGCCCAAACTTCGGCTATAAATAGAAGGATAATTCAGGTATAATCTTCAAGTTACATTCACTTCACTTATACTTCTTCTTCTTCTTCTTCTTCATAAACCTGTACTTATTCTCACGCCGGAGGGTGGTCATGGAGAGAACCCCCATTCTCCCTGTGGTGAGTCTAACGGTGGTTGTTTTGCAGTTATCATGAAGAGAAGAAAATCTGTCACCCCTGAATCGAACGAGGAGAAACCAACCCTTTTATGCAGAACCTAAGCCCCTGGTTTATCTGATTCCAGTCATTTAACCAGTGTTTCTTCATTAGCGCCCACTGATTTCCCAGTTTCATCTGTTTTTTCTCGTTTTGATTCACTTTGTCATTTCCATTATTTAAATGGAAGAAACTTCAACCCATCGTCAAACTGGCCCTCGGCCAAATTTCGTTAACAATACCCAGGTTGAGGGGATTGTAGAAGAAGTTTCGGATGACAATGAAGTGCAGTACACTGATAATCATCCGAATGACCCTGTCACTCCAGGGGTACAGCCTGAAATCCCTGTAAGCTCAATTCTTCCCCCAGGAGAGACCCCTATCTCCTGGTATGTCAGATCTCAGGGAGCATTGAATGTTGTGTATGCACAACTCTGTGCACAAACTGCTCCTCCCACTCAATCACGAAGGCCTGTATCCCGTACTCAAGCACCATCAGTACCTCATGTTTCTCAGCATGATGGACCATTACGGGTTCAGGAAGAAGACACATAGGTATACTCTAGATCTCCAGCAAGGTACGAGTATACTCAATCTGAAAATCGAAGAAGAGAATATCATAATGAGTCCCACTCTCATAGAAGGCCATCAGTTCACTCCAGATAGGGCCCTTCACGGGACACCCACACCAGGGAGTATGATAGAACATACCATGAAGGAGACAGTGCAAGTGTGCTTAGTCGGTTACAACCAAATTACAACAAATGTAAACCCCGTGCGGTTTATAATCCTGAAGCTGAACACGATTATAATCTGATATATCGCCCGACAGAAGCTGCAGAAAATTCCAAATTCATCAGTGAAATTGCTCTGGCTCCACTAGAAAAGGAGAAGCTCCCATCCAACGTAGGCAAGTTTAATGGTATGACAGACCCATATGACCATCTTTGGGTCTTCACAAGCGCAGGATTGGTGGGAGGCTGGACTCTACCGATGTGGTGTCACCTTTTTATTCAAACCCTCACAGGCGCCGTGAGGCTCTGGTTTGACAACCTACCTGTGGGGAAGATCACATCATGGGTAGACTTGCGAGAGAAATTTTTGGTACACTTCAGCCAGCAGAGGCGGTCCATCCGTGATACGGCAGACGTCATGAATATCTGGCGACGCGATGATGAAAGTTTGGAGGATTTTATTACTCGTTACAACAAAGAAGTGCTCGAAATAGGAGAGGTTCATGAGCACTTGACCCAAGCCCAATTTAAGTATGTCGTCTGGTGTGACGACATGATAAAAGTCTTGTCCGGAACGGAGGGACTCCCAAAAAGCTGGGAGAAATTAATGGCGACAGCTAAAGTTTATACCCAAACTGAGAAAAATCTCAGCACCAACAGACCGCCACCACCACACAGTCGCCCAACAGACTTAGGCCCGAGCAGCGGGAAAAAGTTTAAAAAGGGTTGGCGCGACTCGAGTTCAGGAAATTATTCATCTGAAGATGCACGAGCTACCATCAACAAGCTCGTTGCACAAAGAGAAGCTAAACAAGAAAACAGAGAGAGGCAGTGGACACCTCTGACCAAAACCCCAGCAGAGGTACTGAGTACGGAGGACTACCAGTTCAAGGCACCTCCACCTATGAAGAATAAGCGCGGCCAAGATCCAAGTCAATACTGTGACTATCACAAAGACAACGGTCATACTACCAACAATTGTATCTTCCTGCGCACTGAAATCGAAAAGGTGCTCAAAAGCGGTGAGCTCACTCACCTGTTAAAAATGTGTGCAAGGAGATAAAACAAATTACTCGTGGCGAGGAGGGCCCGAGTAAGAAGGCAAAGAATTAAGCAGCAGTTCTATAGTCTCCTTGCAGGTTGATCGAGCTCTATAGTTTATCAATTCTCAGCAAGGACTATAGTGTAAGTTAAGTCTCATGTAATTATTCCAAAAATAGACTTTGTACGGCCTCTGCGCCTTATCCATGAATAAAAAAACAAAGTTTCTATTATTTTTGTATTTTTTACAAAGTGCATGCAATTCCTTTTGGTAAGCGCAAAAACATTATGGTAGATATAATACAAGTCTCATGAGCAGTCAGCGATTACACACATCGTGCAAGACCTTACGTTCACACATGAGCTTTATACCACCTTTATTCGCCTTACCTAATCAAAGCAATTGTACCTATGCAAAATATTGTAAATTAAAACACATATCATACTACTTCTGGCGCACCAACACGCCTTAAAAAATTATCAAACTACACGGCAGTGTATTAGTAAACATTACTTGCACGGCAGCGCATCGATGAAAAGGGGTACACATCCCAAAAAACTACAGGATAATTGTTCATACAACCACAAGAGAAAACCTACGCTAAGTCTTCATCTTCATCTTCTCCATCTGGGAAGATTTCCTTCAGTTGCGCTACATGATCTTCAGACTGCAACGCAACGTTTATAAGATCCATGACGGGGAGCTGTAAGTTGTTGAATTCTGTTTTCATAGCTGCAAGGGCGACATTAGTATTAACACCATGAGTAGCGGATCTACTAGTATCCCAGTTAACCTTCATTTCGCGCGACAACCACCAAGCGTGCAACCGTTTTGTCTAGCTCGTCAGAATTCAGCACTGATTCAGCAACCTATAAAAACAAGAAAAGCAAATAAGGAAAAGCGCAAAACACCTCCACAAGAATTACAAACAGGAAGAAACTTACACTGGCGATTCCACGTTCTTTCAGCCATGTTATGTCACTTTTCAAAGGCTCAAGTTCACTCTCCGCCGTTGCCCGCGCCGTTTCAGAATTTTCTAGCTTTTCTTTGGTCTCAGCAAGGCGGCGGGAAGTTTCAACCTTCTCAGTGTGCGCAAGCTCCAGATCTTTTTTGAGTTGTTCCTGCTCAGATAGCAAAGAAATAAGTTCTTCTATCTCCTTATCTCTAAGGGCAAGGGTAGCGCATGTATGTACCTCTCGTTGTTCACTCCTTTCCCTATGAGAACGCGCTTCATCTTGCGCGGCTTCAGCATCCGCCTTTTCCTGCTTCAATTTTTCAATCTCCGCATCTTGTTTCTTCAACTTCTCAACCTCAGCCTTGAGATTGTTGATAACGTTGGGGAGACCCATCTTCTCGGCATTATCTTTCTCAGAGATCTTCTTCCAGTTTTTGCGCTCCTCGGAAAGAAGAGCAGCCTCAGCTTCCACCTTCCTCTTCCAGCCCGCAACAGACCACTCTTCAGTTTTTCAATCAGTCTCAAATTTGGCCTGATCAGCTTCCAGTTTAGCCCTCAACTGGGCAACGCGGTTTTCATCCTCAGCAGCTTTCTTCTTAGATGCCTTAAAGGCAGCCCACTCCTTATGCATACTATGCCACTCGCGCACTATGCGGTGCGTAGTAGATGTATAAGAAGCAGCCTCTTCAAGGTAGGCATGATAAGTTTGGTCATGAAGGCGTCCTTCCTAGAATTTAATCTCCCCAGGAGGGAATGTAACAACTATGCTTGTAATCACTATGAACAGTTCTGTTATCAATAAACCAATGTTATTTGATCACAATGTTTGTTTTGTTATGTTTTACATTTTTCATGTTTTGACTTTTATGTAATTTCAAACTCTACATCGCTTTCTGGAGAGTTATACGCAAACTAGTGCGTAAACGTACTCAGTTTAATGCGAGAAATACTCCGGAACATCATCATATACTCAACATACCTTAAATAACCTTTAAATAACTTAGAAATAAGTTTTGAAGGCATTGGTATGGCAAAAACAAGTTAATTCGTTTACAGGGACTAAATATGACAAACTGCGAAGGTATGTCAATTTAAACTGTAACGAACATTCCGGAACATAACCATAAGTTAAACACACCTTAAATATCCTTTACATAGCTTAGAAATAGGCTTTGAGGGGTTCGGTGTGCTAAAATAAACTTTTGGGACATTCAGGGACTAAAAGTGTCAAAAAGTGCACAAGTTTGCATTTTCGCGCATAACTTACGTTCTGAATACATCTGGACATCCAAAAATTTATGTAAGCATGACTATATTATATTTTAGTGTTCGCCTTAAGAAAAATCCATTCGTCGCGTCATTTGGATCGTTTTTCGCGCTTATGCGCATTCCGTCGTAATTAAGCGAACATCGCGTTCGTACGACCAAACGAACCATCATCCGGCATATTTTTGAGTATGTTTTGAGTTCCCTATACTTTAACTTCATTTTAGAGCCTTGAAATGAGGTTAACGGGGTTCAAACGCATCGAAAATCGCTTAAACAAGGTGCAGGGACCATTTATGTAAAATCTGCCAAAACAGGGGCCTAGCGTGACGCGACGGGCCTTAGCGTCACGCGAGCCCCCTTCTGGACCAGATTAAGTGTATTTGACAGCTGGTTGCAGCTGTTTTGCACTCCCTAACCCCTTGCCAAGTGTTGATTCCTTATGGTGGTGAGCATTTTGAGGCACCACAACTTCCCGACAAGTGTACGGCCTTGATCGTGCCCTCCATTCCAAGAAACGATCCTAGCGGTGGACCAAAAACTATAAATAACCCAACCCCCTTTGTTCAAAATCACTAGAAATTCACTTTGAGAAACTCTAAGTTGAAACATTTGTTTCATACCTGAGATTTTCGAATTGAGTTTAGCATTCGGGGACCCTGGGTTAGTATTCTTTCGTTCTTTTCCTTATTTTTACTGCTTTTCGAGTCAGAAAGTCAAACTTTGTTTGACTTTCAGCATTGACCAGTAATGGTCAATGCGAAGTTCGTTTGAACTTCGCAACGTGAGTGTAATCACGTTGGTCATAGTCCCTTGGGACTATGCCCACTGATTACCACGTTGTCTAGAGTCGTAGGGTAGGCGATCTAATAAATCGCCTATACCCTCGAACCCGACCCAGTTTGGTCGATCATTAGGATCCGACCAAACACAGTAGGTGACCATTGTAGGTAGGGAATAACCTTCCGAGGTTATACCCTATGGTCACATCGTTTAAGTAGTTGCATGATAGGTAGTTTATATGCCTTAGGTAAATTACCAGAATACCCTTTTCATACATAATTGGTAATTTAGCATATGTAACCTAAACTTTTGTCACGTAACTGATTATGTAACATGTTTAGGCATATAACACTTGTCATAGGGCTAGTTAGGCGGTCCGAACGCGTTTCACGCGCACGACGCGTTAAAGTAGCATAAGCTTCCTAAACGGGTCGTATTGGGTCGTAAACAATTATGTTAAGTTTCATTTAGTATGTAGGCTTTGTTAAACCAAATGACACGAGTCTCTACACTCGTGTGGTTTACGAAACCTCATTCTATCCAATCTTCCGATTTAGGTCCGGGTTATTAACATAGTTACCTATATTAGGTGCCGTTTGATATTCCGAGATCTATAGCATTACTTGGTGGTTATCTTTTGACAACTGAGCAATCTCAAGTGAGTACATAGACCCCTCTTTTACTGTTTTCCAAACTGTTTTGGGGTGGAACACATGTGCCTACTTGTTACTTTCATGCTTTCCTGTTTTCATATCATATACCGACTATGTTTGTTAGTACATCATAGTACATGATTTCATTACTTTTCTGCTATGTATGTTGACTGATAACATGCTAAGCACATTGATTTACATGACTTTTCTGCTATGTATGTTGACTGATAACATGCTAAGCACATTGATTTACATGACTTTTCTGCTATGTATGTTGACTGATAACATGCTAAGCACATTGATTTACATGACTTTTCTGCTTTGTATGTTAACTTAGCATACTTAGTACATTGTTTTCATATGACATGTATACGACTACTATGACATTTGGTTTGCACAAACGGGTCTTTATTACGTTCATTAACATTTGCTACGCCGCTCGGGAGTAAGTAGTGGTACCATAGGACTTGACAAATCCCATTCCTGACATCCCGGGTTTGTTTGGATGTAAGGAATGACTGAATCCGAATACAATTCTTTTGATAACCTTGACTGAAAGGGTTATCCGACTGTCTCAAGGCTTGAATGTATGCGTTAACTCACCACATAAATGTTCGTATCAATGTATCCTGCATCACTTTACAAAACATAACTTTTTGATATAATCAAAATACTTTGTTTTGTACATTTTTACTTATGGTTTAAGTAGTCTTATTTTACTTACCATACATATCATTTTGGTTATACATTACTTGACTACTTTTGGACTATCAACATTTGACATGGTTTATACAAGGACTTTTGACTATTGGTTTAAACAGAGACATTTGACTTGGATATTTGACATAGACATTTTTACATGATTTACATCTTGACATGAACATTTTACATTGTTTGGTTTGGTTTGATTAAGTGATTAAGTAACGATGCGTGTGTAATATGATACAAGCATGGTGGATACGCCGCTGGTACTTCCTATATATAAGTGTTTGTATGGTATTATATATCGTAGCGTTATTTGAATCATTTCAGTTTTATACATAGAACATTTCATACAAATAACATACTTTTCACAACACATTGTTTTACAAACAACTTATCTTATACAAACTCAGTTTACAATGGTTATCCATTTAACCATACACTATTCTCTTATTTATACATATCATCTGATCTTATCGTTTTTCAAGTGATTTACAAAACAAATCAAATTACAAGGTTCATGACGCAATATTTTCTCAAACACAAGTCATGAATCTTATTTTCACAAACCTATGTATCTCACAGGCATTTTTATGCTGACGTACCTATTTTCACATGTGTTTTCAGGAGCTTTTCCATAGGATGTTGATCATGATACTAGGGCGAACCTGTGCCTTAGAGACTTTAAAAGAAGATAGACTATGTTTAATTATGTTCTGAACTCTTAAATTTCCTGTTTGAAACAATGTAACACCTTTGTTTATAAATAAAATACAACTTTGTTTGCCATGGATTTGAAACAATTAATTCTGTCGCAACACGCCCCGATGTTTCCGCCGCGATTTGTTGTTTTACGCGGTCGGGGTGTGACAGAAGAGTTGGTATCAGAGCCAATGGTTATAGGGAATTAGGTTATTAGTAATGCTTTGACCTAGACTATAACTTTTCTAGGACCCTAACACAAATTAGTTGTGTTTAGATCTTAAAACATTTACATCACCTATCCTTAGGTGATTATCAAAACAAGGAACCAAAATTTTTTTTCCGAAACGATTTTTGAAAAACAATCATCTGTTTTTGAATAAATTATTACAAGGTTTTGAACCCTCTATTGTAAGGTTTTGAACTCTCTTTTATATGGTTTTGAACCCTTTTTAGTTTGGTTTTTGGCCTTGTGCCTTCAAATTTTCAAAATCCCGTCAAACGTTTTGGGTTTTAAATAATGTGAACATGTGCAAACTGGAAGGGTGAATGCCTGTATTCTGGGTTTTCTGTCTAGGCAAGCACTTCGTATACATCTCATCAGACGCGAGACCAGTTGTGCTTACCTGGGAATTCTTGGGATGAGTGTTCACTTATAGGCGAGCATGTCTTCATTATACATTATTTTTGACCCATTTACTTTGATTAGTCACTGTGTGTTGTTTGTTTGCTCTGTGATACGGACGAATGACCACCATCTTTGCTCTTGTTGATTTTGTTTCATCTCATTCTTTTCATCCAATCATCTCACTCGTTTTCTTTCATGTTTTCCTCTTTTAGAATGCCTCCTCGACGCGATCCTCGAACTTTTACTATTGAAGAGATCGCAGCCCTGGTTTCTCAGCAAGTGGCTGCTGTACTTCCCGGTGTTGTAACTCAAGTCCACGATATATTTAACAACAACGGCAATAACAACAACAATAACGCACACTGTAATTTCAAGAATTTCAATTCTGCGAAGCCGCTTAAGTTTTCTGGGTCGCAAGGAGCAACTGCGCTCCTACGGTGGTTTGAAAGTATCGAGAGCACATTCTTACACGTGCAGTGTCAGAATGCGCGTAGGGTTGAATTTGCTTCAAGCGTGTTTGAGAAGCGAGCGCTTACCTGGTGGAATGGTATTAAGCGCGATAGGAGTGCCGAAGTGGCGTTGGCACAGACATGGGAAGAGCTTCGGGCTCTCATGATGAAGGAGTTTTGTCCCCGTCATGAAATTCGAGTTTTGGAACGAGAGTTTGATGACTTAAAGCAAGATGGGGCTGAACACCGTGCATACACGGATCGTTTTGAAGAACTCAGTCTATTGTGTCCCACCATGGTTACCCCTCCGGATAAAGCGATCGAGAGGTATATTGATGGGCTACCCGATTCTATTCTGGAGATTTTGACTGGTGTTAATCCTACTACCCTTCGCCAAGCTATCGAGTTGTCTGCTACCCTCACTGAGACTCTAGTCAGGAAGGGTAAACTCACCCGCAAGGGTGATAAAAAGAAGGAGACTAATTCTGAGAAAAACAAGAATAAGGGTAAGGGTAAGGAAGGTGAAGCATCAAAGAAATCAAGGAAGCGAAAGGGTGCCCAAAATTTTGCTGTTACTGCACAGGCTCAAGCTGCACCAAATCAGCCTGCGCAACCACCTGCCAAGAAGACTTATTTTGGCAATGCACCTTTGTGCAACAGGTGTAACGGCCATCACCAACCACATCTCCAGTGTCGTCAGTGCACCAACTGCGGAAGATCTGGTCATCTTGCTGTCGACTGCCGCATTCCTGTCAATCAGAACCAGGCAGTTCGTAACCAAGCTCAACAGGTTGCTCAGCTTCCTGCCCCGCAACAGGGCCAAGCTGCACGACCTCATTTCCCTCCTGGTTCGTGCTACAATTGTGGGGATCTGACCCACTACAGGAACCGGTGCCCAAGGCTAGTCAACCAGAACCAGAATCAAAATCAAGCTCCGGCTCGAGGCCGAGTTTTTAACATGAATGCCCAAGAGGCACAGGCTGACGATAATGTGGTGAACGGTACGTTCTTTATTAATAATCAGCCTGCATCTGTTCTCTTTGATTCGGGTGCCGATAAGAGTTTTGTGTCATTGTCTTTTGAGCCGATGCTTCGCGTGTCTAGAACGAAACTAAGTAAATCTTTGACAGTAGAGGTTGCTAGTGGTGAACCCATTATTCTTAATTCTGTTCTACGCAACTGCCAGTTGAACCTTAACGATCATCTTTTTCCTATCAATCTCACGCCTATGCAACTTGGAAGCTTCGACGTCATTGTGGGTATGGATTGGTTATCTAAGCATCACGCAGAGATAGTTTGTTCTGAGAAGATTGTTCGTGTGCCGCTTTCGACAGGCGAGATTCTGCAGGTTCAAGGTGAGAAGCCTACCGTTGGTCTCAAACTCATGTCTTGTTTTAAAGCTCGGAAGTATCTGCAGAAGAACTATGTGGCTTTCTTAGCACATGTTACAGAAGATAAAGGCAAGGGTAAGTCTATTTCAGATATTCCTGTCGTTCGGGATTATTTTGAAGTGTTCCCTGAAGATTTACCTGGTCTACCTCCAGCACGCCAAGTCGAGTTCCGCATTGACCTCGTACCTGGTGCAAATCCCATTGCCAGAGCTCCATATCGTCTTGCACCATCTGAGATGCAAGAGTTGTCTAAGCAGCTTCAGGAGCTCTCTGACAAAGGCTTTATACGTCCTAGTTTTTCACCTTGGGGTGCTCCCGTTCTTTTTGTAAAGAAGAAGGATGGATCCTTTAGGATGTGTATCGATTATCGTGAGCTTAACAAGCTTACCATCAAGAATCGATATCCCCTACCTCGCATCGATGATCTCTTTGATCAGTTACAAGGCGCTTCTTATTTCTCGAAGATTGATCTACGTTCCGGATATCATCAACTTCGGGTGCATGAAGAAGATATTCCTAAGACAGCATTCCGTACTCGGTATGGGCACTATGAGTTCACAGTCATGCCATTCGGTGTGACTAATGCTCCTGCTGTTTTCATGGACTTAATGAATAGGGTCTGCAAACCTTATTTGGATCAGTTCGTCATTGTTTTTATTGACGACATCTTGATTTACTCTAAGACGCGAGCTGATCACGAGCAACATCTTCGTCTTACTCTGGAACTCCTAAAGAAAGAGCAACTTTTCGCCAAATTCTCCAAGTGCGAATTCTGGCTTAAAGAAGTTCAATTTTTGGGGCATATTATCAACGAACAAGGTATTCATGTAGATCCCTCCAAGATCAGTGCGATCAAGGATTGGGATACACCTTCTACTCCTACTGAAGTTCGTTCTTTTCTTGGTCTAGCGGGTTATTATCGCCGCTTCATTGAAAACTTCTCTAAAATTGCAGTTCCTCTAACTGCTCTAACTCAGAAGAAAATGCCCTTTTTCTGGGGATTCAAACAAGAGGAAGCTTTTCAACACCTGAAGCAGAAACTTTGCGATGCGCCTGTCCTATCATTGCCTGAGGGTGATGATGATTTTGTCGTGTATTGTGATGCATCTAAATTGGGTCTTGGCTGTGTTCTGATGCAAAGGAACAAAGTCATAGCCTATGCATCAAGACAATTGAAGATACATGAGAAGAACTACACCACTCATGATCTTGAGTTGGGTGCAGTTATCTTTGCTCTCAAGATCTGGAGACACTATTTGTACGGTACAAAATGTGTGGTTTTCACGGACCACAAAAGTCTTCAGCATATCTTCAATCAGAAAGAACTCAACATGAGACAGCGACGTTGGGTTGAGCTTTTAAACGACTACGACTGCGAAATTCGCTACCATCCTGGTAAGGCGAATGTCGTGGCTGATGCATTGAGTCGCAAGGAACGTACTAAGCTTCATTGTGTACGTGTTCAATCTGTTATTCAAGCTCGATCCGATATTCAAGCACGCATTTCTCAGTCACAACAATCCTGTGTTTCACAAGGTTTAATGGATAAGGAATTTCCTTACCACATAACACCTGCTCTTGAACTGAAGGACAATGGGTCATATTACTTCATGGACCGTTTATGGGTCCCAAGCCAGGATGATCTTCGTACCTTGCTTATGGATGAAGCCCATAAGTCTCGTTATTCTATTCATCCGGGCTCAGATAAAATGTATAAGGATCTTCGTATTCACTATTGGTGGCCTGGTATGAAGAAAGACATTGCCTTATACGTATCAAAATGCCTTACTTGTCTTAAGGTTAAGGCTGAACATCAGCGTCCTTCGGGTTTATTGGAACAACCAGAGATCCCAGTTTGGAAATGGGAAAACATTACTATGGATCTTGTTACCAAACTCCCGCGCACAAAGAAAGGTCATGATGCCATCTGGGTAGTCGTTGATCGTCTTACAAAGTCAGCACATTTCTTGCCAATCCGCGAGGATTTTCCTACTGACAGACTTGCTCAAATCTATGTAGATGAAATTGTGGCTCGACATGGTGTTCCTTTGAACATCATTTCTGACAGAGATGCTCGTTTCACTTCTCATTTTTGGAGAACCATGCAATCTGCTATGGGAACCCAACTTAATCTGAGCACAGCTTATCATCCGCAAACGGATGGTCAATCTGAGAGAACAATCCAGACTCTGGAGGATATGCTAAGAGCTTGTGTGATCGATTTTGGTGGTAGCTGGGATTCACATCTTAAATTGATTGAATTCTCCTACAACAACAGTTATCACACTAGCATCGGAATGGCTCCTTTCGAAGCTCTCTATGGTCGAAAATGTCGTTCACCAGTCTGCTGGAATGAGATTGGCGAGGCTCAACTTACTGGACCTGCCCTCATTTTAGAGACAACTGACAAGGTCAAGAAAGTTCGTGATAACCTTCAGGCAGCTAGAAACCGTCAGAAGATTTACGCGGACCCAAAACGCAAAGCCTTTGAATTTCAAGTCGGTGATCGAGTATTACTTAAGGTCTCACCTTGGAAAGGTGTGATCAGATTTGGAAAGAAAGGAAAACTTGCACCTAGATACGTTGGACCATTCAAGATCGTCGAAAGAATCGGAAAGGTAGCCTACAGACTTGAGTTACCTCCGGAACTGGGAAATGTTCATCCAACTTTTCACGTATCAAATCTCAAGAAGTGTACAGCTGATGAGAACTACTCCATACCGCTTGACGAAATTCGTGTTGGCAGAACACTGAAATTTGTTGAGAAACCAGTGGAAATCATGGAACGTGAAGTCAAGTGGCTTAAACGCAAGCGCATTCCTTTGGTCAAAGTTCGCTGGGAAGCTAAACGTGGACCTGAGTTTACTTGGGAACGCGAAGACCAAATGAAGGCGAAATACCCACATCTTTTTCCACGAGTTTCCTCTAAATAAATTTCGGGACGAAATTTCCACAAGTAGGGGAGACTGTAACAACTGTGCTTGTAATCACTATGAACAGTTCTGTTATCAATAAACCAATGTTATTTGATCACAATGTTTGTTTTGTTATGTTTTACATTTTTCATGTTTTGACTTTTATGTAATTTCAAACTCTACATCGCTTTCTGGAGAGTTATACGCAAACTAGTGCGTAAACGTACTCAGTTTAATGCGAGAAATACTCCGGAACATCATCATATACTCAACATACCTTAAATAACCTTTAAATAACTTAGAAATAAGTTTTGAAGGCATTGGTATGGCAAAAACAAGTTAATTCGTTTACAGGGACTAAATATGACAAACTGCGAAGGTATGTCAATTTAAACTGTAACGAACATTCCGGAACATAACCATAAGTTAAACACACCTTAAATATCCTTTACATAGCTTAGAAATAGGCTTTGAGGGGTTCGGTGTGCTAAAATAAACTTTTGGGACATTCAGGGACTAAAAGTGTCAAAAAGTGCACAAGTTTGCATTTTCGCGCATAACTTACGTTCTGAATACATCTGGACATCCAAAAATTTATGTAAGCATGACTATATTATATTTTAGTGTTCGCCTTAAGAAAAATCCATTCGTCGCGTCATTTGGATCGTTTTTCGCGCTTATGCGCATTCCGTCGTAATTAAGCGAACATCGCGTTCGTACGACCAAACGAACCATCATCCGGCATATTTTTGAGTATGTTTTGAGTTCCCTATACTTTAACTTCATTTTAGAGCCTTGAAATGAGGTTAACGGGGTTCAAACGCATCGAAAATCGCTTAAACAAGGTGCAGGGACCATTTATGTAAAATCTGCCAAAACAGGGGCCTAGCGTGACGCGACGGGCCTTAGCGTCACGCGAGCCCCCTTCTGGACCAGATTAAGTGTATTTGACAGCTGGTTGCAGCTGTTTTGCACTCCCTAACCCCTTGCCAAGTGTTGATTCCTTATGGTGGTGAGCATTTTGAGGCACCACAACTTCCCGACAAGTGTACGGCCTTGATCGTGCCCTCCATTCCAAGAAACGATCCTAGCGGTGGACCAAAAACTATAAATAACCCAACCCCCTTTGTTCAAAATCACTAGAAATTCACTTTGAGAAACTCTAAGTTGAAACATTTGTTTCATACCTGAGATTTTCGAATTGAGTTTAGCATTCGGGGACCCTGGGTTAGTATTCTTTCGTTCTTTTCCTTATTTTTACTGCTTTTCGAGTCAGAAAGTCAAACTTTGTTTGACTTTCAGCATTGACCAGTAATGGTCAATGCGAAGTTCGTTTGAACTTCGCAACGTGAGTGTAATCACGTTGGTCATAGTCCCTTGGGACTATGCCCACTGATTACCACGTTGTCTAGAGTCGTAGGGTAGGCGATCTAATAAATCGCCTATACCCTCGAACCCGACCCAGTTTGGTCGATCATTAGGATCCGACCAAACACAGTAGGTGACCATTGTAGGTAGGGAATAACCTTCCGAGGTTATACCCTATGGTCACATCGTTTAAGTAGTTGCATGATAGGTAGTTTATATGCCTTAGGTAAATTACCAGAATACCCTTTTCATACATAATTGGTAATTTAGCATATGTAACCTAAACTTTTGTCACGTAACTGATTATGTAACATGTTTAGGCATATAACACTTGTCATAGGGCTAGTTAGGCGGTCCGAACGCGTTTCACGCGCACGACGCGTTAAAGTAGCATAAGCTTCCTAAACGGGTCGTATTGGGTCGTAAACAATTATGTTAAGTTTCATTTAGTATGTAGGCTTTGTTAAACCAAATGACACGAGTCTCTACACTCGTGTGGTTTACGAAACCTCATTCTATCCAATCTTCCGATTTAGGTCCGGGTTATTAACATAGTTACCTATATTAGGTGCCGTTTGATATTCCGAGATCTATAGCATTACTTGGTGGTTATCTTTTGACAACTGAGCAATCTCAAGTGAGTACATAGACCCCTCTTTTACTGTTTTCCAAACTGTTTTGGGGTGGAACACATGTGCCTACTTGTTACTTTCATGCTTTCCTGTTTTCATATCATATACCGACTATGTTTGTTAGTACATCATAGTACATGATTTCATTACTTTTCTGCTATGTATGTTGACTGATAACATGCTAAGCACATTGATTTACATGACTTTTCTGCTATGTATGTTGACTGATAACATGCTAAGCACATTGATTTACATGACTTTTCTGCTATGTATGTTGACTGATAACATGCTAAGCACATTGATTTACATGACTTTTCTGCTTTGTATGTTAACTTAGCATACTTAGTACATTGTTTTCATATGACATGTATACGACTACTATGACATTTGGTTTGCACAAACGGGTCTTTATTACGTTCATTAACATTTGCTACGCCGCTCGGGAGTAAGTAGTGGTAACATAGGACTTGACAAATCCCATTCCTGACATCCCGGGTTTGTTTGGATGTAAGGAATGACTGAATCCGAATACAATTCTTTTGATAACCTTGACTGAAAGGGTTATCCGACTGTCTCAAGGCTTGAATGTATGCGTTAACTCACCACATAAATGTTCGTATCAATGTATCATGCATCACTTTACAAAACATAACTTTTTGATATAATCAAAATACTTTGTTTTGTACATTTTTACTTATGGTTTAAGTAGTCTTATTTTACTTACCATACATATCATTTTGGTTATACATTACTTGACTACTTTTGGACTATCAACATTTGACATGGTTTATACAAGGACTTTTGACTATTGGTTTAAACAGAGACATTTGACTTGGATATTTGACATAGACATTTTTACATGATTTACATCTTGACATGAACATTTTACATTGTTTGGTTTGGTTTGATTAAGTGATTAAGTAACGATGCGTGTGTAATATGATACAAGCATGGTGGATACGCCGCTGGTACTTCCTATATATAAGTGTTTGTATGGTATTATATATCGTAGCGTTATTTGAATCATTTCAGTTTTATACATAGAACATTTCATACAAATAACATACTTTTCACAACACATTGTTTTACAAACAACTTATCTTATACAAACTCAGTTTACAATGGTTATCCATTTAACCATACACTATTCTCTTATTTATACATATCATCTGATCTTATCGTTTTTCAAGTGATTTACAAAACAAATCAAATTACAAGGTTCATGACGCAATATTTTCTCAAACACAAGTCATGAATCTTATTTTCACAAACCTATGTATCTCACAGGCATTTTTATGCTGACGTACCTATTTTCACATGTGTTTTCAGGAGCTTTTCCATAGGATGTTGATCATGATACTAGGGCGAACCTGTGCCTTAGAGACTTTAAAAGAAGATAGACTATGTTTAATTATGTTCTGAACTCTTAAATTTCCTGTTTGAAACAATGTAACACCTTTGTTTATAAATAAAATACAACTTTGTTTGCCATGGATTTGAAACAATTAATTCTGTCGCAACACGCCCCGATGTTTCCGCCGCGATTTGTTGTTTTACGCGGTCGGGGTGTGACAGGGAAGGTTCCCTGTAACCAATCTCGACAAACACGCCAGTCTGAAAAAGTATCACCTTTCTTCAGATTCCAGACAGGGACGTGAATTTCAGCAGCATTCTTCTCCGAATAGGTTCTATAATAATAATCCCCCAGAGTTTCATCTGGGTGGATTGGAGAAGTTTTATCAGCATCAAAGAACGAGCCTTGGTCCTCAGCAGAGACCTTCATAATATTCTCAGGCAAAGAGTCAAAAGCCACAGAGGGAGAAGTTGTTACAAGGATCTCTTGCGCTGATTTCCCTTTCTCCGTATCCTGAGCAACAAATTCAGGAGTAAGAGGGTTCAAATTCAGGAGTAAGAGGGTTACCAGTATTAATGGCCACAGCCTCAGGGCTAGTAACTTTCCTTGCATCCACAGCAGCATCAGAGGGATTTTCAGCCCCAAAATCCTCTACCCCAGCAGTCTTCTTCGCCTCATTCTCAGGTGCATCAGCATTCTCTAATGGCTCAGTAACTGAGGCGCGAGGAGGAGAGGGCGGAATCTTCTCGTTAACCACAGATGTTGGATCTGTGTGAACAAGATAATTTGGTTTTTCTGCAAAAGCATATAAATCAAAGACCATGCAAGGCATATAAAAGGGAAACGAAGAGAAAGCACCTACCAAAAATAGGTTTTGAAACGAAAGCATCAAGGTTGCCCCTTCTGGTAATTTTCTTCCTTCGAACTTTCTTCTCAGGCTGACCTTCAGCCTCAGCATCGGCTTGTTTCCTTTTCCCCGCCTTCTTCCTCAACAAATGTTCCGGACTCGACTCTAAGTCGATAGGATCATCAGGGTTCGATAGAGGGATATCAGCAGCATCTTTGGGTTCCGACTTCGGTCTTCTTATAACTACAGGCTCAAGACCCTCCAATGAATCAGATACCACCACATAATCACACCAGGAGTCCGAGGAACGGCGCATACCTTTCTTTTCTCCTCCCATATTTTTAGCCTTAGAAGGCTGAGCTTTCTCAGCATCACTCTTCTTGGGCGCAGCAGTAGTAGTAGGCGCACGCCTTTTCTTCTCAGGGCCTATGCCCAAAATTCGACAGCTCACCTACTATGAAGCACAGAAAATAACTTAATTCGAGCGCACAAGAAACAGCAAGCAAACAACATTATGATGAAAAACTTACCCGCGCCAGCAGCAGGTTGCGCAGCCAAATCTTCAACCCGTGGAAGAACAAAATTCCTCACGATGCGATGATACCAAAGCTCCTCATCAGGTCCTTTTTGCAACTGTAGCCATCTTTCCACCTTATCTCTCAAACGCAACAACATACAACGAGATAACTGCAAAGAAAGAGAAGCAAAGCCAAATTCAAAAAAAAAAGAAAAAGGAAAAAGCAAGGCAAACCCCAAATCTTACTTTTGTCGCCTTCCATATACACCGGCTTATCTTCCCGGTTCATCCTCCAATTCAGACTCATGCTAGCACCAACGAGGGCTTTCTCCGGCAAAGTAATAGACTGAATGTCTTTTAAATCTTGGTACCAATTTTCATCAACGGGGGTCTGAATAGTCTCAGTGGGGACATCCTCTTTTCCCCTGAACGTCATCTTCATCGGAATAACTCCTACTTTAATAAAAAAGAATTTATGCTTCCAGTCATGGAACGATTTTGGTGGTTGCTTCTAGTCTGGTGATGCACGATAGAGTTTTCCAGAAACGTACAGCTGACAATGACAGCCTATCACACGTCAACAGTCATTACTGCACCTTTTCAGACTCAAGGTAAAAATTTTCAAAATCAAAAATAATGAGCAAGAGTATCTTCTTCCAAAAGATTCTCCACTTTCGCGCCAAAAAACTCTACAGCAAAAAGCAACTCTCTCATAGTCCAGTGCTCCACTTATTTGCATAAGAGCAGCACTAGACTGGGGGGACTTGAAGGGGTAAGGTCCCAAAAACCTCGCTTCGAGTACTTGGGACCATACCATAACCTCATCTTCCAAACCTTCTTTAGACCTTGCGCGGCCGCGCACTGGTCCTACAAAGAACTTAGAAAGAAAAAGCAACACCTGCGCACCAAAAGGAGGCTAACGAATCCTTGAGCCTTTCTCCATAACAGATAAGGATAATAATCCTAACAAACACTCCTGCATAAATAATATCCAGACTTGGATATTATTCACTTCACTGATAACATACGGTAAGGAGTCACACATGATTACAGCTGTAATCTTCTGGAAAACTCTATCGTGCATCACCAGACGGTTATAACCGTCTGGCCACGTGTCATCATCCCAGGTCCCTTGAAGTCACGATAATGGCATGGAATTGAGGAGAAATCTTCACTTGCCCACTTTCCACGTGGTAATACCCCAACCATTGATCAAAGATTGCGATCCGTGTGCTCTCACACTCGTCAAGAGATTAACGGAGGGAAAAAATAACCGCCTACGGAGTTAGCATTTTCCGTCAATATTCCAATAACAGGTTTTCCCGCCCAAACTTTGGCTATAAATAGAAGGATAATTCAGGTATAATCTTCAAGTTACATTCACTTCACTTATACTTCTTCTTCTTCTTCTTCTTCTTCTTCTTCATAAACCTGTACTTATTGTCACGCCAAAGGGTGGTCATGGAGAGAACCCCCATTCTCCCCGTGGCGAGTCTAATGGTGGTTGTTTTGCAGTTATCGTGAAGAGAAGAAAATTTGTCACCCCCAAATCAAACGAGGAGAAACCAACCCTTTTATGAAGAACCTAACCCCCTGGTTTATCTGATTCCGGTCATTTAACCAGTGTTTCTTCAGTTTTGTAATTTCAAATTTCAATTAAGTCCCTGTGTGGACATTTTATTTATGTATTTAGTCCCTGAGTGGACTTGTCTTTCTTATTTTTGTAACTGCGAGGATAAGTTATTTGTTAAAGAACCGTTTAGGGCATTATTGTAATTCGTAGGATTTATTTATGTGAAATTTCCTTTTGCAATTACCGTTGCCATTAAACATATACATACATCATATCACAAATCAAAATATCAATTCAATTTTTAATTGATCTGCCATTAAATCTCAAAAGTCTAAATTAGGAAACCTACGCCACCGTATATTAGAAGAAGCCCATAAGTCTAAGTATACGATGCATCCAGGAAGCGATAAAATGTACCAGGATTTAAGAAAGAATTTTTGGTGGATAGGAATGAAAAAGGACATTGCAGCTTATGTTTCTAAATGTTTAACCTGTTCACAAGTTAAAGTTGAATATCAGAAACCCACAGGATTGTTACAATAGTTGGAAATGCCAGTATGGAAATGGGAATTGATAACAATGGATTTTGTTACTAAATTACCCAAAACAAGGAAAGGTAATGATACAATCTGGGTGATTGTAGACAGGCTAACCAAGTCAGCTCATTTTCTACCAATGAAGGAAACTTTCAGTATGGAACAATTAGCTAAGCTTTATGTAAATGAAATAGTTTCATTACATGGAATTCCTTTATCAATTGTTTCTGATAGGGATAGCCGTTTTACCTCTCATTTTTGGACAAGTTTCCAAAAGGCCATGGGAACCAAGCTAAATCTAAGCACAGCTTATCATCCTCAAATGGACGGACAAAGCGAAAGGACAATTCAGACGATGGAAGACATGCTTAGAGCTTGTGTAATTGATTTCGGAGGTAATTGGGACAGTCACTTACCATTAATAGAATTTTCTTATAATAACAGTTATCACACAAGTATCAATGCTGCACCATTCGAAGCACTTTATGGACGAAAGTGCCGAACCCCAGTCTGTTGGGCATAAATTGGGGAAAAGCAACTATCTGGACCTGAGATAGTGCAGGAGACAACCGACAAGATCATTCAAGTCAAGGAACGACTGAAAGCAGCACGTGATCGACAAAAGAGCTATGCAAATAACAGACGCAAGCCGTTAGAATTTCAGGTAAGAGACAAAGTGTTATTACAAGTCTCTCCTTGGAAAGGAATTATACGATTCATCAAAAGAGGAAAGCTAAGTCCCAGGTACGTTGGACCTTTTGAGATTATTAGAAGAATAGGACCAGTAGCTTATCAGCTAAAACTTCCAGAGGAAATGGCAGGAATACATGATGTATTTCATGTATCTAATCTCAAGAAATGCTTAGCTGATGAATCTCTTGTAGTGCCTCTTAAGGATATAGAGGTAAATGAACGACTCAAGTTTGTAGAAAGGCCCCTACAGATTGAAGACAGGAAAGTTAAGAACCTCAAGCATAAGAGATTAGTTCTGGTCAAAGTGAAGTGGGACTCCAAAAGAGGACCTGAGTACACATGGGAACTTGAATCAGAAATGCAAAGGAAATATCCACACTTGTTCCAGTAGATCTCGAGGACGAGCTCTAAAACAAGGTGGGGAGGATATAACAACCCTCGAGATATTTTCGACACCCTAAAAATATATTAAAATGTCCCAATATGTCTTAGAATAAAACCCGTATGCGAAAACTGAGCCCAAAAGCCGTTAAAACATCGAAAAATAAATAAAAACAAAAATTATTGGGTTGTCGCGGGGCGCGACGCCCCTTGGTCACTTCCGACGCGGGCCGCCAAGGCCTGGCTACGAGGCACTCTCTAGAAGCCGCCACGTGTTGCCACGTGGCGAAGCTAGACCGGTGACACATCGACGCTAGGGCCTACGACCCCTACATCGCGGGGCGCGACGCCCTACACCTGATCTCGTCGCGGGGTGCGACGGCATGTCAGAACAACCCTATAAATTGTGTTACTTGGCGTTCAGTCGAATTCGTCCCAAATCTTTCTTTATCTCTCAATTTTCACATTGTAGGCATTATACTTGGGTATAATATCCCCCTAAATAACGAAGTTCTGCTTTGTTGTAAGTAACATAACCCCTGGATACGTATTAGATACTCTGCCTAATTAAACTGGGATTCGCTCACCAGTATTTCCCACTGACAAAATGTAATTGCGAGACCGCCCTCAATACTGTACAATGGGGTTTATATAAACTTGATTAAACTGGGATTCGCTCACCAGTATTTCCCACTGACAAAATGTTTTAAAACGTGTTTCAGGTAACAAAATGTGAAAGCCAAGTAGAAGCCAGCTGGACAGCACTGAAGGCTTGGAGAAGTGGCAATAAAGTTACCTAAACAAAATAGATGTTTTTATTAAATAAATTAGGGTTTATCCCTATGAAAATGTGTGTACTTGAAACTTGGGATTTTTCCCATGTGATTATTATTATAAAAGCGTGGTATTTGACTCTGATAAATAATTTCCTAACTACGGTCCTGGTGTAAATTCCGCTGCCAAATTGAATAAACACGCGATACCACCGAAACTGGCTCGCGGCCGCCCGTTCTCGGGAAATAGGGATCGGGGGTTGTGACAACTTATAGGTCCGTGGTGGATTTGTCCTTATCCCTCACTCTTGATGCAATAAGGAATAAGTCTGTTAAGACTTCTGAGGAGGGAAAGAGGAAAAGGGAGGATGAGAGTTCACATCGCTCTGACAAGAAAAGTAAAGGAAACTCCGAGCAAAAGAAGGGTTCTGAGTTTAAGAAAAACTCAAATCAGTCAGATAACAGGCCCAAATGTAAGAATTGCAGAAAGCGCCATTCAGGGAAGTGCACGATTGACCCGCATGCTAAACTTTGTGGAATTTGCAAGACAAAGGGTCATAAGACCTTAGAGTGCAAGGAGTTGAAGAATGCGACTTGTTACAACTGTAACGAGAAAGGGCATATTAAGACCAACTGCCCCAAATTTGCAAAGAAGCCTGAAAAGGCCAAGAAAACAAACGCTAGAGTTTTCCAGATGAATGCCCAGGAGGCAGCGCAGAACGACAATGTTATAACAGGTACTTTCCTCATAAATGATGTATATGCTAGAGTTTTATTTGATTCTGGCTCAGATAAGTCCTTTGTAGACAACAAATTTTGTAAACTGTTAAATCTGCCTGTTAAAACTCTAGACATAAAATATGAGGTAGAATTGGCCGATGGTACTTTAGAGACTGCTTCAACAATCTTAGATGGATGTTTCATATCCATTAGGAGTCACTCTTTTCCGTTGTCTTTGCTACCAATGAAATTGGCAGGATTCGATATAGTTATAGGCATGGATTGGTTATCTCTTAACCAAGCCCAAATTGCCTGTGATAAAAAGCAAGTTCTTATCAAGACTCCTTATGGTGAATCACTTACAATTCAAGGAGATACACAGCATGGATTGCCTGAACAAGTATCTATGCTTAAGGCATCAAAGTGTTAGAAGAAAGGTTATGTCATTTACATGGCACAAGTGACAATGGATGAGCCAAAGCCCAAGATTGAAGAAATTCCTGTTATTTCTGATTACCCAGACGTATTCCCTGAAGAACTACCTGGTTTACCTCAAGATAGACAAGTGGAATTCAGAATTGATATTATTCTAGGAGCAGCCCCAGTAACACGAGCTCCTTATCGGTTGGCACCGACCGAGATGAAAGAATTAAGAACACAGTTGGATGATCTATTGGAGAAAGGTTTTATTCAACCAAGCTCATCTCCTTGGGGAGCGCCTATTCTATTTGTGAAGAAGAAAGATGGCTCGATGCGTCTATGAATCGATTATCGCGAGCTGAATAAAGTTACAATCAAGAACCGATATCCATTGCCCAGGATCGACGATCTGTTTGATCAACTGCAAGGAGCAAGTTACTTCTCAAAGATTGATCTGAGATCAGGGTATCATCAGTTGAAGGTCAGGACCAAAGATGTACACAAGACTGCATTCAGAACACGATATGGCCACTATGAGTTCTTAGTGATGTCTTTCGGGCTCACTAATGCACCTGCAGCATTTGTGGATCTCTTGAATCACGTTTGCAAGCCGTATCTAGACAAGTTTGTCATTGTCTTTATTGATGACATACTTATTTATTCAAAGAGTTAAGCCGATCATGAAAAAACATCTCTGGTGTATCCTTAACCTTCTGCAACAAGAGAAGCTCTACGCAAAATTCTCTAAATGTGAATTCTGGCTTTGAGAAGTCCAATTTCTTGGACATGTGGTGAGTGAGCGTGGTATCCAGGTGGATCCCGCTAAAATTGAAGCGATTATGAATTGTCAAGCACCTAAGACGCCCACAGAAATCCGCAGCTTCTTAGGTTTGGCAGGTTACTACAGACGTTTCATTGAAAACTTTTCAAGGATTGCTGCACCTTTAACTTCGTTAACACGCAAGAATGTGAAGTTAGACTGGGGTCCCAAACAACAAGAATCTTTCGAGATTCTTAAACAGAAATTAAGCAATGCCCCTGTGTTGACATTGCCAGAAGGAATAGAAGAGTTTGTTGTTGTAACACCCCGAAAACGGGTTTGGTAATCAAACTCCGTTAATACTAAAAGACGGGTAAAGTACCGCTAGTGGTAAAAATAACCCGGTAAATATTTGGATTTAAATAAGAAATCCTAATATTAAATACAAGCGAATCAAAGTTTTAAGGAATTGAGTTTATAAGAGCCCCGAGTTAACGGGACTTAAAATAAGCCTAGTCATAAGTTCCCCGAACCCACTAAATTAACTAGGAATATTTAACTTAGTTAATTAGTGGGGATAATGTTAAGAACAATTAGGTGGGGATCTAGTTAAAAACAAACAAAATAATAGATGGGGGACCAAGGTTGTCAAGTTTGGAACATAATATAATTAAAACAATAGAATTAAAAACCAAACACACACTAGTGTGTGTGTCTGGTTCGAATTAAACACAGGGGCGACATCAGGTTTCTCCTAAAACCCTAAATTCAGCAAGATGATCAAAATTGAAGGCCAAATCGGGCTCGAATCAAAGGCACGAATACATAGAAACGATCACCAAGTCAAGGAGATCATAAGGTATATGAAATTTGATAAAAACTCTCTACTTGAAATTCTCATGAATTTAGGGAATTCAAAATCTGTGGATGCATGAATGATATGTAGATGAAATAGGAACATTGTAGTGTTTAGGAGTAAACCCTAGAAAAGTATATGTTGAAATCATGCTTAGCTCAAGTAAATTCAGATTTTTGTTAATGCTAAATTCATGTATGAGATGTTTTTAGGGTTTTGATTGCTAAAAATAGTGTTATGATGTCAAGAACATGCTTAAATTGAAAGCTGAATTCAAACAGCTCCTGATCAGAATTTACAGCTGACTTGTATTGGCTGTAACCAGAAAAAACGTGACAAAAACATGTGTTTCCTAAGTCTAAAATGTAACTCCAGGAAATATCTTTAAACCCCCACTGGAATCGCATTTTTTCGACGAAAATTGAATGTTTTATGAATTTTTCCGTATCGAAGGTTCAAGCTGTGTTTTCTGGCAGAATTTGCAGCCCATTACGAATGTCATAACTCAATTTAGGAATTTAGTTATGATCTCAAATTTTTAATGTAGATAGCTTTAAGCGATTAAAAGAATTTCCAATTGGAATTTCGTCAATCAGATAAACGAGAAATTTTTAATGAATTTTTCCATAAGCTGCAGTCAGAAGTGACGAATCTGATTGCAGCTTAGTAAATGAATTTTTATGAATTTTTGGTAAAGAGTTAGATCTTGAAATAACACAAGGCCTAACCCTCTGATAGGTACGCCACATAAAAAAATCATAATTTTTGAATACTTGTAAACAGGTTAAACAAGTCACCAAAAACAGCCCATTTTCAGTGATATGAAATGCCTAAATGAAATCGCGGTCTACTTGGTTGTGTGTAAAACGTGGTTATATTAAGTGTTCGGATGAATGCATAGAAATGTGTAAGGTGGAAGATCATATTAAATTATGGTTAATCTAACCACCTTGTGAACATTGAATAATAGTTTGGCGCTTAACAAGCTAGGTGGAAGCTTATGGATGAAGCGGGTCAAACGGAGCGAGTATGGAAAGAAAAGTGTGGCATGGATGCAAGGTAAGTGAAGCTTACACCCCCTTTGTAATTACATTACATTTATTTGTATGTATTAGTCATGAAACATGTTAGGTATTGGACTTATGACGTTCCGGCATGATGGAACGCAAGTTGGAATAAATGAAAATGGTAAGAAACCATTAATTAGGTTTAAGGGCGAGATGGTATTAAAATACCATCACACGTAGATAAAAGGTTATTTTGACTACACGGGTCAAATGGTGTGTTAATACCATTTGACAACAATAACTGATGACCGTTTGTTGAGTTTTGCGATCACAGGAATTAATTTATGGCTTGCGTTGCCTTAAACTAGCAAGTTAAAGAGCAAAAGGTATTTAAACGGGTTAATTTTATAACCCGAGCCAGGTATGCGTAAATTGGTGAAGTATAAGTAGACATTTTAGTGTAGAAATGTGATGTGTGGAAAGAGAAAAGCGAGATTTAAACTTAAATGTTTAAATCTCCTAAACGGGTCAAAATAAATTATGCGCATAGCTTGGGTATTGGTCGCATAATTCATAAAAAGTTATGTTCATGAGTTAAAGACTTTTGAGTTAAGTAGTAGTCCAAGGTTTTAGAATGATTTAGAAACCAGCCATTTAATAGATTATGAAACGGGTCAAATAATTGTATAAGAGATTTATAAGCTGTTAGCTTATAAATCAGCATCATTACAAACCTTAGTGTTGTTTACATAGGAGACTGCATTACGGTCAATATGAAACAAGAATCGTGTAAAACAAATACGTAGAGATTGAAAGTTATGCACGTTTTCATAAAAAGAATCGGAACTGGGAAAATGCAGCAACGAGCTGCAAACCTTCTGCCCATTTAAGGGCGTCGAGCCACGCGACGACATGGCCCAAGGGCCGTCGCGCGACGCGACGGGGTGCAGGTTTTGCGAAAATTGTTTATTGGTTCCGTTTTGATTCGCGAACTTGTTTAGACATGTTATAAACGCTATATGACTAACTCATTTCATGTTTTATGAAATGTAGGTGCTGACCGAGTTACCGGACGACGATCAAGCTAAGCGATGAACCGAACACACAAAGAACAAAGCTTCCGCGAATAGTTTCGTTGTCATATTTTAAATGGCGACTAAAGTTTACAAAATGTTGTAACGTTTTATTTAGTATAATGTTTTAATAAACTCATATTTTAAGTGTATAATAAATTTTAAATACACTAATATAATAGAAAAATATTTGATAATAGTGTAAAATGCACCAAGGGTCTTACAAGTTGGTAATCAGAGCTCATGGTTGAAGGGTAAAGTGTTCGGTTCGAGGCTTGATCGCTGATCCGGTAAGTACAAGTATGTTAATGGTCTAGTATGATTAAAGTGTTGTGAACAACACATAGGGTATCGTGTAATACACGTTACACCAACGAAAATGATTAGTATAGTTAACGAAATCACGTGCAGTAAAAAGTCTTGTATTACAATACGTGCATTTATTAATGTTGAAATTACTAACTTTTATGAATGTCTTAATTGAAGGACACTTGCATTTAAAGATGACAAGGGTTGAACAAATTACGGATATGATAGAGGAACGGTCCGAAGTATGACAAGAGGAGCATGCTCACCAAGGACTAAATCGCGTAACGACCGCGAACAAGGTTAATGGCAAGGAACGCCCGTCGGGGCAAGCATTACTAGGTGCACGCTTTTAAATATAATCGCACAAATAGCAATATGCAATAAACATGTAGAGAATGATTGTTGCATATGTAAATTAGAAACTTGGAAAACCTGAATAGAATACCTATCCAGGATATTATTTCCAAGAAAACTAAATAGAGGCGTTACTTACATAGGGCGTGATGTGAAAACTATAAAAAGGTCATGTGTGTCATGTGTTAATCGCTTACTCTGGCCAAGTAAGTAGTGGCATATGATACCATGAACTTCTTATAGCGGACACATTTACGTCCGATGTAGTAAGGGCGGGGTGAATGGGACTAACTAAAATGGTACCCAAAGGAATCAAATAAATAAAATGTTTGATAGTAAACGTAAACGCACAGTCGGGTGACGGAAGCGTATTACATTAGGATAATGATTACGAGTGAAGGGACAAAGATTAATGTAAAATGATTAAGATATGCATTGGGAGGGGGTGTACTTACACTCGAACCCGGAGAATGTAAACATGTAAAAATGATTAAGATATGCATTGGGAGGGGGTGTACTTACACTCGAACCCGGAGAATGCAAATGTGTCTCTTAACGGGCCGTTTTTGTAAAACGTCAAACTTGAGGACAAAGTCGGAATATAAAAGTGAAGCGAAGTATTAATGCATACCGGGAGGGTTGCAATAATAACGACTTCGGTAAAATACCCGGTTGATGTGTAAGGATTTAAACACATGCGTAGACTGAGAAACGGGAACGCAGATGGAAACTCAAAAGACTCGGGTTTCGGGTCATGACTAAAAGACGATAAGATGCTGTAAATAGAAATTTTGATAAATTGCGTTCAACTATTTTAAAGTTGAACGGGTTGAATAAAGAATGAAAATTGTCATTCATAAGCAATGAAATTTCATACGAACAAGCCAAAAGAATTAAATAAATGATGACGCTTGCTAATGTAAGTAAGCGTGAATCGAATAAATAAAAGTGTGAAATATTAATGAACCTATGTAATGGGTTTAAAAGAAATATAATTATAAATCGGGGAAATGGTGAGCGTAGAAAAAACTGACGCGTAAGCAACGTCAGAAGTCATAAGTCGGAAGGTTAGTCCGAAAGTAAACGAATGAAGCCTTAGACTACGGTCAAGACCAACTAAAGTTCAAAAAGCGAAAACAAATGATTCCAAACATAACAAGGGATGCCTTGAAGCTATATAGGTATATATACATTTGAATATGAATACGAATAAAAGATGATCTACGGGATCATCATAACCTACGGGATTAAACGTAGTGTTAAGGTCTACGGGACCAAGAAGACCCTTGGGTCATAAGTAGAAAGAAACGAACTGCTAACATCTCACCTTAAAAAGGTGAAAAATCTAAAGAAATAGCCTATGAGGCTAAGTAAAAGAACCTACGGGTAAGTGTGGGAACTAATTTTAATTCCACGAATTAAATAATATCGGAAAGGAATAAATCCTTGGACTTAAAATTCCTAGAAGTAATAAAAGGATATAAGACAAGGTGAAGAGAAAACGTTAAACTAAAATTTAGTTTTAGTAAGAAATGACGTTTTAACAAATATATAAGTATTATGAGAGAAATTAGGAAAAGGTTAATATTAAAGGATTTAGGTCCAGACACCGGTAGGTGTAAAAACAATACATTCGAAAAGAGGATTCTCGATGATGAAAGGTTAATATAAACCTAAACATGACGTGACGTGATCACGGCCAAGAAAGGTAATGTGAAGTATAATCACATTGTAGCCCGAGCAATGGGTATAAGGTAACTGGACTAATAAGTCCAGTTAGTGAGACTGATTAAGGTCAAAGTTCTAATGTAAGAATTGGAGTAATACGCTATTCATGGCGAGGTTAGCGTGGAGTAAGCATACCTAATAGATTCATATGACCAAACGGCCAAAGAGCGGCACGGTCAAGTATATAAAACAAAGGTAAACATGTACAAACGGAAATGGGCCCATGAGGCTTTGTTAACAAAGAGTATTGATCGCGTATACTATACGATCATAAGACAACACAAACGAAGTGTCGGAAGGTCGAATCGAGCAAAAGCACGATTAAAGGAGAAAGCTATAAGGTATGTGATTATATGCCTACGAGGGTTATGTTAATAACATTTATCGAATTATCTTAAATAATTAAGATGAAATTCCAGAAATTCGGTTTGCTTGTACGCGATGAATTCAGTATGACCAAACCGAATGAATAAGTTTGAAAACGAAAGAATGATTGTTAGAAGTGAAAGATTTCGCTAAAATATCCAAACGGATTAAATTAACGGATTCATGAAGAATTTGATAGTCTAACAGCGATGGATTTCGCCAAGATAACCAAACTGGTTGAAAATAAAGAAATTTCGTTATTTTGAGTTCCATTATTTCGCGTGAAATACACAGATGTTATTAATCAACAAGATATTACCATACATTTCTGGTAATACCAACAAGGGGCTAAAGTATGAATAATGCTTAAAAGGGGTTACTCAGTTTGAGTGTATTGGGTATAGAAACTCAATAACTGTGTAAGAAAGGTTTCGGGGACGAAACCTCCTTAAGGGGGGGTAGACTGGTAACACCCCGAAAACGGGTTTGGTAATCAAACTCCGTTAATACTAAAAGACGGGTAAAGTACCGCTAGTGGTAAAAATAACCCGGTAAATATTTGGATTTAAATAAGAAATCCTAATATTAAATACAAGCGAATCAAAGTTTTAAGGAATTGAGTTTATAAGAGCCCCGAGTTAACGGGACTTAAAATAAGCCTAGTCATAAGTTCCCCGAACCCACTAAATTAACTAGGAATATTTAACTTAGTTAATTAGTGGGGATAATGTTAAGAACAATTAGGTGGGGATCTAGTTAAAAACAAACAAAATAATAGATGGGGGACCAAAGTTGTCAAGTTTGGAACTTAATATAATTAAAACAATAAAATTAAAAACCAAACACACACTAGTGTGTGTGTCTGGTTCGAATTAAACACATGGGCGACATCAGGTTTCTCCTCAAACCCTAAATTCAGCAAGATGATCAAAATTGAAGGCCAAATCGGGCTCGAATCAAAGGCACGAATACATAGAAATGATCACCAAGTCAATGAGATCATAAGGTATGTGAAATTTGATAAAAACTCTCTACTTGAAATTCTCATGAATTTAGGGAATTCAAAATCTGTGGATGCATGAATGATATGTAGATGAAATAGGAACATTGTAGTGTTTAGGAGTAAACCCTAGACAAGTATATGTTGAAATCATGCTTAGCTCAAGTAAATTCAGATTTTTGTTGATGCTAAATTCATGTATGAGATGTTTTTAGGGTTTTGATTGCTAAAAATAGTGTTATGATGTCAAGAACATGCTTAAATTGAAAGCTGAATTCAAACAGCTCCTGATCAGAATTTACAGCCGACTTGTATTGGCTGTAACCTGAACAAAACGTGATAAAAACATGTGTTTCCTGAGTCTAAAATGTAATTCCAGGAAATATCCTTTAAAACCCCACTGGAATCGCATTTTTTCGACGAAAATTGAGTGTTTTATGAATTTTTCCGTATCGAATGTTCAAGCTGCGTTTTCTGGCAGAATTTGCAGCCCATTACAAATGTCATAACTCAAGTTAGGAACTTAGTTAGGAACTTAGTTATGATCTCAAATTTTTACTGTAGACAGTTTTAAGCGATTAAAAGAATCTCCAATTGGAATTTAGTCAATCGGATAAACAAGGAATTTTTAATGAATTTTTCCATAAGCTGCAGTCAGAAGTGACGAATCTGATTGCAGCTTAGTAAATGAATTTTTACGAATTTTTGGTAAAGATTTAGATCTAGAAATTTTAACACAAGGCCTAACCCTCCGAGAGGTATGCCACATAAAAAATCATAATTTTTTAAGACTTGTAAACAGGTTAAACAAGTCACAAAAAACAGCCCATTTTCAGTGATATGAAATGCCTAAATGAAATCGCAGTCTACTTGGTTGTGTGTAAAACGTGGTTATATTAAGTGTTCGGATGAATGCATAGAAATGTGTAAGGTGGAAGATCATATTAAATTATGGTTAATCTAACCACCTTGTGAACATTGAATAATAGTTTGGCGCTTAACAAGCTAGGTGGAAGCTTGTGGATGAAGCGGGTCAAACAGAGCGAGTATGGAAAGAAAAGCGTGGCATGGATGCAAGGTAAGTGAAGCTTACACCCCCTTTGTAATTACATTACATTTATTTGTATGTATTAGTCATGAAACATGTTAGGTATTGGAGTTATGACGTTCCGGCATGATGGAACGCAAGTTGGAATAAATGAAAATGGTAAGAAACCATTAATTAGGTTTAAGGGGCGAGATGGTATTAAAATACCATCACACGTAGATAAAAGGTTATTTCGACTAAACGGGTCAAATGGTGTGTTAATACCATTTGACAACAATAACTGATGACCGTTTGTTGAGTTTTGCGATCACAGGAATTAATTTATGGCTTGCGTTGCCTTAAACTAGCAAGTTAAAGAGCAAAAGGTATTTAAACGGGTTAATTTTATAACCCGAGCCAGGTACGCGTAAATTGGTGAAGTATAAGTAGACATTTTAGTGTAGAAATGTGATGTGTGGAAAGAGAAGAGCGAGATTTAAACTTAAATGTTTAAATCTCCTAAACGGGTCAAAATGAATTATGCGCATAGCTTGGGTATTGGTCGCATAATTCATAAAAAGTTATGTTCATGAGTTAAAGACTTTTGAGTTAAGTAGTAGTCCAAGGTTTTAGAATGATTTAGAAACCAGCCATTTAATAGATTATGAAACGGGTCAAATAATTGTATAAGAGATTTATAAGCCGTTAGCTTATAAATCAGCATCGTTACAAACCTTAGTGTTGTTTACATAGGAGACTGCATTACGGTCAATATGAAACAAGAATCGTGTAAAACAAATACGTAGAGATTGAAAGTTATACACGTTTTCATAAAAAGAATCAGAACTGGGAAAATGCAGCAACGAGCTGCAAACCTTCTGCCCATTTAAGGGCGTCGCGCCACGTGACGACATGGCCCAAGGGCTGTCGCGCGACGCGACGGGGTGCAGGTTTTGCGAAAATTGTTTGTTGGTTCCGTTTTGATTCGCGAACTTGTTTAGACATGTTATAAACGCTATATGACTAACTCATTTCATGTTTTATGAAATGTAGGTGCTGACCGAGTTACCGGACGACGATCAAGCTAAGCGATGAACCGAACACATAAAGAACAAAGCTTCCGCGAATAGTTTCGTTGTCATATTTTAAATGGCGACTCAAGTTTACAAAATGTTGTAACGTTTTATTTAGTATAATGTTTTAATAAACTCATATTTTAAGTGTATAATAAATTTTAAATACACTAATATAATAGAAAAATATTTGATAATAGTGTAAAATGGACCAAGGGTCTTACAGTTGTTTATTGCGACGCATCACACACTGGTATGGGTTGTGTGCTCATGCAAAAAGGCAAGGTGATTGCCTATGCATCGCGTCAACTGAAGGTGTACGAAAAGAATTACACCACCCAAGATTTGGAATTGGGTGCCGTTATATTTGCACTAAAATTATGGAGGCATTACCTATATGGAACCAAGTGTGTAATCTATTCAGATCATAAAAGCCTTCAACATTTGTTTAACCAAAAAGATCTTAACATGAGGCAGCGTCATTGGATGGAAACACTAAACGATTATGATTGCGAAATTCGTTACCACCCGGGCAAAGCTAATGTGGTCGCGGACGCACTAAGCAGGAAAGAAAGGATTAAACCCATTAGGATCAATGCCAAAAGTATTGAACTAAAGAATAGTTTGAATGAAAGACGGTTAGCTGCCCAAAAGGAAGCTATATTGGAAACTAACTTTCCGAAAGAGAAGTTAGGCGTCACTGCTGATCAATTGTCTTTTGGCAAAGATGGAATCCTTCGATTGAATGGTCGAATCTGGGTTCCAATTCATGGAGGACTTAGAGATGTAATCCTCCAAGAAGCTCATAGTTGTAAATATTCAGTTCATCCAGGCAGTGATAAACTGTACCAGGATCAGAAGGCAAATTATTGGTGGATAGGTTTGAAGAAATCTATAGCCACATATGTGGCTAAATGTCTGATGTGCGCACAGGTTAAAGCCGAGCATCAAAAGCCGTCAGGATTACTACAACAGCCTGAACTTCCCACTTGGAAGTGAGAAATGGTAACTATGGATTTTATTACCAAGTTACCAAGGACGAAACATGGGAATGATACAATATGGGTAATAGTGGACAGATTGGCAAAGTCAGCTCATTTTATACCCATAAAGAAGACGCATAGCTCCGATAAACTAGCCCAGCTATATGTGGATGAGATTGTATCTCTCCATGGAGTGCCAGTATCTATTATCTCTGATAGGGATACAAGATACACATCTCATTTTTGGAAAAGCTTTCAGCAATCTCTAGGCACTCGTTTGAATTTCAGTACAGCTTATCATCCTCAGACGGATGGGCAAAGTGAGCGTACGATTCAAACACTTGAAGACATGCTTAGGGCTTGTGTTATTGATTTGGGTGGAAGTTGGGATGACCATCTTCCTTTGATTGAATTTTCATACAACAATAGTTATCATTCAAGTATCCAAGCCGCGCCTTTCAAGGCCTTGTATGGAAGAAAGTGCAGAACGCCAGTATGTTGGGCGAAAGTTGGAGAAACCCAACTATCAGGACCTGAGACAGTCCTCGAGACAATGGATAAGATTGTTCAGATCCGTGATCGTTTAAAAGTTGCCAGGGATAGGCAGAAAGGCTACGCAGATAAGAGGCGCAAACCTCTAAAATTCGAGGTAGGTGATAAAGTATTACTTAAAGTGTCACCCTGGAAAGGAGTGATGAGATTTGGTAAAAAGGGCCAGCTGAGCCCAAGATATATCGGACCATTCGAGATCATCTAATGTGTAGGGAGCGTGGCATATAAGCTGAATCTACCTGAAGAGCTTAGTGGAATTCATAATGTATTCCACATCTTAAATTTAAAGAAATTTCTAGCCGATGAGTTGCTAGCAATGTCTCATAAGGACGTGCAGATTGATGAAAGCTTGAAGTTTATTGAAAAACCTTTGTCGATCGAGGATCGACATGTTAAGAACCTTCGAAGAAAGAATGTGCCAATTGTAAAAGTAAAATGGGATGCCCGTAGAGGCCCAGAATATACGTGGGAAGTTGAATCCACGATGAAACAAAAATACCCTTATTTATTTCAGTAAATCTCGAGGTTGAGATTTCTTTTAAGGGGGTGAGGATGTAACACCTCGCAAAATCATGTCCAATACAGTGGTGACACGTGTCATAAACCCTGACCATGTTAAAAGTTAACTTGAGGGACTAAAATTGTCAAACAGTATAAAGATGTATGTGGAAGGACCAAAAGTGTCAACATGCCAAACTTGTGCCTCTGATTGACCTCATATGATGTTCGAATTCTTTATTGAATAAATTGTCGGACACAAGAAGCCGTCTGTGCTTAAAATCAAAAGTTTACAAAACACAGGGGTTAAAAGTGTCAACATGTTAATTCTTACCTTCGAGTGACCTTTTAACGATCCCGAGGCTTTGTAATATATTATTATACTCTCATGAATATCAGATAATGATTTCATGAAGTTTCAGTACAATCTTGTGATATAAATTGCAATTTCCAAGAAGAAGGGTTAAAAGTGTCAAAGTGACAATTCTACTCTCGGGAGACCTTTTCAATAAATCCAAAACATATGCATGCATGGTTTTACTCCCAAGAACTTTTAAGACCTGATTATATGGGCCCCTCATGCTGAAAATGTCAGTTATTCGAGTTCTGAAAGTGCAGGGACTGATCTTGCAAATAAACAAAAACATTTTTGAAATTGCACTCTCAGGCGTGTCACGTAGGACTCACCTGCACCTGGCGCGACACGCGTGCGGGACCATTTTCCAGCCAGAACTGGCAGGTGCCCAGCATGCAACCTGCAAATCTTTTTCTGATCTTCTGCAATTATGGGGCGTAAACAGCTGCTTGTTAATGGTTTTTAAATACCACTTGGACACTTGTAATCATCTAGAAACATCAGATTACACCTGCCTTGATCTTGTGAGATGGAATTCACCATAAATAGAGCTCATTTGGAGCTTTCAAGACTTGCTCACTTCAAAATCTGAATTGCTCTCTCTAAAGCTTTATCTTTGAAGCATCCTGATCATTAATTTCTCAAGTTTAATCTTCGTGCTAAGGACCTTTGTAAGTGTTCTTAGCTTCCGCGTTAAGATTTTATTAATATAAGGACCGAAAGTCAAAGTTAGCATAATTCTGCTTTGACTTGTAGATTAATCTTAAACGGTCCAGCCATAATTCTAAATGAATGTGGCTATGTGTTGGTAATTATGTAGGTATTAAACCCTCAAAAGGGCACCTTCTAATTATCACATTTGCTTGGTCAATTGTCGGGTCAAAGTAATGAACAGAAAAGTCAAACGAGTCAGTTTTTATAAAAAAATTCATAACTGATAATGTAGAAGCTATAAAATATGTTTTATCACTTTAACAACTTGGTAAATATTATAAGAACATGTTTAGACATGTTCAACCCGACAATTCTGAGTTTAGGCTCGGTTCGCAACCGAAAGTCGCAAAAGTTGACTTTTTCTTTGACTTTCAGTTCTGACCCGAATTAGCTTAGTTTAGTCATGCCTTAGGGTTCCTTTGTGACCATGTTATATGTTAGAATAACTCTCTGAGGTTATACTACATGGTCCCTTAGAAATCATAGTTCATTTGCATGTTTCCGTTAAATGCTTAAAAATTGACTATTATGCCCTTATGTTATAAAAACGAGATTTTTGAAAATGTGAGATGACAAAAAGTTTTATTACTGATATATAAGTATGTCAAATAAATTTGACATCAGTTTCTGGTCTCAAACTAAAGTTATGCAAGGTATCGTAAAATGAAACTTTTTGTTAATTAAATTACATTTTTAGCATAAATCATATTTAAACCCGAATTTTGGCACCAAACTCATTACCTACTGTTTTGATATTATTTTTAGGGATTTTTGGAATTTTTGGTCAGATTATACACTGACCCTATCATTGAGTTCTCTTATAAATCAATAAATGACGATAATACCCTTTTTGTTAATAAAATGAGTTTAACATATGAATTGCATACCAAACCTTTTCCTACTGATGTCATATGTTAAATAAAATATTTTAAACATTTAAAGCTGATCAAAATCTTAGATTTCCATAAAATCTCAAATATCGTCAATTACCGACTTTTACGATAATTAAGTGCATAGTATGGTTTAAAACCATATTTAACACCTAAGACTTGTTACCTACTGATTTTATAAATAAATTTTATTATTTTTACAGTAATTATAAGTCATGAACTCAGACTTCCAAATTTGACCTCAAAAGCATATGTGAAATGACCAAAATGCCCCTACGGTGCATAGTTTGGTCATAAATGGTAAACTTCATATATATATGATATCTTACTGATGTAACATGATAAAATAAATATTTTTACAGAATATTTTAGACCAGAACCTCAGTTTGCTATTAAACCTCTTTTATAAACTTTAAAATGACCAAAATACCCTTACGGGACTTAAATTGGTTTTAAAATCTTTTTGGGCATAATTGTTGATATCATACTGATATCACAATATATTTTAAGCATAGTAACTTATGGAACTTGTACATGACTCATCCGGCTACCCGTTATGCTTATACGCATTCGGTACGGTTTATGTAACTAGTTTGCATAAATTAACCGAAACGGGTCAAACCTTATCATTTTTACTTCTAAATCCAGAATGTATTTAGTTTACCCATTTTATACAAGTCTTCATACTTGTTGGGTCTAAATCACATTCCAATCCGGTCATCGCTTAATCTCGCGTTTCATACCGTAAACCTTTCCTTAAACTAACCGGTCTAAGTTTATAACTTAAATAAGACCCGTTAGTAATCTAATAGGTTAATAAAACCTTCGTTCCAGATTAAGAGCCCCGGTAGAATTTATTTGCACTTGCTTGAGTAGAATATACGGTTGAGAATAACTAAACTTCATTTTAAGCTCAGGTAAATACTTTTAACTTATTTTCCCTTATACGGGCTTGGGATACGGTAAATTATTACCGCTTGGTCGGGTGTAGAAACCTTTTAATCGGATATGGTTAAATTGCATAATCCCGCTTTAATCAGTATTGCTTGATAACAAATAACATTGGGGGTTAACGACCATGTCCTGGATATCCTTGGCTCATTTAAAAAATGTAAATGGCCACGACTTAAGCACGGGGTGTAGGCATACACCTGTCCGTTACGTATGTAAAAGATATACTCATTTGCTGGGATGACCCGCCGTGAGTTTATATTTGTGGTGTGTCGATTAATCTTGTTCGGCTTTTATACCGGCCCTAAATGTTGGACAAACATGTAAATCTGATACAAGATTGTTATTAATATAATTGTCCCAAGTTATAAATTGTTTGTACCCTGTTCATTTATATCAATTTTCATAAATGTTTTCAAATGAGTCGGTTAATTGTATTTACCAGTGTAAACTAACGTATTTTTCAAAAAGACACAGGTACTGTACGTAATTGGCTGGGAGCTCGGGGCGTTAATAAAGAATCTTGCAAGTTCTGAACGTTTAAAGTCTGTTGAACAATATTTTATATTTCTGTTTTAAGATCCGCATGTGGATCCACTTACAACCATTTGTATAATATTTATTTGTACTTTGAATTTTGGTTTGTAATATTATTTTTCATCCAAGACTTCCGCTGTGCATTAAACTATGAATATTTGACTATGATGATATCAACTACGTCATGATACTCCCCATCGGGCCCACCGGTAATACGTGGAAATATCGGGGTGTGACATCATGATTGTAGGACTTGAGTATGGTTAATTTCCATAAGATTAGAGGTCCAAATATCTCCTAACTTTCTGTTCTAAAGGTTTCATTTAACCTAGACAAATGTTGAAACCATCCAAGCTCATCACCTCCAATGTGATGAGACTTATGTTTTGGTAATGTGTGAACCATGGAAGCCTAGGTTTTCCAACTATGTTTCCACCACTTCACTTGCTTGATTTGTTGGAAGCCTAGGTTTTCCAACTATGTTTCCACTACTTCACTTGCTTGATTTGTTAGTCAATCTTACATCTAAGTTACCATGTAAACTTACTAGTAACAAAGTGACCAAACAACATCAAATCTCCAAACATTTGCCAAGATTGAAATGCACTAGTCTAGTTTGAGCTCAACTGGTTACTTGGTGAATTAGATGTGTATTTTTATTCTAAGTTCTATTCATGACCAACCGAAATCATCAACTAAGTTGATGATTTTGTGCTTAGGTGAATCCTATAATGAGGATTAATGGATGGAAATCATCCTACCTCCTTGCTTGACATACTTGATATACTTGACTATGAGACTTAATACATAACTATATATACATAACTATATATACATAACTATATATACATAACCACACTATAATACTAATAACCGAACCCTAAACACTAACTAACTCACAGATTGATGTTAAGGGATATGTTATATTATCTTAAATAAAATACCTCATGTATAGACTTCCAATATGTGAACTTGTGCCTATTAAAAACACATAATTATGGTGTCCAAAATCGGGTGTTTTGTCAAGATAACTTTTTATGTACTTTCATACTAAATTACGCATCTCATACGCATTCCAGTTCCAAAATCCGTCGAATTCATATGCCTCGTTTATCCTTGTAGGATAACGCGGCGGTTTCCCAAAACTCTCAAACGCACCAACTCACGTACGTGGAAATTACTTCGCAAACCATGAGTATACTTGACCCTCTTTACGCTTTAACACACTTTTGTGTCTAACATGCATAATCTATCAATCAAAATTAACAATGCACACAATCAAACATATTCAATCACTCAATCCACTAAACATGCTATTTGTTATGCTTAGATTGTTCATGCTAGAAAACATTCATGCACTCTATTTGTCATTAACTTAGCTAGCCCACCTTAACAATTATAACGCTATAGGAGTAGCACACCGCCCGTTTGGGGTATTGTTAAGTTATTCAATCTTTACGGTCTCGCTCACTTCGGTGGCGAGGGATGCACAATATATGGTCTTGTTCACTTCGGTGACGAGGGATGCAAATTATTAGGTGGACACAAGGGTTTGACCTATAGTTATGTATGCTAGTTTCAACTTAGTATACAAAATACCATGTTGGAATTGAGACAATCTTTTATATGTATGCTATGTAGTCAAACTTGTATACTCGCCAACTTTGTGTTGATTTTATTTTAATACATGTTGCAGGAAAACGTATGTTGACGCTTGAATAAATCTATTTAGGATGGATTTAGAAACGCACTTAAATTCTTTATTTGTAATTCTAATGTTGTATTTGTTTAAGTTGCAATTGTTGTACTTTTTCCATGAAATGAAACATGATTTATTTAAATATTGTCACATTAGCATGTTATAAAGTCTCGAGCAATCTCATTTTCGTCTCACTCCGATGTTTCCGCCATCGCTTTCGTCTCACTCCGATGTTTCCGCCGTCTTAGAAAAACACATTTTTTAGACTAAGTGTACTCTTTTACGATGTTTATGTTATAAAACCTTATAAAAAAGTACGGCTAGGTTTTTTTTTGTGACAACTGGCCCAAACCGGTAATTTCCGTACACATTAATTATTGCTTAATGACTGCAATTATGTGCTTAATTGTCAGCAATGTCTGATTTCCTACTAAACAAGTGAATTCATGCACGTTGTATACTGCAAATATTGCTTTATGCATAAACGAGAGCGTTGCGTCAAAAATACTAGTAAACTCACCGGTAAGACACACTGTGTCAACAGAACTGCAGAAAGCAGTCAGACAATAAAATTGGAGCCTAGGTGTAGGTCCGACAATAAGAATGCGTTAAAACCCAAGAGTACATACAAGGGTTTAATACATGTGCAATACGAAAGCAAAAATAAGCACTAAAAAGCACCCGAAACGCACTTTAAGTGCAGAATTTATATAATTCAGCAATAATTCAGCATTTAGACACATAAATATTATGCAGAAATGTCGTTTTATTATCCAGAATATTTCCCTAAGTGTTGGGAATCGATAGTATTATGAAAAGATACTTATTAAACACTAAAAGGTGCAATTTAGCACTTTAACGAATCGGTATGTAACCGAACAAGCGGACTTTACCCGGAACATGAAAATATTGCCATTAACATTATTTGTCTTTTTCTGAGCCAGTTAGGGTCCCTGAATACCCTAACACCCGCCATAAAACATTACACACAACTAACCGGGTTAACTACTTAACTAACCTACTTAACTTAACTAATAACCAACTAACTAGTTAAAATCCAACTAGAACCCCCCCCCCCCCTTGCTAACCGGCCCCAACTAGAGGGGGACACCTTTGGTTCCTTTTTATTATTTTAATCCAAGATGTTTAGTATCTAGGTGACACTAGAACCCTTGGACCATAATCCCATCTTTGTCTATAAGAAGCAACCTTTGCACAACATTCTCTTCTCACAAATCAACACACACCAAGCTCCTCTCTCTCCCTCTAAAAGCTCACGGCCAAACATCCCTAGATCCATCCATCATTTTTGAGTTTGATCATCCAATTCCAACATCACACAAGTGTTAAAGATCCCGTATAAGGAACCTTGGTGCAATCGGAAGGCGAAGGACCTCACTCTATTGCTTTTATCCACCCTATTTGCGTCTAGATTCTTCCCTAGCCTCGAGCTAGTGGTATGTTGCTTAAATCACCTTCTTGAACTATTTTAAAGTGGGTAATATGATTTGTAACGGTTAAAACTCGTAAACATACAAGTTGAAGCTTAAAAGTCTACTAAAAACACTAAAAATGGTGGTTAAAAGCACATATGTTGTGTAAATCATGTAGTATTTGATTTGTGTGATTATTTGGACCCGATCTATGTTGTGGTGGCTCGGATCATCATTTAACCCGGTTTAGTCATGATCTTGGATTATGACATAGAGCTTGTTTAAGTATAACAAGGGTTAGAAGATGAAACTCTACCACACCCAAATCATGAACTTGTGTAAAAGCGATTTAACTTGTGAAATAGTGTTTAAAACTAGTAGATCTACGTATCTACAAGCGGTACTTTCAAAGGACCAAGTGTCCAAGAAATCATATTTTCTAAAGCCGAGTCTTACATGAAAAAGAATGATTTTAGCAAACACACGAGTATGTAAACACTTGTGTAACATAAAGTTTCGACAAAATAACTATTTTTGTAAATGTTTACCGGAAGTTGTAAAGATGTAATTTCTTTAAAAGCGAGACTTTCAAGAAACAAAGTTGATCTATACAAAGATCCACTAAAAATAATGGAAGGATACTACCTATTTTGGAAAAACCACAAGTTCATGTATTTCTGCGATTATATCTATTTTAACTAGTTACATATTGTTTATTGTTGAATGAGGAGATTGTTGACGATTTAAAAGAAAATAAACACATGTTTTGAAAACATGGGAAACCTCCATTTTTAGGGGAAACTCTGTCAAAATTTTTATAAATTTTGACACTTAGAAAAATATAAGTTTTTGAGAAACTTATTCCCTAAAAATGTATTTAAGAGTATTACCAAGGTTTCCCTAATTTTTGGTGATAAGAAATGAGGAATTCTTCAAAAATAAAAATGGATATTAAGTATGAGAAAAATATATATATTATTTTATCACCAACTTTTGTGCTAAGTGTATATAGTATGTGTTATACGTGCTAGCGTATTAAGACTTAAAAATACACTAAATACTCGTGAGGAGTATAAACATAAAAAAAATACACATACAAAATACAAGATACATAATTCGGGTGCGAAGTGCAAAACACAAAAGACTTATATTTATTTTAGAGGAAATAATATAAGTAAGATACGTAGTTAAAAATATGAAATATTTTTAACACAACAATACAAATACAAAAGAGAGTGACTGTACTTGTGCGATACAAGTCTAGTGACTAACATTAAGAAAACGCGTATAGGTTACGACGTTAATTTAGCAAATCCGGTGAAGTTTACGACGCACAGGAACGCAAAGTTGTGAGTTCATGCTCCCCCTTTTCTTTAACTGTTTTTGATTTTATAACTTCGGGGGTGAAATACATGTTACAAATGTTACATTGTTTACATATGGTATGATGAGTACAAAAACATTCAAAGGAAAAACATTCATGTGAAACATTCAAGTGAAACATTCTAGATCATGTCTCGAATAGGGTACTATAAGCACCATTAATCAACGTATACATTCAGACCGCGGAACAAAAGGTTAGATCTAATGGGTTTCGGGCAACCCCACTCTTGGCCTACTTCTACCAATGAGTGCTTCTGTGTCTCAGTCAAAGTCGACAAAAATGCCTAGGTTTGGTGGCTTCCTATGTCGTGACATATGTTAGTGGCCTTGCAAACCACTAGCGATCTCACACAGTCAAACATTCATAATAAGGAGATTACAGATATGTGTTATCAACACATTCAAACATTCATAGTACTCAGTTATAGATGCATTTTACAAGTTACATTCAAACATTTACACATTCTACAAGTTACATACTATGTTTCCATTCAAGTATTTAAAACATTCAAAACAATCACTGCATGAATTCACACCAACTTTATGTTGACGTTTTTCCAAAACTCACATGTATTTCAGGTAACTAGGATGGATGTGCGCGTGGTCTTACTCATGCTCGTGGATGTCGCTTTGTTTATCTTTAAATAAAGTTGTGACTTTTAAGACAATATGTTATCTCGTGTTGTAAACACTTGACATATGTTTTCAGTAATGTAATATTTGAAGATATTTTTGAGCATGTAGTATGTTTACTCTTCGTATGCAATGAGAACCTTTCATGATCACACCTCGTGCTTCCGCCGTAGAAGGGGTGTGATAGATTGGTATCAGAGTTGCGATTGTAGTGAACCAGGATTCCTTCTCGAGTCTAGTCTACAATCTCTAGGATCCTTTCACGAAAACAATTTTCAAAGAGTTTTCATTGCATAAAACGTCCCGCGACATCCACTGCCTGAAACTGCCTACATGAGTCTAGAAAAGACACTACGAGACTTAGAGTGCACTTGAGTAGCACTTGTCTAGAAATTACTTGCAATTATGTGTGATAATTAGCATGTACTAGAAGTAGAATGTCACAAGTTTACGTGACTTTACCTGAAAGCAATGGCCCATCTGAAGGAAGAAATACGGGGATGAAACGAACTGTGCGGACTGTGCAAGGAGTTACGTAATTATGGATGCATACATAATTATGGAATTCAGTGCACAAAAATCACAGCAAGTCTTGTCACGTGTAGATTCCCTCAGTGCAAGCCTACTAAGTACTCTGCTAGAGTAATAATTGTTTGATGTCACTTATGTGATATATACCTATGAATATATATATACTACTACTGCCTAGTAGGACGATATCAAACAAATGTGTAACCCTGTTGTGTTATGTTCTGTCAGAACATGGCACCCAGGAAAGCTGTGAATGCTCGCAATGACGATCAACCTCCTCCTCCCCCACTGCCAAGAACTGCTGATGAGCTGAACGCCCTACTGGAGGAAAGGATCTCCGCTGCTATCGCCCAGTACGAGGCGAACCGAACTCAAGACAGTGGTGGACCAAGCAACGCTAGGCGTAATGGGAATGGAGATTCGTCTGGAGGCAATGCAGCTCAAGGTAACCTTAAGACACTGTGCTAAGCATGAGGAAATTTATGAACGGTCTTTGTTTCATTATTTCTTCGATTGCTCACATGTGAATTGGTTGAATCAATTCCAGGCTGCACTTTCAAGCAGTTCCTCGACTGCAAGCCAATGAACTATGATGGCACAGGAGGTGCAGTAGCATTTGTACGCTGGACGGAGAAGACTGAAGCTACTTTCCGCATGAGCAAGTGTACCGCGGATCAACAAGTCACCTTTGCTACTGGGTTGTTTGTCGATGAAGCTCTGACTTGGTGGAACCTGCAAGCCCAAACTTTGGGTGATGATGCCGCTTATGGCCTAACTTGGGAGGAACTGAAGGAAAGAATGAGAGAGAAATATTGCTCTCGCGCTGAACTCCAAAGGCTGGAGACGGAGTTCTGGCACTTGACTATGGAAGGTGCTGACATCAATGGTTACACTCGAAGGTTCCATGACCTGTCAAGAGTGCTTCCCTACATGGTGACTCCCGAATTCAAGCGCGTTGAGCGCTACATTTGGGGACTGGCCTCAGAGTTTCGTGGCATGGTGACGTCGGCCAAACCACAAACAATCACCGAGGCTGTAACTCTGGCTGTCAGCCTTACTGAAGACTGTGTTCGGATGAAGAAGCTATCACTGAACCCAACAGAAAACACCGAGACGCATGCTGAGTCGTCCGGTGACAAGAAAAGGAAACATGCAAACTTGAATCAAGCAACTCGTAACAACAAAGGTTCCAACAAGAAGCGTGACACTAACCCACCTAGGGAGGCAAAAGCCTTCGCAGCTGCAAATGAGTCTGGGGCTAAGAAATATCGGGGCACTCTGCCCAAATGTAACCGCTGTGATTTTCACCATGTGGGAAACTGTCGCGTTGGAAAATGCGAGAACTGCGGGAAGCCAGGCCACCGTGCCGAAGACTGCTGGGGAAAAGGTATTGGAGGCCGCAATGGTAATGGTAATGGAAACCATGGTGGGAATGGCAATGGTAACCGGAATGGTAATGGAGCTGGACGGAACCAAGGATGCTTCAGTTGTGGAAGCAATGATCATTTCATGAAAGACTGCCCGAAGAAAAACAACGCTCCGGCTCGAGCATTTGTGATTGGAGCAAGAGACGCACGCGAGGACCCTAACGTGGTCACCGGTACGTTTCTCATTAACAATCACTTTGCATCCATATTATTCGACACTGGCGCCGATTATAGCTTCATGTCTGTGGAATTTAAACGCATACTCGGAATAGAATCTAGTAGATTAGAAATTCCTTATTCTATAGAACTAGCCAATGGTAAACTCGTTGAATCGGGCGAAGTTGTTAAAGGCTGCACACTAGAACTTGGTGAACGAAGATTTAGCATCGACCTCCTACCTATTCAATTGGGTAGCTTCGATGTAGTAGTCGGGATGGACTGGTTGTCCAAGAACAAAGCTGAAGTTATTTGCCATGAGAAAATCATTCGCATCCCTTTAGCGAATGGTGAAACTCTCATCGTGCATGGAGAAAAACGAGACGCGCCTCTTCGAATCATCAGTTGCATAAAGGCACAGAAGTGCTTAAGAAAAGGAAGTGTTGCTTTCCTAGCACACGTTGTAGATAAGAAGGCTATGGAGCCAAAACTCGAAGACATTTCTGTGGTGAAGGAATTTCCTGATGTGTTCCCTGAAGATCTGCCAGGACTACCTCCGCAACGACAAGTCGAATTCCACATAGACTTGGTTCCAGGAGCCGCTCCTGTAACCAAGGCTCCATATCGACTTGCGCTATCCGAAATGCAAGAATTATCTACACAGCTTCAGGAGTTGTTGGATAAAGGATTCATAAGGCCAAGCTTCTCACCCTGGGGAGCTCCAGTATTGTTCGTGAAGAAGAAGGATGGATCACTACGGATGTGTATCGATTACAGGGAACTGAACAAGCTCACAATCAAGAATCGGTATCCGCTACCGAGGATTGATGACTTGTTTGATCAACTGCAAGGATCAAGCTACTATTCCAAGATCGACCTTCGATCTGGATACCATCAGTTGAGAATCCAAGATGAAAGTGTGCCAAAGACTGCATTCAAAACACGCTATGGGCACTACGAATTTCTTGTGATGCCGTTTGGATTGACGAACGCGCCAGCGGTCTTTATGGACCTGATGAACCGCGTATGCAAACCATATCTCGATAAATTCGTGATTATATTTATCGATGATATCCTGATTTACTCGCGAACGAAAGAAGAACATGAGCAACATCTTAGAACTATTTTGGAACTACTGAAGAAAGAGAAACTTTATGCAAAGTTCTCGAAATGCGAATTCTGGATTCGCGAAGTACAATTTCTTGGTCACGTGGTGAATGAGAAGGGCATTCATGTAGACCCATCCAAGATTGAAGCAATAAAGAATTGGGAAGCTCCCAAGACCCCAACTGAAGTTCGACAATTTTTGGGCTTAGCGGGCTATTATCGGCGATTCATCGAGAATTTCTCAAAGATAGCTCAACCGCTAACGACCCTTACGCAGAAGGACAGGAAATACGACTGGGGTCACAAACAAGAAGAAGCCTTTCAGCTGCTTAAGAACAAGCTTTGCGATGCACCGATACTATCGTTACCCGAAGGCACTGAAGACTTCGTGGTATACTGCGACGCCTCACGACAAGGCTTGGGTTGCGTGCTCATGCAACGCCAAAAAGTCATCGCTTATGCTTCAAGACAACTGAAGGTTCACGAGAGAAATTATACCACTCACGACCTGGAGCTGGGTGCAGTGGTATTCGCCTTGAAGATTTGGCGACATTATTTATATGGTACTCGATGTACAATCTTCACAGATCACAAAAGCTTACAACACATATTTGATCAGAAGGAATTGAATATGCGCCAGCGACGTTGGGTCGAGCTGCTGAACGATTATGACTGTGAGATTAAGTACCATACTGGAAAGGCGAACGTTGTAGCAGACGCGTTGAGCCGAAAAGAAAGGGTTAAGACCCTAAGGGTTCGAGCATTGGAAATGACGATTCGAACGAACCTCACTTCACGTATTCGTGACGCACAACAAGAAGCCCTTAAGGTGGAAAATCGCAAAGCTGAATACCTCCGGGGTGCATTGAAGTACATGGCACCAAATGAAGAGGGAGCCTTATACTTTAAAAAGCGCATTTGGGTTCCGCTCTATGGTGGCCTATGAGAAGTCATCCTTGATGAAGCACACAAGTCAAGATACTCGATCCACCCAGGGTCGGACAAGATGTATCAAGACTTGAAGGAATATTATTGGTGGCCGAGACACAAAAGCGACGTTGCTGTCTATGTTGGAAAATGCCTAACCTGTGCTAAGGTTAAGGCAGAATATCAGAAACCGTCCGGCCTACTACAACAACCAGAGATTCCCGTGTGGAAGTGGGAACAAATCTCGATGGACTTCATAACGAAATTACCCAGGACCCCGAGAGGGCACGATATGATATGGGTAATAGTTGATCGATTGACGAAGTCTGCGCATTTCCTACCAATCCGAGAGAAAGACAGCACTGGGAAGCTTGCGGAGATATACTTAAAAGAAATTGTGGCACGACATGGAGTGCCAATCTCAATCATTTCAGACAGAGATGGATGCTTTGTCTCAAGAATCTGGCAATCATTTCAGGAAGCCTTTGGATCTCAGTTAGATCTAAGCACGGCGTTCCATCCGCAAACAGACGGCCAGAGCGAACGGACTATACAAACGTTAGAAGATATGCTTCGCGCATGTGTCATGGATCTAGGCGGCACCTGGGATACTCATCTACCTTTAGTTGAGTTTTCCTACAATAACAGCTATCATACGAGCATAAAAGCCGCACCGTTCGAAGCTCTGTATGGCCGCAAATGCCGATCGCCCTTATGTTGGGCAGATGCCGGAGATAAACGTATGGTTGGTCCTGAACTTGTACAAGAGACAACCGACAAGATTGCGCAGATCCGAGAGCGCATTAAGGCGGCTCGAGAGCGACAAAAGAGCTACGCTGATCCGAATAGAAAATCGGTAGAATTCAAGGTGGGAGACAAAGTGTTGTTAAAAGTCTCACCATGGAAGGGCATAGTCAGGTTTGGAAAGCGTGGAAAGCTGAATCCACGATACATCGGACCATTCAGAATATTGAAGAGAATTGGTACCGTGGCATACAAGTTGGAGTTACCGGAAGAACTTAATGGAGTACATGATACGTTTCATGTATCCAACCTGAAGAAGAGTCCAACACAAGAAAACGTGATCATCCCGATGGATGAAGTGCATATTGATGAAGCCCTCCGATTTACAGAGCAACCCGTTGAGGTTACCGACTGGAAAGTCAACAAGACTAGGAGGAGCAGTGTGAAGCTTGTCAAAGTACGTTGGAGCTCTAAGCACGGACCCGAGTACACCTGGGAACGTGAAGACCAGTTCAAGAAAAAGTATCCCCACCTATTCAAGAAGACTCCAGCGAGAGTGAGTTTAGCCTGAATTTCGGGACGAAATTCTTTTAACGGGGGGAGACTGTGACAACTGGCCCAAACCGGTAATTTCCGTACACATTAATTATTGCTTAATGACTGCAATTATGTGCTTAATTGTCAGCAATGTCTGATTTCCTACTAAACAAGTGAATTCATGCACGTTGTATACTACAAATATTGCTTTATGCATAAACGAGAGCGTTGCGTCAAAAATACTAGTAAACTCACCGGTAAGACACACTGTGTCAACAGAACTGCAGAAAGCAGTCAGACAATAAAATTGGAGCCTAGGTGTAGGTCCGACAACAAGAATGCATTAAAACCCAAGAGTACATACAAGGGTTTAATACATGTGCAATACGAAAGCAAAAATAAGCACTAAAAAGCACCCGAAACGCACTTTAAGTGCAGAATTTATATAATTCAGCAATAATTCAGCATTTAGACACATAAATATTATGCAGAAATGTCGTTTTATTATCCAGAATATTTCCCTAAGTGTTGGGAATCGATAGTATTATGAAAAGATACTTATTAAACACTAAAAGGTGCAATTTAGCACTTTAACGAATCGGTATGTAACCGAACAACCGGACTTTACCCGGAACATGAAAATATTGCCATTAACATTATTTGTCTTTTTCTAAGCCAGTTAGGGTCCCTGAATACCCTAACACCCGCCATAAAACATTACACACAACTAACCGGGTTAACTACTTAACTAACCTACTTAACTTAACTAATAACCAACTAACTAGTTAAAATCCAACTAGAACCCCCCCCCCCCTTGCTAACCGGCCCCAACTAGAGGGGGACACCTTTGGTTCCTTTTTATTATTTTAATCCAAGATGTTTAGTATCTAGGTGACACTAGAACCCTTGGACCATAATCCCATCTTTGTCTATAAGAAGCAACCTTTGCACAACATTCTCTTCTCACAAATCAACACACACCAAGCTCCTCTCTCTCCCTCTAAAAGCTCACGGCCAAACATCCCTAGATCCATCCATCATTTTTGAGTTTGATCATCCAATTCCAACATCACACAAGTGTTAAAGATCCCGTATAAGGAACCTTGGTGCAATCGGAAGGCGAAGGACCTCACTCTATTGCTTTTATCCACCCTATTTGCGTCTAGATTCTTCCCTAGCCTCGAGCTAGTGGTATGTTGCTTAAATCACCTTCTTGAACTATTTTAAAGTGGGTAATATGATTTGTAACGGTTAAAACTCGTAAACATACAAGTTGAAGCTTAAAAGTCTACTAAAAACACTAAAAATGGTGGTTAAAAGCACATATGTTGTGTAAATCATGTAGTATTTGATTTGTGTGATTATTTGGACCCGATCTATGTTGTGGTGGCTCGGGTCATCATTTAACCCGGTTTAGTCATGATCTTGGATTATGACATAGAGCTTGTTTAAGTATAACAAGGGTTAGAAGATGAAACTCTACCACACCCAAATCATGAACTTGTGTAAAAGCGATTTAACTTGTGAAATAGTGTTTAAAACTAGTAGATCTACGTATCTACAAGCGGTACTTTCAAAGGACCAAGTGTCCAAGAAATCATATTTTCTAAAGCCGAGTCTTACATGAAAAAGAATGATTTTAGCAAACACACGAGTATGTAAACACTTGTGTAACATAAAGTTTCGACAAAATAACTATTTTTGTAAATGTTTACCGGAAGTTGTAAAGATGTAACTTCTTTAAAAGCGAGACTTTCAAGAAACAAAGTTGATCTATACAAAGATCCACTAAAAATAATGGAAGGATACTACCTATTTTGGAAAAACCACAAGTTCATGTATTTCTGCGATTATATCTATTTTAACTAGTTGCATATTGTTTATTGTTGAATGAGGAGATTGTTGACGATTTAAAAGAAAATAAACACATGTTTTGAAAACATGGGAAACCTCCATTTTTAGGGGAAACTCTGTCAAAATTTTTATAAATTTTGACACTTAGAAAAATATAAGTTTTTGAGAAACTTATTCCCTAAAAATGTATTTAAGAGTATTACCAAGGTTTCCCTAATTTTTGGTGATAAGAAATGAGGAATTCTTCAAAAATAAAAATGGATATTAAGTATGAGAAAAATATATATATTATTTTATCACCAACTTTTGTGCTAAGTGTATATAGTATGTGTTATACGTGCTAGCGTATTAAGACTTAAAAATACACTAAATACTCGTGAGGAGTATAAACATAAAAAAAATACACATACAAAATACAAGATACATAATTCGGGTGCGAAGTGCAAAACACAAAAGACTTATATTTATTTTAGAGGAAATAATATAAGTAAGATACGTAGTTAAAAATATGAAATATTTTTAACACAACAATACAAATACAAAAGAGAGTGACTGTACTTGTGCGATACAAGTCTAGTGACTAACATTAAGAAAACGCGTATAGGTTACGACGTTAATTTAGCAAATCCGGTGAAGTTTACGACGCACAGGAACGCAAAGTTGTGAGTTCATGCTCCCCCTTTTCTTTAACTGTTTTTGATTTTATAACTTCGGGGGTGAAATACATGTTACAAATGTTACATTGTTTACATATGGTATGATGAGTACAAAAACATTCAAAGGAAAAACATTCATGTGAAACATTCAAGTGAAACATTCTAGATCATGTCTCGAATAGGGTACTATAAGCACCATTAATCAACGTATACATTCAGACCGCGGAACAAAAGGTTAGATCTAATGGGTTTCGGGCAACCCCACTCTTGGCCTACTTCTACCAATGAGTGCTTCTGTGTCTCAGTCAAAGTCGACAAAAATGCCTAGGTTTGGTGGCTTCCTATGTCGTGACATATGTTAGTGGCCTTGCAAACCACTAGCGATCTCACACAGTCAAACATTCATAATAAGGAGATTACAGATATGTGTTATCAACACATTCAAACATTCATAGTACTCAGTTATAGATGCATTTTACAAGTTACATTCAAACATTTACACATTCTACAAGTTACATACTATGTTTCCATTCAAGTATTTAAAACATTCAAAACAATCACTGCATGAATTCACACCAACTTTATGTTGACGTTTTTCCAAAACTCACATGTATTTCAGGTAACTAGGATGGATGTGCGCGTGGTCTTACTCATGCTCGTGGATGTCGCTTTGTTTATCTTTAAATAAAGTTGTGACTTTTAAGACAATATGTTATCTCGTGTTGTAAACACTTGACATATGTTTTCAGTAATGTAATATTTGAAGATATTTTTGAGCATGTAGTATGTTTACTCTTCGTATGCAATGAGAACCTTTCATGATCACACCTCGTGCTTCCGCCGTAGAAGGGGTGTGACATTTTTAAAGGAAAACTTTATTAAAACAGGTCGGCCTGACAAAAAAACGCAGGACCGCACCACAACCCCTTACAACATATACAATGGAAATTTACACCATTCACGCCACTCAATATCCCTATACTTCGATCTAAATTTCAGCCAAAAAAAAACCAAGCGACCTCAAATCCTCAAAAATCTCATTACAATCACCCTTACCATTAGAGAAGATCTTTGCATTTCTCGCTTTCCAAATACACCAAACCGACACAGCAATGAGGCCTCAGACAATTTCCTTCGAACATCTATCCCCACCGAAATTACTATGAAATTCGAGGATATCTTTAAATGAGAAAGCGAACAACGGCGGCAGCTTAATCCATGAACAAATTCTGCTCCACACATTAATCACCACCGGACAAGCGGTAAATAAATGGTCCAGCTCTTCGATCACATCACCACAAAACGCACAGGCATCCGACTGAATGTGAATGTTTCTCCTCACAAGATTCTTCCAAGTTGGGATACGGTCCATCGAGGCCCTCCATACAAAAATGTTGACCTTCGACGGGACCCACCTGCAGTTCAAAGCTGGAACCGAACCAATCTCAATGGAAGAACCCGAAGCCAGATTTTTAAGAGAACTGGAAGAGAACTCTCCTGACGCTTCCGGGATCCACTTCCACGTATCCTTACCTGATGACGTGAATAAGTTGGCAAGCTCCGCCTCACAGCCTTCGAGCTCACTGATCTCAACTGACGAAGAAGGGGGCGGGACCAAGACCAGTTAATACCGACAAGACTCTCTTGGGCCGGAAGACGATCACAAACCATACACTTTTTATTGACTTCCAGAGCAAATAGATTGGGCCAGCACAACATAAGAGGCCTATCACCAACCCACAAATCAATCCAAAATCTAATGCTACACCCATTCCCCACAGAACCTTTGAAAAGATGATGAATCCTCTTTCCATTCACCAAGAGCTTAGACTCCATATTCACTATATTTTTCCAAACACTGGTTAAAGAAGCCTTGGAAGGAAGATAAGATCATTTCCTCCTATTACCATGACACGCCACCACAACTCTACGCCATAAACCATCCTCCTCAACCCTAAATCTCCACACCCACTTGGCTAAGAGGGCTTCATTAACTAGCTTGAGCTTGCTAAAACCCAACCCACCCAATTTTTTAGGGCGACAAACGCTATCCCAGGCGACCCAATGCATCTTTCTAACCTCCCCCGAACCTCCCCATAAGAAGTTCTTCATAAGAGATTCCAACATCTCCACAACTTTGATAGGCGCTTTAAAAATCGAAAAATAATATATGGGCAAGCTTTCCAAAACCGCTTTGACAAGCACCACACGACCACCAATAGATAAGGAATTGGCTTTCCAAGAAGCTAAGCGATTCTTGAAAACCGAGATAATCGGGTCCCAATTTTTCACACGGTTCATATTGGCGCCAAGAGGAATTCCCAAATAATTGAACGGAGATTCGCCTTTGTTACAATTCAAAATCGAAGCCAACCTAGACACTTCCCCATCTTCAACACCTACCCTGAAAAGATTTGACTTCTGAAAATTTATTTTCAAACCCGAACAAGCATAAAAAACGCGAAGAATTCTCGCCACCATTCTAATGTTCTCCTCAGACCATTCACCTATAAGCAACGCATCATCCGCATAGAGCAAATGGGAAATAACCGGACCCCCGTTCGGCAACTGAACCCCCATAAAATTCCCCTGCGAACAAGCTCTATCGAATAACCTCGAGAAAGCTTCCATAATGATAAGAAAAAGAAAAGGCGAGAGAGGGTCACCTTGTCTTAGCCCCTTATGACAATCAAAGTCGAAAGTAGGCGAACCGTTGACCAACACAGCAGATCTAGCAGACGCCAGAACCCCTTTAACCCAGGTGCACCAACGAGAAGGGAAGGCCATTTTATCCATCAAATCAAGAAGGAAACCCCAGTTGACATTATCGTATGCTTTCTCAAAATCAATCTTAAAAATGAAAACTTTCTTACCCGATTTCTTGCACCAAGACCAAACCACACTTAAAATCATCGGGCTATCAAGGATGGACCTATTACAAAGGAAAGCAGATTGAGAATCCTAGACTACTTTCCCAATAACCTTTTTCAAACGATTGGCCAGAATTTTTGAAATAACTTTGCTAATAATCCCTATGAGATTAATCGGGCGGTAATCCTTCAAACTTGTAGGGTCTTTAGATTTAGGGACAAGAGTAATAAAGGAAGAACTGCAACCCCTATGAATAGAGCCGGACTCAAAGAAATAAGCCAAGAGATATTTGAAGTCCTCTTCGAAAAGAGACCAAAAATGCTTTAGGAACTTAAAATTAAACCCATCTGGGCCCGGAGCCTTGTCTGCCCCACAATCGAAGACCGCCTCCTTAATTTCCTTAGACGAAAAGCGTTCCGAAATTCTGCCAGCTTCCTTTAGCGATAGCCTATTAACCTCCAAAAGGTTAAGGCTAGGTCTCACCTTGTGCTTCTCTGCAAAACGATTTCTAAAGAAACCAAAGATCTCCTTTTTAACAAGTTTCGGGTTAGAGACCCATTCCTCCCCGATATACAACCCAGGAATACCGTTTCTGCACTTTCTGTTGTTGATAAGCCGGTGAAAAAAAGCAGAGTTTTCGTCTCCCTCAATCGCCCATCAACATCTAGACTTTTGTTTAAGGTCCAACACCGCCAATCTCTCTCTTTCACAAATATTTTTGAGACACTCACCCTTAACCCACAACTCTTCCTCGAGAAGGTCCCTTTCCTCGCACAACCTGTCCAACCTTTCCATCTCTTCTAGGTCCCTGACCATATCCTCTTTCTCTTTTTTCACCCACTCTTTCTTCCATGAAATAATAGCGTTTTTTGATGAACCTAAATTTATCAGCCAACACAACATCCGGACACTCGTTATTTTTTACAAAGGATCTAGCCGCATTTTCCACCAAATCCGCAAAACCATCCCTATCCAGCCAAGAATTAAAGAAACGGAACGGTTTTGGGTCAAAATTATTCTTGTTTGTCTTTAGGAGCACCGGGCAATGGTCCAAGTGTAACCGAGGCAAGGCGCGCAAACACGACTCCGGCCAATCCGCAAAGAAATCTTTGCACACAAGAAACCTATCAATTTTACTCAGCTTATTTGTATTCGGAGCCAGAAAAGTAAACCTTCGGCCTTTCATACCATACTCAACTAACCCAGCTTCATCAATAAAATTGTTGAAAATACCCGCGCAGTTACTATTGAAAACCGAATTTCTCCTCTCTTCCGGGAATCTAACCGCGTTAAAATCCCCCATGAGCACCCACTGACCCGAACCTTCATTAATTGCTTCCAAAAATTTATTCCACAAGGCGTTTTTATCAGGGACTCTATGCGGAGCATAAACATTGACAATATTAATCTCCTTATTACTCCCAACCAATTTACCTTTTAATAAAAGAAAGTTCCTGTTCTTAACGACCCCCAGAACGTTAAATATCCGAGGGTCCCAAACACAAACCAAACCCCCAGACCTCCCAGACGCACCAACCCAATCCATATAAAAATCCGAACCACCCCAAAAATTGGAAACCAAATCTGGATTAATAACCTCAAACTGCGATTCTTGAATAGCCAAAAAATTTACCTTATGATCCTTTCTCAGACTTTTGATCCATCTAGCCTTCACATCCGACCCCATTCCTTTAACGTTAATGGAAAGAAAATTCATTGCAAAACTGATTGGATACCTTCATCCCTGATCACCTCTTCCACCAAATTCCGATATTGCTGAAGATCCGGTCCAAAGAAAGCTCCCACCTTGATCGTTTCCTCCGTTTCTTTAGACAAGCACTCCTCGGCGACCTTACTCCCCGATGTACCAGAATCCAGACGAACAGAGTTCACCGGGTAAGTGAAGTTCGGGGAGACAGGCAAAGCCTCCGGCACCCCCTCATTAAGATCAAAATCAACCGGTGAGTCCTCCATCAACTTGTCATCTTTCCTACCATCAGAAACAATCTGAACAGAGGAATCTCCTAGATCTTCCTCGATAGTGGACTCTTCTACTCTCCTTCTTTTTTTTTGACGTGGGCTCACTATACTGTTTAGTCCCCTTAAACTTTTTTTGGGCTGCCGATTTACCCAACCCCCTATTCTTTCTTTGGGCCTTAAACACTTTAACCGGCCCACCATCAATATTATTAAAAGCCTCCAAACCAGAAATATTGAATGCCCCAAGACCGTTAGTCGCCTCCACTTTCTCTGCACCAACCTTATCCAACATTGTAACTTGTGCCGGCAGATTCCCAACCACATCATTATTCCTATTTTCCGATCCAGCCTGTCCCACCCCTTCGGATTCCACTTCCATCACTACTGGAGCAACCTTTAGACTTCCCACCTGAGGAGACACTGGACCCTCCGGTTCCGTATCCGGCGGCTGATCAGGCATCCCCACCGGCGGCATTACATTCAAGGGATTTTCCACCCTAACCTCCAGAGGATCCTCAGAATCAACATCCGAATCGTCTAGGTTGGCAATACAATCCGGGACCCAGTCCCTCAACTCTTCCGAGACCCAGACCTTGAATTTTTTCTCCATCCAATTCAGCGTAACAGATTGACATATTTTCTCTCCGTCCCCAACCAAGACACCTACAATATCATAGGTTAGGTCGTTCACCTCCTCCGACACGGCAGATGCGTGAACCACTTTGCCAAACATCCTCCCAATGGAATCGAATACCTCATTATCCAACAGGTGTAGCGGAACACCTGTGATCTTAATCCATGCAACGCCTTCAAACGGTAATGACTGGCAATTCCAAACTTCCATCCAGGAGAACCACTCCTTAGCTTTCGAGTTCAGCTCCTTAAACTTACCCATCTCCTCAATGGACTCAAAAATCAGCAACATGAATAACCCACCGACATATTTAAACGTGACTTTATTCCAACCCTCATCAACCAAGAGATTATCCAAATTAACCAGAGTCTTCAAATCTGTAGTCCTCACTATCAAGCTTCTACCTTCCCAATCTCCGACCGGCTTCACGAAGTTGGAAACATCCACCCTCCATTCCTTATCCCCCGTCTTACTAGAGCTCCCAAGCAGAGAATCTTTGAAAGACTTGCCCAACAGATTTCCGGAAGACGAATAAAACGGCTGAGACTGATAACCACCCAACTGCCCCCCATTATTACGCTGCTGAACCCCATCCCGATTAACCGAAGGCATAGAGGTAGGTTTATTTTCAGCCGCAAACTTCGCCACATTCACAAACAGTTTGAAGTTGCCCATTTTAGATCCCTTCAACCTACCTTCCAATTCCTTGTTATCTCTCACCCCCTTGAACGTCACAAAACCAAATCTGTTACCTATCTTGTCTCTTTTCCTAGCGACATAAACACCTACCACTTCACCAAACTCGCTGAAAAAAATCCCCTACATCCTTCGAACTGCAGTTATCCGAGAGATTGGAGACGAAAAACTTTGTAACACCAGCCATCACGTACGGCTAGGTCTATTTACTTTTCTTCAATTTCAAGTTTTTAGTCATGGGGCAAACATATATAACACATGTATAAATGTATGTTTAATTTTTTAGTCATGGTTTAATTTTTTAGTCATGGGGCAAACATATATATACACATGTATAAATGTACCAGAAGGTCATTTTTGTTCAGTTTATTTATTGACCAACTCCTTGGAAAGTCCTTTATTTATAGATGTTTGACTTAAATAATAAATTTTGAAGACTTAAATTTAAAGTATTAAAAGGAAATTTTTGAATGTGTTTTAGCTACTTTTAGATGTTATTATTATGTTCAACAGTCAAAACAAAACAACTAAGTTATACAAGATAACACATACATATATTAAAATATAAATTATCAATACAAAACACGAGAAGAAGCAAAATGAAACAATTAAAAAAGACAAAGACTCGTTAAGTAGCCTCATAAGTTTTCCATGTCACAATTATTGAAACGTTTAACAAAAACTAGACATTTGAATATTGAACATAACCAAATTCAAATGTGGGTATAAAAATCACTTTTAATTTTTAACTTAACTCACGTATACAAAACACATATTTAAGTTTGAACCTATCTCTCCCCCAAGTTGAGATAGGTTCCCACGCTTCCTTCTTTTTCCACTTGAAAATTCGCAGCTTTAACATTCATTCAGCTTCGTTTTGGGCATGGTTTAGTTTGTTGCAAAGCTCTCACATCATAGAACACACACCCAGAAAGAAATACATATATTAGCCTCAGTCACATATAGATATTTGTGTCCAAAGTTAGGAAAAAATCATTTTCCTAATATGTGAAAAAACTCATATTTTCACTATTTTTCTAAGGGAGGACGGGGTGGTGCCGTGATGGCATTTATAACGCGTGGAAAACCGATAGTTCCCACCCCGCATGCATGCTATAACGCGTTATAGTATAACGCAATCCCGATTTCGTGATATTTTCAACGCGTGAAGGTTGTTTTTTGTGAGGGTATTTGTTGGTTGGGGGGAAATTGTTGGGTGTGGTGGTGAGTGATGACCACCCCGCCTAAAAAAGGTTGTGAGTGATGGAAAAATGGTTGATGACATGGCGGAACTTAATTGGTGCTTGTGAGTGATAGATTTTATCACTAGTGAACCACCCCGAGTGGCCTAATACTACCGACCTTTTTCTTTATTAATGTTGTTGTCAATAGTTTACAAAACGGAAAGGAAAAGAGGTGAACATAAAAAAATAAGCAAAAAGTGGCAATTTAAGGTGTAAAAGGTATACAATATTTTATGTGAGGAGAATCAATATAGCCTTTTAATGTGTTATATAACTAGTTAGATGCCCCGCCCGCGTTGCGGGGCGGTGGACGAATAATGAACGAGTGTTAGGTAGCAGCTCATTGACACGAAAAACAACTAAATCGAGTCAACCAATTAAAAAAACACTTTTATGTTTTTGATAAAAAAAAACTAAAACAATGGCAACATTGTAATTTTTAACTGAGGGAAAGTTGTATTTTTTGACTGGGGTAAAATCGTAAATTGCCAAAACCTAAAGTGATGGCAGTACTGTAAATTTGAAGGGGGGGGGGAAAATTTGAAATTTTAATAGGGACAAATTCGTAATTTTGCACCTAGGGTAACAGTGTAATATAAATTTGAACTACGGGCACATTCGTAATTTTAAGCTGGAGGCAAAAACACAATTTTATTTTGAACCGAGGGCAAAATCGTAATTTTGAGTTTGGGGCAAAAGCATCATTTTATTTTGAAGGGGGGAGAAACGTAATTTTTAGCTGAGGGCGAAATAGTAATTTTTTTAACGGGGAAAAATAACATTTTTTAACTGATGGCAAAATCGTAATTTTTAGCTGGGGAAAAAAACGTAATTTTATTTGGGACAAAAGCGTAATATTATTTTGAGCTGGGGGGCAAAACCGTCATTTTAAAATGGATAAAAAATAATAAACTGGTTGGTCCAATGGAAGAGTGGCAGACGAAATCGTAATTTTGACTTGAGGGCAAAATCGTAATTTTTAGCTGCAGACAAAAGCGTAATTTTAGTTTAAGCTAGGGGCAAAACGGGAAAAAAAAAAACAAAAATTTTATTTAAATGAGCCGCCCATTTTGGCCAATGGGAGCCCATCACCGACCTTGTCTTTTGTAGTATAGTATAATAGGTTGTAAATAAGTGTGCTACCCCTATTTCAACCAACGCCAAAACTTAAATGTGTTTCAATGTCTACCCATTTCTAAGTTCAATATATTTAACCTCAACCTGTGTTGTTCATGTCGTGAGGTAACAACCCAAAATAAAACACACCCCACAAAAAAAAAGAGTTAAATGCCATTTTAGTCCCTGTGGTTTGGGCCATTTTGTCAGTTTAGTCCAAAGGTTTCATTTTTAACCTGTAGGTCCAAAAAGGTTTCACAGTTGCCATTTTAGTCCACTGGGTTAACTTCATCCATTTTTTCTGTTAACCAGAAGGCCAATTCGGTAATTTTGTATGTAATTCTGTTAACTAAAAAAATGACTGAATTGGTCTTCTCGTTAACAGAAAAAATGAGTGGAGTTAACCCAGTTGACTAAAATGGCAACGGTGAAACCTTTTTGGACCCACAGGTTAAAAATGAAACATTTGGACTAAACTGGCAAAATGACTCAAACCGCAGGGACTAAAATGGCATTTAACTCAAAAAAGAAATAGAGTTAAATGTCATTTTAGTTGGTTTGTATCATTTTGACAGTCTAGTCTAAAGGTTTCATTTTTTACCCGTGGGTCTAAAAAGGGTTCACCGTTGCCATTTTAGTCCACTGGGTTAACTACATCCATTATTTATGTTAACGAGAAGGACAATTCGTTCATTTTATATGGCCGAATTGCCCTTCTAGTTAACGGAATTACATATAAAATGACTAAATTGCCCTTCTCGTTAACAGAAAGCATGAATAAAGTTAACTCAGTAGACTAAATGACAACGCTGAAACTTTTTTGGACCCACAGGTGAAAAATGAAACCTTTAGACTAAACTGGTAAAATGACCCAAACCACAGGGACTAAAATGACATTTAACTCAAAGAAATATACCAAAAGTGTATAAACCTTGAAACAATGTCTAGTTTTCAAAAACCATCCTCCAACTATACCAATAAGCACAAACACACCCAACTTCCTATAGTCAACAAAAATGTTCTTATTTAAACCACATGACCACCAACCCTATTCCTTATTAATGCTACTGTCAATTGTTTATAATTTAGAAAAAAAAAAACATAAAAAATAAGCAAAAGGTCGCAAGTTAATGTGTAAAAAATGAACGATATTTTATATGAAAAGAACCGACATAGCATTTTTATAATAGAGTTAAATGCCATTTTAGTCCATGTGGGTTAGACCATTTTTCCAGTTTAGTCCAAAGGTTTCATTTTCGTCTGTGGGTCCAAAAAGGTTTCACCTTTGCCATTTTAGTCCATTGTGTTAACTTCATCCATTTTTTCTGTTAACGAGAAGGGCAATTCGGTCATTTTATATGGCCGAATTGCCCTTCTAGTTAATAGAATTACATGCAAAATGACCGAATTGCCCTTTTTGTTAACAGAAAAAATGTATAAAGTTAACCAGTGGACTAAAATGGCAACGTGAAACCTTTTTGGACCCACAGGCAAAAAATAAAAACTTTGGACTAAAATAACTAAATGACCAAAACTACAGGGACTAAATTGACATTTAACTCTTTATAGGTCTGTAAACCTATTTGAACCAACACTAAAACTTAAATATGTATTCAATGTCTACCCATTTCTAATATCTACCTATTTATCCTTAATCTATATGCATTTGTTCAAGTTAACATCCCAAAATAAAACATTCCCCTTAAACCAAAAGTGTAACAAAACCTTGAAACAACATCTTATTTATCAAAACCCACCCTCCAACAATACCAACAAGCACAAACACACCCCTCAACTTCCAAAACTCAACAAAAGTGTCCTCTATACATACAAAAAACCTTTGGGGAAGAAAGAGAGTGGACAACACCCACATCCTCTGTTTTCATCTTCTATATGTATAATTAAAAAAAAAAAAATACTACTCATTTCATTTCTAGATCTTATTAGTCTTCATTGTTTCTCAAATCACAAGGTTCCATTAATGGTGAGTCCTTAAAGACATCAAATTTCTCTTCATCTTCGCCAAATTATCTCAAATTCTCACTCGATTTCATCATCTTAATCAATCTGATTCCTCTGTGATCCGTACAGATTCTTGATTTTCAAGAATCTGAATTTAAATCCAAAGTTTTTCATGCTTGAATGTTGGTAATCTGATCACTGGATTCTGTTTAATTTCATCAAGATTAGGTAATTAATTAGTTTTTTTTTTTTTTTTTTTGATATTTTGTTATTTGTGTGTAGATCTGTTAAATTAGGGTTTATTATTGAAATTCTGTTCATTTTTGTGAATTTTTTTTAGTGAAATATTATTAGATTTGTTTTTTAACTTGTTTACTGATCTAAAATTTGCTAAATTTTGATACTTTGTTGCTAGAAATGCAGTTACTGTTATAATTAGTTAATTATAGTACTGTTTGTAGTGTTCTTGAATTTTGTTCAGATTTATCAAAATTTTAAGTTATAGATTATTAGATTTGTTTATAACTTGTTTACTGATCTAAAATTAGCTAAATTTTGATATTTTGTTGCTAACAATGTTTTGAAAACTAGTGTTTATACCGGGTTGGGCTTAGAAACGGTTCAACTCGTTGTACCGGTTACTAGTCAACCCTATAGTTCCATAAAGATACAACTTCAACTCAAAAAATAATCTAAAACTACATAATTCCATAATCAACAATCAATTTTCCAATAAGTTTTCTTCAATAAAAGTCTACAATAGGTTTATGGCATTGGAGTGCTGAATGCATCAAGTTCACAATCGCTTAAAAGACGAAATTCACTATCATCGCCATCCTCATCAACGAGAACATAACTATTTTCGTTTCCTACAATATAAAATAAGAAATTTTGGTTACCTATAATCATAATATACTAAACTTACGTAAGATAAGTAACATATATAACAAGTAACCTTGTGTTTGAGAAGCCGGTTCATTCTCGTTAAAACTCAAAACTGAACATGGGTGTGCACCGGTAATGCCGAATTTTTTCGGCGGTCCGAGAACTAAACCTGTAACCTAATTAGACCGGGCGCTATTGTACCGGTGATGTCTCCGGTAGCCGGTTCAACTAGCAATACCTGCCGGTTTGAACGTTTTTAAAACATTGGTTGCTAGAAAAGTAGAAATATAGTTAATGTTATAATTAGTTAATCACAATGTTGTTTGTTGTGTTTTTGAATTGTAGTTGAAGTTGCGGTAGCAAGTAGCAAGTTGAGTTTAAGGTTATTGTGGAGAAGATGGAACCGGATAACGGGAAGCTGTTTATTGGTGGGATTTCGTGGGATACGGATGAGGATCGGTTAAAAGAGTATTTTGGTAGTTATGGGGAGGTTAGTGAGGCGGTTATTATGAGAGACCGTTTAACGGGTCGTGCACGAGGGTTTGGATTCGTAGTGTTTGTCGATCCTGCTGTTGCCGAAAGAGTTGTGATGGAGAAACACATGATTGATGGTCGAACGGTAAGTTTTTTATTATGAAACGCTAGTATGTTACAGAATGTGATTGTTTGTAAGTTTGTTTTAGGGGTGTTTGGATGTTGTCTTTTGACAATGGTTATATGATTGTGTTTCAGTATCAAAGTCACATCAAAATTAGGTGTTAAAGGGTAGAGTAAGACTTGGTTTTAAAATTCACGATGCGCTCCGATGCGTTTTGATATCGAAAGCCGATGCGCAATGTGTGATGCGCGCGCATCACGTACGTGAGGCATTTGTTATTTAAAAAAAATATTATAGATAATATTTTAAGTTGTTAACTTTAAAAACTAAAAAAATAGAGATTAAAATAAATAAATACAAAAAATAGCTCTAGTTCTAGTACCATCGAAGAAGTTCAATATAACCAAAATAAGCCTTGAACTCTTATGTGTACAAGTAGTCTATGCAAAAGGTACAAGTAAACTATGTAGGAACTCACTTAACAATTTCATCAGCTCATTGTACAAGCTTATTAAGCATGTTGTACAAGCTCATTGTACAATTTTACTCTATAGTGGTCGATTTAAGAAAAATGTGCGCATCATGCGAGCAAGTTATGTGATTTAGAGCACATCATCCTCACATCATGTAATTGCAGCGCATCGCATCACATCACCTGATGTGATAATCGCATCGTGCGCTTCTGATACGCGCATTTTAAAACCAAGGTGGAGGCAACTTAAGTATTCAAGTATTCTTTTTAATTAAGCTATTGACATGTTGAAACTACTCTATATGTCACCCAAGTATGTATATCATAGCCAGAAGCATGCCGGATGAAAAAAATGCATTTTACAGTACCTTTGATTAGGTGTCAACATAATATTGGGTAAAAAATGTTGTCTTTTTAGAAAAGTGGAGGTTTCTAATAAGCAAGAGACATATTGAGTGACTTATCAAGTTGTTTGAATATATGGGCGGTCTTAATTAAATAAATTAGAATGCTTGGGTGTCCTCTACATACATTAAGAACCATTTTTTAGGGTTTTGATTCTTTCTTTCATATTTCATGTTTAGATTTTTATCTTGTTCTTAAATTTCAAGGTTGAAGCAAAGAAAGCTGTTCCAAGGGAAGACCATCATGGACTAAACCGAACTATTAGTAGCATTCAAGGATCACCAGTGGGTCCCATGGGGCGCACAAAGAAGATATTCGTAGGCGGTTTACCATCAAACATAACTGAAAGCGATTTCAAAACTTACTTCGATCAATTCGGTACAATCGCAGATGTAGTGGTAATGTACGACCACAATACCCAAAGGCCAAGAGGTTTTGGTTTTATCACATACGATTCGGAAGAAGCAGTGGATCGAGTATTGTACAAAACGTTCCATGAACTAAACGGTAAAATGGTTGAGGTCAAACGGGCCGTCCCTAAAGAGCTATCTCCAAGCCCAAGCCGTAGTCCGTTAATCGGATATAATTACGGGTTAAATCGACCAAACACATTTCTCACAAGTAGCTACCCACAAGGTTATAACATGAGCCCAATTGGCGGTTTTGGAGTTCGGATGGATAGCCGGTTTAGCCCAATCGTTGGCGCTCGAACCGGGTTCCCTCAGTTTAATTCACCGGGTTACGGTATGGGCTTGAATATGGAACCCACATTGAGCCCGACCGCATTTGGTGGGTCCTCGGGTTACGGACGGGTTTTGAGCCCGCATTTCGGTGGAAATCCGAATAGATACAGTACTCCTATCGGGTATAATCAAGGTAACGGGAGAACCGAGCCACCTACGAGTTCGTCATCTCGAAACGTGTGGGGAAATGGTGGGATCACTAGCCCGATCGGATCAGGACCATCAGGTTCATATTTGGGTTCGGGAAGTGGTGGATTTGGAGTGTTTGGGAACAATGGAGCAACGTGGGGGTCGCTGCCGTTAAATTCTCAAAACGGAGGGAGTTCTTCGGGTTTTAACGGTGGGAATTTAGGTGGGTTTAGGGGCGAAGAGAATAGTTATGGGATAGTTGGAAGAAACAATGTTAGTGGTGTGGCTACAACAACGTCAATTAATGGGCCGAGCGGTGGTCATCAAGGGTTTTATGGTAATTTGTACCGTGGGGGTTCGATTTATGGAGATGCAACTTGGCAATCTTCGTCTAATGAGGTTGACGGTTCGGGTTCGTTTGGGGATGTGTTTGGTAATGCTGAAGGTGTGGTGGATAGAGATTCGGAAGAGTTTGTTGGGAATTATAGTGTTGCAAATAGACAAACGAGTAGAGGTTAGTTTATCGTATCCTTCTAAATTTTGATGTTTTACTTTTAGTTGTGTTATATTCGTCTTGATTCTCAACAGTTATATAATAAATTCCTTCTAAAAGCTCAAATTTTCATGAATCATATTAGAATACATCAAAAATATATATTTACCCATTATTATATATATTAATTAACATCGTTGGTTTGCGCTAGGGATTTTTGTGGGTTTTGACTTTTCACAACTGAAGTTTGTTTTCTTTGATTTTTTCCCCACATATTATATACTATATACAATTCAAGTAGTTCTTATGAACAGTATAGTAATTAGACAATCTTAGAATCCTATTTACAGTACTGCCATGAGCCTTTGTTTACCATCACCACGGCACCACCTGTATGTCTCCATTAAAGCCCATGAGTATGAGTGTATGGCCAACTTTCTTCGAATCAAAGCCCATCTCTTTATCTCTATTCTTTTGAAATATTGCAAATTAAATTGGAAATCCATCAAATCGATACCATTTAGTTTTCTTCCCTGTAGCGATTTTTTTTGTGTTTTATTGTTTGTGCCTTGTGTTTTATTATTTGTGTTTGTCTACGTCTTACGTCAGCGGTATAATTCATGTTTGTCTTGTCTACGTCGTTTGCTTACTACTTAGCACGACAAAAGAACCCCGCAACGCGGGCATTAAACACTAGTTCATATAATAAATGAAATAAAACTAGTTACTTAAAACAGCTTGTTTTATTATATAAACAAAGAGAACATTATTACATTATGCACTGAAACGAATCATGGTTTTCTTTTCCTATAGTTTATTCTGTGAAACAGACTGTTACAGTTACCTATAAATATGATATTTTTTCAGTCTTGTGAAAGGAGCAATATGATTTATGAATTTAGAAGGATGAGCGCACACACACACATGTATATTTATGCGAAATATAAACTTTTAGAAGGTTATATATGTGATTAATCAAATAAATAAAGAGATTTGCTTTTGAAACTTTGTATTTGGCTTTTGCTTGCAAACCAACCATAGTGTGTCTAAAAAATGTAAAAAGTACGCTATTGTTTGTAAAAATGAGTGAATGTGGATAAGACGATAATTTGTAGAAAAATTAGGCAGTTCTTGTCCTTAATCACTCATTCTTGCAAAATAGTTTTGTGAATGCATTTTTGCAGAAATGATGGTTTGAAATGTCAATTACTCAATCATAAATTTGATTCTTCTTGTTATTTTAAATATGGTGATACTCGTCTGCCTGTTGGAATTCTCTTATATTGTTGATAATCAAATGTATAACAGATTATCTAAGATGTTACCGTCGTTTCTTTTGTTTTTGTTCGTGTTTATAAACGTGAATTACAAAGGCTTGAGGTGGCATACCCTGAAGATGGAGACTAGTAAGACACTAGGGTTACTAAGACACTAGACTCAACTCGAACTAAGAAAGACTTGTATTTTATTCAAGAGACTCAAGAGACTAGAGATAGAAACTAGAGCAAGAAGTATAGGAAATATATTTTATTTCTTTCCAAGGATGATCACAACTATGGGTGGAGCCTTTCTTATGAAACCTATTTGTAGACTTTAGAAAGTGCCGATTTGGTCGTGTTTTTTTCTCAAATGGGTCAATTGGTCAAATCATTTGGTTTAGTTATTAGTGGAACATGTCAAATAGATCAAACGGGTTGAAAGAAAATCATTTTAATGCATAAAGCCTCCTAAATTGTTTTATTAAAAGATTTCTTTTTTTTTACGTATTTGTTAATGAATATTAATACGAATTTTGAAAGGTATATACATGAGACAAAATCTACTAGATTAATCTTAATCTATTTCTTTTAAATACCCTACTATAACCTATAACCATATCTTAGTCTCATTTTATAATACCTCGGGAGCTAACGAAACTATTTTAGTAAAATTGATCTGTCTCAATTCTTGGGTAATTGCACCAAAAACTTGAGTTCCTTTTGGATTTCCTTCTTGATCATTTTAATGCATACAACCTCCTAAATTGTTTTATTAAAAGATTTGGATTGTTGTTGTTATAGGGGGTGTTTGGTGTTGCGTTTTCAAAATAGATTTTGCGTTTTCAAAACTGCGTTTTGAAAAAGCATGTAGGTACATGCTTCTCCAAAACTGCGTTTTGGAGGTAGATAATCACTTTTTCATCCAAACACTTTTTTAGATTATTTTTGTTTTACAAACGCAATAATCAAATAATCACTTCAAAACGTAATCCCAAACACCCTCATAATGAGAGTGACACATTCATTATTTATTATATGATTTAAACATGGACACTATAGTGTTAGCGGATCAATTCAACCCCATTTTAACCATACTTGAACATGCTCCGTTTCAACCCGAACTTGTTTGGACCAATTACCCGCCCTCCTATCTTGCCAAATGACCACATCTACTTTCGATAGTGTAAAAGGGCATTGTTAATGTAATGAGAGTGTTTGCTGCTTCAAACCATCGTCGTTGCCCTTTCTATGCAAACAACCCATTGTTGTTTTGAAAATACATACACTACAATTTCTAAAAATAGGGGCTATGTAAACTCTTTGATGAGTTTCTGATCTTATTGTTCTTATGGCTCGAGTTGAAACAATACTTAACCTGTTTTTTTTACTCTTTAGTTAGTATTTACTTTTTTTTTACTCTTTATTTAGTATTAACCTATTATTTTACTCTTTTTTTTTTTACAGAAATTGCTGCATAGAAGTTTTCATGTTTTGCATACGATAAAGCAACTTTAGGAGGAGGACTGATTCTCGGTTGAACTGAACTGCGATTTTCGTACATATCCCTCATTAGCATACGCCATGTCAGCATCTCTAATGCAATTTGATCCAAGGATGTTCTTGATAAGATACATTTATACACATCAAGAATGGCAGTTTAAAAATGGGATTTTGTTCAAGTTTATGAATTTTGATTTCTAATTGACATTTAGGTTTCATTCAAGTTGTAAGATCAAGAATGAGTGATATATTGTGCATCCCTTAAATAAGGATAATAATAGAATAGAGCAATAATAATATCTTTATTTTGCAACATTTTTCCTGAAAGTTACTTGGTTATATCATCTTTTAATTGTGTTCTTTCATCGGGTCATGAGCTTTAGGGGTGTTAATCATGTCGGGTTGGCAGGTTGACGGGTTACAGGTTGGCGGGGTTGAAATGTGCAAACATAACCCAAACCGAACCCGACCTGTTTTTAAAACTGGTCAACACGAACCCAACTTGTTTAAAAGACAGGTCGTGGTAGCCTACCCAAACCTTTCTTTTTTCATGTCTAGTTCGGGTCGTGTTAAGAATTGACACTTGATCTTCTGTCAAAAAAGAACCATTTTAGGGGTGTTTGGGTTTAGTTATAAAAAAAACCTGCATCTCTTTAGCTGTTTTGTGCGTGTTTGGGACCGTTTATACAAAATTGTATAAACTGCTTATTTTAAAAGGCGGATAAGTAGTTTGAAATAAGCAATCCCAAACTCGCCTTTTGACTATGGCTCATTTAAACGATTTTCATACTTATGTAAATATAACAATTAGGAAGTTTTGTTAATAGTAACTAGTTTTGCTTTGGTGCATATGTCCAAAGCTTCCATGTACACGTTTTAACTTTTTTATTTATTTTTTTCTATTTTTTAACTTTTTCAAGTTTCAAATCCACCCCTTACACTATAGATAATATACGCATTTAACCCAATACTTTTATTCTCTTATAACTTTCGTTCGTTAGTTTTTTTTTTTTTTTTTTTTTTTGCAAAAACTAAATACGCGATAGATATTTTTTTAAAGTAGATCGAGCCGGTACCCATCGAAAAACATTAGTACCGATATTGGTACTGTTAGAACAATTACTAGCATTCGTTTACTATGGTTTTCAATTGATGTAAAACATGCGTCGACATCCTTTTGGACTTATGACGACTTTACTTTTTAAGTTTTTTTTTCCGGTTGCTATATCAAGTGTGGGTACCATATTGATACCGTAATGAACCAAACCAATATCCACTAGATACCCATCATTACCGTTATTTTCACCACCACGTCTATGTTCTGTTTTAAATTTATAAAAAAATCGAGTCACCTCGCCGTGGAGCGCCGGTGTAACCCACTAGTTTTATACATGTTGCTGGAACCTATTCAACGATATGCTCTACATACACACTTTGGTACCTATCAAATCAATCATTTCAACTTTAAAATGAGGGTTTAGATTTTGGTTATTTCCAGTTGCGGAACTAAAAAAAAACTTAGGGTATCCCAATTTTTCCATACATTATACAATAATAAAAAAACACGATAATAAATAGAGTTGGCAAATACCTAATAGATTTCTCTTTTTCGTTTTCTTAAAGCTTGAAAGCGAGTCATTACATCTAGTAACAAAACCAGAAATCTATAACCACGGAGTCGCATTATATTTTTTTTACTATGCATATAACTGATTGATAAAAGGTCAACGGCCACGTACCCCTTTAATTCTCCCTACGGCTATATTGAAATATAAAAAATGCACGAAACTATGGTTATATCGAAATATAAAAAATTGCACGAAACTAGTATTTTTATCTTAAAATCTCTATTATGTTACAAATTATTTATAAAACTTTCTAAAATTCACAAAATGGTTGAAATTGTATTAGGTTGTAATAAATACTATTTATTAAATGTGTTAAATCAACAATATTAAAATGTTTATATGTTTTTTTTTTTTTTTTTTTGCAAAAACAAAATATATTTATAAAAGAATAATAATACAACAATCTGGATTTTATCAAACATAATAAAAGTAAAGTTTTACTATAATATTATTAGAACTTTACGATAAATAAACTTCACAAAAAATAATACAACAGGGAGCATCTTAAACAAAAATCAGTGTAAGTAAGTATTAATAAAATTCATATTATAATAAAAGTAACATAGGAGTAGAACCTATATACCTTCTCGTGCATAAAAAAATTACTACACTAATAATAAAATAATAGATAATAACCACTCTTTCATCTTCTTCTATTTTCTCTGCAACTTCAAACATCCATACCAATTAGTTCGCAAACAAAAAATCTCATATTGTGTTTCTAATCTTCACTCTTTTTTCTTTAATGTGGAGCACTAGGGGTATTCTAATACTTGCTCAGGGGTATCCGAAGCATAAATCGAAAATATACATAAATAAATTTGCACTTCGCCAAAAAAGTTAAAGGAGTATCCCGGGCAACCCCTGACCAAACCATAGATCCCCCCTGGTTATTTTGGTTAAGCAAAGATATAGCAATATAGTTTCCACATAAATGGATATTCTCAGACGAGCAGGGATCTCAACAAAGAAAGAGGCACCGATTAATTTTCTTACAGACCCGTCGGAGGGGAGATCCACCCTACACCCGGCTGACGTGCTAGTTTTTGGTTGGGAGGGCGGGAAACATGCTTGTGTCGATCTCACGTTGTATAAGGCTATTCTAATGATTCATGAGTATAATTTGAATAGCGATTTTTTACACGGTCACCAAAACCACCTATCGGGTTGGGTGGTGTGATCGGGGCAACAACGGTCCGGGTAGGTGGGACTCAGGTTGGGTGAGACAGCAACGACGATCAGCGTGGTGGGTAATGATAGATTCCAATTTCTCTATGATTGTTTTGTCACTCAATTGTATTACAAATTCAAATTCATTTCATGTGGTGATAGATTTCAATATTTTTATAACAACCTTTTTCACTCAACTTCACATTACAAATTCAAATTTCATTTGAAAGATTTCACAAATCCAATCCTTCAAATTCCAATTTCTTAAAAAAAAAATTCTCAAACCAAATGCATAAATACCTTTAAAAAAAACCAAATTCATTTTTCACCTCTTGAATAGTTGAATATGAAAACTAAGGATTAGTGGTGCACAAATCGGGTTTTCTGAATACCCGGTTCCGGGTATGGAACCGGGTTCAGGTACGATCGGGTTCTACAAAATCGGGTATTGACAATACCCGGGTCGGGTCCGGGTTTTATATAAAAAATGTATACCCTACATACCCGGGTTCGGGTCGGGTTTTCTAATACCCCGGGTATTATAATACCCTATTTTCGGGTTTGGGTAGGGTCGGGTATGGATTGGGTTGGGTTGGGTTCGGGTTTGGTTCGGGTATGCCTCGGTAGTCGGGTATTCAATGTTTTTGGATAAATCATAGAAATATAAAATGCAAAACTTTTTTATTTCATAAAACATGGAAATACATGACACCTAAATAATCATTTAACCGGATCGAATAAGATGATGAACATAGATAGCTTTGAATAACTTGATCGTCTTCGTTTATTGTTCGCCATCAAATTAAAACAAATGATGAACATAAGATGATGAACATAAGATGATGAACATAGATAGCTTTTATAGGGTATAGAGATACAATGTAAACCAAACAAATGATCATAATACACTTTCTAACGGCTATATAGCCGTTACCAAGGTACAAAACTAAAAAAAAACACAAAAAAAAAAAAAACCGAAAAAACCCGGACCGGGTATTGAAAAAACCCGGTTCTGGGTTCGGGTTGAAACTGGGTACTTGTAAAACCCGGGTTGAAAACGGGTATAAAAAACCCGGTTCCGGGTTCGGGTATAAAAACCCGGGTTTTATAATACCCGATTCCGGGTTTATTTTCGGGTCCAAGTCCGGGTTCGGGTTTTTTTGCACGACAAAGGAACACACAAGTAATTTCTAAGATTGGGCTTTGCTTAACCTTAACGGGCCGAGCTATAACACAACGGCTAGAATCAATCAAGGGCATAAAAGTAACTTCAAAAAACGCCACGTGGACAGCACCAACTGGTTGTATAATATAACGGTCATCTTCCAAAACACAACAAACCAATTTTCAAATTCAAACCCTAACGCTCCCCCAATCTGCTTCAAACACGCACACACACACAGTGAAATCAATTTCATCAATTCAATCCGATCCGATCTGATCGCAATTATGAAGTCGTTCTCAGAGATCTCGCGAAACAGATCATCCGGAAGTCTTTTGATCTCGTCAATTCGAAACCTAATTCCGAGATCTGGACCTGTGAAGAACAAAATTAGTTCAGGTTCAAACCCTAAGATATTGCGATTTAACGCTGAAAATGTTCCGCCTGAGGATGTGAATGTTACGGTTAATGAATCGCGTTCGGTTGTGAAGGAATCGAAGAGAAACGTCGCTCATTTGGAGACTCGGCAGCATGAAGAGGTGCCGTTTGCTGCAGATCCGCATGTGAAGGTATGATTTAAGTTGTTGACTTATGTTTTCTGGTTTTATTAATTATTAGTGTTGTAAAAATCGGAATTAATCTTCCGTTCACAGATTAATTTCACTTCAGTCAAAAGCGGATCAAATCGGTCCATGATTCTATTTTTTTTGAAGTATATGAACTAATATGTTAAGAAGTATTTTTATGAACTTTGAAGTATTATATTCATATCGATGTGTGTGTATATATATAAATATAAATATATGAAAAATTACATATGAAAATTCCAATCCGATTAATTGCTAGTCGTTACCACATCAACAGACTAGCGCCTAGTGATTTTTACAACACTGGTTTTCATAGAAATTATATGTGGAATAGAGTTTGAGGATGGGGCATTATGTTAGGTTATAGCGAGGATTAGACCTCCTAATTCTCAGGAAAGAGAGGATTATACGGTTCGGAAAGTTTCTGATAATTCGGTAGCGGTAGGGGATCGGAAGTATACTGTGGATGCGGTCATCGATTTGAAATCTAGCCAGGTCTGTAGAAATACCAAATCTCGTATCAGTTGTTAATTAAGTAAATGAAAATTGATAAGATTTGAATGATTTATTGATGTTTTGAGGTTATTGTTGTTATGATAGGAGGATGTGTTTCAGTTGGTTGGTGTTTCCATGGTTAAGAGTGCAATGGCAGGTTACAACACTTCTATGGTGGCTTATGGACAGGTACTTTTTTCACTGTTTGGTGACAATTGTTTATGTGGAAACTATTTAGTGAAAGTATCTTTAATGGTTGTTAATGTCATGTAGACCGGTAGTGGAAAAAGTTACACGTTGTGGGGTCCACCTGGTGCGATGGTTGATGATCGATCAGCCAGTGGTGATCTGGGAATTGTTCCACGCGTCTTCCAGATGCTGTTTGCTGAAATCGAAAGAGTAAGCAATCATGTTCTCATTCTTGATTTGCACAAAAGAGAATCAACTTTAAGTATAGAACCGCAAGAACCACATAAACAATTGTATCTTTTGATTTAACTGTGATATATAAGTGTTATTTAGAGTTTCAAACTTTTAATTCAGGAACAAGAGCAAACAGAAGGTAAACAGATAAATTATCAGTGCCGCTGTTCTTTTCTCGAGGTATGTGATTTGTGTTGTTTTTTCATCCATCCAGTTCTAAACTTTGAATCTAGATGTTGAATTTTGATGTCATTGGAAATTATTTACAGATATACAATGAACAAATTGGGGATTTGCTTGATCCAACCCAAAGAAACCTAGAGGTGGAAACTACTTTGATGGTCAATTTCTATATTCGTTCTACTGCTTGTTTATGGTTGTAACGGGACAGATTAAATTATTTCAGATTAAAGATGATGCTAAACATGGGTTTTATGTTGAGAATCTGACTGAGGAATACGTGACGGGATTTGGAGATGTTACTCAAATTCTGATCAAGGTAAGCAGCAATATGATATCTTTGCTATGATTTAAGTGTATTTTTTTCTTAGACATACCATAAGGCATGATGACATCAAAGTTGCTTGTTAATGCTGCAGGGCCTCTCCAATAGAAAAGTTGGAGCAACAAGCATAAACTCCACAAGTTCAAGATCTCATATTGTGTTTACATGTGTCGTTGAGTCTTGGTGCAAGGTAAACATGAACTCATGAAGTGATAGCTGAATATCAATAGCTGTCATTCTTCATATAGATGATGTTTAACTGAATTCTTTATATAAAGGAACCGTCTTATCATCTAAGAAACATCTGAGTTGTCTACTTGTGTTCAACTTCTGAAGTTTTGTAACCAAATCGTGATTCAGGACTCAAAGAATTTAGGTAGTTCAAGAACAAGCAGGATTACACTTGTGGATCTTGCTGTATCCGAGCAGAACAGAATCAAGGATACTGGTAGAGAGTGTGTCAAAGAAGGAGAATTTGTAAAAAAGTCCATATCAGAGCTTGGGTATGTCATTTGATAACAAACGATAGTTATATTCTTTATGAGGGCACTTGCCTTATATCTAAAGTTTACTCATGTTAATACCCAGTCCTTATCAGAACTGGGTATATATTGTTAATACCCAGTTTGTGTATCTGGCATATAACGTGTACAACATATGATAAGTAATGTTTCCTTCTACGTGTAATTACTTCGTACAGAAATTTGGTTAATATCCTTGCTGGTACAAACCGGTCTGGAGAATCTAAAGACATCCCGTACAACAATTCGTGTTTGACTCATTTGCTGAGGGAATCACTTGGAGGCAACTCAAAGCTTACCGTTATATGTACCATCTCCCCAGATGACAAGTAAGTTTTCACTAATCTTAAATTCTCTCGATTCGGTCACATTGACTAGTGGGCCAGTTTCGGCCTATTACATATGTGTTGGTGTATTCGGGTTATGTATTATCTCAAACGGGCCGGAAGTAGCCCAAATAATATTTTTCCTAAGTCATTTTTAAATAATATTTTTGTAATCATAACACACCAATACTTTATATCATCTAAACTATTGGACAAAAAAACCTTTGGGTCAATCCCACCTGTTTCGATCCACACCAATATGACCTGTTTTGACCCATTTTGTGCCACCTATTCACAAAGTATCCCTTTAGTTGATATGCAACTTGATACTCTTATATCGAAATGTAGGTATTACCCTTTTGACCCAAAACCAAACCTATATCAAATGGGTCAAAAGTAGCCTAAACGGTTCTTTTTAAAATTTAGGACCAAAAGTCTTTCGGGTCAACCCGCGCCCTGTTTTCTATTCATCGCTAAATTGCCAGTGAATTGACTTTTATAAAGTATTGGTGTGACCCTTTAGTTGACTTTTATAAATTTTGTACCTCTTTTCTGTAAATATATAGGTGTTCTGCTGAAACTATCAGCACACTCAGATTCGGACATCGCGCAAAACTTATGCACAATAATCCGGTGGTAAACAAATTAACAGAAGATGATGTCAATGATCTCAGTGATCAAATTCGTACACTGAAGGTATTATTCTTACATTCTACTTAAAAAGATAATTACTTTCCGGTTCATACGCTAATATGTAATAATGAAACATGGGTCGACTTTATTTGATTCCAGGAAGAGCTAATACGAGCAAAAACAGATCCTAGTTATAAAAATGGAAGTGTACGCCAAAGCTTAAATCAGTTAACAGTGAGTCTGAATCGTTCACTAATCTTCCCAAAATTTGACACTGATTTGAAAGAAGAAGTGGATGTTGATGAACATGATGTTAAAGATTTACAACTTAAGTTTGATATGTTACATAGTTCTTCTGATGATGAATTTCAAGAAACCTCTGAAACTAGAGGCACAAGGTTTTTCTCGACGGGCGGTTGTGAGGGTGACGTGGCAGGTGAACAATATGCCAGCTGTCAAGAAGATAGTGAATATGAAGAAACTTGTTCAGAAGAACCTGAAACTGATGCATTTAATGATCCTACATTATCAGAATCCCCAAAATTTGGTCATGTCATGCAAAAAAGTGCGGTTCTTTGTCAAGATAATGCAACCCGGGAATCATTAAAGATGTTTGCGGGTCCCACTGGATCATTGGCGGCTAGTCTTCAAAGAGGAATGGAGATCATCGACAACCATCAAAGGAGCTCGGTTTTTAACAGATCCTTGGTTGCGTTGTCGTTTGATCATTTGGCTACAAACACAAATGATGGGTCTACAACAAAGAGCAAATATATCTGTTCAAATTGCCAGCAAAGAGCGTCTAATGATGTTGATGAAAGCTTTAAGACATGGGTTGTTGGAAAGCATAATCCAGGAAATTCAAATGAAGTAAGACTGAATTTTGGTTCAGGTTTTTATTATTTTTTCAGATGTAGGTTGTTTAAGTGTTTAAATCGTCTGTGTCAGGTTGCTGCAGAAAACATTAAGAAAGTGAAAGATCTTGAAACTCTTTGCATGCAACAAGCATCAGAGATCGAGAAGCTGAATGATCTGGTTAGATTTTCTAAACTAATATGTTAATTATCAGATATATGGATTCAAATGGTTTACCTCAGCTGGTCACGCAGAAAAACGAAAAAGCCTTAGCTATAAATCTGGTGAAATGAATCAAGTTCGTCCAAAACTGTATTTTCATAACCTCCTAAATTGTTTAGACTATTGTTGAAGGAAATTAACTTTTACATCACGTGTTTAAATAACCTCCTAAATCGTTTTAGACTATTGTTAAAGGAACTTAACAGTTTCGATCTAACCCGTTTTGACCTGAATTAAAGAAATAGCTGTCTGTTATAAACAGTACTGTGGAAATGGACCAAAGTCGTCCAAATTGTATTTTTATGCATGCAACCTCATAAATTGTTTTATTTAGACTTGTTGAAAGAAATTAATTTTAAAGATCATACTTTATACAAAGTTACTATAAAAGATATACAGTGTTTTGGTGCTGTTATTCTGGCCCCACTTGTTGACCCGAATTATCCTGTCAATTTATAAAACTTTTATAAACAATAAAACTATTCAGCTTATTGTGAATAAATATCTAAAACTATTCACACTTATATATACACGTGATCTTAAAAATGAAAAACACTTGCCAAAAAATGTATCAAGTTAACCCGGGCTGACCCGACCCGTTTTATCATTTTCTTGCTCCAGGTATTGCAATACAAACAACAGAGAGAAGGTGAAACATCACTGCTTGATGAACTAAGAAATGGCAACACTTCAAGTTACAGTCAATCAAAGGTCAGCCCAGATCATCAAATATACAAAGTTTTCAAATTTTACTCTCCTTTATCTTGAGTTTATATGATTTTCAATTTTTCTCTTTTTATAATCTTGAGTTTATATAATGAGTAAAATGCCATTTTCGTCCCTGAGGTTTGGCCAGTTTTGTGACTTTTGTCCAAAGGTTTCGATTTCCTCATCTGAATCCAAAAGGTTTTGTGACACTCATCCGGCTCGTTAACTCCATCCATTTTTATCCGTTAAGTCATTTCTTCTTTTTTGTTAACTTAAAGGGCAATTCGGTCTTTTTCACTTTATGTACAAGCATTTAGCATAATGTACAAGTATTCAAATAACTGAATTGTCCTTTAATTCGTCTTTTTGTTAACTTAAAGGGCAATTCGGTCTTTTTCACTTAATGTACAAGCATTTAGCATAATATATACAAGTAAAAAAAAGACAAAAATACCCCTGACTTAACAGAGAAAAATGGATGAAGAAAACAAGCTGATGAAAATGGCAAGATTTCGAACCTTTTAGATCTAGATGCGAGAAAATAAACCTTTGGACAAAAGTCGCAAAACTGGCCAGCCTCATGGACGAAAATACCCCTGACTTAACGGAGAAAAATGGATGAAGTTAAGAAGCTGGATGCAAATGATAAGATTTCGAACCTTTTAGATCTAGATGCGAAAAAAATCTTTGGACGAAAGTCGCAAAACTGGCCAGCCTCATGGACGAAAATGGCATTTTTACTCTTATATAATTTTCAAAAGTTAGTCTCTTTTTATATAATTTTCAAATTATACTCTCTTTTCTATAGTCTTGAGTTTACAAAATTTCACTCTTTTTTATATAATCTTGAGTTTATATAATCCATCGACATCTTTCATTGATAAAATTTTCAAATCACCAGACTTTTGACGATACCGAAAAGGAATCACTGCTCCAAGAAATCAAATCTTTAAGAACCAAACTCCAATCACCTTCAAACAAATCCATCGACATGTTAAGATCATCAATCCACTTGAGAAAAACCAGCACAACCCATACCGAAGACTTCCAAACCGAAAGATGGACAGAAATGGAAAGCGAATGGATCTGTTTAACCGACGAGTTAAGAGCCGACCTGGAAGCCAGCCGACATCATTCTGAAAAACTCGAAACAGAACTACAGTCAGAGAAAAAACATACAGAAGAACTAGATGATGCACTCATGAGATCCATTGACAGTCATGGTAAGATGGTGGAGCATTATGCAGATTTACAAGAGAAGTATACGGAATTGGAACAGAAGCATAGGTTGATACTAGAAGGGATTGCAGAGGTGAAACGGGCGGCTGCGAAGGCTGGAGCGAAGGGTCATGGGAAGCGGTTTTCGAAGTCGTTGGCAGCTGAGCTGTCGGTTTTGAGAGTTGAGAGGGAGAAGGAGAGGGAGATGTTGAAGAAGGAGAATAGGAGTTTGAAGATTCAGCTCAGGGATACTGTGGAAGCTGTTCATGCTGCTGGCGAGTTGCTTGTTAGGTTGAGAGAGGCTGAGGAAGCAGCAGCGGTTGCACAGGTATGTTGTACTTGTTATACCAACTTTTTATTTGTTTCTAACGGTCTAATGATCCTGATAAAATCATTAAAAATATGGATAAAAAGTGTTTCGAGTTAACGGATTTATTATCCAACTCTAACGCTGTAAACAAACCAAACGTTGAATGACACGTTTATGTACATGTCAGGCAGAAAGTGTGTTTATGTCATTTATTTACTGAATGATCGAACATAAACGAAATCTTTTGTTCATTTATCAGATGAGCATAAACACCTGCCTCGTTTGTTTATGTTCAAAAGCCCTAGGCTAGGTGTCTTGCCTCTTCAAATAATCAAGTTGGATTTTTATATTAATTTTACTTATGTTGGTCTATGTCCATTTAGAGTATTAATGAACGGACATACATACACTAACAATGAACTTTGTTTGTTTGTGTGTTTGTGTTCAGTAATGAAAAACGAACGAACAAGAACATAGCTCTGTTTGTGTTCATTCTGTTCTGTTCGTTTACAGGCTTACAGCACCATTCAACTCACTTTACATCTCAAAAGATGGTTCATAAAAATCGATCACTCCTGAAGCTTTTCCAATAAAGTAAACGAGTCGAATTGGTCAATTACTCAATTATATATTTGGTCAAAGAGATCGAAAGTCACCTAACATTTTTCTTCAATACATATAACCTCCTAAATCATATTATGCAAAAATTAAGACTAATTCTGCAAAGTGACCATGTTCTAACTGATCATTGCCCCGACCCATTCATTTTCTCAAATGTATCCAAATCCATGCAACTGTTTACAAAGCGGACGACTTAAACGTCCCAAAATTATGGTTTTCGAACCCTTAAACATTATTTTTAATATTTTTTTATCGTCGTAATGTGCAGGAAAACTATGCAAACATTCAGGAAGAAAGCGATAAACTAAAGAAAAAAATAGAAAAACAAAAAAGAAAACACCAATTGGAGATGGTCACAATGAAACAATATCTTGCTGAGGACAGATTGCCTGAATCTGCATTACGACCTTTCTATAGGGAAGACTCGAATGTCAATGAAAATGATGATGTTGATGATGAAGCTTGGAGGGCTGAATTCGGAGCAATATATCAAGACCATTTTTAAGTCTTGCAAGCTATTATATGATATTCTTTGTTAGTTATATTCTTATTTATTGTGTTTTTAAGGTTGCTTTTGTTCTAGAGAACCACCAGTAGTGGTTTCTTGATGACAAGAGTTGGTGTTTTTATTAAATTTTTTGAAACATTAAAAATGTATTTGAGTTTGACCGCATAGAATAACATATAAAGTATTTACACGAAATATATTTATGGTTTCTGATTATAATCCAAAGTATTTGTTGGAAATGTATTTATGTTTTATTGACCGACGAATGTTGTTAGAAAACTAGCAAAATAACATAAGGGAAGATTTACAATGAGTTACATCTATAAATTTAACTAACATAGAAGGGAAGATTTACAATGAGTCAGGGGCGGATCTACGTTGAGAGTGACGGGTTCGCACGAACTCACTCGGTTTCAAATTTTAGTAGAAGTGTTAATAGAAAATTTTAGATGAACCCATAAAAGAAAGTTGGGATGAACCCATTGATGAAACTGAAAGATGGCTGACTGATTAAGTCATTCCCTTCCATGTTTGATGTCATGAGTTCAACTCCTCCTGTAGTTATTTTTCTGAAGTTTTTTTCTCCCCATGACCCATTTCTAAAACTCCTAAATCTCTCGTATCCCATGAAAATAGATCCCTCACATTTATTTATTCTGAAACAACCACTTGACTTCAATTTCTAAGCCTTCTTGTTTGATTATTTGAAGATGTTTATGTTACATTTTTTTTTTCTTTTTCGTGGTATCTTTATTTTGAATCTGTGATTCTTTAAAGACATTTATGTTATTTTTTTCCTTTTTTTGGTATCTTTATTTTGAATCTGTGTTCAATTTGATTTTTATCTTTTTACATCTATATGTAGTTTGGTTTCTAAATGAATCCTTTAACTAAATCAAGTATAACATAATATGTATTTTGTTTGACTTTGAGAATCGAGTTTAATCAAGTCTTTGACTTTTAATTGATGTGGTTCAGGTTTCTGTTTCTGTAATTCAGATTTGTGTAATAGGAGGAGCTAGTGAAATTAGAATTTGGGAGTCACATGTTAGCTGCAGATTTAATGAATTAGCCGTTTGTTTATTTTATACTTGTATATTTGATCATTGAAGATGTTAAACATTAGAGGGATTCATCTTTTGTGTTGTTTGTTAAAGTATATGGTGATTTTTAATGTTTGGTTATTGCATCGCTGAAGTAGGTGTAAATTGCAGATAGAAAGCATCAAAACTGAAGCAATTGTAATCTAAAGGCAGACTAGGCATTTGTTTAAATGTACTAATATGAATCGCGTGTATATATCATTTGATACCTGCCTAAATTGTAATTTTTTCATCATTTGAGCTTATGATAATATGCCTAAATGTGTGAAGATTTTGCATGTTTAATTTAATTTTTGTTTACACTGTGAATCGAAGATCATGTCTGTTAATTTTGCTTGCAAAAATTTTGGCTACTAATTTTCTTATGTTCATAAATCGAGGGCCTTAGATTTTTAATTCGCCTTAGGCTCTCAAAATGATTGAGCCGCCCCGAAACCTTACCCGACCGGAACCGTTGAACAGACCCAAAAATTTGATGTCCAGTCCTATGAAATTGGTGTTGGGTTTAATCTTGATTATGTGTCAAGTACGGTTTAACGGGTCACGGGTTGACAGTCAAATGGTTCGAATGCATGGGTCATCCGGGTTTTTCCTTTCTACATGTGCTAATATTAAATAAAGGAATTATACCCATGATTTAAAATAAGCACGTTAATATGAAATGGTCAAGTTTGACCGAGTTTCATGCAAGGGGACGTTGGAGATGAAAGTGAACGTGCAGTTTTATTTTAGCATGTGTCTTGGTTTGTTTTATTATAAATATTGAGTTGTAGTTCATTAAAATGAAGCACCCACTTTTCATTTGAATAAAGCAAGAGTTAGAAAGCTTATTATTCTTCTTTTACGTGTGTGTTGTGATCTTGGGTCTGAACCAATAATTGGAACATCTAAAAATAGCACCTGGATCCGCCACTGAATGAGTTACATCTAGAAATTTAATACACCATGAATTTGTAACATCCCGATTTCCCCCTTATGATGGCACGTTAATCATTTTCGTTAAAGGTTTGAGGAGAAGCGGGGTGACGTATGCGCATGGGAACAATATTTATGACTTTAAAGATTTACGAGAACCCAAATGCAATTACATGAAACTTTAAGTTGTGTAGCTTTGGGACGGGGTTAAATGAAAGTTAGGTGATTAAATCACTTAGGGAAAACCAAGGATCGACTCAATCCAAGGGTGCTCGGGCGGCTACAAAAGCAAGGGGAAGGGGCGGCTCCCAATTCTATTTCCAGGTAACCCGTGGTGGGGGCAACTCAAGGGAGGGGTCGGATCGACAGACTGAGAACGATTGTCGTGTGGGTGGCAGGCGGCGGCGTCAGACTACGGCACCACCCGAGCGAGCCAAACGGTTCCGATTATGGGGCATGGCTGTGGGGTCTGGTAAGTGGTGATGACTGATGATTAGGATTTTGCATGGGAACGGCTTCGCGTGCATGGAGGCTCACTTTTGGGTTGTTAGAATTAATCTTGATTTTAGTTTTATTGTTTAGTATTTTAGTTGTTACTTGAGAATAAGCTTGTCTTCGAAGGTTCAAGAGGATGTTGCATGGCAGGATTTGAAGATTAAAGCACATGGGAATTTATGTTATTTATTAGGTAGAACTAGGATAAAGACCCGCCCGCGTTGCGGCGCGGGTACATCGTAAACATTGAATGGATTAGTCCAAACGTTATATGATGCATTAACCATATGAAACCACGTATTTCGACGTATCCAGTTGAACTCAATGTAACTTGTATAAACATTGTGATTGGATCAAACATAAAGTAAATCAAATTCATATCAAACAATCATAACGTATTATGTGTGACCCAACTCATACATAAAAAACGTAACAGGTATAAAGGAAAATCTGACACATGTAATCGAAAGGGATTAATTAGAGTTTTCGAATAAAAGGGAAAAAAAGAAACCATAATTTGACTCCACTCGGTTCGAAACAAACTTTACGAAACATACATAAAATAAACACATAAACATATTATATTTGACCTGAATCATTTCGCAAAAAAAAGTTTACGTCGAAACGTAGAACAACTTAAATTTATACCGAAACGTACATAAAAATATGCACATAAAAATGGTTTCTTTAAACGAAAACATATTATATTTGACCTAGAGTTGTTTATAAAAAAAGTTTACGTCGAAATGTATAACAAATCATATTTATACCTACCCGTACATAAAATATGCACGTAAAAAATAGTTTTTAAGTAAAGAAAGTATAAGGGTAAACTAAAACAAAATATTAGTAAAAAATTTAATAGGTTAAAAACGTTCGTAAAACCATGCCAAGTAGCACCAATGCCACACCGGCATCGACTCCCAACATCGGAAAAACTCGTAAAAATAAAATAGATAAAATGGAAAAAATTACACCGAACGAAAAGCAGACTTAAAATCGTTGAACCACGCACACCCGTTACATTGTGTTAATGCGAAGAAATTAAACAGAAACGTAAAACGCAGAAAATAATAACTTAGTCGATCAAGGACCCGCTTGTTGCGGCGAACTTGTCAAAAGGGGAAAAATGGACACGTTGCGACGGGCCTATCAGATTCGAAAAAATAGAGCAAAAAACGTTGAACCTCACATGCACGCTACGACGTGTTAACTCGCAAAATTTAAAACGAAACGTAAAACGAAAAACTTGCGAAAGATAAGTATGAGGGATGAAAGTTGTATATAATAAAGTGTTGGGTTAAATTATAAAAGATAAAAAACTTTGTGTTAAAAGTAAAAAAATTAAAAGGGGTTAAAATACAAAATATGGAAATACTTAGGTTAAAAGTGAAAAACCAAATTTTTTTTGAAAGTCACCCTAAGCTAGGAGTACAACTCCTAATGCACAAAATAGTTGGTAATTTATATTGTATAAATTGGTATAAGTTTGACCCGAATATTAAGGAAGTATACGTTGAGTTGAAGAGTGGGTTAGTAGCATGTACCGGTTCTTTAGGAGAGTCAGTATTTTCTTGTGGTTGTTGTGACAACCCGAATAACTAAGGTTAGCACTACTTTTAAATGCTGCAACTTTTGGCGTGTGTCTCTACGTTTATTTGTTCGTGTCACGCATCACTGATTGATTTCGTATGTGTAACTGATCAACTGTATGAAATTGTTAAAATGTTTTATGTACCGTTCAACCGAGTTAGAAAAACCAAACGAGTTGGGCCGCATACATTTGGGCCATGTACCTCCGGGTCACCAAACTCACAACGTGTTAACAGGCCCATCACACACCTTGTGTGTTTCCCAAATTGATCACCCGCCCACTTGCTAATTAAATCGATTACCGGCCTACTTGCTAATTGAATTGATCTCGGCCCATGTGCAAATTGAACTGACCACTGACCCACTTAGGTTATTGGGTTTTCCATTTAAATGTTACGTACCCCTTGTGTGTCTCACAACATTACCCTACTCCTTGTTCCGATTGAAGACGGCAGGCATCTCTGTTGATACATCATTGTTCCGATCAAATTATTGGTTAGTAAAACCATATCCATGTTAACTATTAATTGATGAGTGTGCTTTCTTTTATATGATCTTGATGTATTATTGTGTGTTGTCACAAGATATGCGCGGGTAGGATCCGGGTTGGTTGCGGCTTGTAAACAATTAGAAACAAAAATCGCTGATTCTGTTTGTAATACGTTATCATGTGTGACGGGTTGGGTTGGGTTGGGTTATGTGGTACGATGAATTATGATGATTATAAACTAGGTATGATAACTAGGAGGGTGCCATGCATACTGTTGTTTGATTTTGGTGTGGTTTGTTTATAACTTTGAGTATGTATTGGTTAGATTAGTCATGTTCAAATAGATTAAGCATTGATAGGGATTATCGATGCATGTGATTACAAAAGGAGGTGTTAGTAATATAAAAAGGGTTACGCATACAATAGAATCATCCACATTGACAAGCATGTTCTAAACTGTGATTGTACCTATTCATGTTTTACGACTGATTAAATGTCCATATCGCAAGTGATTGGGCCGAATACTTTAGCAGGTAACATACATAGTTGTTGGGCTGATATGTGCTAATACATGTTATTGAATTTGCTGATTGATAATAATCGATTTATTGATTAATGGTAACAATGGGTTGCATAGGTTCGGGAAAGTAAACGGTCAGTTGGGGGGGTTCATTGCTGGGAATAAAACAGTGTTCTTTTGGGCCGAAGAAGGTTGGGTAGAAACAAATAGAAAGTGTAGCATTTGGTTGGGCCGGAACCAAGTGGATCACACAACTGTTATAACATTCTGATCGAACCAAAGCCCACACCAGATCCGTATAGAATTGCATGCTAAACTTGTTATGTGTTGATGATGTTGTGTCTAATACTAGTGGGCTAGTAACTTATGATATTCACTCACGGGAATGATAATCAGAATCACTTGATGTGAGTTATGATGTAAATGTGACCTTAATTGCTAACATATGTGCTTATCACTTGTGGACTGTATATGCAAAGAATATGGGTTCTGTGTAAACAAACTGACGGTTATCAGTAACCCTTTTTAGGGCGTGTTTGTTCAACGGATAAGCAAGATATTTAATCTTACCGAGCAAACCAAAGGTGAGTTCACTACATTCGAGCATGCGTCCCAGTGGTTGGGGACAGTCAGTGGGTATCCCGTGGAGGGATAAGTCTTTTGGGTAAAAACGGGTATATTGGTTAATATTCTCACCTATCATTCTTGTAAGTCCCTTATGTTGTTACCTGGAGGGTAACGGGTATTAGTTGGTAGCGCTACTTAGGTTTGGCACCCTCACACCGCTCCTAGAGAGGACGGATGTGAACTAATGACCCAGTCGGGCCCAGTACTAGATAGGAGTACGTGGGAAAGGGCAGTCATGTACTTCAGGAGCCGTCTTGTTCGGAATTGAGATATTAACAATATTACTTGCATTGTCAGTGAACTGTTTTACATACAACTGGTAACAAACGTTTTCTAAAACTGTGAACTCGCCAGCTTTGTCTGATACACTTGTTACATGCTCGCAGGTCGTTAGGTACTTGGGAACAGGAACTTGCTGGCTGGAGGGCGTGAGTGGTCATGGTTGCATTGATGGGTTATTTATCAAACATTTATTTACTATGGTTGTTTAGAAAGTATTTACATTATGTTACGTTAACGCTTCCGCTGAACTTGATGGTTTTTGAATTACTTATGTTTGGATTTTATTACTATTAAATGATGAAACTTTATTTTAAACTTACGGATTCAATGTAATTGGTGGCTCATTACTAGTGGTCACACGCCTAACAGTGACACTCCCTAAGTGGTAATTTGAGGGTGTGACAGTTTGGTATCAGAGCCACTGGTTATAGTGAACTTGGTTTTAAAATGTCTTTCTAAAACCAGACTATAACCGAACAATTCTGAATACGTGAATATGACCATGACACTCAGCTCCAGACTGCAAGGTTCGTTTCTCGTTTACTATTGCATAGTATATCTGGTGTTTGCTTATGAATAACATCACACGTGAATGCACACTTAGCACTGCAGTATGAACTTCTATGTTACCAACCCATGTTACGTGTTTTTAAGAGTGTGACTCTTCTTGAACTTTCATAATCTATGTTGTGGCGTCATCTGTTTTATTGCTCGAATTCGGGGAAACCTTTTAGCGCGAGTTAAGAGGCACTGAGATAAGCATGCAAATTGCCTTATTATTATGGGTGCACACATAATAATAATGTGGGGTGCATGTGAGTCCCAGCGAGGCTTAACGAGTGTGAGAAGGGTTCCGCTCTGTTAATTGATGTTATGTTAGAACTCAGCAGTCTATAGGAGTCATAGCAATGATTGTCTCCTACTCGAACATGATCTTTTCACTCCTCTCTGAACCCTTACGAATCTCGATGCTATTGAGCATTACCTGAACACCCATCTGAACGCCTAGCGAGCTGTGTAGAATGTTAGGTGCTTGCACGAACATCCCTGAGTTGGATGTCGCATTGTCGAATGATTGGTCGATACCTTTCTCACTCCACTTCATTGGCTGGAACTCAATGTATTGACGTCATGGTTCCCGAAGTGCGATCACTTCTGCAACACTCTCGCAACGTACCGTGTATTACTCAATCAACTTACTAGACTGATGGACAAAAGGATGAACATAGTACTTTAACGACTTCAGTATTTGAATGACCCTGATTTCCAGCAACGAACATCAGCAATTTGACTCCTATCAAATCTTTAACCCTACTCAGCGACTTATGGGAGTCAACACTTACGAGTTAATTGGGACATAACCGATGACAATTGACTATGGTGTGGAATGTGCAACTGCCAGCACATTAAGGACGCGACTCGGAATGTGAAAATATGGATCCTGCTGGTGAAAGATCGTAGGGCTTCGTTTCAAGCAACGACATTAGAGGCAACAGTCATGACAACACCAAGGTACTTATAATCATAGCCCATAGTATGGAAGATGGAGGTGCCTACGACATGGATCGACCGTTGTTAAAGCAAAGACGACATACAACCAAGGGAACGACGCCAGTACTGGAAATTCTCGTAACAAAAACAACAAACACTGAGAACGATGCTCGTGGAGGAACATTTAGGATTGGCGTGGGCGACGCCAGGATAATAGCAACATGGTAGCTTGTAGGGGTAGCAAATCGCTCCGTCTCGGTTCTGTTTAACCCTGATGCTTCTCGAAACCGAACCTGTTGTGGAACCGGCTGATGGCAAGACAATAGAAGCCTCGTATGTTCGTTGGGATGCAAACTCGACCTTATGGGACGAGAGTTCGACGTCGACCTTCCTTCTGCTATCCTTGATGGTTTCGATGTAGTAGTTGTGGAAATTGATTAACTAGATATCGCGTAGATATACCCTGTGGGAAGGAAATTTTGCGTCACTTTATACTTTAAAGTGTCAGAGTAGTGTAACGGATAGCATCATATCAGCAATGAAGGCCCAGAAGTGTCTTCGGAGGGATTACCCCGCTATGTTAGCAACCGTTACCGATGTTAACGCTAAGGAAAAGAGGATCGAGGATCCACCAATTGTCCGTGGTTCCTCTCGGTGTACTACCCGAGGAACTTTCAGGTTTACTTCCACAACTGTTAAGCGGAATCTCAGTTTGATCTCACGTCAGAGGCAGCCCTGACTACTCGTACTCTTACCGTCTTGCATCCGGAGGGTTGCAAGAGCTGTCCAATCAACTACAGGAGCTGTTGACCAGGAGTTTTGTCGGACCTAGCTTTTCGCTCTGGGGAGCCCCAGTTATATCCGTGAAGATAAGTCTTTTCGTAAGTGTACTTATTATTGAGAACTCCACAAGGTGACAGTCAAGAACCGTTTGCCTTGACCATGTATTGCCAACCTTTGACCAGCTGCGAGGGTCAAGCTCCTACTTGAGGATTGACTAACGAACGAACTAGTGTCAGATGGAAGTCTAATGGAAGGGTGTTCCTACAAACGGCATATCAAACGCAGTGTGGCCATTACGATGTTGTATTCCATGACCGTTGGGCAAATCATTACACCAGCAGCTTTATTGATCACATGAATCGACTACGCTTATTGATGACGTGTTGAATCATTTCCAGGAGAAAGGGACATCATGGATGGCATCTGTATCTCATTATAGAGCTCCTGAGGGAGGGGCCATTACGTGTGAAGTCTTGTTAGATGCAACATCTGGATTCGAGAGATACATTTTGGTTACAAAGTTAACGAATTGGGAATACACGTGGACCTAGCTAAGATCCATCTTGTTAGAAACTGATCAACACCAAAGATCCCTTCGAGGATACAGTAACTTCTTGGCCTGGCTAGATACTACCGTATATTCATCACATGATTTTTGAGAATTTCGCAGCTTTAACCTCTTTAGCACAGCAGGGTGCTGCGTATTCATGGGAAACAAACAGGGGAACGTCTTTGCAGCTTTTAAAACCCAACACTACAATGCACGGAACAACGTCTTTACCCGATAGTATGGGTGATTTAGTGGTATACCATGATGGTTCGAATCAGAGTCTCATCTACACACCGGAGTAACACGAGAGAGAAATGGCTTACGTGGTGGAGTAACAGGAAGAATAGCACGATTCACAACCTGGGGTGGAATCCACGATCTCGGATTTGAGCTGGAGGCATTACTTGGACGGTACCAGATGCACTACATAGATCGATCACAAGAGCCTCCCGTGTACCCTGGTTTCGAGAGAGCTAAATCAGTTAATGGCATCGCTGGGTGGAACTCTTGGGTGATTACGGCGATGAAACTTGAACGTGCACGAGCCTTGCAGCTCGCTATCGACTCTAACTTACCTGATCAGACTCGCTCTGTTCAAACTGGAGAACTGTGGGAAGAGGATTTTCAAGTTGAACCCATGCGGGGCATGGAGAAGCAACCTTTGGCAGGACGGACGATATTCGCTACCTCAAGGAACGAGTGTGGATCTCACTATATGGCAACTTTAGGGAACTGGTGTTGAGCAAAGCACACCGGCCTCGATATTCTAGTCGTCTGCGTTTTGGTGGGGGATGTTAAGATTTATGAATCTTGTACTGGAGACCAGACGTGAAGGTCCACATAGCAGAGTATGTGACCGATGGTTGATTTGTGGGAAAGTCAAGGTGGAGTGTCAGCAACCAGAAACACCCATATGGAAATGAGATCAGACTGCCATGGATTGTGTCACTAGTATACTTACAACTCGAAACGGAAACAGTATCACATGGATGATCGTTGATCGCCTCATGTAGCCAACACACCTTCTTGCAATCAAGGGACTGACGAGTCTTCTCAGCTTGTGAATATTCTTCTGGGAGAGACGGCTTTTAGGCACGAGGTGCCAACTCCTGCTACCTTCGATTTTGAGTTATACCTGATTTATGGAATGCAATACACCACACCTTTGGCTCACGTCTGGACATGAGTATTACTTATCACTGTAAGACAACCGGTTAGAGCAACGAACCATCCTGACACATGAAGACATGCTGCGAGCATGTGCGTGATTGACTTTGGTAAACATTGGGAAGGACACTTATTTTTGGGCATACAACCGTTACCGTTTTAGTGTGCATACAACTCTGTTTGAGGCATTGCATGGATGACAATGCCAATCTCCTTGTTGGACTAAAGTAGGTGACAACCTAATCACGGGTCCATGACTTGTACTCGAAACTCTTGGGAAGATTGCTTGGATCGGAAATTGTTGGGCGACAACGCGTGACTGTCAGAAAAGTTGATAGGCTTAGGAAACACTGGGAGTTCACTGTGTGCGATCGTATCATGTTGAAAGCCTCACCCTGGGAGGGTGTAGTACGCTTGGGAAGCGTGGCATGCTTAAATTTACGTTACGATGAGCTATTCAGAATTCTGGGAAGAATCGATCACGTGGCTTACAAACTCGAGTTACCCGACGAATTGGGTAATGTACATGATGTCACTTATGTCTCAAATCTAAGGTAGTGTTCATCCGATGAAGCACATGTGATACCCTTATTAGAGTCAGAGATTAATGACAGGATGCAGTGGTGGAGGAATCTACTGAAATCATGGACCAAGACGTCAAGATCCGTTGACATAACTGAACTCCAATCTTAAAAGTTTGTAGAACTCAGTACGTGAACCGAAGTCCTGGTGGGAGCGTAATGATCAAGGGAGCGCTAATATTTCCAGTTGTTCGAGTGGTTGGATAAACTCTTAATATCATCGAGGAATTTCGGGACGAAATTCCCTTTCAAGTTGGGGATGATGTGATACCCGCGGAAAATCCACAGTCATCCTGAGTTAACGTAACGTCTTGCTGTTTCGAATTTCTTTTAAATTTCGGGATGAAATTTCTTTCAAGTTGGGGATGATTTGACAACCCGAATAACTAAGGTTAGCACTACTTTTAAATGCTGCAACTTTTGGCGTGTGTCTCTACGTTTATTTGTTCGTGTCACGCATCACTGATTGATTTCGTATGTGTAACTGATCAACTGTATGAAATTGTTAAAATGTTTTATGTACCGTTCAACCGAGTTAGAAAAACCGAACGAGTTGGGCCGCGTACATTTGGGCCACGTACCTCCGGGTCACCAAACTCACAACGTGTTAACAGGCCCATCACACACCTTGTGTGTTTCCCAAATTGATCACCGGCCCACTTGCTAATTAAATCGATTACCGGCCTACTTGCTAATTGAATTGATCTCGGCCCATGTGCAAATTGATCTGACCACTGACCCACTTAGGTTATTGGGTTTTCCATTTAAATGTTACGTACCCCTTGTGTGTCTCACAACATTACCCTACTCCTTGTTCCGATTGAAGACGGCAGGCATCTCTGTTGATACATCATTGTTCCGATCAAATTAGTGGTTAGTAAAACCATATCCATGTTAACTATTAATTGATGAGTGTGCTTTCTTTTATATGATCTTGATGTATTATTGTGTGTTGTCACAAGATATGCGCGGGTAGGATCCGGGTTGGTTGCGGCTTGTAAACAATTAGAAACAAAATCGCTGATTCTGTTTGTAATACGTTATCATGTGTGACGAGTTGGGTTGGGTTGGGTTGGGTTGGGTTGGGTTGTGTGGTACGATGAATTATGATGATTATAAACTAGGTATGATAACTAGGAGGGTGCCATGCATACTGTTGTTTGATTTTGGTGTGGTTTGTTCATAACTTTGAGTATGTATTGGTTAGATTAGTCATGTTCAAATAGATTAAGCATTGATAGGGATTATCGATGCATGTGATTACAAAAGGAGGTGTTAGTAATATAAAAAGGGTTACGCATACAATAGAATCATCCACATTAACAAGCATGTTCTAAACTGTGATTGTACCTATTCATGTTTTACGACTGATTAAATGTCCATATCGCAAGTGATTGGGCCGAATACTTTAGCAGGTAACATACATAGTTGTTGGGCTGATATGTGCTAATACATGTTATTGAATTTGCTGATTGATAATAATCGATTTATTGATTAATGGTAACAATGGGTTGCATAGGTTCGGGAAAGTAAACGGTCAGTTGGGGGGGTTCATTGCTGGGAATAAAACAGTGTTCTTTTGGGCCGAAGAAGGTTGGGTAGAAACAAATAGAAAGTGTAGCATTTGGTTGGGCCGGAACCAAGTGGATCACACAACTGTTATAACATTCTGATCGGACCAAAGCCCACACCGGATCCGTATAGAATTGCATGCTAAACTTGTTATGTGTTAATGATGTTGTGTCTAATACTAGTGGGCTAGTAACTTATGATATTCACTCACGGGAATGATAATCAGAATCACTTGATGTGAGTTATGATGTAAATGTGACCTTAATTGCTAACATATGTGCTAATCACTTGTGGACTGTATATGCAAAGAATATGGGTTCTGTGTAAACAAACTGACGGTTATCAATAACCCTTTTTAGGGCGTGTTTGTTCAACGGATAAGCAAGATATTTAATCTTACCGAGCAAACCAAAGGTGAGTTCACTACATTCGAGCATGCGTCCCAGTGGTTGGGGACAGTCAGTGGGTATCCCGTGGAGGGATAAGTCTTTTGGGTAAAAACGGGTATATTGGTTAATATTCTCACCTATCATTCTTGTAAGTCCCTTATGTTGTTACCTGGAGGGTAACGGGTATTAGTTGGTAGCGCTACTTAGGTTTGACACCCTCACACCGCTCCTAGAGAGGACGGATGTGAACTAATGACCCAGTCGGGCCCAGTACTAGATAGGAGTACGTGGGAAAGGGCAGTCATGTACTTCAGGAGCTGTCCTGTTCGGAATTGAGATATTAACAATATTACTTGCATTGTCAGTGAACTGTTTTACATACAACTGGTAACAAACGTTTTCTAAAACTGTGAACTCGCCAGCTTTGTCTGATACACTTGTTACATGCTCGCAGGTCGTTAGGTACTTGGGAACAGGAACTTGCTGGCTGGAGGGCGTGAGTGGTCATGGTTGCATTGATGGGTTATTTATCAAACATTTATTTACTATGGTTGTTTAGAAAGTATTTACATTATGTTACGTTAACGCTTCCGCTGAACTTGATGGTTTTTGAATTACTTATGTTTGGATTTTATTACTATTAAATGATGAAACTTTATTTTAACTTACGGATTCAATGTAATTGGTGGCTCATTACTAGTGGTCACACGCCTAACAGTGACACTCCCTAAGTGGTAATTTGAGGGTGTGACAGTTGTAGTTTGCTCCATGTAAGGCTATATATAGCCTAGCTGTTAATGAATAGAGTACCAGAAAGCTTTTCATTTCCATTCTCTTTTGCCCATCACTTTTATATATTATCTTCTGCAAGTTTCCATTTCATTTCATGAGTTCTTATTTTAGTCTGATATCCAACATTTGGTAACAGAGCGGGTGAGAAACAAGGTTGAAGAAGGTGTTGCCGGTTTGAGAGTCGGTGGCAGAAAGCTGCCAGCCACTAGGGCTTAATCGAATGAAGGGCTGATCAATGTTGTGATCAGAAGAAAGACGCAAGAAGCAGTGATCGAAGTTTAGATTGAGAAAGAATTGAAGCAACAACAGTACCGATCGCGGCTTGGTGATCAGAAGCAAGAAAATGGGTTTTTAACCCAAAGAAAGAAAGGGGAGTAGCCCTCTAACTGCAGAGAAAGAAAAGAACAAGAAAGTAGACGATTTCATGTGAGAAATCGCAAGAAAGAAAGAAGAAAGAAGTGCTGATTGAAATCAGCAAAGAAAGAACGAAGAAAAGAAAGAAAGTTGGGTTCAAATCTTTGAATCCTTAAGAAAGAAAGAAAGAAAGAAGAGGCACCACAAGAAAGAAGAAAGTAGGAAAGAGGCAGGCGTCGCTTAGCAAGAAAGAAAGGCCTCGCAACAAAGAAAGAAAGAGACCGGTGTATGAAGAAAGAAAGAAAGAGAAAGCATCGGCTAGAAAGAAGAAAGTATGAGCGTCGATTAGAAAGAAAGAATGAAATCGACTGCCCGAAGAAAGAAAGAAAGATAAATCAAGAACTCGAAGAGCAAGAACGGATCTACGAGTTCTGCGGGTCATGTGTGGCTCGTAGCAAGAAGAAAGATTGAACCTTTATGGTTCAAGTAGCAAGAGAATCCATTGAAGTAAGCATGTGAAAGAAAAAAAATAAAATTGTTGCTGAGTTCAAGAAAGAAAGGCTGGTCTCGTTTGAAGTTGTCTCATAAAGTCAACAATTTGATGTTGAGGTATTTTGAGTAGTAGCAATGAGATGGTATTATTCAGGATTTTTTTTCTTCATGCTCAACACATGGGAGAAGGGCAATACCTGGCAGAAGAAGGATTTCAAAGTGAAGGTGAATTAGAAAGAAAAGTTTAGTAAGATATCGATGAAAGATTCTAGCAAGAAAAACAGAAAAACACGAGCAAGAGACGAGTCGGATCGTGAACTGATCAAGAAAGAAACAAGTGATTCAGCAAGGCTTGTAGCAAACAATAACAAAGAACTAGATCAAGATTAAGGGGGTGAATGTTAGAATTAATCTTGATTTTAGTTTTATTGTTTAGTATTTTAGTTGTTAGTTGAGAATAAGCTTGTCTTCGAAGTTTCAAGAGGATGTTGCATGGCTGGATTTGAAGATTAAAGCACATGGGAATTTATGTTATTTATTAGGTAGAATTGGTATAAGTTTGACCCGAATATTAAGGAAGTATACGTTGAGTTGAAGAGTGGGTTAGTAGCTTGTACCGGTTCTTGTGGTTGTAGTTTGCTCCATGTAAGGCTATATATAGCCTAGCTGTTAATGAATAGAGTACCAGAAAGCTTTTCATTTCCATTCTCTTTTGCCCATCACTTTTATATATTATCTTCTGCAAGTTTCCATTTCATTTCGTGAGTTCTTATTTTAGTCTGATATCCAACATGGGTATTCGGGTTTCCTGCAGGTCTCGTATGGTTCGATGGATTGTAGGAAAGGCTAAGGTTTGGTCGGGGTCGGCCATGCAAGGACTTTAATAGTTGGGGTCGGGGTCCGGAGAGGAAGTGGCTAGGCGTTGGGTTGCCATGATTATCGCCTCGAACGAGTTGGTGGTAAACTTGCATGGGTGCTAGTTCGAGATCACCAAATCCTGGGCGTCACTGTGAAAGTCAATTATGAGTTGTACATGTATTGGTGGAGTAACCTTGGAGCGTTAGTAACCATATTCACGTGACGACAGGTTGGTGTTCGGTTACGATGCGCGGGAGGTTGATCTTTGCAAAGAAGAGCATTTGCACCAGGTGAGTTCTAATGCCCTCTTTTACTTGTTCAGGGCTAGCATACATGTGTTTACTGTGTTTTAATTAAATGACAAGTTGTTTTATGGTCATACTGTCTTTTAAACATTTTCCGATGAGGTTATGTTTCAAAGAGTTACGCAAATTAGCAGTGCGGTGGGATTTGAATTAAATGGGTGTCTTGCAATAGGGGTGCGGGGCTTCTGTGCAATGAATAACGGGATTAGAAGGTAGCATGGGTTCTCCATAGTGAAGTGATGTCTAGTTGAAAACTGTGTTAGATGTGACTTTGTCTATTAAAAGTTCTTGGGATTTCCTTCATGTCTAGTTGAAAAATGTGGTAGATTCGACATTGTCTATTAAGAGTCCTTGATATTTCCTTCCTGGATGTTGGTGCCTTGAATAGCTTAGATATGAAAGTTTTCTTTTTCTTTTAACATATGTTTGAATCATCCATCGGAATGGGTTTATATAACTTTGAATCTTATCGGTACACCACCACGTTAGACTAGATGGTATGGTGAGGCCCATCCCCACGAGGATGGGCCGCCACGTAGGCGCCACATCACCGGCTCATGGGGGATGGGTTTGCTTCACTTTTGAGGGGGTGGAGGATGGGGGCCCACATAATTTATAAAAACAATTAAAATATATAATTTATTTGATTATTTAGAGAGAGAAAGAGAGAGAGAGGAGAGAGAAAGAAGAGAGAGAGAGATCAAGGGCCCGTCGACTTCGGCTGTGGGCTGCTGGTCAAACCGGGACGGAACATGGGGGGCGGTGTGGGGGACCGGCGCCGGGCCTAAGCCAGCCCCCATACCACTTAGTCTTAGAGGTGAACAAAATAACCGGTTACAATATCCGAACTGGAATAGATTTATAACCGGTTACTATTTTGAAATTACAACAAAACTACAAATCCATTCAACGAAATTATTTTAGGTGTCTAAAACAATATAAGGACAGAATAGTAATTCCACTAAAAGCAAATAATAATTATTCATTTAAAAAGAAATTTATGGATTTTTGAATAAAAACAAAATAGTAATTATGTATATTATTTACATATATACATGGTAATTTTAAACAAAGATAGGAATAGCAACTATTTTGTTTTATATATAATATTAGAAATATTAACTATTTTGTTTCATAGTCTATTTTATCTCTAGTGTAAATTTTCATTCTAACCCTTTAATCATTCTATTTTCTTTATTTTTCTTTAAACAAATCAATCCTTCAATAAAATTACCTTTTGTGTGTATAAAACAGTAAACAAAGCAGGACATAATAGTAATCTCATTAAAAACAAATAATATTTATTCATTTAAAAAGAAATTGATGTTATAAAACCACTGTGAAAAATAGAACTACTCTTGTGTACAACTGATCAAACAAATGGTTCATTCACATCCCTCACACCTGCTTTAGATAAACACGTCTCCTCAACAGGTTGTATGAAAGTTAGCTAGATATTTTGCTCAATAAAATACCAAATGTTTGCAAAGAATTTTCTTCTATATTTTTCTCTGAATGATCGATATCATATGCATACATATATATACAATAAAACTACTATTTGGAATGTGAGATATATTTGTCTGTTTACAATAATTCATAACACTCCCCCGCAGACATATTATCACCATTCACTTGATCAATAATCCATACGTTCCAAGTTGGATGACAATCTTCAACTTCGGGGTTTAACTATGGAATACTGCCTCGTTAAAAACCTTGCTAGGAAAACCTAGTGGGACAAAAACGTAGCTAAGGGAAAAAGAGTGCAGTGTATAGTCTTCTCCTGATATTTCTGGATCATGTATGTTGCCTCATTAAAAACCTTACTAAGAAAACCCAATGGGATAAAACTTAGTGAAGGGAAAAAGAGTGCAACTTGTATAGTACTCCCCCTCATTTTAATATGTATCATTTATGTGACTTGTCTCTATCTTCCTTGAAAGTTGATCAAAGCTTTATAGACAACAATTTTTCGCTTGATCCTTAGGTAGGCAATCTTTTGCCGATCAGTGTTATATGATCTTCATATGAGACTTTTGGTTCCTTTTTTGGAAACAAATATCATAAGATCCACAACTGTGTTTTGTTACATTACCTGCATTTACAAAACTAACCAAACTTGTTTCGATGGGTTAGTAAAAGTATAAATTATACCTTACATACCTCAAGTGTATCAAAAATTTTGTTTCACCTTATTACATTATTTTCTTATTGTATATGATCAATTCTGGGTCTTTGCGAAAAACATTTGAGCCATAAAAAAAAATTCATATCATGGTTTCGCATCAGAAGACCCATTTAGCATATTTCACAAAATTAGTTGTATGGACTACCGGTCCTTATAACTTTTCATTTTAATTTATATCATGTCTAGAAATATATCAAATCGAATATCGCGTCGATGATAGAATTGTGTATATTATATAGCGCTTGAAGTGATGAAAATAATGAGGATAAAAGAAAATATGCCTATATATATATATACAGAAATGATGTTAATGAAAATTTTCTAAATTTGTATGGTAATAAAAATGGTGAAACCAGCCGTCCCCTGGATCGAACCCGGGTCTAGGCCACACCCTTTCGCGCACCTAGTCAACCGAGCTAGGTGCCTAGTTTGTGAAATTTCTGTTTTTGGTTAAATATAATCACATGTACAATAACTTCCTATTTTTCAAGAAATTTAATGTTTGAAAAATCAAATGGTCTATTATGCTTCAATCTTTCTATTTCATCTTGATTCCATAATATATGTGTATGACCATAATTGATCGACAATTCTATGTTGGAATCATTTACTTCTTCCTGAGGGAAGGTATTATCATTCACTCCTTCCTGAGGGAAGGTTTTATCATTCACTCCTTCCTGAGGGAAGGTTTCGATATTTGAATTACCATTTTTTTTATGGTCAATTTCCCTTTCAGGGCCTTTTCTTTTTCGAGGATGTTTTATCCTTTGAACCGACTGGCCTCCCATGTTTCAAACGGGATTCAATAGCCATATTATTATTATTATCCCTTTGCTTGTCTGTAATATCAACTCGAGCTAAAGCATTAGCATCTGGTATATAAGATTTTCAATATGTCTTTGTCCTTCTTGGACATTAATTTTAACTGGAGCAATTCAAAACTTTTTGGATGAATTTCCTTCTTAATATATCTTTTAGATATTTTACTCGAGGATACAGATAATACAATGATAACTTCAAAATTTATTTCACTTTTAGTTGTTTTCTATCTCCCCCTCATGTTGGGATTTATAATCAGCAAATGAAGCCCATAAGAAATCTCCCATTTATGGCTATATATTATTTATTCCCAACATGTCATTAAATCTCATCTTTGTGCGTTGTGTTGTAACAATTTTAGTATATATAGTATATATATCGCACACCCAAAGATGATAAATATTTGGTTTCTAAATAACTGTAATGGGGAGTAAATGTTTCAATAATAATACTTGTTCCAATGGTCATTGATAATTTAGAATTTATCAAAAATAAAATTTTCAGTCTGGAATAATATTCTTGCTATATTAGCTAAGCCATATGTGCAAACTTTAAGTTGCGAATTGATAACCATTTAGACGATGCATCGATTTAAATACTAAATGGTATCATGCTAGGATATGTGTATCCTTTAATCCTTTTATGACTGTCATATGTGCATGAGGCACATTTATATATAATGCAAACCAGAAAGGATTTTTGGTAGTTTCTTCAATATGTAATCTTTATTTACAATATGTAAATATTTCTTATTTCCATCAGTACTTGACTGAGTATCATATCCATTATGATATATATATATTCTTGAAACTCAAAAAGTTTCTTGTTGATTTTTGGGAAAAATAGAGTGTCCTCTATTTAAAAGCTTTGTACCATTAGGTAATTAGCTTTTCCAATTCTTTCTATTAATTTTGAATGTCCCAGGCAGAACCGTTATTTGCATTATTCGTCTAATTTATGAATAATTCATATACATATATTTGTCATTTGTATTTCCACAAAACATTTGTATGTGTATATGTATGTACAACCCAAGCTTGCATGTTTATCATGCTTCGTCTTTACAATTTAATAGGTATCTTATGCAACTACGTTACATATTAAGGTTATACTGTTAAAGTCACTTATATTTTGTAAATATAAACTTGATTTTATAAATCAAATCAACCTGACAGTTTTCTAACTTCCCAAAGAGAGTTTACAGTTATAGCCAACTCTCTATGATGATTCATCACAAGAATCCATACACTTGAATACAAATATATATTCGTTCCGTAGTGCAAAATAATTCAGTTACATAATTATTAATATGGTGGTGGGATCCATCTAACGGTGATGGAAGTTGCTGTTGGGATGACAATGCTCGTGTTATCTTCCATATCAATGTTGTATGTAAACATGTTTCAATTCATATGGCTACTTATCCAGATATGTAGTCTTTAATTTATGCTTATTCACAGACTTATGAATGGTTTAGTTTCAGCTATAGCAAGTAAGTCTTTTAGTTTGTATGTATTTCCCAGATACTTGTATAGATATATTAAAATAATTGAATCGTAGTAAAATGATTCTAGTATATTGTTATGTTTGCAGACCTCTGTCTGTGTATACAACTGAACTTAATCAAAATCAGAATCAGAATCAGAATCATGAGGTGATGGAGGTGGTGGAGTAAATTGTTTTGAGATAATACTAGCTACTTGTCTTAGCCTTTCTTCCTGCCACTCATTCTTTTTCGTCAACCACTCTATTTGTCTGGACATTTTCCGGTTCTTTTTTATCAGTTTAGCAACCTTCATTGGATCTAAAGGTGGATTTATTAGAGGCACCGTACTTGGTCTGGCTTCAACAATTGACGGTTGTTGTTGCTCCGGATGCTGTGAAGATTGTTGCTGTAATAGTGGTGACATGGGTTGTTCTGGTGCTAACAACTCTTGGAATGTCATGGCATCATTAAATATGGATTGTTGCATCATTTCTCCTTGCCCAAAAGGTAAAGGTGAAAGTGCCTGGTAGATGTTTGGTGTTTGTGGTTGAGTATGCTGTGTTTGAGATGTGTTAGTTGAAATATGTTCAAACACGGGTGGTGTTAGCTGCTGTTGAGACAACAAATCATACTGATAAAAAGATGGTTGAGGAAACTGTAACAGCAATTGTTGTAGATTTTGTGATGTATTTTCTGGGATAACCGGTGCTGCCTCAGATTGAAACGATCGTGTTTGTGTAGGAATATCAATAGGTATTATCTCGATATTGTTAAAATTTACCACTACAGGTAATCGTGGTGGGGATAATTCTTGAATAATCTGATCGTTTATGACACCTAGAGATTTTTCTATTTTTGTTATGTATGATCCTCCCATAAGGTTTTTCGAGGGACGTGTTTGGTATTGCTCAAAGTACATAGCAAGAGAGTAAGCAATATTACAATGGACTGACTCGAATATACTGTATAAGTGGAAGAGATCGGTACCACTAACCCTGTGTAGATTAGACGTGCGCCCCCTGATCGTGTTGGCTAGAACACGATGCATATATTGATAAAGAGGATCTCTAAATGTTCTTGAATTATTATTTTTACTCCACACTGCTGGTGTAAGTGTAGACCAATAATCTTGTATGCGATCAGGATATTCGGTTAATGCGTTTATAAATATAGGTGATCTAACTTCTTCTTCTGTATAAATACCTAAATGTACCGGGAACTCAGATAATGACAATTTAAAAGTTTCTCTACCGAGTCTAAAATCGATAGAGGGCTCAGATAGGTCTTTATTTCGTGTGAAATGAAAAGTAGACCAGAACTCATATACAAGTTAATCGTATGAAGGTTCTAAGATGTCAAAAAAATGACGCCATGGTGAACCAATTGGTAGTAACCTCGTCAGTCGATCATCTTTGTCTAGTATTCCCGTTATGTTCCAGTCGATACTATTAATAGTATTAACATTAAGCCTCCTGAGGGTTAGACATTTCGTATTGGTGCGTACATCCCCAAACTGAAGAAATTTATGGACTTCGATCAGGGCACGAAATTCTGCTGCGTTTGAAGATTCAGCGTGTGCACGAGTAGAAAAATGAATACTCATGATAGTAATATTGGGCTTTGTTTGAGTTCAAAATAGAATTTGAGTATGAGTTGTTTTGGGTATGTGTCGAACTATATCAGAAGTTCAGTTGGTTTGAGGATATACATGAGTGGTGGGTTACTTATATAGATACAAATTAAGCTTACACAATACGCTTGGTTAAGGCTTCCATGATACACCTTGAAAATAGTTTTACTGTATTAGGTTTGAAAATTTCGGTAACAAACAAAATGTTTAAACTAATATTAGATTCGGTAGGTATCGTGGGTAACGTACTGATTATCACTGCTAAATGGTTCTGATAACAACAGTGATGATATTAATAATTGGTAATTTTATAGTAAAATATGCATAGCCATTTTTACGGATATATATATAATTAGTATGCACAATAATAAATAAATAAACGTTATTAAACATTAGATTTTATAAATAAATGTTAGATAACATAAATATAAATGTTAGGTGCATAAATAAATGTTAGATAACATAAATGTAAATGTTAGGTGCATAAATAAATGTTAGATAACATGAATGTAAATGTTAGGTGCATAAAAGAAATTTAGATTGTTAGTAGTCCCAAAGTTATTATATATCCATAGTATGAGGTCCTCTGCACTGATTTAGATTGTTAGTAGTCCCATAGTTATTATATATCCATAGTATGAGGTCTCCTGCACTGATTTTAACTCATAATAGAACTCATATTATATATATGGATATAAATATACATATGAAAAACTTACTTTGAGCGTTCGTGCTGATAATGTGTTATAAAACCACTATGAAAAATAGAACTACTCTTGTGTACAACTGATCAAACAAAAGGCTCATTCACATCCCTCACACCTGCTTTAGATAAACACGTCTCCTCAACAGGTTGTATGAAAGTTGGCTAGATATTTTGCTCAATAAAATACCAAATGTTTGCAAAGAATTTTCTTCTATATTTTTCTCTGAATGATCGATATCATATGCATACATATATATACAATAAAACTATTATTTGGAATGTGAGATATATTTGTCTGTTTACAATAATTCATAACAATTGATGGTTTTTAAATAAAAACAAAAATATAATAAAATAATTATATATATATATATATATATATTGTGTATGTATATTAATCTTGAAAAAAGTTAGAAATAATAATTGTTTTGTCTTTTAGTTTATTTTGTCTTAATGTTTTCATTTTCACCTCATGTAATTTAATCATTCTATTTTTTTTTCTTTTTCTTTAAACAATTTACTTTTTCAACCCTAAACTTTAATAAAGTTATCATACAGCCCTTAAAAATAAGTATAGTTATAAACTCAACTTCGTCTATGTTTTACGTCACGTGAGTCACTTGATGTTAAAAATTAGTGTTTTTAGTATTACGTTTTTTTCCGATTTTGGTGTTAGAAAGGTGTTAATCTGCATTAAGACCTTTCTATAGGGAAGACCCATATGTCAAAGTCAATGAAAATGATGCTGATGAAGCTTGGAGGTGTGTAACAACCCTAAAAAATGTTCCTGACGACAACCTATAATCAAAACCCCAAATGCGCACGACGAAACTTGTATACTCAATTAGAAAATGTAGCGGTTAAGAAAACTTGACAGTTGATGAACCAACCCAGACAAAAGTACCCTTATTAGACTCACAATTAAAAACCGAACCATTTAGGATCAAGACCCGAGCATACGCGATAAGAACCGACACGAAAATCGAGACAAATGCGCGATTGGACGAAAAAGGCGACCGGGGACACGTGGCAGGTCTAGCCAGGCCGACCTCCCTGGCGCCACGCGGGAGAGTCCCTGTCTCCTCCCGCGACGCGCGGGAGAGGTCTACCTGGCCTATATAAGGGCCAGGTCTGGGACAGAAACATTTGCTCATTTTCAACTTCTGAATCGATTCTCTGATCTCTCATAACTCTCTTTCTCTGTATTCTCGTGTAATAACCCTTGTTACTGAAACGATACCTTGTTCGATTGATCCGAAACCAACCAACGGATGCCAAAGTGTTGCCTGAATAAGGCTATACTTTGTTAACTATGTTGAGGTTTTGATCTCGTGATTATCGTTCAAGTTTGAGTTGGGTTTATACACTAATACGGATTACATTCTGTGAAATTAGGGATTAGAATTAGAAGGCTTAAAACCATAAATTCACTGATAAAGTAGATGGTTAATTATCTGATGACTTGGAGCTATAAACTTACTGTTAATCAAGAGGCTTAGTATCAGAAGGCTTAGAATCAGGAGGCCTGTTAAATCAAAACCCTAATTCTGCAAAGTGAGTCATTCTCTTTTATCAAATGCTTTCAAAACCCTAAACGTTTTCAAACTATTACTTATATTACATTGATTAAGTCTTTGTATTCTTACATGGAAAAACTACTGTTAGTATGTGGGGTTTTGTATACACTACTTGATAAGCTTCACTAATAGAGAGAATGATCAACAGTGATATGACCACAGTCACAGGAACTGTCGAGTGACAAATACCTTTGGGTAGTTGTAAGATATAAACAAATGTAAAAACTCTTAGTGCTGTAATTATAAGAAAGTATCTTTTTATACAAATGAATGAACTCACTAGTATTTCCTTGTCAGGATCTGAGTTTGAATTGTTTGTGAATGTTTAAGATGAACAATGGAAGATGATAGTAAAGATGTAGATAATTGCAGCGGAATGAAAGTAAACTTTAGATCACAAACAATGAGAGATTTGCTTTCATCGTGAATACTTTAAATTGAATGATATGCAAACCATTGTGGAATCTATGTTAACGTCACCTAGACAATGACATCTAACAACTACAACAACCTCTAACATCTGCTACTACTAAACACTGTTACATTGGAAAACATTGATTTCGACATCTGATGATTCAATCCTCTGATGAGCTCTATCCTCTGTTGTGAAACACCCATATCACGATTTAACCATACAAACACAGCGGAAAGTAGAGACTTAAAATTTCTTTCATAGTTACTCATATGACTTACTTAAAGGTTCGTTTAAAAATAACAAACACTTTATTCAAAAGATTTACAACATTCATTCTTAATTATCGCATCAAATGTAATATAAAATCACCAGTTATGTGACTACCCTTCCCGTAAAATCCTCGCTCTTTGACTCGATCTTTAATCCTTATTTACTTCATAATGATGTTAAGTCCGTGCGACCTGCAATCACCACATACATACGCATCGTTAAAATTTGGTGACGCCATTCATAAACTAAACATACTTAATTAAATAACCACTCCGTATTCCTTCATCTCATGCTAATCTTTTCGAATCCTCTTTTCGTGTACGATCTTGCATTCCAATTCCTTAAACCTTCATAAGGACATTAATAGTATACCTGCATTCTCATTTCATACTCAAGACACCAATTTAGTAACTTAACACTCAAAAGTATTGAAGCTATGTAAACATATACACAAGTCCCATTCATTCGTGTACAATAAATTCTACTTCATGCACAGGTACATACATACATATATTCATGGACACATACTTCCACACATGATTACGAACACACATACAAACGTACAAGCTCTTACATACCACTTACATCATTCCAAATGATTTGCTAATGTATCCTAATTACAAACTTCCATATAAATAGGCCACGTACATACAAACCTACGTGCATACTCACTTCTACTCATGATTACTTATAAGTCCCAGCTATCGAAATGATTTTAATTCTATACATATATGCCCACATACTTAATTCATTCCTCCACATACTCGCTTACACGTTCCATTCTTACTCGCACTTCATAAATGATTTTTAAATGAATTTCAGGTACATTGCGAAAATCTTAAAAGGAGTTCTATATTCATCCATAACTCACCAAGCCATTTTATAGGGTTAAGGTATATTATAGAAGTTTAACGGGACTTGGAATGGGTTCTCGAGGTCCAAATTCAAAGAAAACGAAGAAACACAAACTTTACATCTGAACCTGGCCTACAGTAGCTTACGGTGGCACACAAAAGCCTACGGTGCCTTTATACTGCCTTACAGTGGAGAAATGACCATCAGTACCTACCGTAGCTTACGGTGGCTACCGTAAGCTACGGTAGAGCCCAGTTCAGCTAACCTTTGTTCTCTAGTTTTACATTCGTATACAACCGTTAGACACCCGAACTTCTTTCTTCTCCGTTTTTTCATGCTTCCAATATGTAAAATAATCATATACAAACTCCTAAATCTTTCAAACGCATAACCATATGCTCAAACTAACTACCACATTACGCCATGTTACTTACTTTATTCTTGACCTGTTCACTTCTATCATGTAATTCCAAGCACAAATAACTTCTTACGACTTACCTCATTAATACATACCTTAGTACTTATTCATTCTCATAATTTCTCACATGATTTCCTACGTTCAACATATCAAAACTTTATTTTTAAGATAAGAAGTGATTCCGGAAATCACTTACCTTGAGTACTCCAATAAGTGTATTTGTCACCTTGCCTTATCTTGACCCGTTATCCTCCTATGCTTGAGCTCTCCTTGACACGTTCCTATTATCTCATTCCATTACATCCATTCAATAGTTAGTATACATAATCATACGCATCACTAATCACACTGTGTCAATCGCGTAACGAGTTCAACATGTATCATAATACTACAATGCTAATCAATCTAACAATTTATCATTCCATCATCACAAAAGTCATACATGAGCTTCTAGCATGCATAATTATGTATTTACATCATGTTCATTATTCTTTCAAAATTCCATACTTAGAATGACAACATTTTCTAAGTTAGGCAGCTTGCTTCATACGTTAAACATTTCATACTTTTTCTTAACACCTTGGTTTTTACACATCCATTCTACTATTTTCTATCAACAACCCGTTTCGACCCGTTGGTGCAATTATATGCATAAACTAGTTGGTAAGTGTTTTAGACACTTAAAACAATCACATAACTTACTAATAATTTATTAAAATCAGTATTTCATGATTCATACAAGTGTGCATAACAATACAACTATTTTTACTGAATATTTATACTAAAAATGTGCAGCAACTTTCTACGCAGCAGCTGTTCACGACACATTTTAACCCACTTATCATCCTATTCAGTTCTTCATGTTCAAATATGAAATGATCTAGGCTCAGAGACCTTTCTAAGCATATAAAGATCGTAACAATCGGACATTCCTACGATTTTATATGATTTTTACAAAATCAGCACAGAAGCTGAAATGCTTCCAAACAGCTTGCTGTCAAAACAATATTGCCGACTTTGGGCACTGTTTTGGCCTGTTTAACATCCAAATTCAACAAACATGTTCAAACACAAAACGTAGTATGTTTAAATAGCTTTTTGAGCATATAAAGCTCGACCTCACAGGTCCTTCGTATGATTTTATATGATTTTTGCAAAACTGTTGCGCAACAAATTTTAATCCTAATCAGCTTTGTTACTCAATACACGTAGCATGTCATTTTGCACACAACATCATAAATAAGCACTTTTCATACTTATAATACATGATCACCTTCATTACTATTTAATTAACATTCCATACAAGTGATAACACATACTAACATATACTAGGCATTTCATCAAACACTTGGTGTGCGTACTACTTTCCAAGCATAGTGTACAAGTAACTTGTGCACAACCATACCAAATTCTTATCAAGATCATCACATTCATCATTTTCACCTAATCTCCTTTCAAAATCAGATTTATATAACATCAACATTCAACAATTAACTTCACATATCAAACTACAACTAGTATAACACATAATTCATCAACATTTCCATGACATTATTACCTACAAGTGGGTTTACATAACATCAAATTAATAAGAATTTTGTCACACCCCGATTTTTCCACGTGTCACCGGTGGGCCCGGTGGGGGAGTATCGTGACGTGGTTGGCAACATAATAGTCAAACAACACAATATAATAATGCACAGCGGAAGCAAAAGATAAATATTATTACATTCCGAATATAAGTAATGTCAAAGTATTACAACGGAAGGTAAAGGATCCACAGGCGGATCAATAAAAGAAAACTGTTCAACAGACTTTAGGCATCTAGAACTTGCAAGATTCCCTAGTGACGCCCTGAGCTCCCAGCCAATTATGCATAGTACCTGTCACTTAACCTTTTGGAAAATACGTCAGTTTACACTGGTAAATACAATTAACTGACTCATTTTGGAAAAAGAGTTTGAAAAGTGATTCGAGTGCAAACGGCACAAAATATCTTGACACATTGATTAAAATGCGCAGAGGCAAAATTAATCTTTTATACTTGGGACAATTTTATTAATAAAAATCTTGTATCCGATTTACATGGTTGTCCAACATTTAGGGCCGATGATTATACAATACAAGCCGGACAAGATTAATCGACACACCACAAATATAATCTCACAAGAAGATACCCTTACGAGTGAGTATACGTTATGCATATGCAACAGGAGGTGTTTTGCCTACACCTTGTGCTTACGTCGTGGCCATTCACTTTTTAAAATGAGCCAAGGATATCCAGGACACGGTCATTAACCCCCAATGTTATTTGTTATCAATCAATACAGATTAAAACGGGATTATGCAATTTAATCATCTCCGATTAAAAGGTTTCTACACCCGACCAAGCGGTATTTTTATAATACCGTATCCCAAGCCCCTATAAGGGAAAATAAGTTAAAAGTATTTACCTGAGCTAGCAATGCAATTTATACTCGGCCGTATATCTTAATCAGCAAGCACAAGTACTTCTACTGTGGCTCTTAATCTGGAACGAAGGTTTTATTAACCTATTAAATTCCTAACGGGTCTTATTTAAGTCGTAACTTAGACCGGTTAGTTTTAAGGGAAGGTTTACGGTTCAAAACGCATGATTAAGCGAAGACCGGGATAGGATGTGATTTAGACCCGACAAGTTTGGAGACTTGTATAATATGGGTAAACTAAACACATTCTGGATTTTGAGATAAACACGATAACGTTTGACCCGTTTCGGCTAATTTATGTAAACTTGTTACATAAACCGAACCGAACGCGAGATAAGCGTAACGGGTATCCGTAAGAGCCATATACAGATTTCTTAAGTTAATATGCTTCAAATATGTTGTGACATCAGTAGGATGTCTTTCATTATGCCCGAAATGAAATTAAACACAAACTATGCCCTGTAGGGGTAGTTTGGTCATTTAAAAGGTTATAAAAGAGTTTAAGTATTTATCTGAGTTACAGGTCTGATATAATCAGCAAAAATACTTATTTTGATAAGTTATAACAGTAGGTTAAAGTATATATGTGAATTTACCAAGTATAACCAAACTATGCACCGTAGGTGCATTTTGGTAATTTCACATAAGCCGTAAAGCTCAAAACTGAAGTCTGAGTTAAACAACTTTTGCTCACTGTTAAAATATTATAATTTTCCTCTTATATCAGTAGGTATCAACCCGGGTATGTCCAATATGATTTTAAAACATACTATGCGCTAAAAACGCTAAATAAGGCGATTAAAGGCCATTTCCTGGTTTGATACTTAAATCTGATATTTTTATATTTCCAAAAGACTTAAAATAATTTATTTATCATATGTGATCAGTAGCAAAAGGTTTGGAGTCGTTTAGATGTGTAAAACTCATTTTATGGCTCGTAAGGGCAAAACCGACAATTACCGGATTAAGCCTACGACTATGAGTTATGCTCAGCCTAAAATTAATTAAAAATCTTTAAAAATCCCAAAATAATATATTACATCAGTGGGTAAAAGATTTGATATCAAAAAGTATGTTTAAGTAGGCTATACGCTAATTGCGCCATTTTATTTACATAAAGCATTAATTTTGCGATAATGAGCATAACTCTTAATCTACAAGTCAAACTGATGTCAAACTTTGCATACAAGTTTATATATCAGTAACTAAGGTTTCTACACTTTTACATTTTCATAAATCACGTTTTAAGGTAATAAGGGCATAATGGTCAACATATGAGCAATTAACGGAAATATGCATATTAATTGGATAACTAATGAACCAAGGTGTATAATCACAGAGGGTTGTTCTAACACGTAGTCTAATCCAATTAAAGCTCTGAGGCATTTCTAAAATATGCCTAAACAGGTCAGAACTGAAAGTCAAAGTGAAAGTCAAACTATGTGACTTTCGGTTCCGAACCGGGTCTAAACAGGAAATAGTCGGGTTGAACATGTTTGGACATGTTCTTACACTTATTACTAAGTTATAACAATGATCAAACAGGTTATATATGTTCTAGATAGCTAATTATGCATAAATCACATTTTAAGCATCCTGTTGACTTTTTAATTAAAAGTTTGACCCGACTTTTGACCAGGTTAGAGTGGTGATCAGGGGAAACCCTTTTGAGGTTTTATTACCCACATAAATACCAACTCATAACTACTTTTAATTCGAGATATGACTGAGCCATTATAGACTAATCTTGAAGTCAAACCGTAATTACGACGGTTTGACTTTTAGCTAATTAAACAAGCTAAACTCAATTAAAGGACTAGTAGACTTACAAGAGTCCTATGCACGACTTAAGATCAGTTGGACCTGCTTGAGAGCTCCAGAATTGATCCAAGAATGCAGGAAATGGTGTGAGGAACTTGTGTGCACTACATGGCCTTTTATAGTAAAATTCTCACCACAAATCCTTGACAACAAGGTCTAGCACCCACCACAATTGATCAACACTTGTTGTCTAGTGCTTAGGGATGTCTAGGGGTCGCCCACATGTGAGAAAAACCGGCTAGATGGGTTAAAATCGCGCATAACAGGCTGCTGTCTGTTTTTTCTGCATCTGGTGCTCCCACGCGGCCCGCCTGAAGTTCATCATACCCGTACGCGGGCCGCCTGGCCCATAAAATCTGATTTTAAATTTTCTTTGGTTTTGCAGGTTGACCTTTGGCTTCACGAAGGGGCAACTAGGGTTATTTCTTGCATTTTGACCCCCTTATGTTTACCCACAAGGGCCTTAGGACTTATACCCACTTTCCCAAGTCCCCGAACACTTTCGGTTAACCCGAAAAGTCTTAACTTTCAATGTTTGCACTTTAACCCCTCGCACACGAATGTGGTCATAACTTTCTCATACGATAACGAAACTTAATGAAATTTTAATCGTGCATTCAAGTGAGTATAATTAACATTTACAAAGCTTCGGGTTTGTCAAAAGGTCACTCAGAGGTATATCTTTAAACATGTTGACACATTTAACCCCTGTAGTTTGTAATCTCTCACTTTTAGCTTCGTATGATTCATGATTTATTCGTTTGATGTTATGAACATCATGTAGGGTTATTATGAAGTATATTTATTCACAGTTGACACTTAGAATACGTACAAGCACGTACCTTCCATGTTTGTCAACTTTAGTCCTTTTATAACATTCTTTCACACGTTCAAACTTTATGACACGTGTCAACACATTATAGGACGTGAATTTTCGAGGTGTTACATCCTCACCCCCTTAAAATAAATCTCGACCCGAGATTTACTGAAATAAGTAAAGGTACTTTTCTTTCATCGTGGATTCAACCTCCCACGTGAATTTGGGACCTCTACGGGCATTCCATTTGACATTAACAATAGGTATATGCTTTTTCCGAAGCTTCTTTACCCGTCGATCTTTAATCGACACAGGTTTTTCCACAAAATTTAAGCTCTCTTCTATATGCACATCTGTATACGGTATAACCAGTGATTCGTCAGCGAAGCACTTCTTCAGATTGCAGATGTGGAACACATTGTGAATTCCACTGAGCTCTTCTGGTAAGTTTAACTTATAGGCAACTGAACCTACACGTTCGATAACCTCGAAAGGTCCTATGTATCTCGGGCTTAGCTTGCCTTTCTTACCAATTCGCATCACTCCTTTCCAGGGTGATATCTATTGTTGAACCTTATTCCTTAACAAGAATTTAGGAGGTTTGCTATTTTCATAATCCTTAATCTTCTGCCGTATACTGGCATCTTACTGATGATTATGAATTTGCGTGATCTTATTGATTGTCTATAATGCAACTTTCGGATCTTAATGTTTGGACTTACCAAACTATCGTCCTATCAATGGACGTTTAACATTCCATCTATACAAGGTCTTCCAGGGAGTAGCCTTGATATTTATATGTCAAGTATTGTGGAGAAGCTTATCTTAAGGTGAGATGGTTATTCCAATCATTACTTAACTAATATTAAGGAATAGCTAATCCTTGTCGTTAGTCGAACAATTCGACGATCCTGGGTAGCTGATGGCAAATTCTTAATCGTTGCCTAATTAGGATTGCGGTAATGTATGCATAAGCAAAATGAACCGTCTTTCTTATCTAACAATAACAAACTCTCGGAATATCGAGTTAGGCTATATATGAACCCTCTATTTTAAAACTTAGTAAATCAGGGTTCGATTCTTCCAGTGATGGTACTAACCGTCTTGGAGATTTCATAATAATACAGCCTTAAATGGGATATAAATCTTAATTCTACCTGTCTCTTAGGGTAAACAAGGAAATCTTAGGAGAAGATAGTCAAGATACGAGGAGGTTACAGAGATTTCCATATCTCAGACTCCAGTTCACCCATCATTGCTTGTGTCAATTAAGTGACACATTTATGTTATGAGTCCTCATATTCCATTACCAGGGAATATTTATTTGGATAACTCTATTATGGATATCTTCTTTGAATACTACTAGTCAACTTTAGTACAATACGATCATTGGGATATCTTAGGGGTTCCATGTATTAAACCTCCATGCTGATCAGACATGGAAATAATCTATGGGACACACTAGGATACGCCAATCCTCATATGGCACTTTTATCAAACATAGTTTGGCATTCGCAGGCGATATAAAACAATGAGAAAATAATTAAAATAACATATGTTGTCGTACTCTATGCGAAGAAAGAGTACTCTTAGATTTTTCGGAAGGATTCCTCGCCGATACGAGAAGAATCCGGTTACTAAGGTTTCCTTGGTAATTATACCTTGTGGATGATAATAAAAATTTTGCTAAGTTTATGGTTCATGAAGATTTATTATTGCCTGTATTAAAAACAGGACACTTAGCAGAAATTATCATTGATAAACGATAAGGAAGTTTATTGTACAAGTGCTTATATTTAATTAATAATGGAAGTTTCACAAACTAGGCACCTAGCTCGGTTGGCTAGGCGCGCGAAAGGGTGTGGCCTAGACCCAGGTTCGATTCCGGGGATGGCCGGTTCCACCATTTTTGCGACTTATCGATTTTTTTTTCAGGAATAGAAAATAGTTCTGGTAAATTTTCTACTTGTAAGTTTTACCTTACACTTAATATATATATAGTCCTTATGAAGAGTTTTAAAAACTTGTTATACTTATAGTTTATGAAGGATTTACTGGTATCCGAACCAAAATAAAACTCTTAGTATTTAAATTACTGATAAAATGCCAATGAATGTACCTGATGCCATTATTTATGGACTAGCTCAGGCATTTTAGGCGCTTTCAATTTTAGGTTGTACTTCCTCCGCCGCATTTCCTTTGACATATTTAGGGCACGTAGTCTTGATGTGGCCTTTCTCATTACAGCCGAAACAGACTGCATTCTTCATGTCTTTACAGTCCAACGTTTTATGTCCCTTAGACTTGCAGATCCCACAAGCCCTGGGCTGCGATTTGGATTTTGGTTCAAACCTGCATTTCCCATAATGGCGCTTCATGCAGGTCTCACATACTGGTTTCTGGTCGGACTTCTGTTTGTTCTTTTTCTTAGAACTCTGGGAGTTATCTACCTCCCTTTTTCTTTTTAGTTCATCCTTTGCATCAGAGGCATGAACGAGATCCTTCTTAAGAGTAAGGAAATGTGGTCCTAGATAAAATTTGGACTGAGCAGCATGGGTCTCCTTTAACTTTTTCACAGCTCTCTTCACAGCTTTTCCAATGGCTGCGTCTATCATAGTTTGAAGAACATCTTTGGAAATTCTAAGGTTTACAATTTCAGCATCATTAGTCTGCGTCGCGTCATCAATGGCGCGATTGACTGTTGTCTTATCCGAGTTTGCCATACTCGATATTGGTTCCTAATACCAATAAAACAATTTCTTAGTTGAAATCCAACAACTACTATTTTTATTCTGATGGCCTTAATATATACTAACCATGGTGTCACTAACCTATACAGGCTATTATAGCACTAACATTCTTAATGAACGTTATTTAAAATATATTAATATTACTTAGCCTAGGTCGTAAAAGACCATCAGTGGAATTAAAGATTTAGACCTAGTCCATCACTTTTCTGACAGAGGATCAAAACGTCACATCTGTCTTTATTATATTAAAGAATTTAGGTAGCTTGAAAGCTTGCCATAGGAATATCAGAAAAGAGTGATTCCTATTTAGATATAAAATATCCTTCTAAGGTTTGTTGGAGCATTTTCTAAAGTATCATCGGCCAATTTCTACTTCGTATAAAATGACCGAAGTCCTTCTAAGACGGAGACAACAGTTCTCAACAGTGATCGTTCATTATTGAATCACATGTGTCAGCATCAAATAAATTTCTGCATAAACTGTTTGATAAGGAAAAGTACCTGCTATATAGTTATCCTTCCTGGCGTTCAACCGGAAGACTCATGCGTTTGTTTTCCTGGCCTCTCTAGGCTTCTTTATAAGCTTTAGGCAGTTGGTTTTGATGTGCCCTCCCTCGTTACAATTGTAGCATGTGGCGTTCTTCAACCCCTTGCAATCTAAGGTTTTGTGACCCTTGGTCTTGCAAATTCCACACAATTTAGCGCGTGGGTCTATTGTACATTTTCCAAAATGCTGCTTTTTGCAGTTATTGCATTTGGGTCTATTATCAGATTGACTCGAGTTCTTCCTAAACTCGGAATCCTTCCCGCGCTCCGAGCTTCCCTTCTTCTTCTTGTTAGTTTGATGAGAGTTTTCCTCCTCTCTTTCTCTTCTTCTCTCGCCAGAAGCCTTAACAGACTTAATTCTGATTGCGTCTAAGGTGAGAGATAAGGATAAGTCCATCGCGGACCTATATGTGGTTGGCCTAGATGCTTTAACATTCCCTTTTATCTCTGGTGCTAGGCCTCCAATGAAACGCGCTATGCGTTTAGGTTCAGGGGTGACTAGATAAGGAACTAGGCGGGACATAGTGTTGAAACTTGTCACGTATGCCTGACAATTCAAATTTTCCATGACCAAAGTCAAGAAGTCCGATTCTATCTTTTCTACTTCATGCTGAGGGCAATAGTTTTCCTTGACTAATGCAACAAATTGACCCCAAGATAAGTTGTAGAGTAGAACTTTCCCCGTGGCTTGGAGCAATGATCTCCACCATGCCAACGCTTCTCCTTTAAATGATTGTGAAACAAATTTCACAACATCTTGCTCCGCACAACCGCTGATGTCAACAACAGCGTCCATCTCATCGAGCCATGTCATGCAATCGATGGCTCCTTCTTCTCCTGTAAAGTCTCTGGGCTTGCAGGAGACAAAATATTTATATGAACAGGTCTTAACTGGTGCCTCTTGATGAAACACAACTTGTCTAGACGGAATACTCCTTTGATTTGACAAGTCATGAACATCGTCCTCCCTTGACTCATGTGTTTTAAGAGGGGGCTTACTATGAGCCACAGATAGAGTCTCAGAGTGGGTATCATTTGATTCATCATACTGTCGATCAAGAGCTCGAGTAACAGCATAATCTATTATTGCCTGCAGTTCTGCTCCAGTTACATTAATTCTGGTAGTATCATTGCTCTCCTTCAAGTGACTGTTAACTTCATCTAATCCAGCCATGTAGCTTGATTGCTACATAAATATTAACAATGATTTATTCAGAGATTATTATGGAATCATCATCTTTGACGATTTATCAACCATGGTAATATAAACCATATTGGTTAACTTGTTAGTTATATTTAATTAGTATTTTCCATTATAATTTATCCTAGTTATGAAACATTAAGGATATTAAAGTGGCACAAAAAGGCCTAGTCACAAGGACAGTTCTAAATTTTATAAGCCATGATTTCAGAGAATCGAGGCATTAAGGTTTGAATCACGTTCATTACCTTGACAGGGAGTTGTAGACTTCAACTGTCTTTTGTCTTTTAGGACAATAGATATAGCCCGTGGGCATTTCACTTCTGAGGGATGGTTATAATATGATCATCTTCTCAGATGCTATTAGTCGAGATCGTATGGATCCTACCGACTATTATGCTTGGACCTGGTCCAACACTTTTAGACAGGAGGTCACAGACCACCACTGTCGTTGTCTTATCGGACAACAAGTTTAGCCCGTAGGCACTTCATCTCTATCGGATGTTTATAATGTGATCATCTTATAGGATGACACAAGCCATGATTTCTAGATCACTAGGCTAGATAAGAAAATTGGAAGAATCCAATATAAGGACGACTGTTGTGATTTTATCGAATCACATTTGTCAGGAGTGCTAACACGTTCTTAGGTGTTAACAAGGATCTGAATCCCTTGGGTAGGTTTCACCATCTTGGCCGCGTAGGCTAGGTTTCACCTTTAAGATTCTTTTTAAAATGCCTACTGGAAGGGAAGGAAGGATATTTATTTTATTCAGGATTTTTATCATAAATCCTAATTTATAAGTTAATAATAGCACAAATGGCCTAGTCGCGTAGACAAGTTTAATTTATAAGCCATGATCGTTTGGGATCGAGGCATTTAGTAATAGCACAAAAGGCTTAGTCACGTGGACAAGTTTAATTTATAAGCCATGATCGTCTGGGATCGAGGCATTTAGTAATAGCACAAAAGGCTTAGTCACGTGGACAAGTTTAATTTATAAGCCATGATCGTCTGGGATCGAGGCATTTAGGTGTGAATCAAAGTTCATTACCTTTTCTTGACAGGGAGCTGTAGGCTACCACCGTCTTTAGTCTCAGAGGACGTTAATTATAGCCCGTAGGCACTTCCCTTCTAAGGGATGTTATTTTCCATTCATTTCATATTTCATGTTTTAGAATGAAAACTTAATTTAATCAATCCATTATATGAAAATAAAAGTACAAAGTTGCCCTAAGCGGGTCTTTGAAGGGATAATGTGTCCTCGAAGGGACTGAAAGATAAATATGTCCTTATAAGGACTATTAAGGAAACGATCTTCAGCAAAAGGAGTTTCTTCTTCAAGTTATTTCTGAATGCTCTCTCCTTGGATGCTCGTTTCATTCTAGCCGCGGTACGAAGCTCAGCATTTCTAGGCTCCGGGTGTGGAGGACTCCTATTACGGCTTCTTCGCTTGGCGACGTATTCAACAAAAATTTTGGAAGTAAAATTTCCAGATTAGGTTTGAAAGTATTCCTATGTTAAGTCTAGACTCAGAAGATTTAGGAATGTGCAATTGTGTCATTGAGATTAAACACAAAAAGCTAGTGTTTAATTCACTCAATGTTGGCTCTGATACCAACCTGTCACACCCCGATTTTTCCACGTGTCACCGGTGGGCCCGGTGGGGGAGTATCGTGACGTGGTTGGCAACATAATAGTCAAACAACACAATATAATAATGCACAGCGGAAGCAAAAGATAAATATTATTACATTCCGAATATAAATAATGTCAAAGTATTACAACGGAAGGTAAAGGATCCACAGGCGGATCAATAAAAGAAAACTGTTCAACAGACTTTAGGGATCTAGAACTTGCAAGATTCCCTAGTGACGCCCTGAGCTCCCAGCCAATTACGCATAGTACCTGTCACTTAACCTTTTGGAAAATACGTCAGTTTACACTGGTAAATACAATTAACTGACTCATTTTGGAAAAAGAGTTTGAAAAGTGATTCGAGTGCAAACGGCACAAAATATCTTGACACATTGATTAAAATGCACAGAGGCAAAATTAATCTTTTATACTTGGGACAATTTTATTAATAAAAATCTTGTATCCGATTTACATGGTTGTCCAACATTTAGGGCCGGTGATTATACAATACAAGCCAGAAAAGATTAATCGACACACCACAAATATAATCTCACAAGAAGATACCCTTACGAGTGAGTATACGTTATACATATGCAACAGGAGGTGTTTTGCCTACACCTTGTGCTTACGTCGTGGCCATTCACTTTTTAAAATGAGCCAAGGATATCCAGGACACGGTCATTAACCCCCAATGTTATTTGTTATCAATCAATACAGATTAAAACGGGATTATGCAATTTAATCATCTCCGATTAAAAGGTTTCTACACCCGACCAAGCGGTATTTTTATAATACCGTATCCCAAGCCCGTATAAGGGAAAATAAGTTAAAAGTATTTACCTGAGCTAGCAATGCAATTTATACTCAGCCGTATATCTTAATCAGCAAGCACAAGTACTTCTACTGGGGCTCTTAATCTGGAACGAAGGTTTTATTAACCTATTAAATTCCTAACGGGTCTTATTTAAGTCGTAACTTAGACCGGTTAGTTTTAAGGGAAGGTTTACGGTTCAAAACGCATGATTAAGCGAAGACCGGGATAGGATGTGATTTAGACCCGACAAGTTTGGAGACTTGTATAATATGGGTAAACTAAACACATTCTGGATTTTGAGATAAACACGATAACGTTTGACCCGTTTCGGCTAATTTATGTAAACTTGTTACATAAACCGAACCGAACGCGAGATAAGCGTAACGGGTATCCGTAAGAGCCATATACAGATTTCTTAAGTTAATATGCTTCAAATATGTTGTGACATCAGTAGGATGTCTTTCATTATGCCCGAAATGAAATTAAACACAAACTATGCCCTGTAGGGGTAGTTTGGTCATTTAAAAGGTTATAAAAGAGTTTAAGTATTTATCTGAGTTACAGGTCTGATATAATCAGCAAAAATACTTATTTTGATAAGTTATAACAGTAGGTTAAAGTATATATGTGAATTTACCAACTATAACCAAACTATGCACCGTAGGGGCATTTTGGTAATTTCACATAAGCCGTAAAGCTCAAAACTGAAGTCTGAGTTAAACAAATTTTGCTCACTGTTAAAATATTATAATTTGCCTCTTATATCAGTAGGTATCAACCCGGGTATGTCCAATATGATTTTAAAACATACTATGCGCTAAAAACGCTAAATAAGGCGATTAAAGGCCATCTCCGGGTTTGATACTTAAATCTGATATTTTTATATTTCCAGAAGACTTAAAATAATTTATTTATCATATGTGATCAGTAGCAAAAGGTTTGGAGTCGTTTAGATGTGTAAAACTCATTTTATGGCTCGTAAGGGCAAAACCGACAATTACCGGATTAAGCCTACGACTATGAGTTATGCTCAGCCTAAAATTAATTAAAAATCTTTAAAAATCCCAAAATAATATATTACATCAGTGGGTAAAATATTTGATATCAAAAAGTATGTTTAAGTAGGCTATACGCTAATTGCGCCATTTTATTTACATAAAGCATTAATTTTGCGATAATGAGCATAACTCTTAATCTACAAGTCAAAATGATGTTAAACTTTGCATAAAAGTTTATATATCAGTAACTAAGGTTTCTACACTTTTACATTTTCATAAATCACGTTTTAAGGTAATAAGGGCATAATGGTCAACATATGAGCAATTAACGGAAATATGCATATTAATTGGATAACTAATGAACCAAGGTGTATAATCACAGAGGGTTGTTCTAACACATAGTCTAATCCAATTAAAGCTCTGAGGCATTTCTAAAATGTGCCTAAACGGGTCAGAACTGAAAGTCAAAGTGAAAGTCAAACTATGTGACTTTCGGTTCCGAACCGGGTCTAAAGAGGAAATAGTCGGGTTGAACATGTTTGGACATGTTCTTACACTTATTACTAAGTTATAACAATGATCAAACAGGTTATATATGTTCTAGATAGCTAATTATGCATAAATGACATTTTAAGCATCCTGTTGACTTTTTAATTAAAAGTTTGACCCGACTTTTGACCTGGTTAGAGTGGTGATCAGGGGAAACCCTTTTGAGGTTTTATTACCCACATAAATACCAACTCATAACTACTTTTAATTCTAGATATGACTGAGCCATTATAGACTAATCTCGAAGTCAAACCGTAATTACGACGGTTTGACTTTTAGCTAATTAAACAAGCTAAACTCAATTAAAGAAGGACTAGTAGACTTACAAGAGTCCTATGCACGACTTAAGATCAGTTGGACCTGCTTGAGAGCTCCAGAATTGATCCAAGAATGCAGGAAATGGTGTGAGGAACTTGTGTGCACTACATGGCCTTTTATAGTAAAATTCTCACCACAAATCCTTGACAACAAGGTCTAGCACCCACCACAATTGATCAACACTTGTTGTCTAGTGCTTAGGGATGTCTAGGGGTCGCCCACATGTGAGAAAAACCGGCTAGATGGGTTAAAATCGCGCATAACAGGCTGCTGTCCGTTTTTTCTGCATCTGGTGCTCCCACGCGGCCCGCCTGAAGTTCATCATACCCGTACGCGGGCCGCCTGGCCCATAAAATCTGATTTTAAATTTTCTTTTGTTTTGCAGGTTGACCTTTGGCTTCACGAAGGGGCAACTAGGGTTATTTCTTGCATTTTGACCCCCTTATGTTTACCCACAAGGGCCTTAGGACTTATACCCACTTTCCCAAGTCCCCGAACACTTTCGGTTAACCCGAAAAGTCTTAACTTTCAATGTTTGCACTTTAACCCCTCGCACACGAATGTGGTCATAACTTTCTCATACGATAACGAAACTTAATGAAATTTTAATCGTGCATTCAAGTGAGTATAATTAACATTTACAAAGCTTCGGGTTTGTCAAAAGGTCACTCAGAGGTATATCTTTAAACATGTTGACACATTTAACCCCTGTAGTTTGTAATCTCTCACTTTTAGCTTCGTATGATTCATGATTTATTCGTTTGATGTTATGAACATCATGTAGGGTTATTATGAAGTATATTTATTCATAGTTGACACTTAGAATACGTACAAGCACGTACCTTCCATGTTTGTCAACTTTAGTCCTTTTATAACATTCTTTCACACGTTCAAACTTTATGACACGTGTCAACACATTATAGGACGTGAATTTTCGAGGTGTTACAAATTTCATGCATAATTCAAGTCTCATATGATGATTATACCCTCTTACCATCCTAATTTCATACATACACACGGATTAATCAAAACCCACTTCCTTTCTCATCAAAATTTCATGAATCCATGACTTACCTTACCTCAAGGACACTTAGACAAGTGTAGATGATGTCTCATGCACTCGATTTCCAGCTCAAATCACCCCAATTTATGCATAATTCTTGTGTTGATGATGGATTTAGGTGAGAACCCTAAATCCCCTTTCAAACCCACGACACATACATACTTATGAAAATTCTGCATTTTTCCTTGTTTAATCAAACTTTCTTTCATTTTTAACATAACTAACCCCTTTATTTCTCATAACATGACTATTTTCATCCATCCTCTAACTTAGTTAACTTGGTTATTTACAATATCTTACTTACCCACATTTACTTACTAGTATCTTATTTACTTTCATATGGTAAAATTATATTTTCCATTTTCTTTTCTAATTGCGTCAACATAATATAAATTTTTTATATTATGACTTACAAAATTTTGGGGTGTTACATGTTGAAGCCTCAGCAGACTTTGTCTTCTATATTCAAAGGATGATCAGACCTTTGCTTCCAGCAGACCTTAGTCTTCATCAGCGGTTTACTTTAGCAGACCTTGTGACCCATCAGACTTTAGCTAGTAGCAGACCTTAGGAAGCAACAGTTATTTGATGACTTTGCCATTGAAGGGAGAATGAGTTCAAGCATTGTTATTGAAGGATCAAATGATTGTAGAACTATTTTGGCTTTCAGTCGTCTGTTTTTAAGGTGGGATCCACATGAGCCAACATTCATGCTGATAAAATGTTTTTAAATGCGTTTCAGGTAATTACAGTAACTCGGAATAAGAGTTGTGATACGGCACCGAAAGGCTTAAAGAAGTGGCTTATTTTATCAACTAAATTAATAAACATTGTTTTATGTATTTGGGTTTATCCCCTAATAAAGCTAAATTTGTAAAATATGAGTATTATTTCCATTTGTTATAAATAAAAATCCAGTGTTTCTAAACTCTTGTATTTTTCCTAACTCACGGTCCTGATGAAACTAGTTTAATACACGTCCGGTGGATGAGTTACGTTGATATGGGTAAAGAACCCTAAAATAAAGCGATAAAACATATTTATAATGTCACTAAACAAATAACCAAACATTAAAATGAACAAAACAAAATAGCATAGTTAATGGAACTAAATATTTGGTGAAGCAAGAGTCTCGGTGTATATTGCTCCTTGTAACCCGTGAAACAAAAGTACAGGATAGTAACAGTCTTTCCCTTTCATGGTCGAATGGCGGCGCCCACTTCTCGCAATCGTCAATCATGGTAGTGGCGGCGAACACAAGTGGCTGGCGGCTCCTACATTTTCCAATTTGGGCAACGGACACCATATGGTATTGAGATGCTTAGGTGAGAGACAAGAAGGATTAGTCGAATGAGAAAAGTGTTCATTTACTTTGACATGTCACAATAGAACTTGCTTACAAAGCTTGTATGATACACATGGTCCACTGCATTAATATCCAATACAAAATTACTCAAAAATTTGAACCTCAAATAGATAAAGAAATGATATTGAAGACCAAACATTCTTCCAAAAAATACTAATCATCATGTAACTTAATACATAATTTAATCAGACAAGATGCTTATTCCAACATTCAGCATCATCAAGAGTTTTCTTTAAAAGATTTTGCTAAACAAATACTTCAAATTCCAACATTCAGCATTGCAACAACCATGCATACTTTCCCAATATAATACTTATGCAACCTTAAAACAACTCTTAAGGAAGAGATATCATAAGTATTTAACAAATTAATTTATTAATAGATGTTGGCATTTGAATTTGTAATCCTCAACAAACTCATAACTCTGACTCATAAGCTTAAATTTTGAGCATTCATAACTTATTACCTAACCAAACTCAGCTTTAGCAACCTATATATGTTCAATTTCTGTTAAGTAGCAGCACTTATACTGTGCACCAAATTTCAATAAAGCAAATACCTTTAATATGAGGATCATGGCAGAGCTTTGTTATCTGAGTTGTCTTCCCACACCCTCCTGCACCCGAAACAACTACAACCGGACAATCACGGTCCTGAGAATCCTCAAGCACCATGAGCTTCAGATCCCTAAGTGGATCATCAAATCCTATAGCAACGCACTTTTCCGGTGGAACAGGAGACGACCAACCACTTGAACTCCCTTCCTCCAATCGGTTTTTCAAACTTCTCATCTCCACCAATGTTTCAGCTCCATTACTAGCATTCTGCAACTGAAGGTCAAACGCCACATATTTCTGTAGCAACCTATTCATTTCTTCCAAATTGGAAGCGTAAGTGGATTTCTTCCAGAACTTCAAGTTGATATCCTCGCATTTCCGAACCAGGTCTTCTGCTTGCTCGAGCTGATTCAAGAACTCTGTTTCCTCTTTAGGTCGATCCAGTTGTTTATTTAGTTTCTCCATATGCTCGACGACAGGCCACTTGCTCTTTATGGATTTTTTCATTTCCTTGAGTTTGGATTTAAAGTACCATGCATTTTTCAGCTTCACAATGAAGACTTTTGATGATCCAGAAGCTGTGACTTCTATCACAACTCCTCCAAATGGTTCAGCCATTGATAAACTAAAAGAAGTATTTAACAAATTAATTTATTAATACATGGTAAAGTTACCAAAAAGTGAAAACATACGTTAACAACACAATGATCATTTATGCCCTTATAGGCATAGAACTGATATCTATCATAAGCGCCTAATCTATAAAAGCAAAAAAAAATGTTTACCATCATCATCATCAGATATATCATCCTCGGACACAATTGCTTCGTCATCATGAGACCAATACTCCAAGATTCTGCATCCTGCATCCGACACATCGCCGGACCCGTAGTAACAACCAAATCAACGTAAAAGATTCTAATTATTTCAAGATTGTATCCATCATATTTATTTATTAATTCATCCATGAAATATATCAAAGATCCCTTTAGATCAGATCTTTGATAGACGATCCAACACTTTATGCAATTCTTACATAATAAAAGGACAATAAATTACCTAACTGTGTTGTTGCTTCATCCAATCCAACAATTTAATTCCATCTCACTGCTCCAGCAGTCCCTCAACTCTTACACAACTGCAAAAACCAAATAAGCATTTAATCAAACACCTTACCTACATAAACATGAACTTCTTTAACTTGTCACTTTGTTGCACCTAAATTTAGGGTTCCAATTAACTATTATATTTTCGAATTGATCAAATTTTGTGCACAATTTCTCAATCAGAAACCTAGAATTTCATCAATTAACCGGAAAACTAAACAACATGTATAACAAAAATAAAGCAACTTACATGCTCCCATACAAATTGCTATTAAATGAACTTCCTGATAACCGTAGTGTTGAACCAAGTAACCAAGATTCAAGTTTTGCTATTAAAACATTTTCATGACAAAATTTAGATCTAATGTGATCCAAAATACTGCAAAATAGAGTAACCTGCAAATGAAATCGAAAAAATAAACAGAGGAAACCAAAATGATGCTACTAAACACTGTGCAAAGAGACTAAAAAATCAACAAATAGATTGCTTAAAACCCCCCAAAAAAACTTGAAATCAATTGGAGTACCTTTGTTCGATCTCACGGTTGGGAGTCAGGGGTGTCCTTGTGGAACTCAATTGCAACAGAAGCGAGAAATGGGGCTATGATAATTGAAAATAAATTGGCAATGATTATCTGGTTATCTCATTTCTAAACATTCAGAATCACACTGATGAAAAGAAAAATTCAACCTAATATCAATTTGAATATACATGAGAAAAGCAGATCATTACATGTAAACAGGTGAGATTAGATGAAACCTGTTATTTGCGCACGAATTCACGGAGGGCATTCTTCCAATCGGCGTTACCGGCTACGAACTTGATAAATCCAACGGAAGATTCAAAGCCCTCTTCAACAGTACTTGTAGCTTCTCTCTAGAAGGTATGTAAACCGATAATTGCAGGGTGAAATAGTGGTAGTGGGTGAAGAAGGATGGATAGAATGAATTTGGCAATGGTGGGTGGTGGAGGGTTTATATAATGGGTAGCGTATGGTCGTTAGGAGGACAAATAAGAAAACGTGGGTGGGGGAGAAGTGGAGAACGTGTGCAGAGAGCGATGATCTAGTAAAACTGTCGCCAATTGCCGGAATGTGAGATAAAGAACCCTAAAACCTCTCCCACTCTGCGAGAATTATATGGGAGGATAGGGGAAAGTGGGGAATTATTTGGTAACCTGCGAAAACTGCAAGTAACTGTAGAAAACTGCCATCACAGTGGTTAATTTTGGGAGTTTAAACGGTTGAGATTTCATCTCAGCATGATCCAACGGTGGATATTGATTTGTATGGTGGTTAGACTTAATTGTCGCAACCCCCGATCCCTGATTCCCGGGAACGGGCAGACGCGATCTCAGAGTTTTGGTGGTATCAGGTTATTTAATCTCGCAGCGGAATTTTACATCAGGACCATAGTTAGAAAATGTTTATCAGAGTAAAACCACCTCATTTAATATTAATAATCACATGGGTAAAACCCAAGTTTCTTAATACAATACATTTATAGGGACAAACCCCATTTTATTGAATTTAAAACATCGTTTATTAGGTAACTTTTATAGCCACATTTTTCCCAAGCCTTCAGTGCTCTCCAGCTGGCTTTCATTAATTGGCTGTTCACATTGTGTTACCTGTAACGCGTTTTAAAAACATTTGTCAGTCGGAAATACTGGTGAGTGAATCCCAGTTGAATCAAGAAACAATTTATCAATTCAAATAGTATTGAGAGTGATCACATTGTTTATTTCTACACAATTACTCATTCAGTATTTGCCACTCGACCGGATCTATGGCTATGGTCAAATTACCCATTGGCTAACTCGTTGTCCAATGGTAATGTACTGTCATTCCTGACTTACTACTCGCAAGTAGTAATAAATTTTGTATACAAAACCCCATAATACCGGCAGTAATTGAAGAACTACAAAGACTCAATCACTGCTTAATCACATTGTAAATAATTAAGGTTTTGTAAAATATTTCAAAAAGGTTAACAAAAAGAGGATAAACTCACATTGCTGTCTTAGGCTTTTCGTAAGGGTTTCCTGGATATAATCTATAATTTATACAAATGTACATTGGTTAGTACCATAACCCTTTGAAAATATTAATGATACCCTCCCCGAGACGGCATTCCAACAACTACGTCGGGCATAACCACGACAGTTGTTACAGAACCCTAAATCAATCGGGCAGCGTAACTGTTACGAAACTAGGGTTATAATACTTACAACGGAGCAGAACCTCGCTAATTAGGGGTATAATACCCGAGTATTATAACTTTCCTACAGAAATTGTGATTCGAGATTGAAATGTGAGCGATGGAAAACGAAAACTGATGCGTTCTATTTATAGTGCTGGATTCTGACTTTCAGGCGGCCCGCGTAAGGTAAGGCTAAGCCTTACGCGGCCCGCGTCAACACATGGTCAACCTATAGCTCATCCGGATCACCACTAGACTTGACACGATGTCGACACGTGTCAACTCAGGATGCATCCGCGTTTGATGATCTCTAGCGGCCCGCGTAAGTGTAAGCTTAAGCTTACGTGGCCCGTATCAACTTAAGAAGTCAACGAAGTCCAGTCTACACCCTTATACTGCCCGCGTGAATTGTTGGGGTGGGTCTACGCGGCCCGCCTCAACTTAACATTTTCATATTTTTATTTATTTTAAATGTTATAACATATTTCGGGCTCGGTTTTCACATACGGGTTGTAATTAAAGACATAATGAGACATTCTATAGTATACTAGAGTGTCGGAAATATTTACGAGGATATTGGTTTTACCGAGGGTTGTTACATTCTCCCCACCTTATTTAGAGCTCGTCCTCGAGATCTACTGGAATAAGTACGGATATTTTCTTTGCATTTCTGATTCAAGCTCCCATGTATACTCAGGTCCTCTTTTGGAGTCCCACTTCACTTTGACTAGAACTACTCTCTTATGCTTGAGATTCTTGACTTTCATGTCTTCAATCTGTAGAGGCCTTTCTACAAACTTGAGTTGTTCATTTTCCTCTATATCCTTAAGAGGTACTATCAATGATTCATCAGCTAAACACTTTTTAAGATTAGATACATGAAACACATAATGTATTCCTGCCATTTCCTCTGGCAGTTGTTGCTGATAAGCTACAGGTCCTATTCTTCTAATAATCTTAAAAGGTCCAACATACCTGGGATTTAGCTTTCCCCGTTTGATGAATCTTACCACTCCTTTCCAAGGAGAGACTTTCAATAATACTTTATCTCCTACTTGAAATTCCAACGGTTTGCGTCGGTTATTAGCATAACTCTTCTGTCGATCACGTGCTGCTTTCAGTCGTTCCTTGACTTGAATAATCTTGTCAGTTGTTTCTTGTACTATCTCAGGTCCAGATAGTTGCTTTTCCCCAATTTCTGCCCAACAGACTGGGGTTCGGCACTTTCGTCCATAAAGTGCTTCGAATGGTGCAGCATTGATACTTGTGTGATAACTATTATTATATGAAAATTCTATTAAAGGTAAGTGATCATCCCAATTACCTCCAAAATCAATTACACAAGCTCTAAGCATGTCTTCCATTGTCTGAATTGTCCTTTCGCTTTGTCTATCCGTTTGTGGATGATAAGCCGTACTTAGCTTTAACTTGGTTCCAATTGCCTTTTGGAAACTTGACCAAAAATGAGATGTAAAACGGCTATCCTTATCAGAAACAATTGATAAAGGAATGCCATGTAAAGAAACAATTTCATTTACATATATTTTAGATAATTGTTCCATACTAATTGTTTCCTTCATTGGTAGGAAATGAGCTGACTTGGTTAGCCTATCTACAATCACCCAGATTGTATCATTACCTTTCTTTGTTTTGGGCAATTTAGTAACAAAATCCATTGTTATAAATTCCCATTTCCAAACTGGCATTTCTAATTGCTGTAACAATCCTGAGGGTTTCTGGCGTTCAGCTTTGACTTGTGAACAAGTTAAACATTTAGAAACATAGGTTGCCATGTCCTTTTTCATTCCTATCCACCAGAAATTTTTCCTTAAATCCTGGTACATTTTATCACTTCCTGGATGCATTGTATACTTAGACTTATGGGCCACTTCTAGTATACGATGACGTAGATTTCCTAATTTAGGTATCCACATTCTCTTTTTATGGAATCTCCAAATTCCATCTGTTCCTTGTTCTACTTCTTTTAGCATACCATTTAATTTTTCAGAATCCTCCTTGATTACTGATTCTTGTGCTTCTCTTATCTGATCATTTAAATCTACTTGCAGATTTAATTTAAGAGAACATACCCTTTTTGGCTTTTCATGATACTTTCGGCTTAAAGCATCTGCCACTATATTTGCTTTTCCTTCATGATACTGGATATCACAATCATAATCACTAAGAAATTCCATCCAACGCCTTTGTCTCATATTCAACTCTTTCTGCCCAAAAACATACCTTAAACTTTTGTGATCAGTAAATATGGTAAACTTACTACCATAAAGGTAATGTCTCCAAATCTTAAGAGCAAAAATTATAGCTCCTAATTCTAAAATCATGAGTTGAATAATTCTCTTCATGATTCTTAAGTTGTCTAGATGAGTAAGCTATAACCTTTTGTCGTTGCATCAACACACATCCATAACCTAATCTAGAAGCATCACAATAGACTACAAAGTCTTTAGTTCCTTCTGGAAACGCTAGTATGGGTGTATGGGTTAATCTTCGTTTAAGAATTCTAAAGGCTTCTTCTTGTTTTAATCCCCATTCAAACTTAACAGATTTACAAGTTAACTTAGTTAAGGGAATGGCTATTCTAGAGAAATCTTTAATAAATCTTCTATAATAACCGGCCAATCCTAAGAAACTTCTAACCTCGGTTGGTGACTCAGGGGTTTTCCATTTAGTAATCGCCTCGATCTTTGTTGGATCTACATGAATTCCTTCATGATTAACTAAATGTCCAAGGAATTGTACCTGTTCTAACCAAAATTCGCACTTAGAAAACTTAGCATAAAGTTTTCCTTTCTTAACAAACTTAAAAGTGCGTGCAAATGCTTTGCATGATCCTCTTTACTCTTAGAGTAAATTAGAATATCATCTATGAAAACAATTATGAATTTATCCATATATGGCTTACATATTCGGTTCATCATGTCCATAAATGCAGCTGGGGAATTGGTTAAACCAAATGGCATGACAGTAAATTCATAATGGTCATACCTCGTTCTAAATGCGGTCTTAGGAATGTCCTCTTCCTGTACCTTTAATTGATGATATCCTGACCTTAAATCGATTTTAGAGAAAAATCGAGCTCCTTGCAGTTGATCAAACAAATCATCGATTCTCGGTAATGGGTACCGATTCTTAATCGTGACTTTGTTCAGTTCACGGTAGTCAATGCACATACGCATTGATTCGTCCTTCTTTTTAACAAACAGTATCGGCGCTCCCCATGGCGACGAACTTGGTTGTATGAATCCTTTCTCTAACAATTCATCTAATTGTTTCTTCAATTCTTGCATTTCTGTAGGTGCCAACCGATAAGGTGCTTTGGCAATCGGTGATGTTCCTGGTATTAAATGGATTCTGAATTCAACTTCTCTATCCGGAGGTAGTCCTGGTAATTCTTCTGGAAATACATCTGAAAACTGCGATACTACTGGTATATCTTTTAAATCCTTTCCTTTAGTGTTAGTGATTATAGAAATCAAATACACTATAGAACCTTTTCTCATACAACTTGCAGTTTTCATTACAGAAATAAACTTAGTGGACCTAGAGATTTTATCTCCTTTAATTGTGATCATTTTACCTTTTGGTGAATTTACTTGAATTGACTTTTGATCACATAAAATACTAGCTTTATTGGCTATTAACCAATCCATTCCTAAAACAACATCGAATTCTGCCAGATTCATGGGATAAAGATTTGCAATAAACTTTTGATTTAAAATTTCTATGCTTGCTCCCTGCAAGATTTCAGAAATTCTAACGGTTTCTCCATTGGTTGTCTCTACTAAGCATTCTAGTGGTAGTTTAGTTAATGACTGATTTAAAATTTTGCAAAACGATGTATTAATAAAACTTTGGTTTGCACCAGAGTCAAATAATACTTTAGCAAAAACATCATTAACTAAAAATGTACCAGCTATGACATCTGGAATCATCTTGGCTTCTTCTGCAGTCAGAACAAATGCTCTAGCATTTTAAATATTCTTATTGTCTGTTGCTGGAGCTAATTTCGGACAATTTAGCTTGATATGACCTTGTTCTCCGCAATTGTAACATACCCTGCTGTTAGCTTTCTTCCTGCAGTTTTCTTCCTTGTGTCCCGATATTTTGCAAAAGTTACAATATATGGAGCATCTTCCGGAATGCTTTCTTTTGCAATACCTACAGTAGGGTGCAGAGGTAGAACCTATATTTTTCCCACGGTTAGAATTTCCAGAACGAAATTCTTGGGTCAACTTCTGGGTTAGGTTCCTCTTTTGATCCTCTTCTCGGGTACGGACTAACTCATCAGTCAAGGTATTGGCTAGTTCTACAGCTTCTTCTATGGTTTGAGGTCTAGCTGCCTTGACTACGTGTCTTATCTCCCCAATTAATCCCCAAATATAACGAGAGATTAATACTGGTTCTGGTGAAGCAAGATTTGGCACTATCCTAGCATATTCGAAGAATAACTTAGTGTACCCCTTGCTATCCACACCAGTCATCCTAAGGTTTAGGAATTTGTTTGCTATATGTTCTTTTTCATTAGGAGGGCAGAATTTCCTTTCTACCTTGTCCTTAAACTCTTCCGATTCCATATTATAGGTTCTATCACTTCCTTTTGTTTGGAGGATAGTGTTCCACCATTCTAGTGCTGCATTCTTAAACAGATTAGAAGCAAACAGTATTTTGTCTTCTTCAGCGCATTTGCTTATCCTTAAGACTGCCTCAGTCTTTTCTATCCAGCGTAGGGTTGCAATGGCCCCTTCGTTGCCCGAGAATTCCATTGGTTTACATGACCAGAATTCCTTATAAGAACAACCATAAGGCGTGGTTCTTCTTCTTTTGGGAATGGGCATTTGAAGTACAGGTCCATTGTTCACACTGATTTCTGGTTCGCTTGGTCGCTTACTGCTATGCTTACTTTTATTATCAGCATCCTTAACAGTTTGAAGAATAAATGGCATTGCATCTATAATTCCTTGTGCTACTATGTGTTGGATAGCACTATTGTCCACTTGATTGTTATTGTTATTGATGCTTGGATTCTCATTAACCACGTTAATGTTACTCTGGTTATCATTATTCAGATTTCCTTGATTTCCTTCGTCGGCCATCTGAATTTTAAACATTTATCCCATATTAATATCACAAATAATAGGTAATATAGTTAATCACATGACACGCAATTTAACCAAAACCGTCGATCATTGCGACTTGTACTCTATTTTCATATACTATGTCTCTATTACACACTGGTACAGAAATAAAGATTACAATACCAACAGAAAGAAAATTACACTAATAGTAATATGCATCCATACACACCTATTTTTATTTTATTTTTATTTTATTTTATTATATTATTATTATAATATTATTACTACCATCATTTCACCATCTCATTCACGGATATGGATTTATCCAAAAATCCATATTGCGCTCATCGTATTTCCATACGAGACGCTCTCCCACCTGACGCATTCTCTCACTGCTTTCTAAAATTTCCTCCCCGAAAGTCCTAAGTTCTTGAACGTTTTCTGCACTCATTGGGGGTGCAGGTTCTCGGACTGGGTTTGGAATCTGGGGTGCGGGTTCCTGATATGGGGGTGAAAGTTCCTGAAATCGGTAAGGATCCTCTAAAATTTCCCTAATATATTCATCTTGGTAATAGGGATCTAAAGGGTCCATACCTGGGTAGGCTTCTATGTTCTGTATGGGTGGGTATTCCTGGATAGGGTAACGTTGCACAAAATCCCTATTATCGTCCCACCAGGGGTCGTAATTTGGATCTAGAGGGTTTGGCGCAGGTACCCTAGGGATTTCTTCTGGGTTAAAGTCATGCATCTCCACTTGATTTTCCTGATTTTCTATTTCCATGGGTTGATCTGGGTTTTGTGGTTGTGGGGCTACTAGTTGTTCCAGACTCGGGTCAGCAGCAGTTGTAGCTAGGATATGAAAATTAGCTAGGCTTCTATTAAGCATATCCTGTGTATGGTCATCGGTTCTACGCTTAGCAGCTGCTAGAACTCTTTGCTGTTGCAACTTTCGCATTCTCTTCCTACGAGCAAAAGCTTCCTTACTGAACCATCCTCGTTTCTTATTAGGGAATGGCTCTTCTGACTGAGCTCTAAAAGCAAACACTCCTTCTTCCTGATCAGCAGAATACCCAGAAAGGGCAGGCTGTGACGAAGTACCTTCACTCTTAGGTGATTCAGACAACAGACGATTCATGTCTGATGGTCCTTGATCACTCATACTGTAAACTACAAATAGTCAAATAACACATAACAAATAAATACAGTTATGCATATATTTCCATAATTTATTTCCTAACACAAAATTTAAATTTTAAGTGTCAGCAGAACACTTCTTTGGCTCAGGCCAGTGGCTAGGCTCTGATACCACCTTCTGTCGCAACCCCCGATCCCTGATTCCCGGGAACGGGCAGACGCGATCTCAGAGTTTTGGTGGTATCAGGTTATTTAATCTCGCAGCGGAATTTTACATTAGGACCGTAGTTAGGAAATGTTTATCAGAGTAAAACCACCTCATTTAATATTAATAATCACATGGGTAAAACCAAAGTTTCTTATTACAATAAATTTATAGGGACAAACCCTATTTTATTGAATTTAAAACATCGTTTATTAGGTAACTTTTATAGCCACATTTTTCCCAAGCCTTCAGTGCTCTCCAGCTGGCTTTCATTAATTGGCTGTTCACATTGTGTTACCTGTAACGCGTTTTAAAAACATTTGTCAGTCGGAAATACTGGTGAGTGAATCCCAGTTTAATCAAGAAACAATTTATCAATTAAAACAGTATTGAGAGCGATCACATTGTTTATTTCTACACAATTACTAATTCAGTATTTGCCACTCGACCGGATCTATGGCTATGGTCAAATTACCCATTGGCTAACTCGTTGTCCAATGGTAATGTATTGTCATTCCTTACTTACTACTCGCAAGTAGTAATAAATTTTGTATACAAAACCCCATAATACCTGCAGTAATTGAAGAACTATAAAGACTCAATCACCGCTTAATCACATTGTAAATAATTAAGGTTTTGTAAAATATTTCAAAAAGGTTAACAAAAAGAGGATAAACTCACATTGCTGTCTTAGGCTTTTCGTAAGGGTTTCCTGGATATAATCTATAATTTATACAAATGTACATTGGTTAGTACCATAACCCTTTGAAAATATTAATGATATCCTCCCCGAGACGGCATTCCAACAACTACGTCGGGCATAACCACGACAGTTGTTACGGAACCCTAAATCAATCGGGTTGCGTAACTGTTACGAAACTAGGGTTATAATACTTACAACGGAGCAGAACCTCGCTAATTAGGGGTATAATACCCGAGTATTATAACTTTCCTACAGAAATTGTGATTCGAGATTGAAATGTGAGCGACGGAAAACGAAAACTAATGCGTTCTATTTATAGTGTTGGATTCTGACTTTCAGGCGGCCCGCGTAAGGTAAGGCTAAGCCTTACGCGGCCCGTGTCAACACATGGTCAACCTATAGCTCATCCGGATCACCACTAGACTTGACACGATGTCGACACGTGTCAGCTCAGGATGCATCCGCGTTTGATGATCTCTAGCGGCCCGCGTAAGTGTAAGCTTAAGCTTACGCGGCCCGTATCAACTTAAGAAGTCGACAAAGTCCAGTCTACACCCTTATACTGCCCGCGTGAATTGTTGGGGTGGGTCTACGCGGCCCGCCAACTTAACATTTTCAGATTTTTATTTATTTTAAATGTTATAACATATTTTGGGCTCGGTTTTCACATACGGGTTGTAATTAAAGACATAATGAGACATTCTATAGTATACTAGAGTGTCGGAAATATTTACGAGGATATTGGTTTTACCGATGGTTGTTACATTAATGGGTTCCATAGATATATATAATTCTCGCTACAATATTTTTAAAGTAACCACCGGTACCACTTGATTGTTCACGGCTCCCGTCCAGGGTGTGGTCGGGGTTGTGACTTGTGACAGAGGTGGTATCAGAGCCACTGGTTTAAGCAATTAGGTGTTGTGATAATACCTAAGCTTAAACAAAAGAATTAGGATATTGATATTAACTGGTAGCACCCAGGATAATATTTAGACTTGAACATAAGAAAGATGCCTTAAAATAAGTTTCGAGATAAACTGAATTACTTGCATAGATATAGTGTGATGGGTATTGGTATATCATGAGGATGATAACTAGAACATTACAAGCACGGTAAATAAGCGATAACACTTGGCCATTGTTATTTCTTATTTATTGGTACTACTTGGTTATGAAATATGATCTGTCATGTGAATACTAATTTCCTTGTTTCTTGATGCAAGCCCTAATAAATGATGCACTTTTAAAATCATGATTTGAGAAAATTCTATTTATAGGAAATACAATGATAATTACCTCTCCGGCAAGATTGGGTATGGTGTGGTAGACTCTCCAGCTTGTCTGGGTAAGATGGGGTAGCCTCTCCGACGAGACCGGGTAAGATGGGGTATATGTTAAATTACGAAATTACATCCTCCACCATTTTCACTTTCTCTCTATGTCTTGTCTTCCTCCTCTATAACACTAGTAAACCACGTTTAATTATGGATTTATATCCTCCACCATTTTCACTTTCTCCACCGATCCAAATATAAATACAGTTCTTTATAACAACTAGAAGCACCCTAGAAACGTTCAACCGTCGCTGGCAGTGTAGATGTGTTCTGGCGACCCACCAGGTAGTCACTATGGTGACCAAATTGCTCAAATGGTTCCAACGTGGATAATAAGACAAAAATGGAGACAATATTTTTAATCAAATAATTGACTAAATTGGACGAACAGGTTGTGATGGCAACCAATATTTGCAACCAACATGCATATAATATTTAATTCTTTTTTTTTTATATTATTTAACTTCTATTTTTTATAATATTTAATTCTTTTTCCTCTTTTTGATTATTTAACTCCTATTTCTTTATAAAAAGAAATTAAAATGATATCTTATCTTATCCATGCCATATGTCAATCTACTACTAGTTAAGTTAGATATTTTTATCCAAAAAATCTTATATTTACTCAAGAAAAATGTAAAATAAATTACATTCATGACTTTTCTCTATATATAGTAGTATATAAATAATGATAAATTTTAGCATCCAAATCTGATTTTAAATCTCTCTTTTGTTCTTCATATTTTGTAAAACCATGGATTTGTTTTATACGAACCTTTACGATTCCGAAAATTATTAGAATAATCAATACTATGAAAGCCCTTCGTTTTTTTTTCAAATTCAAGTCAACTTCCGTTCACTCAAAATCCTCAAACGTCACAAAATACTGAAAAACAACTACAAACCACTAAATGGGATACTGCTGAAGAAGTTGTTTTAATGTCGTTATGGTGTATGGCTAGTGGAGATAGCAATCACGAAAAAACCAGAAGAAAACGTCACTGTGGAAAGAAATAAAGAAAATATACGATGCAACTCAGGCAAAAAATCCGGAAAAGATTAGTGAGAGGAATGTTGACCAAATGAAAGGTCGTTATTATCGACTCAACGAAAACGCCGGGAAATAGGTTGCTGCTTACCGGGAAGCATATCGCCGAGCAAGAAGTAGAACGTTTCGAAGATATATATATATATATATATATGGTAGGATTCATGCGAGAACCACCTTTATTGCGAGAACCAATGTGAACACAACAAAATAAACCCACTACACCACCAAAAACCTAAAAAAAACTACCCCCAAGCTAAATGCTAAAAACTAAACCACCCAAAAAACCTAAAAAAAAACTAATCCCCCCTCTCACCCCCCCCCCCCCAAAAAAAACCTACCCCCCCCCCCCCAATGTCACACCCCAACCGATGGCGGAAACATCAGGGTGAGGCACTGAGTGAAACAGATTGTCCAAGAGATTTCCATAACAACTATAAATTACCAAATATTTAAGCATTACGTCTCATACCGTAACATATCAGGTAAACATAGTTATTACAGGCAGATTGTTCTCAAAGACAGCATCCTAAACACCTGACACATACGTCTCTTAATTTAATTGTTTTGTTTCTAGACTCTTCCTAACTTGATTCCACAAAAGCTAGCGAAGCACAGCATCCTAAACACCTGACACATACGTTAAAATAGAGGTCAATACACATAGTGTAAAGGTGATCATACAAGTTTATTAGTATAATAGATAGCGAAAATCGGTTTACACATAACCAGCATGTAACATGTTGAAAAGTGAAGCTAGCAGGTTATCAACAATGAAATATGCACAAACATGACTGCGAGTTGTAGAATGCGCAACACATATCACCACTGTGACACGTGAAGTAAAGCCCTTAACAACCCCCGTCCATGACAGGTGCTGAGTCCAAACTATAGTACTATTGTTGCTAAGGTGTCAGGCAACAATCACTGTGTAAACATAACATACAAGCATTCATCGAGTAACACGTATAACATGCAATAATGGTCAGCGTATAAAAGTGTTTGCGTTGTATGTCGATTGTGATTTGAAATAAGTAACGTATGTAACACCCAAAAGTGCGTAAAGCAAAAAGGGTTCGAGTATACTTACAGATTGTGTTAAATGAATAACACAGCCTTGGATTGGATTGATGGGAGCGCTGGAAAGTTAGCCTGATGACAGAACGATAGCATAAGCGATGAACAGTGCGTGAAACGGTGTCGAGTGTACTGGGTGACGAAGGGTCATCTGATCGGAGGACCTTCTGGACGGATGGTCATCCGGACGGATGGCCATTCGGTCAGAGGGTGATCCCTTTGGGATGGATGTGTTTGTGTATGGTGACTTTGAAGTTTTCGTTGTAGCATTTTAATAAAAGAGAAGTATCTCTACCTTTCAGGTCGCCCGGTCGAACGGTCATCCGGTCGGATGGTCGTTAACTCGGATGGCGATCCATTCAAGCGAGACAATTCAAAGATCTAAGTCCCTTAGTATAATAGTCATTCGATCGGATGGTCATCTGATCGGATGACTATTCGTTGGAAGCTGATAATTCTTTGAAGTTTAGCAAAAATGTTAAGTGTTGGAGACCACAAGTCATCCGATCGGATTGTCGTTCGATCGGATGGCAATCCGATCGGACGGCAATCCGTTCAGCGACCTGAGCATTTGAAACTTGCAAAATTTTGTTAAGTCTGAAAAGTTTACGGTTTGGCCGAGACGGTATGACAACGTGTTAAACAACGGAAACTCCACCAAGTCCAAGTCATCCGATCGGATGGGAATCACCCCATCCGAACAGTTAATTGTTCTTGACGGTTGTTCATGTTCAACCCGTGAATCGGTTGTCTTTTTGGTAGAAACCCGTTCTCAAACCGGCACTTCACTAAAGAATGAGAAAAAAGGTCTGAATGAGCTCGGTTTCTATCAGTTGTGAGTAGAAAGTTAAGAGTTTTGAAGAAAAGTGGAAATCATTTGGAAAATGTTTAGATTGTGATGAAATCAGTGTTTAAACATGTTGAAATCTCTTAGATCTGAGTTGTTCTTGGTGGAGTGAGGTCACACTTTGAGGTTCATGAGAACCCATGAGGACATCATCCTAGAACAGCCCAAATCAGTCGATTTCATGGTGAAAAGTTAAGATTTGATGGTGAAAATGGTGGGTAATTGTGTGTAGATGATAGAAGTACAAGATTTGAGTTGGAAACTTACAAGAATCGCGAGGAATCGAGAGAAAATAGGCCAAAAGCTTGCTGGTCGAACGAGAGCTATCACATCACATGAACAGTGATGTGACAGGTGCTATTTATAGGTGAGAGGGGAGGAGAGGCGGTGTAATGGTGCGATCGAATGGTCCTTAGATCGGATGGTTCGAGTGTTTTGGTTTTCGACGTTTCATTTCGTGCGTTGAGCGTTGCAATGCGATTAAGCGAGTGTTGATTAAGCGATGCGATAGGTCTAAATAATAGTTACACAAATAACATAACTAACAAACAACAACATAAATCCTTGCGTTTCCAGTTTGCGATGAGATTGCGTTGCGATAGAGTTGCGATTGCGTTTTTTGATTAATCACCTCAACATATAAATAAACATGCACAAGTAACACATAATAGCACACACACGTAAAACAATATCCAGAACATGTGATTCAAGTTGCGATGCGATTAGCGTTTAATATATTAGCGATTAAACTGCGATTAATTAGCATTTACTCCACGTAATACAACTAAAGTAATACAAATTAAAGTATCAATTAACAAGTCAAATAGTACAATCAATAATTAAGAAAGGAGTGACAGATTGCATTTAGCAATTTTTTATTCCTTTTACTTTGACTTTGACTTGTACTTTGACTTCAAAACGCGGGTTGTTACAGCCTCCCCTACTTTAGGGAATTTCACCCCGAAATTAGGCCGCAGGCGTAACAAATAACTGGGGATACTTAGCCTTCATGTTACTTTCGAGTTCCCAGGTGAACTCTGCGCCGCATTTGCCTTCCCAGCGAACCTTCACAATGGGAATGCGTGAGCGTCTGAGCTTCTTGGTTTCTTGATCCATGATCTCGACAGGATTTTCCATGAAGTGTAATGTTTCGTCCACTTGTAGATCCTCAAGTGGTACGTGTAAATTCTGCTCGGCCAGACACTTTTTGAGGTTCGAAACATGGAAAGTCGGGTGGACGTTGCTAAGTTCCTCCGGTAGTTCAAGTCTGTAGGCCACCTTGCCAATCCTTTCCAGAATTTTAAAGGGTCCAACATATCGAGTCGCGAGCTTTCATTTCTTGTCGAATCTGATCACCCCCTTCCAAGGTGAAACCTTTAGGAGTACATGATCGCCAACGTCAAATTCAAGGGGCTTGCGGCGTCTATCGGCGTAACTTTTCTGACGACTCCGAGCTTTCAGCAGGTTGTCTCGAATTTGGAGGATTTTGTCAGTCGTTTCTTGCAGCAGCTCAGGACCGGTTATTTGCGCATCTCCGATCTCATGCCACACAATCGGCGATCGACATTTTCTTCCATATAGTGCCTCAAATGGTGCCATTTGAATGCTAGAATGATAACTGTTATTGTACGAGAATTCGACCAAAGGTAAGTGCGCGTCCCAATTACCACCGAAATCTATGACACACGAGCGAAGCATGTCTTCAAGGGTACGAATCGTTCTTTCAGTCTGACCATCGGTTTGGGGATGGAAAACGGTACTTAGGTTAAGAGTAGTACCGAGAGCAGATTGAAACGTTTCCTAAAGACGCAAGATAAACCGACCATCGTGATCATAGATGATATCACGAGGCGTCCCGTGTCGACAGATGATCTCGTCGGTGTAGATCTGGGCTAATCGTTCTACCTTAAATTCTCGTATCGGCAGAAAATGAGCAGATTTAGTCAGTCGGTCGACGATAACCCAGATGCTATCGTGACCTGACGGTGTACGCGGAAGTTTCATTATAAAGTCCATGGCTATACTCTTCCACTTCTACATAGGGATCTCGGGTTGCACGAGTAAGCCAGAGGGTCTTTGTTGCTCGGCCTTGACCTTCGAACAAGTCAAGCACTTCGAAACATAGATTGTGATATCCTTCTTCATTCCAGGCCACCAGTACCGTAGACGAAGATCATGGTACATCTTTTCAGCACCAGGATTAATGGAATATCGGGACTTGTGAGCTTCAGTCAACAATATATCTCGAAGGTTATTGCGACTTGGAATCCAGATGCGATCGAGATAGTAGTAGATACTGTTCGATTTGGTGACAAAATGCGATTCAGCACCACACTTCTTCATTTCCTCTCGCAAGGTATTCTCAATGAAGCAGGCGTGCTCAGCGTCACGAATCAAGGCTTCGAGGTCGTGTTGAGCGTGAGTATTACGAATGCTATGCAAATAGCTTCGACGACTTAGGGCATCGGCCATGACATTTGCTTTGCCAGGGTGGTAACGAATCTCACAGTCGTAATCGTTGAGAAGTTCTACCCATCGGCGTTGGCGCATATTCAGTTCCTTTTGGTTGAGGATGTGTTGTAGGCTCTTATGGTCTGTGAAGACCGTACACTTCGTACCGTAAAGGTAGTGTCGCCAAATTTTCAACGCAAAAATAATTGTACCAAGTTCGAGATCGTGGGTGGTATAGTTCTTCTCGTGGATCTTGAGCTGACGAGAGGCGTACGTGATAACCTTGTCCCATTGCATGAGAACATAACCGAGACCAAGGTTCGAGGCATCGCAATAGACAACGAAGTCATCGTTTCTGTCAGGAAGAGCGAGAATAGGAGCATTACAGAGCATATGCTTCAGAGTCTGAAAGGCTTGCTCTTGTTCGGTTCCCCAAACAAAAGACTTGTCTTTATGCGTCAAGGAAGTAAGCGGAACGACGATTTTCGAAAAGTCAGCGATGAATCGACGGTAATAGCCTGCCAATCCGAGGAATGAGCGAACTTCGGATGGTGATTTTGGAGTAACCTAACTCTTAACAGCTTCGATCTTCGCGGGGTCGACATGTGTACCTTGACTATTGACGATATGACCGAGGAATTGAACCTCCTCTAGCCAAATTTCACACTTGGAGAACTTGGCATAGAGTCGATTCCCTTGGAGTAGTTCAAGAACCAAACGTAGATGTTGTGCGTGTTCGGCTTTCGACTTCGAATAGATAAGGATATCATCGATAAACACGATGACGAAGCGGTCAAGAAATGGTTTACACACGCGATTCATCAAATCCATGAAAACCGCGGGTGCATTGGTTAAACCAAAGGGCATTACGACGAATTCATAATGGTCGTATCGGGTTCGGAAAGCGGTTTTCGGTATATCTTCCTCCTGGATTCGTAACTGGTGATAGCCTGAGTGTAAATCAATCTTCGAGAAACACGTAGTACCTTGCAATTGGTCAAATAAATCATCGATTCGGGGAATGGGATAGTGATGCTTGATAGTCAGCTTATTCAACTCCCTATAGGCGATGCACATCCGGAACGACCCGTCCTTCTTTTTGACGAAAAGGACTGGTGCGCCCCAAGGTGAGGTGCTAGGGCGAATGAAGCCTTTGTCAAGCAATTCCTGGAGTTGACTCGAGAGTTCGCGCATTTCAGATGGAGCGAGGCAATAAGGAGCTTTAGCAACAGGATTAGGTCAAGGAATGAGGTCAATACGAAAATCAATATCACGACTCGGGGGTAAACCAGGTAAATCATCAGGAAAGACGTTAGGAAATTCACGAACCACAGGCACCTTATCCATTGCCTTCCTTTCCCTTTCCTCCGCTACTACGATGTGTGCCGAGAAAGCTTTGTATTCCTTGCGGGGATACTTGCTCGCTTGGATACACGACATGAGTTTGAGATTCTTCGATGCGACTTCACCATAGACACAAAGTTGATCACCATTAGCGAGCGAGAAACGAATCATTTTATCAAAACAAATGACTTCAGCACGATTTTCGCGAAGAAAATCCATGCCTACTATGATATCAAAACTACCAAGCTGCATCGGAATAAGATCGATAGGGAAGACGTGATTGTTAAGTTCAAGCCTACAATCACGTAGAACAGAAAGAACAGTGACGGTTCTTCCAGTGGCAACTTCAACGTCGAACGGCGTAGGGAGATGGGCACGCTTACGATTTAGAAGCTTTACGAATTCTAACGATACAAAACAGTTATCGGCTCCAGTATCAAATAAACACGAAGCATATATACCATTTACGAGGAACGTACCATTAACCACATTGTTATCTGCTTGAGCCTGGTGGGCGTTGATGTTGAAAGCACGTCTGCGGGCTGCTGGCTGTTGCTGCTGCTGAGGCTGCTGATGTTGTTGCGGCTGCTGTTGTGGCTCTTGCTTCACCACTCTGTTTGGGCAGACATTTGCAAAGTGGTTGGGATCACCACATGCAAAGCAGGCTCTTGCGTGAGCAGCGGGAGCAGGAGCTGCTTGTTGACCCTGGGGAGCAGGAAGGAGAGCTGGTGTTGCAGGAACTTGACCTTGAGCTTGAGCTTGGCAGGGACCAGTATGGCAGTTGGCAGTAATGTGGCCGTACAGGTTGCAGTGAACACAAAACCAGCATGCAATCCCAACAGGATAATGGTAGGTACAAGTAGGGCAGAGCGGGTGAGGACCAGTATACGCACGCTTTGCCAGTGGTGCATTGGTCACCGGTGCCGCTACTTGGTGGTTCTGGGGTTGCGGTTGAGCAGGGACAGCTTAGAGCGGAGCGGCGGTTACTGCACAATTCTTGTTGTTGTTTTTCTTACGTTTGCGGCGAGAAGACTTGGAGGCTTGCGGAGCGGCGGTTTCAGCGGTGTGAGAAGCGGAGGTAGCTTGGTGAAGACTCTTCGGAGCGTTCTTGAAGTACCCAGCGAGAACTCGCTTGTCATTAATCTCGGCAGCTAGTAGGTATGTCTCTTCGATTGTTGTTGTCTTCGCGGCTTGCACGAAGTCAGCAACACAATCCGGTAAAGCACGGATATACTTCTTGATTGTCATATCAAGTGTTGCCACCTGGCTTGGACAAATGATACTCAGCTGTTTGAAGCGGGCAGTTAGACCGGCGTTATCGCCACCATTCTGCTTGATGTTCCAGAACTCGTTCTCCAGCTTCTTGAGCTCGTGGGGTGGGCAGAATTCCTTCATCATGAGTTCTTTCAACTCATCCCAAGTGAGCCCATAGGCTGCGTCGTTCCCACGTCTGTTCCTTTCGGCGGTCCACCAATCCAGAGCCCTGGACTGGAACACACCGATTGCGTTGACAGTTCGTAGGTGATCGGGACATCCGCTCTGGCCTAGCGTAACTTCAATTGAGTCAAACCATTGAAACATAGCGCTTGGTTCGTCTTCGCCTGTGAAGTCTTTTGGGCCACAGGCCTAAAACTGCTTAAAGCTGAAAGTACCCTTTAGAGAGTCGGTCCTTGATTCCTCAGAGGACTTACTGGCGATCTCATTAAGCTCACTGACAATTTGCGGGATAACTTTAGCCATCTGCTTAGCGACGATGGAAGAGATAACTTTCAAGGTTCGCGAGGCGCGTTTGAGAGTAGCAATTGCGAGTATCGAGTACACAGCGAGTAGTATTGCATAAGCGGGTAACACATCATGCGATTTGTTAACGTTTTGAGATAGATGTGCAGTACGAGTTATGTGTGTTGATCAAGCGAAAAGCGAAAAAGCGTATAAATCACCAAAATCGAAACACATAACGCATGTAAAACCACATAAACACATAAAAACTTCACATAAAAAGCGATAAATCACAGAGTCAGCGGTTGCGGGCTTAGAATATAAACACATAAAATCAGCGAAGACGAGTTTGAAATAGAAAGTAGATTGTCTGGGTGTGAGACATCGACTGCCCAAAGTGGTTCGCCTATTCTCAAGGACTTCGAGTACATGCTTTGGCCTAATAGACTGTGCTCTCTCACCTGCATACGGTGAATGGCACGCATCCTTTTGGTTATTCGCATCACCCGAGTCATTGGAGTCCATCGAGACTTTGGTGAGAGTTTTGTAAAAATCTATTATATATAATAAATGAAAGTTTTTTGGGCCACGTGTCACTTGATTAGGGCATCCTCAATTCCATTTTCCCGCCCAACAGTACCAAACTTCCATCCCCTTTATACTCTCTCCTAGAAACCCTAATCTTCTCCTGTACTCCTTCTCTTCTCCCTTCTCTTTTAAGTGGGTGTTTGGCATTCCTTCTCAAAAGTGACTTATTAACTTATATAAGTCAAAAGTGAGAAGTTAGAAATTCTAACTTCTCAAAAATGACTTCTCAACACATAAAACACTTCAAAATAAGCTAACCCAAACACTCAAAAAATAACTTATTAACTTTTATAAGTCAATAAGTCATAAGTTGCTCCAAAATAAGCTAACCCAAACACCCCCTTTGTGTACGCTTCTTTTTTCAAAACAAATGGTGAGCTCCATTTTCATTTAAGAATTTCTCTTCAAAGGTTTTATCATAAAAAAATCAAATTTCGCGATCTAGGGTTTTCTCTGCAAACAAATGGTGAGCTCCATTTTCATTTATGTTCTTCACAACTTATCATATCTGTTAATTTGTACATTCACATGCTTCTTTCCAAACCCTAATACACTCCATCTGATCTTATTTCCTCTACTCCATAGTTTCAGCCGTCACTGATGAATTGATGATACTCCAGGTTCATCCCTTCTCTGGTTCCAGAGATGACGATGGTGGTGTCACGGAAGAGGTTCCAGTAATCCACTGTCTTCAAACTCTTTAATGCTAAGGTACAATTTTTCAAAATACAGGGCTTGAGCTATTGCGTTTATTCTTAGTTTACAAATTGAAACCCTAGATATGTTGTGCAGGTTTAATTTCTTTTGAGGAATTCGGATTTTGTGTTTTTATTCACACAGAAAGGTTTTTGATTTTGTAAATTGAAGAACTTCGAATATTGGGTTTCAAGAAAATAATCAATCTATTCATTCTGTTCTAGGGTTTTAAGTTTTAACTAAATTGGGATTTTCTCGACTGTTCAAGCCTTAAAGGTATGATCTTGACTTCAATTGTTGTTATAATTTTGGTATGGGTATTTTGTAGTTCAAGATAATAGTTATTTGATTTACTTTTATAGGGTTTTAACTAAGTTGGGATTTTCTTGATTGTTCAAGCCTTAAAGGTACAATCTTGACTTCATTTGTTGTTATAGTTTTAATTTGTGTATTTTGTAATTCAAGAAAATAAATTATTGGTTCATTTTGTAGGGTTTTAATTAAATTTTGAGATTTTCTTAACTGTCAGAAGCCTTAAAGGTAAGATCTTGACTTCAATTGTTGTTACAGTTTTGAATTGAGTCTTTTGTAATTCAAGAAAATAATTAATTGGGTCCTTTGTAATTCAAAAAATTATTAATTGGGTATTTTGTAGTTAAATAAAATAATGAATTGATTCATAATATTTTTAGGGTTTTAACTAAATTGTGACTTTCTTGATTGTTCTAGCCTTAAAGGTACTGTGTTGGAGAATAAAGATGCTGATGCTACATGTTCCATAATATTTTTAGGGTTTTAACTAATTAACCAACACAGATCTTGGAGAAAACCCTTCCACTAGGTGTATTATTTTAGAGTAACTGATGCTACATGTTCCAAAATTGAGATTACATTAAATTTTTTAAACCATTTGGATCCATTTATTAAAATTGTTAGATAAATGGAGTTTTTTATTCTTTCTCGCATAATTGTATTTTCTCCAATTCAATATGAAATTGAGGACTCTACATGTGCAATTTCAATTCTGATGATGATAATGAGCTTCATATTCATGTAAGGATGGATATATTAATTTTTATAAAAGTGGTGAGTTTTGATAATTGATTTTCATCCTTTTTTTGTTGCTTCTGTTCAAATAAAGTTTTCATTATTGGTGTAACAAATATTGGATACAGGTGAAATGCAAGTTGCAGGAAAAGGAAAAAAAAGAGAAGTGAAAGTTTAGTAGGGATACTGTAAGACATATTTTCTTTTCTAGAGTCTACATATTTATTTGCAAACATTTTAGCATGTACTGGTCCTTTATTATACATGGAAAGTTAAGGACATTTTTTAAGAGAATGAAAACACCTTTTTTAACTTAATATCGAATAGCAAGGTAAATAAATAGTATAGTTGTTGTTGAGCCCTGGCTAGGCATTTTCAAGTGAGGCTGGGGTATTTGCTTCTAGAGAAGACCTTATTTTTATGGTGTTTAGGACTCGTTGATTAACAAAAAACAATATTGTGGCTAAAGAGTATATCAATGTTTTTGTCATCTACTTTGTTGTCATGTAATAGAACTAATTAACTAGCTTTGGATAATAATCTTCCACTAACCAGACACATTTCATAGATATTAATTTTAATTTGTAAAAATCATGGTACATAGAATACTAGTCTTGGGAAGTTTTTTTATATATGTGGTGAAATTGATGTTTTTTTGCTTTTACTCTATTGTCACTTGAATTTTGTTCATCTGTTGTTGTCGTTTATCAAACCATTGAAGTCATAGTAAATTGTTCCTTTTGTCCTGTTTCCATAGTTATTTGTACCTAAGTGCACTTCCGTATATACTAAGATTTTGTTTGTTTTGTGCAGAACACTACTTTGATCTACTAAAGATCATGAGAAGGCCAACTCAGTGGCTTTGGAATGGAATTCACGGGTGCCTCACATAATATGGAGTAGTATGATTGAGAGCAAAGGTGGTTATTTCAACCTGTTTACTTGAATGGGTCAATGTTAGTTATGTTTCAACTCAAATAGGTCAAGTTAAAAACATACGAGTTTGTCGGCTTTACGGTGTGCCATTTTCCTGTTTCTTTGATTTTTGGTCTGGTTTGTTCTTGGATTTTGAGCTTTACATATTTGAATTTAATTTTATTGCTGGGTTTCTATATAATTATTGAGTTAAAACAGTGGGTTAAAACCACTGTTGGGTTAAAACCACTGTTAGGTTAAAACAGTGTTTTGAAACCACTTTTGAAATGAGTGTTCTATTAAACAGTGTTTTGAAACCACTGTTAGGTTTAACAGTGTTTGAAACCACTGTTGGGTTAAACAGTGTTTGAAACCACTGTTGGGTTAAACAGTGTTTCGAAACGACTGTTAGGTTAAACAGTGGTTTCAAAACACTGTTGGGTTAAAACAGTGTTTTGTGGAGAAAACAGTGGTTCTTTTTTTTCCAAACAGTAGTTTGACTTTGGTCAAACATCGTTTTAATTTTGGTCATACAGTGTTTTAACTTTGGTCAAACAGAATTTTGAACCACTAAGAATCATATTTTTGCAAACAGTTGTTTAAATTTGGTCAAACAGTGGTCAAACATTGCATATGTCAAAGACCTTAAAGAACAGGTTAGGTCCTAAATTACCGCTATATATGACACCACTACTGAAAACTTGTGTTTACTATTTGGTTACATCAGTTGTATGGTAGCATGAAGATAAAGCTAGTTGGCTATTTCCATAAAATTCTTATAGATTACACAATTAATGTAGACGTGTAGCTGGCAAATGAATGGGATTTTAGATACCCTACGGAACTGGGTTTTCTTGGAAAGACACGAAGGAAATCTGCTGAGGATTTGAAGAAAACTAGAAGTAGTGATTTGGGGGAAACTATGTGGTCTGATTGTGGGTGTGAGTCTTGTGTTTGTTGGATGAACAATGGTGGTGACCTGAAGCTTCATGTTGTTGTCAACGACCTATTAACAGGTACCTTTTTGTTCATTTCACTGTTTTATGACACATTTGATGCGTTATACACGTGCACGTTATATAGTTAGTAGGGGTGGTCAAAATCAGTTTGGACCGTAACAACTTAAGTGAACCGGTTTAGTTTATGGTTTGGAAAACTGGGTTTCATGGTTTGGTTGATGGTTTTGGAATACGTTGCCAAAACTGACCCGGCCAAATTATTTAAAAAAATAAAGTAAGAGTATAATATGTTAATAGTTTTTATAAAAAAAATAAAATAATCTATTGACATGAGGAATCAATAAAGTTGATAGTGGTGAAATGAACACTTTCATCCTGTATAAATGGCAAACTATAGGACAGCTTGCGGCAACTCCGCCATTCCGGCACTTGAACCTGTTCACTCTCATAGTCTGGCAGGGAACGTACTGATGGTGTTGGTTTGTTCATTTGACGGCCGGTAAGTGTGTTTTTTGTATAGGACTCTCTCTGTCTGTTTATATATGGTTAGGAACCTTATATGGGATGAGTTTATATATAATGTTAGTTTCTTTGATATTTATGTCGAAACTTGAGGAATTAACACATCATGAATTTATTGTCTGTGCTAGGGTATACAAGAACATATTGAACGATGTATTAGTAATTTAGAAAATCTATATGGCATTTTGGTTAGTGTATGAACTATCAGTCATGTCTTTGGCTCTATTTATTCCTCACAAGTTTGTAATTGAAGTGGTTTTTTATATATATTTTTTCAAGTCATATGGCATATGCTTTTTAATATAATAATAGCTTGTGTTATTAGAATTTGTTTTAAATACTTAAAACTTTTATTATCTGATAAACCACAGTGGGTTTTTGATCAAACTTACATGATCTTGGGTGGAGTTTCAAGACTATCTACAAAGGGGAAGGTAACCCAACTCCACCAGTTGCATAAAGCTGTAACTGTATCATTATTTTTTTGGAATTTTCATTTTCCAACTCCTTATAAATATATAATATAAGTTTCTTACAAGTTAACTTACTAATTTGATTTTGCTAAGATAACATGGGTTCATTAGTTTTTTTAACGGACTCGACATTCCAGTATAAAATATGTTGAAGACGTAGTCGTATCTGATATAAAGTTTTTTTTGGTTCCGTAGGCTATATTTAGTGAGTGTTGGTATCATACCATTACTACAATAGATGAAACTGATATTGAACGAACATCAGGTATTATCGGAACCGTTATTGGTGTTCAAAGGCCATATTTGTTGATCAACTTTACCTTTGATAATGTTGACCCATACTAAAAGTTTCTGTCTGGTTTGACGTCTGTGATATCTATATACTCATAATTAATGTAATTTTAATTTTTTTAACGTTAAGTTCATGAGTTATAACCTTATTCGTCACATATTTTTCATTTTCGAAAAAATAATATACAGTTGTGTTTAATAAAATTTAAATATCCAACCCGTGGTAAATCTTTTTACCAATTTTTAAAAATTTAAAACCCTTACCGTCAAGTTTATGCATTAACACATAATAATAATAATATAATAATAATAATAACAATAACAATAACAATAATAAAAAAAGTAACTTTCTCTAGCCCGTGAAGCAATCCCGGGTGATAATCTAGTTTATAATAATGAGTAGGACGTGTCGTTAAGGTGCGGGTCTCACCCCTAACTTAACAACTTGGCCGAGACAATCTTGTTAGTAGACAGAGGGGGAGATTCTCGTTAAGGTATGGATTTCACCCCTGAGTCAACGTAAATACTCGTGTTTATAGTAAAATGCGCGGCGAACAAGCGATCTAATCGAGAGTTTGCGGTTTTCACACCTAGTCACGATTTAATCACTCGTTCATTTTCGAAAATAGTGTGCGGTGCTAGCCTTAGGAAAGGCTAAGTGATAGTATTCCAGCCTTAGGAAAGGCGGATAGAGTATAGTATGTTTGCAAGTCGATCGAGTAACGGAAATAGGCTCGTGCGGAACCCCTACCGGGTTCGCACAAGGCGGTCTGTTGGTACTTAGACTATAGACTAGGTCGTTTCTAAGACATCGACCCGGACTAGGTTTAGTCTTGCCTAATTCCCTATAGTTATGGCTCTGATGCCAATCTGTCACACCCCAACCGATGGCGGAAACATCGGGGTGAGGCACTGAGCGAAACAGATTGTCCAAGAGATTTCCATAACAACTATAAATTACCAAATATTTAAGCATTACGTCCCATACCGTAACATATCAGGTAAACATAGTTATTTCAGGCAGATTGTTCTCAAACACAAATAAAAAAAAGCTGTTCCGACAACTCATAATTTAATTGTTTTGTTTCTAGACTCTTCCTAACTTGATTCCTTAAAAGCTAGCGAAGCACAGCATCCTAAACACCTACCACATACGTTAAAATAGAGGTCAATACACACAGTGTAAATGTGAGCATACAAGTTTATTAGTATAATAGATAGCGAAAATCGGTTTACACATAACCCGCATGTAACATGTTGAAAAGTGAAGCTAGCAGGTTATCGACAATGAAATATGCACAGACATGACTGCGAGTTGTAGAATGCGCAACACATATCACCACCGTGACACGTGAAGTAAAGCCCTTAACAACCTCCGTCCACGACAAGTGTTGAGTCCAAACTATAGTACTATCGTTGCTCAGACAACAATCACTGTGTAAACATAACATACAAGCATTCATCGAGTAACACGTATAACATGCAATAACGGTCAGCGTATAAATGTGTTTGTGTTGTGTGTCGATTGTGATTTGAAGTAAGTAACGTATGTAACACCCAAAAGTGCGTAAAGCAAAAAGGGTTCGAGTATACTCACAGATTGTGTTAAACGAATAACACATCCTTGGATTGGATTGAAAGGAGCGCTGGAAAGTTATCCTGATGATAGAACGATAGCATAAGCGATGAACAGTGCGTGAAACGGTGTTGAGTGTACTGGGCGATGAAGGGTCATCCGATCGGATGACCTTCCGGACGGATGGTCATCCGGACGGATGGCCATTCGGTCGGAGGGTGATCCGTTTGGGGTGGATGTGTTTGTGTATGATGACTTTGAAGTTTTCGTTGTAGCATTTTAATAAAAGAGAAGTATCTCTACCTTTCAGGTCGTCCGGTCGTCCGGTCGGATGATCGTTCGCTCGGATGACCATCTGTCCGGAAGGTCATCCGATCGGATGACCCTTCGTCACTCAGTTCACGCGACGCTGTTTAACGCACTGTTCATCGCTTATGTTATCGTTCTGTAATCAGGCTAACTTTCCAGCGCTCCCTTCAATCCAATCCAAGGCTGTGTTATTCATTTAACACGATCGGTGAGTATACTCCAACCCTTTTTGCTTTACGCACTTTTGGGTGTTACATACGTTACTTATTTCAAATCACAATCGATACACAACGCAAACACTTTTATACACTGACTGTTATTGCATGTTATACGTGTTACTCGATGAGTGCTTGTATGTTATGTTTACACAGTGATTGTTGCCTGACACCTTAGCAACATAGTACTATAGTTTGGACTCAGCACCTGTCGTGGACGGGGGTTGTTAAAGGCTTCACTTCACGTGTCACAGTGGTGATATGTGTTGCGCATTCTACAACTCGCATTCATGTCTGTGCATATTTCATTGTCGATAAGCTGCTATCTTCATTTTTCAACATGTTACATGCTGGTTATGCGTAAACCGATTTTCGCTATCTATTATACTAATAAACTTGTATGCTCACCTTTACACTATGTATATTGACCTCTATTTTAACGTATGTGGCAGGTGTTTAGGATGCTGTGCTTCGCTAGCTTTTGTAGAATCAAGTTAGGAAGAGTCTAGAAACAAAACAATTAAATTATGAGTTGTCGGAACAACTTTTTTTATTTGTCTTTGAGATCAATCGGCCTGTAATAACTATGTTTACCTGATATGTTACGGTCTGGGACGTAATGCTTAAATATTTGGTAATTTATAGTTGTTATGGAAATCTCTTGGACAATCTGTTTTGCTCAGTGCCTCACCCCGATGTTTCCTACATCGGTTGGGGTGTGACACCCAAGCTAAATGCTAAAAACTAAACCCTCAAAAAACCTAAAAATCTACAAAACACACAATTTTTTATATTTTTTAATAAAAATCGCTAGTTTTAGTCTCCAATTTTTTTTCTTATTGACGAAAAGTAGCGATTTTTATTAACAAATATTAAAAAAAATTGTGTGCTTGTTAGATTTTTAGGTATTTTTTGTTGTGTTCACATTGGTTCTCGTAATAAAGAGTGGTTGTTAACGTATCCTTCTCCTATATATATAATATATATATATATATATAAACGGGATCAGGAGAAAACGCTCAAAAGTGTGAGAACGGTGAGAACGCATCATGGCCCAACACGTGTCACGCGACATAGAGAAGGGCGGAGGGGCTTTTTTGTCCTTTCATATTTCTTTTTTTAAACGCGTGTCCCATCATCTTTCCATTTTTGGCGTTTAATAAATACGCGACGTTTTTTTTTTTGTTTTTAGGTCATGATCATAGTAAATATTTTGGTGTTTTAAGTATGTTTTGTCTTTTTTATTGTTTTTAGATAAGGATGCAGGCCTATAATGTAAAAAACATCAGTAATTTTCTTGATGTTTATTATATCAAGTGTTGTGCCATGTAGGATACAGGCCTATAATGTGACAGACAATTATGGCGTTTTGAAAATATAAATAAATTCAATTTTTCATGTAGTGGCTTTTAATATAATAAATGTTTGGCAATAATGTTACCGTCTCTTCATTTTACTGTTTAGCAATTACTGTTTCGTTCAATTTCATCTGTCAATTAGTGTTGATTTTTCCAGTAATACTTTGTTTGGCGTTTTTTGGCGTTTTATATAGCAACATCGTGCTTTGCTAGCATCCGCTCTCACAGTTTTCACACTATCAGGTGTTTTGGTGTTTGTAGTTTTTGGCGTTTTATACTCAATTTTTTTATTAGTGGAGAATTAGATAATAAACAACAGAGAATTAGATAACAAACAATAGAAAATGAAAAAAAATTAAAAATTATAATCTAATTTCTCATCCAAATCTTCACTGTCATCAGCCTCTTCTACTTTAACCTTTTTGGCGTTTTAAACCTGTTTTTGAATATCTTATGTAGATCCTTATTTTCCTACATAACGCCCGTCTTTAGAAGATGCTTATTTTTTGTGGCATCCTTTATTGTGGTTTGATATATATTTGTTTGATGACATGTTGAAGACCAACGTCTTGATCCCTTCATGCCATCAATATATCCATAAAAAACAAAGTGACATGATGACATATCAGTGTCATCGGTATCTTTTTCTTAAATATTTGTCCATCTCATTTAGTAAAAGATTATAGAGATACCCACCTCAGAGAAGAATGCATTCAGTTTAACTTCATTCAGAACAATACTCAATATAGAAGAAACGAGGTTCCGCATCTGTGGCTTTTTTAACTATTTTTTTGGCGTTTTTAAAGTGAATGGTTTCTAGGAAATATGGCGTTGTTTTTGGTTTGTGATCAGTTGATTGTGCAGAGACGTCTCTCTTATAGGATGTTTTTGGCGCGTAGTTTAGGCGGGTTTTTATTTATAATAAATGATATTAATAAAGTAGCCGTCTTTCAGTTACTGTGTATTTTTACTGTTTTTGTTTAGCTTTTTATGAGTTTTTAGGGTCATAGACTTTCCATCTCCCAAGTTTGGCGTTTTTAATGGCTTTAAGTAGTTTTTGGCATTTTTTTCTATTTTTAGCTTTTAATAATACTTCTGCAAATTACTTTTATTACAGTTTGTGAGTTTTTGGCGTTTTACTGCATTATGGCGTTTCACAAGCATTATGACTGTTTGGCGTTTTATTAATATAATGTATTTTTTTATTCTAAGTTGAAAAATACATAACAAACAACAGAAAAAGAAAAATAAAAAAAATAAAAATAGAAACAATTCATCTTCCAAATCTTCACTGTCATCAGTCTCTTTCTTCTTTGAAACATGTTCACTGGCGGTTTGGCTTTGTCATGATTGTGTTTTTGTGGCCGTTTGGAAAGACAAAATGACATGAGTCTTTTTTAGTATGTATCTTCAAATAACTCATCAGTGTCATTCGTCTTTTCATGCCATTATAATATTCATCAATAACAAAACACAAAAAATGACATAAGTCTGACCCCAGCATCTTTTTGTTTATGATTTGTCAATCTCATGCAGTAAAATGTTATTTGAGTCACAACACCTCAGGGAAGAATGCATTCTCCGAAACATGGCGTAGAACAATATTGAATATACAAGAAACGATATTTGCCATTTTTTGCATTTTACTGAGGAAAAAGTGTATCGGAAAGAAACGTCGATTTTTTGGAATCTTTGATGTTTGAGTGTTTTGGCGTTTTCTAAGATGATTGGTATATAGTAAAATATGGCATTTTTTTGAGTAGGTGTGTTTGATGTTTTGGGGATTTTTGTCGTTTTTAAGATGAATAGTATATAGTAGAAAATATGGCGTTTCAGGTTCTGGGGTGTGTTTTTATGTCTGGGATGTTTTTGTTTATATAGGGATGTGTTTTGGTCCGTAATGGGGTTTTATTCATTAGTTTGGCGTTTTAGTATAGAAGTGTAAAGACCTTTTTACCCTTAATGAAGCGCGCCCACTTAATAGAATTCGTGTTATTTACGAAAACGCCACCGCGCCAATCTAGTCCATAGATTATTTTGATTGGACGACCCATAAGCGTTCTCACCGTTCTCACACTTTCCACCGTTTTCTCTAAATCTTGACCCTATATATATATATATATCTGTGGGGTTAGGTTAACGTACAATATGTACGCGATCATCTCAGCCATCCGATCTGGTGCGAATTCACTTTTGAACATGCGATTTGTGCTGAAAAACCGACATGCGAAATTGCTTTATATACCAACATGCGATTTCATCGTAATTACCAACATGCGAAATTGCTACAAAAAAACCAACATGCGATTTCATCAAAAATACCAACATGCGATTTCGAACATGCTTTTTATAACGTGCAATTTCACATCGTACGCATTGTACGTTAAGGGATATTGTATTTTACACTTTCACTATATATAACACACACACAGATATTGAACAAATTGACAAAGTTAGGAATAGTAACTGTTTTGTTTTGTAGTCTATTTTGTTTTTAGTGTAAATTTTCATTTTCACCCAGTAGTTTAATTATTCTATTTTTTTATTTAACCAATTTACTTTTTCACCTCTAAACTTTAATAAAGTTATAAACTCGACTCCGTTTACTTTTAGTCACGTGAGTCTCTTGGTGTTAGAAATTAATGTTTTTTATTACACTTTTTTCCAGTTTTGATGTTAGAAAGATCCTAATGCAAATGTCTTCTATAGGGAAGAGGTAGATGTCAAAGTCAGTGAAAATGATGATTATGTTGATGAAACTTGGGCCTAAATTTTGAGCAATATATTAAGACCATTTTTAAATCATCACATTTTATAATTACAAGCTATTATATAATATTCGTTGTTAGTTAATTTCTTATGTATTGTGTTTTTTAGGTTGTTTTTGTTCCTGTTCACCAGACAACCACCAGTAGTTGTTTGTTGATGACAAGAGTTTGTGTTTTTAATATTTTTGAAACATTAAAAATGTATGTAATCCTTTAGTATAACATAAAGTACCTACACAAAGCATATATGTGGTTTCTGATTATAATCCAAAGTATTTGTTTGAAATATATTTATCTTTTTTGGCAGACGAATGTTGTTAGAAACCTAGCAAAATATTAGAAGGGAAGCGATACAATGAGTTACATTCAAAAATTAAACATACGCCATGAATATTTGCCATATGTTCTGTGACGATCGGCAAATCCATGCTAACATCTATACAAACCCGAATCTCGCACACATCGTGATCTTACGTTTTAGAATTAATTTTTTATTAATTTAGTTGTCATATGCATAGAAATGTCCATCTGTGTTACATTTTGCTTTTGGTAATTTTTTAGAAATTACCGGGTCACACATGAGTTAAAAAGGCACGCATGAACGTTAGTGATAATGGTCTAAGTACTTGGGAAATCACCCCATAATATCATTATGTGTATAATACCAAAAATATATATTTAGATATATATATATAGGGTCGGGATTTAGAGAAAACGGTAGAAAGTGTGAGAACGGTGAGAACGCTTATGAATCGTCTGATTAAAACAATTTATGGACTAGATTGGCGCGGTGGCGTTTTCGTAAATAACATCAATTTTATTACGTGGACGCGCCTCATTAAGAGTAAAAAGGTCTTTACACTTCTATACCAAAACGCCATACTGATGAATAAAATGCCATTACGGACCAAAACACATCCCTATATAAACAAAAACATCCCAGACATAAAAACACACCCCCAGAACCTGAAACGCCATATTTTCTACTATATACCATTCATCTTACAAACGCCAAAATCCCCAAAACATCAAACACAACTACTCAAAAAACGCCATATTTTCTACTATATACCATTCATCTTAGAAAACGCCAAAACAGTCAAACATCAAAGATTCCAAAAAAATCGACGGTTCTTTCAGATACACTATTTCTTCAGTAAAACGCCAACAATGCCAAATATTGTTTCTTGTATATTCAAATATTGTTCTACGCCAAAGTTTCGGATAATGCATTCTTCCCTGAGGTGCTGTGACTCAAATAACATTTTGCTACATGAGATGGACAAATCTTAAACAAAAACATGTTGGTGTCAGACTTATGTCATTTTCTGTGTTTTGTTATTGATGAATATTATAATGGCATGAAAAGACGAAGGACACTGATGAGTTGTTTGAAGATACATATTCAAACAAAAGACTTATGTCATTTTGTCTTTCCAAACGGCCACAAAAACACAAGCATGGCTAAGCCAAACCACCAGCGAACATGATTCAAAGAAGAAAGAGACTGATGACAATGAAGATTTGGAAGATGAATTGTTTCTATTTTTATTTTTTTTAATTTTCTTTTTCTGTAGTTTGTTATGTATTTTTCAACTTAGAATAAAAAATACATTATATTAATAAAACGCCAAACAGTCATAATGCATGTGAAACACCATAAATGCAGTAAAAACGCCAAAAACTCCCAAACTATAATGAAAGTAGTTTGCAGAAGTATTAATTAATAAAAGCTAAAAATGAAAAAAAACGCCAAAAACTACTTAAAGCCATTCAAAAAAGCCAAACTTGGGAGATGCAAAGTCTATAACCCTAAAATCTCATAAAAAGTTGAACAAAAAAAAAAAACAGTAAAAATACACAGTAACTGAAAATACGGCTACTTTATTAATATCATTTATTATAAATAAAATCCTGCCTAAACTACGCGCCAAAACATCATATTAGAGAGACGTCTCTACACAATCAACTGATCACAAAACCAAAAACAAATGCCATATTTCCTAGAAACCATTCACTTTAAAAACGCCAAAAATAATAGTTAAAAAAGCCACAGATGCAGAACCTCGATTCTTCTATATTGAGTATTGATCTGAATGAAGTTTCACTGAATGGATTCTTCTATGAGTTGGGCATCTCTATAATCTTTTGCTGAATGAGATGGGTAAATATTCATGAAAAAAAGACTGATGACATTGATATGATATCATGTCACTTTGTTCTTGATGGATATATTGATGGCATGAAGGGATCAATACATTAGAGCAGACGTTGGTCTTCAACATGTCATCAAACAAGTATATACCCACCCACCATAAAGGATGCCATAAAAAATAAGCATCTTCTAAAGACGGCCGTTATGTAGGAAAATAAGGATCGACATAACGTACTCAAAAACAGGTTCAAAACGCCAAAAATGTTAAATTAGAAGAGGCTGATCACAGTGAAGATTTGGATGAGAAATTAGATTATAATTTTTATTTTATTTTATTTTTTTCATTTTCTATTGTTTGTTATCTAATTCTCTGTTGTTTATCATCTAATTCTCTACTATTTTAAAAAATTTGAGTATAAAATGCCAAAAACTACAAACACCAAAACGTCTGATAGTGTGAAAAAGTGTGAGAACGAATGCTAGCAAAGCACGATGTTGCTATATAAAACGCCAAAAAACGCAAACAAAGTATTACTGGAAAAATCAACACTAATTGACAGATGAAAATTGAAAGAAACAGTAAAATAAATAGACGGTATCATTATTGCCAAACATTTAGTTATATTAAAAGCCACTACATGGAAAATTGAAATTTATTTATCTTTTTCAAAACGTCATAATTGCTTGTCACATTATAGGCCTGTATCCTACATGACAAAACACTTGATATAATAAAAGGCCTGCATCCTGATCTAAAAACAATAAAAACGCCAAAACCATACTTAAAACGCCAAAATATTTACTATGATTCTGATCTAAAAACAATAAAAACGCCGTGTATTTATTAAACGACAAAAAAAATGGAAAGATAAAGTGACACGCGTTTAAATAAAGAAATATGAAAGGACAAAAAAGCCCCTCCGCCCTTCTCTAAACGACCAGGAAGCGTTCTCACCGTTCTCACACTTTTGAGCGTTTTCTCCCGAACTCGATATATATAGGGTCGGGATTTGGAGAAAACGGTAGAAAAAGTGTGAGAACGGTGAGAACGCTTATGGATCGTCCGATCAAAACAATCTATGGACTAGATTGGCGCGGTGGCATTTTAGTAAATAACACCAATTTTATTACGTGGACGCGCGTCATTAAGGGTAAAAAGGTAAAAAACCATTCCTCACATAATACGCCATTGAAAAATAAAACGCCAAATAAATACAAAACGCCAATTTTATCAATGCGTACTTTTTTCTGTGTTTTTATTTAAGTTCTCTGGCTTCAAAACAACATAAAATATGAAACGTCATTATATATAACGCCAAAGTTTACATCCGGATAAATGTTAATTACATTTTTTGTTATAAAAATAACATCCCGCCTAAACTACGCGCCAAAAAAATTCTATAAATAGAAACACCTCACCACCTTCCGTTTATCACACCAAAAAAACACAAAAAAACACACAGTGGTTGCTAAAAAAACTTACAACTCAACGTAAAACGCCAAAAAATACAACGACAACAAACATATTTTCTTTGATCCTTAGTAATTGTAACACCCCGTGTTTTCGGGAAGTCAAAGTCAAGGTCAAAGTCAACGACCGATTTCGCGCAACTTGACTTGTAGTGAATTTCTTTTATGTGTTTAATTTAGTTGTATTATGTGGAGTAAGTGTGAATCATTACAATAATCGACGTGTGTTATTCGCAATCTAATCGACTTACGACTGTGAACTGTAGGAAGTAACAATGCGATAAAGTTAACGAAACGATAATCAAACTATGCTAATCGAATCGATATCAAATCGCAACTCGAACTGCGCATTTTAGTTATTGTTATACGTGTGTGTGTGCCTTATGTGTTATTTGTGCATGTTCATTTATGTTACGTGTGGTAATCAATTGAATCGCAATCGAACTCGAAACGCAATCGAACTCAATCGAAATCGAACTATGATAGATATAGTAGTTGGGATTAAAAGTAATTTGACTAGGAAAATCTATCGCATCGAATCGCTCGCAATCGAGCAAGTGTAAGATGGCCGGAGCAACCAGGACGAAATGTTGTCCGACCGGACTACTGTCCGAACAGATAGGCTACCCAAACGGATTGCTGTCCGAACAAATAACACGTTGGGTCTCACACTTAATCAACTTTATCTAAAGTTTGAGTATTGAACGAATTGCCATCTGATCGGACTACCATCCGACCAGATTACTCTTCGGATCATGAGATACTAGGACTTTAAGGACTTAAACAATTTTCAACATGTTCATTAACAGGGTTGCCACCCGGTCGAATGGACATCCGACCGAGTGACTCTTCTGCTGTGAATTTGTTCCCACAAAGTAACCCTATCACTAGAGTCGTCGTCCGACCGGATTACCGTGCGACCGAATTACCGTCCGACCGGATTACCATCCGAACGGATTGTCATCCGCACGATTGACCGTTCGATCGACCGACTTGAAGGATAGAGATACTTCAATGTTTTCAAAATGCTACAACGAAAACTTCAAAAGATAAGCCATCATACACAAACACATTCTTCTCAAAGGAAGAAACAATCCACTCGAATAGTCACCCGACCGGACAAGCTGTTCGACTGGATGACCATCCGAACGGATTGCCATCCGCATAGACAAGCCGTCCGATCGGATTACCATCCGACCGAACTGCTATCCAACCCATTCACACTTTGTATCGTTTTACGCGTCACTTATCGTTATGCTATCAATTCATTCAGGCTAACTTTACTCGCTAAGCGCTCCCTTCAATCCATCGACCGCTGTGAGTATACTCGATCCCTTTTTGCTTTATGCGCTGTTGGGTGTTACATACGTTACAACTATTCAAATCACATCAAACACACCACTCAATACTATTTGAACGCTAACCGTTAATGCATGTTATACGTGGCTTATGAATGCTTGTTTGTTATGTTTACACATGGAATGTTGTCTACCTGCCTTAGCAACGATAGTACTATAGTTTGGACTCAGCACCCGTTCACACGGGGGTTGTTAAGGACAATTACTTGCATGGATTACGATGGTAATCATGTGTTACGAACAGCCTCGGGCAGTCAACCCGCAGTCATTGGTATCGATGGATCTATGTCGATAACTAACATGCTTCATTTCACTATGTGTACGTGCTGGTTATGCGTAAACGAATTCGAACTCTATATGCTATTATCAAACTTGTATGCTCACCTTTACATTATATGTATTGACTTTATTTTAACGTATGTGACAGGTGTTTAGGATGCACACTTGGTAGGGAATCGAAGCTAGAATAAAGCTCTAGAGCCCAACAAATAGTTGTCTGTAGTAATTAAATCCAGGGTCTTTAGAAGCAGAAAAACAATTGCTCTATTTTGAAATCTAAGTTGTCGGAATAGAATTAATTGCCTGGATTTTTATCTGTAATAATTTGTTTACTGTTTGAGACATGGTATGGGACATGTTATTTTTAAATTGAATAGTAATGATAATTGTTACGGAAACTTCTCTACAATCTGTTTCGCTCAGTGCCATGCCCCGATGATTCAGCCATCGGTTGGGGTGTGACAGATTGGTATCAAAGCCATAACTATAGGGAATTAGGCAAGACTCGACCTAGTCCGGGTCGATGTCTTAGATACCTAGACTATAGTTAGGAACCAACATACCAACTTGAATATATCCAGTAGGGATTCTGTACGAGCTTATTTCTCACTATTCTCGCTTATGCTACACTATCACTGCACTCGAATTTTCAATTATGAATAGGCGATAAAGTCAAGATTAGGTGTGAAAACCGCAAACTCTCGACTAAAGTTGCTTAAACGATCCGCATTTTATCTACAAACGGGGAGAATTATGCCAAAACAGGAGTGAAATCCATATTTTGATGAATAATCTCCTCTATTTTATTAAAGCAGGGACAAAGTTGTTAAGCTAGGGGTCAAACCCTAACCTTGACTACTTGTTCCGCTCATTTTACAAAACTCTCACCAAAGTCTCGATGGACTCCAACGACCTGAAGTCACGATATGACTAACGGGATGCGTGCCCAACGTCCAAGAATCGAGGCAAAGGCACTGCCCGGTAGGTTAAGTGTGCACAACAAGTCCTTGTGAATAGTCAAACCACTTTGGTTAGTCGATGTCTAATAGCTGCAGACGATCTATTTCTCGGTTTTCATATGTTTCAATTCTGAGCCCGCAACTGCTGACTCTGATGATTCGTCAATTTTATGTGATTTATGTGGTTTATGTTTATTTGTTAGCGTTTTGAGGTACTACTGGTTTCGATCTAACGCCTTTTTGCTTCCGATAGTCACACAATACACTACCGCTCGTTAACAAATCGCTGAATTGTGGACGACTTTATGCTTATGCTACACGATACGATATACTAAACGTGATCGCTATATTCGAACGCTCGCGGACTGTGAATGATAGGTTTCTGTATTCTGAGGCAGTCAGAATGCTCTACGTATCTCTATATGCTCCTATGTGCCTCTTATGACTACATGGTTAGGTGCTTTTGTGACTGTGTGCTCTATATGCTTACGTGACTGTGTGAATCTGTGCTTATGTGAATCTGTGACTGATTGACTATGTGTTTATGCGCCTACGTAATTGTATGTGTTCCTGAGCTTTAGTAAGTAGTAGACGTGTGGGGTGAGATTCGAATACAATGTGTTGAGTCCTGTGACGATGTCTGTTGCAGACAATGTCATCTGGATCCCGTCATCCCTTACTTTCCCGTCAAGAAAAGAGAGACAAACGCCTTGCTTCCATCATCGCTAAAAGTGTAGCAAAGGCTGTGAGTGAGGTTTACGAGAACGTCAGCAAGTCATCTGAGGAATCAAGGACCGAAGCTCCTAAAGCTACCACCAAGGCCTTCAATTTCAAGCAATTCAAGTCGTGTGGGCCAAAAGAATTCACTGGCGAGGGAGGTCCTACTGCACTATTCCAATGGTTTGATTCCATTGAGGTTACTCTACGCAGAGTGGTTGCCCCGATGACCTCCGAACTCTGAATGCTACCGGTGTTTTCCAGTCCCGTGCACTAGACTGGTGGACGGTCGAGAGGAACAAGCGAGGGAACGATGCAGCCTACGGTCTGTCGTGCGACGAGCTCAACAAAGTCATACTGGAAGAATTATGCCCTCCCCATGAACGTCAGAAGCTAGAGGATGAATTTTGGCACATACATCAAAATGATGGTGACAACGCTGCTCTCACTGCTCGCTTCAAACAGCTCAGCATCATTTGTCCCGATCAGGTCAAGACTCCAGACATGACAATCAAGAAGTATATCCGAGCCCTGCCTAACTGTGTTGCTGATTTCGTTCAAGCGGCTAAGACTACGACCATCAAAGAAAATTATTTACTGGCTGCTGAAATCAACGACAAGCGGGTCAAGGCCAGTGTCTGGGATAAAACTTCAAAGCACCTTCATCAAGCTACCACCGTCGCACCAACTGCTGAAACCACCACCTCATCGAGCAACAAGAGGAAGAACAAGAGAATGAACAGCTCCAGCAACAAGAAATGTGCGATCACTGCTGCACTGATTCAAGCTGTACCAGCCCAACAGCGTCAAGTAGCGGCGCCTGTGGCAAATGCACCGCCTGCAAAGCGTGCATACACTGGGTCACACCCGCTTTGCCTTACTTGTAGCTACCACCACCCAACTACCATCGCTTGCCGTTTCTGTGCTCATTGCAATATGTACGACCATTTCACTACCAACTGTCGTGCCCGATAAGCTCCTGCTCATCAAGCTCTACTCACCGCCCCTCAGGGTCAACAAGCTCCTCCGGCACCCGCGGTCAACGCCAGACTCTGCTTCACATGTGGCGATCCTAACCATTTCGCCAACATGTACCCAAACAGGGTTGTGAAACAAGAGCCCCAGCAGCAGCAGCCTCAACAGCAGCAACACCAGCAGCAGCAGCAGCAGCAACAAGCAGCACGCGCATGAACTTTCAACAACAACGTGCGTCAAGCCCAAGCCGACAACAACGTAGTTAATGGTACGTTCCTTGTGAATGGTATTTATGCTTCGTGTTTATTTGATATTGGAGCCGATAATTGCTTTGTGTCGTTCGAATTCGAGAAGCTCCTTAGTCGTAAAAGCTCCCAACTCTCCTCGACATTCCATGTTGAAGTCGTTACCGGAAGAACTATCGCCGTTAATTCTGTTCTTCGTGATTGTACTCTCGAGCTCAACAATCACATCTTCCCAATCGACCTTATTCTGATGCAACTCGGAAGTTTTGACGTCATAGTAGGCATGGACTTTCTTCGCGAAAACCATGCTGAAGTTGTGTGCTTCGACAAGATGATCCGATTCTCGCTTGCGAATGGTGATTTATTGTGTGTTTACGGTGATACTACTTCGAAAGGTCTCAAGCTCATGTCATGTGTTCAAGCTAGCAAGTATCTCCGAAAGGAATACAGGGCTTTCTTGGCTAACATTGTAGTATCGGAGAAGGAAAAGAAAGAGAAGAAGGAAGTGAAAGACGTTCCTGTGGTTTGAGAATTTCCTAATGTTTTTCCAGAGGATCTTCCCAGATTACCGCCAAGTCGTGATATCTACTTTCGTATCGACCTCATTCCTGGAGCCAACCCTATTGCCAAAGCTCCCTACCGACTCGCGCCATCCAAAATGCGCGAACTCTCAAACCAACTCCAGGAATTACTTGAGAAAGGCTTCACTCGCCCGAGCACCTCTCCTTGGGGCGCGCCAGTCCTTTTCGTCAAAAAGAAGGATGGGTCGTTCGGGATGTGCATCGACTATTGGGAATTGAATAAGTTGACTATCAAGAACCGTTATCCCCTATCCCGCATCGATGATTTGTTTGATCATCTACAAGGTGCTACGTGCTTCTCGAAGATCGATCTACGCTCAGGATATCACCAGCTACGTATTCAAGAGGAGGATATACCCAAAACCGTGTTCCGCACTCGATACGGCCACTACGAATTCGTCGTTATGCCTTTTGGTTTAACCAACGCACCCGCGGTTTTCATGGATCTGATGAATCGCGTATGTAAACCATATCTCGACCGTTTCGTCATCGCATTCATCGACGATGTCTTGATCTATTCCAAATCGAAAACTGAACACGAGCAACATCTATGATTGGTGCTCGAGTTACTCCAGGGAAACCAACTCTATGCCAAGTTCTCCAAGTGTGAATTTTGGTTGGAGGAAGTTCAGTTCCTGGGTCACATCGTAAATAATCAAGGTATTCACTTCGATCCTGCGAAGATTGAAGCTGTCAAGAGTTGGATTACACCTAAGAACCCGTCTGAAGTCTGTTCCTTTCTCGGACTAGCGGGCTATTATCGACGATTTATCGAAGGATTCTCAAGGATCGCCGTACCACTTACCGCTCTCACGCATAAAGACAAGTCTTTTGTTTGGGGAAACGAACAAGAGTCTGCCTTCCAAACTCTCAAGCACATGCTTTGCAATGCTCCCGTTCTCACATTGCCCGACAGAAACAATGATTTCATTGTCTACTGTGATGCTTCCAACCTTGGTCTTGGTTGTGTCCTCATGCAACGGGACAAGGTTATAGCTTACGCATCTTGTCAGCTCAAAATCCACGAGAAGAACTATACAACCCATGATCTCGAGCTAGGCGCAGTTGTTTTTGCGTTAAAGATTTGGCGACACTACCTGTATGGTAAAAAGTGTACGATCTTCACCGATCATAGGAGCCTACAGCATATCTTTAATCAGAAGGAACTTAATATGCGTCAACGCCGATGGGTAGAACTTCTCAACGATTACGACTGTGAGATTCGTTATCACCCAGGCAAAGCAAATGTTGTTGCCGACGCACTCAGCAGACGGAGCTATCTGCTTAGCACTCGTGATGTTCAAACCCAGCACGATTTCGAATCCCTCATCCGCAAAGCTCAGCACGCGTGTTTCAACGAACACACTTTGAAGAAGGAAAGAATCTACCACGGTGGAGCTCAACCTGTGAACAAGTCGAATGGGATATTCCACTTTCTGGACCGAATTTGGATCCCTAAACGGACCGATTTGTGACAGATTTTGATGGACGAAGCCCACAAATCCTGGTATTCTATTCATCCCGGTGCTGACAAAATGTACCAGGACCTTCGCTATAAGTACTGGTGGCCAGGCATGAAAAGGGATATTGCTCTCTATGTTGGAAAATGCCTAACTTATGTAAGAGTCAAGGCTGAACATCAAAGACCCTCTGGCTTACTCGAATAACCACCGATCCCCATGTGGAAGTGGGAAAGTATAGCTATGGACTTTATAACAAAGCTACCGCACACGTTATCAGGTCACGACAGCATCTGGGTTGTGGTTGACCGTTTGACTAAATCAGCTCACTTTTTGCCAATACGGGAAGACTACAAGGTAGAACGATTAGCCCGAATCTACACCGACGAGATCATTTGTAATCATGGGACGCCTCGCGACATCCTCTCTGATCGTGATGCTCGGTTTACCTCGCGACTGTGGGAAACATTTCAAATGGCACTCGGTATATCGCTAAATCTAAGTACCGCTTTCCACCCTCAAACCGACGGTCAGACTGAAAGAACGATTCGTACTCTTGAAGACATGCTCCGTTCGTGTGTTATAGACTTTGGTGGTAATTGGGATAAATACCTGCCGTTAGTCGAATTCTCGTATAACAACAGCTATCATGCAAGCATTCAAATGGCACCATTCGAGGCTTTATACGGAAGAAGATGTCGATCACCTATTATATGGCACGAGATCGGGCATTCGCAATTAACCGGTCCTGAGCTATTACAAGAAACGACAGACAAGATTTTCCAAATTCGAGACAACCTGGTAAAAGCTCGGAATCGACAGAATAGTTATGCCGATAGACGACGCAAGCCCCTTGAATTTGACGTTGGTGACTACGTACTCCTAAAGGTATCACCTTGGAAGGGTGTGGTCCGATTCGGCATGAAAGGAAAGCTCGCGCCTCGATATGTTGGACCTTTTAAGATTCTGGAAAGAATCGAAAAATTCGCCTACATACTCGAACTACCGGAGGAACTTAGTAACGTCCACCCAACTTTCCACGTGTCAAACCTCCGAAAGTGCCTAGCCGACCACGACTTACATGTTCCTCTTGATGACCTTCAGGTGAACAAAACACTACACTTCGTGGAGAAGCCTGTCGAAATCATGGACCGCCAAACCAAGCAACTCAGGCGCTCGCGCATTCCTATTGTGAAAGTCTGATGGGAAGGCAAACGAGGCGCATAGTTCACTTGGGAACTCGAAAGCGACATGAAGGCAAAGTACCCACAGTTATTCAAGGAGAAAGTCTAGAGAGAGAAAGTGATTCACGGTGTTGTACAACTTTCAGCCTAATTTCGGGACGAAATTCCCTAAACAAGGGGAGGCTGTAACACCCCATGTTTTCGGGAAGTCAAAGTCAAAGTCAAGGTCAAAGTCAACGACCGATTTTGCGCAACTTGACTTGTAGTGAATTTCTTTTATGTGTTTAATTTAGTTGTATTATGTGGAGTAAGTGTCAATAATTACAATAATCGACGTGTGTTATTCGCAATCTAATCGACTTACGACTATGAACTGTAGGAAGTAACAATGCGATAAAGTTAACGAAACGAAAATCAAACTATGCTAATCGAATCGATATCAAATCGCAACTCGAACTGCGCATTTTAGTTACTGTTATACGTGTGTGTGTGCCTTATGTGTTATTTGTGCAAGTTCATTTATGTTACGTGTGGTAATAAATTGAATCGCAATCGAACTAAATCGAAATCGAACTATAATAGATATAGTAGTTGGGATTAAAAGTAATTTGACTAGGAAAACCTATCACATCGAAACGCTCGCAATCGAAATCGAAACAGCAAAAATCGTCACGCCAAACACCCAAACCAAGTGCCATCCGGCCGGATAGCCATCCGACCGGGCTGCCGCTTGGACATGACGTCAAGATGCCATCCGACCGGATAGTCATTCGGGTGGGATGCCATCCGACCGACCCACCCTTTCCCTTTTTGGAATCCTATAAATACCCATGTCACTCTCAAACTTTCTACTTTTGGAAACCTTTGTCCGACCAGCACGCTCAGCTCACCTTTTCATCGATTTCTCTCAATCCCGGTAAGATCTCGTCCTAAATCTTGTACTTTCTTGACCTACACGCACTCCTACACCTTTCTATCTTTTGAATTGTTGGACCGTTTTATGATCTTGAATGTCAGTTAAGGATGTTCATCTTCAAATACGAAGGCGGAATCAACGTAAAAGAAGTCACAACAGCTAGTTTCCTTTTAATCTATCTTTTCTGATTGATTTTCGTGCTTTTACAATGTATTCTGAAACAAATCCGGCAGCACCTTCCCTTACACACACTAACCAGTTCGCTTCAAATGAACAACACACACCACTATATATAGACCTTGGGGGGTTTCTCTTGAGACTGGCAACCCATAGGGTTTCGCTTGAGACTGGTTTCAAGCGAAATTGTATGTTGATGATGATGAGGTTTCGCTTGAACCATCCATGACATTCTTTCAAGCGAAAACCCTTCCTTAAACACAATCTAAACCTAATTTAGACCCTGTTGTGTGTTCATTCAAACCTATCTAGACAAAAGACTTGTATAAGACAAAGTTAACAGACACTAAGTGCACCAACAGACTCCCCCTTGGATGTTGACGAAGTCTTTGGCTTCAAGTCTTTGTCTTTGTCTTTGTCAATCTCCAACTCTGTCTTTTCATCATAAACAATCTATCTTCACAGGTTCACAATTTAGATCTGGCTCCATCTTCAGACTTCCCTTTGACCGTTGATCCAGACTCCCCCTTTCACAGACTCCCCCTCTCAATATGCTAGAATCTGAGGTCTTGATCTGGTTCAAGCTTTAACATTTAGCTTCCATGGGAATAATGAAGCCCAAAACCTGTGTCTCAAACATCAATCATTACAAACTATCTTTTCAACAATAAATCACAAACTTACTCAGTTATAGCAATCCACTCAAGTATTCAGGTCCAAGTTAATGACCCTGATTACTCAATTAATCTACCAAGTCCAATTTAATGACCTTGGTTGATCATTTAACGAATCAAACTGATTTTGAAAAAAAAACAACATTTTACACATTTTCTGAAAATAACAAGTATCAAATTAATGAACTTGTTTTTAACTTTCCAATAAATCAAACTCCATCAAGATAAGCTCTCCTCATTCTTCAGTCCAGAATTTCCTGCATCTGCTTCAAACATCTGAGAATCCAACAATCAACTCTCCACTTTGGTTTGTCGGAAAATAAAGCAGAAATAAAATCTTTTTGGATTTTATAAAATGTTCTAAACTAAGAAATGAAATACAGAAAACTTAAATTGCAGAAAGTAAACAAAGTAAACTATTTACATACATATTTTTGGCGAGCGTGTCAGGGAATCATATCAGCTATCAGACAAATTACAAGTACCATTAAGCTTCATTTCATACACAGACTTAAACAATTCACCTAGATTGTCGATATACTGATCCATCTTAAATTTTCACACAAATTTCAATTTACTCAGGATACGAATTAGATGAATTATGAACTTAGCTCATTCATGTGTCCCACCTCTTGAATATACTCCCGTATCCAGAATCCCAATAATCAGTCTTACAGGTGAGTATAATACAATGATATCTGTATATAAATTAGGTATGCGGGGGCCGAGGGATCTCAGGTCGATACTTCCGTATACACAGAGAGATATCAGCTTCGACTTTTCGGTATGTCCCCTTTAGAGGATCTTTTTGCTACAACAGCAGCGACTATCAATTTTATTGTTTCATCGGCATGCTGAGGGTTTAATGCTATGTTTTAAAGCATTTGCGAAAAGTATTATCCAAGGACTAGGTCAGAACCACCGTTCAGCAAAAGTCCCGGAATAATACCCCAGACATCATTGAGTATAAAGACCTAGTATATCAGATTATGAGACCTTTCAAACGAGATTTCAGGGGTTACCTTTATATCCAAGTAGTGTTCCCCACAAATTTCACAAGTTTGAAATTTAGGCTTATATCCCGAATAAATCTACTAAATGTGCGAAAACCTATCGACACATCATCAGTGAGACTGTTTAACTCATTTAAACATTACAAATCTTTAGCATACTGTAATTGTCTAGCCGATGTACTATCATTTTCCCTATATACACAAGCTCTTTTTCAGATTTTATCATGTTTTTTGTATTTTTGCATTTTTTACTGTTTTTGTATTTTCTGAAAAAAATAAACTATATACAACTATCTACTCCCCCTAAATACCAAAACAAGTAAAAAATCGACAAACCATTGCAGATTGTTTCTCGTCTTCATCCGCAACAGTACTCTCATCAACGCCAATAATGCCATCCGACACCGAAAGAAGCTTCATACCATTCAGTTTTAACAAATATTTAAACCGATTTTTATCAAAAGCTTTGGTATGTAAATCAGCTTTCTGTTCGTCAGTGTGGATTTTCTCAATTCGTATCAACTTTTTCTCAAAGCAATCACGAATAAAGTGATGACGAATTTCGATGTGTTTAGTTTTAGCGTGATGTACTGGATTCTTTGTTATATTTATTGCGGCCTCATTATCAACAAAAAGAGGTGTGTTAAGAAACTGCAAACCGTAGTCGCGCATCTGTTGCTGTATCCACAGGATCTGAGAGCAGCAACTGCTAGCAGAAACATACTCCGCTTCACATGTAGATAACGCCACAGACGTTTGTTTCTTACATTGCCATGTAACCAATCTAGTTCCAAAGAACTGGCATCCTGCAGTTGTTGATTTTGAATTAACTTTGCAGCATCCGAAATCTGAATCGGAATACCCTTTGAGCGTAAAATCACTTTTCCTAGGATACCACAACCCCAATGAAGGAGTTCCTTTCAGATAGCGCAATATCCTCTTCACAATGATCATATGCAAAGCCCTCGGGTTAGATTGAAATCTTGCTGCGAGGCACGTTGGGTACATGATATCAGGACGTGAAGCTGTTAAGTACATCAAAGAACCTATCATGGATCGATAAAAAGTTTCATCAGCCCTGTCTCCGGTGAGATATGGGTGAATCCCATGATTTGTTGCAAGTGGGGTAGCAGCCGGAGTAGAACTTGACATCCCAAATTTCTCTAGAATATCATGAACATACTTTGACTGATGAATGAAAATTCCCTCAGGAAGTTGTTCAACTTGTAATCCCAGAAAGAATTTCATCTCCCCCATTGATGACATTTCGAACTTTTGCTTCATCACTGATTCAAAATCTTTGCACAGATTTTCATTTGTTGACCCAAAAATGATATCGTCCACATAAATCTGAACTATCAGAAGATGACCATCGACCTCTTTAGTGAAGAGAGTGGCATCCACTTTTCCACGAATGAACTTGCTGGCTAGTAGGTGTTGAGACAAAGTCTCGTACCAAGCTCTCGGGGCCTGGTGTAAACCATACAGCGCTTTGTCCAATAAGTAGACCTTGTTTTTGTGGATTGGATCGGTGAAGCCCGGCGGCTGTCCGACATAAACCTCCTCTTTGACCTTCCCATAAAGAAATGCCGATTTTACATCTAACTGATATACTTTAAAGTTCTTCCAAGACGCAAATGCTAGGAAAATTTTGATAGCCTCTAATCATGCTACAGGAGCATAGACTTCTGTAAAATCAATCCCCTCCTATTGACTAAAGCCCTGGACAACGAGTTGAGCTTTGTTGCGAATCACAACTCCTCTATCGTCTCTCTTGCACTTGAACACCCACTTGGTGTTTATCTTCCTTTGACCATCTGGCAAATCCACTAACTTCCACACTCCCAACTTTTCGAATTGGCTAAGTTCCTCCTGCATTGCAATGACCCAAGAATCTTCAGTAAGCGCCTCTTTGTAAGTTCTTGGCTCAACCTGCGAGATGAAACAACTCAATGAGAATTCAGTTTGCAAAGGAGCAACTTTTGTATAAAAACATGTAAGCCCTTTATCAATCTGTCTACGAGTGCGAACACCAGCTTGCAATTCTCCTATGATCAACTCCTCTGGATGATATGAAAAAGTTCGCGGCATCACTTCACTTGGAACATCTACATTTCCCTCCAGATTAGTAATATTATGCTCTGCATCTTGTTCACCAACTTGGTTTGTTTGTCTTGAAATCTGAATTTGCTCCCCCTCAGAATCTGAATCACCATGATAAAAAACCGGCATGTTTTCAGTTTCTAGATTATCATTCGGAACCGACTGATTATCCTGAGCAACTTCATTCTGTTGGACATCATCATGTTCACCAGCATTACTAGGACCTGCTTCATCATCATTTGAAGTTTCCCGTGGTCTTTTAGAATACTCAGCTGGGAACCTTAACTGTGACTCGTACTCACGCAAAATATCCAACTCATCAAAGAAATCCTCTTCATCCTCTGATTCTTCTCTCATGTCAAACGAATCCCACAGTTTGTCATAATGATAACGCCATGAATCTCCAGGATTCTGCGGTGGCATTGTATAACCTTGACATTCCACATTATATGCCTCAATAATCGTTTTCCAAATTGGAATGAATACTCGTTTCAACGGACTTGCATAACCCACAAATATTCCTTCTAATCCTTTTTCACCAAATTTGCCTTGAAAATCTAGAACAGTACAGGGAGACCCAAACGGTTCAAGATATTTCAGATTCGGTTTGCGATTATTGATCAGCTCAAAACATGTTTTGTTGAACTTCTTTACAGTAAGAACCCTGTTGAGAGTATAGCATGCGGCGGAAATAGCTTCAGCCCAAAAATTTATCGGTAACTTTGAATCTGTGAGCATAGTTCTAGCTGTCTCGATTAGTGTCCGGTTTTTGCGTTCTGCAACTCCATTCTGCTGCGGAGTGTACGGAGCACTAAACTCATGCAATATACCTCTTTCATCACAAAATTCTTCCATCTTACTATTCTTGAATTCAGTACCATTATCACTTCGAATTCTTTTGATACGCCTTTGGTACAGATTCTCAATCTTTCTGAACAACGCCATCAAACTATCAAACGTTTCGTCTTTCGTTTTCAAGAAAGAAACCCATGAAAATCTGGAATAATCATCAGTAACCACAAGACAGTAAAAATCCCCTGTAATACTTTTGACATTTACTGGACCAAACAAATCCATGTGAAGTCTTTCCAGAGGACACAAAACTGAATTGACTTGTTTTGTAGGGTGTGACTTTTTCTTCTGCTTGCCTTTGACACAGCTAATGCACTCCCCTTCCAGATGAAAACCTTTGACATGAACTCCCATAACCAAATCATTGTGTACCAAGTGATTCATCTTCCTTAGGTGAATATGCCCCATCTTGCGGTGCCACAACTTTGATTCTTTCTCAGTTGCTTTAGATACAAAACAATGTGCTTGACCAGTAGTTGTAGTTGCTACACTCATATCTAACACATATAAATCATTCACTCTAGGTGCCCGCATGATAATCCATTCTTCAGGGATAACAAATCCTGGTTTCAAGATCAAACATTCTTTGTCTGTGAAGTGAGTAGTATACATATTGTCACAAATCTGCGAGATACTAAGCAGATTGTTTTCCAGCTCAGTGATGTAGTTAACTCTTTCAAACGTCACAATCCCGTTGGATAACGTTCCTTCACCAATAATTCTACCACCTTCATGACCTGCAAAACCTACGTAACCACCATTAATGTTTCTCACATCATACAGCAACGCAGTCTTCCCTGTCATATGTCGAGATGCTCCACTATCCATGATCCATCTGGATACAAGTTGTGGAAGATCCTGCACAAAACAAATTTCAAATTAACCAACTTCAATAAAGATGCTGATTCATGCTTCGCGATCAAGGAAGCTCCGGCAATTCAAACTGTTTATTCAAACATGGTGTCAACCCAGGCTTCATCAGCCTTAGGTGTATCCTTAACTCTCGCAGTTTGAATTTTGAAATTTTCAGCCTTCAAAGGTGGAAAATTTGCATCATAATCAACCGAAATTGATTCTTCAGCCTTTTTCACTTCAGAAGTTGAAATTTTCATCTCTGTTTTTGGTTTCCAAACTTGTTGAGATAATGCAACCCGCTTGTAAAATTTGTCATTTTTAGTTACCACTTTCTTTACGAGTTCATTTTTCACTTTGGTATTATCATTTTTCACACTCTTTTTCTCAACAACGATTGGTGCTTTACCCTTTTCGTCAACTTTCTTCTTTTGAATCTTCACAGTTTCAGTCTTAGGCTTCACATTAGTACACTTTCGTGCAATGTGACCAACTTGATTACATCTGAAACATGTTCGAGTATCAACAACTCTACTTGTGCCTTCAGACTGATACTGTGAAGCTCTGTTCTCAAAGAACTCTTCATTCGATTTTGAAAAGATTTCATTTTCCTCACCAGAAAGTGAACTTGAACTGTTCACAAACACCTTCTTTTCAGCAAACCTCTTGTTTGAAGCATTTCTTTTCTGATAACTTTTACCACCCCGATAACCACCTGACCAATTGTTTCGATTGTCATTATAAAAACGTGGTGGAACAACAGATTTTTTGTAGTAAGCTTTATCTTTCTCAAAATTCATTTGCCTCTTTGTTTGACTCAGTTTGTTAACTTCTGACATCTCAATTTCAACCAATTTGAAAACATTTGTCAACTTTTTCACATTAACATTCTCAATCGGAAACTTAGAATCCGAATACAACTTATCAGATCCAGCCATCTTGTACATCACAAGACCCGGTTCATCACCTAAGTTGTTTTTGGATTTTTGTTTCGGAATGTATTTGTTCAAGAAACATTCATCATCTTCAGTTGAATCAGACAACAAAACACTTTCAGCTGTGCTCTTAACAATCTCTGTCTGAACACTATCATCAGATGATGTAGAAAAAGTAACATCAATGTTCTCCGGAAGTTTAACTTCACTCTCTTCCTCAATTTCAACCAACCCAGATTGCTTTTTCGTGTAATTATCAAGAACAGGTGGTGGAACTTGATGAAAACCCACCCCGGTTCCATCAGAGTACACATCTTCGCCTGCTTTGTCTTTCCCTATGGGTTTGGGAATAATGTGTTGCAAAACAAAGCTTGCGGAGTTGTAACTCTTAAGCTTCAACTGGATTCGCTCATTTTCAATTTCAGCCTCTTGAATTTTAAGTTTCAGTTTAGCGATTTCATCCAGTTGTTGGTTGATTGATTCTTCTTTTACTCTAAGCACTGCTTTTAGTTGAATGTTTTCTTTATAAGTTTTACCATTTCGATCATCATTATCTTTCATTGTGGTTTTAAGTTTCTCAAATTTTTCAGTGATTTGACGGTTTTCAAGAACTAACTTTTCATTTTCTTGTCTAATCCTCTCATGATCAGTTATATCATTTTTTAATTTTGTTAGTTAATTCTTTTATCCGTTCAGTTGAAGCTTTAACCATCTTGTCACGATCAAGAATTTGATTCTCAACGTTTCTGACTTTTGCTGTCAAATCATCAACCTTCTTACCGTTGAGATAGGTGACTGTGTTACAAAATTTGCATTCTTTGATGCAATTTTTGCAATCAACATCCCCATCAACTTTCTTACCTGACACATTCGTTGACAAGTTTGAACTGACCTGGCTATTTGACTCAGACTTGGAGTTAGAGTCTACCTCAAGTGCTTTAGCAGCTAGCACTTTGTCAGCCATTTTTCCGAGATTTTCAGCATTCAACTCCTGTGTTGTGTCAATGATCCCAGTATCAACCTTCTTTGACTTCTCTTTCTCTTTCCTTCTTCTCTTTCTCTTCTTTTTCTTTCTCGTCTCCAGTTCCCCACCATTTATTCTGCCAATAATCATCATCATCTTTTAACTCTTTGATTATGGCCTCTAAATCAAGAGTGTTGTGATCAATAGCAATGTTTCCATATGGATCAAGATAACACTCCCTATCTGGATCCCATCTATTTTCTCTCTTTGCTTCCGAAAAGATACCAGATATTTTGATCATTCTGTTTGTAGCCAACAACCTTCTGTAATTATACTTCTGTTCTTCAGTTCTGTTGTCTTTCCACGGAACAGGTTCATTCTTTGCCATGAAAGCGTAACCAACCGCATCTTCCTCCGGTAACAGCTCGCTCCAATCGAAACCTTCATCGTCGTGAATCACTGCAAGAGCTCTAGATTTCTCTTTGTTGTCTTCAACTTGCTTCAATCTAGGCAGCTCAGATTTATTCTGGTGATAAATCGCCTTCTTATAATAATCATCTCTGAAAGGATTCTCCGACTCGTCAGCATATGCATTTCTGCATTCTCGCTTGAAGTGACCTTTCTGCTTACACTTGAAGCATGTCACTTTGGATTTATCGAACCCCAGCTTGGTAGATGCACCACCAATTGTCTTCCTGCCGGTAATTTCCATGAAACGTTGTGCTCAACGAACAGCACTGGCCATAGCCCAACGAATATCGATCAGCTCCATTTCCTCAGGATCAATCTGATCATAATCTTCTTTTGTCAGATTGGTATTGCCTATCTTCCCAGCTACTAACCCTTCATATGATTCCAACACCGATGCTAGAAAGATCATCTGTTGTTTGGCCGACTCCTCATCAAAGTTCTGAGCATTCTTCAAGTCTATTGCAATGTTGCATTGAAAACGATTCTTTTCATCAGAATGACTTGCAGATGATGAAGATCCACTGTGATAACCACTGTGATTTTGACTGCTTTGACTTTCTTTGCTTGCAGTGAATACATTCTCAGCAGAAAACGCAGTTTTGGGAGAAGTTGCTTTTGGCATCATGCTCTTTGGATAATATAGATCCAAATTCTGTTGATAAGATGAATGATTGACTTTGTACGTCTTCTTTAATTCCATTTCGTGACTTTCAAGTTTCTCAATCACCAAATCTGGTTTCAACTTTTCAGGAACAATAGTGTTCTTCAACATCAGTGCATAATATCTCCACTCCATCTCGTCTGGCAATGAATCGAACAACTTGTCTACTTGCTCATCATCAGAATATTTAATTCCATGTCTATCTAATTCCAGCTTTAGATGCCCAAACCTCTCAATCATTTTTGATACTGATTCATTCTTTAAACATCCAAACATATCAAACTCTTTCCTAAGTAGTTTCTTTTTGTTTTTCTTGATTTCTTCACTACCTATACATTTCTTTTCTAATTTTGCCCAAAGATCTTTAGCACTAGAGTAATCAATCAAAGAAATTATATCTTCACGCACTGATTGAAACAATAATGCCACACATTTCTGCTCAGCAACAAACGACTCTATTTCATCAGATGTTGATAAAGTTTCACCCTCTTTGCCTCCATTATCGTATCCATTTTTGAGACTCTTCCAGCTCAGAAATGTAAAAGCCCTCAACCAATCTTCGAATTTCTTTACCAACCGACTATACTCCTCGATAGCCATCAATTTCGGTGGTTTGTTGTAAGTTCCGAAAGCACTTTCAACTTCTAAAGCATCCGATAATTTCTTCTTGGCGTTTGGTGGGTTCTCATTGTTGTTGCTTGAAGATGTATCATCTCCCGAATTTCCAGCAAATGCATACATATCGCTAAACGGGTTCAAGAATATGTCATCCATCTTGAATGTACCTGAAAAACAATCAAACACTTAGAAAAAATTTGATTTTGAGAAATATCAATTTCAAGCGAAAGCTGTTCAAGCGAAACAGCTTGTATTTTACTTATTCAAGCGAAATGGTCAACAAATATATATAGTTCAAGCGAAACAGAACAACCTAAAGCGAAACCTCCTATTTCGCTTGGACTTTCAAGCGAAATGGTAACTCTGAAACAATCAGTTCAAGCGAAAACCTAGTAAACTAGTTCGCTTGAACTTGTCAAGCGAAAGGGTCTGATAATTCAATCGAAAGCCTATGTTTTCAAGCGAAATGGGTCCTTTACGAAGAACACTTTCAAGCGAAAGGCTGTTTTAGTCCAATTTTATCAGTTTTAGTCCGAATTTTAGTCTGATTCTTTGTAGGCTTTGTTAAAACTATGTTTTACACAATATTTGTAAAAATCAGACCATTTCAACCGTTAGAACTCGTTCAGATCAGAAAAGAATGAAAAGAAATGAGTAGAAAGTAGAGAATCCGGTAATATCAAGCTGCTATGGTATGAACTCCTCGTCCTGAGCTCTGATACCACTTGTTGGACCGTTTTATGATCTTGAACGTCAGTTAAGGATGTTCATCTTCAAATACGAAGGCGGAATCAACGTAAAAGAAGTCACAACAGCTAGTTTCCTTTTAATCTATATTTTCTGATTGATTTTCGTGCTTTTACAATGTATTCTGAAACAAATCTGGCAGCACCTTCCCTTACACACACTAACCAGTTCGCTTCAAATGAACAACACACACCACTATATATAGACCTAGGGGGGTTTCGCTTGAGACTGGCAACCCATAGGGTTTCGCTTGAGACTGGTTTCAAGCGAAACTGTATGTTGATGATGATGAGGTTTCGCTTGAACCATCCATGACATTCTTTCAAGCGAAAACCCTTCCTTAAACACAATCTAAACCTAATTTAGACCCTGTTGTGTGTTCATTCAAACCTATCTAGACAAAAGACTTGTATAAGACAAAGTTAACAGACACTAAGTGCACCAACAAGAATCTTAACTTTTAACCGTAAAATCTCTAGAATCGAGGTGTTCTAGGATGATGTCATCATGAGTTCTTGAACAACTCGGATCTAACCGATTTCCACACAAATGAACAAAGATCTATACTAGATCTACACATAAACACGGTGAAAAAGGATTGAAAGATGGTTTCTAACTTTCTTTTAACTCTTTTGCACTCAATACGCTTGAAACCGATAGAAACGGATCTAGATCTAGTCCTTCGCTCATTCTTAGTGTTGTGCTAGCTCAAGATCTGGATTCTACTCCCGAGACCACATATTTTGGGTTAAACAAGAACAACCGTCTTGAATCGGGTAACTGGCCAAACTAGGGTGATTCCTGTCGATCAGGTCGCTTGGGTCAAGATGAGGTTATATTGGTTAACACGTTGTCAAAACGTCTCGATAAAACTACAAACAAACAAAACGACCAAGTGTAAGACAGCCGAAGCAACCAGGACGAAATGTTGTCCAACCGGACTACTGTCCGAATGGATAGGCTACCCGAATGGATTGTTGTCCGAACGAATAACACCTTGGGTCCCACACTTAATCAACTTTATCTAAAGTTTGAGTATTGAACGAATTGCCATCCGATCGGACTACCATCCGACCGGATTACTCTTCGGATCATGAGATACTAGGACTTTAAGGACTTAAACAATTTTCAACATGTTCATTAACAGGGTTGCCACCCGGTCGAATGGGCATCCGACCGAGTGACTCTTCTGCTGTGAATTTGTTCCCACAAAGTAACCCTATCACTAGAGTCGTCGTCCGACCGGATTACCATCCGACCGAATTACCGTCCGACCGGATTACCATCCGAACGGATTGTCTTCTGCACGATTGACCGTCCGATCGACCGACTTGAAGGATAGAGATACTTCAATGTTTTCAAAATGCTACAACGAAAACTTCAAAATACAAGCCATCATACACAAACACATTCTTCTTAAAGGAAGAAACAATCCACTCGAATAGTCACCCGACCGGACAAGCTGTCCGACCGGATGACCATCCGAACGGATTGCCATCCGCACAGACAAGCCGTCCGATCGGATTACCATCCGACCGAACTGCTATCCGACCCATTCACACTTTTTATCATTTTACGCGTCACTTATCGTTATGCTATCAATTCATTCAGGCTAACTTTACTCGCTAAGCGCTCCCTTCAATCCATCGACCGCTGTGAGTATACTCGATCCCTTTTTGCTTTATACACTATTGGGAGTTACATACGTTACAACTTTTCAAATCACATCAAACACACTACTCAATACTATTTGAACGCTAACCGTTAATGCATGTTATACGTGGCTTATGAATGCTTGTTTGTTATGTTTACACATGGAATGCTGTCTACCTGCCTTAGCAACGAAAGTACTATAGTTTGGACTCAGCACCCGTTCACACGGGGGTTGTTAAGGACAATTACTTGCATGGATTACGGTGGTAATCATGTATTGCGAACTGCCTCGGGCAGTCAACCCGCAGTCATTGGTATCGATGGATCTATGTCGATAACTAACGTGCTTCGTTTCACTATGTGTACGTGCTTGTTATGCGTAAACGAATTCGAACTCTATATGCTATTATCAAACTTGTATGCTCACCTTTACATTATATGTATTGACTTTATTTTAACGTATGTGACAGGTGTTTAGGATGCACACTTGGTAGGGAATCGAAGCTAGAATAAAGCTCTAGAGCCCAGCAAATAGTTGTCTGTAGTAATTAAATCGAGGGTCTCTAGAAGCAGATAAACAATTCCTCTATTTTGAAATCTGAGTTGTCGAAATAGAATTAATTGCCTGGATTTTTATCTGTAATAATTTGTTTACTGTTTGAGACGTGGTATGTGACATGTTATTTTTAAATTGAATAGTAATGATAATTGTTATGGAAACTTCTGGACAATCTGTTTCGCTCAATGCCATGCCCCGATGATTCCGCCATCGGTTGGGGTGTGACAGTAATGTTCTGCATGAAGCTTCATTTAATGATTTGTTACGTGAGTGTAGAAAGATTTTGCTGCATGAGATGTACAAAATTTAAAAAAGAGGGATTGATGACACCCATATGTCATACTGTCATCTTTGTTCCTGAAGAAGGTTTGGATGATAAGAAGAGAACTATACCAGTGTAAATGCTACTTTGGCCTCAATGAATAGAATGAAGACCACATGCAGATATCATCCACCCATAGGGGTCACTCTATGTCTCCAACATCCACAAAGACACTTCAACGCACGAACAAAGAAAATAAACAACGCCAAACCCAAAACGCCATTTTTTTGTCACATTTCTTGTAGTTTCAAAAGAAAAAAGAGACTGATGACACTGAATATTTTAAATCATAAATTGCTTCTTCTTCTTCTTCTTTGTTTTTTTTTTTTAATTTTCTTTATCTATTGTTTGTTTTGTAATGTCAGTTAATAAACAAACAAAATAATATTAATGCTATAATTAAAAATATAATAAAACGCCAAATTTAGCAAATACGTGTAAAACGCCATAATGCCATAAAAAAGCCCCCAAAAAACTACCAAACTATAATAAAATTAATTTGAACAACTAATATTATAAAAAAAAGCGTGAAACAATGTGCAAATAATATAAAACAAAAGAAGTCCAATAGTTATCTAACCGCCATTGGAAAACAAAACGCCATAATTACACCCATCAAAAGATTTTACGTGTTAAACCATTAAAACAGTTGAGTCTGAAAACAAAACACGGTAAAACTGCAAAAAATAGTAAAATGAAACGACGTAAAACATAATTACTAACATTTATAATATTAAATTTATTTATCTTTTTCAAAACGCCATAATTACCTGACATACGCGGGAAAAAAAGGTCAATATAAAAGAAGACCATCAGAACCCAAGCTCAAACACGCTAAAAAAAGACTAAAACGCCACATATTCTCCAAAACGCCAAAAAAAATAAAAAATGGCTAAGGTTATTGCATGGAGGTTTGAAAGGAAAGAAAAACGATTCATCATAAAGTTCTCTGACGTGAGAAGGGTAAAGGTAAGAACAATAAAAGCCATAGTGGGAATGAATGAAAATGTTCAGAAGGATATCCTGGCCCTTGGGGTTCCAAGAGACAACGATTGTGAAAGAACAAGAACTGTAATAAAAAGACTGGAAAGAAAGTTTCCAGCAGAAGATGATGATGATGATGATATCGAAGATACTCAAATACCAAAACTTAGCAGTTGGGTATTGCATGAAGAAGAAGGAACACTTGAAGTTACTTAACAAAACGGGGTGCAATATTCAAGACCAATGGAAGAAATGTTGAAGACAGGGTTGCTATCTATCATTGAACAACTCTGTGATTTAAAACCTTCAAACGATCCAAAATCCAAGGATGCATTGATATTCAAGAATAGGCTGCAGGAAAGAAGAGACGAGCTAATGGCGTTATACGCAAAAATGAAATTTGATGATTAAGAATCTGAAGAAAGTGATGAAGAAAGCGATGAAGAAAGCGATGGGTACATCTCTGATGTAATCCCACCTACGGAAGACTATTAGTTTATTTTGATTTTCGTTTTATTGTAGTTTTATAAAATATTAATCTATGGTAATGAATTACTAACAAAAATATACAAAACGCCAAAAATGATATGGAAAAAGTCATAACGCCAAAAGATTAACTATGTGACACAAAGAGAATTAATTCAACGAGAAGAAATCTGAGAAAAACAATAAAACGCCAAATAATTAATAAATCTACATAACGCCAAAATTATCTTGCACGCAAAAAATAAAGAAGCATGTCAAACGCGAAAATCGTGAAAGGAGAAGAATACTAAAAAGACAAAAAAAACCCCTCTAACCCTGATCATGCCCCACGCCACGTGTTCGGCCAGGATGCGTTCTCACCGTTCTCATATATTTTGCCGTTTTCTCCTGATCTCGTTTCTATATATATATATAGGGTCGGGATTTAGAGAAAACGGTAGAAAATGTGAGAACGGAGAGAACGCTTATGGATCGTCTGATTAAAACAATCTAAGGACTAGATTGGCGCGGTGGCGTTTTCGTAAATAACATCAATTTTATTACGTGGACGCGCCTCATTAAGGGTAAAAAGGTCTTTACACCATTATACCAAAACGCCATACTGATGAATAAAACACCATTACGGACCAAAACACATCGCTATATAAACAAAAACATCCCAGACATAAAAACACACCCCCCAGAACCTGAAACGCCATATTTTCTACTATATACCATTCATCTTACAAACGCCAAAATCCCCAAAACATCAAACACAACTACTAAAAAAATGTCATATTTTCTACTATATACCATTCATCTTAGAAAACGCCAAAACACTCAAACATCAAAGATTCCAAAAAAATTGACGGTTCTTTCAGATACACTATTTCCTCAGTAAAACGCCAAAAATGCCAAATATTGTTTCTTGTATATTCAAATATTGTTCTACGCCAAAGTTTCGGATAATGCATTCTTCCCTGAGGTCTTGTGACTCAAATAACATTTTGCTGCATGAGATGGACAAATGATAAAGAAAAACATGCTGGGGTCAGACTTATGTCATTTTCTGTGTTTTGTTCTTGATGAATATTTTAATGGCATGAAAAGACGAATGACACTGATGAGTTATTTGAAGATACATATTCAAACAAAAAACTTATGTCATTTTGTCTTTCCAAACGGCCACAAAAACACAAGCATGGCTAAGCCAAACCACCAGCGAACATGATTCAAAGAAGAAAGAGACTGATGACAGTGAAGATTTGGAAGATGAATTGTTTTTATTTTTATTTTTTTAATTTTCTTTTTCTGTTGTTTGTTATGTATTTTTCAACTTAGAATAAAAAAATACATTATGTTAATAAAACGCCAAACGGTCATAATGCATATGAAACGCCATAAATGTAGTAAAACGCCAAAAACTCCCAAACTATAATGAAAGTAGTTTGCAGAAGTATTAATTAACAAAAGCTAAAAATGAAAAAAAAAACGCCAAAAACTACTTAAACCCATTCAAAAACGCCAAACTTGGGAGATGGAAAGTCTATGACCCTAAAAACTCATAAAAAGCTGAACAAAAACAGTAAAAATACACAGTAACTGAAAAGACGACTACTTTATTAATATCATTTATTATAAATAAAATCCCGCCTAAACTACGCGCCAAAAACATCATATAAGAGAGACGTCTCTGCACAATCAACTGATCACAAAACCAGAAACAAACGACATATTTCCTTAAACCATTCACTTTAAAAATGCCAAAAAAAAAATAGTTAAAAAAGCCACAGACGCAGAACCTCGATTATGCTATATTGAGTATTGATCTGAATGAAGTTTCACTGAATGGATTCTTCTCTGAGTTGGGTATCTCTATAATCTTTTGCTGAATGAGATGGACAAATATTCAAGATAAAGAGACTGATGACACTGATATGACATCATGTCACTTTGTTCTTGATGGATATATTGACGGCATGAAGGGATCAATACATTAGAGCAGGCGTTGGTCTTCAACATGTCATCAAACAAGTATATATGCACCCACCATAAAGGATGCCACAAAAAATAAGCATCTTCTAAAGACGGCCGTTATGTAGGAAAATAAGGATCTACATCAGGTATTCAAAAACAGGTTCAAAATGCCAAAAATGTTAAAGTAGAAGAGGCTGATGACGGTGAAGATTTGGATGAGAAATTAGATTATAATTTTTAATTTTTCTTTTCATTTTCTATTGTTTGTTATATAATTCTTTGTTGTTTATCATCTAATTCTCTACTATTTTAAAAAAAATTGAGTATAAAACGCCAAAACCTACAAACACCAAATCGCCTGATAGTTTGAAAAACTGTGAGAACGAATGCTAGCAAAGCACGAGGTTGCTATATAAAACGCCAAAAACGCAAACAAAGTATTACTAGAAAAATCAACACTAATTGACAGATGAAAATTGTAAGAAACAGTAAAATAAAGAGAAGGTATCATTATTGCCAAACATTATAGTTATATTAATACCACTACATGAAAATTTGAAATTTATTTATCTTTTCAAAATGCCATACTTGTCTGTCACATTATAGGCCTGTATCCTAAATGGCAAAACACTTGATATAATAAAATCAAGAAAATTACTGAAGTTTTTTACATTAAACGCCTGCATCCTGATCTAAAAAACAATAAAAACGCCAAAACAATACTTAAAACACCAAAATGTTTAGTATGATTCTGATCTAAAAACAATAAAAACGCCGCGTATTTATTAAACGCCAAAAAAATGAAAAGATGAAGTGACAAGCATTAAAAAAAAAGAAATATGGAAGGACAAAAAAGCCCCTCCGCCCTTCTCTAAGCGGCGTGACACGTGTTAGGACAGGAAGCGTTCTCACCGTTCTCACACTTTTGAGCGTTTTCTCCTGATCCTGTTTCCCTATATATATATATATATAGGGTTAGTATCGTGTGAGAAGCAATAGGCTAATTGAGAAACTTGAGAAGCACTCTAGATCACACATTTTCCCTAAGCTTTTCGTAATATACACATATGTATAGCTTAAAATTGATTATATACGTGTGTGTATATCAAGATTTGACAATATACATATATGTGTGTATGCATGTATATATGTTAGTTATTATTTGAAGTTTTCGATGCGTAAGTTGTAAATTATATTTGCAATACGCGGTTAGCGCAACACGAATACAAACGTATAAAAATATATTTTTATAAACCCGGCATATTCATATTTTTCTATTACGATTCTATTCTATATATTATTAACAACGAGTAACTAGTGGGTATAATTAAGTGGGTTTTTATACACCTAACAAAACCCAACCTCACACTCAACTAGGGTTGTTCACGAGCCGAACCGAACCGAGCGGACCTTTGCTCATGCTTGGCTCATTTACAAACCGAACCTAGCCTTAAATCAAGCGAGCATTTTCCAAGTAGTGAATATTTCCAGCGAGCGTCGAGCGAACTTCTAGCGATTTTAACAACTGTGTTGCGTGATTTAAATTTGCGGAGAGAGATTGTGACAACTGTGTTCTGTAATCCTCGTATAATGTAAAACAATGTTGCTTATCAATAAAAAATGTGCTTTGGTGTTATTATGTGTGTAATTGTGTTTATTAATTTTACAATTTGATTCGATTCCGATTTCAAGCTTTAAATCACTTTCTGGAAGGTTATACGCGAACTGGTGCATAAACGCAATTAGTTTAACGCGACGTACACTCCGGAAGTGTGACGTAAGCCAAACAAACCCTAAATATCCTTTACATAACTTAGAAATAAGTTTCGAAGGATTCGGTATGGCAAAAACATGTTTATTTAAACTAAAGAACTAATTTCGACAAAACTGCGAAACGAACGTTGGTGACCGCCCGGATAATATTTAAATCCCAAAAATATTCTGTTATGATTAAAATTTTATTTTAATCAGGTTCATTTTGAAAAATAAACTAAAACGCCTAAAAACGTTATTTTTCAGGTTTAAGCGTGTACCGCGTGTTTCTGCGCGACACAGTGCTTCTACTGCAAAACGCAAACAACGCAGCCAGTCTTGGCAACTGAAATTTATTTCAGGAATATTTTGGCGAGTTTATTTTTATAGAATAATAAAAATAATTTAGAACGCCATAAACCGGGATGTAAACGCTAGATAAAATACCCGGTATCCAGTTAAATACCTGTTTTTATCTAATATACCATCAAAATTACACTTGGACCCCCTCCCCCTTCCACTTTCACGATTACATGGTGTGGCCCCCACCAAATTTTTGCCAAGATCTTATTCATATCTTAAATGATCTTTGCTAGATTGTTTAGGACACTTGTTGTTGCATGACCATTTCCATATCCCTTCATATATCTTTCCATATCAATTCATAAGATCACAATCTTCACAAAAATCCTTCTCTCTCCTCTCTCCCAAACCATCCACACTCCTCTCTCTCCATCTTCATCACCTTCAAGTCTTGTTCTTTAATATTCAACACCATTTCTAGCAAACTTCAAGTTAGTGTGAAGATCTAAAGGTGTTTCCAAGGTGCTTTCAAGTGATCTCAAGTTTCCTATCATCAAAATCTCATCCCCCAACCTACTTGAATCTTGAAGGTATAACATTTATGTTTAAATCATATTTTTGATTCTTGGTTGTTCTTGATGATTTGAAGTTTCTCTTGAATCTTGGAATTTTCACTAAACTTGAAACCTAAAATGAAATGGGTCTTGATACAAAAATAAAAATGGTGATGTTCATGTGGGTGTGTATAACCGTACATATATATACATGTGTGAATGAGTTTTGAGCTTTATTTTGATAAAGTACTTATTTAAGTGTTACATGTTCTTGAATGATGGTAAAAATGCAAGTATTTGGTGATTTATGTATGATATGTTAAATGTAAATTACATCAGCAAATAAATCTGAATATATCACATATTTGATGCATTTAGATTAACATAAAATGATGATGTTATGATAGTATGCTTTAGGCACTTGTACATGTGAATATATGTTGGTTTAAAGCTCAAGAAGTGATAAAAAAGGGTTGTATGACAAAAATGTTTTAGATCAGGTTACAAACACTAAAAATAACATTATTTGGTATATTATAAGGACATAAAACTTTGACATAGGTTTGATAGCTTTGCATGTTGTACATATAGCTTAAAAAGTGGTAAATTATGTGAAATATGCATGATTTATGTGCTTTATTTAAGACCTGCATTATCATGAGTATAACCATTATTTTATTCAGTAAATAACATGGGTTATGTTAAAATTTCAAGTCGTTTCGATTTGGGATGGTTCGGGTAATGTTTGATGCAAAACTATGCGGTAAAACGGTCAAAAATCGCCTTTTCGGAGGATTTTTATCAAACTGTTTTAGATCAGTAACCAAACTGATATTTTTGATATAAAAACAAGTATTTTAACTTATATTAAGTTTACTTGGTGTTTGGTTGGTCATACGTGACTTCCGACGCCCAAAAATGTCACCGAATCGCTAAAATAAGCATTTTTCGACATACACTAGAATGGGTTGTTCATGAGTAAATTTATGTATTACAATGTGCTATGTGTTTTACAATATGTGTATGATGATGTGTTAGTGTTGACAAGATTATGTGTATTACGCTTGAGTATATATATACACTTACACCAATATAATAAAAAATAATAACTTTTTGAGAAAAATCTCAAAGTTATGTGAAAATTCTAAGTATTGGAGAAACTTATGTATTTTTGTGGGTTTTGATTATTAAATCAATCTTATTTAATTTAGGACGAGTAAACAATTTGAGGGATTGTGTTAACATATAAAAACGCACCCAAAGGTGAGTACATAGATCCCCTCTTTTTACTGTTTTCGATTGTTTTGGGGTGATTCATATGTATCAAAACGATTTCAATATTCTAACGATGGTTTCAAAACGATTGAGATGGTTTATACAAAACTAATAACGATTTCGATAATGTGAATGAACTTGTTGGTGGTAGTTACATAACGAATGACATTCATTAGCATTGATCAAGCCGACCAGTATTAGGTTATGGTACCATAGGATCCGACAAATCCCGTTATCAGACTGGACCCATGGTTATGTGTGGGTTAGGTGGGTAACGACTGAATCTGATGATTCTTAACTTACCCTTTGGTGGTTTATTAATACGAGTTGTACGAGTTGAACGATGAACGAGTCACAAAGGTTTGAATGTTATTAGCGAGACGACCAAAAGTAGTTTTCACAATTAAAACGAGAACGATTGGAACGAGAACGATATTAAACGATTGTATGATTTTGGATGATTGAATGATTATGAACGATTTAAACAAATGAACGATGATCTATAACGAGAACGAGTTAAACGATGTCACACAACGATGTTTACGAAACTATATAAACCATACGAGTTTTATTACAAGAACGATTTATGATTTGGTTTACATAAACAAATGTTTTGGGTTAAGATTCATGGAATCGAGGTTTATAAATTGTAACCAATCTGTTTTGACTTGGTTATTCATTTTACAATACAAACATTTTACAAAACAAGGTTTCAAATATCGATTAACGAAGTTGTACGAGATATTTCAACGAGCCATGAATCTGACACTCACACAAAAACTATGTGCTCGCCAGCATTTCTTTGCTGACTTTGTTTTTACATATGTTTCAGGTGATGTTGCTTAATGTTGATTGCGAATAGGATGCATGCTCACTTAGGACCGGACGAGGCCTTAGTGATTTAATAACGATGATAGACTATGTTTGACTTGCTTGTTTAACTTTAAGACAATGTTTAATATTTAATAAAACGAAACTCTTTGTATCCATGGTTTGAAACAATAATTCTGTTACAACACTCCCCGACGTTTCCGCCACGGTTTGTTGTTTTACGTGGTCGGGGTGTGACAGAGATAGTGACAATGTTGGGTCTAAAGTTTTTATGTCTTTATAAACACACACTTCATCGCATATTATGTGGCACCCGAGGAAAATCCATAGTCATCCTGAGCTACCACTTCTTCTCTCCAAGACTGCTTATCAAATTTCGGAACGAAATTTCTTTCAAGTTAGGGATGATGTGACAACTCGCATTTTGCAAGACCGTTTCTGTGTATTAGTTCTGTTATGCTTTGTGCTTGATGTAACTTACGTGTACGTTATCTGATAGTTAATATGTTTGATTATACTTGAATGGTTGCGAGTTATATGAATGTTATAAGTATATATGTAAGAATGTGTAAACCTGGTCGCACATAATCCCCGGGTCGCACACCTTCTCTATGACCCAAACATGTTAACATGTTCTCGGCCCAAACAAAGCCCGAAGGCTGAGCCCAACTCACAATGTATCTCATACACACACACATGACTTCTGTGTGACTCCCATAATTATCAAACACAAAACTTAACACCAAACCCTAACCTCTTTCACCCTCCTTCGAAGTCGACGGCAGCCCCCTTATTCCCTCTCGAAGCTTTCACCGTATCATTTTACATCCTGTTAGTGTTCCCTCATAGTTTAATTGCTAATGGTCAATAGAAAATGTTGTGATTGATCATGTTGTTATTTGAATGATGCTTAATAGCTAGGGTTGCATGATAACAAGTTTTCTGTTGATTTGCTTATGTTAACAAATGGGTAATGTTATCTAGAAGGTGTTCATGATGATCAAATTGATGACTTAGGGGTTATGCATGGTAGAGTTTTGACAAGTTCATTGGAATGATAACTGTGAATCCCATAATGTTAATGGGTTGATAAACTCATAGATCCGATTCGAATGATGGTTGTGATAATTAATGATTAGTCTGATGATTAGGAATTGTATGGATTATTGAAATAACTATGTTCACTGATTTGATTTGGATGTTCTTATGTGCCGTGATGATTAAGATAGATCTAGGATTCATACGAATTAATGTAAAATGGTAACTGTTTGAATTGATTTTGCAAGTATAAGTGTGTAACTGATTTCCATAAATTACGGCCAAACACAACTGAATTCGCACATTTAGAGCTGGTCGCATAATGACAAACCGCGTACTTCCATTTGGCACACATTTTAACTGCACCGGGTACAACTCAGATATGCATGACCGCACACTATGGTGGAGTCGCACACTCTCACCTGGGTCACACACCATAGTGGGCCGCACACTTCGATTGAACTTTTGGATCATGTAAGGACTTGGGCCACATTGTTATCGAATCATATGTGTGGCACCTGCGGAAAATCCACAATCATTCTAATCTAACACCTTGCTGTTTTGGATTACTATCAAATTTCGGGACGAAATTTCTTTCAAGTTGGGGATGATGTGACAACCCGAGATTTCAAGGTCTTTCCTATACGCATCACTTGTTTCACAATCCTGTTTTTACAATTTGTTGTACGTGGTGTCGTGTGTAGTTTATTTGAATGATTAAAGTATTCGGATGCTTGGTTGTTAAATGCGTGATGATTAATGTTTAATGTGTAATGGAAACCCAAGTCGATGAAGATTGGGTCTTCATCACAACCAACCTTCGACAAATGTTGATTCTTCGTCACACTCACAATGTGGCGAAGAATCAACCTTCGCCAAGTGATACTTCGCCGAACAGGGGCTTCGGCCCAGGATAGTTCGTGGCCTAGAATGGACCAGACTATTATTTTAAGTGTATAATCCCTCATAACATAACTGTAAACACCAAACCCTAAAGTTCCCCCTCTCCTTCCTGTTCGACGCCAATATTGATTCCTTCGAAGCTCTCTATCGTTCGAAGCACATCTCCCTTGTCCTCAAGTCTCCTCGTGTTATCTTGCATGTCGGTTAGTGCTTTGTCCATATTAGTTGTCGTTATCTGGATGCGTTGATTGTTATGATTACACGTGACGATTTAGGGTTCTATGCTAGTAGAGCTAGTAATAGAAACTTGTGTTCATGAATCGGTAATAGGTCTTTGACAATGCTGGTTATCATGATTGTTGATGTATAATGGAGTTGATAATCTGACTTGCATGAGAATGAGGATGTTAGTGTTTGGATTGGAATCCTGATTGTATATGATTAAAATTATGTGAATCTATGATAATGTATTTCAATGCTAATATTGTGGTCTATTAGTTTTGTTGATGAGCAGCGATTAGCGTTTATATGAACTGTTGTTTGATACATTAATCATGCTGAAAAATGTCTTAACTAATGTTACGAGAATGTTGGGGAATCACATAAGGAAATTGTAACTGATAAGGGTGCGGCGAAGAATTGGTTCTTGTTGACTGATTCTTGACGAACCTTTGTGGTTCTTCGCCAAACCCCACCTCGACAAAGAATGGATACTTCGTCACATCTCATCTCGACAAAGGATGAACCTTCGCCATGAGAACCTTCCTCGAACCCAATCTCGACGAAGGATAGTCCTTCGTCGCTAGGTTCTTCGCCGTGTAAATGGATAGATTAGTTTAACAGTAAGATGCATAAGATGATGAATGGTTCTATTTAAACAACTACGTGTGTTGCATGTTAACAATATTTACTAGAAAAGAGGAACTTGACTTGACTCGTGTGGGTAACCAATTTGCCTGTTGAATGTTATTATGTGACATGCACATGGGATGTGGACTTGTATGCGATGGAATACTTACTATGTGTGATACAGTGATCTTTATGATGAATGCAATCGGTGAAAATACCTGTTTTAATTTTTTATGAAACAGGCATTATTGGTAATAACTGTTGGAACATGAACATGTGTTATAAACGTGCATGGAATCTAAATGTTTGCTATGTGTTATGTGACAACCCTAGATTTCAAGGTCTTTTCCATACACATCACTGATTTCACAATCCTGTTTTTACAATTTGAATTATATATTGTCGTGTGTAGTTTATCTGAATGATTTATGTGTTATGTGTAATCATTGGTTGATAAATGTGTAGTGTTAATATAAATTGTTTAAGGTTTATTAGTATGTTTTTTCTCCACAAGTCCTCTCCGACGAAAAATAGTATTATTCATCACATGTAACCTCGACGAAGAATGGTTCTTCGTCGAGGATGGTTTTTTGCCGTAATGGGCCTCGGCCCGGAGTGGTTCGTGGCCCAACCTGTTATGTTGTAACCTCATGTTTAGTAACCATAAACCAGAAAACCCTAAAGTCTTTCTATGTTATGCGACGGCAAACTTGATTTCCTTGGAGCCCTCAATCATTCGAGCACCTCCCCACTCCTCGGGTCATCTTGTTTATCGGTTAGTGTCTAACGTTATCACTCGATGAGTTTCTGATGAGTTGTGATGTTATGTGAATTAGAGTTCCGTCAACAGGATGATAGATCTAGAACGTTACATGATGCGGAAATTCTGATTGATTAGCATATTTTCATGATAGTGTTATGATTTGTTGATTTCCATATAATGAGTTCATGGCATGATAGATTGACATTGGATGGTGTATGATCAATGAATGTTATGTTTTAAAGTTTGATGAAACTGTTATGTTGAACTGATTCAAATGATGTTAATTGTTATGATGATATGAATATGTGAATTGTTAATGCCCTTGTTGCATGTTAATGATAATTGGGAATTTGATGATTGGTCGGTGATCGTGTTAAAACCGTTGCTGTTGATTGGGGTTCTAGGAAAACGTGGAATTGTAACTGATTGAATCTGTAACTATTTTGCTCGATGAACCAGGGTAGACTTTCGTCATACTTCACCTCGACGAAGAATAGGGTATTTCGTCATAATCAATCTCGACGAAACTTATGGTCTTTCGTCACACCTTATCTCGACGAATCATAGGGTTCTTCGTTTTCGCCGAAGGGCGATCTGTTTGGGCTTGGGCTTGGTTAAGTAGCCCAGTTAACTGTTCTGGGATATTTGTGTGTTATACATGGGATGTGAACTGAGTATGTGCTATGTAGTGTACAGTGATACTTGTGATAAATGTAATCCTTGAAATACGTGAGTTAATTGATAAATCCTAAAACTGATTGTTATTGGTAAGCACAATAGGGTTGGTTGACTAACTGGACAGGTAATTAAACATACCGAGCAAAGCAAAGGTGAGTTCATTCCTCTTGAGCATGCGTCCCGGTGGTTGGGAGAGTCATTGGGTATCCCTGAGAGGGATAGGTTTTTGGGTAAATCAATTGGGTATTCCTGAGAGGAATACGTTTTGTGGGTAAAATTGGAAATGTTGGATAATACACTCATCCTATCACCTTTAAGTCCCATCTTGTTTGTTACCTGAGAGGTAACGGAGTATTAGTTGGTAGCGCTATCTAGGTTTGGCACCCTCACCCCGTACCTGAGAGGATGGGTGTGAACTAATGACTCAGTCATGCCCAATGCTTTGATAGGAGCATTGGGGAACGAGCAAAATAAATCTGGAGCCGTCTTGTATTCGGGGTATTATCAACATTAAAATCAATGAACTAAACTAAACACTTGGTAACCAACGTTTTCGTAAAACTATGATCTCACCAGCGTTGTCTGATACACTTGTTGCATGCTCGCATGTCATTAGGTACTATGGGAAAGGAACTTGCTGTCTGGATGGCTGGAGTGGTCATGGGTCACGTTGCTTGGATATGCATGTCTTGTTACTGAATTCATATACATTAGGTTTTGAAACGTTTAAACTATGAATTACTATTTGCTTCCGCTGACACTATTTAAATTGGATTTTGTTTTATGAATGTTTTACTTAATGAATGGAAACTTTGATGAATATCTTATGGTTAGTTCAATGTGATTAGTGGCTAGATCCTGGTACGTCACAAGCCTAGCAGGATTATCGCATGTGGTATTTTAGGGGTGTGAAATGTTACGTGACAATGTTGTTACATGTGACTTGTTAAATACGTGATCTAGATATGTGTTTACGAAAATGATCATCTTTGGTAACCACGATAGGGTTTGGTTGACCAACTAGGAACGGGTAATGTAACGTAACATACTGAGCAAATCTAAGGTGAGTTCACTGCTCTTTTTCAAGTATGTGTCCCGGGGAGGGACATCTGGTAAATATTCCGGGGAGGAATATTGGGTAATGGGTTTGACTGGAATGTTAAACCGGAATGTTGGATAATACACTCACTCCTATCACCTTAAGTCCCATCTTCTACCGAAAAGGTTGCCGGGGAGGCAACGGGGTTATTAGTTGATAGCGCTATTAGGTTTGGCACCCTCACACCGTACCGGGGAGGACGGGCGTGAACTAATTACCTTAAATCATGACCAATGCTTTGATAGAGGCATTGGGGACGGACAAATAATCTGGAGCCATCTTGTACGGTATCGAGTTATTATCAACATTGTTTTTGGAAATGCTTTTGAACTAAACTAAACTTTTGGCAGCAAAACATTTAACACGATTCTCGGTAAACAAAACTGTGAACTCACCAGCGTTGTCTGATACACTTTTCTGCATGCTTGCAGGTCTATAGGTATATATCACTGGAACTTGCTGTCTGGGAGGCTGGAGTGGTCATGGGTCGAGATACATGGAATCGCGAGACAAGTCTAATGGTATCCGTACATATGGTTTATGAAACACTTAACTAATGATTTATACTTCCGCTAAACACGATGAATTACATTTAATGTTTTGTAACACTTTATGTTAATGAATGAAAGTTTTTATTTGAAATCTTGTTATGAGTTCAATGTGATTGGTGGCTAGATCCTGGTACGTCACACGCCTCACGGGGGTTTCCGCATGTGGTATTTTGGGGGTGTGACAGTTTGGTATCAGAGCCACTGGTTATAGTGAACTTGGTTTTAAAAATGTTTTTATAAAACCGGACTATAACCGAACAGTTCTAAATACGTGAATACGACCATGACACTCAGCTCCAGATTGCAAGGTTCGTCTTTCTACCTGTGGTATACATTACATGATTAGTGTACACTTGTTTATGATGTAGCATGCGGACACACACTTGTCACTATAGCATAATTATGTGAGTTGCTTGTTTACAGTATGATGCATTGCTAGTATGTCGTAGTCCTTAGATTTCTCTGATTTTGTCATTTTGACAACCTCCGTAGACATTTGAGTTGAGGAACCATTTAACACGAGTTAGGAGGAACTGAGATGAGCATGCAAATCACAATATTATTATGGGTGCACACATAATAATAATGTGGGGTGCATGTGAGTCCCAACGAGGCCTAGCAAGTGTGAAAGGGGTTCCATTCCAATATTCAACCGAATGTGAAACACAACGATCCATAGGGGTCATAGCAATGATTGTCCCCTATTTGAACGTGGTCCTTTCACTTCCCTCTGAACCCTTACGAGTCTCGATGATATTGAGTGATACCTGAACACGTAACTGAATGTCTAGCGAGTCGTGTAGAAATGTTAGGTGTTAGTGCGAACGTCTTTGAGACAGATGTCGAAACGTTAAATGTTGGGTCTATACTTTCTCACTTTTCTCGTTTACCTTGACGCAACAAAATGACGCCTCAAATTCATAAGTATGGACACCTCTGTGATTCTCTAACGATTTACCATGCGCTATTCAATCGACTCGTAAGACCGATGGACAAGAACATGAACGTGATGCATTACCAACCCTAGTGTTAGGATGACCCTGCTCTCTGACAACAAACATGGTAGGTTGACTTCAATCGAGTCCCTAACCCTAGTAAGCAACATTTGGGAGCCAACTATTACGAATCAATCGGGGCATAAACGCTGGAAACCGACCGGAATATGGGATGTATAATTACTAGCTCCATGGGTAGTACCCTAGAACGTGACAAGAACAACGAGAAGGCGGACCCTAAGGGAAAAAGATCGCAAGGATCTGTTTTCAAAGCAACAACATTAGAGGCAAAGGCCACGACGACAACAAGGTACTCGCAAATCATAACTTTCAGTATGGAAATGAAACTATGGCAAGGATTGGCCATTGATAAGTCAAGACGTCATCAACCCAGGGAGCAATGACCGTATTGGGGAATCCTCGTAACAGTAACAACAAACCTAGAAGTGGTACTCGTGGAAGGACATTTTGGATTGGCGTAGGCGACGCCAAGCATAATAGCAACATGGTTCTTGTATGTTTTTGGGTAACTAATCGCTTCGTCCCTATTCTGTTTAACCTTGATGCCTCTTGAAGACAGACACATTGTAGAAGTGGCTGATGGCAAGCCAATTAAAGTCTGACATGTTCACCTAAGGTGCAACTCAATCTTGTAGGTTACGAGTTCGACATTGACCTTCCCCCTACTACTGTTAGAAGCTTTGGTGTAGCCGATAGTATGGACCGGATGTCCAAGCCTCAAGCAGAAATCTTCTGTAAGGAGGAAATCGCATGTAAATCCCTTCAGGGTGGAGATTCACTGATTGTCAGCATCACTTCGGCGGTGGGAGCCCAAAAGTGTTTCACCTACCCTACTACCCTATCATTGATTACCGGTGTGCAACCCGAAGGACTTTCAGATTTTCCCCCCACATTGACAGGAGGAATGTCAGATGTGTATCATGCCAGAAGCAGTCCTGATTTCTGGCACCTCTTATCATCTTGCTCCTGGAGGGTTGCAAGAACTGTCCAAACAACGTCAGGAACTACTGGATGGGAGTTTTATCGATCTAGCTCCTCGTCTTGGGGAGCCCGAGCTCTGTTGTCGAAATGAAGGACGAATCCTTTCGTACGTGTACGGACTACTACCACAAGGTGGCTATCATAGACCGTCACTCTCTATCTCGCATCGACGACCTGCTTGACTCGCTGCAATGATCAAGTTTCTATTCGAAAACTGACTTAAGATCGGACTGCCACCTGATGGAAGACCCAGGGGAGGATGACTCCTAACACGGCGTTACAGACACAGTACGACCACTACGATTTTCTGTTCATGTTGTTTAAGTTATCCAACATATCAGCAGCCTTGGGGATCATATGAGTAGTATGTGTCAATCTCATCTCGCCAGATTCGTCAACCGTGTTTATCTATGACGTTTTGAATCACTTCCAGGAGAAAGGAACACCATGAACGGCACTTGTATTTCATCATAGAGCTCCTAGGGGAGGAGCAACTCCATGCGAAGTCTACCTAAGTGTGACTACAGGATTCGAGAAGTACACTTTCTTGGTCACGTGGTCAACGAAGTGGGGATACACGTGGATCTCGCTAAGATCCATTTTATTAGAAATTGATCGGCACCAAAGAGCCCTTCGAGGTACAACAATTTCTTGGTCTCGCTAGATACTATCGCAGATTCATCGCGGGATTTTCGAAGATCACGCAACTTTAATCTCTTTAGCAGTGGGTTGTGTATTCGTGGGAGACAAAACAGGAGGATGTCTTTTCAGCTTTTGAATCCCAACTCTACAATGCGATGAGCATCGTCTTTACCCGAGGGTACGGGTGATCTAGTGGTATACCATGATGGTTCGAATCAGAGTCCCAGTTACACGCCGATGCAACACGAGAAGGTGATGGCTTACGTTATAACAACCCTCCTAAATTTTTGACACCCTAAAAATATTTAAAATATACCAATATGTCTTAAAATACACCCCAATTGTGAAAACCGAGCCCAAATACCCTTATATAATTAAAAATAAAATAAAAATAAGAAAAATAAGTCTGTCGCGGGCCGGGTAATGGAATTAGGGCCTAGGAGTAGATCCAACATCTAAAATACATTAAAACCCAAGTATGGATACAAGGGTTAACATATAAATTTTCCGGAAGCTAAACTATGCACTAAAAATCACCCGAAATCACTTTAAAGGCGGAATTCAGGATAATTTAGCTTTTAACACAATAATATCATGCAAAATTTATGTTTTATTGTCCAAAATAACTTAAAAATTATCAGGAATTAAAACTGCCTTAAAAAGTGCTTTATACCTAGTGAAACTGCGCAATTCAGCACTTTAACGAACCATAACGAACCGAACAACCGGACAACAACTGGGACATCAAAATTTGACTAGAAGTAATGTTTTTATGATATTAAAGTGGTATTGATGCTAGAACACCTTAAAAATCACAAAAACCCCTAAACACACTAAAGCTAACTTAAACCCCCTCATTTGCACTTTAAACCTTCAACTTCCCCAAAATTTACACTTTACCCCCCCCCCCCTTTTCTCTTTGGATGGTTGGGACAAGGGTCCCACCTAAAGATATTAATTTATTTCATTTGATTTTATTAGATATCATGTTGGGGAATATTCTAACAAATATACCATGAGAGATATGGAAAATCTTTATAAAATCCAAAACTAATCACCCATTCTCATTCACTTCATCATCTTCCTCCTCCCTTGCTTCTTTGCTCACGGCTCAACACCTACCCACATACACAACCATTTTCACTTCATTCCCTCACAATCCAAGCTTGCTAGAAGGTGTATGGAGGCCATTTAGGAAGGTGTATGGTGCTAGAACTTGAAGGACCACCTTGTGGAGCTTTTAACCACTCACTTTCTTCCTTGATCAACATCTCCATTCTTGTGCCACTTCCCTAGCCATTAGAGCTGGTAGTAAGCCACTTGATCACTAATTTAAGTCATGTTTATGTTATGTACAAGTTTCACCATCTAAACAACTTAACTTCTAATGTTAAAAATGAAGAGATCTAACATATTCATGAAGAAAAATAAGTGATTACATGAAATTTTAGTGTATGTATTGATGTTGTTGATTTATATCTTGTGCTTATGATTATATCAAGTATGTTAAAGCTTGGATTTAACAAGTTTAAGCATGGATCTTGAAGGATCCATGGTTAAACTTGAAGGTGAACATATGAAGCATAATGTGAACTTGAAATATGAATTATGTGCGTAAACTTGTAATTTTGAAGTGATAAATTATGTGTAGAACTAAATTTTGAAACTAAAACTCATGGAAAGTTTGCTAAAGATATAACATATAGCTTGTTTTTGAAAGATCTAAAGATATTAAGCATGGATCTTGAAAGATCCATGGGTAAACAAGAGATTAAAAACTATTATCTTTCTAATAAACATAAAAGTGGTTTTAGAAACATGATTTACAAACTTTGAAACCATTAAACTCATGGATGAGTTGGTTAGTAAAATAAAGTCTTATAAAAAGTTGGTTAAAAATTTACAACACTTATTTTGGAAAGATCACCTTATGTAAAGTGTACATCTAAAAGACTACACATGTTTAACAAGAATCAAGTTCACCATGATGTTTCATATGAAGAAATTAGTATATGTTGTTGATGATTGTCGTTGAAAATTGTTTTGATGATTGAAAAGAAAATAAACACATGTTTTGAAAACATGGGAAACCTCCATTTTTAGGGGAAACTATGTCAAAAATTTTATAAAATTTTGACACTTAGAAAAATATAAGTTTTGGGGAAACTTATTCCTTAAAATTCACCTAAAAATATTTACCAAGGTTTCCCTAATCTTTGTAAGAAATTACGAGTTAAGAAATGATTATTTCTTCAAGATAAAATTTATATTAAGTATGTATATTTTTGGGAAAATATATGTATTTAAATTTTGTGCTAAGTGTATATTCTGTGTATTATATGTAGTAGTGTATTAGGACTTGAAAATACACTAAATACTCCTAAGGAGTAAAAATACAAAAATGCACATACAAAATACATGAGAATACATAAGAAGCACATGGACAAATACAAGAAAATATATTTATGAAAATATATTTCTTAACATATTATTTAACTTGGACAAGTTATGAACATAAAATATATTTTTGGACGAAAATATATAACTCGGGTGGATAACAAGAATAAACACATACGTATTTCATAGCATGACAAAATAAATATATTTCATACAAGTATTAAAAATATATTATTTTCAAGAAATATAATTCCGGAAAGTAATAAAAATCAAAGTCTTGATTTTTGTTTAAAAATACAAAATACTTATATTTATTTTTGGGAAAATAATATAAGTAAGATACATAGTTAAAAATATAAATTATTTTTAACAAAAAAGAACATATACATAAAAGATGGTGACTTGTACTTGTGTGATACAAATCTAGTGACAAACATTAATAGAACACGTATAGGTCACGACGCTATAAAACCAACCGGTGAAGTTTACGGCACAGGATACGCAAAGTTGTGAGTTCATGTCCCCACTTTTAAACTTTTACTTGTTTTCTAAACTTGGGGAAAATACATGTGTTATGGTATGTTGAATACAAAAACTAACAAATGATACCTTAGATCATGTCATGAATAGGGTGCCATAAGCACCATTTATCAGTTACAGACCAAGACCGCGGAACAAAAGGTTAGATCTAATGGGTTTCAGGCAACCACACTCTTTGCCACTCTTTTACCAAGCAGTGCTTTTGTGTCTCTAGTCGTGAATCGACCACTAAAATCCCTATGGTTTGGATGCTTCCTATGTCGTGTCACATGTTAATGGCCTTGCAAACCATTAGCGATCTCGATTTCCTTACATTTACAGAAATACTTATTTCATACAATTGCATACCATGTTTTCCATAACGAATGCTTAATGTTTTCACAAATCTGCATGAATTCACACCAACATTATGTTGACAATTTTCCAAAACTCACATGTATTTCAGGTAACTAAAGTGGTGTACGCTCAGAATCACTCTTACTCTTGGATGTTGTTTATGTTCTTAGCTATGTTGTGTCAAGACTCCGATGCATGTTTTTGTGGGAATTGGTTATTATATTCCATCCTATGTGGGATATAAGAATCAAAACCTTGATGTTCGTCTTTTAAATAAAGTTGTAAAACAATATGTTGTCTTGTGATGTAAACACTTAACCTATGTTATGTTTTATGTAATGTTAATGGCATTTGGAGTTATTTTACGAGCATATAACATGTTTACCATTCGTATGCAATGAGAACCTTTCAGGATCACACCTCGTGCTTCCGCCTTAGAAAGGGGTGTGACAGATTGGTAACAAAGCTGCGATTGTAGTGAACCATGATTCTTTCTCGAGTCTAGACTACAATCTTTAGGATCCTCTCACGAAAACAATTTTTCAAAAGTTTTCATTGCATAAAACATTCCGCGACATCCACTACCTGAAACAGTTTTCAAATAGTCAAGTAAGGACACTACGAGACTTAGGGTGCACTGGAGTAGCACTTGTCTTTGACTAAGAATTACTTGCAACTATAATTAATATATATATATACTAGGAATAGAATATCACAGGTACACGTGTCTTCGTCTGAAAGCAGTGGCCTATCTGAAGGAAGTGACCCGATGATGAAACAAACTGTGCGGACTATGCAAGGAATTACATAATTATGGATGCATACATAATTATGGAATTCAGTGCACAGAAACAACAGCAAGTCTTGTCATGTATCAAACGAGATTTCTTCAGCACAAGAGAAGGTCAGACGTGAACACCCCCACCCCCTCCCTCAGCCTATTAAATACTCTATTGGAATGATGTTTTAGGGTATAAATACAAGAACCGCCAATGTGAAGAAATATATTTTGTCCTTTACATATATTAAACTTGTACTATGGGGTGATGTAACCCTAATGCATTTTGTTTACTTCGCAAACAATGATGTAACAAGTTGTCCTGATATGTATAAAGACTCGGTAAATATCTTATGACACATCAGTATTTATCTATTTATGCATGCTTGTTGCTGTATGAATTGATTTATATATTTGGCGGATTGTTTGATGTCACTTATGTGGGTATATGCCTGTGTATATATACTACTACTGTCTCGTATGACGATATCAAACAAATGTCTAACCCTGTTGGGTTGTGTTCTGACAGAACATGGCACCCAGGAGAGCTGTGAATGCTCATGATCAACCTCCTCCTCCCCCACTGCCAAGGACTGCTGAAGAACTGAACTCCCTGCTGGAAGAAAGAATCTCCGAAGCTATCGCCCAGTATGAGGCAAACCGTAGTGAACACAGTGGAGGACCAAGCAATATTAGACGTAATGGACATGGAGATTCATCTGGAGGAAACACAACTCAAGGCTGCACTTTCAAGCAGTTTCTCGACTGCAAACCACTGAACTACGATGACACTGGAGGTGCAGTGGCTTTTGTGCACTGGACAGAGAAGACTGATTCCACTATCCACATGAGCAAGTGTACCACGGACCAGCAAGTCACTTTTGTTACTGGGTTGTTTGTTGATGAAGCTTTGACTTGGTGGAATTTACAAGTCCAAACCCTGGGAGATGATGTAGCGTATGGTATGACTTGGGATGAGTTGAAAGAAAGAATGAGAGAGAAGTATTGCTCTCGTGCTGAACTCCAAAGGTTGGAGACTGAGTTCTGGCACTTGTCCATGGAAGGTGCGGACATTACTGGTTATACTCGAAGGTTCCATGATCTGTCTAGAGTAATCCCCTATATGGTGACTCCCGAATTTAAGCGCTTTGAGCGCTACATATGGGGACTGGCTCCAGAGTTTCGCAGCATGGTAACTTTGGCTAAACCCGAAATGATCACTCAGGTTGTAACTCTGGCTGTCAGCCTTACTGAAGATGCTATCCGTATGAAGAAGTTATCACTGAACCCAACTGAAAAGACCGAGACGCATGCTGAGTCGTCTGGTGACAAGAAAATGAAGCATTCGAGCCTGAATCAAGCGACACGTAACAACAAGGATTCCAAAAATAAGAAGCGCGACCCCAACCCGCCTCAGGAGGCGAAAGCTCTTGCAGCCATGAATGACGCCCCTGCCAGGGGATACAAGGGCACTCTGCCCAAATGCAATCAGTGCAAGCGTCATCATGAAGGAGTTTGTCGCATTCCAAAATATGACAAGTGTGGAAAACTGGGTCACCATACCAAGAACTGTTGGGGAAAAAGGAATGGAAGTGGTGATAGGAACGGGAATGGAAATCGTAACGGTGCTGGTAATGGAAACGGTGGTGGAAATGGCAATGGTATTGGTAACCGGAATGGTAATGGAGCTGGGCAGAACCAAGGATGCTTCGGATGTGGTAGCAAGGAGCATTTCAAGAAAGATTGCCCAAGGGAGAACAAAGCTCAGGGCCGAGCATTTGTGATTGGAGCAAGGAACGCACGCGAGGAGCCTAACGTGGACACCGGTACGTTTCTCGTTAACAATCACTTTGCATCCATATTATTTGACACTGGTGCCGATTATAGTTTCCTGTCTGTGGAATTTAAACGTATGTTTGGAATATAATCTAGTAGATTAGATATTCCTTATTCCATAGAACTAGCTGATGGTAAACTTGTTGAATCGGGCGAAGTTGTTAGGGTTGTACATTAGAACTTGGTGAGCGAAGCTTTAGTATCGACCTCTTACCTGTTCAATTGGGTAGCTTCGATGTGGTGGTTGGAATGGACTAGCTGTCCAAGAATAAGGTTGAAGTTGTTTGTCACGAGAAAATCATCCGCATCTCTCTTGCGAATGATGAAACTCTCATCGTGCATGGAGAGAAACGAGACATGCCTCTGCGCATCATTAATTGTATGAAGGGGCAGAAGTTCTTAAGGAAAGGATGTGTTGCATTCCTGGTGCACGTTGTAGATAAGAAGGCTGAGGAGCCGAAACTCGAAGACATTCCTGTGGTGAAGGAATTCCCCGATGTTTTTTCTGAAGATCTGCCAGGACTACCTCCGCAACGGAAAGTCGAATTCCATATAAACTTGGTTCCAGGAGCCGCTCCTGTAGCCAAGGCACCCTATCAGCTTGCACCATCCGAGATGCAACAACTATCTACACAACTCCAGGAGTTGTTGGATAAAGGATTCATAAGGCCAAGCTTCTCGCCATGGGGAGCTCCAGTATTGTTCGTGAAGAAGAAGGATGGAACTTTGCGGATGTGTATCGACTATAGAGAGTTGAACAACCTCACTGTCAAGAATCGGTACCCACTACCGAGGATTGATGACTTATTTGATCAGTTGCAAGGATCGAGCTACTATTCCAAGATCGACCTTCGATCGGGATACCAACAGTTAAGGATCCAAGAAGAGAGCATACCAAAGACTGCATTCAGGACGCGTTATGCGCATTACGAGTTCCTTGTGATGCCATTCGGATTAACGAACGCGCCAGCGGTATTTATGGATCTGATGAACCGCGTTTGCAAACCATATCTTGATAAATTCGTGATTGTATTTATCGATGATATCCTGATTTACTCGCGAACGAGAGAAGAGCACGAGCAACACCTCAGGACCATTCCGGAACTACTAAAGAGAGAGAAACTCTATGCAAAGTTCTCAAAGTGCGAATTCTGGATTCGCAAAGTACAGTTCCTTGGTCATGTCGTGAATGAGAAAGGCATTCATGTAGACCCAGCCAAGATAGAAGCAATTAAGAATTGGGAAGCCCCTAAAACTCCAACTGAAGTTCGACAATTTTTGGGCTTGGCGGGCTATTACCGCCGATTTATCGAGAATTTCTCCAAGATAGCTCAACCACTAACTTCCCTCACGCAGAAGGATAAGAAGTACAACTGGGGTGATAAGAAGGAAGAAGCCTTCCAACTTCTCAAGAGCAAGCTATGCGATGCACCAATACTTTCCTTACCCGAGGGCACCGAGGACTTCGTGGTGTACTACGACGCTTCGTGTCAAGGATTGGGTTGCGTGCTTATGCAACGCCAAAAGGTCATCGCTTACGCTTCAAGACAGTTGAAAGTTCATGAGAAGAACTACACCACACACGACCTGGAGCTAGGCGCGGTGGTATTCACCCTGAAGATCTGGCGACATTATTTATATGGTACTCGATGTACAATCTTCACAGATCATAAAAGCCTACAACACATATTTGATCAGAAGGAACTAAACATGCGACACCGACGATGGGTCGAGCTGCTAAATGATTATGATTGTGAGATTAAGTACCATCTTGGAAAGGCAAACGTAGTAGCAGACGCGTTAAGTCGAAAGGAAAGGGTAAAGACCCTCTGAGTTCGAGCATTGGAAATGACTATTCGGACGAACCTCACTGCACGCATTCATGACGCACAACAAGAAGCCCTTAAGAAGGAGAACCGTAGAGCTGAATATCTCCAAGGTATGCAGAAGAAATTGGTGCCAAACGAAGAGGGAACCTTATACTTTATGGGGCATATTTGGGTTCTGCTCTATGGCGGTATTTGAGAAGTCTTCTTGGATGAAGCTCACAAGTTAAGATACTCTATCCACCTAGGATCGGACAAGATGTATCAAGACTTGAAGGGATACTATTGGTGGCCAAGGCTTAAAAGCGATGTTGTTGTTTATGTTGGAAAGTGCCTAACCTGTGCTAAGGTCAAGGCTGAATATCAGAAACCGTCTGGTCTACTGCAGCAGCCTGAGATACCCATGTGGAAGTGGGAGCAAATCTCAATGGACTTCATAACGAAATTACCCAGGACCCCTAGAGGGCATGATATGATATGGGTGATAGTCGATCGGTTAACGAAGTCTGCGCATTTCCTACTGATCCGAGATAAGGATAGCACTGGAAAGCTTGCCGAGCTGTACCTGAAGGAAATTGTGGCGTCATGGAGTGCCTATCTCGATTATTTCAGATAGAGATGGATGTTTTGTTTCAAGGATCTGGCAATCCTTCCAAGAGGCCTTTGGATCTCAACTAGATCTAAGCACAGCCTTCCATCCGCAAACAGAAGGCCAGAGTGAACGGACCATACAAACACTGGAATATATGCTTCGTGCATGTGTTATGGATCTAGGATGCAGCTGGGATACTCATCTACCTTTAGTTGAGTTTCCCTATAATAACAGCTACCATACGAGTATAAAAGTCGCACCGTTCGAACCTCTGTATGGCCGCAAGTGCCGCTCGCTGTTATGTTGGGCAGACACTGGAGACAAACGTATGGTTGGTCCTGAACTTGTTCAAGAAACGACAGACAAGATTATGCAGATCCGAGAGCACATTAAGGCGGCTCAAGATCGACAAAAGAGCTACGCAGATCGAAGACAGAAACCCTTAGAATTCGAGGTGGGAGACAGAGTTTTGTTGAAGGTCTTACCTTGGAAGGGTGTAGTAAGATTCCGAAAATGTGGAAAGTTGAATCCACGATACATCGGACCATTCAAGATCTTGGAAAAGATTGGTACCGTGGCATACAATTTGGAATTACCGGATGAACTTAACAGAGTACATGATACATTTCATGTGTCCAACCTCAAGAAGAGTCCAACCCAAGAAGCCGTGATCATCCCTGTGGATGAGGTTCAAATCGACGACACACTCCGGTTTATCGAAGAACCCGTTGAGGTTACAGACTGGAAGGTCAACAAGACTCGAACGAGTAGTGTTAAACTTGTCAAAGTACGTTGGAACTCTAAACACAGACCCGAGTACACGTGGGAACGTGAAGACCGGTTCAAAGCCAAGTACCCCCATCTGTTCAAGAAAGCTCCTGCGGGAGATAACTCAGCTTGAATTTCGGGACGAAATTCTTTTAACGGGGGGAGACTGTGACAACTGGCACAAAACCGGTAATTTTTGTACAGTTTAATTATTATTTAATATCTGCAATTATGTGCTTAAATGTCAACATTGTCTGATTGCATGCTATACTTGTGAATTCATGCACATTTCATACTTCAAATATTGCTTTATGCATTACTTTTAGCGTTGCGTCAGAAAGACTAGTAAACTCACCGGTAAGACACACTGTGTCAGCAGCTCTGCAGAAAGCAGTTAGATAATGTAATTAGAGCCTAGGAGTAGGTCCAACATCCAAAATACATTAAAACCCAAGTATGGATACAAGGGTTAACATATAAACTTTCCGGAAGCTAAACTATGCACTAAAAATCACCCGAAACTCACTTTAAATGAGGAATTCAGCAATAATTCAGCTTTTAACACAATAATATCATGCAAAATTTATGTTTTATTATCCAAAATAATTTACAAAGTATCAGGAATTAAAACTGCCTTAAAAAGTGCTTTATACCTAGTGAAACTGCGCAATTCAGCACTTTAACGAACCGTAACGAACCGAACAACCGGACAATAACTGGGACATCAAAATTTGACTAGAAGTAATGTTTTTATGATATTAAAGTGGTATTGATGCTAGAACACCTTAAAAATCATAAAAACCCTAAACACACTAAAGCTAACTTAAACCCCCTCATTTGCACTTTAAACCTTCAACTTCCCCAAAATTTACACTTTACCCCCCCCCCCTTTTTCTCTTTGGACGGTTGGGACAAGGGTCCCACCTAAAGATCTTAATTTATTTCATTTGATTTTATTAGATATCATGTTGGGGAATATTCTAACAAATATACCATGAGAGATATGGAAAATCTTTATAAAATCCTAAACTAATCACCCATTCTCATTCATTTCATCATCTTCCTCCTCCCTTGCTTCTTTGCTCACGGCTCAACACCCACCCACATACACAACCATTTTCACTTCATGTCCTCACAATCCAAAATTGCTAGAAGGTGTATGGAGGCCATTTAGGAAGGTGTATGGTGCTAGAACTTGAAGGACCACCTTGTGGAGCTTTTAACCACTCACTTTCTTCCTTGATCATCATCTCCATTCTTGTGCCACTTCCCTAGCCATTAGAGCTAGTAGTAAGCCTCTTGATCACTAATTTAAGTCATGTTTATGTTATGTACAAGTTTCATCATCTAAACAACTTAACTTCTAATGTTAAAAATGAAGAGATCTAACATATTCATGAAGAAAAATAAGTGATTACATGAAATTTTACTATATGTATTGATGTTGTTGATGTTATATCTTGTGCTTACGATTAGATCAAGTATGTTAAAGCTTGGATCTAACAAGTTTAAGCATGGATCTTGAAGGAACCGTGGTTAAACTTGAAGGTGAACATGTGAAGCATAATGTGAACTTGAAATATGAATTTTGTGCATAAACTTGTAATTTTGAAGTGATAAAGTATGTGTAGAACTAAATTTTGAAACTAAAACTCATGGAAAGTTTGATAAAAATATAACATAAAACTTGTTTTTGAAAGATCTAAAGATATTAAGCATGGATCTTGAAAGATCCATGGGTAAACATCAGATTAAAAACAATTATCTTTCTAATAAACATAAAGTGGTTTTAGAAACATGATTTACAAACTTTGAAACCATTAAACTCATGGATGAGTTGGTTAGTAAAATAAAGTCTTATAAAAAGTTGGTTAAAAATTTACAAGAACACTTATTTTGGAAAGATCACCTTATGTAAAGTGTAGATCTAAAAGACTACACATGTTTAACAAGAATCAAGTTCACCATGATGTTTCATATGAAGAAATTAGTATATGTTGTTGATGATTGTTGTTGAAAATTGTTTTGATGATTGAAAAGAAAATAAACACATGTTTTGAAAACATGGGAAACCTCCATTTTTAGGGGAAACTATGTCAAAAATTTTATAAAATTTTGTCACTTAGAAAAATATAAGTTTTGGGGAAACTTATTCCTTAAAAATTCACCTAAAAATATTTACCAAGGTTTCCCTAATCTTTGTAAGAAATTACGAGTTAAGAAATGATTATTTCTTCAAGATAAAATTTATATTAAGTATGTATATTTTTGGGAAAATATATGTATTTAAATCTTGTGCTAAGTGCATATTATGTGTATTATATATAGTAGTGTATTAGGACTTGAAAATACACTAAATACTCCTAAGGAGTAAAAATACAAAAATGCACATACAAAATACATGAGAATACATAAGAAGCACATGGACAAATACAAGAAAATATATTTATGAAAAATATATTTCTTAACATATTATTTAACTTGGACAAGTTATGAACTTAAAATATATTTTTGGACGAAAATATATAACTCGGGTGGATAACAAGAATAAACACATACGTATTTCATAGCATGACAAAATATATATATATTTCATACAAGTCTTAAAAATATATTATTTTTAAGAAATATAATTCTGGAAAGTAATAAAAATCAAAGTCTTGATTTTTGGTGAAAAATACAAAATACTTGTATTTATTTTGGGAAAATAATATAAGTAAGATACATAGTTAAAAATATAAATTATTTTTAACAACAAAGAACATATACATAAAAGATGGTGACTTGTACTTGTGTGATGCAAGTCTAGTGACTAACATTAATAGAACACGTATAGGTCACGACGCTATAAACCCAACCGGTGAAGTTTACGGTGCAGGATACGCAAAGTTGTGAGTTCATGTCCCCACTTTTAAACTTTTACTTGTTTTCTAAACTTGGGGAAAATATATGTGTTATGGTATGTTGAATACAAAAACTAAGGGATTATACTTTAGATCATGTCACGAATAGGGTGCCATAAGCACCATTAATCAGTTACATACCAAGACCGCGGAACAAAAGGTTAGATCTAATGGGTTTCAGGCACCCACACTCTTGGCCACTCTTTTACCAAGCAGTGCTTTTGTGTCTCTAGTCGTGAATCGACAACTAAAAATGCCTATGGTTTGGATGCTTCCTATATCGTGTCTGAAGGATCGTTTTGAGACCCGAGCGAGTTGATCAGAAGAGTTTTACTCAGAATGAAAGGCGGAAACAGACATTATGAGGTCAATTCAGCAAGATTATCACTTAAAATTGTCGTTATATTGATTATCAAACGATTTACAGCGAGACGACACTTCGGCGGCACTTCGTTGCACAACCGGAAAACTGTTCCATCTGATTTCGCTTGACACCTATTTATAGTGTCTTCATTTCACTTGAATGTGACAAGGTATCAGTTCAAGCGAAATTACTTAAGTTGATTTCGCTTGAAACTGTCCAAATCACTTTCAAGCGGAATCATCAACTTCAAGCGAAATCACATCTATCAAACCCTAATATCTCATATTTTCTCGTATAACGCACCCAGATCTATCATTCTATGTACAAGACTCGATACAAGATGAAATCGACAGACGCATACACCAACAGACTCCCCCTCGAATGTTGACGAGTCTTCAGTGTCGAGTCTTCGCATCTTCAGTCTTTATCAGTCCTCTCGAATTTTCTGAAGTATCTTGACACTGTAAAGCATCCTCAATCTTTCTCTTCTCTTAATCTCCAGGATCTCTAGCTTTTTCTTCAGCATCAACAGATTCCTCTCCTTGAATACCGAAAACCTTCAGAATCTGAGTCTGGATCGTGAGCTTTCTAATTCTCTTGATCAGATCTCTTGATTCCTTAAGTTCATCAGTCATTAGCAGTTTCAGAATCATAACCTGGCTCACACTTTTCACAGGTTTTAGGATCGATTCCTGACTCTATCTGCTCTGGATCGAAATCTGGCTTTCAATCTTTTATCACAGAGTCCTCAGGTATCGGAACCTGGCTCTCTATCATCTATCTCAAGATCACCTAGCTTTTATCCTGCACATTCTCTACCCAAAAGTAAAATTTCTGATGATCACTTGTAGAGCAAATCTTAAAATGATTCAACATTGAAAATCTCTGATGAACCACTTGCAGGAATATCTTTTTCATTACAAAATATTTTCTCATTTAAACACAGATTTTCCCTCACTATCTGCTCAACTCTCTCCCAAACCAGTTGTCGTCATGTTTAGCTCTCGGAATTTTGAAAATCAGCTTTCCAACACCAGTTGTTGAAAATCTTTTTGAATATTTGTGTGTAAAGAAATGCAATAAAGAAATATTTACATACAATATTTTTGTGAGTTTGTGTAAGAGGATCATATCAGTTTTAGAGACAAATCACCAACACCGTTAAGCTTTAAACATTTTTAGTTCTAAACGATTCACATTGATTGACGATATTGTTGTCCACGTAAACTCAATCTAAAAACTTTCGAAATGCTTACCGATACGTTAAGGTATATTAATTTGCACTAAATTCTTATGGACCCCACGATCTCAGTATATCCCCTCATCATGCAATACACTAACTCAAGTAATGCCTTTAAACTTTTATCAACTATGAATTGTGCGAAAATAAAGCAGAATGTTTAAACATTAACAATCAGGTCGATACTTCCGTATACGCAGAGAAAGTCCAATGTTTAAAACAAAATAAGAAAAATAAAATAAAATAAGTTGAAGTTGTTTAGGCTTTAACCACCAGGTCGATACTCCCGTATACGCAGAGGTGATCCAAAGCTTAAACGAAACACCAAAGAAAATAAAGTAGAACGTTTAGGCAATAATATCCAGGTCGATACTCACGTATACGCAGAGGATGTCCAATGCTTAAACAAAATAAAGAAAATCAAACAAATTTAAATCTTTGCAAAATGAAATGCACAATCACAGTGATTTTTCAGCAAAGTCGTGAAAGTTCACAAACTTAACCAGTTTTATGTCTTTTGACAATCAACGATTATTGAGTAGGCACACAATCAAGAAGGATAAAACTAAGTACTATGCTTTTGACCATGTTTCCCACTAGAACTAGGCTTTTTCATTTAGGTTTGTATCGTTCTCGCAAATCTACTAGTCTAGCTGAGCCTACCGTCACATCTTTAGTAAGATCGTTTATCACATTTTATCTCTCCATTTCTTTAGCATGTCGTGATCGTCCACTGATGTACTATCATTTCCTCTTTTTCACAACAAAACTCATTTTTCATTTTATCATGTTTTTGACTTTTCAAATTTTCTAATGTTTTTGGATTTTCTGAAATTTTTACTCCCCCTAAAATGCAAACACATTGTAGGAAATTTGAAAACAAACTTTACAGTAAAGTTGGCAACCGATATCGAATCACTTCAATTCGCCATCCACTTGGCATAAACAATCAGAACTCCCCTTCACAACAAACTATTTTCCCATTGATTTCAAAACACTTAAGTTTGTTTTAATCAAATGGTTTTTCCGGAAAATAAGTTTTGTTGATTTAATAAAACCTTTTGTAGGTTAGGGGTTTGGTTCATCATATTGTCTTTCAACCACTTGTAGGTATGATCCAATCAAGTTCAACCTAATGACCTTGATTAACCATTTGTAAGTTACCATATGTAGGTTGAATTCTCAAGATGCCGATACCTACTCCTCACTTACCAACCTGGGAGTTCCGGCAAGTCTTACTAGTGATCAATATTCAATCTACCAAAAACATAAGAAAGATGCCGATTCATGCTCCACGATTACCAACTTGGGAGCTCCCGCAAGTCCAGAGACTTACTATTCATAGTATGTACCATCCCAGTCACAAACCAGGGATGGTTCAACTTTATCTTTCTTCGTCTTCTTCTCATAAAATTCCTTCACTCCTTTGACCTTCCTGTCAACCATTTTTCCAAAAATTTTATGGACTTTGGAGTTAAAAGCTTTCTCAACATCAAATTCATCCTTTTCAGAAAAGAATTGATTTGAGATCTCAATTTTTCCAATTTTCTTCTTAAAATTTTCAGCCCGAAGTGATGGAAAATTCACATCATCCACAATCGGTACTAATGTTTCACATTTAACCTCAACATGTGGCTCCTCTGACTTTGTGGAATCAGATTCATCGCCAGAAGATAGCTCCTCTGATTTTGACGAATCGGAATCATTGCTAGAACTATCAATCGTTTTCTTAACAACGCATTTCTGGTTGTCAAGATTTGCTCTTTTCTTATAAAACTTGTTTGAACATTCACCAATTTCAAATTTTGAATCTTTGAAAATTTTGGTTCTATCAATTAGTGGTTCAAACACAACTTCTTTATCTTTCAAGTTACGAGAAACTCCCTGTTTTGATTTTATTGCCTTTGAACAATCTTTGGCAATATGTCCAACATTGTTGCATTTGAAACAGGTTCTCGTTTCTTTCTTCTGATCAACAATCTTCATTTCTTCTTGCTTCTTTGCAAGGAATTCTTTGTTTGACTGTTTTCTGAATAAATTTTCTTTCTCTTCTTCAGTAGATGTTCCTGAAACAAATGTCATTTTTGATTTAAAATCATGAACATATTTTTCATTTTTCTGTTTTTCTGATGGAATAAAACCCAGTCCTTTCTTTTTGAAATTACCGTTATGGTTTGGTTTCCTTTGAAAACCAGAACCAGATTTGTAACCTTTTTTCTTGTTTAAACGTTGTTGAACTCTTGAGGTGTACTTTTTAGGTTTATCATTAAGATTTACATCTTTTATTTCAGAAATATTAATTCCTGTTAGTTTGAAAACCTTTTTAATCATGTCAGATTTGACACCTCTTATTGGAAATTCCTCATCAGAATATAATTTGTCAGAATCATTCAATGTATATGCAACTTTGAATGTTTCGTCATTCAAATTAGATTTTGATAAAAGGAATTCTTTATTGTAAACTCTTTTAACTGACGACTTTGAACTGTTGACTGTCAAACTCGAACTTTCAGAACCAGACTTTGACTCTGACTCTGACTTTGACTTTGAATCCAACTTTGACTCCTCAGTTTCATCTTTATCCAACACCTGATCGAGCACTTTCTTTATTAACTCGGACTCATGATCAGTGTCAGATGATGTAAACGTGACATCAATGTTTTCTAGCAAGTTAACTGAAGACTCCGACTCCCACTATAAATTTGTTGCCTTTTTACTCTTTCTGAATTTGGATTTCTCAGAGAATATCCATTTTCAAGCGGGGGTGGACACTTGTTGTAACTGAAACTTTGTTTCTAACTAGAATCATTCACTTTAGTATCCTTCTTCTTTACTTTCTTCTTTTCAGGGATCTTTTCTTCAGAAACTTTTTGTTCTTCAGTATTCTTTGCCTCAGAATTCTCCTCTTCCTCAAACGCCTTCATGCCTTCTACTGTTGGATAGATCCTGTCAATAACATAAGAAGTACATGAGTAACTTTTCAACAAACGATTAACTCTCTCTGTTTCAATTCTTTGAGTTTCAAGTTTTTGCTCTAGCACTGCACACTTCTCAATGTAGTTGTTCACAACTTTCTGCTTTATCATGAAAGCTCCTTGAAGTGTCTTCATTACTGTTGCCTGTTCTTCACTCGTTTGATTGTATTGATTCATTGCTTTGTTCAGAACATCATAAGATTCCTTCAGACTGTTCAAGTTATAAATTAGTGTGCTGTTCTGCTTCTTTATAGCTTCATAGTTGTCACACTTCACCGAAATCTTTTTAGCATCAACTTCAACATCAACCTTGAACTTTGGAACCTCCTTTACCTTTTTCTTTATCACTGGAACATCTTCATCATCACTACTCACTGGTGTTTTGACCTTTTTCTTTTTAACTTTTTCATCTTCACTATCACTTTCAGCCATCATTTTCAAATGATCTGCCATTTTCCTTGCCCAATATTCACGATCATCATCACTATCTTCTTCAACTCGTGCAACATATGCTTTATGATTTGAATCTTTGTTTGGTACATAATCATCCAAATTGAAATTTGCCCAGCTGAAACCTTCAGGCAATTTTTCATCATCTTGGTTTATCAGACATGCTTTGTTATCAGCTGAGATATAATTGTCCCAACTGAATCCTTGGGTTAGCTCTTTGTCATCCTGATTCACCATACAAGCTCTCTTTGAAGATTCTTCAATTACTTTCCTACCATGTCCCACTTGCGGCTCTTGTTGTTGTTGAGTGACTTGATGATAGATCGCCTTTCGATAGTAATCATTATTGTTGTTGAATGGATTTTGAGCTCCACTTGCTTCGTGGTTTTTTCACTCCCTCTTGAAATGTCCTTTTTCCCTGCAACGAAAACAAGTGACTTTAGACTTATCAAATCCTAAAGTAGAAATATTTGCTTCACGTAAATCATCTCTTCCTGTGATCTGCTTAAATTTCTTAGCTCGTCTCAACACACTAGCTAAACACCACTTTATGTCCATCAATTCCATCTCTTCCGCATCAATCTGATCGTAATCCTCTTTTGTCAGCATTGGATTCCCGATCCAACCTGCAACAAAACTACCATATGATTCCAAAACAGTTCCCAACAAAGACATGTGACTCTTAGCAATTTCTGCTGAATAGTCTTCATCATTCTCCAGATTCAGTACAATGTTGCATTGTAGCTTTTTGCCATTCTTTGTTGCTGAAATGTTCAGATCAAATGATGGATATGATGAAAAACTTGTGTTGCTGCTTGATCCTTTAGAAGAACTTTCAGAAGGACTCTTTGCATTGAATGCCGTTCCAATCTTCGGTGACATGTTGGAAGATTTGTCACTCACACCACCTTTGTAATAAAGACCAATGTCTTGTTCACCATCGAAATCTTTCATTCTTAAGACCTTTCTCTGCTCCATCTCCTGAGCTTCAATCTTTTCAATGAACTTGCTCAGTGTCAGATTACTAAAACCTTTCTTGTTTCTAAGCATCATGAGATATGTGCCCCAAGTCTCGTGTGGTAAAGCATCAGCAAGCTTTTCGATCAACTCCTCATTGTCTTTCTCAATGCTCAATCTCTTCATGTTTGCTAGCAAATTGCAGTATCTTTCAATAATTTGCCTTGTGCTTTCATTCTTCAACCCACGAAACAGATCAAACTCTTTCTTCAAAAGCGATTTCTTGTTTTTAACCATCTCTTGACTTCCATGAAACTTCGATCTTAACGCTTTCCAGATTGAGTAAGAAGTTCCATTGTGTTGCAAGAGAACGAAGATATCTTCCTTCACAGCTTGTTGTAAGAGACTCAGCATCATTTTCTCATCTTTGTATTTTTTTCTAGCATCGACACTAAGATCTTTAATTGGAACAATCTCTTCATCATCATTCGTCGGTCTAATATATTTTGTCTCGACACATTCCCAAGCATCCAGATAGTTTTCTTGCACCCAGTTCTCAAAACGACCTTCCCAACCCTTATACTCTTTGATGTTCATCAGTTTAGGCGGTTTTTGCATCGTCCCTGTTTCATTTTCCAACATCGTATTTTGTGCCAGAGTAATTGGGGTAACCGAGGTAGCGAATGCGTTGAAAAATTCCTCTTCCATGTTTCGGATTTTCCAAGTTCACAAAACTGTTCTTTCAAACGGAATAACACTTCTCAAGCGAAACCTCTGTTCAAGCGAAATACTCCTTTCAAGCGAGATATCTGATTTCGCTTGAACGATACCCTTTTCTAGCGGAATAAGAACTTTGAAGTAAAATAAGTGATTCAAGCGGAATCACTCAAGCGAAATAATCTCAAGCGAAATAGCAGATTTGAAGCGGAATCAGGTCGAAATTTCAAGCGGAATCCCGGTTTTCAAGCGGAATCAACCATCAGATTCCATTTGAAGAGCTACTGATGTCATCAATCTCGCGTGGATTTCAAGCGGAATTAAGAATTTTTTTTAGTTTTAGTCCGAATTTGATTCTGAAACTTTCTAGGGTTTGTTAAAACACTAATGCGCACAAGATGTGTGAATTTTAGCTGATTTTAACTGAGAAAAATTTTGAATTTTGAAAAAGAAGGTGTAGAAATCAGATTTTGCAGCTGAATTGGTAAGAACTCTTCTTCCTGAGCTCTGATACCACTTGAAGGATCGTTTTGAGACCCGAACGAGTCGATCAGAAGAGTTTTACTCAGAATGAAAGGCGGAAACAGACATTCTGAGGTCAATTCAGCAAGATTATCACTTAAAACTGTCGTTATATTGATTATCAAACGATTTACAGCGAGACGACACTTCGGCAGCACTTCGTTGCACAACCGGAAAACTGTTCCATCTGATTTCGCTTGACACCTATTTATAGTGTCTTGATTTCGCTTGAATGTGACATGGTATCAGTTCAAGCGAAATTACTTAAGTTGATTTCGCTTGAAACTGTCCAAATCACTTTCAAGTGGAATCATCAACTTCAAGCGAAATCACATCTATCAAACCCTAAAATCTCATATTTTCTCGTATAACGCACCCAAATCTATCATTCTATGTACAAGACTCGATACAAGACGAAATCGACAGACGCATGCACCAACAGTGTCACATGTTAATGGCCTTGCAAACCATTAGCGATCTCGATTTCCTTACATTTACAGAAATACTTATTTCATACAATTACATATCATGTTTTCCATAACGAATGCTTAATGTTTTCACAAATCTGCATGAATTCACACCAACATTATGTTGACGATTTTCCAAAACTCACATGTATTTCAGGTAACTAAAGTGGATGTACGCTCAGACGCACTCTTGCTCTTGGATGTTGGTTATGTTCTTAGCTATGTTGTGTCAAGATTCAGATGCCTGTTTTTGTGGGAATTGGTTATTATGTTCCATCCTATGTGGGATATAAGAATCAAAACCTTGATGTTCGTCTTTTAAATAAAGTTGTAAAACAATATGCTGTCTTGTGATGTAAACACTTAACCTATGTTATATTTTATGTAATGTTAATGGCATTTGGAGTTATTTTACGAGCATATAGTATGTTTACCATTCGTATGCAGTGTGAACCTTTCAGGATCACACCTCGTGCTTCTGCCTTAGAAAGGGGTGTGACAAATACTGTACAATGGTTTTACTTAATTTAAATAAACTGAGATTTACTCACCAGTATTTCCCACTGACAAAATGTTTTTAAACGCATTTCAGGCAACAGAATGTGAAAGCCAAATAGAAGCAGCTGGACAATACTGAAGGCTTGGAAAAGTGGCTATAAAGTTACCTAAAATAAAGAGATGTTTTTATTAAATAAAATAGGGTTTATCCCTATGAAAAATGTGTGTACTTGAAACTTGGGATCTTCCCATGTGTTTAATATATTAAAAGCGTGGTATTTTACTCTGATAAAATATTTCCTAACTACGGTTCTGATATAATTTCCGCTGCCAAAATGATAGATATCGATACCACTGAAACTGGCCGCGGCCGCCCGTTCCCGGGTTGTTAGGGGACGGGGGTTGCGACAGAAGGTGGTATCAGAGCTAAGCCACTGATTCAGCCACAGAAGTGTTCTGCTGACACCAAGATATTATTCAATATGTTAGGAAATAAATTACGGAACTACGTGCATATTTGTATTTTACTGTTGTGTGTTATTTGACTATTTGTTAGTTTACAGTATGAGCGACCAAGGACCTTCCGACGCCTACCGTCAGTTGTCCAGCTCACCTAGGAGAGAAGGCACCTCTTCACAGCGTGCCCTCTTAGGGTATTCAGCTGACAATGAATATGGGATATTCGTGTTTAAGTCTTAGTCTGAAGAGCCATTCCCTCCTAAAAAGAGAGGATGGTTCAGTAGGGGAGCGCATGAACGTATGAAGGGAATGAAAAAGTTACAACAATAGCGTGCTGTAGCAGCCGCCAAGAGAGAAACAGATGCTCACACCTAGGATATGCTTAATAGGAGTCTAGCAAATTTCCATATCCTAGCAACCACAGCTGAAGACCTTAACCTGGAGCAACTCATAGCACCCTAGCCTTTACCACTGTTTCCCACCCAGCCAATGGAAATTGAAAACAATCCAGAAAATCAAATCTCAATGCCTGATTTCAACCCAGATGAGATACCTAGAATACCAGCACCCAATCCCTTAGACCCAAACTACAACCCGTGGTTTGACGACCATAGGGATTACCAGCAACGCTACCCAATACCAGAAGACGAACCCATGCAAAACCTAGCAGCCTACCCATATTTGGACCCTCTAGATCCCTACTATGATAACGATGAATACATTAGGGAAATTCTAGAGAATCCATATCCTTACCAAGAACCCATACCCCAGTTCCCAAACCCAGTACCAGCCCCTGCACCCCCAATGATTGCAGAGAATGTGCAAGAACTCCAAACCTTTGGTGAAGAGATTTTGGAAGGTAGTGACAGGATGAGGCAGATCGGAGAACGACTCGTTTGGAAGTATGATGAGCGTAATATGGAGTTCTGGATGAACCCATATCAGTGATGGTGATAGTAGTAATAATAATAATAATAATAATAATAATAATAATAATAATAATAATAATAATATAATATGTGTGTATGTTTGGAAAAAAAATCTAGACAAATAGCTATGGATGCCTAATAGTAGTGTAATTTCAATTTTAGTTGTACTGTAATATATATGGATACATAGTATAAGAAAGAGTAAGTCGCAATGTTCGACGATTTTGATCAATATGCGTATTGTGTGATTGATTAAATATTATCTTGTGATATTAATATGTGGTAAATGTTTAAAATTCAGATGGACAATGAAGTGAACCAGGAAAACCAGAATGACAATAACCTGAATAACGATAACCCGAACAATGATAATAATGGAAACCCAGTGGATAAATGTTGACTATTATGCCCATATGACCTTAAAACGTGATTTTTGAAAATGTAAAAGAATAGAAACATTAGTTACTGATTTATAAACTTGTCCCTAAAATTTGACTTCAGTTTGAGGTCTAGATTAGGAGTTATGCTCATTAGCGTAAATGAAAAGCTTTTTATTAATTAAACGGCGTAATTAGCATATAGCCTATCTAAACCCAATTTTTGATACCAAACTTTTTACCCACTGATGTAATATAATATTTTGGGATTTTTGAAGATTTTTATTTATTTTTAGGCTGAGCATAACATAGAGTTCTAAGCTTGATTCGGTAATTGCCGGTTTTGCCCTTTTAGCCTATAAAATGAGTTTTACTCAAATTATTTTGACACCAAACCTTTTTCTACTGATCTAATATGATAAATAAAATATTTTGAGCCTTCTAGAATAATAAAAATATCAGCTTTCCTTTAAAAACCTGGAAATAGCTCAAAATCGTCTTTTTAAGCGTTTTTAACGCATAGTATGTATTAAAACTATTTTAAACATATAAGGTTTGATACATACTGATATTTTCAGTAAATTTTTATATATTAACAGTAAGCAAAAGTTTTAAACTCAGATTTCCAGTTTTGACCTTTTAAGCCTATGTGAAATTACCAAAATGCCCCTAAGGTGCATAATTTGGTTATAAATGATAAATTTAACATATATGTAATACCCTAATGTTATAACTTATTAAATTAAGTATTTTTACTGATTATACCAGACCTGTAACTCAGATTATTATTTAAACTCTTTTATAATCTTTAAAATGACCCTACGGGGCATAGTTTGAGTTCAAATTCGTTTTGGGCATAATAGAAGATATCTTACTGATTTCACAACATATTTAAGGCATATTAACTTAGGAAACCTATTCATGAATCATTTGGTTACTCGTTACGCATTATTTGCGATCGGTGCGGTTTATGTAACTAGTTTGCATAAATAAGCCGAAACGGGTCAAACTTTATCATTTTTGTCTCAAAATCCAGAATGTGTTTAGTTTACCCATATTACACAAGTCTCCAAGCTTGTCGGGTCTAAATCACATTCTATTCCGGTCTTCGCTTAATCGTGCGTTTGAACCGTATCTTCTTTTTAAAACTAACCGGTCTAAGTTTAGGCTTAATTAAAGACCCGTTAGGAATCTAATAGGTTATTAAAAACCTTTGTTCCAGATTAGGAGACCCGGTAAAAGCTATTTGCACTTGCTATTGTGAATTATACTTGCTCAGGTAAATACTTTTAACTTATTTTCCCTTATACGAGCTTGGGGTACGGTATATAAAATACCGCATGGTCGGGCATTGAATTTTTAATTGTATGAAGATTAATTTATTGAAATGTCCCGTTTAAATTGTTTTGTTTGCTTAAAGCCTTTGGGGGTTAATGACCATGTCCCGGATATCCTTGGCATCATTTTAAGAAATGGCCACGACCTAAGCACGGGGTGTAGGCGTACACCCGACAGTGCATATATAAATAATAAGGTATAACCGCCGGTTACGAGAATAACTCGCCGCGGGACTATATCATGTGGTGTGTCTATTAATCTTTAACCCGACGTCAATCCGGGCTACTGAACGTATAAGAAACATGTAATTCTTTTACAAGTTTATATATAAATAATTATCCCAAGTTATAAAATATTTTGTGCCTTGTGCATTCAAATCAATTTTCTAAACCTTTTCAAAATGAGTCAGTTAATTGTATTTACCAGTGTAAACTGACGTATTTTCCCAAAAAGGCTAAGTGCAGGTACTACTCGAAATAGGCTGGCCTCTCCTTAGCATCAGTAAGCGTCTCGCAAGCTTGGATGCATTTTAAATCTAATGAACTATGTTTCCTTTTTATTTGATCCGCCTGTGGATCTTTTTTAACTATTTTGTGATACTTGATATTACAATTTATTCGGTTGAAATAAATCTATCTTTTGCTTCCGCTGTGCATTTAAAATTGTATTGTTTGACTATGATGATATCAACTACGTCACGATACTCCCCACCGGGCCCACCGGTAATACGTGGAAATACCGGGGTGTGACAGGACGTGATAGCAGGTACTTTTTTAGTTAATGATGTTTTTGCTAAAATATTATTTGACTCTGGTGCGAACCAAAGTTTTATTAATACTTCATTTTGCAAACTTCTCAATCGACCATTAACTAAACTCCCACAAGAATGTCTAGTAGTGACAGCAAATGGAGAAACCATTAAGATTTCTGAAATCTTGCAGGGAGCAAGAATAGAATTTTTAAATCAAAAGTTTATTGCAAACCTTTATCCAATGAATCTAGCAGGATTTGATGTTATATTAGGAATGAATTGGTTAATAGCCAATAAAGCCAGTATTTTATGTGATCAAAAGTCGATTCAAGTAAATTCACTAAGGGGTGAAAAGATCACAATTAAATGAGATAAACCGTCTAGATCCACAAAATTCATCTCTATGATGAAAACGACAAGTTATATAAGAAAAAGGATCATTTGTGTATTTGATTTCCATAATCACTAACACTAAAGGAAAAGAACTGAAAGATATTCCAGTAGTATCTCAGTTTCTAGATGTATTTCCAGAAGAATTACCAGGACTACCGCCAGACAGAGAAGTTGAATTCAGAATCCAACTGCTACCAGGAACAGCACCTATTGCCAAGGTCACGATTAAAAATCGGTATCCATTACCAAGAATCGATGATTTGTTTGATCAGTTGCAAGGAGCTCGATTTTTCTCTAAAATCGATTTACGGTCAGGATATCATCAATTAAAGGTACAGGAAGAGGACATTCCTAAGACCGCTTTTAGAACAAGGTATGACCATTATGAATTTACTGTCATGCCATTTGGTTTAACCAATGCCCCAGCCGCATTTATGGACATGATGAACCGAATATGTAAGCTATATTTGGATAAATTCATAATTGTTTTATAGATGGTATTCTCATTTACTCTAAGAGTAAAGAGGAACATGCAAAGCATTTGAACGCACTTCTAAGTTTATTGAGAGAAGAAAAGCTTTATGCAAAGTTTTCGAAGTGCGAGTTTTGGTTAGAACAGGTACAGTTTCTTGGACATTTAGTCAATCATGAAGGAATTCATGTGGATCCCACCAAGATCGAGGCAATTACTAAATGGAAAACCCCTGAGTCACCACCCGAGGTTAGAAGTTTCTTAGGATTGGCCGGTTATTATAGAAGATTTATTCGAGATTTTTCTAGAATAGCCATTCCCTTAACTAAGTTAACCTGTAAATCTGTTAAGTTTGAATGAGGACCAAAACAATTATTGCCATCTCTCTCCTATTGCCACCACCCAAAGCTGCAGGAAACCCCTCTAAACATTGAATTGTGCACCATCTTGCCATGAGACGAGTTAGACACAAACAATTTTAGTCGGATACAAAGCTATCCTCGGATTCGGTCCCATATTTGGAAAATATCCAATATCAAAGCCTCATCCAACTAGAAATGATGAACATATGACAACATGAATAGCAAATCGAGAAGAAAAACACGACAAGAAAACTAGGCAACAAAGACCATAAATTCCGGCAAACAAGATTCCCGAAAACAAACGTATGAAATTTAAACCTCAACAAACATTAAACCATACCTAGACACTTACCGAACACAAACAAATGTTCACGAATATAAAACAAACGTATGAAATTCAAACCTCAACAGAGGTTGGACTTCCGGTCGACGGGGTGAATCCCCACACAAGTCACCATAAACTACGGCAAGTAAAGTATCCCGGTGAAAACAGTCCGATCTCCAACCAATGATGGTGGGCGGCGGCTAAAGGTAGGGATGATGGTAAAGATTAGGGATGAGACTGGTACAATACCCGTACCGGTACCAAAAATACCGGTATCGAATTTGAACAAAACTGGGTACCAAATACCGTACGTCCGTACCTAATATATTGGTATGGTATGGTACGAGTACGGATACGGGTATTGGTATGGGTATTTCGGTACGGTACCTGCTTCAGTACCACTTTGTTTTTATTTTAGTTTTTGTACACTCATACGAGTACTATATAGGTAAATTCGACATGAATACCAATATAGTACAAGCACCAAATAGGTAAAATTGGTACGAGTACTAATATGATACGAGTTCCAAATAGGTAAAATCAATACGAGTACCATAAATATCATAATATGAAATAAAACATAATATAAAAAAAACTTTTAAAGTTCTATAAAAATTCGGTACAAGTATCTTTTTTATCCGTACCCGTACCAGTACCGAATACCAAAATCAACAAATCTGAGTACCAATACATGTACCGAGTACCTAAAATCGGTACGGGTATTTGGGAAAAAATGCTCGTCCCTAGTAAAGATTAGTGGCCACCGGTGGTGGAAGGCGGAGTCGTGCTAGCTGCCGGTGGTGTAGGGGTGTTGAAAGTTGGAGTCACTAGTGGTTTAAAAAGGGGGTAGGGTGTAAAAGGGGCTAAATTAAAAATCAAGGCAAAAGGTCTAAAATACTCGTGAGTTAACGCTAAAAACGGGGTTAGCAAATTGGATAAAAGTGGTAAGAAATGGCAAATGTCCGAACCTCAGGGATGATTTTGACATTTTACTCTTTCTTTTTTCAACTGAACCCTTTGGTTAAACGAGTATAACCTCTAGCTAGGGTTGTAAACGAATCGAACGAACACGAACAATGCCTTGTCCATATTCGTTCATTATGAAATGAACATGCTCATGAACGGTTTATGAACACTTATCAAACGAGATTTCTTGTTCGTGTTCTTTAATTAAGAAAATGAACATGTTCATGAGCGCTTACCGAACAAGATTTCTTGTCCGTGTTCATTCATTAAGAAAATGAACATGTTTATGAACACTTATCGAACGTAGATGAACACAAACAAATGTGCACGAACATAAATGAACACAAACAAATGTTATATATTCATTTAAAAATACAATCTACATTTTCATCACAAAGATTACGAAGGATCTACAAAAAAATAAATAAATACATGATATAACTATCCGAACATAGTTGACATAATCATCATAAACATAATTAACACAACAATTAATAAGTTTTCAAACTTTAGAACAAATTGATCATAAACATAACTAACAGAAAAATTAAGAAGTTTTCAAGCTTTAGCACAAACCGAAATTGAAATGATCAAATAATGAATGTTGGCGGAGGCGTATGGTATAGCTATGGTTTCAAAATTTTAAAAACTAAAGCCAATAAAATAAAAATATAACATAGAAAACATTTAAATGGACAAACACAAATGAATATAAATGAGCAAATATAAATAAAAACATTATCCAACGTTCACGAACACAAACAAACGAATACAACCTCTATTCATGTTCGTTTGTTCAACTTATCGAACAAAATTTCTTATTCGTGTTTGTTAATTTATTAAACGAACGAATATAAACGAACTTTCCACCGAACAATTTACGAATGAATCCGCCGAACATTCGGTTCGTTTACAACCATACGACAGCGTATTGTAACCCATACACAAACCAAACCCCTTTATCTAGCTAGGCTTTACACTCGAGATAAACCAAGCCAAAAAAATGTCATCAACAACTCCGGCCACCGATCCAACCGGTTACGATTCTGATTCTGATATAGAAACCGCCGGTACGAACACCACCGTCACGACAACTAACGTCACTTCCGATGCCCTAACCACTACCGGCGCCGTTAGTCATGCAAGTCCACCGTTAGTCTGCCTTTTCCGGTTTGCCGGAGACTCCGCTGCCGGCGGGCTTATGGGATCCGTATTTGGTTACGGTAATGTATATCGTCGTGCTTAAAAATTACCGGTTTTTAATTGTTGAGTTTATTGATTGTTTGTTAGGTTTTTTTAGATGGTTTGGTGATTGCGTGTTTTAAATAAGATTGGGGTTTGTGAAATTCGAAGAAACTAACCTGTGAATCAGTTTGTTTGTTGCTTGGTAATTGATTTCTGATTGACGGAGAGGAAATTAGGGCTTCTGGTCTTCTAAAAATGTTTTTTTTTTTTAATTAAATTTTGTATTTTTTGAGTTATTTATAAGGTATAAACCGGGTATAGATTATTGTTAATTTATAATTAAAAAAAAACCATCACTAGTGATGGGCACCCCTAGTAAAATCCACCACTAGTGATAGAATGAAGCTTGATGACGTGGCGGAACTTGATTGGATGCTGTGAGTGATGGAATTCCATCACTAGTGAGTGCCACTACCGACCGCCTACTGATTTTGGGTCCGGCTAGCTGAAATTTAATTACGATTTTACAACACTGTCTTTATGTATGTAGGCAAGGCGTATTGTATAAAAATACAATTTTTAGAGGTTTTAGCCTTTAAGTTGAATCCAGGCTTGTTAAGGGTTGGTAATTTGGTATAATTGTTTCAGACCTGTTCAGACGCTTTATGGTCGGAATTTTGTTGGAACTTGGTCTGAAAAATGTGTCTAATGGCCTGAAAGTTTTTTTTTGGGGGGGGGGGGGGGGGGGGGGGGGGGGGGGTAAAGTGAAGCGAAAAGGCTGGGCATTGCTATAAGGTTTTATGGATTTAGCTAATTAGTTTAAGAGTTGAGTACTAATTGTGTTTTTGGTGACTAATTAGCCAATCACATCTTGGCTGAATGGCCGCTATGTTGTGTGAATGGTCAGTAAGCTCACCTAAATTATTGTGTTAGAAGCCTTTGGTGTTTTGAGTTTTTATCTTGTTATGCCAGGGCAATTAACTACAATTTTGTTGCTCATATTTTATATGTTGCTGTTTATTGATATAAAATTTAAGGGATTTAGTTAATCAGTTTAGGAGTTGAAATCATACATTCATACTAATTGTTTATTTGGTGACTAATTAGCCAATCACATATTTTGGCCGAATGGCTGTTATGTTGTGTGAATGGTCAGCAAGCTCACCTTAATTATTGTGTTAAGAGGCATTTGGTATTTTGATTCTTTATCTTGTTATGCCAGGGCTATTAACTAGAATTATGTTGTAGCTTTTTATTGGTATGAAGTTTGAGTGATTTAGCAAATCAGTTTAAGAGTTGAAAACTTGAAATCATGGTTGTCGAATGCGCAAGGCGCACTCAGGGCACAAAGGGGGAGGCTTGGGCCTCCATGCAAGGCCCTTAAAAAGTCAGGGCTTTTTTAGGTGAGGCATATGTTGTGAAAATACATTTTGTTGGGGGTTTTAGGCTTTTTTGGGGGTAGTTTAGGCTGTTTTAGGTTAGTTTCAGGCTTGTTTAGGGTTAGTATAATTGTACAAATCTGTTTAGGCGATTTCTGCCGGAATTTCACCAGAACTTTGCCTGAAAAATGCGCTTGAGGGCCTGAAAGCGGCGGTTTTAAAGCAAAGTGAGAAGGCGGCGGTTTTAAAGCAAAGTGAGAAGGCGGCGCTGGGCCTGAAAAGTGGGCCTAGGCACGCCTCTGGGTGAGCCTTGTTAATAGAGGTTGAAATTATACTAATTTTGTATCTGGTGACTAATTAGCCAATCACATCTTGGCTGAATGGCCACTATGTTGTGTGAATGGTCAGTAAGCTTACCTACATTATTGTGTTAGAAGCCTTTGGTGTTTCGAGTTTTTATCTTGTTATGCTAGGGCAATTAACTACAATTTTGTTGCAAATATTTTATATGTTGTAGCTGTTTATTGCTATAAATGGATTTAGCTAAACAGTTTAAGAGTTGAAATCATATCAGTTTTGTACCTGGTGACTAATTAGCCAATCACATCCTGGCTGAATGGCTGAAATGTTGTGTGAATGGTCAGTAAGCTCACCTAAATTATCGTGTTAGAAGCTTTTGGTGTTTTGAGTTCATATCTTGTTATGCTAGGGCTATTAACTACAATTTTGTTGCACATATTTTATATGTTGCAGCTGTTTTTTTTTCTATAGAGTTTAGTGGATTTAGCTAATCAGTCTAAGAGTTGAAATCATACTAATTGTGTATTTGGTGACTAATTAGCCAATCACATCTTGGCTGAATGGCCGCTATGTTGTGTGAATGGTCAGTAAGCTCACCTAAATTATTGTGTTAGAAGCTTTGGTGTTTTGAGTTTTTTTATCATTTTTATGCCAGAGCTATTAACTACACCTGTTTGAGTTAAAATGAGATTTTATATGTTGTGCGAATGGAGTTAGCTAACCTCTATTATGGTTAGTTGCATTTGTTGTTTAAATGTGATGTTTTATCATTTCAATGCTAGTTACTGCTACTAGATGTGTGTACTTTGTTAATAACTTAATATATGAACTTGACTTAACTTTGATTTTTTTTTTGGTGATTAGAGGGCTTTAGTTTGGCTTTAAGTGTTGATCTTTCAAAAATTTCTTTGTTTTTCATGAGAATTTGTATATTTTGTGTTGGCAGTTATTATGAGTTAAACTAGAAACATGCTTGTATATTGATTCGTACGTATGGTAGGGTTACACACTTGCACAAGGGATGTGTATATAGATTGGTAAAACACGTAGATACCTTTTAAACTATGATAATTACAATCATAGTGTGATTGTATGTTGTTTGATAGAAGATGAAGAGGGCACTATTTAGTTTTTCAGAACTAAGGGGCAGGCTTATTTCGAAACCTTAAAAAACTTGAGAACAAATGAACACATGGTGGAAAGATAAAAAATCAAGGGTTAAGATTGAATCTTCACATGTGAATGGATGTAACATATGTTACATGAGTTTATTCGCATGTGAATTATAACGTATTCAAATGTGAAGAATAGTTCTCCTTTTCTCGATTTAAGGGCCAAGAATGGTTCAATTATTTTCAAGTTTTTTTTTGGCTCTTAAATGAGCTTTCTGTCACGAGGTTCCCGGGATAACCCAATCCATCCTGCTCTTTGTGTGGGTCACTGGTTTTGTCCTGCCTTAAACTCATCAGGAGAGCGGCGCCGACTCTTAACTAGTGGTGCGTTCATCGCACAGACACGACTAGGCACGTACACCTTCTTATCCGCTGAGAACGTCCCTGATAAAGTCCTGGACTAGCCAGCAAACACAAGCGTTAAGTACATCCCATAGCAAAACGACCTTTGAACATTTGGCTCGTGACACTTCTCTGTCAAACTAATTCCCCAAGTTCTCTGCTCTGTTGGGCATTAGTAACTTGGTTTTGATGGAATTTGCAGAAGTATGACAATGGATGATATAGTTGGGTAATTGGTATTTTGTCTTTAGAGTAAATTACTGTTTTGGCCCCTGTGGTTTTTCAGCCCAAAAAGGAATCTTTTAACATATCAGACTCCAAGGTTGCATTTTTATAACAGTTTTGGTCCCTGACACTAACTTGGTTACTTTTTTGCAGTTAAGTGTAAGGGTAATTAGGTCATTATATACCTTAGGGGCTGTTTTTGATAATTACAAAGTTCTTTGAACGTTTGTTTATTCAAAATTCGTTATTTTTTTCACCTTTTGTTTATTAAATTCTTGCATTTTCTAGTTACTTACACTTGTTAACTTGTTTTTTAAGGTTTTGTGTTTTTTATAAACATCATTTTTTTAATCTTCGTTTTTTAAACCACTCGTTCGTTTAAAATCGATCGTTTTTAAATTCCTTCGATTTTTGAAATCATTTATTTTTTGAAGTTATTTTTCCCTAACGGCTATAAGTAAACTGAATGAATACACAATATCAAAAATGAACGATATCAAAAACTGTTCTAAAAGGAACGGTTTAAAAAAGAATCGCTCTTAAAAATTAATGACTAAAAAAACGAATTGTTTAAAAAAGTTTAAAAAATGATTTTAAAAAGAACAATATAAAATGAATCGTATATGAAAAACATTTAAAGACAAACAACTTTAAAAAGAACGATTTTAATAAACAAGCGGTTTAAAAATGAATAATTTTAAAAACGTCAGACAGTTTAAAAAAAGGTTAAAAAAACAAATGATTTTAAAAACGACGTTTATAAAAAACAAACGCTTAATGAAAATACATAGTTATTTGTATATATAAAACATATTTTGTTAAATAATAATCGTGAAAATAACAAAATAATAAAAAAAACTTGAGTAATTGCATTAATAATCTCTTAAATAATAAAAGAACTTTGTAATTGTCGAAAATAACCCCTAAGGTATATAATGACCTAATTACCCTTACACTTAACTGCAAAAAAGTAACAAAGTTAGTGTCAGGGCCAAAACCGTTGTAAAATGCAACCTCGGGGTTTGATATGTTAAAAGATTCCTTTTTGGGCTGAAATGGTTAAACTGGCTAAACCATAGGGGCCAAAACAGGATAAAGATAAACCATTTATTTTGGTTTGCTTATTATGTCTAACCTGGTTTTAATGTTTTGAGAACGTGCATTCTGAGTTCTGACATTGCCATTTTTTTTTTGGTTTTTAAGGTTCTGGACTGATTAAAAAGAAAGGGTTTAGAGGGTCCTTTGGAGAGGCGGCGTCATCTGCTAAGGTATTGAATGTTATTTTGTTGCAATTAGACATTGAATTAACCTTATTCTGAAAGCTTCATCCTCTTGTTGATTTAGTATGTGATTAGTCTTTCTTTCTCATCAGACATTTGCTGTTTTGTCTGGGGTCCACAGTTTGGTTGTATGTTTCTTAAAGATGCTTCGAGGGAAAGATGACGGTACAAAATCCTGAATTGTAGATCTGTACGCTTGAGATATAACAAGATTGATCACACTAATAACCAATTTAACTTTCTTTTTTACAGTCATTAATGCAGGTGTAGCTGGATGCTGTACCGGTCTTGCTTTAAGTATTCCAGGTACTTGATGTCTTACAAATTACGTATATAAGCTAGTATAACCGAAAACATACTCATTTTATATGATTTGGAGAGAATTTGTGTATGTTTGTTTATCTCTGTTTTTTACCGAATTTTACAACATTAAACAATTTAACCTTTTTTAATTATCTTTCCAGGTGCACCACAGGCTCTTTTGCAGAGCTGCGTCACATTCGGTGCTTTTTCTTTCATAATCGAAGGTCTTAACAAACAGCAGCCCGCAATGGCCTGTTCCTTTTCTTCACGGGCCACAAGAGGTCAACAAGACTATGGAATACTTCCTTCTTTGAGCTTTCCTCTTCCCAATGAACTCAAGGACTCATTTTCTTCATTCTGCAAAGCCATTGACCAAACCAGCAAAAAAGTCAACTTTCGTCATGGCCCACGTTAACTTGCTAAGTTGAGGTAAATCTTTTGTCGCATACCTTCTAGAAGTTTCCGCGTGCACTGTTCATTGTAAATTTCAGGTGACATGCTTTTATTTTCTGTAGATTTTACTATTGGTGTATCACATAGTTGATTACAGAAGCTCTTTTTTGGATGTCATTACAAGCTTCTATCTTTAGAGTTCACTCTTTTGTATACTCTAAGGTGAACCACACTCCTGTTGCGTGCCCTTGAGTGTGTTATATGTTATGACCCATCAACTCAACTCGGCTCGGTTATAACCTATAGGTTGGGGGCTCAAGAATCATGTGTATTATGTGTCAAGGTCGATAAATTCAAAATGATTCGAAGCTGGTTAAGGCGTGATCATGCTAGTTGTGTTTTAATTAACTTTAGCTTAAAATAATTACACATGGTAGTCTTCATTAAAATACCAAAACAACAAATTACAAACGACAGGTAAACGGGCAACAAGCTGAGCTCAACCCCGAATTGCAAAACTGATCCTACTAAAGATAAAGCGACTCTTAAGGGTCCAAAAATTACTATTCACGACCTGTTGGACCATGTTGAGGAATTCTGCAGCCTCTGGGGCTAGAGAACCAAATGTATCAAACAAGTCAAGTGTGTTGGACTTGTCAAACTTGACAAAGCGTGTAAAACCTAGTTAAATTTAAAACGATTTGGCTAATGTTTAAACATGTGAAATCTAGATTATTAAAGTGTTATTTTGTAATACTTGAAAAGTTAATTTATGTGTACTGGGCTGGTCACTCCACATTAGCAATAAGGGGCGCTAAAGATCGCCCCATGGGCGTTATGGTGGCGCCAAAGAGGATGGTGTTACTCCAGTAACAACCGTGAGGAGGATGGCAACATGGGGTCCGCTAGTTCTAAATCAATCATGCAAACGCACTTCATTTTATCGTTTTTTTAATTCTTTTTTCAATTTAATTTACAAGTGAAACCACTACACACTTTTGAGGAAGAGTGAGTGGAAGCCCCGTAATTTTTTGTCACACTGTAGTTGTTTGGTGAGTTAAACATAGAAAAAGAAGCACAGATACTCAAAAGTCATGGTATTAACAAGTGATTTGTTGCTTACCTTACTAAAAACAATGATAAATCTCTTTTGCATATAAAAACAGTGCTATTATATCAAGAAGAACAACAACCATACCCTATATAATCCCATCTATAGCGAAGCTATTGATAGGGTCTGGGAAGGGAAGGGTGTAGGCAAACCTTACCTCTATCTCAGGAACAGAGAAGCTGCTTCCAGTGAGACCCCCGGTTCCAAAAAAATCATAACCAAGACATAAGCTATTAAGATCAACATTAAACTCAATTGCATTTGGCGAGAGATGGACCTACAATTGCCCATTGTTAGTGATCTTTTAAAAACCTTTCTTTAGCACCCTATAGTTATATACAGGGCGGTCTCCGAGAATCCTCGAAAATTCGAGGGTCCGGGATGAGTAGACAAAAAAGCCCTTAAAATATATTTAAAAAAAACCATTTGTTATCAAACAACCAAATTGTGGTGCTGTTAAAATCACACAAAGAATTAAATCAGATATTTTGAAGTATACATCTAAGCTACGATTAAGCGTGAAATCAGAACTGTGTACAACAAGTATACATCCCTAGCGTTTTTAATATAAAAAAACCCTATAAACTCCAAAATATTTATAAATGATTTTCAAATACATAAAATGTTATAATTGATTTATTTGAAATTAGTTATAACAATGCTTATCTAACTAATCACCAGTCAAATCATTTAAAAAGTTAGATGTGTTCGCGGCATCTAGAAATGATAAAAAAATCCAAATGGGTGCGACTGAGGGAGACTTCATAGTCGTCACCATTGGATTTTAAATTTATGTGATAAACAATTCTTTTTATAGGTTTCATCTTTCAAAATTATAAGGTGTAACTCGTTTTATAGACACAAACTATAAATATATTTTTTTTCACCGATGTCACTTGAGATGGGTTGCCAATACTATTGGTCTACTTTGTAGATAACATCTATGATATTTTCTAGAGGCGTGATTTCATGTAAAGTATTTGCTACATGGAACACTACCTCGTAAAAACTTGATTATTTAAAATTTTAAAATACGGTATAAGATTAATAAATTTTACACATATGGAACGTGATTTCGTTAGATCTTATGCGATTTAAGGCACAACATATTACTTTTCTATCACTTCCATCCCAAAATTTGCAAACACAAAGTTTGAACTTACATAAAGGAATTCACATTTGGAGTTAAAATCCCCTGTAAAAGGGAATCCATGGAGAAGGCACACTATGGGTAAATTTGTTGCCTCCAGAGGTATCCATACCAAATTAACGTTTAAGGGAAAAGTTTGAAATAAAAGTTTATGTTTAGTTTAGTGAAAAGTTACTTTTCACTCTGTTATGGGAAGTAAAATTGAGCTGATTTTGTGATATTTGTCTGAGTTGATTTGGGGTTTCTTGGGTCAGAATAATATGATAGCCAAGTGTAGAGAAATCGTACATGTGGTTTTCCGGACCTCTCTTGACATTAATGTTTGGGACGATATCCGTACTTGATAAAGTATTCTAAAGATAAAGTGTATCTTTTATAAATAAAGTAATAGTATGGCTTCTAGCCTCATAGATGCCGAAAATATGATGAATAGACATGTCTAAAGTTAACATTCTCTAAATTATATACCCGACACGCGTAAAACTTTCTAAAGTTAAAGTGGTAAAGTACTAAAGTAGGCTTATCGCGTCTAAAGTTAACGCTGATGTCTAAAGTTAACACTGAAGTCTCAAACAACGTCTATTTTAACGCTTGGTCATAAATGCTTTTAAAGGTAACATCGTGACCAATGATAATCAACAGTATCTCTGTGGCTTGCCGGAGGTTCTATAACTACATATGGTATAATGCGCATGTTATCGTTTATAGTAAAGTGTTACACTTTATTTCATTGTGTAAAGTTATGTGTTTTAATGATGTGCCTTACACGTATATTATGTGTTATTTATTGCTTGCTAAAGTTCATGGTTGCCTTTATAAACTAGAACCCACTCAATGTAGTTGACTTGTTAAAGTTTAGCTTGAGAGTTGGCATTGATGAAGTGTTAAAGATTTCGCTGTATGTTTAATAAAATTTTATGGTTTAAGAACTATATTCCCAAAAGTAAATACAACAGTTGAGACCCAACGGGTGTTGAGGTGTATCACTATCTTTAAACCCCTTTAAGACATTTGTTTGGCGTAAACTGTGTTTTATCAGATTTCGTTGGTTAATACAGTAACAATGAGGTCCTAGTAACTTGTAACTACTATAAAGTTACTTTTTATAAATAAAATTATAAGCATGTATAGTTTAAACTAGGGATGACAACGAAGCGGGTTTGGATGAGTTTGGTAATCCCAACCACATACAAATTGTAAAAACGATGTCCCATACCCGTCGGGTATCTATCGAGTAATTATCATCGAGTATTGGGTATATTTGTTGGGTTTTTTAAAAAACAAAATGTTACCACCATTATTTTTCTTTTTTTTATAATTATCCATTAATCAATTACATATTATAAACATCATATGTACTCTAAAAAGCTAATATAAATTTTACAAATATATGAACGCTAAAAAATATTTTTTTCATTTCCACATGGTATTTACATTAACAAATTCGTACTAGATACACTAAAAATAATAATAAGAAAACAATTTCAGGTATATTATTGGGTAAATGAGTATATGTTTTCTCATAAAAATAAAAAAATAATAAGAAAACAATTTCAAGAATATTATTGGGTAAACGAGTATATGTTTTATCATAATCATGTCGAGCCAAATTCAATCCCCACTAGTGCCATATTTGGTGGATAAAGACAATGAATGCTAATTCTCCTAGACTCTAAGTCAAGAGTTCGAGCCTGAGCCATCCCGGATTTTAGTCCACCGTGCGTTACGCCAAAGAGATTCTCTCTTGTGGCGGCGCAACCCTCTGCCACCGGCAGTGGGTGATATGGTATCCCGAAGAACACCGTTATCCAAACTCTGACGCCAGCGTTGAGTCGGTTAAGACAACATAGTCCAAACAGAATAGGGTTAGGACCCTCTGTTTAGAAAGTATAAAATCTCTCTAACAACAAGTAAAAATTCTTACCGTTACAAAAAAAAAAAAAAAAAAAAAAAATCGCTTAATCCCATATTCCCTGATTAAAAAAGATGAAGGCTCAAGGGGTAGCATGGTAATTTTGCAAGGACTAGGTTTCCCCTTCACCTTATATACAACTCCATAGCCGCAGCAGCATAAACCCTAATCCGAGAGGCGGAGGATCATCACCACCCAGCTACAACCATGGGTACAATTAATCTCTACTAAAAACTTAAATCAATTCTACCGAATTTGATTCTTCATGTTACAATGTCTGATTTTCAAACAATTTCATTGTTGTTTCAGGTATCAGCAGAGATAGTATGCACAAGAGACGCGCCACTGGAGGCAAGAAGAAGGCCTGGAGGAAGAAGCGAAAGTAATTTCTATTCATTTTCTTAATGATTTGTGTTGTGTTTGTTTGCTGGTTATGCGAAATGTGTGTGTGAAATTTTGTCTACTTGATTGTTTGTGTGTGTGTGTGTGTGTTTTAATATGAATATTTGCTGGATCTGGCTTTGATAGCATTGTTTCACTAGCACTAAGAATTAGGGTTTATTATGCTTTTGATGAAATGATTTACTTCATATCTTTTTTGTGTGATAGTTTTTACTGATTTATTAAGTTATAATAAGTTATTAGCTTTATTCTAGATTCTTATTGTGTGTTTATTGTCTGGTTTTAATGGTTTTTTTATTTATTTGTTTTAAACCAAAACCAAAACCAAACCTTTGAAATTTGAAATCTAGATAAAACTAAGATATGTAACTTTTGACATGATCAAAACTTGTAGAATAGTGTGACTTTTTAATTGGTATTTTATTGATTTTTAAAGAAGTTAAGGTATTAAGAGTAGAATTCCCATTAAACTTTTGAAGTTCTATATCACATCAAGTGAATGGCTTTGTTCGGTTTGATACCGATATATTTTTTTAAACCAATATGCAATTCTAACTGTTCAGCTTGCTGTAGAAAAAAAAAACATTTGGTTTGAAAACTGGATGAACCAAAACAATGATTGTTTTGGCCCGGTTTACTGATTTGAGTTGGTCTATAAGCACTGGCGAAGCTTGAGATTTCCGACGGGGGGTCGAAAACGTATATACCCAAAAATATCTATAGAACCAGGGGGTTGAAAACGTATACATCCAAAAAATTCTTCTATACGAAAACCACATATATTACATTAATGAGCGAAAAGTTCGGGGGGTTGGACGCAAAAACCAACCTGCGCCAATGTCTATGAGCATATTAATATAGTGTCAATAATTACCAGATTTCTCGATGTTAAAAAAAGACATTGTTCTCATTTCATACAGTTTTCTGACAGTTTCTATAGTTTACAAGCTTAATTGTTTTAATTTTTTTTATTTAAGGTATGAGCTTGGAAGACAGCCAGCAAATACCAAGATTTCGAGCAACAAGACTGTTAGGAGGGTTAGGGTTCGTGGTGGTAATGTTAAGTGGCGGGCGTTGAGGTTGGATACCGGTAACTACTCGTGGGGAAGTGAGGCTGTGACCCGAAAGACCCGTATTTTGGATGTGGTTTACAATGCATCCAACAATGAGTTGGTCAGAACCCAAACACTTGTTAAGAGTGCAATTGTTCAGGTGGATGCTGCACCTTTTAAGCAATGGTATTTGCAACACTATGGTGTTGATATTGGTCGCAAGAAGAAAGCCGCTGCTGCAGTCAAAAAGGAGGGAGAGGTATGTTCTTATTTGTTATTATTGATTATATCTAAGTTCGTGTTAAGAGGTGTAGTTTAGGTTATTGTATTTTTTAGGTAACACGTCAATAGTCGTCTATAACGTGTTGTGAAATGTTTTAAAGCCGTAAATAAAAAAATGAGTAAACTGCCCTTTTGGTCCCTGTGGTTTAGGCACTTTTGCCATTTTAGTCCAAATCTCAAACTTTTTAAATCTGGGTCCCTGTGGTTTCACTTTTATTGCCATTTTAGTCCAAAATTAAGAGTAAACTGCCATTTTGGTCCCTGTGGTTTCACTTTTATTGTCATTTTAGTCCAAATCTCAAACTTTTTGGAACATTCAAAAAAAGGGGGATTTTGAATTTTGGACTAAAATGGCAATAAAGATGAAACCACAGGGACCCAGATTTAAAAAGTTTGAGATTTGGACTAAAATGGCAAAAATGCCCAAACCACAGGGACCAAAATGGCAGTTTACTCTAAAAAAATTAATTTTAGGAGGTGTTTTAGATATGCTCATTGTAAACAAAAGCATATGAATTTTATCATTTGTTTCCGGAAGCACATATTTTTTTTATTTGTTTGGACGAAGAAAAGCAATTATGTTTATCTGCTTATTTCATTTTTATTATTCATGATTTCATGGTGGATTCCAAATTACTAGTAACTCTCTGGGTAGGTAAGGTTGTTTTTAAAGTGTGTATTTGTGCTTGTGTTTGTATTTATTTTAAGAAGTAGATAATCTGTTTATTGAAACTTATTTCACCATAAGGGTGAACTTGTAAATTTGAATCCACTACACAGCAATCTCGTACTTGTTTTATATTTTTACCCAAAAGTAAGCAATAATAAGCATTTTTTTCTACATCCAAACACTCAGGAAGTGTTCATAATCTTTCTGCAGTAATCATTTTCAATCTACAATGTTAATTTCCCACACATGCATAATTCTAATTAATCCCCGACCCATTACGCACGAGACTTGATTTGTTGTTGCTGCTTATATTTATATTTTTTATTTGATTTTGATGATTTAACAGGAAGCAGAAGGCGCAACAGAGGAGGCCAAGAAGAGTAACCATGTTGTGAGGAAACTGGAAAAACGTCAAGAGGAACGCAAACTCGACCCACATGTTGAAGAACAGTTTTCCAGCGGTCGTCTTCTTGCTGCCATCTCATCACGCCCTGGGCAGTGTGGTCGTGCCGATGGGTACGTAGTCTCTCAATCATGATGTTTGCATGATTTATCATTTATATCGTGATGTTTTAAGGTAAAATTTAATATGAATATGGTTTTTAAATATTTTCAGATACATATTGGAAGGAAAAGAGCTAGAATTCTACATGAAGAAGCTGCAGAAGAAGAAAGGAAAGGGTGCTGCTGCTTAAGAGCATCTTTCTTTATTATAGATTTGTATTTCTTATTTATTTTTGAGGAATGGCATCATGACTAAGAGCTTTGACGTTTTTTTTTTGAATGTTGACTATATTTTCGCATTTAGTGTCATGACTTTCAGATGACCCTTGTTTGATGGAATTAAAAGTGTTTCAAGATTTTTAGAGAGGACCTAAGTCGGATTAAACAACTGAAATTTTTGCTTTAAAAGGTTTTTTTTTTTTTGGCTTTTGATTTTACTTATGGGTTGATTCAAACATGTGTAGTTTTAGCCCAAATATCAATCGATCATACCTTTAGCCGAACGTTTTTGTGTTTAAACTTGGAATGTTTTGGCCTGAGAAAAAGGTGTAAAAAAATTGAAAGAGTAAATTGCCTTTTTGGTCCTGATGTTTGGTCACTTTATTTCAAAACTCAAACCTTTTAAATCTAAGTCCTAAATCACATGATATTTAGCTATTAAAATCCTACTATTTTGTTTTTTTTCTCAGGAGCAAAATGGTCATTTTAATCATTAACATATATAAATAAAATAAAAAAAAAAAACCCTCAAAACTCTGCACTCTCTCACTCTAAACACCCCTATCTCTCTCTCTAAACACCCCTCTGCTCTCTCTTCTCTCTCTAACACCACCGCCACCTCATCCCCCCTTCTCCCTGCTGCAAATGGAAACCATTTTAGCTCCAATAACAACTCAATCCAACCAGATAATCAAACACCCTCACTCTCCCAAACCCTAAACCCCTTTGCTGTAATCTTAAAAAAGATTCATTCTTTCACATCCAAATCAGACACCACTACAAATTCAGATCCAATCTAGATTCAAATATCACAAAACAACTGTATCAAATAAAATCAATCATCACAAAAAAAAAAAAAAAACTAAACACATTATTCAAACTAATGTAACCGAATACATATAGTAATTAACGAACTAACGATTAACACTTATTTAACGGTGAATCGGAGATGATGATTACCGACGTCCGTCGTAGTAGGTGGTGGTGATGAACTAGAGACGGTGCGAGCAGAGAAATGGGAGCGTAAACGATGAGAATCGAGCCGGAGATTGCAGAAATCGCCGGAATAAGGAAGCGGAACCGGTTGTGAGAGTGGTGACGGTGTCGCCACCGGTGTGTGGCCATGAATGACGGTGAGAGTGGTAACGGTGTTGCCGCCGGTGTGTGGCCATGAATGACGATGAGAGTGGTGACGGTTTCGCCGCCGGTGTGTGGCCATGAATGACGGTGAGACTGGTAACGGTGTTGGCCGCCGGTGTGTGGCCAAGATGATTGTCTTGGCTAGATGATCGCAGTGGGTGATTTTGGGGGAAAATGAAGTTATGAGGGTAGGGATTTATGTCACGGCCCCCGACCCGGTTTTACCCGTTTCAGGTGCCGCGGGACAGAAACCCGTGGTATTGTTTATTTTGGCAGCGGCAATTTTAACAGGATCTTTTAAACTGAAAATGCCCAATTATTTTATTTCACAATTTGGGACAAACCCTATAATTTACAATAAAGGAAATTTCACGGGGAAATTCCCTGTTTACTAAAACATGTTTATTTATTTTATTTACTGAGCCACATTCTTCAAGTTGTAGTGCTACGTGGCACTTTTTCCTTGATTCACAGTAAGTCACCTGAAACATGTTTAAAAAGATTTTATCAGCGGGGAAATACTGGCGAGTCATTCATTTTGCACAAAACGACACATTGTTATAAATTACAGGACTAAGAGCGCTTACAATTGCCTCTATCTTATAATTATCTGGTCCAGTGACACCCCCTGGTGACGATGATCATACCACTATTGGGTCCTTTCACCCAATAATGATGATTATCTCTGTTTAGGTTCGTTTACCTAAACGAGAGAGAATAATAGTAATGTGCACAATACCCCACTTACTGCCAGTAATTTAAGATAACAAAGACTTACCCCCTGTAAAATATAACTGGGAAATAATTTGAGGTATTGTAAAATACTTTTGATAAAAAGAGAATGACTCACTTTGCAAGTTTAGTTTAACAGAACCTTGCCTACTGATTTAGCCTTGTAACCTAGTTAAATAACAATGCACACGAAACTACGTTAGTAACTTAATACAACATTTACGATAAACTCACGAAATCAAAACCCTCACGACGAATGACAAAGTATAGCCCGGATTCGGGCAACACTTAAACATCCATCGGATCGATTTCAATCGATCGGACATTGTATCGTAGCAGTGATCGAGTTAATACCCCGTAATCGTAGCAGCGTTTCCCTAATTGAAATTATGATTTTGAGCAGTATACTTCGTCTTTTGAACTGATTTTTCGAACACAGATGAAAGCCCCATGCACGAGCAATTTATAGCAAAAATTTAGGTTTTACGCGGCCCGCGTAAACCCAAGAAAGATCTTACGCGGCCCGCGAGGGCCACCCTAGCTACGGATAGGGCTAGCGTGTCACGTGTAGGCCCGCCACGTGTGCGACACGTGGCCTAAAGCTTATCCGGTCGAATCACCTAGCTGTCGCGGCCCGCGTAGACTATCCTTAAGTCTTACGCGGCCCGCGAGCGATCCAAAATTTCAAATTTCTTGGTTTTTCTTAAGGATTAGGATTTCAGGGGTCCGGGTTTCTACTTACGGGTCGGTTTGAGACATTTTCGTAGGTCCTTACATCCTCCCACCTTATTTAAAATCCCGTCCTCGAGATTTACTGAAACAGGTAAGGATATTTTCGCTTCATTTCCGATTCCAGTTCCCACGTATACTCAGGTCCTCTTTTTGAATCCCGCTTGACTTTGACCAGTACTAGTCTTTTGTGTTTGAGAAACTTGACCTTTCTGTCTTCTATTTGGAGCGGTTTCTCAACAAATTTCAATTTTTCATTTACCTCTATATCTTGAAGAGGTACTACCAAGGTCTCGTCAGATAAACATTTCTTGAGGTTGGATACATGAAATACGTCAAGTACCTCGGCTAGTTCTTCTGGTAGTTGTAAGCGATAGGCAACCGGTCCTATTCGCTGGATCACTGGGAATGGTCCTATGTACCTTGGACTTAGCTTTGCTTTCTTACCGAACCGAACTACCCCTTTCCAAGGAGAAACTTTTAAGAGTACCTTGTCTCCAACTTGAAATTCTAGCGGCTTACGTCGATTGTCGGCATAACTTTTCTGGCGATCTCGAGCCGTCTTTAGTCTTTCCTTGATTTGAGTTATCTTGTCAGTGGTTTCCTGTAAAATCTCGGGACCTGATAATTGGCTTTCTCCTATTTCTGCCCAGCAAACTGGAGTTCTACACTTTCGTCCATACAGTGCTTCGAAAGGGGCAGCTTCGATGCTTGTATGATAACTATTGTTATAGGAGAATTCGATTAAGGGTAGGTGGTTATCCCAGTTTCCACCAAAATTTATCACACATTCCCTGAGCATGTCTTCCAGGGTTTGGATTGTCCTTTCACTCTGTCCGTTTGTTTGGGGATGGTATGCAGTACTTAAATTCAGTCGGGTCCCCATTGCTTCTTGAAAGCTTGTCCAAAAATGTGAAGTGAAACGACTATCCCTATCCGATACTATGGAGAGTGGAACCCCATGTAAGGATACTACCTCTTCTACGTACAATTTTGCTAATCTTCCCATGCTAAAGGTTTCTTTCATTGGCAAAAAATGAGCTGATTTGGTTAATCGATCCACAATTACCCAAATCGCGTCGTTACTTTCCTGGTTTTAGGTAACTTAGTAACAAAGTCCATTGTGATTAGTTCCCATTTCCATACTGGCATTTCTAATTGTTGAAGTAAACCTGAAGGTTTCTGATGTTCTGCCTTAACTTGCGAACACGTTAGACACTTAGACACATATCTAGCTATGTCCTTTTTCATTCCTATCCACCAGAAATTATTTATTAAATCTTGGTACATCTTATTATTACCAGGGTGTATGGTATATCTAGATTTATGGGCTTCCTCTAAAATCTTATATCTTAAATTCCCTTGCTTAGGTACCCAAATTCTTTTCTAGTGGAATCTCCAAATTCCATCAATCCCTTACTCTAATTCTTTTATCCTTCCTTTCATTCCTTCAGCATCATCCTCGATTGCTGTTTCTTGAACGCTCTTCAGTTGTTCCATTAAATCTACTTGAAGATTTAATCTAAGAGCACGAATTCGTCTTTATTTTTCATGATACTTACGACTTAGGGCATCTGCTACTACATTTGTTTTACCTTCTTGATATTGAATATCACAGTCGTAGTCACTTAAAATTTTCATCCATCTCCTTTGCCTCATGTTTAATTCTTTTTGCCCAAATATGTACCTTAAACTCTTATGATCTGTATAGACTGTAAACTTACTTCCATACAGATAGTGTCTCCAAATCTTAAGGGCAAAATTTATTGCTCCTAACTCTAAGTCATGATTCGTATAATTTTCCTCGTGCCTTTTCAATTTTCTTGAGGCATACGCAATTACCTTTTTGCGTTGCATTAGCATACATCCTAACCCTAGCTTAGAAGCGTCACAGTAAACTTCAAAATCTTCTGTTCCTTCTGGTAAGGCAAGAATTGGGGCGTTTGTCAACCTTAACTTCAAAATCCTAAAGGCCTCTTATTGCTTAGGTCCCCATTCGAACTTAATTATTTTGCAGGTTAGCTTAGTTAATGGCACAGCTATCTTAGAAAAGTCTCTTATGAAGCGCCTGTAATACCCAGCTAATCCTAGAAAACTTCTAACTTCCGTGACTGATTGCGGGACCTTCCACTTGGTGATCGATTATATTTTGGAGGGATCTACGTGAATACCTTCGTGATTCACCATGTGACCTAAAAATTGCACCTCCTGTAGCCAAAATTCACACTTCGAGAATTTGGCATAAAGCTTTTCCTTTCTTAACAAGGTTAAGAGTGCATGTAGGTGCTCACAATGCTCGTCCTAACTTTTGGAATAAATAAGTATATCATCGATAAAGATAATTACGAATTTATCCAAATACGGTTTACAGATCCTGTTCATCATGTCCATAAATGCTGCAGGAGCGTTTGTTAGTCCAAATGGCATGACTGTAAACTCGTAGTGACCATACCTAATTCTGAAAGCGGTTTTAGGTATGTCTTCTTCTTGTACCTTCAACTGGTGATATCCGGAGCGTAAATCTATCTTAGAAAAATATCTAGTACCCTGAAGTTGATAAAAAAGATCATCAATTCTAGGTAATGGGTATCGATTCTTAATTGTGACCTTATTTAATTCCCTATAATCGATACACATTCGTATTGACCCATCCTTCTTTTTAACAAACAACACTGGTGCTCCCCAAGGGGATGAACTAGGTTGTATAAATCCTTTACTAAGCAATTCGTCTAATTGCTTCTTTAGTTCTAACATTTCAGTGGGTGCTAATCGATAGGGTGCCTTGGCTATTGGTGTAGTTCTAGGAACTAGATGAATTCTAAATTCTACTTCCCTATCTGGTGGTAATCCTGGTAGTTCTTCTGGGAATACATCCGGGTATTATGATATTACAGGAATTTCCTTAAGTTCCTTACTTTTAGTGTTAATGATTACTGAAATCATATACACTATTCCTTGTTCTCGCTCATAACTAGCAACTTTCATTACTGAAATGAACTTTATTGGTTTACGTGACTTATCTCCTGTAATCACAATTATTTCTCCTGCGGGTGTATGAATTTCTATGGAATTCTTATCACAGAGGATTCGAGCATGGTTGGCTACTAACCAATCCATTCCTAACACGACATCGAATCCGGCTAAATTCATAGGTAGCAGGTTTGCAGAAAATTTGTGGCCTAAAAGTTCTATCTTTCCTTCTTGAAAAGCCTTATCAATTTTAACAGAATTACCATCTGCTGTTTCTACCATATAAATCTGCCTAAGTTTGGTTAAGGGTAGCTTAAGAGCTTGGCAGAATGAAGTATTTATAAAACTTGGTTTGCACCAGAGTCAAATAATACTTTCGCATAAACGTCGTGTACAAGAAATGTACCAGCAATTACATCCAGAATCAGATCAGCTTCCTGCGTGGTCAGCTGGAAGGCTCTTGCGTTCTTCTTATTAGTTCCTTCAGCAGGTTTGGCTTTGTTATCGGCTGGCTTGACTAATTTCGGGCAATCGGGCCTGAAATGCCCTGTTTCGCCGCAGTTGTAGCAAATTGTTGATTTCTTCCTCCTGCATTCTTCTTCTAGGTGCCCCGGTCTATTGCAGAAATTGCAATACCCTCTGCATTTCCCAAAATGCTTTCTTTTACAGGTACTGCAAAGTGGCGGGGTGGAGGATTGCCCAGTTCCCCTTTTCCTGAAGTTGCTACTAGTATTACCCCTACGGAATCCTTGGGTAATTTTCTGAGCCAATTCCTTTTTCCTGTTTTCTTCTTGCGTACGTACCAGCCCGTCGGTCAAGGTATTAGCTAATTCCACCGCATCATCAATTGTGCGGGGTCTCGCAGCTTTAACGATATCACGAATCTCGCTAATTAAACCCCAAATATAGCGAGAAATAAGTACCGGTTCTGGCGAAGCCAGAGTTGGTACAATTCTGGCATATTCGAAGAATTTCGAAGTATACCCTCGGCAATCAACATCCACCATTCGATGGCTCAGGAACTTATTCGCCATTTGTTCCTTCTCATATTCGGGGCAAAATTTCCTTTCCACCAATTGCTTAAATTCTTCCCAATTCATGGTATAAGCCATGTCACTTCCCTTGGCTTGCAATACCGTATTCCACCATTCTAATGCCTCTTCCTTGAAAAGGTGAGAAGCATACATGACCTTATCCTACTCGGCACATTTACTTATTTTAATTACTGCTTCAGTTTTCTCTAACAAACGTAATGCAGCAGTTGCCCCTTCATTGCCTGCAAATTCAACAGGTTTACAAGCAAGAAATTCTTTATAAGTGCAACCAGGTGTTGCAACTTTCATTTTCTTAAGTATTGGAGCTTGAATCACGTTGTTGTCATTGTTGCCGCCTCTGTTAACACTGTTACTGAAATTATCGTCGCGCGTACGTTTACTAGGGTTGGCTTGCGAAGGCTCAACACGGCTTTTAACAGCAGCGACGATTGCCGGGATAGCATTGGCTATTCCCTGGGCAACGATATTTTCTATATCTTGCCTATTAAGAAAGTGATCCTCATTGTTTTGCTCAAATTAGTTAACTTCGTTAACCGGCTCATTAACGGCGTGTTCCATTTGATAATTAACAATATATATATAAATTATTGGCACAAAATAAATAACAACCAAACACAATAAAGCAATCACACATAATCATGTCAACACGTATAGCCAAAATTGTCGACTTTGCGACTTTCATATTTTTATATATATTAGTATGCATCGATACACACCAGTTATATTACAAAAGTTTTATTTTGAGTTATTTTACATGATTATATTTTTATTATTTTTTATTATTATATTATTATTATTAAACACACAACCACAGTTAACTAGCCTTTCAGAAACGACGCTCCCTCTCGTCGTATTTCCACGTGATTTTCTCCCCCACATCCCGAATTCTATTTCTTGCCTCCACCAGCTCCTCACCATAGTGATGGAGTTCAGCCAAGTTTTCTGTGCTCATAGGTGGGTTTGGTGCAAGCTAAGGGTTAAACTGGGGAAAATAGATGTTGGGGTTATTCATGAAATTCTGAAATTGCCAGTCATTCGTCCACCATTCCTCCAATTCTCCGGGTAGAAGTTGGTGGTTAACAATAGGATCTGGGGTAGCAGGTTCCAAATTAACTGGAAGTTGTGATTCAGCGGGGTAATTGAAGAGGTTTTCATCGGCAGGTCCGATGAGGTCACAATTCGCCATTTCCTGGGCTTGCCCAGAACTTTCCCCGATCTCTTTTCCTTTCCCTTTATCCTTCGGATCCTCAGTCTTTTTAACCTTTTGTGCAGCTGGTTTCTTCCTACGCCCACGTTTCCAGTCCAAGATTCTCTTCCGCTTTTTCGGCTTTGGTTTCTCCTGGGCCTGGGCTTGGAATGTTAGTGGTTCCTCCGTATCTGCTAGGTAGCCAGATGGGTTTCCTGTGGTATCCATATCGGTGGTATGGATAGTAAAGTTTCGGAGTGCCTCTGACATGCTGTTAGCACACATGAAGAAACACACACAAATTTAAGTTAAAATTTTATTTATTGTAAATTAAATTTTCACAGAATCACAGAATGGCAATCAGAAAAATTAAGTATTTCTAAATACTTAATGGGCTTAAATCAGTGGCTCTGATACCACCTTTTTCTGTCACGGCCCCCGACCCGGTTTTACCCGTTTCAGGTGCCGCGAGACAGAAACCCGTGGTATTGTTTATTTTGGCAGCGGAAATTTTAACAGGATCTTTTAAACTGAAAATGCTCAATTATTTTATTTCACAATTTGGGACAAACCCCATAATTTACAATACAGGAAATTTCACGGGGAAATTTCCTGTTTACAAAAACATGTTTATTTATTTTATTTGCTGAGCCACATTCTTCAAGTTGTAGTGCTACGTGGCACTTTTTCATTGATTCACAGTAAATCACCTGAAACATGTTTAAAAAGATTTTATCAGCGTGGAAATACTGGCGAGTTATTCATTTTGCACAAAACGGCACATTGTCATAAATTACAGGACTAAGAGCGATTACAATTGCCTCTATCTTATAATTATCTGGTCCAGTGACACCCCCTGGTGACGATGGTCATACCACTATTGGGTCCTTTCACCCAATAATGATGATTATCTTTGTTTAGGTTCGTTTACCTAAACGAGAGAGAATAATAGTAATGTGCACAATACCCCACTTACTGCCAGTAATTTAAAATAACAAAGACTTACCCCCTATAAAATATAACTGGGAAATAATTTGAGGTATTGTAAAATACTTTTGATAAAAAGAGAATGACTCACTTTGCAAGTTTAGTTGAACAGAACCTTGCCTACTGATTTAGCCTTGTAACCTAGTTAAATAACAATGCACATGAAACTAGGCTAGTAACTTAATACAACATTTACGATAAACTCACGAAATCAAAACCCTCACACGAATGACAAAGTATAGCCCGGATTCGGGCAGCACTTAAACATCCATCGGATTGGTTTCAATCGATCGGACATTGTATCGTAGCAGTGATCGAGTTAATACCCCGTAATGGTAGCAGCGTTTCCCTAATTGAAATTATGATTTTGAGCAGTATACTTCGTCTTTTGAACTGATTTTTCGAACATAGATGAAAGCCCCATGCACGAGCAATTTATAGCAAAAATTTGGGTTTTACGCGGCCCGCGTAAACCCAAGAAAGATCTTACGCGGCCCGCGAGGGTCACCCTAGCTACGGCTAGGGCTAGCGTGTCACGTGTAGGCCCGCCACATGGCCTAAATCTTATCCGGTCGAATCACCTAGCTATCGCGACCCGCGTAGACTATCCTTAAGTCTTACGCGGCCCGCGAGGGCCACCCTAGCTACGGCTAGGGCTAGCGTGTCACGTGTAGGCCCGCCACGTGTGCGACACGTGGCCTAAAGCTTATCCGGTCGAATCACCTAAATGTCGCGGCCCGCGTAGATTATCCTTAAGTCTTACGCGGCCCGCGAGCGATCCAAAATTTCAAATTCTTGGTTTTTCTTAAGGATTAGGATTTTAGGGGTCCGGGTTTCTACTTACGGGTCGGTTTGAGACATTTTCGTAGGTCCTTACAATTTAAGATGAAGATGAAGATTATTTGGGGAAGATAATATGTTGACCATATTTATTAGGGTAACTGAATTAAATATAATTAATTTAATTATTAGTATGTTATAATAAATTGAGATGGACAATTTTGCCCATGAAGAAAAAGACAAAATAACTAGAGTTTAATAGCCAAATAAGAGGTGATTTGTTTTTTTTGACCAAAATGGCAATAAAACTGAAACCACAGGGATCCAGATTTAAAAGGTTTGAGTTTTGGGCGAAAATGGCAAAAGTGTCCAAACCTTAGGGACCAAAATGGCAGTTTACTCAAACTGAAACGTCTGTTTTTTTTTAAACTTGTATGTTTTAGCCCAAATATCAATCAATCATACCTAGTATAGTATAGTTTTGATTTTTGTGTTTAAACTTGAAATGTCTGAGCTTGAGAAAAAAGGTGTAAAAAAATTGGGTCTAAAAGTTATGACCAAAAGTGCTAACAATAGTAAGGTGTACGCGCGATGCGGCGGGGGTGACACTTTGTATTGCGATACTTGTTTCTGGTAGTTTTCTTATTCATATAATAGTTATGGTAATATTATTGTGGTGACTATATGTCATACATGTTACCCATGTCTAGTAATTATTAAATTTAAATTTTAAATTATAAAGTACTTCTAGAAACCATTTATGCAATAAGTAACACACGGATAAGGAAAAATAAGTCTATTAACATAACAAGCATGTTAATGTTAATATGAAAGATATGCAAAAAAATCAAAACTTTAAAACCTGCAAAAACAATACCTTAGAAGCGTGTACGACGATTGATTTGTTTAAATCAGTATGTTTATCATGCAAGTGAAAAATCAAATATGTTAACATTCACATAAAAGTGAAAAAAAAAACCATATATGCATTGCCGCGAAATACCAAACTGACCTTAGAAACTTTAATCTCACATGCTTTGTCTTTCCAAACAGTTGAATTCAGAATTAAGGTTTAAAATCAAATACAAAGACTCCTAAAAATAAGAAGTCGTACAAATGGTATCAAACGAACTCCGATTGACCTCATCCAAGCGGTATTGAAACCGTCTCATTGAACTCTACCATGTGAGATTTTAGGTTTTCAATTTTGGATTTACACCGTCTCTTTGAACTCTACCATGCGAGATTTTAGGTTTTCACGTTTGGATTTATAGGTTGTAGATTTTATAATTTTTGTTTATTATCATTGTGTCTTTTTTGGGACTCATTGTGTCTTTTTCCTCGAGATTGTGTTATATTTTTCGGCATTGTGTTATATTTTACTCGAGATTGTGTTATCTATTGTGTCTTTTTACACTTCTTATTTTTAGAAGCCTTTGTAGAATAACTTAACTCTCAAAATTAGATCCATTATTTATTTTGTTCGGCAATAGACATAGGTGTGGACTACTATGTATTTATAGGATAAACTTCAGTGGTGCATTAGGGTTTAATTTTAAAAAGTTTGTTTTCCTGCTTGAGTTTCTATTAGATTTGGCACCCCTTAGTTAGGAAGTTTGTTGTGTTTAGTATTCAGTTTTTAAAGTTTTTTTTAAAGATGTATTATGTTTATATTATTGGATAAACCAAACTTCTACTAAATAAATCTTTTTATATAAAAGTTTCTAATAAAACTAAAATGCCATTTTGTTGAATATGATATTTTATATATAAAGTTTTATTGAATATGATATTTAAGACGATACTAGTTTTTCTTAACGTCGCGCGTTGCGGCGAAACCGAACAAATGATAATTTAAAACAAACATGATTTGAAAATAAAGCATATTGTTTAGAAAGTCAAACTATTAGAACGGTTTATTTTATCATCGTATCATTTTATAATACCAAATAAATACTTTATTTTGAGTACAACTTCGTTTTTAACAAAACTTATAACGGAATGTTATGTAAAAAATCAAGCACAACTACGTACTTAAGTTTTAGAAGAAAGTTATAAACGTAAATTATTAGAGAAGTATCAAATTAATCGATAAATTAAAATATGTTCTAAACAAAGAAAAGAGAATTATTATAAATAGTAAAGGAAATATATGGTTTTAAAAAGGTAAAATAAAATTAAAAATATGATACTAAAAGTAAGTATAATAATAAACTATTATAATATATTAAATAAAAAGCTATATATTATTATAAAAATAAGGTTACTATTCATTGTCCTTCATAAAAAATAGTAAAGGAAATATATGGTTTTAAAAAGGTAAAAAATATTAAAAATATGTTACTAAAAGTAAGTATAATAATAAACTATTATAATATATTAAATAAAAAATAATAAAAAGCTATATATTATTATAAAAATAAAGTTACTATTCATCGTCCTTCATAAACAATATATATAGGGAGGAGTTCATGCGAGAACCACCCTTATTGCGAGAACCGCGAGAACCAATGTGAACACAACCTAAAAAAACTAACCCCCCCCCCCCCCCAAGCTAAATGCTAAAAACTAAAACCCTCAAAAAACCTAAAAAAAACTAACCCCCCCCCCCCCCCCCCCAAAACCTAAACCCCCCACCCCCACCCCCCAAAATCCTAAACCCCCCCCCCCCCCCCCAAGCTAAAATGCTAAAAACTAAACCCCCAAAAAACCTAAAAAAAATTAAAAAAAAATCTAAATTTTTTTTTTTAATATTTTTTATGCTCAAATCGCTACTTTTAGTGGAATTTTTTTTTTAATTTTTTTTTGGCTTCGAAAAGTAGCGATTTTTATATAAAAAATATTAAAAAAAAAATTTGTGTGATTTTTAGCTATTTTTAGGCATTTTTGGTTGTGTTCACATTGGTTCTCGCGGTTCTCGCAATAAGAGGTGGTTCTCGCATGATCTTCTCCCTATATATATATATATATATATATATATATATATATATATATATATAATGGTTTTTTAAATGCATTTTGTTCTTTTATAAATAGTTTCAAAGAGAACATGCTTATTAAGATGTCTAAAATTTTAATTGAATATAGTAGCTTACAGTTGAAAATTCTTAAATTTAAATGTTAGAAAATTTATTATGTTTATCTCTTTTTGATGGATTATTTTAAATTATTTTAGCTGAGTTCTTAGTTTTTAAAGAATGTAAAAAAAAGATTTACGAAGCTTGTATAATACTAAAGATAAATTAGTTATGGACCTTGTTGACTACTGATATTTGTCTAATTTTGGTAAACAAACACTAGAATTTTTCAAGGGGCTAGGATATTAGGTCAAAATTATCCCATGGCAGCTGGGCGGATTGGGTCTCCTGTTCGCGGGTTTGTTGTGTATCTGGCCTTTTCTTTGTTTTTTTTTGTCTTTATGCTTGTAGGCTTTTTTTTCAGCTGCAAACACGTTGAAAAGGGTGGTGAGGATTTGTAACCGTATCTTATGACAAAATTGTAAGTTATTTTTGTCACACCCCAACCGATGGCGGAATCATCGGGGCGCGGCACTAGGCGAATCAGATTGCTCAAGAGAATCCATAACAACTATATTGCGATAATGTTTATTACATTCGTTATCCCATACTAACAAATAATACAATCACATAAGTTATCACAGATTTCTTGTCCTCTCGAACAATACAAATCCGACAACCTAGATTTTAGGCGAATTTCTAGACTCCCTAGCTTGATTTGATGTAGATAGCGATCTAACCTGCAACATACGTTAAAACAATGTCAATACAAAAGCATTGGCGAGTATACAAGTTTGATAGTGTAGCGGTAAAATAGTTAAAAGTGTTGCGAATTACCAAATACATAAACGGGATACCTCAACATACATGCAAAAAGACAGATACTACCAGCTAAGTCACTCGAGCTGCGGTTGCGATTGCTATTCATCCTAACTAGACCCCGTCGGGTGCTATAGTACTATACTAGTTAAGGCAGGACCTCGCGAGTATAAGTTCTAACACATATGTAACTAGCATCACGTGTAAATATGCATAACAGTTATTCGCAAGTGACAAATAGATTAATCGAATAATTCGTTTGATAAGTTCAATTTATTAAGAACGTATGTTACACCAAAAAATGCGATAAAAAGGGGGTTCGAGTATACTCACAACGCGTATTTAGCGAGAACACCACTTGATTGGATCGGTTGAGAGCGCGTCTGAGTTAGCCTAAACATCGAAGGGTATCGTAAGCGATACACGGCGTGCCAAACGGTAATAGTTGAGTAAACGGCCTAGTGTCAATCCGGTCAGATGAGCTTATCCTATCGGATGACCTGGTCTGGTTGGATGGCCTTACCTGGTCGGATGAGCATATCCGGTCGTATGTCACTTATCTGGTCGGATGACACAATCCGGTCGTATGACGCCGTCCGGTCGGATGAGACTTATCCGGTCGGATGACCTTATCCGGTCGGTTGGTCTATCCGGTCGGATGGTCTATCTGGTCGGTTGACAGCAGTTCGTTCCAACGTCCTGATCAAACCGTTCTTGATGGTTTCTGGAAAGAATACGAGTGGTTTGATCGAAACGGTGTGACATCGTGTTAAACAAATGAAATTCCATCAGCCCCGACCCATTCTAACGGCCGGGAACCACCCTGTTCCATCAGATCTGGCCGTTCTTGACGGTTTCTCCATGTTTAACCCAAAATCGCCCAATACTTTGATTAGATACACATATTTTAGGTGGGATTGTTATAAAAACATGTGAAAATCACTCAGATCCGAGTTGTTCATGGTGAAATGAGGTCACACTTTGAAGTTCATAAGAACTCTTAATGACATCATCTTTGGACACCTCAAATCAGTAGATTTCACGGTTAAAAGTTGAGTTTTAAAAGATAGAAAGGTGTAGAATCGAGTGTAGATCAAAGAAGTACAAGATTTAGGTTAGGATCTTACAGGAATCGCGAGAAATCGAGAGAAAAAGGGTCCAAGAGCGTGCTGGTCGAGTGGGAGCTGTCACATCACTGTTCAAGTGAAGTGACAGGCTATTTATAGGCAAGAGAGAAAAGTGGAGGTGATTTGGTGATCCGGGTCGGATGGCCTATCCGTTCGGATGGCCTATCCTTTCGGATCTTTGGCGCGACCAGCTTCATTGTTTCGAGCGTTGCGATAGTTTTGGTTACACATTTCCTATATTTAGTTATTATTATTTTTATTATATATATAATTAATCACAAGGGGCCGTATGTACGTATACATATTTCAAAGTTACGATACAATAACCGGGTTCTGTTTTCGAGCATGCGGTTACTTTGCGACGCTTCACGGTCATTGAGGAGGGTAGAATAGGTCCTCTCTCAATGTCATCGTGAACGTTAATGTGTGTTTTGAGTTATGAGTTGCACTGCGACACATCACGGCTATCAAGGAGGGTAGAATTGGTCCTCACTCGACATCTTCGTGGTGGTCAGCAAGTGCAATGTGATTTGATAGCGATAAAGTATGCGTAATATGCGAAAATACTGCGATAATATTGTGATATAGCAATGTATGCGATACATGCGATATAGGTACATTATGATCCGAATCTCTGGTGCTAGGCGTAACGAGTATAGCGAGTGGTAATAACGCACGAACGCGCGGGTTGTTACAGTCTCCCCTGCTTTAGGAAATTTCGTCCCGAAATTAATCCACCAGTAGGGTTGCGAGAGTTGATGCGAATGGAAGTAGCGATAGAAGCGACGGGAATAGTGAACGATCGATGGGGAGTTACCATGCGAGAGCTTTGCGGAGACCAGCGAGTGTGTCGAGGAATACGTTTCGAACAACCAAAAGCGATAACACACACGAGAATGCGATTCCAAAGCGTTTTAAATTTTCGAATAGTCGATTAATTTTGGAGAAACTTGTTTAGAAAAATCTTCTCATGGCGCGGCGTTAACTGTATCGATGTCTACACCAGCGCTATGGGAAGGGTTTTGTTAGATTACTAAAAGATTTTAGGTTTACACATTTAAAAGAATTTGGTGGTAAAACTAGTTTAAGAAAACTCTCCTATGACGTGGGTTCGAGCTGGAACTCGATGTCGAACCATCGTTTTCAGAAAGATTTCGTTTTGATGTTGCAAAGTTTTAAGGAAAACTGGACTTATGAAACTTCTATTGGGCACGGAGTTAAACTGATTCGATGTTACCTCCACGTTGTAAGGAAATTTTCACTTGTCCAACTGTTTTAATAATAAAATTTTTATAAAAATCGGTTTTAACAGTACGGGAAAAATAATTAACATCGAGCCCCACTTGGCACCTTCCCACGAAAGTTCGTTAATATGATTAAAACACTTATATATAGGAAGTACCAGCGGCGTATCCACCATGTTTTGCCCATATTACTTCTGTTTAGTGAGGCGGTGTCATGTGTGCCGATAAGACACAGATAGAATTTCGTTTCCCTCGGTCCACGCGATAGGATGCTAGACCGGGCCAAAGATAGAAACGAGTCGGATTGCGAACAAGGCGTCGATAGCGTGCGCGAGTAGTTTGATGACACGAAACATTGATATGGCGTGTTTGGATAGGCGACGAACGATAAGCGATGGCGAATAATGCGATTTCGATTAGTTCCTACATAAAACCCACATGGCACGTTTCCACGAGAGTTCGCTAATATGGAAAACACCACGTTTGTCCACCTTAGTTTTGTCCCGTGAAGCGATGTCATGTGTAACACCCTAAGTCCATTTTAATCAATTATCCAAAATTTTTAAATTTGATAGTGTGTTAAGATTAAAACATACACTTAAAAATGCGAGTTTGTTAAAACGTTTTACTAAATAAAACATTCCAACATTTTGTAATTTAATTCGCCGTTTAAAACGTGACGACGAAACTGTTCGCGGAAGCTTTAATCCGTGTGTTCGGTTCTTCGTCGGGCTCAGTCGTCATCCGGTACTGCTAGGTAACCTACATTCCATAAACATGAAATGATTTTAGTCATACGCGGTTTAAAACTTGTTCAAATGAATTCGCGAAACAAAATTTAACAAAAATAACTGGGCTCTACCGTAAGTTACGGTAGCCACTGGGCTTCCAGGGGCTGCCGTAAGGCAGTATAATACCACCGTAACAACTTTAGTTTCTACCGTAAGTTACGGCAGCTACCGTAACTTACGGTAGCTGCTGCATGTTCATCATGTTTTGCTGTTTTGACCCGTTCATGTAGAAATCTAACAAAACAGGTTTGTATGCCCCCCTAAACTTATGAAATTCAAAATTTCAAAATCTCCTATCATATTGGGTTCAAGTCACGAGTTTCTTACGTATTTAAAACCCGTTTACGCTCAAGTGCTTATTTTGACCCGTTAAGGGTATTTAAGCACTTTCCAGCTTAAAATTGATTTCGATTGCTTCTAGCATTACATTACCACATTTCTTATCCTAAAATTTTCCACCACTACTGAATTTATGGTAAGTTTACTAAGGTAACCTATATAAACCGAGTTTTACCCCTCAACTCAATAATTTTTACGGCGAGGACTCAAATCGAGCCATTTGACTATCGTATTACATCTTTCGACTTCTATACTTGTCCTAAGTAATTATCTAATCATGAAACTCGTTTCCAAACAACCTTGAAGGGTTGTTTGCTCAGTTTAACTTATAAGGGCGTTTTAGTCCATTTTGGCTTTTCATTAACGATGAGGGACTTTTGTAAACATGTTTGACCCGTAAGCCCTCTTTTTAACTATGATTTTGTTTGATAGGTCATTAGGCCTTTCAAACGTAATGACCATCGTTTGTAATGTTCGGTTTACCTATTAAAGTAACCCAATATCTATTTTAGACTCCGTTTAACTCTCATTAAATCTTACGTTTTAAATGAGAGTTGTTATATTATGCGTACCTGGCTCGGATCATTATATTGACCCAGTTCAATACCTTGCCTCAATAGCCGCTAAGTAATAGCGATGTGAATATCCACTCGATAATTATTTCTGTAATCATACAACTTCTCAAACCATTAGTCGATATTGACAAAGAGTGATATTTTCACCCTTTGACCCGTTTGGTTTAAATGACCGATTATTTTGGCGAGATGAAGCTTATTGTCATCTCGTCTACATGACTCGCTCTGGTTTACACCGCACGGTCGTTTTAATTATAAATCACCTCTTGACGCTTTTTGGCCTATTAAGGCTTACGAAATAAGTATCTTTCAAAACCAACAATTATTGTTAACGAGTGACTAAATTACAATTTTTTTTACCCATATTGGTTATCACGATTTACCTTATATGGTAACCTTTAAAAGTACATGTTTCATTCGTCATAACATGATCGAATTTCCGATTTAACTCATTTTTAACCATCAATACGGTTTCTTATCCTATTTGGTTATCTTGTTCCGTATGACTACACGCCAGAACACCATATCTCAATTAGGCATTTGTCTTATTCGTAATCAATACGACAAAAGAACATTCAAAAATATATGACTAGTGTAAGCTATACTTACCTTGCATCCGAATTGTGCTTTTCCTCCATTCTTGATTTGTTTGACCTGCTTCCTTTCCAAGCTTCCACCTAGCTTGTTAAGCGTCAAACTATAATGCGATCATCCACAAGATAGTTATATTAGTCATCAATACTATGACTATTATACTCATGAACTCTCTTTACAATTTTCCGCATACGATTCTTATTATAGACCGATTTGACTCTTAAAGGTCAAATTGCTTATCACATATGTGACAACCCGTGATCTCGAGGTATCACCTTTATAAATCAATTCATATACTTATCTTATTTATGTAAGTGCATGAACTTGTGTGACAAATTAATTATACGTACCTAATTAATTTTATACAAATGAATGCTAGAAGCCAAATCCTTATCGTGTTGAACTAACCCGAACCGTTTGAATCAAAGCACATGTCTTGCTTGGCGACCCAACCCGCTTGCGTAACTCGAAACTTATGAGGCTCGAACCTTATGTTAATCTTATATTGGTTGATTTATTAATTAAACTTTTCTTATTAGTTGTTTATGTGTTTAAAAAAAATGGTAACATATATGTTATGTTAAACGATTAGCCCCTTGCCACCCCACACTATTGTCCCCTTTCTTTTTTTGTGTTTTGATTAGCAGCCCACCTAGACCCAACCCCAACCCAACGTTCCCTTTTTGCACTACCCTGTTTCTTTTATCTCTTGGGTTTCGGCCCACATGTGAACCCACAAACTGCCCACCATGTTGAAACTATTATTATGAGTACGTAACTTGGCATGTGGGAATATTAGAGGTAGAATAAAAGAAGCAGGAAACCCTACCCTTCTCCATCAAGTTACGGCAGCAGGAAGCGACCCCCTTTCGGTCGCGATTCTCTTCTTCGCGCACTCTCCATCTCGTTCTAGCTCTCTCATCTCTTTCCGGTGAGTGTGTGTTATGTTTTCTATTATTTCATGGCTGCGTTTTCATGTCTATCATGATTCAGGGCTGTGTTTAGCTATATCATTTATGATTATATTGATTATATGTTAACTAGAGGAAAAATAGGATGCATGAGAATCCTGCACGATGTCACTTTTACCGTTTAGATATGCGTAGAGGGTTTTGTTTTCGGATTATATCTTTCTGATTTAATGGCGTATGATGATTGTAATCTGCTATAAATAAACATTACGGGTCGTTGGGTGCATTAGATAACCGGTTGGGGAGATCGGTAACGAAAACGGTAATCTGTCCAACTGTTACAGCCGACTTTACTTGGCTGTAACCGGGTCGTAATTTAACGAAATTTGGAGTTTCTTGAGTCTCTAGCGTGTCATTCTGAAATACGGATCATATGGCGCTGGAATCATAATTTTTCGACACCGTTTGATATGTTTAACGAATTATTTACGAACAAACACTGAAGCTGCGAAAATCTGCAGTAAATGGGTCATATGTTTTGGGTCATAACTTGCTGCGTAATTGGACTTTTGCTACGAAACTTGTACTGTAGATGGCCACTGATGTCGTTGTAACTCTCCAACTGGAATTTCGTCAATCGAACTTACGATGAATTTTAAATGAATTTTTCCGTTGACTCCAGTCAGAAAGTGACGAATCTGATTGCAGCCGGGTAAATGATTTTTATAAAATAACTAGTAATGAATTGGATCCCGATATTTTTACACAATAATATTTGGATCGTTTAAAATATACTGTAAAAATTTGGGAATTTTTGGAATAAGTTAACTATTTTATTAAAATACCCGAAAACAGCCCAGTTTTGGATATTAAAGCTGAAACGACATAAGTAGTAATTTGCGTGTCTAAATGTCGGGTATGTTATCTGAGGATGATCTAACATGTTATATGTCAATGAAAGTGTTATGTGCAATATCGTATGCTTGCTTTTGAATGGTAATAGATGGGAAGTTTATATGGGCGTGAACTGTTAAAGTGAGTGCATGTTATGTGGTAGATGCGTGTAGGAACTTCGTGCTTATTTGAAGTCACTAATAAACTAAGTGATAATCATACTAGGACGCGATTGACCAACACCGATTGTTAGCTATTTTAAGATTTCAACTGAGCAACCAAAGGTGAGTTCACACTCCTAAGGCATGGGATTCTCGGTGGGTTGGGAATGGGATTGATTAACTATTTATACTGTCAACACTACTAGACTACTTGCTACTGTCCTCGGATTGAAGGGCACGTAGGTAAAACCTACGTACACTTATACTTGCTACTGTCCTCGGATTAGAAGGGCACGTACGTAAAACCTACGTACATTCATACTTGCTACGGTCCTTGGATCAAGAAGGGCACGTACAGATACGACTAGTCAAGTAATATACATGGGAAGCCCCCACTAATCTTCGCAAACATGTCTGGGAGACCGCGATACGAATTAATACGACACACATGGGAAGCCCCCACTAATCATCGCAAATATGTTTGGGAAACCGTGATACGGATTAATACAATACATGGTTTACGAAATAAACATATGATTTACGAACACTGTAACTAAACAACCAAATGTGAACTCGCTCAACTTTGTTGTTGACTCTTTGTTACATACCTTGCAGGTCGTTAGGTACTCAAGGAGCTTGCATTGGAGTGGGAAGAGTCGTTGTGGGACATGGACAGCTGTGTGCCATGCTAAACATTCATAACGTTTAAACTTATGACTTGTTTTTAAACATTATGCTTCCGCGTGCAACTTAAACTATGTTTTGTTTAGACACCAATTGTATTGGATTTTTATATACTACTTACATGCTTGTTCAATATGATTGGTGGCTTGATCCTGGTCAGTCACGCTTCCAAGCAGTGATACCCCGCGTGTGGATTTTGGAGGTGTGACAGATTGGTATCAGAGCCATTGGTTATAGTGAACTTGGTTTTAAAATGGTAAAAAGCTTTTTGATAAAAACCAGACTATAACCTGTTTAGTATTCAACGATCCACAACGACACTTCGCTCCATGTGCAAGGCTCAACACTTTAGGTGGTATGATTTAAGTTTATATTGCCTACTTGCTAGATTACTTTTGCATGATGTGCTGTTTATGATATGTTTGTTTAGAGTGGTATCTTGCTGCCTATCAGCCCTACTGCGTTCCTTATGACACACCATTGTTTGATTATTTGACAAGTGGTGGTCAAACTTTTTCCTAATTTCCCGTCGCCATGCTACGACAATCGCCTATGCGTTCTATCTATTCATACGCTTATCTCGACATGACGTCGCCATTTGACCCTCCGTACATTCGGTTTGTACGTCAACATTCACGAAGACCAGACCTGGCTCAAACGAACTTGGGGTTAGGAGAACTATACCCACACATCCCTGTTGACGAACCTCATCATCTCCACCGGTCGTCATTACCAGAAACGAAACAACCATAGTCACACGCGTTTGTCGTTTTGCAACTCGCAACCCTACCAACCAAATTCTGTTTTGGACTAGTGATGTACCTCAGTGACCGTGTTTTCACTCGATTCTTCGTATGAACCTCATTAATTCCCCGTTTCTTCGATTGGCAACCGATTTAATGAAGCGCCAACAACCACAACACGGTTTTCACCGATCACAAGACTACCTTATTACCCTGTTGGATGGTTTTATTCTTATTCTACTTGATTAGCTCTCTCGTATACCTAACTTATCAAATGGATGCCATTACTGGTGATATAGTCTTCAAGACATTTGGGGACGAAGATATGGATCACTCAACCTACCGGCGAGCACGATAATTTATACGTTTACCTGACCCACCTTACACTACAAGAGACGTACTTTAATTTCATGATAGTTTTTTTTACATATGCTTAATCCTTGCACTAGCTCTTGCACAGACGCATGATTATTGATTAATGGCATGTCCAATTTCCACCATTGGCTTAGACCAAACCATCACACCCTTACCACAGTGACATCACGTTCTCGCTCCTCCATGACGAGCCATTGAAACAACACCCTCTAGCTTAGAGAATTTGGAAGGCCCGACTCCCGATCATTGGTGATCACTCCTCGAAACCTTGAGAATGATGACGTAATGTCGATACGATCATACCCTCTTGAGCACGTTTTCACGTCTTTCTTTGGAACTTCATGACTACGCAGACGTACTTTGGATTCAATTGCACGACCTAAGGAAACTCCCCCTGACTTGGTTCCTTAATTGATGAAACACAAACACACCTAAGTTCATGGATTCAGGTGAATTGTTCCTCCTTCGCATGTGGGCGAGTCCAACAATTCTTGGTGGAAGTCTCAGTGAATCTTAACGCTACACACTTGTACGACGACCATGCTGCTATGTTAAATTCTTGTTCTGATTGATTTAACCCCGTGACAGCTATATTTGATCAACGACATACTTTATCTTAACTATACCCAACCTGCGTACAACCAGCCGTACCTTCGACATCGGATAAACCCCTCCTGTGGATTCTTAAACGCTTACTCATCGATTGAGACTGCTCTTTCTTATGTGGCTACATCCACACACGATATACTTTTGGGATTCTGTGATCCTAACAACAATCCCCGCGGACACTCGCTTGGACAAGTTACACTCAACGAACATTACTCGATGAGCATTGGGCCATAAATATGATGATACCACAAGTACTGTTCTTTGAACTTGTTACAACCGATATGGATTCTCAGACGCGACATTTGAACCTAGTCTAACCTGATGAATATGTCACTTGTTTTCATCGACGACATCCTGATCTATTCCAAGAGTCAAGAGGAACACGAGCGTCATTTGCGACTGATTTTGGAACTTCTTCGAGCAGAACAACTTTATGCTAATTTCTCGAAATGTGACTTCTGGCTACGTGAAGTCCATTTCCTAGGTCACGTGGTGAATGAGGATGGGATTCAGGTTGATCCATCCAAGGTTGACTCAATCAGGGATTGGCTTGCACCTCGAACACCAACTGAAATCCGTCAATTCTTGGGTTTGGCGGGTTACTACAGAAGGTTTATAAAGGATTTCTCAAGGATTGCGCAGCCTCTTACTGTTCTTACTCAGAAGGGTGTCACCTACCGTTGGGGGTGATGCTCAGGGATCCGCGTTTCAGCAGCTGAAGTCGAAGCTTTGTAGCGCACCTATTCTCTCGTTGCCTGAGGGCACATATGATTTTGTGGTTTATTGTGATGCGTCAATACAAGGACTTGGTTGTGTGTTGATGCAACGTGAGAAAGTCATTGCTTAAGCATCACGCCAACTTAAAGTTCATGAAAAGAACTACACTACTCATGACTTGGAGTTGGGAGCAGTGGTGTTTGCTCTTAAGATATGGAGACATTACTTGTACGGTACCGAGTGCACCATTTACACCGATCACAAGAGTCTCCAGCATATCTTCAATCAGAAGGAGTTGAACATGCGACAGCGTCGACGGGTCGAACTCCTTAACGACTATGAAGGCGCAATCAAGTATCATCCAGGCAAAGCCAATGTTGTGGCTGATGCCCTCAGTCATAAGGAAACAAAACCTAAGTGTGTGCGTGCGTTACAGCTTATTCGTGATGCTCAGGTCTTCCTGCCCAAATTCGTGATTCTCAGGTCGAAGCATTGAAAAAAGAGAACATTAAGGTTGAGTCCCTGCGAGGACTGGAGAAACGGTTAGAACTGAAGGAAGACGATGCATACTACTTAGCGGGGTACATCCGGGTGCCCTTTCATGGTAATCTACGTGAGCTTGTGATGGTTGAAGCACACAAGTCTCACTACTCGGTACATCCTGGCCCTGACAAGATGTACCACGATCTCAATACTACGTATTGGTGGCCCCACATGAAAGCTAACATAGCGACCTATGTTAGTAAATGTTTGACCTGTGCAAGGGTCAAGGTCGAATACCAAAAACCATCAGGCCTACTCCAACAACCAGAGATCCCGACATGGAAATGGGAGCAAATTTCCATGGACTTTGTTACTGGTTTACCTAGATCTCAACGAGGAAACGATACCATTTGGGTGATAGTGGATCGACTGACAACGTCTGCACACTTCTTGGCTATCAAGGAAACGGATAAGTTCTCTACTCTAGCAGACATCTACCTAAAGGAAGTAGTTTCGAGGCACAGGGTGCCAACCACCCTCATTTCTGATCGTGCTCCACGTTTTATCTCTGATTTGTGGCAGGCGATGCACAAATCCTTTGGCTCACGTCTAGACATGAGCACAGCATACCATCCACAGACGGATGGGCAGACTGAACGCACCATTCAAACTCTCAAAGACATGCTTCGAGCATGTGTAATCGACTTTGGTAACGGCTGGGAAAGGCACCTACTTTTGGTAGAGTTTTCGTACAACAACAGCTACCACACCAACATCCAGGCTGCTCCGTTCGAGGCTTTGTATGGACGGAAATTCCGATCACCCTTATACTGGGCAGAAGTTGGTGAGAGCCAAATTACTGGCCCAGAACTTGTCGTCAACACGACAGAAAAGATTGCCCAAATACGACAACGAATGGCGGTAGCTCGTGACCGTCAGAAAAGCTATGCTGATAAGCGCAGGAAACCACTCGAGTTCCAGGTTGGGGATCGAGTGCAACTTAAAGTCTCACCTTGGAAAGGTGTGGTTCGTTTTAACTAACAGGGCAAGCTTAATCTAATCTGCGTCATGTCGGACCTTGGGGATGATGTGACAACCCGTGATCTCGAGGTATCACCTTTATAAATCAATTCATATACTTATCTTATTTACGTAAGTGCATGAACTTGTGTGACAAATTAATTATATGTACCTAATTAATTTTATACAAATGAATACTAGAAGCCAAATCCTTATAGTGTTGTACCAACCCGAACCGTTTGAATCGAAGCACATGTCTTGCTTGGCGACCCAACCCGCTTGCGTAACTCGAAACTTATGAGGCTCGAACCTTATGTTAATCTTATATTGGTTGATTTATTAATTAAACTTTTCTTATTAGTTGTTTATGTGTTTAAAAAATGGTAACATATATGTTATGTTAAACGATTAGCCCCTTGCCACCCCACACTATTGTCCCCTTTCTTTTTTTGTGTTTTGATTAGCAGCCCACCTAGACCCAACCCCAACCCAACGTTCCCTTTTTGCACTACCCTGTTTCTTTTATCTCTTGGGTTTCGGCCCACATGTGAACCCACAAACTGCCCACCAAGTTGAAACTATTATTATGAGTACGTAACTTGGCATGTGGGAATATTAGAGGTAGAATAAAAGAAGCAGGAAACCCTACCCTTCTCCATCAAGTTACGGCAGCAGGAAGCGACCCCCTTTCGGTCGCGATTCTCTTCTTCGCGCACTCTCCATCTCGTTCTAGCTCTCTCATCTCTTTCCGGTGAGTGTGTGTTATGTTTTCTATTATTTCATGGCTGCGTTTTCATGTCTATCATGATTCAGGGCTGTGTTTAGCTATATCATTTATGATTATATTGATTATATGTTAACTAGAGGAAAAATAGGATGCATGAGAATCCTGCACGATGTCACTTTTACCGTTTAGATATGCGTAGAGGGTTTTGTTTTCGGATTGTATCTTTCTGATTTAATGGCGTATGATGACTGTAATCTGCTATAAATAAACATTACGGGTCGTTGGGTGCATTAGATAACCGGTTGGGGAGATCGGTAACGAAAACGGTAATCTGTCCAACAGTTATAGCCGACTTTACTCGGCTGTAACCGGGTCGTAATTTAACGAAATTTGGAGTTTCTTGAGTCTCTAGCGTGTCATTTTGAAATACGGATCATATGGCGCTGGAATCATAATTTTTCGACACCGTTTGATATGTTTAACGAATTATTTACGAACAAAGACTGAAGCTGCGAAAATCTGCAGTAAATGGGTCATATGTTTTGGGTCATAACTTGCTGCGTAATTGGACTTTTGCTACGAAACTTGTACTGTAGATGGCCACTGATGTCGTTGTAACTCTGCAACTAGAATTTCGTCAATCGGACTTACGATGAATTTTAAATGAATTTTTCCGTGGATTCCAGTCAGAAAGTGACGAATCTGATTGCATCCGGGTAAATGATTTTTATAAAATAACTAGTAATGAATTGGATCCCGAGATTTTTACACAATAATATTTGGATCGGTTAAAACATACTGTAAAAATTTGGGAATTTTTGGAATAAGTTAACTATTTTATTAAAATACCCGAAAACAGCCCAGTTTTGGATATTAAATTTGAAACGACATAAGTAGTAATTTGCGTGTCTAAATGTCGGGTATGTTATCTGAGGATGATCTAACATGTTATATGTCAATGAAAGTGTTATGTGCAATATCGTATGCTTGCTTTTGAATGGTAATAGATGGGAAGTTTATATGGGCGTGAACTGTTAAAGTGAGTGCATGTTGTGTGGTAGATGCCTGTAGGAACTTCGTGCTTATTTGAAGTCACTAATAAACTAAGTGATAATCATACTAGGACGCGATTGACCAACACCGATTGTTAGCTATTTTAAGAGTTCAACTGAGCAACCAAAGGTGAGTTCACACTCCTAAGGCATGGGATTCCCGGTGGGTTGGGAATGGGATTGATTAACTATTTATACTGTCAACACTACTAGACTACTTGCTACTGTCCTCGGATTGAAGGGCACGTACGTAAAACCTACGTACACTTATACTTGCTACTGTCCTCGGATTAGAAGGGCACGTACGTAAAACCTACGTACATTCATACTTGCTACGGTCCTTGGATAAAGAAGGGCACGTACGGATACGACTAGTCAAGTAATATACATGGGAAGCCCCCACTAATCTTCGCAAACATGTCTGGGAGACCGCGATACGAATTAATACGACACACATGGGAAGCCCCCACTAATCATCGCAAACATGTTTGGGAAACCGCGATACGGATTAATACAATACATGGTTTACGAAATAAACATATGATTTACGAACACTGTAACTAAACAACCTAATGTGAACTCGCTCAACTTTGTTGTTGACTCGTTGTTACATGCCTTGCAGGTCGTTAGGTACTCAAGGAGCTTGCATTGGAGTGGGAAGAGTCGTTGTGGGACATGGACAGCTGTGTGCCATGCTAAACATTCATAACGTTTAAACTTATGACTTGGTTTTAAACATTATGCTTCCGCGTGCAACTTAAACTATGTTTTGTTTAGACACCAATTGTATTGGATTTTTATATACTACTTACATGCTTGTTCAATATGATTGGTGGCTTGATCCTGGTCAGTCACGCCTCCAAGCGGTGATACCCCGCGTGTGGATTTTGGGGGTGTGACAACATATGCAATTTGCACTAATGAACTCAATATACTCATTTGCTTAGCTACTAGAGCAACAATCATGTATAAACCATGTGCTAAATATTTCACATAATTAATAACTATGATAGTGAAAGGTATTTCTACTATCATCAAAACACATTAATTCACCATGTTCACCTAGGCATTACATTGAACTCCTTATGGGCATGAAATTTTTACTACTAGCAATCGAGCTCATGACTAACTACTTAGCCAAGATTAACATTATTTTCAAGTTCATTACATCTAGCATGCATAACAACACCTAGATTAGTTTCACAAAAATCAATAACACCCGTTTCCTGATCAAGATTCTAGTATTCCTAATCTCTCTACAAAACCCATCTAACACATATGTGGGTGATTCTCAATTTCATGTGTATGAACATCAATACATCAAATTATTGATTAGGGTTCATTTCTAACCATGAATTTATCATAGTTTCATTTAAACATCTAACATTCAAGCTTCAGTTTCGATTTTCATAAGTTCATCAAGAATCCCAACTTCATAAATATAACAAAATTGACATACCTTACGATCCCCTTGACTTGGTGATCGTTTATTTATGTTCATGCATCGATTTGGGTCTTGATTTGCCCTCCAATTTGATGGATTATGGTTGAACAAGGGTTTCCCCTTGTTTCTTCTCCTGATGATCGACATATACACACACTAAGTGTGTGATATGTGTTGATTTTTATGTTTTAATAAAACAAGTTTCCCTTTTGGCAGCTTTGGTCCCTCAAGTTTAGTTTTAATTGTTAGGGACTAGAACTCCATGTTTTATTACTTATTTACACCTCACTAACTAGGTTAACTATTCCTAGTTAACTTGGTGGGTGTGGGGAATTAGAACCCGTTTTATTTTTAAGTCCCGTTAACTCGGGCCCTCTATATACTTTGTTTTCCTCAAAAGGATTTGTTCAACTTTTATTTAATATTAGGTTTATTTATTTAGATCCTAATATTTACCGGGTTAATTTTTACTACTAACGGTACTTTACCCATCTTTTAGTATTAACGGGGTTTGATTACCAAACCCGTTTTCGGGGTTTGATTACCAAACCCGTTTTCGGGGTGTTACAAGTCTACCCCCCTTAAAGAGGTTTCGTCCTCGAAACCTTTCTTACGCAGTTCCTCAGGTTTGACTCCTTGGACTTAGTTTCGATAATTACTTGAGCATTACTCACATCTAATAATCTTACCAGGATAATATGGTAATGCCCTTTTTGGCTTCCAAACGTATGCGCCTTTCACGTATAAGGCCTCATGGGCCGTAACTTTCATCTTGTATTTCATATCTTTATTAATTATTTATTTTGGCGGTTAGACTTGTTAGTCACTGGTTATCTTATACCCCATTGCTCGGGCATATATCCATATCGCTATCTCCGGCCTTATGTGCGGCCTTATGTGCGTTTACGGTTTTCTAAATCGCTTCATACCACTTATGTTTATTAAAACGTTGCTTTTGACTAAAAACTAAATTTTTTAGTTTACGTTTTCTCTTTGTCTTATGTCTTTCTCTCATATCTAGGAATGTTGCTTCCGAGGATTTGTTCCTTTCCAATATCTTTTAATGCGGGGAATTTCAACTAGTTCCCACGCTTAACCCAAATAACCCGTAGGTTCTTTCGCTTAGTCTCGTAGACTATTTCTTTAGATTTCCACCTTTTTAAGGTGAGACCCAACAGTTTGTTTTTTTCTATTTATGACCCAATGGTCTTCTTGGTCCCGTAGACCTTAACACTATGTTTAATCCCATAGGTTATGATAATCCCGTAGATCATATTTTATTCAAGTCTTTATTCAACTGTATATATATATATATATATATATATATATATATATGGTGTCAAGGCACCCCTTTTATGTATAGAACTATTTACTTTTGCTTTTTGGATTTCATTTGACCTTGACCGTAGTCTAAGGCTACATTTGTTCTCTTTCGAATTATCTTTCTGACTTTATGACTTCTAACGTCATTTACACGTCGGTTTGTCCTACACTTACCGTTACCCGGTTCTTACCTATACTTCTTTACGACCCATTACCCGGGTTCTTTATCTAAGTGTTTTTAACATTTTTGTTTCGCTAGTTTGCGTTTTTCCTATATATATTCCTTTATGACCCATCACGTAGGTTCATTAATGTTTCGCGCTTCCATTATTCAGTTTGCGCTTACTTGCACTACCAAGTTTTTATACCTTATTTATCTCGTTTGACTTGTTCGTGTGAAATTTCATCACTTGTGAACGTCAAACTCCATTCTTTATTCGACCCGTTCAACTTTAAAATAGTTGAGCGTAGTTATTAACATTTCTGTTTGCAAATTCTCATTGTCTTTTAGTCATGACTCATATTCCGAGTCTTTTGACTTTCTGTTTCGCGTTCTCGTCTCTTGGTTTACGCATTCTTTCCAAATCCTACCCATTCATCGGGTATCTTTACCGTAATCATTTTCAAGTAACCATTCTTATATGGTTTTAGACGTTATTTTAATTTATTTGGTCGTCTTAGCGAGATCCATCGCTTTTATTCAATCAAGTCCTTTATTCTTTATTCAATTCGTTTGACTTGTCCATGTGAATTTCATCACTTGTGACAGTCAAAGTTTTATCCCTATGCCTTAGCATTCCTATTGGTCGGTCTGTATTTTCTTTTTACTTGATCCTTGTCCCTTCTCTCGGGCTCGTTATTCTTACGTAATACGCTCCCGTCATCCGACTTACGTTTACGTTTACTATCAAACATCTTACTTATTTGATTCATTTGGGTACCATTTAAGTTAGTCCCATTAACCCACATGGCCTTTTTCCATGAAAGTCTGCTAACACGGTTAAAACACCACTGATGTCTGTCGTTAGTGACATGCAAAAACCGAAATAAACTAGTAGCTATAGTAAGTCAGATATCGAACCAGAGGAGGATTGTGGAAAGTGTTATTGTGCTAAGTATTGATTAACTATTACTGAATTGAAAAATCGATTTGTTTGATTATGTGAAAGAACTAAATTAGCGAATAAAAATTATGATTTAAATCAATAAGAGAAAAGATGGTTCCTCCGAATTTCAGGTTTGCAAACAAGTTCAGTTATGTGTTTAATCAAAACATTCACATAGACATAAATGTTTAACCTAATTAACTAATTGTGATAACCAACGACTAAGTACTCCGGTCAATACATAACGGGAGGTTATTGAATGATTATCAATTACAATTTACAAACCCTAACCCCATGTCAAGTATATCCCAATTACTAGAACTCTCGGGAATTGAATGCTTAGAAATTAAGGTTTAAATAAATGCAACCAATTACAATCAGTCAATTAAATCGATGGTGAAAAGCATCGAATGCTTAGATCACCAAGTTACAATGATTAAAAACACATAAAAGTACCTAATTACACAAACCCTCCATCCGGAGAAAACCATAAAAGACTAGCCGCTCATGTGGTAAGATTGATCTTTGTAGGCTTCTCCCTATCTTCCTGTCCCTCCTGTCTGCCGTCGAAGATAATGATCATATATGTTGATGTGTTAATATTAAAATCATCTCTCAAAAGTCGGCTGTGTGCGTGGGCCCAAAAGTCCGAAAAAAACCCCGCCTCCAAATTGTGGATTATTTCTTTCTCCAAACTGCCAAGCCCATGTGCGGCCCAATGTCTCCAGCCCACATGTGCCGTGATGATGATGATAATGTCTTGTGCTTGTTGACTACCTACCTAAAATTGTCCCATCAAGTCAGCATGTCTCGGCTGCTTTATGATGATGATAGATATTGTGTGTTGACTTCTAAATCAAAGCCTCCCACCAATTAATATATTATCCTTAAAAAATAATAATGCCTTGTAGAATATGCCTTTTCAATATTCACGTGACTTATGAGAATGATGATGACTTCCTTTGATTCCCTCCAGTGATAATATCATCATCCACGAAGTCTTCAGGTACCGCCAAACCCCTTCCTCTTTTCGAAGTCTGCTTCCAACATACAAATGTGCACTGACTTTCTTCAAACCGTAACCTACGCGTGATGACCGTAGGTTACGTTTTTTATATTCTGTTTCTTTTCTCATTCTTGGCCGTAGGTTACAGAGACTTCATCAGCTATATTTTAACTTTCATGTATTGACACACAGGTCCCTGGACTTTATTCGTTCATGTTTCTCGCACATTCAAGCTACGTTTCGACTCGTAACGGCTCACGAATAATGTACGTGTCTCGACTATCATCCTTGATAATTCTGCTTCATCACTAAACTCTCCAAACTTCACCGAATTACGCCGATTAACCTGTAAAACCACATACTTGCGTAGTTAACATATTCAAACCATATAAATACGTAAACAGCAATAAATCACACAAGATAAACACTTTAACAACCAGATTTCACACTCTCCATCACATCCCCACACTTAACTTTGAGTGTCCTCAAGCAACCATCACAAACAATACTCACCTTACTAACAAATCACCATTAAATCCCTTACCGAATCAACAGTTTAAGGTCCCAAGTCATACCCGTCCAATAGACTGACACAATCGAGGTTGACAATCTGACAGATAAATGATACGCATTTAAAACAATTTAAGACTTACCTAACTAAAACTAACATGCTTATATTACTACACACATGCCACACGCCCCTCACAATGATCACTCCTCTCGGCTTAATCAAGACTAGCGTGTAATGTGCTAGTATGTAATTCGCTCAATACCAAATATGTGATTTTGTAATCATAAGCTTGTATAGCAATCATACCTCCACTGTATGAACTAACGTAACACATATCAAAAGGACTTTTCGGGTTTTGGGTTAAGGGTAAAGGTAAAGAAGTATTTTTGTGTTTTTTATATTTATATGGCGAACACAAATGAACATACCAAACCATGAAAACTTATTCACAATGATACGAACACTTTGGGTTATTTTTCGACCCATTTATTTAATATGAACATAACAACGATTTTTATTTTTATTTTTCTTTCTTTTCTCTCTTTTTTTTTCTCTTTTTTTTTTCTTTTTTTTCTTTTTTTTTTCTCATAACATACTTCTAAACATACTTGTCATTCATAGTTGGTAATCAAACAGGTCAAACATGGTGTAGCAAATGAAGGGTAAAAGGCTCAACATGGTTAACTAAGGTGGGTGGAATCAACAATCAACATATGAAACAATGAAGGGGTCCTAATGCCTTTATCATTTATGTGCATACGCTAAACCACAGTCTCGGCACATATCAAACCACACAAGTTCTAACACAAAGCAACATATGGCCTACACTCAACAAATGAACATTTATTGCAATTTCATCTAACAATTAAGTAGGCTCCAATATCTCACCGAACAAAAGGAATAAGGGTTACCGACACGTAGCATGTGTAATTCCTAAACCATGTTACCCCCAGTTAGGCATCTCTTTTTAATTCTTTTCTAAAACTTGTCAGAAATACTCTCATGAAACTTAAAGGGACAACCATGACTAGGGATCTAAGTTAGTTTAATATCAGTAGGAACCCTTTAGCGATTGAAAATGTCGGTTTTCATGAATTTCAAGCATACTTGAGAAACAAAAATTTTCAAAATTTTTCAATTTTCAGCAAATTCAACCATTCAAGCATTTAAGATCAACAATCCTAGCAACCCTCTCTCGAGTTACCGCATCCCCACACTTGGGATACATTGTCCCCAATGTATGGTGCAATTTATAACCTAGACACGACAGATACCACCTAACAAACCATGAACGGCTAATAACTAGACGACTCAACACAAAGAAACCACTCCCGACACAAAGACTCACACCACCAAAAACATGAAAACAAATAAAACACAAGATAGAGAGACACATGGACCTGATCAGTAAATCAGCAGTGTTGGTAGTGATGCAGCTGCTGTGATTGGATAGAGACGTAAACTTCTCTTGGATTCTCTGATATCTCATCGGGGATGTTGCCAAACATCCCCACACTTGAATCGTTACATCCGCGGGAATTAAACGTAGTAACCTGCCAAAACAGAACCAACACCAAAACAAAACAAAACAAAACAAAAGAACAAATACAATACAATACTCTACATCCTCGGGCTACCTCCCGAGAGCGCTAAGTTTAAAGGTCTTCAGCCAGACCGTACCTGATTTCCGCTACGGTGGTCTTAGGGCACACTTAGCCAAAACATTTCCAACAAATGCCCGGAAATTTACATGCCATCTCCATAAATTCGTCAGTATAGTTGGCATGTTCAGACTGCACCTGCGGGTTTCGCTAATCCACTTCATGATATGTACCCTGATGTCTTGTTGTTTCACCCTTCTCATCTTCTTCCTCGAACACTCTTCCCCACACTTATTAATTTGAATGATTGATATGGGGAGAGGTTCGGTACACACATTCATCTCATCAGACTGCTCTGCCTCCTCATCCTCACACACCATCTGATCCACCAGTGACTCTTCATCAGATAAAAGACTCATTGGTGTGGTATTATCCTCCACAACCTCCTCCTTCATGTAACAATAATCTCTAATATCATCAGGTAATGGTGAAAGACGTTGTTCTATTTCTATCTTCATTTTTAAATTCTGACACTTGGAAACTAGACAACTGATTCGATCTTCATCAAAAAGGTTGGGTGCTGATAAATACTACTCGAGTTTGGACAAAGTCACTTCCAACACATCAAGCTTTTTCTCCTCCTCGGTCTGATAAGTATAAACACCCTCGGGCTCAGAATATTCCTCGGGATGATACTGCCGGTATCCCTGATACGGTGTTGAGATGTACGCATCCATCATTTTTTATTCCAATACGTTGGATTTTCCAAATACACCGCGCACACATCATCATAAACAGAAGTATGATTACGACCGCAACAGAAACATTGTCCATCCGTCCTTGGTTCATAATAAGCATCCTTGTCCCGATCCCATCCGTCAGAGTAATAACCATCCTCCACCGTTGTATCAGAATCATAGAAATATGGTGGAGGGGAAGGATTATCATAGCAAGACATCGGTGGTTCTTCCAATTTCGCTCTTTCTCGTCTAAATCGGGCCTCATGGCAACCGATACACGGGTGAAGTGGTTCCCCGCACAAAATGCATGTAAGAGAGCTGCAGAATATTGTAAGATCTGTCATCCTGCACAAACATAAAAACACAAACACCACGCATAAATCTGAACAAAACAAAACTGACACTATTTTTGGATTTTTTTTCAAACTAAAACTTAACACTAAACACTTTGGACACGCCTCCCCGGCAACGGCACCATTTTGATGTCTGTCGTTAGTGACATGCAAAAACCGAAATAAACTAGTAGCTAGAGTAAGTCGGATATCGAACCAGAGGAGGATTGTGGAAAGTGTTATTGTGCTAAGTATTGATTAACTATTACTGAATTGAAAAATCGGTTTGTTTGATTATGTGAAAGAACTAAATTAGCGAATAAAAATTGTGATTTAAATCAATAAGAGAAAAGATGGTTCCTCCGAATTTCAGGTTTGCAAACAAGTTCAGTTATGTGTTTAATCAAAACATTCACATAGACATAAATGTTTAACCTAATTAACTAATTGTGATAACCAACGACTAAGTACTCCGGTCAATACATAACGGGAGGTTATCGAATGATTATCAATTACAATTTACAAACCCTAACCCCATGTCAAATATATCCCAATTACTAGAACTCTCGGGAACTGAATGCTTAGAAATTAAGGTTTAAATAAATGCAACCAGTTACAATCAGTCAATTAAATTGATGGTGAAAAGCATCGAATGCTTAGATCACCAAGTTACAATGATTAAAAACACATAAAAGTACCTAATTACACAAACCCTTCATCCGGAGAAAACCATAAAAGACTAGCCGCTCATGTGGTAAGATTGATCTTTGTAGGCTTCTCCCTATCTTCCTGTCCCTCCTGTCTGCCGTCGAAGATAATGATCATATATGTTGATGTTGAAGAGCCAAAGAATCGAGTTTAGGCCGGAGCCTGTAATCGAGGGTTTGGATCTTATACAAGAACTGGAGAATCGTCCTACAAAACAGAAAACCGTTAGGCTCGCCGCAGAGATGGGAGGGCCCCTCTGCGACCACCCTCCGGCGTGAGGATAAGTATTGGTAGAGAGAGAAAATAAGGACGAAGGTTCAGAAAATCGTACTTGGCCTTGTACTTGATGGGGTATTTATAGTGCTCAACTGAGATGACGTCATTCGTCCAGACGCACTTAGATGGAGGTTCGTCCTCGGAGTTATGGGGAACGGACATGTGAGAGATGTCCATTTGGGTATAGTCCGGTTCGTCCCGAGGGATCATGTCCGGCCTCGGATATGTATCTTCAAGTCCCCCAGTTTGTTAAGTTCCGTAAGGGACTTAGCAAAATGTTTGCGTAAGTTGTTTCATCCAAATGACGTGTCGTTGCAGGAGTGGCTTTGGTTGAATGACGTGGCGCAATCTGAATGGTGCCAACGTGGCGTGGGTGACTTAAGTTACTTGACTGTTAGTCACCCACACGTGACGGTTACGAAACCCCTTGTTGGGAATCGTGAGAGCCTGTTGAGGTGACGGTTCGATTTGACCATCCCTAACTGACTTAAACTCCCGATAAAACCAGTTTTTACCATTTCAGTTTTACCCTTTTTCATCTCATCTTCTTCTCTTGCCTGTTACCCTCTTTGTTCTCTAGTCTTCTTCTTTTTTAGAAAAGGTGCGTTTCCGGGTAAGGATAAGTTATCGGAGAGTGTGAGCATTCTTACCCAACGACAGTTGGATAAGTTTGTTCGAGAGTATCGGATTCCCTTAGATCTCCATCCGACTCTTCCTTCTAAAGATGAAACCATATACCCCTTTCGACAGGGAAAGTTCCCCTTCTCGAAGTTTTTAATTAGGGTACTCCAGTTTTTTCGGGTTCATATTTGTCAAGTGAACCCGTTCGGTCTTAGCCGTGTAAATCATTTTGAAATATCCTGCCGGGCCCAAGATCGGAGACCGGACTTAAATGTCTTCCGGTATTTTTACGAATTTATTACCATCGGGGACTGGTATACCTTTGCACATCGGAAGGGTATCCCTCCCCCTCCTCAGACGAACGATCTAGCTTAAAAAACTGGAAGGATAATTTCTTCTGGTTGGACGATCGTTGTCTTTTGGAGGAGATGAGGTGGCGTTTTAAGGACCAGTCGATGTCCTTCGATCTGGGTGAAGACTTCATTTTTGACCAAGAACTGGCCCGTGCTTTAATTGAGCACACATCCCCGATCCGTCCCCTTCATGAGCACTTTCTTTTGTTGGGTCGAGTCTATTTTTCTTGGAGCCAAGGGGATAGGGATTGGCCGGTTATTCGCAGAAAGCGTGATCGTAAGTTCCGGCCCTTTACCTCCCCTTCGGCACTTTTCTTCCCCTATTTTACTAACTTGTTTTTTTATTCTTGAAAATGCAGGAGCCGTAATGTCTCTGAGGAACGCTCTGAAGGTTCCTAGTTTTGACGTTCTTGATTTTGATTTGGACGATCAAGGCGAAGGTGAAGTTCCTCTTATGAAACAAGTGGCTTATGCAGCCCAAGAGATTCGTCCTTTGGTTACTCAGGACGTGGTCGAACCATCTGCTGCCGAGGCTACTTCTTCTGTTCCGACATCTACGAAAGATGCGGCTGGTTCTTCCGGAACTCAAACTGGAAAGAAATCTATTCTGGATGATGTGGACAGTGATCTGGAGGTACGTAGTATAGACGAAGCTCTACAGTACCGTCCTTCTTCTACTTCTCTAAAAAGTAAAGGTGTCATGCCGGAAGTTGACTAGAAAGCTCTTGTCCGCAAGATGAAGAAAGAACCCTTACAGATTCGTTCGTCTGATCCTCTTCCCATGCCGAAGTCGAAGAAAAACAAAAGAAGTTCTTCTCACTCTGGCAGCGATGTGATGGTTGATTTGGATGAGCACCTCACCGGTGGTAAGTTTTCGAGGGAGGAAGCTTCTCTAGCTCGCTCAGCGCCCACTCCCACGTTTTCAGGTGGCTTCCTTCCTGTGAACGAGGTAGAAAGTATGGAGGTGGAGAATCCAGAGGTTTTGGATAAGGGGGATGGAAAGACTCGCGGAGAACCGAAAGTGGTGACTTTTTCAGGTACGAATTTGGACTCGTCTTTGGGTCCGGACCGTTTTATTGATGATGAGGAAGACCAAGTGTCTTCTCTTCCATCATCTTAGTTCGCACCTGAGTTGATGTCCTTTTTTCGATATGCAGATGCGTTTTCGGATAACATGGAGATTGACCCGTCGACGGCTGAAGAGAAGTTCATTCCGGATTGGGATATTCGGAACAAAGATTCAGTAATGGATGAGCTTGTTGCAAGAACTTTTCTTTTTAACATCAGTACTCCGCTGGATCATGCCAGGAGTCAAAAGATGAAAAGCCTAGATCTGGGTGCCGTGGTTCTATCAAATCAAGCTCAATCTAATATTTTTGTGATGGAGCTTTATCGAAGGTGGGTTGAGGCGGAGTCAGTGAGAGAGCGCTTGGAGAAAGAGACCCTCTCTTTAAAGCGCAAGATTCAGAGGACTCCGGATGTTGAGAGAAAGATTGCCCAACTTACCCAAGATCTTCAAGCACAGCAGGAAAAGATTAAATCTCTGACTACTGAAAATCAATCATCTCAAGCAGCTGCTGCTTCAGCGCAGGAGGATCGTGATAGAGTTTCTGCGGAGTTGAAGAGTTTTGCTGAATCCTTGAAGAAGAAGGATGAGGAGCATAAGACGGTCTTGGCGAAGATGGAAGAATCTTTTGCAAATGCTCGTCTGGCTTATGCAAATATGATGGCCGGTACGTAACTTATTTGGTCTAATTTCTTTCGTTTAATTATTTCTAACATTTTCTTTAGAGCGGGATGCACTCAAAACAGGGGAGGCTGATTTGAAAGCTCAAATTGAAGATATGAAAGGGAATCACGAAGCCGAAATGGAGGAGATTAAGAAGGAGAATGCTGCTTTGAAGGCAAAGGTGGAGGATCTCCAGGAAACAAAGATCTAGCTTCTTTCGGAGGGAGCGAAGCTTCTTGCTAAAAATATACACAAGGGTCCGGAGATGACTGCTGATGTCGCTGCAGTAAACAATGCTATGACCGCCGTGGGTGTCAATTCGGGACTTCAGAATGGGTATATTCACGCTTTGAAGAAGAAAACTCCGTATGCCGAAGTCCCGATGCTGAATCGTAATGCTGGTGAAGAGTTGAATGCAGCAATTGCTTGTTTTGATTCCCTTATTTTCCCTGTAATAGAAGACCTTCCTGTAACACCCCGAAAACGGGTTTGGTGATCAAACTCCGTTAATACTAAAATGTGGGTAAAATACCGTTAGCGGTAAAAGTAACCTGGTAAATATTAGGATTTAAATAAATAATCCTAATATTTAAATAAAAAGTGAATAAAAGATTTTAAGAAGGATGAATACTTTGAGAAAACAAAGTATATAAAAGGCCCGAGTTGACGGGACATAAAATACAACGGGTTATGACTTCCCGAACCCATTAAATTAACTAGGAATAATTAACCTAGTAAATAATATGTGATTAAGTTATAAATAGTGGATTATAGCTTAAATTGATCGAAATAAAACTTGAGGGACTAAAAGTGGGCAAATTGGAAACAAGTTTATAATTAAAACTTAAAAACACCAAAACACACACACATGTGTGTGTTTGGTCGATTTCCACAGGAGAAGAGAAAGGGGTTCTCTTCAAGAACCCTAAACACTCAAAATTCAACAAAATCAAAGAGAGATCGAGCCGGAAAATTGGGGCTTTTAATAAAATCGTGATCACCAAGCTTAGGAGATCACAAGGTATGTTGAATTTTGATGTTTGGTGATATTTCGAATTTGTGATAAACATGCATGAATGAAATTCTTGTATGAATGTTGAATGTTATAATGATATTGATGTGAGTATGAGTCTAGGAACAAACCCTAGATGCGAACTTGTAGAATTGTTCCATAAACTAATGATTAGTCAACTAATCAAGTATGAGCTAAGTGGGTTTTGGATGATTTGACGAAATTGATGTTCTATTGGTGTTTATAAACATCATACTAACTCATATGAATGAACTACTTGAACAAATTAGAGATTTTGTTAAGAGTTCATAAGTGACTAGAAGTGGGTCTTGACATAAGAGTTAAAGCCATGATAATGATGGTCAAAGTGTGTATATGCTTATAATAACTGAAATTACATGTTGATTTATTATTATTTGAGGTAGGAATTGGATGACATGTTAGTTAATTTGGAGTCTCAAAAGATGATGCTCACTAAGTGTTGATAATGTGCCTAATTGAGCCTTGTGAACTTGATAGTGCAATCATATGTGTTAATTGGCGATTTGATTTTAAAAAGTCAAACCGACCTACAATATGTTGAATACTAATTTTTATATGAAAAACGTAAGGTGGGAATAGGCATGATTGATAATGACTAAACTAACCATCTTACGAATTATGATGATAGTTTGACGCTTAACGAGCTAGGTGGAGGCTTGTGGAGGAAGCGGGTCAAACGGATCAAGTACAAAAAGAAAAGCGTGGCTTGGATGCGAGGTAAGTATAGCTTACACTAGTCATATACTTTAGAATGTTCTTTTGTCGTATTAATTATGAATAAGACAAATGCCTAATTGAGATTCGGTGTTCCGGCGTGTAGTCGCACGGAACAAGATAACCAAATAGGATAAGAAACCGTATTGATGGTTAAAAATGAGTTAAATCGGTAATTCAATCATATTATGACGAATGAAACATGTACTTTTAAAGGTTACCACATAAGGTAAATCATGATAACCAATAAGAGTAAAATTGTAATTTGGTCACTCGTTGACAATAATTGTTGGTTTTGAAAGATACTTATTTCGTTAGCCGGAAAGCGCGAGATGTTAATGAACCCATGTAATGGGTTGGAATTAAATATGAAATGATTGCAGACACGAATCACAGTCGGAGTGAACGGAATTTTGATGCGAAAACAAATGATTTTCGAACATAAAAAGGACGATCTACGGGATCATTATAACCTTCGGGTTATAAACAGTGTAAAGGTCTACGGGACTAAACTGACCCACGGGTCCTGAATAAAAAAAGGAAAAGGATCATAAAGGCAACGCCCTAAAGAGGTGAAAGCCTAAAGAAATAGCCTACGAGGCTAAGTGAAAGAATCTACGGGTTACTTAGACAAGCGAGGGAACCAGTAGAGAATCCCCGCATAAAACTAAGACTGTAAAAGAATAAATTATGGACTGTCAATATCCTGGTACGGATAATTGACAAAAGATAAAGAGAAGATCCTAAACTAAAACTTTGGTTTTAGTAAGAAATAACGTTTTTACAAATATAAATTCTGATAGGAATTCAAATAGTAAACAGAAAGATACAAGTCTTGACACTGATAGGCGCAAGACGGTATATTCGAAAAGTGATATTTTCAAAGATGAAAGGTTGATATAAATTAAACATGATGTGACACGACCACGGTCAAGAAATGCAATGTGAAGTAGAATCACGTTATAACCAAGCGAGCGGTAAAAAGTAACTGGACTAATAAGTCTAGTTAGTGAGACCGGTTAAGGTCATTTAAATAAATTTGAAAACAAAAGAAATTGTTGTTAAAAGTGAAGGATTTCACTAAAGACCTTTAAACGGGTCAAAGTAACGGATTCATAAAGAATTCGATAGTATATGAAAGCGATGGATATCGCCAAGTTAACTAAACTAGTGGAAATAACGAGATTACGTTATTTCAAGTTGCACTATGTCGTATGAGATACGTAGACGATTAGTAACCAAAAAGATATTACCATACTTTTCTGGTAATACTAACAACTAGTTAAAGTATAAGTAATGTTTTAAAGATTCTCGGAACAAATGCATTGAGTTAAACTCAATGAATTATGTAAGAAAAGGTTTCGAGGACGAAACCTCTTTAAGGGGGTAGACTTGTAACACCCCGAAAACGGGTTTGGTGATCAAACCCCGTTAATACTAAAAGGTGGGTAAAATACCGTTAGCGGTAAAAGTAACCTGGTAAATATTAGGATTTAAATAAATAATCCTAATATTTAAATAAAAAATGAATAAAAGATTTTAAGAATGATGAATACTTTGAGAAAACAAAGTATATAAAAGGCCCGAGTTGACGGGACATAAAATACAACGGGTTATGACTTCCTGAACCCATTAAATTAACTAGGAATAATTAACCTAGTAAATAATATGTGATTAAGTTATAAATAGTGGATTATAGCTTAAATTGATCGAAATAAAACTTGAGGGACTAAAAGTGGGCAAATTGGAAACAAGTTTATAATTAAAACTTAAAAACACCAAAACACACACACATGTGTGTGTTTGGTCGATGTACACAGGAGAAGAGAAGGGGGTTCTCTTCAAGAACCCTAAACACTCAAAATTCAACAAAATCAAAGGGAGATCAAGCCGGAAAATTGTGGCTTTTAATAAAATCGTGATCACCAAGCTTAGGAGATCACAAGGTATGTTGAATTTTGATGTTTGGTGATATTTCGAATTTGTGATAAACATGCATGAATGAAATTCTTGTATGAATGTTGAATGTTATAGTGATATTGATGTGAGTATGAGTCTAGGAATAAACCCTAGATGCGAACTTGTAGAATTGTGCCATAAACTAATGATTAGTCAACTAATCAAGTATGAGCTAAGTGGGTTTTGGATGATTTGACGAAATTGATGTTCTATTGGTGTTTATAAACATCATACTAACTCATATGAATGAACTACTTGAACAAATTAGAGATTTTGTTAAGAGTTCATAAGTGACTAGAAGTGGGTCTTGACATAAGAGTTAAAGCCATGATTATGATGGTCAAAGTGTGTATATGCTTATAATAACTGAAATTACATGTTGATTTATTATTACTTGAGGTAGGAATTGGATGACATGTTAGTTAATTTGGCGTCTCAAAAGATGATGCTCACTAAGTGTTGATAATGTGCCTAATTGAGCCTTGTGAACTTGATAGTGCAATCATATGTGTTAATTGGCGATTTGACTTTTAAAAAGTCAAACCGACCTACAATATGATGAATACTAATTTTTATACGAAAAACGTAAGGTGGGAATAGTCATGATTGATAATGACTAAACTAACCATCTTACGAATTATGATGATAGTTTGACGCTTAACGAGCTATGTGGAGGCTTGTGGAGGAAGCTGGTCAAACGGATCAAGTACAAAAAGAAAAGCGTGGCTTGGATGCGAGGTAATTATAGCTTACACTAGTCATATACTTTAGAATGTTCTTTTGTCGTATTAATTATGAATAAGACAAATGCCTAATTGAGATATGGTGTTCCGGCGTGCAGTCGTACGGAACAAGATAACCAAATAGGATAAGAAACCGTATTGATGGTTAAAAATGAGTTAAATCGGTAATTCGATCATATTATGACGAATGAAACATGTACTTTTAAAGGTTACCTCATAAGGTAAATCATGATAACCAATAAGAGTAAAATTGTAATTTGGTCACTCGTTGACAACAATTGTTGGTTTTGAAAGATACTTATTTCGTAAGCCTTAATAGGCCAAAAAGCGTTAAGAGGTGATTTATAATTAAAACGACCGTGCGGTGTAAACCGGAGCGAGTCGTGTATACGAGATGGCAATAAGCTTCATCTCGCCAATATAATCAGTCATTTAGACCAAACGGGTCAAAAGGTGAAAATATCACTCTTTGACGATATCGACTAATGATTTGTTAAGTTGTATGATTACAGAAATAATTATCGAGTGGATATTTACATCGCTATTACTTAGAGGCTATTGAGGCAAGGTATCTAAATGGGTCAATATAATGGTCCGAGCCAGGTACGTATAATAGAATAACTCTCATTTAAACGTAAGGTTTAATGAGAGTTAATCGGAGTCTAGAATAGATTTTTGGTTACTTCAATAGGTAAACCGAATGTTACAAACGATGGTCATTACGTTCGAAAGGCCTAATGACTTTTCAAACAAAATCATAGTTAAAAAGAGGGCTTATGGGTCAAGCATGTTTACAAAAAAAAAATCTCTCATCGTAATGAAGGGCCAAAATGGACCAAAACGCCCTTATAAGTTAAACTGAGCAAACAACCCTTAAGGGTTGCGTGGAAACGAGTTTTATGATTAGATAAATACTTAGGACGAGTATAGAACTTGAAAGATGTGATACGTTAGTCAAATGGCTCTATTTGAGTCCTTGCCGTAAAATAATGAGTCGAGGGGTAAAACTCGGTTTATATAGATTACCATAGTAAACCCACCATAAATACAGTTGTGGTGGAAAATTATATGATAAGAAATGTGGTAACGTAATGCTAGAAGCAATCGAAAGCGATTTTAAGCTAGAAGGTGCTTAAATACTCTTAACGGGTCAAAATAAGAACTTGAGCGTAAACGGGTTTTATTATGTAAGAAACTCGTGATTTGAGATTAATATGATAGGAGATATGGAAATTATGAATTTCATGAGTTTAAGGATCAAATAAACATGTTGGTTTGATAAAAATCGAACGGGTCAAAATTTGGTAAAAAGGGTAATAAGCCGAAGACTTAAAAGTCTGAAAATTTGTTAAACCGAATGTTGGATTTTAACTCCATAAGGTGGAGAATCAAATTACAATCACGTAGGAAGAAATGGTAGGTCAAACGGACAAGCGGATTAAAAGTTATGAAGGTTTTTCGTTTTAGCAAACGACAAACTTGGAAAAATCCTGCAGAGGCCACCGTAATTTACGGTAGACCCTGTAGTAAAAATTTATTTATTTTAATCAGTTTCGTTTCCCAGACTCATTTAGACACGTTTTAATCCCCGGTATGACTAAAGCATTTCATGTTTATGAAATGTAGGTACATTTTGGATGCCGAAAGACGATCAAGCTCAACGAAGAACCGAACACGATAAAGATACATGCTTCCGCACATTGCCTCGTCGTAAATTTTAAACAACGAATTCGATCACGTTGTGTTGAATAACTTATGATTTGTAAAAGTTTTAATAAACCCGTATTTTTATAGTATGTGTAGTCTTAACTACACATCAAATTGTTGGTATTTACATGTAAAACCGTTAAATAGTAACTAGGGTCTTACACTTCCGAAGCTTGTTAACGAACCACTTTCTAAAATCAAGGATGCTCTTTTCTTTGCGAGTGGAGAGTCTTCGAAGGAATGAGGTGGACATGCCCGACTTCTTGGGGTATGCACCTTGGAAGATTTTAGTTTTAACTGTCTTTTTAGAAGGTGGACATATCTGGCTTCTTGGGGATATGCACCTTATTTTGATCCGGAGTGAATGTAATGATGTTCTTACCGTACTTGTGTTTATGACAATTATCCTTTTAACATGTAAATGATTTTTGTAATTTCCGGTTATATTAGTCCGGTTAATTTTGATGTAATCACTTTTTCGTGCATGCGTCCATGCTTTCTGTGCTTACGTTTTTCGGTTTAGAACGTTCTTTTTAAGGTACGGATCCGATTTGTTTTGTCTTTAGGATAATTTTTTAGATGAAGGAAAAAATACGAACGATGCCAGTTCATTCTTACCTTTTAGGGCTAGTATCCCTGATTCGGCCGATGATATTTTTTGTGTTGCAACTTTTTGTTAATGATAGAAACTTTAAGTATTCTATTTAACCAATCCGGAGTATATGCTCCGATTAACACACATTTAGTAAAAACATTAAAGTAATCTGAGGGTAACACCCTCCGCAGTTCATGGAAATATAAAATAGTTGTGCGGGCAAAAACCCTCCGCATTACAAGGAAAATGAGAATGATGCGAGCCGTAGCCTTCGCATTACAGATTTATTTTGAAATGCTCTAAAATTTTCAAAGGAAACATCGCTTTAGGTGCATTCCATTCCAGGTACGTTGGACGGGTGTACCATCCATTTTGCTAAGTGTGTAAGCACCATCTTTTCCGGTAGTTTCAATTTGATAAGGACCTTCCCACTTCGGGGCCATCTTTCCCGTGCCCTCGGCCAGGCTTGCCTCATTGCTCCGCATGACATAATCTCCAACCTTGAACCGGACCTCTCTTACTTTTGAGTTGTAATGTTTTTCCAACTCCTTTTTATACTTTGCTTCTCGGATAGCCGCAAGTTCTCTTCTTTCTTCGGCCAGGTCGAGGTTCAGGCGGAGTTCTTGTTCGTTCACTTCTTGACTTTGTTGCATGCAGGGGGTAGGTACGCCAACTTCGGCGGGAATGACTGCCTCAGTACCGTATGTCAAACTGAAAGGAGTTTCCCTTGTGCTTGTTTTTGGCATCGTCCGGTGAGCCCACAGGACGTGCGGAAGTTCATCTGCCCAAGAAACGCCTTCTTTCCCCAGACGCTTTTTTATGCCCTCCACAATGCTGCGGTTGGCTCTCTCTACCTGCCCATTGGCCTGGGGATGGACAACTGAAGCAAAGTTTTGTTCGATGTGCATTCTTTCGCACCAGGTTTTGAATGGTTTTTCTGCAAACTGCTTCCTGTTGTCACTGACAATGCAGAGCGGCATTCCGTACCTGCATACTATATTTTCCCAAACGAGTATCAGCACTTGATCCCCAGTGATAGTTCGGAGAGGTTTTGCCTCAATCCACTTTGTAAAGTAATCGATGGCTGCCAACAAGAACCTCACTCCTCCGGTGGAAACAAGGAAAGGACCGACGATGTCTATCCCCCATTTCTGAAATGGCCATACCGAAGTTATAGGGACAAGGCTATTTTTAGCTCGGTGACTGATGGGAGCATGCCACTGACAGTCTCCACATGCTTGCAATTCATTAACGGCGCTCTGATGCATGCCCGGCCAGAAATATCCGGCATTCATAGCCTTGGCCACGACCATCCTTGGTCCGGAGTGGATGCCGCATATCCCCCAGTGGATTTCTCTTATGACGTAACTGGCCTCTTCCGGGGTTAAGCATTTTAAGAGTGGACCTAAAAAGGTCTTCCGATAAAGTTTTCCGTCGTGGACCTGATATTGTAGCGCTTTTACCTTCAACTTCCGAGCTTGGTCTTTTTCCACCGGAAGCGTGCCGTCATTTAGGTAGTCTAAGATTGGAGTCATCCATGATCTTTCCTATACGAAGATTGACATTACGGACTCCATCTGATGGATGGCAGGAGCTTGCAAAGTTTCAACTAGCACTTCTTTGGACAAGTGACAAAATGCTACGGACGCAAGCTTGCTTAGAGCGTCCGCTTTTTTGTTCTTGCTCCGTGGTATGTGAACTATTTTGCAAGAGTCGAATGAGGAGATTAAACTGTTAACTTGCTTTAGATACCGGATCATGTTTTCTTCTCGTGCTTCGTACTCTCCGCCGACCTGGTTGGCGACTAGTAATGAATCAACATGGGCTAGTACGGAGGTTGCACCAGCCTTAGCTGCGGTTTGGAGTCCTGCGAGAAGGGCTTCATACTCTGCTTCGTGGTTTGAAGTTTTAAACTCAAAACACAGGGCATACGTATATTCTATTCCTTCCGGATCTATCAAAATTAAACCGGCTCCCGACCCTTCTTTACTGGAAGCCCCGTCTGTATACATGTTCCATACCCTTGGGAGGGTGGACTTTTCTTTGGTGCTTTCCCCGGTTGGTACCTCCGTAAGAAAATCTGCCACAGCCTGACCTTTTACCGGACCTCTAGTTCGGTAGGTAATATCGAAAGCGCCGAGTTCGATTGCCCATTTGGTAAGACATCCGGAAACCTCTGGCTTTCTGAGAATTCGCTGAATCTGAAGGTCGGTTTGCACTTCTATACTGAAAGCCTGAAAATACCTTAGGAGACGTCTGGATGCATGTACCAATGCGAGTGCCAGTTTCTCTATCATCGGGTACCGAGTTTCATAATCTTTTAGGATGCGGCTTACATAATAATCTGGTATTTGCGCCTGGTTTCGGTGTACCACAAGTACTGCACTAATGGCAAAATGGGAAGTGAAGAGATATACAGTGACGGTTTCTCCGGTGATTGGAGCGGTCAAAGTGGGTAAGGATCCAAGATAAATTTTCAACTCTTGGAATGCTGAATCAGCCTCCGTTGTCCATTCTATCTGACCCTTTCCGGTTCATTTTTTCAATACATTCATGAAGGGAATAGTTCGATCAGCCGCTTTTGAGACGAAACGATGGAGAGCTACCAACTTACCATTCAGTGATTGAATTTCTTTGACCGTTTTAGGGGGTTGCATGGAAATCACCGCTTTGATCTTATCCGGGTGCGCCTGTATTCCGGATTGAGTTATCCATACGCCTAGAAACTTTCCTTCTTCTAAACCAAAAGAACATTTTTTGGGATTCAGCTTGAGGTTGATACTCCGAAGCCTAGTAAAGGTTTCGAGTATGTCATCGATCATGCTATCTTCGGCTTGAATTTTGATGACCAGATCATCTACGTAAATCTCTAAGTTTCTACCGATCTGATCCTTGAATGCTTTATCCATCAACCTCTGGTACGTCGCTCCGGCGTTCTTTAACCCAAACGGCATTTTAGTATAACAGAAGAGACCTTCATTTGTTACGAACGCCATCTTATCCTCATCTTCCAAAGCCATCTGTATTTGGTGGTAACCTTTATATGCGTCCAAGAAGCATTTAAGGCGAAAGCTGGAAAGAGAATCAATCTTTAAATCGATCTCCGGCAGAGGGTAACAGTCCTTTGGACATGCATTGTTTAGATCAGAAAAATCAACGCATATTCTCCAAGTTTTGTCTTTCTTTGTTACCATCACCGGGTTGGAGACCCACGTTTGATACCGCACTTCCCTGATAATTCCGGCGCTTAGTAGTAGGGGTGAGCATGGTGCGGTTCGGTTCGGTTATCATCTATAACCGAAACCATAACCGCACACTGCGGTTATCAAAAAATCATAACCATTCGGTTCGGTTAATGCGGTTTCGGTTAATCGGTTATTGCGGTTAATGCGGTTTCGGTTCGGTTATAGGTCGGTTATTTTCATTGTTTCTAATGTTGGACTTTAAATGTGTGGGTCGAGCAAAATTAATGCGCAAACAATAAATATACATGGTTAATCAATTATATTTCATTACCATATGCATACTAATTCCAAAACAAAAGTAACACGTGTTATGTGGAAACATACATACGAACACAAAGTGGTTTTTAAATTCGACAGTTTTTAATCAAAACATAAAAAGTTGTAGTGCAATCTTCATCATCTTCATCAAAGTTGGGTCATGGTTAAAAGTTAAAACATTCAAATACTTCACCAAAGATATATATAGATTAGGCCATGGTTAAGCATTTAAATACAAACTTAAAGACTTATGGTGCTACGGATTTGGCTATGTTTAAAATATTCGGTTCGGTTATTTGCGGTTATGAAAATAAGAATAACCATAACCGAACCGCAAAAATCGGTTATTAAAAATATAAATAACCAGCCCTTCGGTTATTTCGGTTATCAGTTATTTCGGTTCGGTTTTTTCGGTTATTTCGGTTACGGTTTGGTTAATTCGGTTGTATGCTCACCCCTACTTAGTAGTTTCCGTACATCTTCGGAGATGGCTTTGTGACGGGCTGGAGCCATGTTTCTTTTTCTTTGAGCGACTGGTTTTGCTGAATGTGACACTTTCAACTTGTGTTCGGCCAAACACCGAGGGACTCCGACCATGTCAGAAGTTTGCCACGCAAATACATCAAGTGAACTAGACAGAAGTTTCCATAGCCGTTTTTTGGTGCGTTCAGGGAGCTGGGCCCCAACTGCAATTTTTTGATCTGGAAAATGTGGGTGAATCGCCCATTCTTCTGTAAGGAGGGTCGGAGGTTGCACATTACCCTCGCTTTGTTGTATCTCAGCTACGCACATGGTTGACTCGGAGTGTAAAGTTGCTACTCCTGCTTCGGTGGGAAACTTCAATGACCCATGAATGGTGGAGCTGATAATACCGAAAGCGCACATCCCTGGTCTTCCTAGTATGACGTTGTGGACGGACCTTGCTCCCACAACTAGGTATGTCAAGTTGACGGTTCTGACCAGGCGTCCGTCCCCCAATGTTGTTGGTAGGGTGATTTGCCCAATCGGCTGGACCACCTCTCCGGAGAAACTTACCAACGGCATTGAGACTTGTATCAGTTTTGCTTTGGTTTACGGGGCTAATTGTTGGAAACACTGTTGGTACATGATCTCGGTGGCACTTCCGCTATCAACATAAACCCTCCGGACCTTGTGACCTGCTATTATCGCAGACACTATGATTGGTCCGTCTTTGATTTCTCCGGGGGTAATTGGAGGGAAAGCGATTGACTGCTGCATCCAAGCGGCCATGTGATGATTGGTCCGCTTAATGCCTTGGTTATTTACTTTCCTGATCATGCAGATTGCTGGTAGGTTGTTCGGATTATCTACCGAACTTCCTGAAGACTTTCCTTCTTTTACTTCTTTTACCAAATGCGACAGCTTACTGGATCGCACTGCTTTTTCAATTTCTTGCTTTAGGGACCAGCAATCATCCGTATTATGGCCTCGCGCATGATGGTAATCACAATATTTTTTGGAGTTCTTGTCACCTGGATTTCGGAGCTTTGGTGGGGCGGGGAAATTTGCTCACTGGGAGTTTTGGAAAGGTCCGATAGATTATAAAATCTTGATCCGGAACTTCTTCCACGCTGAGGCCTGTCATTTCTGCTGTAGGGATGTGTTCGTCCCCTACTTCCGGACGGAGTTTTATCGAATACGGACCCACCATTTTTCTTCCAGGAGGACATCTTATGATCTGACTGTGGTGCTGGATTACATGCGTTTTTCCCTCTAGCGAAAGCTCTGGCTCTCTCCATGAGTACTTCCATTGTCTTCGGGAGATTTTCGTGTAATTTTTCGACCAGCTGGTTATTCCAGACACTGTGACAGAATCCGGAGATCCTTAATTGGTCCACGACCCAATGATCTGCATACTTTCTCGATTGAATCGGTCGATGAAACTATCCAACGATTCCCCATCCTTTCTCCGGATGTTGTGAACTTCGGTGATTTTTTGGAGTAGTGCCTTTGTTGACTAAAGTTCTGGAGGAATAGCCTTCGGAATTCCTCAAAATCGTTGATCTCTCATTCGTTCAACACATCAAACCACACCCGAGCAGCCCAGGTTAGTGTTTGTGCGAACATGAAGCACCATGCCGGCATCGGCCATTGTTCCACACGTGCAGCCCCATCGAAGTCAAACATGTGATAATCCAGATCAATTATACCATCGTATTTCTTTACTGTGGTTGGCATTTTGAGCTTCGGAGGGAGCTTGGCGTGTGTGATGCGAGCACTGAATTTGGACTTAGCAGTCATGGAAACCGGATGATATGGCTTGGTGAGCTCCGGATCATTAACTACTTCCATTTCATTTCGCGTTAATATTGCTGGAGATGGTCTGGAGGAACCCTGCACATATCCATTATAAGTTTCCGAAGTAACAACTGTGGAGAAAGTGGGAGAGGTGAATATCGCATGACCCATAGTCCTTACCGGAGTTTCATCATGAAAGAGCCTGGTTCGTAAACCGAGGATCTGTTCATCTCTAGACTGTTGGGCTTTTAATCTTCGTATAAGACTTGCATTTTTGGAAAGGAATTCCGCATCAAACTCTGATGTTTGCGAAGTGGGTATTAAAATGAACGGCAAAGTTGTTCCTAGTCCCGAGCTTAAAGGAGTCGGAACTGTGGAAACAATGCTTGTTGGTGCTGTAGTTTGCGTACTAACAGCTATTGATCTCGAATTCATAGAACCCGACGCCGCCATAGATCAGCTCGTTGCTCAAGAAATTCACCAAAGTGAATGACTGTGAGCTGTGAAGTCGGATGGCGCCAATTGAAGAGCCAAAGAATCGAGTTTAGGTCGGAGCCTGTAATTGAGGGTTTGGATCTTATACAAGAACTGGAGAATCGTCCTGCAAAACAGAAAACCGTTAGGCTCGCCGCAAAGATGGGAGGGCCCCTCTGCGACCACCCTCCGGCATGAGGATAAGTATTGGTAGAGAGAGAAAATAAGGACGAAGGTTCAGAAAATCATACTTGGCCTTGTACTTGATGGGGTATTTATAGTGGTCAACTGAGATGACGTCATTCGTCCAGACGCACTTAGATGGAGGTTCGTCCTCGGAGTTATGGGGAACGGACATGTGAGAGATGTCCATTCGGGTATAGTCCGGTTCGTCCCGAGGGATCATGTCTGGCCTCGGATATGTATCTTCAGATGTGTTAATATTAAAATCATCTCTCAAAAGTCGGCTGTGTGCGTGGGCCCAAGAGTCTGAAAAAAACCCAGCCTCCAAATTGTGGATTGTTTCTTTCTCCAAACTGCCAAGCCCATGTGCGGCCCAATGTCTCCAGCCCACATGTGCCGTGATGATGATGATGTCTTGTGCTTGTTGACTGCCTACCTAAAATTGTCCCATCAAGTCAGCATGTCTCGGCTGCTTTATGATGATGATAGATATTGTGTGTTGACTTCTAAAACAAAGCCTCCCACCAATTAATATATTATCCTTAAAAAATAATAATGCCTTGTAGAATATGCCTTTTCAATATTCACGTGACTTATGAGAATGATGATAACTTCCTTTGATTCCCTCAAGTGATAATATCATCATCCACGAAGTCTTCAGGTACCGCCAAACCCCCTTCCTCTTTTCGAAGTCTGCTTCCAACATACAAATGTGCACTGACTGTCTTCAAACCGTAACCTACGCGTGATGACCGTAGGTTACGTTTTTTATATTCTGTTTCTTTTCTCATTCTTGGCCGTAGGTTACAGAGACTTCATCAGCTATATTTTAACTTTCATATATTGACACACAGGTCCCTGGACTTTATTCGTTCATGTTTCTCGCACATTCAAGCTACGTTTCGACTCGTAACGGCTCACGAATAATGTACGTGTCTCGACTATCATCCTTGATAATTCTGCTTCATCACTAAACTCTCCAAACTTCACCGAATTACGTTGATTAACCTGTAAAACCACATACTTGCGTAGTTAACATATTCAAACCATATAATTACGTAAACGACAATAAATCACACAAGATAAACACTTTAACAACCAGATTTCACACTCTCCATCAACCACCATGCTTCAGCCCTATTAGCTTTGTCTCGTGAAGTAAGGTCGTGTGTGCTAATATAACACGAAGAACACGGACATCGATAAGCGATAGCGACATGTGATAAGAGTATTGAAGCGTTGAGATAGGCGCGAAACGCATCAAAGCGAAAAGCGGCGAGTGATTAGCGAGACTCGTCTAGCGATCCACTATAAGCGATCCACACCAATCGATACCCAGTAAGCGATAAACGTTAGAGCGATACACGCAAAATATGCTATTAAGCGAGAACACCATAAGCGATAGCGATCCATAAAATAAGCGATAGAGATTCACACAATAATCGATAACCAGTGGTAGAGATTGCGAGATACGCACAATATGTGATTGCGATTTCGAGCCACATAATAAGCGATTTAGATTGCGAGATAGATTCTAGCAAAACTGTGATTGAGTTGCGATGTAGACTTATGACCAGTCTTGCGGCGCTGCAATAGCCCTGCGGGGTGGTCTTACCAAAGTCCATCGATGAGGCGATTGCGTTGCGTTTGCAGACTTACGAAAGTCTCACAGTGATGCGATTTAGTTTGTTACGCCTCGCGATCGAGTGTAGTGTGTTGAAAATAACCATAATAGTATAATAGGTCTATTAACGTTCAACTCAACGTATCACCTTCTTCACGAACTTCGGTAATATGGTAAAGCACACCTTGCGTCACCCCTACTACTTACATCCCGTGATTTGGCGTCACCCTTTGTTGAAATGGTCAAGACGCTTATATATAGGAAGTACCAGCGGCGTATCCACCACGCTTGACCATGCTTTTAATGTTGAGGCATCATTGAAACTCATTACGATCTCCGTGCACAAACCAAAATAATCCCGTGTGCACCCGCGATCAGTTGATTCTTGCACATATATCGTACCTTATCTCAAAGACGCATAATAGGGATAAAATGCATTATATAGTACACAGTGCTAGCATATAGATTGTGCGCGAGTATAAGAGAGAAATAGTATCCACATGCGTCGAAAGATAGAATAAGTTCCACACATAAAAGAAATTGACGGCGATAAGTCGTATCATTACAACAACATTAGAAACAAAATAACGTTGCTGTAGGGGACTTCTGCGGAGACTGCGGTTGCTGCTGAAATTCCTCAAGGTTGCGGTCCTGCGCGGCAGTGCTATGTATGATGACCATACCAGTTGCAATTTGTGCAATAACGAGAATTTGCTTCTGGCGGGTGATGATACGTGCACGTGAAACACAGGGGATGAACTCCGTTGTAGGCGCGCTTCAAGTGAACTGGGGAGTCTGGGCTCATAGTCTTTCGTTTGCGGCTAGGTTGAGCTTCTTGGGATGATGTGGTGTCGTCGGAGGAGTTGTCTGATGATTCATCGGGGACATCCTTGGAACAATCCTCAGAAGAACCTTCAGAGGAGTCGTCAGATGAACCGTCGGTCAATTCGCCAGAGGAATTAACGACAGTTGTCTGATGAGCCAGTTTGACAGGATTCTTGGAGAAAAATCTGTCTAAGACTCGTTTGCTGTTGATCTCTGCGGCCAAACGGTAGGTTTCTTCGATAGTAGCAGTCCTTGCAGCTTCGACAAAATCGCCCACACACTCAGGAAAGCCGCGAATATGCTTCGCGATGGCGTTTTCCGAAGAGTTGACTTGACTTGGGCAGATTATGCTAAGTTGTTTGAACTGTGTGGTGTAGCCAGCATTGTCACCTTCGGCTTGCTTGATTTTCCAAAATTCGTCTTCTAGCTTCTGGACTTCGTGGGGAGGGCAGTACTCTTCCTTCATGAGCTCCTTCAACTCATTCCAGGAGAGAGCGTAAGCTGCGTGAATCCCACGTTTGTTGCGTTCGGCGGTCCACCAGTCGAGTGCTCACGATTGAAATACTCCGGTTGTGCAAGTAGTACGGAAACCATCGGGACACCCACTCTGACGAAAGGTGAATTCGATAGAATCGAACCACTGGAATAGTTGAGAAACACTTCTTTCACCCGTGAATTCCATTGGATCACAGGCTTTGAAGTGTTTGTAGAGAAAAGCTGATTGCGGCGCTTCCATCTTAGAGTCTTCTGGGGTTCGAGGGTTGCTGAGAGAGAGCACTTGAGCGACAATTTGAGGAACGACCTTGGCCACTTCTTTGGTCACAAGCGAGGCAATCCTCTTCTCGGCACTTCGTTCGGCTCTTCTCCTAGCTGCTTTCCTCGAGGTAGATCTGTTTGAAGACATCTAGACAAGAACGACTTGGAGTGAGATTCTATCATAATGATTTTTGAGTTTTGCGATGCGATTGAGCGCGTTCCAAAACTTAATGCGGTAATATAATAGTAATGCGGAATCACATAGGAGCCACATAGGAGATACAAAATTCCTAAGTTCTCACACAATGACTTGTTTGTTATTATATATATATAGATGTTATTCGTACTTATACACATGCGGGTCAATTTAGAATACGCGAGGGCGCGTTGAGGTGAGAGAGCGAGAGCGAAGGCGAGAGATCATGCATTAGTTTTGTTGCGAACATTTGGTTTTCGTTTTAGATTGCGATGGCTGTGCGAGTAGTGCATTCATAGAGCGGGGAGCGTAAAACCGATAAATCAAGAAGTCGTTAGTGCATTTAAATTGTAAACACGTAAGCATAAATAAGTTTAACAAGCATAAAACCGGCGAATTGTAGGCTAGAAAATTCGATAGAATGCCCTGGGTGTTCAGGCGTCAACTACCCAAGGTAACTCAACTGTGCCCAACAAGTTCGTGCACGCGCGTTGTCCTAGAAGACTCATGCTTCCACTGGGATGCAGCTCATGGCATTCATCCTCCCAGTCATCGCGTGGCTCGGGAGGTTACAATTAAGTCCTCGGTCAGAGCTTCTTGAAAACCATTTTTATAGAGTGGAACGGTTCGTTAAGGTATGGGTTTCACCCCTGACTTAACAATTTCGTTCCTAATTGTGGTTATGCTCCTTGAATAAATTCGGGAGTTCCACTAGAGTTCGAAATGGAGACTTTCGTCGAGATTTGGATGTCACTCCTGACTCAATAAAAGTTCTCGTGCTAAAGTGATGCGCTGAGTGAGCGATCTTATCGAGAGTTCTTGGTTTTCACACCTGATCTCGACTGGACCACTCGGTTGTATTGTGCGAGTATTTTCGAAAACGTGTGCATTGTGTTGGCCTTAGGAAAGGCTAAGTAATATTCGGGCCTTAGGAAAAGCTCCTCGCGTGAAATTGTAGTATGCGGTGTTCACACGAAGTAGTAGTTTTAGCGACTTTGAATGAGAGCATCAAGTAGGCCCGTACAATCTCCTACTAGGTTCGTACGAGTCGGCCCATTGGTACTTAGACTATAGACTAGGTCGTTTCTAAGACAACAAACCCGGACTAGGTCGTGTCTTTCCTAATTCCCTATAGTTATGGCTCTGATACCAATCTGTCACACCCTAACCGATGGCGGAATCATCGAGGCGCAGCACTAGGCGAATCAGATTGCTCAAGAGAATCCATAACAACTATATTGCGATAATGTTTATTATATTCGTTATCCCATACTAACAAATAATACAATCACATAAGTTATCACAGATTTCTTGTCCTCTCGAACAATACAAATCCGACAACCTATATTTTAGGCGAATTTCTAGACTCCCTAGCTTGATTTGATGTAGATAGCGATCTAACCTGCAACATACGTTAAAACAATGTCAATACAAAAGCATTGGCGAGTATACAAGTTTGATAGTGTAGCGGTAAAATAGTTAAAAGTGTTGCGAATTACCAAATACATAAACGGGATACCTCAACATACATGCAAAAAGACAGATATTACCAGCTAAGTCACTCGAGCTGCGATTGCTATTCATCCTAACTAGACCCCGTCGGGTGCTATAGTACTATACTAGTTAAGGCGGGACCTCGCGAGTATAAGTCCTAACACATATGTAACTAGTATCACGTGTAAATATGCATAACAGTTATTCGCAAGTGACAAATAGATTGATCGAATAATTCGTTTGATAAGTTCGATTTATTAGGAACGTATGTTACACCCAAAAATGCGATAAAAAGGGGGTTCGAGTATACTCACAGCGCGCATTTAGCGAGAACACCACTTGATTGGATCGGTTGAGAGCGCGTATGAGTTAGCCTAAACATCGAAGGGTATCGTAAGCGATACATGGCGTGCTAAACGGGAATAGTTGAGTAAACGACCTAGTGTCAATCCGGTCGGATGAGCTTATCCGGTCGGATGACCTGGTCTGGTTGGATGGCCTTACCTGGTCGGATGAGCATATCCGGTCGGATGAGGCTATCCGTTCGTATGTCACTTATCCGGTCGGATGACACAATCCGGTCGTATGACGCCGTCCGGTCGGATGAGACTTATCCGGTCGGATGACCTTATCCGGTCGGTTGGTCTATCCGGTCGGTTGACAGCAGTTCGTTCCAACATCCTGATCAAACCGTTCTTGATGGTTTCTGGAAAGAATATGAGTGGTTTGATCGAAACGGTGTGACATCGTGTTAAACAAATGAAATTCCATCAGCCCCGACCCGTTCTAACGGCCGGGAACCACCCCGTTCCATCAGATCTGACCGTTCTTGACGGTTTCTCCATGTTTAACCCAAAATCGCCCAATACTTTGATTAGATACACAGATTTTAGGTGGGATTGTTATAAAAACATGTGAAAATCACTCAGATCCGAGTTGTTCATGGTGAAATGAGGTCACACTTTGAAGTTCATAAGAACTCTTGATGACATCATCTTTGGACACCTCAAATCAGTAGATTTCACGGTTAAAAGTTGAGTTTTAAAAGATAGAAAGGTGTAGAATCGAGTGTAGATCATAGAAGTACAAGATTTAGGTTAGGATCTTACAGGAATCGCGAGAAATCGAGAGAACAAGGGTCCAAGAGCGTGCTGGTCGAGTGGGAGCTGTCACATCACTGTTTAGGTGAAGTGACAGGCTATTTATAGGCAAGAGAGAAAAGTGGAGGTGATTTGGTGATCCGGGTCGGATGACCTATCCGTCCGGATGGCCTATCCGTCCGGATGGCCTATCCGTCCGGATGGCCTATCCGTCCGGATGGCCTATCCGTCCAGATGGCCTATCCTTTCGGATCTTTGGCGCGACGAGCTTCATTGTTTCGAGCGTTGCGATAGTTTTGGTTACACATTTCCTATATTTAGTTATTATTATTTTTATTATATATATAATTAATCACAAGGGGCCGTATGTACGTATACATATTTCAAAGTTACGATACAATAACCGGGTTCTGTTTTCGAGTATGCGGTTACTTTGCGACGCTTCACGGTCATTGAGGAGGGTAGAATAGGTCCTCTCTCAATGTCATCGTGAACGTTAATGTGTGTTTTGAGTTATGAGTTGCACTGCCACACATCACGGCTATCAAGGAGGGTAGAATTAGTCCTCACTCGACATCTTCGTGGTTGTCAGCAAGTGCAATGTGATGTGATAGCGATAAAGTATGCATAATATGCGAAAATACTGCGATAATACTGTGATATAGCGATGTATGCGATACATGCGATATAGGTACATTATGATCCGAATCTCTGGTGCTAGGCGTAACGAGTATAGCGAGTGGTAACAACGCACGAACGTGCGGGTTGTAACAATTTTCTTATCAACTCTAGTTCTGAAAGCGTTCACCAACTCAATATTTTATTGGGATTTTTTAGGTGAAGATGTATTTAGTATAATGATCGACATAGCAAGGAAATCTATCACTAAGAGAATGCAAAGGTTTGTCTCCTTGATGCTTGTTATAATAACAATACATAATATTATCAATGTTGTTTTTATGGGACCAAGTGTACAATGTATCAATGTTTTATTTATATAGCTTGAGCAATGACCATAAATTTTCAATTTTCAATGCAGCGTATCATTTATAGGTTGTGGGTTAAAATAGAGAGTGTCTCAATTTGTTAAGTAAATTATGTGAGAACTGTATAGAAAACAACTCTGTATCAAAATGACATTTGTTTATATCAATTTCATAAGTTTCCATTATGCAAGTCTCATATTTTATATGCTTGTATTATTTTATTAAATCTGGCAAAAGTAGATGGAAACTATTCCCGACTTGTTTCGCTATCTTATCCAGGAATAGTATTACAAAACAATATTATTAAATTGATAATAATGATAACAACATGGAGAGTCTCGAGCATGTTGAAATGTGATATGCACATTGCTTTATTCACTTGTACACTAATGCATCGTCTACTTGTACGTTTTAATCCGCATGCCAATACTGACCAAGACAACTATTGAAATATCGACAAAAATGAGTAGGGCGTCACGATGCCTTTAGATTTTTTTTTAAAACATTATAGTTTATAAGATACGGTAAGAATAAGTAAAAGAATTATAAGTTCGTTGTGAATGGGAGAAAAGTGTAACTAATTATACATAACTTTATTAAAACTCAGGGATTTAAGTGTAATAAGATGAGAGGATAAAATATAATTAGTGTTTAAAAGATTAATTTACGGGCGTATCTATAAATTAAGAGGGAAAAAGTTCTTATTTTTGGGTATTTTAAAATGCTCACCCCTCATGCATTATATATATATATATATATAGGGAGAAGATCATGCGAGAACCGCCCTTTATTGCGAGAACCGCGAGAACCAGTGTGAACACATGGCATTTTTGTAATTATATTATCTTTATAAAAAAACACCCGTTCTTGTTTTCCTTATGTCACTTTTGTTTCCATTTTAGGGGTTCAGCAGTTCAATAGTTCATGGTCTCCACAATCGGCTGAGAGGCATTCACGGCGGTTTCACGGTGGCGGAGAGTCGTACACGGTGGTTTTCACCGCATATATATAGTCGGTGTTCACGTATTTCACGGTGGTTGCAGTTGGCACGGTGTTTACGACGGCAATCATGTAACACACTGGATTTCACAGCGGTGGCAGCCGGAAACGGTGTTTACAGCATCCTCTACATCACCATTTACATCTGATGTTCTTCCTCATACATTCTCTGATAATCCTTCTCATACATCTGATGCAGACATTGTTGGTGACATTGTTGGTCCATCTTCCGATAACACAGTTGACAGACACAATACACCTACAAATACAGAACATCAAGAGTTGCAATTCATTCGATTTGTGACTAAAAGGTATTATGTTGACTGTAAATGATGTATATACTTTGTAAATGATATTGTATTAAATGATATGCACATGTGCATTATATTTACTGTAAATGATGTTGTATTAAATTATATGCACATGTGCATTATGTTGATTGCAAATGATATTGTATTAAATTATATGCACATGTGCATTATGTTGAAAATTAGACTATGTCGTTGATGTATGGATTATGAACAAGTGCCTTATGGATAACTATCCAATTATGTACAGAATGGCAGCAAACAAAGGGTCTTGGGTGGCGGACAACTACAAAAAAAATAGGGGAGTTGATATTGGCGATGAGATGCTGGAGAGCAGCTTCCCACATGTGGAGATTGATAAAGATGATGGTGGTGGACAGGGTCAAGCTGCAGGTCATGGAAATGAGAATGCAAGCAGAAGCTCTAGTGGATCGAGCAGTTCAAGCAGTGGCGAGTCGTCTTCCTCAAGTGGTATTGAATCTTATGGATAACTATCCAATTATGTACAGAATGGCAGCAAATAATGGGTCTTGGGTGGCGGACAACTACAAAAAAAAAATAGGGGAGTTGACTATGTGGGATTGCAAATGGAAGAACAAGCCGACAACCGGGGATTCATGGGTGGAGTTTATGCAGCTTTTGGCACTGCTGAGAGACACCAGAATGAAGACGGGTCAATATGGGTGGGGTTGGCACTCAGAAAAATAAGTCGACTTTTACAAATAAACCTATACTACTAGACTTGGGTTTGGTTAAGTTGAATTTGTCCAAGAATATGTATTCTAGTCCACTTGATTTTGCCTCCGATGTTCGGTTGGTGTTTGAGAATGCGATGCTTTATAACCCCAAGACGGATGAGGTTCATGGAATGGCTCATCAGCTGCTGTCCTATTTCGAGATGCTTTTTAGACCGATTCAGGCGAAATTGCCTACTAATCAGCATGTGAATTAGTTTTCTGCTGTAGATGAATTCGATGGAAGTTCGTGGGACGATATACAGACGCCTGAGAGATCCAAGAAGCCGAAATTTAGTGACCCAGTTGCTCCTGTTTTAAACAAGCAAAATCACTCGACTGCATCTAAACCGATCATCCCACCTGTTGTTCAGCCGCCTATGCGGACGCCATCACCAATGCAGGCTGCAGAACCAGAACCAGAACAGATCAAACCGTCATCAACTACGACACGAGGAACTGTGCCGAAGCTGCCCAAGCCCAGAGCCAAGGATCTGAACAAGAGGGACATGAACATGGAAGATAAACATAAATTAAGGTTAGGGCTGCAAAGTATGCCACCAGAGAAGATGCGACAGTTGTTGCAGATCGTACGTAAGAGGAACGATCAGTTGGCGCTAGAGGGTGATGAAATAGAGCTTGACATAGAGGCTTTGGACACAGAAATGCTCTGGGAGCTCGATCGGTTTGTCACCAACTGGAAGAAACTAGTGAGCAAGACGAAAAGGCAAGCACTTTTAGTAAACATCGCAACGGTCGACATTGATGATGTAAGCTTTTCAATTGTTGGAAATCTAGAAGACTTTCTTGTTGTTTTATTTGAATGGTTGTGTTGAATTCAGGTTGAGGGGATGAAGAAAAACAAGAAGGAATCAGGGGAAGAAGATGTCGATATTGGCGATGAGATGCTGGAGAGCAGCTTCCCACATGTGGAGATTGAGAAAGATGATGGTGGTGGTCAGGGTCAAGCTGCAGGTCATGGAAATGAGAATGCAAGCAGCAGCTCCAACGTACCATAATAATGCACATGTGCATACATGTTTTATGTTTAACTTAACATGGTTATTTGATACGAAATAAAAATATGCACACGCGCAATATACGTGTTCTAATAATGCTAATGTGCACCCATACACATTTTTTAACAACATACCAGCACGCTTTGATACGTATATACATTGCTTTAATATACATAATACATCCTTTGATATACATAATACATCGACATATGATTACTAATTTTGAATAATGCACATGTGCATCCATACATAATTTATCCTATACAACTACTGTCAACCAAATATACACACAACACATCAGTTAGCCGCTTACTACTGCCCAAACAAAAAAAAAAAAAACAAAAAACAAACACTACGTGTTTCATGTCCTTGAATCATCCACATATAACATCCATAACATCATATTATCTGTTCCTTTTTCCAGTTGTTGAGCACACCCCATAATTCCTATTGCTTCAACGCCTCTTCTTCTAACATCTGCTTAACTGTTTCATCTGTCAATCCATGTATTTTGTTCCATCGATGATCTACAATGAGCATGTGTATCAACATTAATTTATGATCGACATATAAGATATGCACACATGCATCATTATATACATGTGAATAAACATTAAATACCTTAATAACCTATGTTGACAAACTATGCACGCGTGCATATTAACCTATTATAACAATCTATGCACATGTGCATAACTATATATCACACAACTATACCTTATTAACATAATCCAAGATGAAATACACGTTCTCATAACTGTATAACACACCAAAAAACACCTACATAAAACTAAATACCGATTACAAATCATTGATGCATAGGTGAGACTCCTATTCAAAGTTATATGCATCAACATCATCTACCTTGTCAAACTATTATTACAAAATATGCACACGTGCATATTAACCTATTATAACAATTTATGCACATGTGCATAACTATATAGATCACACATTTAGTTTATTATCCTGTTATGTTTAATCATATTCTGTCAAGATATGCACATGTGCATAACCATGTATCACACAATTATACCTAATCAACATGTTCTATGTAAGCCTGTTCTGTCAGAACATATGCACATGTGCATATCTATATAGATCACAACATTACCTTATTATCCTATGCACATGTGCATAACTATGTATCACACAATTATACATAATCAACATGTTCTGTGTAAGCCTGTTCTGTCAGAAAATATGCACATGTGCATATCTATATAGATCACAACGTTACCTTATTATCCTGTTCCGTGTAAGCATATCTATCAAAATATGCACACGTGCATAACTATAGCTATGCACATGTGCATAACTATAGCTATGCACATGCGCATAACTATAGCTATGCACATGTGCATTAACATGACATAACTTATCAACAGTTACACTCTGTGTTGCATCTACTGGTTCTTCAATCAATCATTGTCTACATTAAACTCAAGATTCGGTCTCTTTTAGCCTATTAACTTGGCTCTCTGTTGCTCCGCCTAGTCATCTTATGCTTGACATGGCCCTTGTTCTTAGGTTGACCCTTTTTCTTTCCAGCTTTGCACTTCTTATCTAACTGTTGACTTTTAAATTTTGACTTCTCAGGTTGCATACGCTTTGGAGGCCTACCACGACATTTGTGCTTGGGTTTATCGTCAAACGGTACCTTTTCTAGCTGCTGATCTTGCTGGGAACCAATCGGATCCTGCACTTCTATTGAACTTGGAGCAGCAGTTGGTTCATCAGCAGGAAACTCAGGAATCAACTTCTTATCTGACTGTTGACCCTTAGCTTTTGACTTCTCAGATTCCATAGGCTTCAGACGCCTACCACGACGCTTGTACATGTGTTTATCATCAAGCGGTAGCCTTTCTGTCTGCTGATCTTGCTGAGAACTAATCGAGTCCTGCGCTTCTGTTGAAATTGGAGCAGTGGTCGGTTCATCATCAGAAAACTGAGTAATCAACTTATTAGGTGACTGTTGACTTTTGACTTTTGATATCTCAGATTCCATATGATTCGGATGCCTACCACGACGTTTGTATTTCAGTTCATCAACAAGCGGGATCTTGCTGAAAACTAATCGGATCCTGCACTTTTGTTGCACTTGGAGCAGCGGTCGTTTCATCATCAGGAAACCGGTAAATCACCTTCGAAGACGTTGGCTTTAAGAATTCTATCAGCGGCTTATCCAAACTTGTACTTCTTGATATTTGTAGTGGTTCGATATCAACCGCGCTCTTCACTTCGATAATCTCCATTGCCTGTTGTTTTTCGTTCAACAAATACTCAACAATGTCAGGCTTATCTTTTGACATATTTGTATAACCTAGAGGGTCTGTTAACTCTGAGTTACCTCCTAATGCATCTTTCTTTAAAACCGTTTTCAACTGTGATCTAGTCCAAACCCATTTTCCATTTCCGTGTAATACGGGATTCGAACCAGGAGATTCTTCAAGCTGCAGAAGCTCGGGATTCTTCTTCGTTTGAGTTTGCTCTAAGTTAACGTAACCAGAATTATCACGGTCTGACACTTGACCCGCCTCATTTTGTTATTGAATTTGTATGTCACCCATGTTAACTTCTACTATCTGGTTCTGCTCAGGTGATACGTCATCAATTACTTCATTATTTTGTTCCAGATTTGCTTCACCCAACAGCTGAAGTTCAGTATCCTCATTTATCGCGTGTTTCTTCGTGCGCTTGCTACTTTTCCTTTTAGACTTCAGCCCATGCTTCCTCCTCCTCTTCCGTAACCCGTTTTGTTCTTGAATTTGTATGTCACCCATCGTAACTTCCGATGTCTGCTTCTGCTCATGTGACTCATCAACAGTTACTTCATTATTAATCGAGCGTTTCTTGGCTCGCTTGCTGTTTTTCTTTATAGACTTCAATCCCAGATTCCTTTTCCTCTTAAGCAACTCTATGTGCTCCTTAGCACATGTGCATATCTATATAGATCACAACATTACCTTATTATCATATGCACATGTGCATATCTATATAGATCACAACATTACCTTATTATCCTATGCACATGTGCATAACTATGTATCGCACAATTATACATAATCAACATGTTCTGTGTAAGCCTGTTCTGTCAGAAAATATGCACATGTGCATATCTATATAGATCACAACGTTACCTTATTATCATGTTCCGTGTAAGCATATCTATCAAAATATGCACATGTGCATAACTATAGCTATGCACATGTGCATAACTATAGCTATGCACATGTGCATTAACATGACATAACTTATAAACAGTTATAATTCAGTAAAAAAAACCCTAACACTTACCAAATCAAATTTCAATTCGTGTTGCCCATCATATCTAGCATTATTCACATAACATTATTCAGCAAGAAAAACTATATGGACAAACACATAACTACCTCATTACATATAGTTCTATCACAACATTCGCCCCTGTTCAATCAAAAAATCATATATATAACACAATTTTCAATAATGCAGATATGAAACAGATATGAAACGTCTGCTTAAGTGTCATAATCACATAATAACATATCTGAATCGATGATTAAGAGTTGTATTGTTATATACGACTACAAAACAAAATGCATGAACTTACAAATTCACCGAACGGTGCAACAGCGAATCGTGATTCTGTCGGCATATGTTCTTCAAATTATCCTTATTTGTACAATAAACCTTGATGATTATGATCGTTTTGCCCTAATTTCGAATCGAAGACGAATGTGCGATCGATGATTATGTTCATATTGCACTAATATCGATCATACGACGAATTTTGATGACGAATTGCTGATATTGTGGAGTGACGAACTTGATTTTTTATGAATCGCTATGATAAATCGCAGATTGATGATGTTTGGGGGATTTTCGGACATGAATACTTGATAGATTGTGATTTATTTTTTGTTTGAAGTCCAGTAGTATAAGATGCAGGGGGAGGAGCGACTAATTTACAAGTTGTATGTATTTACAAAATTGCCCCTTGTTCACATTGGTTCTCACGGTTCTCGCTATAAGGGTGGTTCTCGCATGAGCCCCTCCCTATATATATATATATATATATAGGGGCTGGTTAACGTACAAATGCGCTTATCGTACATTACGTACGCTACAATCTCAGCCGTCAGATCATCTTCCCGCATTGAAAATCGCATATGAAATTGAATTACCACATGCGAAATTGTTACCAAAATTATCACATGCGAAATTGAATTACCACATGCGAAATTGTTACAAAAAAACAACCTGCTATTTCATCAAAATTATCACATGCGAAATTGAATTACCACATGCGAAATTGTTACAAAAAACAACCTTCTATTTCATCAAAATTATCACATGCGAAATTGAATTACCACATGCGAAATTGTTACAAAAAAACACCTGCTATTTCATCAAAATTATCACATGCGAAATTATTACAAAAAAAAAAAACATGCGATTTTCATTGCGGGAAGATGATCTGACGGCTGAGATTGTAGCGTACGTAATGTACGATAAGGGAATTTGTACATTACCCTTTACCTATATATATATATATATATATATATATATATATATATATATATATACATAGAGGATGGTTCTAATGAAAACCACTTTTATTGTGAAAACTCGAAAACTAACTAAAAAAAGGCTAAAAAACACACAAAGTTTTTTTTTCTATTTTTTTTTTATAAAAATCAATAACTAGTGATTTTCATTTCAAGCTTCCCCTATATATATATATAGAGAGAGAGAGAGATGGTAGGGTTCATGCGAGAACCACCTTTAGGGCGAGAACCATTAGAACTAATGTGAACATAAAAACGATGAACCCCCACACCGCCACCACCCAAAAACCTACAACCCCCCCCCCCCCCACCCACCCCACCCACCCCACACACACACAACCCAAAAGAAACAATACCCTACAAAAATCCCCTCAAAAAACCTATCATTTCTTTTTTTGTTTTTAACAATTCTTTTTTATTTTTTAAATCATATTTCCTTTATCATATAATTTACATAATTTGAAATTTCTCTAATAACTTAAGTTCGTTAATTTTCTTTCTAAAAACTTTAATTTTTTCTCCTTAACATTCCGGTATAAATTTTGTTAAAAATGAAGTGGTATTCAAAACAAAGTATTTATTTGGTGTCGTAAAACGGTATGATGATAAATTAAACAAATTCTGACGGCTTGACTTTCTAAACAACATGCTTCATTTTTAAATAAAGTTTGTTTTACATTATCATTTGCTCCGTTGAATGATACGTTTCGCCGCAACGCGTGACGTCAACAAACCTAGTTTATTTATTAACTTGAAACTTTGTTTATGGCCCAAGGTTTGGGTGACAAACATTAAATTTTTTTATCATTCGCTTTAATTTATTGGCTTTTCTTCACCCCTATTTAAAACAGTGTTGGTTACTGGTTAGAAGGTTAGGGTTTTTAGCCTTTGTTTTGCCAGCCCTTGCTAGCTTCTTGTTAGCCGTGTTTTTGGTTGTCTAATAGAAAAAAAAAATAGAAAGTAGCAGTTTAAAGAAAAGGAAGGTTAGGGTTTTATTTTGAATGGCAATTTGTTTTCTTCATGATGTTTTTATAATTTTGAAAACTGATTATACAGTGTTAAACACAATATAGAGACTAGTTTTGATGATAAATCAAACTTCACGTGATAATAATATTATCCTAAAAACTGATTATAACGTATACGTGTTTGTTATCATAACAATCATTACATACGTGTAGGCATTAGTCGGTAAACTTGTTTAAAACGCAAGTGTACTTGAAACACCACCTCATCTCAAGTTTGATTATTTGAAATACAAATTCATTAGGCGTAACCAGGGAAGGGTCTCTGCTGAACCCTTGGTTATCTAAACTTGTTAGTTTTTTTTATATATATATGGAGTTGAGTTTTTCTTTATTTATTTTATAGAAAAAGACATGAGTTGGATCTCTTGGTTGTAATAGGTAGAAAAAAGAGTCTTATGGTGGGGTGGCCCCCTGAAGGGGTATGGTCCCAAAAAGCTGCACAATCCCTGTAAGGTCGCGCGCGGGACCATACTCCTTGCTCAGCAATTTCCTTGATTGCCAACCTCGCGCGGGCTGCGACATATCTGTGTAACGCGGCGCGAGGTCCACATAAGAAGTAGACTCCAGTTAGCAACACTTAGCTTTCTAAAAAGAACATCTGAAAACTCATGCCGCGCGCATGATAATAACGTGCTCAGCAAGAATCGTGCGTGACTACGGCGCAAGGCCTTTCCAGATAGTACACAAGGTACAAGTGGCAGAACAAAAGAGCCAATCAGGGTCCTTCTGTTCCTGCGCAATCGTGCTCCACGATCGTCTGACATGCAGGAGACAAAAAGTACTTAATGACGCCTATGTGGCACCAATCACAGGGCAGAGACAACTGCCCCACGATCTCCACTTACCTGCTGATGGCAGAAGGGCGACCAGGCCGACAACAGTGACACGTGGCTCCAATCACGTTGCGCCAACTCCATAAAGCTCCTAGAAGCCACTAACGGTCGATACCAGTGAGACAAGGAGCATATCCTCCATGTTGTCGCCTTTCGGCCCAAGGCCCATCAGCCCACACCCTTACACCTCTCCAGCTATAAATAGAGACCTTCACTTCACAGGTTAATTCATTCAATTCCCTCTACTCTCACTTAATACTTAATTCTCTCCCCAAAGCAGTCGCTTATTCTCACGCCGGAGCCCGGTTAAGAGGGAAACCCCCACATTCCCCTCTTAACGAGTAACGGTGTTTTGTTTTGCAGATAAATCACGATCATTAGGAGCTCAGGAAACTTACAAGAAGATTAACCATCATGGTAGAAACATAAACCAAACTGATTAAACCCTTAATTAGTTCTGTGTTTCTTCATTGGCGCCCACCGATTTTTTCTACAAACCACTTTCATCTTCTTATTTCCTGAGTTTTTCGTTGTTTTTTCCTTCCTTCGATCATGGCTGGTCAAGGAATCATTCCTGAGTTCGTGGGTCTTGGAGCAAACCCTGATGCAGCGTTGGGGCCGGATAACCAAAACATCCAACCCCAGCACGTCGAAGAAATCGGCGAAATCGAGATGACCAACACTGGGGGTCCGCGCGGGAGCTTCACCCGCATCGCTCAAGCTACCCCAGGAAACAACGGTGCCGGACCTTCGAACCCAGCTCCACCTCAGAATATCTCAGCGCTATTAGGGCTACCAGAGGGCGAAACCCCAGCCTCATGGTACGCCAAGCAACTCGCCACCATTAACGCGGCATACCAATCCTTGAGCGCGCAACAAGCAGTTCTAACGGCAGAACCTTCCTTGGTTACACCAACCGGCCCAAGTCACGGGCCGCGCCAGATGCCACCACCGCAAAATATCCAAGGAAGAGCCAACAGACCTCCCCCTACCCGAAGACTAAGCGTGCAGGACACGCGCGATACGCGGGGGGAGACAGAAAGCTACTATGACGAACCGTCAAATTTCCAAAGAGGCCCAGTTCATAGCCGGCTCACGCCGCGCAACATGAACGATGAGTGGGAAGAAACTGACCCGAACGATCCAACCTGGGAGAACGATGACGAATCTTCGGTCTTCAATCATTTGCAAAGAAATCACAAGTATTACAAACCAAGGCAACACGTTGGTTATACCGAGGAGGCGGAGCGTGACTTTCGCCTCGCTTATCGACCAGAAGAAGCTATAGAGCATTCAAAGTTCATCCCAAAGATAGCACTAGCGCCGCTCAAGAGAGAAAAGTTGCCTCAGACTGTCGGAAAGTTTAACGGGTTGACTGATCCAGACGATCACGTCAGAGTGTTTACTAGCGTGGGCTGCATGGGAGGTTGGAACATGCCCATGTGGTGTCATCTGTTTATCCAAACATTAACGGGGGTTGCTCGCGCCTGGTTCGACAGCCTTCCACCGGGAAATATAAAATCATGGGTAGATTTCAGAACTCAGTTTTTGAGTCACTTCAGTCAACAAAGGCGATACCAGCGCGACACAGCGGAAGTTGAAGATATCTGGCGCAGAGATAATGAGGGTCTGGAAGATTTCATTACGCGCTTTAACAAAGAGTGTTTGGAGATCGGTGGCGTGAGTGAACAACTCATGCGCTGCCACTTCAAGAAAGCCATCCGCTGCGATAGCCTAATTAGAACCATCACTGGGAAGGATGGAATGCCCAAGGAGTGGGATAAGCTAATGGAAGCCGCGAAGATACTCGCGCAAACGGAAGAGTCACTCGCGAGAAACAACAGCTATCGTTCTGAAGATAGATTTTCTAAAGGGGGTCATTCGCGCGACGACAACAGACGCAACAAAGGCAAAAACCCTGGGTGGAAGGCCAACCACTCCAGCGGTTATAGCGACCGACCCCGTTATGAAGAGCGATCCCGCTATAAGGAAGACGCGCGTGATACCATTGACCGCATCGGTTATAGAAAGGCAGTCCGAGATGATAATCGTGAAAAACATTGGACTCCGCTCATAAAAACACCAAAAGAGGTGCTAATGACGGAGAACCATGATTTTAAGGCTCCCAGGCCTATGACGAACAAAAAAGGACAAGACCCCAATCTGTATTGTGATTTCCAGAAGGATACAGGCCACTTAACAGATGATTGTTACAGCTTGCGACAAGAGATCGAGAGAGCACTAAAGAGCGGAAAGCTGAGCCACTTAGTGAAGAACGTGCGCAAAGAAACGCGACAGCTCCATCGCCACGATGAGGGAAATCACAAGAAGGTTCGACGCCTGGAGACACACATGGTCAATGGACCAAGGTATAGCGCAAGAGAAAAAGGCAAGAGACCTTATGAGCCTTCATGGCAAGAACAGCAAGTTATTTTCCCGGTGGTGCGCGGGGGTCCCCGAGCCACACGACCCATCGTCATCACCGGTATCATCGGCCATTATGAAACTGAATACGTCTTCATTGACCCGGGGAGTACAGCAGACATCATCTATGAACAATGCTTTAACCAGTTCGACGATGAAGACAAAGCGAGACTTGAACCAGTTGACTACCCACTGTCTGGGTTCTGCAATGAAATGGTCTTCCCGTTAGGCCAAATTAGCTTCCCGGTCACACTCTCTGACGGGAAGCATTCGAGGACAACAAACGTCAACTTCATGGTAATGCCTGTTAAGTCAAGACATGATGTGCTGATCGGGAGAGAGACGCAAAGTGAGCTGAATATGATAACTTCCACCCCCCACTCAGCGATTGGTTTCCCGACCAAGACGGGGGTGGCAATCGTTTATGCAAAGAAAGAAGTGATGTCAACAGAATAGATGCGCCCAACAAAAGCGGCAAAGGTTTCAGCAACCGAGCCCGAAAAATGGGTTTTAAATCGCAAATATCCGGAGCAAACGGTGATGATAGGTCACGCTATCTCACCAAACATCAGAACTCGTCTCAAACAGCTCCTGTTCAAGAACATGGACATTTTCGCCTGGACCCCGGCCGACATGACCGGAGTCCCGCGCGACATCACAGAGCACTGTTTAAATACCTACCCCTCGGTTGAGCCGAAAGTCCAAAGAAGGCGCAGCCTAGGGGCAGACAAGACGAAAGCAATGAATGAGCAAGTATGCGAGTTACTCAAAGCCGACATCCTGCGAGAAGTACGTTATCAGAGTTGGGTTGCGAACCCCGTAATGGTAGAGAAGTCTAGTGGTGGATGGCGAATGTGTGTCGACTATACCGATCTCAACAAGGCATGCCCTAAGGATTGTTACTCTTTGCCTGAGATCGACAAAAAGATAGACTCTCTCGCGCCATACAGATGGAAGTGCTTCTTGGATTGCTACAAGGGGTACCATCAAGTTCAGATGAAGCTCGAGGATGAAGACAAGACGGCCTTTCGCACTGATCTGGGGATTTTTTGCTATACGAAGATGCCATTCGGCCTGAAAAATGCTGGCGCCACATACCAGCGACTGATGGACAAGACCTTCGCGGGTGACATCGGAAAGCATATTGAAGTTTACATCGATGATCTAGTGGTCAAAAGTCCCGAAGAGGACCAAATGTTGAAGGACATCGAGAAAACGTTCAATTCATTGCGCAGCGTAAACATGAAGTTGAACCCAGCCAAATGTTCTTTTGGCATGGAAGAAGGGAAGTTTTTAGGCTTCATAGTCACCAACGGCGGCTTCAAAGTGAATCCGGAAAAAGTCCAGGCAATAGAGCGGATGCCATCGCCGCGAACAATCAAAGAAATGCAACGGTTGGCCGGCCGCCTCGCCGCGCTTAACCGCTTTTTGTCAAATCACGCCGCGAAGTCGTACCCTTTTATCAGCACACTGCGCAATTGTGTGAATAAGCAAGAGTTCAGGTGGACCCCTGAAGCAGAAAAGGCTTTTCAGCAAATGAAAGAATGTTTGATCGAGCTCCCCACCCTGACTGCACCATTTGAAAAAGAACCACTCGTACTGTACTTATCTTCTTCAGATAAGGCAGTAGGATCGGTGTTACTAGTGGAAAGAAATGAAGTTCAAACTCCAATTTATTATGTCAGCAGGGTACTCACTGACCCGGAAACGAGATATTCCACGATGGAAAAGTTGGTACTAGCGCTGCTACACGCCTCCAGAAGGCTGCGCAGATATTTCACAGGGCATGTGATCACCGTGCTTACCAATTTCCATATCGGCACGATACTTCAAAAACCAGAAACGTCCGGGCGGTTAGCAAAATGGGCCATCGAGCTGGGGGGCCACAACATTCTATATCGGCCGCGCCCAGCCATCAAGGGTCAGGTTCTAGCGGACTTCATCACAGAAGTCCCAGTTGAAAAAATCAAAGATTGTGAGCTGGTGGAAACTCCCGAAAAAGACACGACAAATGAGACTTGGATGCTTTATACTGATGGGGCCTCAAACGAGGACGGCGCGGGAGCTGGATTGCGCCTAGTAAGCCCCGAAAACCACGAATTCACTTACGCCATCAAGTTGGATTTTAAAAACACCAACAACGAGGCGGAATACGAAGCATTTCTGGCAGGCTTGCGCCTCGCCATCAAAATGGGAGCTAAAAATCTACAAGCACATGTTGATTCACTCTTGATAGCCAGCCAAGTCAACGGTATATACGACGCAAGGGGTGAAGTTATGGCCCTATATCTGGAACAAGCAAAAGAGTTGCTTCAACAGTTCAAGTCTCACAAGGTCATCCACATCAATCGCTCTGAAAACAAACCAGCTGACGCCTTGAGCAAGCTTGCTTCAACATCTTTCCAACATCTTGCCAAAGATGTAAGGATTGAGGTACTCAAGAACCCGTCAGTCTTGTTACGACAAGTCAATGTGATCGAGATAGGGCAGCCATCCTGGATGACCCCTATCATTCAGTACTTGAAAGAAGGAATACTCCCAGAGAATAAGGCAGAGGCAAGAAAGATTCAGAACAAAGCTCTGCAGTACGAAATGAATGGTGGTATCTTATACCGCAAGTCCTTCTTGGGGCCACTACTACGCTGCGTGGACCCTCAAGATACGAATTATCTGATAAGGGAAATTCACGAAGGAATCTGCGGCATCCATGCGGGACCACGCATGGTTGTTGCGAAGATTATGAACGCCGGGTATTACTGGCCAGGGATGCATGTTGATGCCCTGAAGGAGCTGCGCAAGTGCGACTCCTGTCAGCGGCACTCTCCAAAAACCCTGCGCCCCAAGAACGACCTGATCCCCGTATCCACTGCTTGGCCTTTTCAGCAGTGGGGAATCGACATGGTAGGACCCTTCCCAGACGCTCCCGGCGCCGTCAAGTTTATAATAGTGGCCGTCGATTACTTCACAAAATGGGTGGAGGCCAAAGCCCTTGCTTCAACTACATCCATGATGGTGCGCAAGTTCATTTGGGAACACATCATCTGCAGATTCGGGCTCCCACTCAAGATTGTAACTGACAACGGCACCAACTTTGCGTCTGAAGACCTCCAAAACTGGATGAAGGAGATGAAAATCGAACACCCTTTCTCCTCCGTTGCGCATCCTCAAGGCAACGGGTAGGTTGAAAGTGTAAACAAGTGTATTGTCGAAGGGATTAAGGCCCGACTGGGCACGAAGCGAAGAGGCTGGGTGGATGAGCTCCCGAGTATCTTGTGGGCTCACCGAACCATGCCGAAAACAAGTACCGGCGAGACCTCTTTTAGCCTAGTCTATGGCTCAGAAGCGGTTATCCCGACAGAAGTTGGCCTGCCCTCTCCGCGTTTGACAGCAGTCAACGCAATCGACAACGAGGCAAAGCGTCGTCTTGACTTGGATTTGCTAGAGGAAAGGCGCGAAATCGCGCGAATCAAAGAAGCCAAGTACAAAACACAACTAGAGAGGTACTACAACGCGCGAGTCCGCATCTGTACCTTCACTCCAGGGGAATATGTCTTTCGAGACAACGAAGCCTCAAACGCCGAACGCCCAAGAAAGCTAGCACCCAAATGGGAGGGCCCATACTTGGTTCACGAAGTGCTAGGAAAAGGGGCTTACAAATTGCACACCCTGGATGGACACATCGTCCCGCGCACGTGGAATGCGCAACAACTGCGCAAATGCTATATATGACTATGTAGGCCCTGCGCCTTTATCCACTAATGTCGGCTACGCGCCCTTTACTTTCTTATGTTGACTACACGCCTTTTATGTTACAAGCAATGTAACTCGGCCCAAGCGCCTACGTAATTAATGAAGCATACGACATGCTCTTTTATCACTATCCGACTTATTTCGTTACAAATGCATGTTAAACTTCTGATTAGCACGAAAACACTCCAGTTACGCTCGCACAGGAGCCTCTCTTACATTTATTCGCGCTAACTTAACCAAAGTTTCTAACAACAGTGCAATAATTGCAACGGGAAAATAAGCAAACATACTATTTAATAAGCGCAACCGCGCAACAGTTATAAAAACACAATGTCATTCATTAGATAAAAGCGCGCCCACGCAAAGAGTTACATCAGAAACCTACTGGAATTTTTTACAAGGCACAAAGCCTGTTGACAAACCTATTCGAATTCATCATCTCCACTGTCATCATGCTTATCGCCTTTATCGCCGTCACCGCCAGGCTTACCGCCATCACCATCGTTTCCACCATCATTGCCCGCCGCTTCATCTTCGTCAGAGAGTTCTACGTGCTCCGGTGGATCAAGAATGCCCTTCATACGTGCACACCAGTCATCATGTTCTAGAGCCTTCGAGACCAAATCCATCACAGGTAAGGCTAAATGATTATAAGAATTTTCAGCTCGAGCCAATTCAGCATCAGCTCCATCAGTTACCGAGCAATGACTGGCATCAAACTCTTGTCCAAACATTTCTGCGGCATGCTGCGCACACTCCATATAACCCCCGCGATGTCCAACAGCGCGAGAAGCATCAATGAGAGCAGCGACAGTCTGGTCCAGCTCGCCAGCATTCAGAATCGAGTTAGCCATCTGCATCAAAATAAGCAAGTAAAGAACTAAACTGGTAAGTAAAAAACCAAATTTTCAGATATACCAGAACTATTCCCCGGCCGCGCAGCCACTCGGCGTCAGAGACAAGAGTATCCACGATACCCTGAGCTTCAGCATAATTAGTCTGCGCTACATTAAGAGCCGCAGTACTAACATCACGCGCTTCCTCATACCTCAGCTTCGCCTCTTCAGCTGAGGCAGCTTTAGACTTTTCAGCCTCCAGATCGATCTCCAAGGATTCACTTTTGTCAACCTGCTCTCGCAGGCGACGTTTCAGCTCAGCGATCTCAACATCCCTGGCCCGAAGATCCTTGTCCTTGCCCGACAGCTGCACCTTCACGTCAGCAAGCTCAACCTAAAAAGGACAGGACTTAGGATATATTGCAAACAAAGCAGACAAGGAAAAAGTCTAAGTTGCACAAACCTCAAGTTGCTCCCTAGCAACCTTAGCAGCTTGCGCATCTTCAAGTTTCGCCGTCAACTCCACAACCTTAGCCTCAAGGTTGACAATCTTGTTACGATCCGCAGCCGCGCGCTCATTATCCTTCGCGCATATGCGCTTGAACTCAGCTTTCTCCTTAGCCAGCTGTTGTTCAGCAGCGTGAAGCTTGTTTTTTCAGGCCCTCGCGCCCCCAGTCTTCTGCCTTCTTATCAGCCTCAAGCTTGGCCTTCTCTTCATCAAGGGCGGCTTTTGACCTCTCCCAATCCGACCGCTCCCTAACCATTGTCCGCCACTCACGGACAATTTGGTGGTTAGCAGCGCGAGCATTCGCTTCCCCGAGCATGTAAGTACGGTACAGCCCTTCATGAGTTTTCGCCTTCTGCCTATTAACCTCACCAGGAGTGAAAGAGTTTAAGAACCAATCGCGGCAAGGGCCGAACTCTTGAAAGGTGTCCTTCTGCCTCAAATTCCAGGGAGCCTGGTGGGGAGCATTACCGCGCTCCTCTTCGGTATAACTTTTATAGTAGATGTCTCCAAGAGTATCTTTCGCCCCGATAGCTTGCGGATTATAACCCCCAGCGCCACCAGAGCTCGCGCCACTAGAAACATACGTAGGGCGGGTAGGTCTTTCAACCTCAGGATCTTTCCTTCTCTCTTGATGGGGCTTTGCAGGCCCCACAACGCTCAAAACCTCCGGACCCTGCGCTTTATCTTGGATAGTGATAGCAGCGGCACCGGTATACCTCAAGGAATCACCACTAGGCTTTTCAACAGCCTTTTGCTTCTCCTTCTCCACTTCAGAGGCTTTCTTCCTCCTCGCCTCCTCAGCCTTCCTATCTTCCTCAGCCTTCCTATCTTCCTCGGCCTTCCTCTTCTTCTCCTCCTCCGCTTTCTTCCTCTTATCCTCATCAGCTTTCTTCCTACGCTCCTCATCAACTTTCCTCTTCTCTTCGACAGCCTTCGCCTTATCACCTTCAGCAACATGTTTGCCTTTGACAGTCTCAGCGCCAGCAGCCTTGGAAGATTTAACGGTAATCTTTGGCCTCTTTGGCTCTGGCTCCATAATCGCAACACCCTTCTCAGGGGTTTTCTTCTTACCCTCTGCAAAAACCAAGGGATCAAGAAAAGGAGCAACAACAAAGAAGAGCTAAAAACAAACTTACCAGGAGAGAATCTATAAAGTGAGCGCAGATTACTCTGTTTACCAAGCACAAGAGCCCCGCCAACCTTCGACGCAACGGACACGCCAGCAGGCGCCTCGCTCCTCGTTCTTTTTCTGCTGATCAACTTTTCAGCAGCCTCCTCTTGTTCTTCCTCTTCCTCTTCCTCCTCATGCCCAACAGAGGAAGGAGTAGCGCCAGCGTCCGGGTTGCGAGAACCCGCGCTCCCTGAGCCACCAGTTCCAGTCTTCTTTCCGCCTGCGCGCGACAAACCTTCAAGTGAGTCATTAACAATCACGAAATCTCTCAAGTCACTCTGACGGAGGCGAAAAATACCTTTATCCACAACATCAGTGGTTGCGCGACTAGCCCCAGCACCCTTGCTGGTCACCTCAGCATCCTTCTTCTTCTTCTTCACTGGTTTTTTCTTCTTCTTCTTCTCTTCCGGGTCAATACCCAAGTCGCGCAACACACCTGCAAAGACGTTAAACCACGAACTTAGCTCTCCGTTCGAGGATCCTACAGACTCCTCGCTGGAAAGATAGATAACCTCTTTCCCAGCAGAAGTCACAGAGCGCAAAGGGCGAGGGTTCGGTATGTGCGCACCTTCGTTTGCAGTGGGCGGTGAGGCGAACGCATCAGCAACAGGATACATAAAGTTATCCTTTATTTGGTCATACCAATATTGTTCTCCGTCTTGAAGCGGGCGCACGCCCATCTTACCGCCAAAAGTGGCGAAGGCAGCTTGATACAAACGTACCTCTACAAGATAAATCGTATAAAAAAAAGGGAAAAAACGCAAGCCCCGAAAGATCAGTAAAAATAAGAAAATTACTAACCTTCGTCATCAATCATTAAGATAGGAACCTCCTTGCTATCAGGCAGCCACTAATCGCTCATCCGCGCCGCTACCAAGACATTCTCCCCAAACACTCGGTTTGGGGTGGCAGTAAGCTCCCGATACTAAGCCTCCGTCTTGGGGATCTCCAAGTCTTCCTTCACGATCGCTTCAGTCCAGGCGCGAAACGTCATGGGTATCGGAACTACCTCCTCCCGAATATAGAAAAACTTTGGTTTCCAGTCATGGAAACTCTTGGGAGGGTTCAACAGTATCTTCTTCGCCGCGCCTCGGCTGGCGAAGGAATAAAAACCCATGTTTCTCTGAAGTTGGTAGAAAACCCGGAACTTATCAACAGTTGGCTCGATGCCATGAGCCCAGCACAGGAAATTCGTCGAACCCGAACCATTCCGGGTGGGCTCATTTGAGATATATGGAACCCATAATACTGAAGAATATGAGCCATGAAATTCGTCGCCGGCAACCGGAAGTTGCCCTGATGAAAGAAGTCTTCGAACAAAGTGATGTACCCCGGTGGTGCATCAGCGGCCGTCTGGTGCTGGTCGGGGTACCGGGCATCCCACTCCGGTGGGAACCGGAAACTACGTGAAAGCTGTTCAAACAGCCCTAAATCCCACCGGAGAACAGGCACAGGAACTTCTTCTCCGGGATTATCTTCATGTTGTTCCTCAGCCATCGATAGGTAAACGAAGGTCTTGAATATTCTGGAGACAAGCTTGATAATCTGCTACGATGTTCTTCAAGAACTTGAAGATCTGCTGTAACCGTGTTCTTCAAACTTTGAAGATTCAAAGAAGTTGAGAGGAAATAAAGGAATCGTAGAAGAGAAAAGTGATAAAACTTCACGTCTCTTCGGATATATATACCCATCGCATTTAATGCGATGGGTAATCGTGCCGATATCGCCGCAAGCAAGGCCAACCAGAAAGCGCCACGTCAGGCGTGTTTCCCGAAGAGACGGTTACCACGCGCGCGTGAGCCTCACTCTCCTGACGAAAAGCTGAACCGTCAGCAACAAGTTGATGACAACCGTCAGAGGTCAACACAGTCGTCACCAACCACGACTTTTGCACCAACCTGTCAGAAAATTCGAATTTCGAGGTTTTTCCCGCCCAAAGTCATTAGAAACTTCATGTTCAAGTTAACAACAAAGCCAGCAACAAGCCTGGTAGCCGCGCCGTAATAACCAACAACTTACACGCGCACCGTCTACCAAAGCCAAAAGCATTATTCTACTTTTATTTTCTTAAGTCCAGAGCTCCAACCACTTGCCTTGCGCATGGTGCAGCACTGGACTGGGGGGACTTGAAGGGGTATGGTCCCAAAAAGCTGCACAATCCCTGTAAGGTCGCGCGCGGGACCATACTCCTTGCTCAGCAATTTCCTTGATTGCCAACCTCGCGCGGGCTGCGACATATCTGTGTAACGCGGCGCGAGGTCCACATAAGAAGTAGACTCCAGTTAGCAACACTTAGCTTTCTAAAAAGAACATCTGAAAACTCATGCCGCGCGCATGATAATAACGTGCTCAGCAAGAATCGTGCGTGACTACGGCGCAAGGCCTTTCCAGATAGTACACAAGGTACAAGTGGCAGAACAAAAGAGCCAATCAGGGTCCTTCTGTTCCTGCGCAATCGTGCTCCACGATCGTCTGACATGCAGGAGACAAAAAGTACTTAAGGACGCCTATGTGGCACCAATCACAGGGCAGAGACAACTGCCCCACGATCTCCACTTACCTGCTGATGGCAGAAGGGCAACCAGGCCGACAACAGTGACACGTGGCTCCAATCACGTTGCGCCAACTCCATAAAGCTCCTAGAAGCCACTAACGGTCGATACCAGTGAGACAAGGAGCATATCCTCCATGTTGTCGCCTTTCGGCCCAAGGCCCATCAGCCCACACCCTCTTACACCTCTCCGGCTATAAATAGAGACCTTCACTTCACAGGTTAATTCATTCCATTCCCTCTACTCTCACTTAATACTTAATTCTCTCCCCAAAGCAGTCGCTTATTCTCACGCCGGAGCCCGGTTAAGAGGGAAACCCCCACATTCCCCTCTTAACGAGTAACGGTGTTTTGTTTTGCAGATAAATCACGATCATTAGGAGCTCAGGAAACTTACAAGAAGATTAACCATCATGGTAGAAACATAAACCAAACTGATTAAACCCTTAATTAGTTCTGTGTTTCTTCACCCCCCGAACAGGAAGTTATAGCTCCGCTATCCATAAAAAAATCCTACATCAGCATTCTAAAACACTTAGGACGTCACTTCATCAAACTTTGACCTGTTTAAATATACTCAAAATTGAGTTGAGATATACTATAGTGCAAAAGAAGTATGTTGGTTCTTTATGGTATTAAGTATTAACCCAAAAATAGGGAATATTTTGATAAAAAAGATACAATGATTTACTTGACACCTAATTGATCAAAAAGATATAATGATTTACTTTGACACCTATAAAAACTTGTCTATGTTGTAGAAATATATACCATCATCAATATCTTGTATGAACTATTTTCATTGCTATTTATTAATTAATGCATTATAAAGGCAACACACAATGGTTGTAAATATAGTTATAAATCAAAACTAACCATGTAATCGCCAATACATCATTTCAAACCATGAGAAAGATAACCGCGACGGTGGTCAAAGAAGACAGCAGGACCCTGGCGGTGGCTTTAGGTGGTTGACCACTAGGTGATGTTGAATTGCCAGATGGCGGAGGTGCTTTCTTTGTGGCAGGAGGGATAGGTGCATCTGCCACGTCAGCATCGGTTAGGATGGGGTTGGGGGCCTCAGCTGGTGGCATTAACTGTGGTGTCATGAATTCCAGTAACTGGCCTGGTTTCGAAGGTTCCATGTATGGTGGGATCTGATCTGGTGGTAATCCTGAACACCGGTTCCCTGCAGTTGTGAAAAAAATTGCCAAAAGGCGTTCAAGTTGTTTTCAAATACATAAAGCCTCCTAAATCGTCTATTGAAAAAAATTAGACTTACTATTATAATAATACAGTTTTTGTAATCCTATTTAACACGTTAATTATTTATAAAATTAGAAAAGGAAAAACTGAATACAAGTGTTTATGGAGTCAGACGACCTTTTGCAACTCGTACTAGATAATTACTTGTTGTGACATGTTACACCTGTTTTATAAATATTTAGATTATTAAAATATTATTACTAATTACATTGTTTTTGTCATCATAATCAATACACTGGTTATTCATATAAGAATATAAAAAAGTAGATAAAAATGCTTGCAGGTCAACCCAATCCGACTGACCAATGTTTTCAGAACCGGATCAGATAGCGAACCGGACACCTTACTGGTTCAATGGTCGGGCCGATCAAACCAGATGATGAAATAAATAATATATAAATATATAACATTACAAAATTTTCAAATATTTATAGTTCAAATTAAATTTAACATTAAACAAAGATGAACACATTAGAATTTTAAACAAACATCCAACTTAAAATGAGTAGCAATAAAAATTACGTCTTAGAAGATTGGATTAATATTTTCTTGTTTTTTGATGAAAAGATTATACAAAGTAATAACCGGGCCCACCCAACCCGTCCATCTTTCCACGTGTACATAATAATGTTCTTATCTCTCGTCTAATTCTTCACATAACAGCATCATACGACTAATAATTAACGAATATACTGAAATATAAAAAACTTACGTCTGTAACGGGCTGCAGTAGCTGGATAATCTGTAACAACACCGTCGACATTAGCTACCAATACATATGTATTTATTTCAACATACGGGTCAGAAAAGAAGTCCCATGGCTGTGAAAGGAACTCATTATTCATAATCTGCACGTAAACCGGGAGCTTAAACGCTTGAAGCTTGGTCACAACATCAGTTTGACCAATAAGAAATCCTGCATTTTTAGGGAAGATCGATACTTTGCCAACAACAACAGAATTAGCAATCTCGCTGATTTCTGAAATTGTTGAATTTAGGGCATCACGGATGTTTTCATTAACTTCGTAAACAAGCTCGTGCCTGTTGCTTTTTGCCTTGAATAGTTTCAAAACCCCACCATCAGAAGATTGGATTAATATTTTCTTGTTTTTTTGATCTTTGTAAGTAGATTTATTCAGTACTTCCGTCACTGCATCAACAATGCTGAATCCTTGATTTGCTGCTAGGTATGGTGCATTCTGGATGTTAAATAACCAAAAACGTGTTAGTTTTTTTTAATTTATAGAAACATGTTAGGTTTTTTTAATAGGGTAAATTGTATTTTACGTCCTTTAAGTTTGAGCAAAATCGCAGGCGCTGTCCTTTAACTGACGAAATTACACTCAATGTCCTTTATGTTACAGTTTCTCTGTCGTGTGGTGTCCTTTTGTATTAACCCAGTTAATTTTTCTGTTAAATCTTAACACGTACCACTCACATGAGGGAGATAATGGTCGATTTCGCTTGATAAATAAAACAAAAAAAAATGCCTGTGAAACTTCGATAGGAAGATATATTTTATGTGAAAATGATCATTATACCCTCATGTGAGTGGAGATGTTAAGAGTTAACACAGAAAGTTAACTGGGTTAGAGCAAAAGGACACCACATGATGAGAAACTGCAACATAAAAGACATCCAGTGTAATTTCGTTAGTTAAAGGACAACGCCTGCAATTTTGACACTAAAACAGGTTGGGTCAGGTCTGGTTGACCCGGAACACCTATTGTCCATCTTTAAATACAATTTTAAATTAAATATTGCATTCATAATTGTTACACAAAATATAATAATATTTAATGTATAGCCTGAAAAAAACGATGAAGGAGGTTATAAAATTACAAAGTTTTCTTTTGGGGGATTTTATAAGCATGTAGTATTTTGAAATAAAATGAACTATTAGATGAACAAAACGAAACGGAGAGCATAGACTCACCTTAATGTTGATCAAGACACCAGAAATAGATGTAGCATTACTTGCAAGGTGCAGAAAGTCGGCCAATGTCATAAAGTTTCCATCATTCTTAAATTTTGGATTCCGAAACAGAGATTCGTTTGAATATGTGTTGAAGATTGCAGCTAACAACATAAAGAAAGAAAAAAAAGAAACAAGAATAGGGAGATGAGTAAGAGAAATGTAGAAAGACACAAATATTGAGAATTATTTATTAATTGAAAAAATAACATTTACAATGAAAAATTGTTTGGAAGATCAGAAGACGAATCAGGGCCCATGCCAAGTGTCAAATTTTTTTCCGGATTTCCAAAATAAGCGTAACTGAAGCTCTGGTCAAATCTTTTTCGGTAATCCAAGTGATGGTTTTTATCTTATTGATGTGCATTTAACATAAAACTTCACTTCTAGTAAAGTTTTTAGTTAAATAAATATAAAGTTTGGATTATTTGGCTTTAAACTGTAAAGTCAAACAGAAAGGATGCTTAAGTACATGCAGATCTGGTAAAGAGTCAAAAAAAAAAAAAAAAAAAAATTAAATAAATAAATAAATAAAAATTTAATGGGTCATGTTTCAGTATGGGTCCAACAGGGTGTTTGGGACGGGTTGACCACTAAAACTTTTTTTTTTCTTTAAAAAACATTTACAATTATACATAAATATAATGACTACATTAATTACGATTACAATATAATCCTAATATTTGAATAAAATGATTTAGGAAGTTGTGTGCATGGAAAACAAAACTTTGGAAATTTTCAACTCAATTGACCCATTCTCTTTTTAACTAAACCACATGGCATCGTATTGGTATTCATTCATATGGGTTTTGATCAATGTAACATATTCTGTTTCTTTTCAAATTTAATTTTGTAAAATTCCGAATCTACCGTTGCGATGCTCTTATTTTTTTCTTCGATATAAATTTTATTCAAAATCAAACCGCTGCAACGTGCAGGCGTAACCCACTCGGCATATACCAAATAAAACAGAAATGGTGAATTATATACTTACGTCTCAAGCTTTGAATCTGGCTCCAAGTGAGGCTGAAGGTAAATATTCCAGAACCTTGATGAAGCTCAGGAATGAGTAATGTAAGGTTGTTAAAACCTGCTTGTGCAACTGTTGTTCTTTCAAGGAGGTTTATAGAACCTAAACAAATCGGTATTCCATCACTTGTAATTTGAACAGGGCAGTCAATAATATCAGCACCATCAGAAACAGCTTTTTTATATGCTAAATCAGTACAACCAGGGTAATCTCCACTTGCTCCTTCAGATGTGATGATTAATGGTTTTTCTAAAAGAAGGACAAAGCAGAAGCTATATGTCAGTCCAAATTTACATTAGATGGGTGGGCGGGGTAACAGATCAAAACTGTTCAGGATGAAAAGGTCGTTTTACGTACAGGTCAAAACAGGCTGGGCCGGGTTGGTTTGACCCGCTAACCTGTTTTGTCCATTAACTGAGCTATTTATGACTACATAAACACTAGGGGTGTGCAAAAAAACCGAATTAACCGACAAAACTGAACCAAATAGGCAAATAATAAACCGTAGGTCGGTTAATTGTTTTCTAAAAACCGAAAGTAGCGGGTCGGTTATGGTTATCAACGTTTCCATACCCGCCATAACCTGACCGGCATTTCATAAAATCTTTGTCGGATTTTGGACTTTTCATCATTTTTTCAATATTTGATGTTTTTGATTGAATGGTTGTTATAATTTATGGGTTATCTCATATCGTTTTGGTTGAATGTTTGTTTGAATATGGATTATATCATATCGTATTGTTTGAATACAAGGTAATAAAAAGTATTAATAATTTAATTATAAGTATTTTTTAGTACCATATATTATATTAATACATAGAAAAGTTTAATATTAAACAATTTATTTCATGGTTAAACAAATTGAGTTATTTTTAGCTAGCCCAAAAATCACGGTTAACCGACCCATAACCGATCCGCTATAACCATCAAAATCGAATAACCAAAACCGTCTTAACTGATCGGTTTAAGAGATTGTATGCACTAAAATAAACTTCTGGTGACCGTTTGACACTTTGACCCGTTGCCCATTTAGGTAACTTTTTTTTTTCACTTAACCCATCTGACCCGCTTGAAATAACAATAACCAAATGACCCATTCATAGGTAAACGGATAAGAATTGCGGCCTTAGCCATTCTCAAACATCAACCACTGGGTCAATTCGCTAACAAAAAACTGTTGAAAACACTGACCTTGTCGCAATTTGTTTTTTCCCAGGTGAGATAAGCAATCTACAGGGTTAAGAGAATACAAATTCAGAAAAGAAAAATGGACTCATATATTATCATATGGGGTTTATATGATGTATAATGAAAAAAAATCTTGGCTCCATAAGTAGCTCAAAGTATATAAAGAGAAACATCACAAAAGAAATGAAATTTGTGTATAAACTTAGCAGAGGATATAAAGAGAAACATCACAAAAGAAATAAAATTTGTGTATAAACTTACCAAAAGTTAAAGATGGAGTAATGGGGTTGTCAGAAAGCACACCGTCCACAGAGAATTTTCCGTTATCAACGAAAGAAAGATACTCTGCTACAGGGTCATAACTGTAATTGTATGCAAACGACACATCATTCATAAAATCAGAAGCAAAAATTTCTAGACCCTCCTTGTGAGCATCTAACACCAATGAGGTAGGTGGTTGCAGATAAAAATCTTTATCCACAGGCCAAATATATGATTTAGGAACTAGAATTGCGGAGGCAAACGGCTTGATTAAAGTAAGATTAGTCAAAAGAGAACCATATGTTTGGTTGGTTGACGGTTCTGTTTCATCTTGTTCTAGGAAACGGAATACTAGTTTGGTTTTGCTTGCTTTGAATCTTGTCACGATACTTCTCAGAAAGTTAACTTCAGGAGATGATATGTAGTTGATAATAGCTTTTCTTGATGTGCTGATAACAAAATGTCTCATGCTCAAATTGTGTTGGCTATAGAATGCAGCATGCTGCAAAGGTGTAAAGAGAACGAACGTTAGTAACTAGATTTAGAAGCCACAATTTCTACCCATTTACATATGAATTGGTCATTTTGGGTTGTGTTTCATCTCAAACGGGTCACCTAAATCTGCTAGACAGAAAACGAGCTGAACTGACAGAAGACGTGCAAAGTCTAATTTTGATCCATACAGCCACCTAATTTGTTTTAATAAATAAATTTAGATTAACATTGTGCTAATATTGTTTTTGTAAGGAAGTTATCGAAAAAACACAATGGACTTCAGCTTAAGTTGTACACAAGTTGTTGGACTTTATTTTTGCACGATTTAACCTTTTAACTTATAAAATATAAAGCTTAACAAAATGTTATGCAGAATAGGAGTGGTTAGTTTGTATGAGTTTACAAGCTTAATCATGCAAAAAAGGAAGCTCAGGGACTCATGCACGAGTTCCGCAAAAGTCCATAGGGTTTCTTCAACATTTTCCCTTGATGTAATACATTTCAACGCATAAATAATATTTTGTCATTTTTTTAAAAAACAGACAAAAAAGTGTTTGCATGTCAACCTAACATTGCCTGCCATTTTTGACCTGTAGTGTAACGTGACCCGTGCCAACCCAATCCCGTTGCCCATCTTCGAACATACAACGCATTCCACGTACATGTAAACAGTTAGCAACTTTATGCAGTTATATAAGTTAGAAACCAATAATCACCTGAACGTTCAACCACAACCCAGAAGGTTTCACTTTCTTAACAACATCTTCAACTGTAAGTATTTGTAACGAGTCATCAAAAACTGGACTTCTAGAAAAGATGTCCTGTACCACTGTTGCAATGCAAACGGGATGGTAAGTAGGGGTGCATTTGTATAGCATACATAGTATCAATGAAAGTCTTTTTGGACCTTAAATATAAATTTAAGTCAAAGAGAATAGATTTTATTATAACTGACACTGTGAAAGATCCAGTATAATAAGTTCAACTTACAGAATACATTGTTTAGTTCATCAAACGAGAAATCCACAGAAAACCATCCTGATGTAAGCACCCCATTCACAGGGTAGGTTTTGTTCCCCTTATCATGCACTGAAGAAATTGTTGTACCATTGGCTATATTAAGATGTGGAAGGCAGATCCCGACATTATCCTTAGTGAGTTGTACATCACACCACAAGATCATGTCGGATACACCGGATGTCAAAGCAAGTTCGTAGGCATATATACTTGAGGAAGGAAATAATCCTGAAAACCCACCACGTGCAACGACTAAAGGACGGTGTCCTGCAAATTATAGAAAGTACACAGATTATAGAACATAGCTAAAGTTCGTATCAGAAGTTCAAATGCACACAGGTGACAACTTGCATCAATCAACTCTAAAATTTTTATATGATGTAAAGTAGATACGCCAATAATATGATATACATGAAGCATTGGACCCAATACTCTAATAGTCCCATCTAACTGAAGCCGACCTTGTTAGACCGTATACTATATTTATCAGAATAATTACTTCTATTTACATGATTCAGAAGTTCTTGGTTCTCCAAAACAACCGTACCCAGTATATCCCACCAATAGCAGAGCTAGTGGTAGGGTCAGGGGAGGGTGAGATGTAGGCAAACCTTACCTCTATCCCTTGGGGGTAGAGAGGCTGCTTCCAGAAAGACCCCCGGCTCAAAAACAAAAGCATACGACCAAACAGACGTGATACAGGCAGAAAAGACGGGTACCATAGTGAAAAAAAAAACTACCAAATATCAGCAGGAGTGAGCATATACTACATAAACATTTATAGCATCATAAAACAACCAATGCACATGTTACCTAAAGACAATCATATGCTAAATCCCCCTTAACCAAAAACTGGGCTACCTATACGTCATCCCTTAATAGTCCTTTACCTTTATCCTATGTCTCCACGAATCCCTATCCTGGATCATGTCCTCAGAGAGATGCAACTCTATCAAATCATGTCTAATCCGCTCCTCCCAAGTTAATTTAGGCCTCCCAAGTTAGAGCAGTGGAAAACTTCATTGTGGTTCTCCAAAACAATAGAAAACAATTATCGAAACCAGTTCTATTTCGTAACTTGGTTAAATATTGAATAATTTAGAACTTCAAGCAATCAATCCACTGTTTAGGATATTAAAAGAAGAATCATACACTTAACCCATTTAAGCTTATCAGAAACTGCCTAATCTTCCATGCATAGATCTTTCAGAAAGTCACAGATCACAAATTCACAGCTCATTTACACAAATCCCTTGATTGATTAAATCTCTTTCAAGCTCGTCGTACACTTAAACTGAGTTTAAACACAAGATTACCTTCATTCTCACTTCCACAGCCCTAATTCCTCCCAAATTGAAATAAGCTTATAAAAACAAATCATGATATCCTATCCTCAAGTCCCAATCGATGCTCAAATGAGCATAAAATTATGGCTAACCCCCACAATATTATTAGATCAAGAAAACTACTCAAAACATGATTACAAATCCCTACCCAATACACGGTATATATATCTAACCTAACGCGTTATACAATAACTAGGATTGTTCACATAATCATCCTAAAGACATCCAAACCTAACTCGTTTAGGATGCTAGATAATTATCTAATCAATTAACTAGGACATGATAATTATACCTAAAAAACTAAATCACAAACGCATTTAATTATTCATAACTATCCACTCCTAAACCAGTGCACGTTTGGATCGGTTTTATAGCTCGAAATTCCCAACATATCCAACCTTCTTTCATTAACATGCTTCACATATCCCCGAAGTTTTAATAATACACTTCCAGTATCATAAATTACATAACTTCAAACAATCAATTCACCGTTAATGAATTTATATAACAATCAGAAAGCAAAAGACAACAAACTCACAACTCATTCACACAAATCCTTGGATTGCTTAAACCTTGTTAATTGCTCCACAATACTCTAACCCTAGAATCCAGTAAAATCGCATAAAATTCAAACATTCTCTCTTCCAGAAGCCTAATTCTCCTCCTAAACCGAAATAATCATATAATAATCAGAAAGTAACAGACAACAAATTCACACAAATCCTTTAACACTCAAACCTATCCGTTGTACACTCTAAACCCTAGAAACGCGTAAAACTACATAAAACTCACACACGCACTCTCTTCAAGCCTAATTCCTCCAAAACTGAAACAATCATCTGAACACAACAATCAACAACTGAAAATCACTTACAAAACGAGTAAAATAAGTTGATAAATCAGTAATCACCTTTCAAAGTTAACCACGGGCTCGTTTTACGAGCAGATCGTTGAGCAACGGTTAACGATACGTAACAGATAAACAGAGTAAAGAGCCACCGGAGGTTGCACATTGCCGGAAACTGAACGGCGATGAGTTAGTCTACACCAGTGGATTTGAGAATGCGAGTGTAGTGTGTTGCAGCTGGCAAATTTATTGTTATGAGGGAAGAAGATGCACGCAATTGTGTATGTATATATTCTCGCCACCCTTGTGAATGTATGTATATTTGTTGGTGAGTAGTGAGAGTTTTCACGAGTCACGAGGGTTGACTACCTTACGTCTTTCAGTTGACTATTGTTATGTTTTTAATTGAGTAAATTGTTATTTTAGTTCCTTAGATTTATTTTTTTTTTCTTTTCTAGGTTTCTGACTTTTCCATTTTCTTGTCATTTTGATCACATTGTCTAACCCAATCTAAAAGTATGGTTATAACCAGAGATATTTTTGGCATAACTGTTATGTAGTGATAACCAGGGGTAGTTTACAACATAATTTATAAATCTCATAATAATTTAATGTCAAAAATACCCCTGATTATAACCTGGTTTTTAGACTAAGTTAGGCAATGTGATCAAAATGGCAAGAAAAAGGAAAAGTCAGGGACCCAGAGGAGAAAAAAACTATTTGGACTAAAATGACAATTTGGACAAAAACTCGGGAACTAAAATGGCAATTTGCTCTTTTTAATTATGGCTAATTTTATTATCACAACAATCCATCTATCTATACATTTTGACTAGTCTAATTAATACGGATCATTTTTCTTTTTCTTTTTTTGAACGACCGACAAAACATCAATTTATTAAGCGACAACCAGCTAGACGTTGGCTTGAAACCTTACAACCGAGCTGCTCGAAAGACAAAACAGATAGCATGTTACAAAAACTTACAACCAAACTATTCTAAAGCCCCAAGATTAAAGGAATTCCAATCTTCCCACGAAAGAGACCTGGTCTTCGATCTACTCTTCACCCAAAGATAACTTAACATTTTAGTTTCTTCTATCACCGTGACGACCGATGGCTCCTTGGATTCGAAAACAACCCTATTTCTGGTTCTCCAAATACTCCATAATGTCGTAGAAATAACGGCTTGTAAAGCCTTCTTACCTTTCTTTGACCCGCTCTAATGTTTGTGAATATCTATGAGATCTCTGATGTGGAAGGCGAAGATGGGTTGTAGGTGACACCATAGAGAAATAATAGTCCATATAGTCTGAGAAAATTGGCATGAAATAAATAAATGATCCACCGTCTCTTGGGCATCCCCGCATAACCGACACAAAGGATTCTGAATATGAATACTTCGACGTTGCAAAGCCATCATGGTATGGAGTCTTTAAAGCTCCGCTCTCCAAGCAACGAACCGAACCTTTGTTGGCACCCAATTATTACGAGGGAAAGTAGTTAGCGTCGGGAGCCGAACATTATCTTGGATCCTTTTTTTATGCTACCCACCAAAAAAACACCCGATGTGTCTAATCTCCAAACCCATCTATCCGAGACCATTGATAGAGGAACCACCATGATCGCAACCTTTAAAGTTGAAATCTCATTATGTTCCTCCAGGTTCAGATTTACACGATTCCAATCCCAAGACAAAAAAAAATACCATTTGACCTGTAACCGACCTTGTCCACCACTAAGCACATCTTGGATTTTTCCAAAGCAAATAAGCTAGGATACACAACCCTTAGAGGCTCTAGACCTGCCCAAATGTCGTGCCAAAATAAAGTGGACAGCCCATTGCCTACAGAGCTAGTAATATTCGACTCCAGGTTTATGTCATAGGCCTCCAAATCCCCTTTAATATTTACTACATGCTTCCACGGGCCCGAGCTAGTGAGCCGTCTAGGAATGAACGACCAAGACCGTGACCCACTATGAATAGACCACACTACTTTTCTCCAAATAGCGCCTTGGTCTGTTTTAAATCTCCACCACCACTTAGCCAACATAGCTAAATTAGCGTCTTTAAGAGACCAGACACCGATACCGCCTTGGTCACCCGGTCTCCTAATATTGTCCCAAGCCACCCAACTCATTTCATCATTTTCCTCGTTCCCTCCCCAAAAGAGAATACACCTAATACGCTCCAAAGTTTTTATCACTTGAACCGGTGCCCGGTACAAAGAGAAAAAAATATGTTGGGAGCGCATTTAAGACGGACTTCAAAAGAGTAATTCTACCCCCGATAGAAAATTAACGAGCTTTCCAAATAGCTAGTCTTGATCGAAATTTATCCACTACCGGGTTCCAACTCCGAACAAGGTTCATATTACCGCCAACCGGAAGCCCAAGATGTATAAAAGGAAAGGAGCCTTTTTTACATCCAAAAAAATTAGCCATATTCGATAGATCCAATTGAGACACCCCAATACCAAAGGTACTACATTTTTGGAGATTTATCTTTAACCCGGACACTAAGTGGAAGCACCTTAGGATATGACATAACATTGACGCATTTCTAAGCGATCACTCCCCCAAAAAAATGACATCATCGGCAAAAAGATGTGAAAGAAGTGGACCATTTGGGCCAACTTTAATGCCTTCAAAGATACCAATATCACAAGATTTTTTATAATACCCGTAAGAGCTTCCATGGCGAGAATGAAAAGGTAAGGAGAGATAGGATCCCCTTGCCAAAGGCCCCGAGAGCACACGAATTCGCTAGATGGCGAACCATTTACAAGAACCGATGCTTGAGACATAAATAGGATCGCTGAAATCCACCGCCTCTATCAAAGGGAAGTTCATTTGATCCAACATAGAGAGCACACAGATCATTTTTCTAACTGTGGCCTTACTCTCATGTTCGTTGTTATGGTAGCATTGGAACCATATTCAGTGATCCTTAGACCGTATAGTAACAATAACGTATCCTTTGTCTAACTCCTTTTTTACCCAAAGTTCCTAACTCTTGCAGGGTATAAAATCTAAAACATCATAAACGAAAAATATATATAATATTTACAATAACTTTTTAACAAAAATATATAACATTTATAATACATTTTAACAAAATATATCTCATTCATACCCGATTAGTTTTGTACATAATTTTCGGGTAAGCAGGTTGCTCGTCACCCAATGACTTTTGGACGTAAGAATGCTCACCAACGTCTTGTTGTACGTATGAGGCATCACTAACAAAAAAAGTTATTGTCATAATTTTCTTGTCCGTACAAAGCACCATAACCGTCTTCATAACCCGGACACTCGTAACCGTAATCACCGCTAGGCACAACAACCTGAAAATAAACCAACGCTTAAAAGATGACAAAACATCTAACGCCTAATTAAAAATAAGTAAACAAATGTTTACCTTGTTCAGGTCTGGAAACAACAGTTCGCAAGGCACAACAAATTAAAAAAACCAACGGGTAAAAGATAAAGGTAAATTTACCGTCAAATACAAATAAGTAAATAAATGTTTACCTTGTTCAGGTCTGGTAACAACGATTCCTTGTGATCGTAAGAATCTGGGACAACAGACCCATCCTAAAACAACTGTGTAGTAAATATTTCATAAACAAAACAAGTTAATAAATACTACACCACACTGCTTTCCGAAATAAATGTGCTCGTGCTGTTTCCGGACGACTCACTAAAAACATAATTGAGGTTGAACCAAGACATGGTAGAATCGATTGTCAAAAGAAAAAAAAGAAGAGAAGAAGAAGAAACAATTTTCCTTCGTCGTTTATAAAGGCAGAAAGTTGATTTCATTTTTCACAGACCAATATGGGTCGTATAGCCATATACGATCCATATAGGGCTGACATAATATTTGTAACAACCCGACTTTTCGGATCATTACCTATCGATGTCTTTTTATTCGCAAACGCTTGTACTCTTGGGATTCGATTTACACAAAGGGTTTAAACTATGTTTTCAACGCATTTTAAACGCATATTACAACACTTATTCAAATCGCACTTATCGCATTTAAACGCTATTTGCAATGCTTACTACTTAAACGCATTTTATCGCATGTTACATCGCTTGTTTAGACTAAACGCTATCACAACGCAAACTCAAAACGCGGATTTACTTATGTTATGTGTGTTATTTGTGTGATTATATGTTTAAATGTTATGTGGTTATCAACGCAACGCTTATACGCTCAAACGCTCACTCGTAACTCGATTAAATGCAACGCAATGCTTAACAAACGAAACGAAAGCTAGAAAACTAACAAACGCAACCAGGCTGTCCGAATAGACATCCGACCGGATGGCCATCCGCTCGGATGGCCATCCCTCCACCGAGTTAACCGTCGCCCTCACTTTATAAATACCGCCGTACACCCTCATTTCTCTGATTTGACACTTCCATCCGCTCACACGCTCTCAGTTACTTTCGATCGCGAATCAAGGCCATTTTGTAAGCATTTCTTCCCGAATCTTGTACAAGCTTCATCTCTAATCACTTCTACATCATCTTCTTCATCAAAATCACACACAAACACTAACTTTTTATCTGAATTCACTGATTTGTACCTCTTGAAGGTGGTCTCCATCCGTTTTGCTTAGGCAAACTGTTGTGGAACACCATTTGATTGAGAATGGTTCTAGATCTAGAGGATTTCACACTTTTTAAACTTAATCACAACAAGATTTCAACACCTCTTCATCTGTTTTCAAACTTTTTTTCAACTTTCACACAAAATCGATGGAATTTGGGCTCATTCAGACTCCCTACTCATTTCTTAGTAGAGAGCCGGCTTGAAAACGGATTTCCACCGGAGAAATGGACCGATTAACAGGTCAAACATGAAATTTCACCAAGAACAGCTCGTCTGTCCGAAGGGGTGGTACCCATCCGACCGAATGAGCTAGGCTTGGTATGTTTTCGTTGGTTGACACGTCATCACGCCGTCTCCGTTAACTCAAAACTTTTACTTAGAAAATTTGTTATAAAAGTTTCAACCACAGAAAATTTGTTATAAAAGTTTCAACCACACTGTGGGTAACTCGAACCCATTTTCGTTTAACGCACTTTTGGGTGTTACATACATTCTATATCAAAACACAATACGCAAACACTTTATAACGTTAACCGCCCCCGCATGCTATACGTGATCTATGAATGCTTGTACTATGCTTATACAGTTTTACACTATACCGCCTCTAGCAACGATAGTACTATAGTTTAGACTCAGTACCTGTTCTGGACAGGGGTTGCTAGGGATCACATCACTTTACTTCACGTGTTCGCTTTGGTGAACATGTGTCGCACATACTCTACAACGCAGTCTCGTGGTTAAGTTGTAATCATTGTTGAATAGTTACATGCTTCGCCCGTTACGTGTTACATCCTGGTTACGCGTAAATGCTTTTACTACTATATGCTATGCAAACTTGTGTACTCACCTTTACTTTATGTATTGACTTTATTTTAACGTATGTGACAGGATGATCGGATGTTATGCTATGCTGAATCAAGATAGGCAGTCTAGAAACTCATCTAATAGAAATCTAGGTTGTCGGACTTGTTTTGCTTTTGAGAACTCGTTGTCTGTAATAATTATGTGTTGAATATTTGTTCGTTGGTATGGGACAATGAATGTTAAAAATATTGGTAATATATAGTTGTTATGGATTCTCTTGAGCAATCTGGTTCGCCTTGTGCCGCACCCCGATGATTCCGCCATCGGTTGGGGTGTGACAATATTCACATCCATCACTTTCTGTCACTGTTGAGTGACAAAAATCTAATCTCGTACTTAATATTGGTCGTATAGGGTTTGCACATGAACACTTTCTGCCAGGATGGTTGTGACAACCTCGTATAATACAGGCCTTATAGGCTTATACGACTCGTATAGGTCGCACATGTGAAGACATTGTCAACCTTTGATTGACCTCAGGAATTGATTTTTGCATAATACGGTATTAGTGGTGTCGATTTAAGAATTTCAAGTATGCCAAATAATACGACCCTTATTATTACAAAGGGAAAAATATATTATTAAAAGATATTATAAATTACCGTTTGCTTTTTTTAGTATATCAATTTCGTAATTACACATAAAGGGAATAATATATTATTAAAAGAGTTTATAAATTAGCATTTACTTTTTTTTAGTATATCAATTTGGTGATTAGTTAATTAAAGATTATGGTCTCAAAAGTACAACTCGACATGTTACACATAGCGTGAAACTTAGACAAGATTGGTCACACCAAAAACAGGGACGAGATTGGTATCTACTATAAATATTGAAAATGAGTAAATACAAATTGAATATCGTACCAATTATAATAATACAGGTGCGGTAGTACAAAACTACCGAAATAAAAAATCATGAAAATGAATACTGATACTAATATTGGTATTGGGAGGTCAGTATTGATTTGCTAAAATATCGGTATTATGTAAAAAAAACTCATGCCTATCTAAAAGGATATTGACACGTGTAATCTTTTGTGTCGATTGTAACGCCTGCGTCCCTAGACTTTTACGTATTTGACACTTTTAGTCCCTAAACTATATGAGACTTGATACTTTTGATACTTGGTGAAACTTATGCTATGATTCTATGATACTATGAGACTATGATTCTATGATACTATGAGACTATGACTCTATGATGCTATGAGACTATGAATCTATGATACTATGATGCTTGATACTTTGGTGCTTGACTCTTGAGGCTCGTGAAACTTGAGACTAGGTTGAACGAGGGACTGGAGTCTTGTCACTGGCGGAAACTATGTAAACTATGGAAACTTGTTTTAATAATGTAATCTAGTCACGTGATACAATTATCCAATAAATACGCAACGCAACGCTTGATCTAGTGTGCAAAATGGATCAAAAGACGGAAACGCGGAAAGGATGGATTGGCCGAGTGGCAATCCGATCGGGTGACCACCCGATCGGATGACCACTCGATCGAGTTGCCATCCGATCCATGCACACCGCCTCTCTTCCCCTCTCCCACACTATAAATAGGCCTGTCACATCAACTCCCACTGATGTAACAGCCTCGCTCGACCCAGACACATGCACTCCTCTTTTCCCCCATTTCTTGGCGATTTCGGTACGTTTTACACTATTGTACATCTTTGATCTACACACAATTCCCTACATGATTCTCCTTTGAAATCTCACTTTTCACCATGAAATCTTTAAGATTTGAGCTTTTGAAGGTGACGTCATCATGGTAGTTTGTACAAACTATTGAATGATGTCATTTTAATCTAGATCTAGCTCAGATCTAAGGAATTTCATAAGTTTTTACACTAAATCTTTAACTAAAACTGAATTTTACAACTAAAACTCATGTTTATCTTCTTCTTCTCTTAAGACTTTTATCAATAAACGGTTAGATCTAGATTCAAACGGACTGAAGACTTAAAGATTAGTCTGAAGTTGGTTTGGGGAAAGATTGTTGACGGAAAATATGAACGAAGTATGAATTCTGACTTGAACACCGTCACGAACGGACGACTGAACGGACTGGGGTGATTCCCACCCGATCGGATCGGCTGAGCACTAAGGGGTTCACCGTTGTCTTAATGCATACCATGTCGTCACTATTTAATCAGAAACTTAGAAACTTTACAAGTTAGGAACGAGACAAGGACAACCCGATCGAGTGGTAATCCGATCGGATAGCCATCCGATCGACTGACACTTACCCCATAAACCCTAACACTTGGATATTTGAAACTATGATCTTCGAGTGGCAATCCGATCAGATAGCCATCCGATCGAATTGCCATCCGATCAAGTGTCATTACTTTATACATATTTGAAACTTTAAATCTTTGTTCGTCGAATGGCAACCCGATCGGATAGCCATCCGATCGAACTGCCATCCGATTGAAGCGACAACAAGCTTTTGAATCTTCCAACACTTGGGTCGAATGGCAACCCGATCGGATAGCCATCCGATCGAGTGGCCATCCGTCACACACTTACAGTAGTCCTTCTAATCGGGTGGCAATCCGATCGGATAGCCATCCGATCGAACAGCCGTCCGATCAGGATGACTGATCCGACACTTTGTGCAATCTCGTTACTCTATCTGATTCTTATCTGTTATAATCTAATCAGGCTAACTCTAAAGAGCTCCCTTTGATCCAATAATAGTTAACCTGTTAAGCAATCACTGTGAGTATACTCGATCCCTTTTTGTTTTAAACTTTGGGATGTAACATGTATTCTACTAAACTACGATACTTGAGACTTTTGCAAACTAAACTCTATCCTACGTGTATGTGAAACTTGTGATTCTTGTATTCTATTTGTGCTATGTGAACGTTTAATCCAGGGTGTGTAGTTCCGCCTTAACAATAGTAGCGCTATAGGAGATGCACCTCCCCATTATTCTCGGGGGTATTGTTAGGAGGATACTAGTTTTCCTTGAGACTTGGGAAAACACTAAAGCATCGGGAGACTTGGGCTATCACTTGTTGGACTGCGAACACTAGGATGGCTGAAACTATTTTGTTAACATTTACATGTGGATATGAGTTGTTTTAAACTATTATGCTATTACTCAAACTTGTTACTCGCCGGTACATTTTTGTACTGACCTTATTTTAATACATTTTGCAGACTGATAGGATGCTGAATCATGGAAATCAAGCTAGGGCTGATGCTTAGAAACCCACCTAGTATAATTCTAGACTTTGAACAATGATTAATGGTTGTATTTTGAATCGTTTGTTGATGATGTTGTTTTAGATAAAATTTATGCATGGAACTTATTTAATCTATATTGAAATTTCTAGTGTTATGGAATCTCGTGAGCAATCTGAACGCTTAGTGCTCGCACCCTGATGTTTCCGCCATCGGTTGGGGTATGACAGATTGGTATCAGATCCATAACTACAGGGAATTAGGATAAGTAGGAATACTTTCCCTAGTCTATAGTTCTAGGAATCTTGATTCTTATCTGTTGTTTAAGACTTATGCATTCTATCGTACCTGCTTCCTGGCAGCACATTCTCCTGCTAAACGTACATGCCTTTTGTAAGGCTGACACAATAGACACTTGACTACTTGAAAACACTGCTGACCAGTGTTTGTATTTTTGCACGAAATTGCCCTCAAGCCAGGAGTGACATCCAAACCTTGATGGGAAATTTCCTGATTATATTCTAGTAGGTCTTATCTGCTGATAAGTACCGACACTATTAGGGTACGATGTTGTCAAGATAAAGGTGAAACTCAGACCTTGATAACTAGTCCCACTCCTTGATTTTTATGTCTTGCCAAAGTCTCGAAACTCCCATTTAATTAGGAATGAGAAATGACCAAAAGGATGAATATCACAGGCCTAACATCGATGACGCATTTGTCTAGGTAAGTCAAGACACGTTACCTCAAATGAAAAGGGGTTCGAATCACTTTGGTTAGTCGTCGTTCCTCTACCCGGAACAATCTATATTTTATGAGCCTATCTTTTATGTTATCTCAATTTTACATATGGTTTTAAACTTGATTCTTTGTCTATCTTGATTCTTCGTTTATTTGAGACTTTTTACACAAATCACACGTATGTCCGCAATCTAAAACTCTAATTCTAATCTCAGAATCAAACTAAATTTATGAAGCATTATTCTATCGTGATAGCCTATGTGGGAATCTTGATCGACTATGATACTATGTGAATCTATCTGATGAATCTATGCGTTAATATGGTTGTAAAACACTAAACGGAACATGGCATAGAAATGTGAGACAGAAGTGACGTGTCTGAAGCATGGTGGATACGCCGCTGGTACTTCCTATATATAAGTGTTTCAGACATGTTACCAACTTTCGTACTAAGTGCCATGCGAAACTTAGTGTTTTGCAGACCGGTGATGAGTTTGTTGAAATCTAATCCATGGGAAACTACTTGAGTAATCTACGAGGAATCTATGTGTAATCTATGTGTACTCTAGCATAATCTACGTGTAATCTAAGTATGTGTTGTTTTGAGAAACAAAATGCGAAACGTAGCCTAGCGCCGAAGATGAGGAGGATGTGGCATGTCCGAAGCATGGTGGATACGCCGCTGGTACTTCCTATATATAAGTGTTTTTGGCATGTTACCGAATCTTCGTACCACGCGCTAAGTGAAGCTTGTAGTTTTGTAGGCTCGGGTTAAAGTTGTGGAATCTATTTGGTTAATCTATGCTATGAAAAGTGGAGGAATCTAATGTTGTGGATAACGAAGCGTGACACCGATGACGAGGGGGACGTGGCATATGGAAGCATGGTGGATACGCCGCTGGTACTTCCTATATATAAGTGCTTCCGTCATGTTGCCGAACTTTCGTAGCACGTGCCATGCGGGATTTCGTTGATTGTAGGTTGTTAACATGAATCAATGAGGATCCATTGAATCTAATGGAAACTATTGAATCTATTGAAATCTATGAATCTATTGCACTTATTTGGAAACTATTGAATCTATTGGAGTCTATGAATCTATTGAAACCTGGGAATCTATTGAAACCTGGGAATCTATTGGAGTCTATGTGAAACTATTGGAATAGTCTATGTGAATCTATGATGATGAGTGTGTTTTACGACACGTAACATGACACCGAGTACGAGGCAGAAGCGATTGTGCCCAAAGCGTGGTGGATACGCCGCTGGTACTTCCTATATATAAGTGTTACTGTCATGATGCCAAGCTTCGTACAACGTGCCATGTGAAGGTCGCGGATTCTGTGACGTTGGGTCTAATGAAGTCTATGGGAATCTATTGAATCTATTGAAGCCTATGTGAAACTACGATAATGATGATGAGTGTGTTTTGCTACACGTAACATGACACCGAGTACGAGGCATAAGCGATTGTGCCCGAAACGTGGTGGATACGCCGCTGGTACTTCCTATAAATAAGCGTTTTTGACATGTTGCCAAACTTCGTACAACGTGCCATGCGAAGGTCGTAAGTTGTGGTGTTTAAACTAATGTGAACTATGTGAATCTTGTTAAATCTTGAGTCATTAAATCTATCGTGTGTGAATCTATACTGTGAGACTTTGTGAACCTAGACTTACACGATCCTCTTGTTGGATCATTAGGATGTCTTCTCCAAAGCTCTCTGACACTCCCAAGAGATCCAGGGAAAAGTCTCAGAAAAAGATGATGTCCTTCATGACCGACCAGATCGCTCGAGTCGTGCCAAAGATCGTCTCTGAGATCCAAGGACCGAACACTCCACCCTCTTCTGTTGACTCTAAGACGGAGAAAGAAAAGTCTACCAAGTTCAGCTATAAACATTTTATCTCTTGCAACCCTAAGTCTTTCACAGGCAGTGATGGGGTGACTGCTATGCTCGAGTGGTTTGATAGCATCGAGGTTACCTTCATCAACAACGAATGCCCAGAGCAGCTAAAGACTAGGAGTGCAACAGGAATGTTTCAAGGCAGAGCGTTAGAGTGGTGGATAAATGAGAGAAACATCCGATCGAATGAAGAAGCCTATGCTCTTCCATGGGTTGAGGTGCGAGAATTGATGATGCTTGAATTCCGTCCTCCTCATGAACAACTGAAGCTTGAAGAAGAGTTCTGGCACTTGAAGCAGATTGGTGACGATAATCTGGCTTATACTACCCGCTTCAACCAGCTCAGCTTGATTGTTCCTCACTTGGTTTCTATCCCCAAACACATGATAACCAAGTACCTCAATGGTCTACCTCCTGCTATGCGTGATTCTATTGAAGCAGCCCAACTCGGAAATATTGAGGAAGTCTACCGTCTTGCAGCTAGTCTCAACAACAACCGCATTCGTGATAAGCAGTTTGCTAACCCTGCTCCCTCCAAGTCTGCACATCAAGTTACCCAGCAGCCAAGTGGCAGCAAGAACAAGAAGCGAAAGTCACAGGGTTTAGGGTGCAATGCTATTGTTCCTGCTGCTAAGCCTGCTCCTGTTGCTATTGTTCAGAACCCTGCTACACTTGAAGTCAAGAAGCAGTACTCTGGGTCTTACCCCAAGTGTGCCACTTGTAATTTTCATCATCCTGTTGCTTCTGCATGTCGTTTGTGCACCAACTGCAATCGCTATGGTCACACGACTCCTTACTGTCGTCAAGGTAACCCAGCTCAACAAGCCCCAGCTCAGGCAGCTTTACCAGCTCTTCCAGCTCCTCCGCAGAATCCTAAACCAGTCAACGCTGTACGTGCATGCTACAAATGTGGAGATACTACTCACCTTCGTAACCAGTGTCCTCAGTTGAACCAGGATCAACAGCCAGCCGCTCGTGGACGAGCATTCAATCTCAACGCTAACCAAGCCCGTAACGACAATGACGTCGTTAATGGTACGTTTCTTGTGAATAACCTTTATGCTTCGATTCTATTTGATACTGGTGCCGACAGAAGCTTTGTGTCCATAGAATTTGAATCTTTGTTAAACTGTGCACGCTCTATGTTACCTAAGTCGTTTTCGGTAGAGATTGCCGATGGGAAGTCTATTCTGGTTGATTCTATACTCTGTGGTTGTTCCTTGACTCTTAACGACCACGTGTTTACTATTGATCTAATACACATGCAACTGGGTAGTTTTGATGTCATTATCGGTATGGATTAGTTGCGTAAGAACCATGCCGAGATCGCTTGTCATGAAAAGTTTGTTCGTCTGCCTCTACCGTTTGGTGATATCTTGCATGTCTATGGAGACCGACCTTCGAAAGGACTGAGGCTGATGTCATGCACACAAGCGAGCAGGTGCTTACGTAAACAGAACCTTGCTTTCTTGGCCCACGTGGTGGAACAAAAGAGCAAGGGGAAGAACATAAGCGATGTTCTAGTGGTGTGTGATTTCCCCGATATCTTTCCTGAAGATCTACCCGGTCTTCCACCTCCTAGAACCGTCGATTTTCGTATTGATCTCATACCTGGTGCGACTCCTGTCGCCAAGGCCTCGTATCGTCTTGCACCTTCCGAGATGCAAGAGCTATCTAGTCAGCTTCAAGAATTGCTCGACAAGGGATTCATTCATCCAAGTACCTCTCCGTGGGATGCTCCGGTGTTATTTGTCAAGAAGAAAGATGGTTCGTTTCGTATGTGTATCGACTACCGTGAACTCAATAAGCTTACCGTTAAGAATCGTTATCCTCTCCCTCATATTGATGATCTATTTGACCAACTACAAGGTGCATCCTGTTTCTCGAAAATCGATCTTCGTTCGGGCTATCATCAGCTTCGTGTACTCGAGGATGATGTACCCAAGACCGCATTTCATACTCGTTATAGACACTACGAGTTCGTGGTCATGCCTTTTGGATTGACCAACGCACCCGCTGTGTTTATGGATCTCATGAATCGTGTGTGTAAGCCCTATTTGGATCGTTTTGTGATAGTCTTTATTGATGATATTCTCATTTATTCTAAAACTAAAGCTGATCATGCTCGACATTTACGCTTGATGCTTGAACTCTTACGTGGTGAACGTTTGTATGCTAAATTTTCTAAGTGTGAGTTCTGGATTAATGAAGTACAATTTCTTGGTCACGTCGTTAGTAAGCAAGGTATTCATGTTGATCCGTCTAAAATCGAAGCTGTGAAGAATTGGAGTACGCCTAAATCTGCATCTGAGATTCGTTCCTTCTTAGGATTAGCGGGGTATTACCGCCGGTTCATTTTAGACTTCTCTAAGATCGCTGTTCCCCTCACTTCGTTGACTCAGAAAGAGAGATCTTTTGCTTGGGGTCCCGAGCAAGAGGAATCTTTTCAGACTTAAGACTCTTTTGTGTAATGCCCCTGTTCTGACTCTTCCCGATGGGAATGATGATTTCGTGGTATATTGCGATGCCTCGAACCGTGGTTTGGGCTGTGTGCTCATGCAGCGAGACAAGATTATTGCTTATGCCTCCCGTCAACTCAAAGTGCATGAGAAAAACTATACTACTCACGATCTGGAGCTTGGTGCAGTTGTGTTTGCGTTAAAGATATGGCGACATTACCTGTATGGCACTAAGTGTGTGGTTTTCACTGACCATAGGAGCCTTCAACATATCTTTGACCAAAAAGAGCTGAACATGCGACAGAGACGTTGGGTGGAATTGCTTAACGACTACGACTGCGAAATTCGCTATCATCTTGGCAAGGAGAATGTAGTGGTCGATGCCCTTAGTCGTAAAACTCATGTGAATTCTATTCGTATCTCTAGTGATCTCCATGCGTGTATTCGTGATGCTCAGTATTCGTCAGCAAATGAAGGAAGTCTAGAAGTGGAAATCCAAGGCGCTAAGATTGAACAACTTGAAACTAAACCTAACAGACTCCAATACTACCTCAATCGCATCTGGGTACCGGATCGCGATAATCTCCGTGAGCTCATCATGAATGAGGCTCACAAATCCCGTTACTCTATTCATCCGGGTGCTGATAAGATGTACCATGATCTGCGAGCAACTTATTGGTGGCCTGGCATGAAGAGGGACATTGCTGTATATGTTTCTAAATGCCTTACTTGTACGAAAGTTAAGGCTGGACATCAACGTCCTTCAGGACTCTTAGAAAAACCTGAAATCCCAGTTTGGAAATGGGATAGCATTGCTATGGACTTTATTACCAAGCTACCTCGAACACCTTCCAGTCACGATAGTATCTGGGTGATAGTTGATCGTTTGACCAAATCAGCCCACTTTCTTCCTATTCGTGAAGATTATAAAGTGGAGAAACTTACTCGAATCTATACTGACGAGATTATATGCCGTCATGGCATACCTCTTGACATAATCTCTGACCGTGATGGTCATTTTACTTCACGTCTTTGGCAAACTTCTCAATCCGCCATGGGTTCTCATTTGAATCTTAGCACAGCCTTTCATCCTCAGACGGATGGACATACCGAGCTAACTATTCAGACCCTAGAGGATATGCTCCGCTCTTGTGTCATCGACTTTGGTGGTAACTGGGATGTACATTTACCATTGATTGAGTTCTCGTACAACAACATTTATCATTCCAGTATTCAGATGGCTCATTTCGAAGCTTTGTATGGCCGCAAGCCGATCCCCTCTCAGTTGGCATGAGACTGGTGACAAGCAGTTTACTGGCCCCGAAATCATTCAAGAGACAACGGATAAGATTCTTCAGATCTTTGATAACTTGATCAAGGCCAGGAGCAGACAAAAGAGCTATGCTGATAATAGGCGTAAGCCCCTGGAGTTTGTTGTTGGTGACCGAGTTCTTCTCAAGGTATCTCCCTGGAAGGGAGTAGTTCGTTTTGGTAAGAAGGCAAAGCTCGCTCCTCGCTATGTAGGTCCTTTCAAGATACTCGAAAGGATTGGCAAGGTGGCGTACAGACTCGACCTGCCACAAGAACTAAACAATGTGCATCCAGTGTTCCACGTATCCAATCTACGTAAATGCCTAGCCGACGAGGAACTGCAGGTTCCCCTAGAAGATTTGCAAATAAATGAAGCTGTACACTTTGTGGAGAAATCGGTCGAAATCATGGATCAGGGTGTCAAGCGATTAAGACGCAGCAAAATTCCCATTGTCAAGGTTCGATGGGAAGGAAAGCGTGGCGCCGAATTCACTTAGGAGCAGAAAAGTGAGATGAAGGCCAAGTATCCGCAGCTCTTCGAGTAGTCTTCTACCTAGATTTCGGGGACGAAATCTCGTAAAGAAGGGGAGACTGTAACGCCTGCGTCCCTAGACTTTTAAGTATTTGACACTTTTAGTCCCTAAACTATATGAGACTTGATACTTTTGATACTTGGTGAAACTTATGCTATGATTCTATGATACCATGAGACTATGATTCTATGATACTATGAGACTATGACTCTATGATGCTATGAGACTGATACGTGGTCGAAAGCCGGTGTTCGTTTATGTTTAAGTTCATGTTTTTATTTAACTTTTAATCTCGAATAGCCTACTTGTAAAAGGATTTATGTTTTGCAGGTCTTGTGAAGTTTAAGGAGCTAATTGGGAGCTAAACGGACCACCGGGACGAAAAACGAGCCACCGGGACGCGAAACGGGTCAACCGGGAGCAAGGAAGCGAAAAAATGAAGAATCACATTTGGGGGCCCCGTCGCCGACGCCCATATGGGCCGTCGCCGATGGCTGGTGTAAACTCCCGTCGCCCAAATCTGCCGTAGACAGCTAAATAGGCCGTCGGCCAAAATCAGAGAAACAAGCACCGTCGCCGACGGGGCATCATGCCGTCGGCGACGGCTCCTAAATGTTGCTGTCGCGTTCTGTTGACCTTTCTGGCTTGTTTGACGAACAAAGGAGGGCTCCCACCAACCAATTCGGGAGTTACACAATATTTTGAAGTTGGAAAGACATCTTGGAGCCAAGACTCATCATCTATCACTTACCATTCCATCCAACATCATACACACAACCCGAATCAAGAATCAAATCAATATCACGTTCTTGATTCCAAACCCTAGCTCCATCAATCGATTCATCCGTTCATCATCATTACCTACCCAAACCCTAAACCTCATCATCCATCATCCTCAAGGCTTCAAGATGTTCAACTTCGAGTTCTCAACATCCGGTGATCAAGCTCTTTCGATCATGCGCGGCTAATTCCTAGGAGGTTTCACCCCGGTGTAGACTTTTGTAAGATTTAGGGTTTATTATGTTTTGATAATTGTTTTGTGACAACTTGAAGTGCATTTGAATCTTAGACAATTGTCCTACGTTGGTATTGAATTTGCAAACTGTCGAGTGAATGATTAAATTTGACTTTGTGAAATGAATACACGTATTTATGCCTTGTCTTTTGGTAGGATTTGCTAGTCCAAAGTAACGAAGTGTATCATGGTCCGTTGTTTATGACGTTGATAGCGATTGACACCTAAGCTTTGTGATTGCGACCCGTTAATGAATTATTTCAAGTAAAGCTAATTAAAATACATAGTAACCCTAAGTCTTGCATTAGTTGAAACCGGGTGTGAACCTTGTTTTCTTATCATTGTTCCATCAATCAATTTTAATTCTTGCAATTTGTTAATCACTAGTAGTTAATCCATTCAATCATTTTAGTAATTCTAATTCACATCTTTCAATTAAACAAAAATACAAAAATATATCATAGCAATCTTCATAAGAGTGACATCTTTTCATAATTCAATCGAATCCATTCGCAAACCACATACTCTTCGTGGTTCGACCCCTTACTACCACTAGCTATTTGTTAAGGGTAATTTGGGACTATAAATATTATCTTTGACCGGAGCGCGACACAGCGATCAAATTTTGGCGCCGTTGCCGGGGAGCTAGTGCGCTTAGTATTTCATTGCTTGTTCGATTTTAGTTTAGTTTAGTTTATTTTCTTTCCTTTTTCTTGTATATTTGTGATTTTACTTCGGGTGGTCGAGCTTGTTTGTGCAGGTACATGTTTTACAGGTACTATCTTTCAATATGAATTGGGTAGATGATGATCCGTGTGAGTGTTGCGGAAGCGGGGAGCATTATTTAGAAGATTGCTCTGTTTTCCACGAAAAAGTTCAAGCCAACAAGGATCGGGAAGACTACCTCAGCAGATTGTATGAATATAGGAGGGCGGACTATGAAGATTTCAATGGTCCATCCTCATATTATCCATATGATAATCCACCACCACCACCACCACCACAGTATCAAGAGTACTACTATGAACCCGAATTGCCACATTTCTCAAGTTAGCGGGAGGTGTATGATGATTATTATAATGAATACCCTCAACCGGCATACAAGGAACCTCAAGACTCAATAAGTTCCAAATTTGATGCCCTCATGAATGCTATAAGTGCCCTTACTAATTCACATCAAGCCCTTACTAATTCACATCAAGAGTTCAAAGCCGAAGTGAGGAAAGAGTTTGAAGTAAGAGATAAAGCTCATGAAGCCTTGGCAAAGAAAGTGGGTCAACTCGCCGAAGAATTGGCTCAACTTAGACGAGACCGAGTGGTGTTGGCTAGTGGTACAATGGTGGATGGTGATGTGGTGGAAGAGGTTATTGAACTTCCGGAGCAAGTAATTGAATGTTTGAACCGAGCGGAAGACATGACACCGTAAGATGAATCGGATTCGAAAGAAGCTCACGTTCATATTCATCCTTCTTCCAAACTTATCACTCCAACCAACAAAGTTGGGGATGCGGGTTCGTGCATAAGGATTCGAAGGGTGGCGTTGCAAGACATTAGCCATATTGTTAAGAAACGACCCCGAAGTTGTACAGTACACATGCCGCGTAAATTACAAAGAGAATGGATCCGACATGCCAACTACCGAGCGTATGTTGGAAACTCGGTAGGCAAATGTGCACTTCGACCACCATGAGAGGCAAATCAGATATGATTGTTGTAGAGTTTGTATTATTTTCGTTTTATTTTATTTTCTTAGTTAAATGAACGTTCTGGGTGTGTTCCCTATATAACCCTCACGAGACCTACTCGTCCTCCCGAGCTATCGGGTGGTTTAAAAGGGCTTGTTGCATACGCTAAATGCAACCGTGATTCCTACGAAAGTTAGTTAGGCTTGTTATTGTTGTAAATTATTTTTCCACATAAATCAAAGTAAATTAATGTATGACTTGGTAGTGTTTTCATAAAAGTGGTAGAACTAGGTCACTAATAAATTTTAATGGTTGTGAGAAGCATGCTTCTACACAAGGGTTAAGATTTGTAGGTACATTATGTTCGTGGGACGACCTCTTTCTTGAAGAGAAGAAGAGCACACGAGGAATGAGCTCAAAAATCAGGTGCATACGTTTCTTTTTACTTTTGATTTTTAGTTAGCAAATAAGTGGATTGTAAATTGTATATTATTTTTCCGGGGTGAATTTTTGGGGGAATTAGCTGTGTCACATCCCTTGTGCGTTTAATACTCTAGTTCTTACACATTGAGGACAATATGTATTTCAAGTGTGGGGAAGGGGGAGTAGTAAAAATTTCCGTTTTTGACCCGTTCATTTAAATACTACACATTGAGGACAATGTTTACCTCAAGTGTGGGGATGGGGGAAAATTTCAAAATATCTTGTTTCAAAAGCGATCTTAAAAACACAAGTAACTAAGTCAACGAGGGATGTCACAACCCATTTAGTCTTTTGTCATGGTCAAGTTCAAGTTAATAGCATGACGAATATTTAGCGGGTGGTTATTTGGGAATAACTCGCCTAAGAAACTAGTATTTTATGCATGTCACATACCATACCCTTTTAGATATGTGAGGTTTTGAGCCACTTTTATAACATAGATTACATACCTGTGTTTCTTTGTTTGAGTGGACCATTAGTCATATATTGTAGAACTTGCAACTTTTGATACGTTTGAGACTATAGACCGAATACAAGCACGAGAATGATTAAGGCATTAGGTAAACCTTTTCTCTTAAAACCATTTATCTATCCTTACCCAAATAAATCCCCTAGTCACCTATTTTGAGCCTAAACCTTTCGTTTGACCACCCTATAGCCCATAACCGTTAAACCTTTTCTTTTAAACCCGTGTGATGAAAATTCGATTATAGGAATGGTATTTGTATAGTTGTTTTCGATTGTTGCACATAAAAAAATCAGAAAATGTCATGAAAAAAGAATTGAAAAGGCATTGAGAAAAACACAAAAAGAAGTGTTAGTAGTTGTCGAATAAAAGGGTGAAAGATTATTGCCCATGGTTGATGTTTATATTTAGTTTTGTTTAAGTTAGTGGTTCGTAATAAACATCGAATTTTCATCGCCTGAACCACTTTAAAATATCCTATTTCCTACCTTTAGCCTAGCCCCGTTACAACCCTTACAAAGACCTTATGACTTGTGCTTAGTGTTCGTGATCAATGGTGGAGAATGATTGAGTTGCAAGCTTATGCGGGTATGTGTTCTAATCGGTTTTGAGTGAATATTCTTCAAAGTGCTAATACATTATAAACATTAGCCAATTTACAAGCCGAGTGGAGAGAACATTGTGAGGGATGTGCATGAATTGTTAGTTACACGGGCGGGTTAATCTTGGGTAACCATTTGTGTTTGTGAAATCACATTACCGTTAAATATATTGAAAATTGTAAAGAGCTTGAACTTTTGCATGACATTGGACCTTAACCTTTGTCTCGGGAATGGGGAGTGTATTCATTGTTCGACCCACGTGAAAGTGAACAACAGATTTGCTTGAGGGCAAGCAAAAGACAAGTGTGGGGATGTGATACGTGGTCGAAAGCCGGTGTTCGTTTATGTTTAAGTTCATGTTTTTATTTAACTTTTAATCTCGAATAGCCTACTTGTAAAAGGATTTGTGTTTTACAGGTCTTGTGAAGTTTAAGGAGCTAAACGGACCACCGGGACGAAAAACGAGCCACCGGGACGCGAAACGGGTCAACCGAGAGCAAGGAAGCGAAAAAATGAAGAATCACATTTGGGGGCACCGTCGCCGACGGCTGGTGTAAACTCCCGTCGCCCAAATCTGCCGTAGACAGCTAAATAGGCCGTCGGCCAAAATCAGAGAAACAAGCACCGTCGCCGACGGGGCATCATGCCGTCGGCGACGGCTCCTAAATGTTGCTGTCGCGTTCTGTTGACCTTTCTGGCTTGTTTGACGAACAAAGGAGGGCTCCCACCAACCAATTCGGGAGTTACACAATATTTTGAAGTTGGAAAGACATCTTGGAGCCAAGACTCATCATCTATCACTTACCATTCCATCCAACATCATACACACAACCCGAATCAAGAATCAAATCAATATCACGTTCTTGATTCCAAACCCTAGCTCCATCAATCGATTCATCCGTTCATCATCATTACCTACCCAAACCCTAAACCTCATCATCCATCATCCTCAAGGCTTCAAGATGTTCAACTTCGAGTTCTCAACATCCGGTGATCAAGCTCTTTCGATCATGCGCGGCTAATTCCTAGGAGGTTTCACCCCGGTGTAGACTTTTGTAAGATTTAGGGTTTATTATGTTTTGATAATTGTTTTGTGACAACTTGAAGTGCATTTGAATCTTAGACAATTGTCCTACGTTGGTATTGAATTTGCAAACTGTCGAGTGAATGATTAAATTTGACTTTGTGAAATGAATACACGTATTTATGCCTTGTCTTTTGGTAGGATTTGCTAGTCCAAAGTAACGAAGTGTATCATGGTCCGTTGTTTATGATGTTGATAGCGATTGACACCTAAGCTTTGTGATTGCGACCCGTTAATGAATTATTTCAAGTAAAGCTAATTAAAATACATAGTAACCCTAAGTCTTGCATTAGTTGAAACCGGGTGTGAACCTTGTTTTCTTAT